>CM057451.1:65922500-67172500 GCA_016271365.2 Neoceratodus forsteri | reverse complement strand
GTCATGTGATTCTCTACCACAAAAACATGACAAAGTAAGGATATGGCAGAATACCTTGATCTGCCAGAGGAGCCTATTTGGGTGTTTTCCCCACTAACTCAAACTTACCAGAATGCCATGCTGGCTTCCTTACACCAGCCTTTAGCCACCTCAGCTGTTCCACATAAGGTGGATCATATTTATCCAGCTCCTCTGGTTCCTTCCTTCCTTTCAAGCTTTCCCGGAAGTGGACCTCTGTGCTGCCACTCATGATTACATGAGCTCCTTACCACCTGATAAAGAATCCCAAATACTTGACTTTCTGGAGAAACTAGTCTTTTTCTCCAGTACCACGAATATCAGAATTCCAAATTATATGGGTCATCTGATTAAATACCACCATACCCTTGGGTCATCTGCCATTGAGATTATCAATCACCTCCCTCCTTCACCAGAACAGGGAGCGATTTTGCCTACTATGTCAGCTAGTAATGCTAATTCCTGTCACCTACCCAGGTCAGGATATGATGCCGTTGATACCTCGGCCCGACTGTTAGCTATTGGCAATTCTTTGCGATGCCACACCTGGCTTCGCTTTTCAGGACTTATGCCTGATGTGCAACATAAAATAGCTAAGGCCCCTTTTTAATGGGTCCAGGTTATTCGGGCCAGGTAATCAAACTTTACTGGATGATTTACAGGCATCAGGCAGAACTCTACGTACGGTTCATGGCATGTACCATACTCTGCATACAACCTACCGTACTCGATCCTCTTCCTATTTTGAAAGAGGTGGAAAATATAGAGATACCAATACAGGCGACTATAGAGGTTGTACTCAACCCACAAGAGGCAACACCTCCGACGCCCATGGCTCCCGCCCTCACCCTTCTGGGGGGCTGGTAAGCCCAGCACCTAGTGACCCACTAGGGTTTTTCTTTTCCCACCCCTTCTCGACCCAGCCTCGGAGGCTGTGGGTGATCTTTTTGCCCTCCATTTAGAGGCCGGGCACACGATTACTTCAGACGAATGGGCACTCCAGATTATACAGAAGGGTCATACTCTGGAATTTATCTCCAAGCACCCCCCCTCGTTCTCCCAGACATATTCATTATAACCATCAGACCATATACCTATCCTTCAAGAGGACTTGAGGGCTCTACTGGTGACACGCCGTTTCTCCAGTACCCCCTCACAACATCAAAAGGGATTCCACTCCCACTTCTTTCCGGTACCCAAACGAACTGGAGACCTCGGTTCGATACAGGACCTCAGAAAACTGAACCTTTCCATCCAGTACAAACGGTTTGGCATGGTAACCTTGTCTTCTATCAGGCCAGTGCTGAAACAGGAAGATTGGCTTTGTGCCCTAGCTGTGAAGGGTGCCTACCGGCATCCATCCTGCTCATCACAGGTTTCTTCGTTTCTACCTGCTAGGTTAACACTGTTAGTTTCAAGTATTCCAGGTTGGCCTCTCCTCGGCCCTGAGTGTGTTCACCAAATACCTAGAGGTAGTTGTAACCGCTTTAAGAAGGAAAGGGCACTTTATCTTCCCATATCTAGATAGCTGGCTAATCAAAGCAGAACAGCTTTGCTCTCACCTAGAGGCTACCCTGCAAATACTTTCACACTCTAGAGATCACAGTCACTTGGCCAAAAGTCCAACCTGACGCTGACTCAGTCTCCAATACATTAGAGCCATCCTAGATACAGTCTGAGCCAGAACTTACCGTCCAGTCATCCAGCAGACCACACCCTTGTCTCTAGCATCACACATATAGACTTAGAAAGTAGTCACAGCTAGACAACTGCTATGTCTTCTGGGTCACATGGTCACTGCCATCCCTATGGTAGCACTCGCCCATCTTCGTAAGAGCCGCCCTCAGTGAATCCTCCAGAATCAGTGGTCTCAAAGAACAAGAAAAATTTTAAGGCAAGATCAGAGTCACTCCCTCTCTAACGTCAGCTCTGACTTGATGGTCAATCAAAACCAATTTATGACAAGGAATGCCTTTTTAGTCCCTCCCTCCCACTCAGACATTGACCAAGGATGCTTTCCTAGCAGGATGGAGTGCACACCTGGGTCCTTATCGGACACAGGGTGAGTGGACCACCTCTCCCTCAGCTTCACATCAGTCTCCTAGAGCCGAGGGCATTCCGCTTAGCCCTTCCGGCATTCCAACCTCTTATGACTCTAGACCATTGCTGATCCAGTCGGACAACACTGCAGTGGTGTTCTGCCTCAACAAGCAAGGAGGTACACTGATCTTCAACCTTTTGACTACAAATTAAAGAACCCTGTTACATTTAAATCAAGGCTACGCCTCTCTCTCCCTGCTTCTAGCTCCTGTAACTGCCTCCACTAGCTGACCCCATGAATAGTTCCCTAACCTTATGCAGTTCTTTCTCCTTTTAGCACTTGGTTACCCCTTAGCACACACTTCCCCATGTTATGTCTACGACAATGCCTCTGGCTGTGCTCCTCCTCTACAGCTCTCTGCCCCCCTCTACTCTTCCCCTCTCTTGTCCTCTATCCTCTCTGCACCTCATCCGCTATCTCCTTGTAACCTAGCCTCCAAAACGTGTTTGTTTCTCAGATGCTTTGTAACTCTGTTTAGCTTACACTTTTGTAACCTTGTCCTATGTATTGAATTTGTAATCTGACTTGCATGTGTTATGTTTTGAATTGTAACCTGATGTGGAACCTTTGTAAAAGAGCCCTGGCTCAAAGGTATTGTATCCTAGACCTATTAAATAAAGGTCACCCCCTGCATATCCCTTTTATGATATTAACAGATAATCCACTACAGGGCTTTCATAACTAGTCTACAAGTGTCCTCTCCTGTTGTCAATATTCTCTTGGCCTCCTGTAGGCCAGCAACAAGAGTTACATACAATTCCAAATGAAAATGCTTTTCCATATGGTCTGCCTCTCGATCTATGGACCCTTACTCTTGTCCACTGATGAAGGTTTTGGACTACCTGGCCTCACTGTCTGAGTCCAGTTTATGTTACTCTTCCATCAGAGTCCACTTGGCCGCCATCTCGGCCTTCCATGAACCTCTAGATGGCAGGTTTTTGAAAGGAATGTTACATATTAAACCTCCTATTAGAAGACCCACTCCTCCATGGGATCTCAATTTTATGATAGAAAAATTGCCCCTTGAGCTTTTTGAGCCAGCAGCCACTTGTGAATTTAGCTTTTTGTGGAAAACCCTATTTCTGGTGGCTGTCACTTCCGGCCGACGATTTCAACTTCATGCCCTTGTGTAGGGAACCTTACTTGATTTTCCACAAAGACAGGGTTGTCCTTTGTAGCAGCCCTTCTTTCCTTCTTAAAGTAGTCTCCAAACATACTTGAAATCAGTTCTTGGAGCTTCCGGTCTACTATCGTGACCACTTCAATCAGGGTGAACGTCTACTACATACTTTAGATGTCCATCATATATTACGCTACCATACTAGTTGGACAAACTCGATTAGAAAGACGTCTCAACTGTTCGTCTCTTTTGCCCTGTGTTGAGACGGCCTCCCGGTTGCTAAACATACTCTTTCATCCTGGTTGGCAAATTGTATTACATTTTGTTTCAAATAAAACAACAAGCCTTTACCTGGACCTGTCCAAGCCCACTTCACTACAGCTATGGCCACCACTGCGGCTTGCTTTAAAGGGAACATTGTTTAACCAGGAGTAGCACACTAAGCCAAAGCTTGTTTCCAGATGCGACCTGGGAGCACAAGGAAGTCAAGTGACTTGCTCAAGATCACACAGTATGCACCTAGGCGGCTGTGGGATTCAAACCCAGGTCTCCAGATTTGCAGCTCAGAGCCTTAACCCACTGCGCTATACTGCCTCTCTAGAGGAGCTTTAAAGGAGCCTCCATTTCAGATATCTGCAGTGCAGCTACCTGGTCCACAGTTTATTCATTCACAGGGCACTACGATCTGGATATTGCCTCATGACGTAGGTTGGCCTTCAGCCGTACAGTCTTACAATGTCTCCTATCATAACTGTCCTCCCACATGGGCATTACTGCTTGAGATTCATCCCAAAAGTATTACCTACTGCAAGAGACCACTCTGTGAAAGACAGTACAGTTATGTAAAAACATACCGTAACAGTAGATCTTTGAGGTGTGTCTCCTGCAGTAGGTTTGTTCCCAACCTCTATCCCCCTCCTTCTCTAAGAGAGCAAGTTCTGGTCTAGTGACTAGGGGTTGGGACTCCTTTGGTACCTCAGCTTCCCCATGGTCCTCACTTTGTGAGCTGAATCCGGTGGGGGAACTGAGGATACCAGGGACCGCCCAAACTTGTATAGGAAACAGGAAGCTGATGTGTGGGTGGTCCCTGGAAAAGACTGCTAGAAGAGCTGCCGTGCACCACAGTGACCTCTGCGGGATACCCAAAAGTATTACTTACTGCAAGAGGCACCCCTCAGAGATCTACTGTTATGGTAAGTTTTTATGTAATTGTACTTTCTAGGAGTGGTATATGGTGTACATCCACACAACCCTCCCAACCTCCCCCGGCAAATGACACATGGGTTTTGCTTCCAGTGGGTAAGATCTGACATCACGGGGCAGCGCTGAGGGAGCTACCACCTGGATGGGTGGGAGGAGCCAGCTTGAAGACCTTCCAGCCAGAGTCTTAAAGAGAAAAGATACTGCCAGAAGTGTGGATGTGCACTATATACCACTCTTAGAACTACTGTTACAGGTGAGTAACCTGTTTTTATGCAGTGGGGGTGGATATAAATGGAGTGTCTTCTGTTAGCACCCTTTGCAAACTGTGTGAGAGGCCTTTCGGCACCATGCAATTCTGCTTAAAGTTGGACCAGCATAACATTCTGTGGTGATTTGCATATGCAGCCCATGATGCTTTGCATTGTGAGGGCATGTGTGATTTTGTATTTTCATAAATGGAGTTGTGATATATTTGTTTGTCTGAGCAACTGTGTACATAAATTTTGTTTATGTACACAGTTCTTATGCCATCAGCCATTTATACACCTAGTTCTTAATTTCATGACCCCTCCCCCCCAGCCAGCCAGCCAACTGTACTTTATCATCACATTCACTTTCATTACACATAGGCAAGCTGCCTGTACTGCTCACTAAAAAACTGTGTACCTTCCCAATCAATAAATAGTCCCGTTTTATTTATTTATTTTTGGGGGCACCTAGATCCCTATAAATGGTACAGTTTTTAAAAATAAAACTTTTGCTTTTAGAACATAATATACATCATGTAATACAGACGTTTTCTTCAGGCATTACTCTCCAAATGCAGCAACCGTCACACTCCCAAACAAAAGCAAATATTTGACTGATATCTTTTTTACTCCATGAACTGTACTCCATAAACTGCAACACACGTACCTCATGACAGTTTGATATCCATTTCTTGTTAGTAACCACAATGAAAGGAACAATGCAGTCATCTTTTTTTTTTTTTTTTTTAATCCCTCCAGCCACGCTCACTATACACTGAACTGATCTGGGCAACTAACAGAAAGAGGATGGCGCTGCTGTGGTTATCTGCACTATTCTGAATTGCTCCTGATTACATCACCTCTGAATGCTCTGGAATTATTTTTTTTCCATATAGGTGTTTCTTCCTCAGTCGGTGGGTCGTGGCTGCTTGTCTGCCAGCCTACCGGACTCTGGTCGTTCCAGAACTTAGGATGTCATGCGGGTCCCGACAGTCCCCAGAACCAGCCCAGAAGCTTCATCCTGCTGCGACCCCCATCATTTTCCCCCATTAACCAAGTGCCCCAGACAGAGAGGTGCATGTGCGTGGAGGTGCGCATGTGCCCTCTTGCTCCAATGATAGCCCCTTCCTTCCCACTCCATTGGCCTATCGCCTGGCTCCCTGAGATTGTGCTGCCCCCTGGCTTCCACTGCAAGGCAGCCAAGAACTGAGGGAAGTCCAAAATCTGCACCGCTTCCTCCCCGACCAACCACCGACGGCTCGTCGTCGTTCCCGAACACAGGTCACCTGCGTGATGAGAGGTAAAGCTTTCCACCCTCTGCACCATTGGGCCGTCCCTCTGGAATTATTTTAAATTAAAAAATTAACTGATGCAGCACCACATTAATCCTCCTAACTTCAGAACCAGCATGCCTACATGATACAGCTTAGACTCTCACTTAACCACAGCGCCATTTTTTTTCTGAAAATTTTGTGAAGCTCACTGTGATTGTTCACTTTCTCTCTGAATAAAAATAAAGTACAAAAAGTCAGTGGTGGTAGTTTTCTTCACAGAATCAATGCGATCCTTAATACCGAGATTCTGTATGTTGTTGCAGCAAATTCGAAATGTCCCCCAAGGTAGCCTGGATTTTGTCCAGTGATACCTGTACCATACTCTGAAAACTGAGTTCAAAAACAGTACTTCTCAGATTCTGCTGGTGTTTAAAATAACTATATCATGTGCTCAGTAGCAACATTATATTGTTGAAGAGAAACCCCCTGACTTCCTAAATGGGCTCGCCTGCTCGCAGTGAGTGAGTAACTGTCTGCTCACAGTCTGTAAAGCACAACAGTGTGAGAAGGTGGCATGCTTCATCCATATTAAATACAGGTAGTTTGCCAGAATAGGCCCATATGCTGTCTAACCATCTTGTGTCGTCGTTACATCAGCTTGTTAAATATTTGCTGTACTTCACTTTGCACTGTGTGAATGGATTGCTGCTGTTTAATATGAATCAATTTTTTGAGGCTGAAGTTTTGCTTCTGTTGTACTCCCCCTTATGTTATTCCTTGCTCCCAAGGACACACCTGGACACAAACTTCGGCTCAGCGTGCCTCTCCTACTCACAGATTTCCAAATAAACAACTGCAAACACAAAACACAAACTCAGTCCTAGTGTGGCAGTTTAAAGGGTTAATGTTCTGCATACAGTACAAGTGAATGAGAAAGGCAAAAGTGTAAATTTTTTTTTTTGTCCACAATAACAACCTCCATTTCTGGTTGGGACTTTAGGACTTTATAATCATAGTAACATAAGTAGTAATAAAGCAGCAGTTCTAGATAACAGTCTGGAGCAAGATTCACAAAGAATTGTGCCTGCGCAAAAAAATGAATTGCGCGATAGACTTTAATTGCTCAAGAGCAAGGCAGTCCGATTCACAAAGGTTTAGCGCCAACGCTAAACACATAGTGAATATCGCGCAAAGCAAGGGGTGCAGTGGGACTTATTGCGCAACTCTACCAGTTGCCCAGGTTGCAGAATAGGACAATGCAGTGCAGTGGTGCAAGGCTGCAGGCCATGCAAAAGGCAGTGGCATAAGGCTGCATAGTACTGGAGAACAACATGGTCCCACAGCAAAGTCCGACACACATGGCTAGGCATGCCACATGCCAACACATATGTGGCCTGATGGGGCATATCTAGTGGGCCCCTCAAAGACACAAGCACAGGAGACAGCACAGCAAAGGACATCCAGGTGGGCAGCAATGCGCAATGGCTCAGGTATTACATAGGTGGACTGGCCAAAAGGGGGTGGGGCACAGTATGTACTGTACAGTATAGAGTCCAGAAGGACGATGCCAGCGACAGTCCATCGAACAGCCCCCATTGCTGGCCTGTGGGCACAAATGGCAACCAGTCCCAGTGGACACCTGCCAACACACAGTTGTCCAGCTGGCGAGGGATACAGGTGGTATGGTGACATGTATGGGTTCCCCTCCTCCCAGCTGGACCTGCACAGGTGGAGGGGGGAACAATGAACACCAGCAAATGAAGTCCTACAGGCATAAAGAAGAGACAAAGGACACAGGCTAACAAGCAAAACCAGTGGGTAGAGGGGACAAAACTTTGTACAAGTACATAAGTGAAAAAAGAAGGGCAAAGGGAGGGGTAGTGAGACTGAAGGGGGGAGGATGGGACTGCGTGGAGGATGGCAACAGTAAAGCTGACATACTGAACAGATATTTCTACTCAGTCTTTACTGAAGAAGAGGAGGAGGAGGGTAATGGGCATGAAGGGAGTACAAGGGGTGGGAATGGTGCAGAAATGGACATGTGTCCCTTTACACGGGAAAGGGTCCTGAAGGAACTGGAAGGAATAAGAGTCAATAAAACAATGGGGCCAGATGGGGTGCACTCCAGGGTCCTAAAGGAACTAAGCGAGGTGATGGCTGAACCTCTGACAATCCTGTTTAGTCAATCACTGGAAACGGGGGAGGTACCCAAAAACTGGAGAATAGCAGATGTAGTCCCCTTATACAAAAGTGGGAACAAAGAGGAAGCGGGGAACTACAGACCCAGTCAGCCTGACCTCGGTAGTGAGGAAGATCATGGAAGCATTACTGAAGGAGTGGTGGAACATCTGGTTGCCAGTGGAGTACAGGACCTAAGGCAGCATGTTTTCACTGGGGGGAGGTCATGCTAGGCCAATCTCATTTAAATTTTTCGACTGGGTGACAAGGGAGGTGGATCAGGGGAGGGCAGTGACATTGTGCCACATAGAAGGCTATTAAACAAACTGGGGAATATGGGAGTGGGCAGGGCAGTAGTGTGGTGGGTAGGTAATTGGCTGAGCAGCAGAACACAGAAGGTGGTGGTAAATGGCTGTCACTCCACAGAGGGAAGAGTGACCAGTGGGGTACCACAGGGATCAGTTCTGGGACCAGTCCCATTCAACGTCTTCATCAGTGATGTTGCGCAGGACTGAGAAGGCAGAATTTCCCTGTTCACTGATGACACAAAGCTCTCTAACAGAGTGGACACGCCAGAGGGTGTAGACAGAATGAGGAGGGACCTGCAGAAGCTTGAAGAATGGTCAAGGGTTTGGCAGTTGAAATTCAATTCAAAGAAGTGCAAGACATTACATATGGGGGCACAAAAACCCTGGAACAACATATCAGTTGGGAGCGCGAGGATATAGCATGCAACAATCAGGAAAGGGACCTTTGGGTTATCATCTCTGATGACCTTAAAGTAGGGAAACAGTGCGACAAGACAGCAGGTAAAGTAAATAGGATGCTGGGATGCATAGGCAGGGCATCACCAGTAGGAAAAGGGAGGTCATAATTCCACTATACAAGACACTAGTGAGGCCCCACCTGGAGTACAATGTGCAGTTCTGGAGACCTTACTTCTGTAAGGACATAGGGTAGAGAAGGTTCAGAGGAGGGCAACAGAGATGGTACAGGGAGTGCATCACAAGTCCTATGAGGACAGGCTGAAGGACTTGAATATGTACTCTCTGGAGGAGAGGAGGGAGAGAGGGGATATGATGGAGACATATAAGTCTCTTACAGGGAGGAACATGGTGCAGGAATACACTATTTTCCAGTGAAAAAGATGTTCTAGGGACATGGGTATGTTGTTCATCCACACTATCTGGCAGGTTCCTTGCCACTTTAAATCTTGCTGGAAGGTCTTCAAGCTGGCTCCTCCCACCCACCCGGGTGGTAAAACTCTCGGCTCCGCCCCATGACGCCGAATCTTCCTTACCGTTTGGCTCAGGTTCCTCCCTTAACGCCTCACGATTAAGAATTGGTTCCAACTCTCTCAAAACTTTTCAAACTCGCTTCAAATTACCAAAACACTTTGGTCTTCTCTCTCCTCGCGGCCATGGCGGATAAATCGACCCGGATTTCGAGATGCCCCGCGGGCAGAAAAATGTCTCGGACAGACCCGTACCACGCATGGCTACTGCCCAGGCCTTGAGCATCAACCACAGGCTTGCGACTCTGTGCTCTTCCTTTCGGTCTATGTCTCGAGGATCGTGCTGCCCGCTTGCAGTTGGGGCGTCCGAGAAGAAATTACCTCGATCAAGTCCAAGGAGGCCCGATTGGCGGTGTCCGCGGCTGTGGGCTCTGCAGAACAGCTCGAGCAGATGATCGCCCTCAAAGAGGAGGCGGCGCGGGCCGCTCCATCTTCGGCTGCGGCATTCGTCCCGCTCTCTCTCGGCGCCTCGTACTCGGCTTCTTTTAAGGAGCTCTGCCTGACCCTCTCGACCAAGCGAGGGTCCAACCTCTTCTGGACCGTTTTCTCGGTCAAAAAAGAGTAAGGATAAGTCCCATCATCGACGCTCTTGGGAGCAGGAAAGATCTCCCTTCCCTGGTTGACAGTCGACTTCGGTCGACCCTTCAGCTTCGGCCACTGGCTTCACGGTGTCCCCGTCAGGCCAGTTGACCGAGACACCCGACGATGCGGTCGAGATTTTCTCGATCTGTTAGACGGGTTGTCGGCTGGTGAAGCTGATAATCCCCTCACCCGGTTCCCCGAAGAGCTGAGGATCCCGTCGGCTCGACTGTAGCCTCCGTTCCAGAGCCTGCCGGTGGAATCATCCGAGCAAGGGAGTACCGCATCTCGGTACTCCGCCGCGCTCGACCTCGGGTCTAGCTGAGATTCTCGGTCTGACCTCCCGCAGTCCAGCCAATCCCGCCGTCATAGGCGGTCTCGGCACTGCGGTAAGCGGCGCCACCGCTCTTCCTCTTCTTCCTCCTCCTCGGACGAGGGGAGGCTTCGACGCAAGCTGTGCCGGAGATATGAAGAGCTTATGTGGCAACAGCTTCTGTTGGCTGGGAATAAGCCACCTAGCCGCTTCACTGCCATTAAGTGGTTGTCACGGAGCTGCCAAACAACCCTCATGTGTGGTCGAGGAGCCTGTTCCCAGGCCGGTTGTTCGGCCTATTACTGCTGCCCCACCAATTTTGGTGGAACTGCCGCCTCCTCAGCCGTTAGTTGGGGCTCCGACCAAGAGTCCTCGGTCGGCTCAGGGGCTGCACCATAGGCTGTCGGTCACTCTCACTCCCGACAAACCTCGGCAGGTGGAGGGTGTCTCAGGCGTGAGGCAGCTCTTCGAAGACTTGTCTGGGTCTGAAGATGACTCCTCCTTGTTCTCCAGGCGGATGGACTTGGAGTCCTCAGGGGGGCAGTCAGTGGACGATAGCCCTTCGTCCTTTCTTGGTCTGCTTCGACTCATCTCGGAGTCCACTGGGATGAAGCTCGAACCCGTTTCTAAATGGGCCAGATATCCCCTCACGGAGATTCTGGACCGAAGGGATTCTCCGACGGAGGCCTTTCCGGTGGCCGAAGCCATTGTTGGTCCGGCCTTGGAACTATGGCAGCGTCCTGCTTCCTGCCCTGCGCCTTCGGCCAGGATGGCTAGGAAGTACGCGGTCCCTACCGGTTCCCTGTCCGGTTTCTCGGAACACCCCTCTGCAGAGGGGCTGGTTACCGACAGCGTTTTCCGGCGCGCTGGGAACGCCAGGGACGTGGATAAACCTCCCGACAAGGAATCCAAGAAATTGGATTATGCCGGGCGGAAAGTTTATGCTGCGTCCTCTCTTGGCCTTCGTCAGGCCAGTTCAGCCGTCCTGATGGCACACTTTTCTCATGCCCTGTTGGGCTCCCTGGATGAGGTTGTTCCCCATCTTCCCGCGGACCTGCAGACGACGGTCAGGCAGGTGCGGACCAGGGCAGGGCGGTAGGCGAAGCAGCAGCTCCAGACTGCTCTTGACATGGAGACTCTTGTGCCAGATCAGTGGCGACCGCAGTGGCCATGCGTCAAGGGTTTGGCTGAGGATATCCACCTTCACCTTGGATACCCAGCACAAATTGGCGGATGTTCCTTTTGGGACTGACCTTCAGCCCTGGAGTGGAAGGTCACCTCCAGAGGATCGAAAGTCCAATGCCACCTTGACTCGGGTCTCCCACACGAGAAGGACAAAGGCCGTAAGCCTCAGCCTAAGCCTTTAGCCCTTCTGTGCCTCGCATGTGCGCCCGGCCCAGCAACGTTAGGGCCAGCAGGCTCGACCTTGGTACCCCAAACCTGCCGCCTGCTTCTCTAACAGGAAGCAAGGAGGAAAGGCCCAGGAGGTCCCTCGGCCGGTCCCTCCTCCAAGCCTGCCCAGTGACGGGCTGAGGGGTGTCGCCCCCCATCCCTGTCACCTCACCCCTGGTTCCCCCCGTTGGGGGACGGCTCCGGCACTTCCTTTCTGCCTGGTCCGCTGTTACCACGGACCGGTGGGTCCTGGAGGTGGTGGGAAGAGGCCTGCCTCTAGAGTTCGAGCAGGCACCGCCCTACAGAGCCGTCGCCCCTCAGGGGGCTTCGGGGTCCCCAGCGTCACTGGCAGCTCGTCAAGCCGACATCGATCTCCTCCTCCAGAAGGAGGTGATAAGAGAGGTGGAGGACCCTCCCTTAGACACAGGGTTTGTGTCCAGGTATTTCCTGGTCCCGAAACGGACGGGGGGCTGGCGCCCCATTCTCGACCTACATGACCTAAACAAGTTCCTACGGTCTCGAACCTTCAGAATGGTCACTCCGCTCAGATAATACCATCTCTGGAACACGGCGTGGTTTTGCTTTCTGACTTTCAGGATGCTTTTTCACGTCCCCATCCGTCTGCTCACTCTGGAGGTTCCTCCGCTCTGAGCGGAGGGATCCTATTCAAGTTCCAAGCCATGCCCTTCGGCCTTCTCTAGCTCCCAGGGTCTTCACCAAATGCATGGCAATGGTGACAGCATTCCATGCGCGCCTAAGGGATCCGGGTGTACCTTCACCTGGACGACTGGTTGATAGCAGCCCCTCCAGACAGGAGGTGGAGCGTCCAGAGATCTGGCCTCCAGGTTTGTTTTCAGGTCGGCCTCCTGATCAATGAGGCCAAATCAGAACCTCGAGTCAAGCAGGTGATACTGTTCATCGGGCAGAGCTCGACTCTCACGAGCCAGAGCATGGCTCCGCGGACAGGGCCGAGGTTCTTACCTCCTTTGCTCAATCATTTCTGGTTGGGCATTGCGCCTGCCCAGGACTCCCTGCGCCCTGGTCTCATGGCAGCCTGTACCAGCGTAGTCCGCTGGCACGCTGCACATGCGCCTCTTCAGTGGGGGCTGGCCAGCCAGTGGTCAGCAACGCCGATCTCTTGGACCAGCTTGTGATGATGACCCAGAGGATGTGGAACGCCTCCAGTGGTGGACCGCTCCATCCCATCTGCAGGAGGGCATCCCATTTGTCCGCCCAGCCGATGGTCTCTATCGACGGCCGCTCTTGATGGGTTGGGGTGCCCATCTGGGGGCACACCAGTGCACAGCCTCTGGTCCCAGCGGGAGTACCGGTGCCATCAACCTGCTGGAGGCGCCGAGGTCCGCCTAGCTCTCACCGCCTTTGTCTGCTTCTTGGGGTCAAGTGGTCCGGAAGTCCAGACGGACAATACCACGACCATGTACTACCTGGAACTGCAGAGGCGGACGCGCCCATGCTTCTATGCAAGGAAGCTCTCTGCATCTGTCACTTGTGCGCAGCCTGGAGGCGGATCTCCTAGCATTCATGTGGCAGGAGCCCCAACACTCCGGCCGATGCCCTGAGCCGGATAGGGGCTGCATCGCGACGAGTGGTCTCTCCTGCCGGAGGTAGTATAAGATCTGTTCTCCCACTGGGGCACACCTCTGGTGGATCTGTTTGCCTCCAGGGAGAACGCTGGCTGAGGCTGTTTCATGCCCGCCTCAGCAGGGCTCACTGCAGGGGGATGCCTTCGAGGCTGTGGACCCCGGTTTTTTACGCCTTTCCCCTTCCCTGATTCACAGGGTCCTGCTCAAAGCAAGGAGGACAAGGCACAGGTGATTCTGATAGCCCAGACTGGCCACGCCAGTTCTGGTACCCAGATCTCCTCAGCCTCAGCTCCAGGCACCCGAGGCAGCTTCCAGCTCGCCTGGACCTGCTCTTAGTCAATCAGGGGAAGGTGTTCCATCCGGACCTTCAATCAGTGCACCTGACGGCCTGGTTCCTGAGCGGCTAGAGTTCCAGGCCTTGGGTCTTTCCGACGAGGTCCTCAACGTCGTTGAGGCGTCCCGTAAGGAGTCGACCAGAAAATGCTACGCCGTCAAATGGAAGAGATTCTCCATTTGGTGTCGGGGTTAGGGCTTGGACCCTTCCTCCTGTTCTGTGGCCAGCATTTTGGACTATCTATGGTCCCTATCTAGTCAAGGGCTTAGGTCGATGACCCTAAAGGTGCACCTGGCAGCCATCTCTGCTTACCAGGTGCGGGCCGGTGAGCAGTCAGTGGCGCAGGAGAAGGTGGTCGGGCGCTTCTTCAAAGGCCTTGATCACATTTCCTCCAGTGGGAACCCCCACCTCCTGGGATTTACTGCTGGTACTGGCAAAGCTCATGGGCAAGCCATTCAACCAATGCACAGGTGTGATCTCTCCCATCTGTCGTGGAAGACTGCTTTCTTGGTGGCTATCACGTCAGCCAGAAGGATGGGAGAACTCCAGGCGCTTAGCATCGAGTCTCCTCACCTGGTCTTCCGCAGGGACAAAGTTGTCCTACGCCCCCACCCGAAATTCCTTCCGAAGGTGGTGTCGGAGTTTCACCTTAACTAGGTGCTGACTCTGCCGGTGTTCTACCCCAGTCACACCTCAGAGGCCGAATATAGGCTCCATACTTTGGACCCTAGAAGGGCGCTCGCCTATTACAAGGAGCGCATGGCTGGGATTCGGGGAGAGGTTCGCCAGCTGTTTGTCACCTACGCTGAAGCCGCACCTGGCAGACCTGCAGCCAAGTGGACGATAAGCAGATGGGTCACCTCCTGCATAGATCTCTGCCATAAGTTGGCAGGCATGGAGCCTCCCAGAGGGATAAGAGCTCATTCTACCCGCCATACTGCTGCATCGGTGGCTGCTTCCAGACATGTCCCTATCCAGGAAATCTGCAGGGCTGCTACCTGGAAGTCAGCAAACACCTTCATTACCCACTACCACATCGACCTTGAGTCACGCTGGGATGCTGGTTTTGGAGCCTGTTCTCCAACTTATTTCCCAAGTAAGAATTATAGGTGTGCGCTGCCCCTCCTCCCGGAGAACTGCTGAGAGTCTGCCAGATAGTGTGGATGAACAACATATCCATAAACTTTAGAAATACTCACTTGCAACAGGAGTTCTAGAATGGTATGTTGTTCATCCACACCACTCCACCCGACCTCCCCGGCTTCGGACAAGACAACCTGAGCTTCCAGCGGGCCAGATCTGGCATCATGGGGTGGAGCCGAGAGTTTTACCACCCGGGTGGGTGGGAGGAGCCAGCTTGAAGACCTTCCGGCAAGATTTAAAGCGGCAAGGAACCTGCCAGATAGTGTGGATGAACAACATATACCATTCCTAGAACTCCTGTTACAGGTGAGTAACCTGTATATCCAGGACTAGAGGGCATGGGATGAAGTTGGAGGGAGGGCGATTCAGAGGAAATGTGAGGAAGAATTTCCTCACAGAAAGGGTGGTGGACAAGTGGAACACCCTGCCAGAGGAAGTGGTGGGGGCTGAAACAGTCATGGGATTAAAGAAGGCATGGGATAGACATAAGGGAATTCTGGAGGTAAGGGGTAACAGACTTCTTGAAAACATGGCATCCAAGGAATGTCCCGGGACAAACAGACCTCCCGTGGAGAGTGACTCAGAATCCTTGGCAGATAGTGACCTGACACATGGGATTTAGCTGAACTCCTCTCGACATCCCTGTTGGCAGTGATGGAAGCTACTTGGTCCCTACTATCTCCAAGGACTTCACCCAGAACACCTCTGCAACTGTTCATTACACCTGCACCACTTCAGAGGCCTGGCCCAGCTGTCCCACACCTCCATCCCCATCTCTGTTGCCCTCATCTGTCTTCCGTCCCCCACTTCTGGTGTAATGCCTGCTCACGGACTGGCATAACAGGGTCTGGGGTTCCACTCTGCTCCGGGACAGCATGGGTCCAGGGATTCTGGGTGGTACATCAACCACCTCTACCTAGGCTGCCGCTGACTGGTGGTGCTGTCCCAGGCACACACAGATCTCCGCCACTCATTCATCTGGGTCCTTCCAGCACCTGTGCCCCTTTCAGCATAGCATGCCAAGCGTAGTGCCCATGAGATGATGCGTGCTGCCATAGACACCCAGGCCACATCCCAGAGGGTCCTCGAAAAGTTGCGGTACCTGCTGTGTGCTGTGCAGTACCTTCACCTCTGCCATCAGCAACACTGGGCCCAGGAGTTTCCGGAATGGCTCCTTGGGACCATCTGGTATCTGTTCAGGGACCTCATGAGGGCAGCTGGCCACTAGGGCAGGGTGCATCATGCAACTCAGCGCCATGCTTCGGGTACATCTGCAGACAGTGAGCAGTCCCCTGTCTCCCAGCAGGGACAGTGGTGTGTGTCCACACCACAGAGGGATACATCTGGCAGTGGCAGCACAGTTGTGTCCCCCACAGCACTTGGTTAGCCACGCACCCCTGGTTGATGGTTGTCATTTTGGGCATCTGCATCCCCACACAGCTGCACTGGCTCCCAGGTGGTGACCCAGGCCCATGTATCCTCCATCTCAGCATCTGCCTTCTCTGGGGCCACGATGACATCCCCATCCCTGCGCCACGGCATTATCTCGCATATGTGGTGCCCTCTGGAGGTTGTAGCCTACTATGTCCCTGGTTCCCCCATTCCCCCCTCAGCTGGGTCCTGTGTGTGGGTCTCTTTTTCCATTGCCCCATTCACCATCTGGCCCCATACTATGTGGTGTCCTGCATAACATGGCTGGGCAGGTTGTCCCCAGCTACATGTGTGACATGTTACATAACGCTTCTTGCATTATGTGACCCTTTCTATTCAACTCTATTTTGTTGATGTATGGCTTTGCTCCTTGAGTTTTCCCACACCCCTGTGCATTTTTGTTTGATTCCATGCTGCATCGTGGCTTGACTGAGACCGGTTGTACTCTTGTGTTCCTGGTTTTACTGTGTCCTTTAGGTTCCATTTCTGTTTTGTGGGTCTGTGCATGTTGTGCATTGTGTACAATAACAAAGGTCATACATGATGTCATATGTGTTGTTTGCTTCTTAATCACCTTCTGCTGGCTTCCAGCTGTCCTATGATTTTCTGTCTGTACTCCTGGTCCCTCTGTGCCATGTCCATATCCCTGCCTTGCATCCATTGTGCCACCTCCTGCTCCTCTGGCTCTGTGAATGTCTGTTCCTCTTGGACTGACGGTGGTATTTCACAGGTGTTTGCCATGTTGTGTGGTATACAGTAAGCAAGGAATATGCTACAGGCCTTCTGAGGTGTGTACTGTAGGGCACCGCCTGAGTGGTCCAGCAGTGTAAACTCATTTTGAGCATGCCAAAGACCCACTCATTAATGTTTCATATGGAGGTATGTGCCACATTGTACTGCTCCACTGCCTCGTTTGTGGGATGTTGGATGGGGGTGAGAAGCCAGGGGCTCAGAGGGTAGCCACTGTCACCCATAAAAGACAGAGCACACAGGCAAGATGGGACATGTTTGTGGTACACTACTCGTGTCCATATTCCGGAACCTTCTGGCATGCTCCAGTACATCCTCTACCCACGCCACATGGCCAGGCCTTCTTCATGGGTTTGGCAACTTGTGCTGTGGTGCATTGTCACATAGTCAGTGGCCCCTCTGCAGGCCATGTCATGTTCCTGCCCTTTCCATCTGGGTAGCTATTGCTTTCTTCCCACATTCCATAACCTTTTTAGGGTTCCCACTCACTCCTCCCCCCCCACCATGGCATGCAGCCCTATATGACCCATAGGGATTTCCAGTCCCAGCCCAGTTGTTGTACTCACTAGGTGTCCCATAGGTATTTCACCTCCTTCAAATCTCTGGCACAGCGTGAAGTTTTGTCAGATAATGAGTCATGGGTGCTTCCAGAGTAATGCACCAGCATGTTGATGATGTGCCCAATGGCATTGCACACCACCTGGCAGTTGATGGAATGGAAGCATTTCTCCTTGAGGTAGGCATTTGACTTTGGGACAAGTTGTGCACAGATGGCCACATGGGTGCAGTCGATGGCACCAATACATGTAGCAGCCACGCTACCTGGTAGAACTGCTGCATTGTTGCTGTGCGCACCTCAGTAGTGCTGGGGAATACTATGAATTCCCTAGCAAGAAGGCAGCAGAGCATATAGGAATTTGGCCAACAGGCATATGGTGAATGTCTGCAACACTCCTGTGGTATCCCCATCGGGTGGAAGGTGCCTGCTGCCAGGAGACGATGGCAGCAGTCACCTACACCTCCATCAGTGCATGGCTGCTGGGGTGGTGGTGCACAGGTCTTCCTCCAGGTGTTTGCACAGCTACTTGAGCAGGGCCCGTTGAGGTGGTATCAGTCAACCAGCATATCGGTCTGTGTCTCAAAGGAGACTCTTGGTGAGAACTGTCTCTGTGTAGCAGGACACCTCTGCCGGTGACAGAGATGGGCCCAGGGTGTCCTCCTCCTTACTCTTCCAGAAGTGCCGCCCAGCAAGTAGAGCAGTTGCAGGGTGGTGAGAGCCATTGTGCTGCCTTCTGCAGTTCCACCTTTGGCCTCTGGGCTTTACCTGGATTAAGACAACCTTTTACAGGTAATCAGATAAGTGCACCAAGGGCGCTCATGGGCGATTGCATGATAGAAATGTTTGTGAATTGCATTGCACCTGTATGCATGGCTACTCCCCTCCCATTTGCGCCGTGAATATATTATATTGTCCCGGTCGCAAAAACAAGTTTGCACATACCTCGCAACCTGCCAGGACCAAAATCAGGGATACCCACCTAGAAAATCAGGGACAGAAGACCAAAATAATTTTTTGGACAGCGTGGCAGCTGGTACCGGCCTCCCGCCCACACATGTGAACTGCATATTAGTCAAAATACTGAAGAATAACTCTTTGAGGCATTTGCATGTATATTAAAACTTTATTGAACAACAGTAAAGTCATCTTTACAAATTCAAAATATAATTTCATAGAACTGTAATCTAGCACACATCTGTATGTATTACATTATTGCTAGCAGTACAAAAAAAGACTATACTTTCATAATTTATCCACCCCACACATTGCAATGTTAAATTAAACACCTACACCTATCTTCACCCTTAAATATGAAAAAGCACACCAAAGTCTGTAGATTCAATCAATTGATCAGTCTATAATGTACAGTATACACATAGCAGAGTCATGCACAGACACACCTATATTATTTACATTATTGCACAAACTGTAAAAAAACAACAAAAAAAAAAAACACTTTTATTCCCTTCCCAGTCCCATCCAGCCCACATAACCATTTCACCTGAGGTTCACATTACAATTAATGTCACATCAGAGTCCCAAACTTATTGCACTCCATACACACATCCCTAATGGGTAAACTGAAATTTTTCTTTAGTCATTTTGAGGTGTCATGTCTTTGGTTATAGAAGTGTAGCCTTCTTAGCTGCTTCAAGGACATCCTTGGAGTGCTGTACATCAAAACATTCTCTGTCTTTATTAAATTGTATGGCAAGTAAGGAATTTAGCATTTTTGTGTTTAAAGAATGTCTGAGTTCTGTTTTCACCTTCCTTACCATGGTGAAAGCACGCTCTGGTTCTGCATTTGAGTGTGGTAAGCTCAGCACTGTCTTCGTTAGCCGTCTGAACATTGGTATATTTTGTTCAGACATGCCAGTGAGTCGGCAAAGAACCTTCCCTCAGTATTTTAGAGCAGAGGCATTTGTGGCAAATGTTGGCTGTCCTCCCTGAAATGTTTCAGCAAACTGATATATGCCAAACTCATTTAGGAGCTGGTCACATTCAGTTGACGTAGTGCAAATGCCTAGCTGTCTTCTCAAGTCCACAACAGCCATCCCTGACATCTTCAGCGTTAAAGATGGATTGAGCAGAGTGGATATGCTTTTCAAGAGCTTGCTGTTCAATGGAAATTTGGTTAGCATTTTTTTTCAGAACTGCTCTGTAGAAAGATTTTGCCTTCCTGTATATGTTGGTTTCAGCTGCTGTTCCAACAATAATATCTTCATTTTTTTTGATGAAATCTTCCACTTCTGGTCCAACCCGAGTTTCCTGAAGGGGGAGAAAATTCTCTGCCTTATCGATAAATGTACATTTGCATTCATTAAATAAACTGACTGCTGCTTCGGGAAGAAGTCTGCTAGAATACAACTGAATAATTTTGCTTATTTCCCCACGAAGAGTCATTAATGACTCTCCTGCTCTGCAGCTTTTGTTAAATTGGCATAGGGGCCCCATTACATATTTTAAGAAAAGAAAAGTCATCTTCATTTCCTGACTGCTTACCACTCTGCTATGAGTTGGACTTTTACACCTCGGGGCTCACATGACATAAAATAGGACAGCAGAGCTGGCCACATGTCCACCATTCACTGCACAACTTTGCTCAAGCTGAGCCATCTTGTAGGCACATGTTTGATAATTTTCAAGGGCTCAATGTCCACAAACTGAACTCCTTTAACTCATGGCCGGTTTTAGGCACCAGCAAACCCTGCAATTGCTGGTGGCCACCTGCTTATGGGAGGCCCCCAACTAAAACAAGTTTAGCTTAATTATTTAAATCTTTATTATTATCTTCTTAAAACAGCAATAAAGGACTGTGCAGATTTTGATGTGGATCTTGATTTCATGAAAAGCCTTACTAAACTATGACCCAGGCAATAACAGGCAGATAGGAAACAATGGATGGAGAGAAGGAACAGTATGCACTGACACTGTGGTCTCCTTTAATTTTTTAAGATGCCACTAGTACTGAAAATACAATAACATGATGTGTGTGTATTGGTTGCAGTTAAACATATGGGGTGATGGAGGTAGGTGTCCCCATGATTTCATTAATCTGTTGGGGCCCCCAAAAACCCTAAAGCCGCCTTTGCTTTAACTACTGTTGCTCTGGGAACTTGAAGAAAGATGGCAGTAAATGTCTGAAATTAACTCTCCAACTGGTGATGAAATTGCTTTAACAGCGGATTTGATGCAAAGGTCTGCCAGATGGCAAAGACATCCCATGTTTATGATATTTGGACAGACCTGCTTCAGCCTAGAAAGCAAGAGAATTGTTTTTCCCAATCATAGCAGAAGCATTATCGGATGAGAATGCAGTCAGATTGGTCAGTGGGATATGAAAGTGCTCTAAGGTTTTCATCACAATGTCAAACATTGCCTGCCCAGTTCCAGATACACAAGAAGGCATGTCCAGGAAGCGAATGACATCTGTTTCCAACTTCATGTCATAAAAGCCCATCAGAATAACCAATAACTTTTCATCCCCCATGTCTGTGCTTTGGTCGTCATACAAGCAGAATGGAAGCTGGCGACACTGGGCAGCTGCATCCTCCTAATACTTTAGTCCAAGGACTTCTCGTGCAATGCATGCAGATTTGGTTGATCCACAGGTTATTTTTTTTACCCACTTCTTGGTCTGTGCAGTGCTTCCTCATAAATTTTCAAGATGTGGTCATCACAGGAAAAGGAGAGATTGTGTTCTGCCAAAAGATTGACAAAGGCCACCTCAACCTCCACAACCTTTGTGGAACTTTGTGCTTGAAAAAAGTGGCTCAGCTTCTTCCCAGAAGCATGTTTCACATTCTGCTGGTGCTTGTGTGATGATTCGTGCGCTGTATATCATTCCTTCCTCCATGGCACACACTGATATCAGATGCACACACTTTGCAGAATGCATAGAGGGCCTTTTCTGCTGGCTGCTACCCATTCAAATGTAGTCTTCTCATGCAGTCTGGAACACAGCATTTCTCTTTGACTTCTCGGTTGGGGTCATGTTACCTCCACTGCAGATATCATCCGTGGAGAAAGTGTTGTTATCATGGTCCATTTTCTAATAAAATTGTAACAAAGACAAAATGCAGAACAAGTTAACCTCAGGTTCAGGACCTCCCTTTAAATGAGAGAAATCTCCTGCTGGCAGCTGCAGGCTGAATCAGATCTCCAGAGTCCACCTTTATGTTTTCCAGCTGTGATACATTATCCAGGCTGATTCTTAAACTGTTGAGCTGTTCCATAGCTTCTTCCATTATGTGCATAAGACTTGCTAGTGTATCAGGTGTGGTCTGAGCCTTTCTCCAGTCCTACAACAGTGCCAGATGCATACAAACAGTGACCTGCTAACAAGTCTGGAGTTCTCTTTATCTGTCCAACAGCTTATGCTAAGTAAATTAGCTGTTAATGTTGCCTGAATGACACATTCAATCACAGTATTTACAAACCGTCCCCATGCTTGCAGCTAAGGCTTATGTAGCACAATGGTTTACCTAGGTTACATTAAATATTAAACTGTCTGTGTGGCATGGCATGCCATGCCAGTACCACTACTGACTGCCCCCCCCACCACAAACACATATACACACTAAAAGATAATGCAGTTCCAAGGAGAGAGCAAAACAGAGTCAGATTCCTGTTTTTTTTTTTTCCCTGCCTGCAGCAGTCCTTTCACCCAAGCACAAATTATATGACAATATCTTTTGTCTTTTAAACAGTGCCCACAGAGGAGGGCTTTGACACAGTGGCACTGCATCTTACCAATGCTCCCCTAAGACCACTGGGCTCAATCAGCTCAGACTGCTGTCGCCTCAGTCCTTTCACCCAAGCATACACATACCTCTCAAGTGTCCTGATGTCTGTGAAGTCCCGGTCAGACTTCAGTCTACAATAATCTGTCAGACACCAGCTCTACAATTATCTGTCAGACTCCAGCTCTACAATTATCTGTCAGACTCCAGCTCTACAATTATCTGTCAGATTATCTGCTCACATACTCAATTATCTGTCAGACTCCAGCTCTACAATTATCTGTCAGACACCAGCTCTACAATTATCTGTCAGACTCCAGCTCTACAATTATCTGTCAGACTCCAGCTCTACAATTATCTGTCAGACTCCAGCTCTACAATTATCTGTCAGACTCCAGCTCTACAATTATTAAGTAAGGGAAAAAAAAGGGGAGCATTGTCTGCTTGAAGAATGAGGGAGGTTGTTTACTGCTGGTCAGACAAAATGACAGACAAGTGCTGCTCGAGTGCTCAGTCAGTGCTTAGCTGCCCAGTCTCAACACTCCACTGCGCTGTGGCTGCTCCGCCCTGGTCCAGTCTTCTACACTTCCTCCGCAGTCATTTCAAGCCAGGAGGAGCCATGGTGGTGAATAGATGCTGGGCTTGCTGGCTGCTGCTCTACATCAGTGATACAGCTCTTTTGGGTGATTTGTTGCAGCAGCAGTCCCGCAGCTGGCCTGGCTGGCTCCTCTGAGTGACTGCAGCGACGTGGCTCAGGGCTCCACTTGACACAGACATGATGGGCACCTTGAGGGTGTACTGGCTAGCATCTCTCTGCCTCATCGCAGTTTTCTCCAGTGCTCTGGAACCCAGAGGGCTTCTTTGATAGTTTGATTCTCCAGCCTCAGACCCAAGGAAAGACACAAATCTTGAGGTCCGTGGGTGCCTTCGTTCTGACTGAGTTGCACTGACTGTCTGACACAAAGAGCAGTACTGTCTACATCATCTTTAAAATAAAATAAAGAGTCCTTGGCAGACGACTAGGAGTATTCATTGATAACCGCACAAGAGAGCATGTACTGACTGAGTACTAGTGTTTGTATTGCAAAAGAAAATAAAAGTCCCAATAACATCTACAGATATTCCTTCAATAATTGTGCAAGCCAGTCACATCACCCAACACTATCGCTATCTTTGATAAACATCTTGGGAACCTACTTATCACTAAAGATTGCAGAATGCATATGATAGCTGCAAATTCTGCAATGCATGTATGCAATATAAAAAAATATATAACCAGCAACGTTGACTGAGGAGGGTGGACAGACTGACTGATGTACAAGAAACACTGAGGACTGTACACAGGTGGACCAGAGCTCCACTGGCACTGACCTAATAAATGAACTAGAACTGGCATGATAGAAATAAAATGCAGCCTGTATTTGAAATACAGTGACACTAGTGTCCCCACATAAATTTGACAGATTTCCTGTAACTCCACAGCAATTTGTCTGTCACTAAGTGTGCCACTGATTGAAGTGAACTGTTGACTGCAGTATCTAACTCCGTAAAATATTTTATTTAGAATACCACCAGAAAGCATAAGTTACAACTGGGAGTAGACAGTACACCCAAAAATCAAGTTAAGCTCCCTCTAATGTGCTTAATTTAAAAAACATCTACCAACCTGATAGATGATTAAGGGGTTAAATGAGCTCTGTGCAACCCTGAGCAACTCAATTAACTTTCTTCCCAGTACTGTCTGAAAATATTTGTTTGCAAAAATTAATCTCCGATCTGGCTGGCTGCTGCTGGCTAGCTGACTTAATTCCTGACCTGCCTGACGATTATAGTACCTCTGTAAACTCAGGAAAAAAACTGACCCTCCATCACAGTGCCTCTGAAAACTTGGTGACCCCCCCGGGCGTAGCTACAAGGGTGCAGGGGGTGCAGTGACATCCGGCCCACGAGGTTTGAGGGGCCCAAATCAAAATCTTGATGTTTGTTCAGAACTGGGGAGGGGCCCTGTAACATCACCTTGCACCCAAGCCCTTTGGAATTTGCTACCTTCTTTCTCCCACAGTACCTCTGTAAACTTGGTGTAAAACAAACCCCAGTACCTCGGGTACCTCTGTAAACTCTGTGCAAAATGGACCCCCGTCGCAGAGCCTACCATGGGTAGGGATGGCATAGTGGGTGAATCTACACCAGGCGGGGAAAGGATGCTACCTGGCTGAGTTTACTGCAGGCAGGGACAAAGTGAGGACCTGCACAGCACAGATCATCAGCTTACCAGGTGATGAGTCCCTGAAAATAGTTAAGCCAAAATCCATTTTCCCTCTCAGCACCTTGTCTCCATGTTCTCACTCTATAGGGGTCAAATTGCAGCAAGACTCGAGGACATCAGCTGCACACAGATTGGCCAGTTGGAATGACTGGTATTGGGGTTGCGTTACAGAGAAGGCACAAGGCAAACATAATGTACACACACCACAAACAGTCTGCGGGCAGCTGGAGTGGGGGAGATTTAAAGGGACACACAGTCAAAAACAAAACAAAAAAAGAAAAATGGAGGAGGTTCAAACTGAGGGATGTCGTTTGAACTTCACAAATCCCAGCTGGCAATGGGATTGGGCCTGATCAGAATTTTTTTTAGCAAATATAATATAAAAAAGTGCAGTGCACAGTGCTCAGAACATTCACAAAACTAGCAGGCAGAATTTATCATCACACCACTGGTCTCTGAACCTGACAGTACCAGCGGGTGCCAGCACTCCTAGTTCTAGCGCCACTGACCAGAGGATGTGTGTAACCTAACCATAACATAGATTGCTGAAGTACTGATTCTTAGAGGGTAATAGTTCTGGTTCTTGCTGTTAGGATAACAGAGAGATGGAGTTGATGAACAAAGGATCTTAGTCCTGTCTCACTGTACAGTTCCTATGTATGTTTAACAATAAACCTGTAGACCCTTTACTCCAGTAGCTATTACTTCAAATGGTTTCAACAGTCAGATCTCTATTGCTTTTAAAATACTGTTTGGTAGCAGTCATATTCTTAAACACATGGAGACCAAAGTTTGAGGCTGAGATATTTTTAAAACACTTTATTCAACTTCCTGCAGTTAATAAAAAATATTCCTTTTGGCAGTGTGCCTTAAGCTTATGCTTACCTCAAAAGGTCTCCTTCGGCACACTAGAGCCATCCGGAAGATTGGGAAGTCAAGTCTCTCAGGTGGCAGGCTGCCAGCAGCAGGGTCAGTCAGTCAAGCAGGATGCAGGATAGAATTCAGAAATAAACTAGATGGCAGTGCGGTACTTCGTGGAGTTCTCGGAGTCGTCAGTCGGCAAAAGAAAAATTGGCTTGCTGCTGCTAATTTCTCTCTGGCGCTCTGGAATTCTATTCGGCTACGAGTGCCAAGAGCTGCTTTTAGGCAGTACTTGTGGACCTGAGGGAAGGGGATGGGGGGACCAAAATTTTGTCTGAGGTGGGTAGGGGTGCCAGAACAGCAGTGGACCAGAAATGCAGCCCATGATTGGTGGACTAGTCACTGACATCACCACATGTGACGTATACAGGCTCCGGTGGTGCAGCACTAAAAAAATATCTCGGGGAAACAGTCTGTCAGTTGACTTAGAGACCGCATGGCTGAGAGGAGTCGGCATGTAGTTGGCGTTCTCGGGACAGTGGTGCGAGGGTGCGGGACGGCGGAACAGTCAGCTCGAAACCAGGACTTCATGGACAATCCGAGACACTTGAGTGGTATGAGTTTGCACCGGGCAATTGTCCTTTGTGAATCAGGCATCGCACAAAAGTCAAGAATCCCAAGAATTCACAAAGCTTTGTGAACTTCTGCCCCTGATCTTTGTAATGAAGTTTGTTCCCTGTGCTCTGTTGAGCACTTACCTGGTAATATTTCTTGTTTTAACTGTACTGTCACCCTATAATTTGCTCTGTTTTTTGTTGTTTTTGTTTACATTTCTTCCAACTACCATGTTGAACTGGAACCCTCTGCTGGCAATCCCACGTGCGCATGACTTGCACTTTCGACATAGGGACAGCAGGAATGTGCAGCACAGGGTTCCACAGAAGTAAACAAAAGATGTGATGCAGTGTGAGGGGGGGAGCTCAGCTGAAAATTAGGCAGCAGGCATATTTACTGTGGCTCCACAAAAATGAAAATTTTAAATATCTAAAAAGAAACTAAAGATTACTAGAAAAAAATATTTACAGATATGGAACTAGGAACTATGGCTGCATGCTTCCAGCCCAGAAGCAGAATTTTAATTATCTCTTCCTGATTATCCAGTACTGCTGCTCAGAAAGGACTCTTGGTCCATCATGTCCGCCTCTTGTTTCATAAGCAGTGATGAAATAAGTATGCTATGTAGCTCTGTACCAATTTATAGGATTTGTACTCACTCTACTACCCAGGGTGCCCAATCATTCCCTTAGTAAGCAGACAGTTTTCCAGGCTTACCTTAAAGGCCTGTGTTGTCTTCCGTTTACTGTCGGTGCTGGTAGTTGGTTCCATAAGTTCACCACCATCTGAGAGAAAAAGGCCTTCTAATGCTACCCCCTTGAGCTTCAGGACATGTCCCCACTTCCTACTGTAATACACTAGATCCAACATCCCAGACTGCTGATCTTGTTAATACCCTTGAGTATGCAGAAGAATGAGATCATGTTTCCTCTTCGACACCTTTTGTCCAGGGTGAATGTGCGAAGGACTTCTGTCCTTTCCTCGTAATGCTAATCAATTTGGTGGCCCTCCATTACATCCATTCATCTGCCTCAAAGTTTCTTTTTGTATTGATGAGACCAGAACTGCACATGGTACTCCAGATGGGGCCTGACCAGGGCTTTGTAAAATGTATGAGCATTTTTCCTGCTCTTCGGGTGATGTCCATTTTGATTCACCTTCAACATTCTAATTTGTCCCTTTTGACAGCAGCAGTTCATGCTTCTCCTGCATCTAAGTTGTTTTATGACCCCCCCCCCCAACGGTCATATCTGTCCCTGAGTGCAGCAATAGGAGCCCCACCAAATTTATAAGGCCTACCTCTGTTTTTCTTCTCCATGTGTAACACCTTGCACTTGGTTACTTTGACTTGAGGCTCAAGGAGCCCTGAAGTTTGTTCACCGCCCTGGATGTAATAGTGTCATTCAGAAGCTTAAAGGAAAGCTGCCATTTGCAGGGGCTTCTGCTCCCGTAAACCTTACCCTCTGGTTTAGGTTAACTGAAAAAAGCAGCTTTTTCCTCACACTGCAAAGCTGTTTAATTTAATTCTCAAAGTCCACTACCCAAGTATGGCGGGCAATTGAGGCTCCATTTACTAAAAGGTGGGTGCGCACGATAGCATCAATGCATTTGTATTGAAGAGCATGGTGCAGCGCCGCTTTACAGAAGTGGAGTAGCCTCTGCCATCCTCGGGTACAGGACCAACTCAACAATTCTGGGCCCCTGTGCAACCCTCTTTCAGGCCCCACCACTCCATTCCCTGTTGGGCCACCCCCATCCAACATTTACGCCTCCCCTGCACCCATCCATTTCCCATTGTGAGCCTGGCTGGTGTATCATGTTGCCCCTTGCACTGCTGCTAGCCTAGACATGTAAGTCTAAATAAAGAAACATTAAAATTAATTATTGAAATCAGACCTGAAAAGACAGATTTGTATATTTGGGAAATGGGTATCACCACTCTGTTCTCTACGGCACTACAGTCAGTAGTGGCAGCAGTGTGGTGAACAGAAACATAATAGTGGTGGTATGATACCCATTTCCCAAATATACACTTCTGTCTTTTTAGGTCTGATTTAATTAATTTTAAAGTTTCTTTGTTTTCTTACATGTCTAAGTATTGTTATTGTGCGCTGTACTTCTTTTTTTGTTCCTTACTAACATACTAAAATGCCAGCAGAATAGCCTAATGATCTTTTTTGTCTTTTGGGAGATCATGTCAGACCAACCTTATTGAATTTTTGACTGGGTGACTAGGAGGTGGATCAGAGGAGGGCAGTGACATGGCTTATCTGGACTTCAGCAAGGCCTTTGACACTGTGCCACATAGAAGACTATTACACAAACTGGGGAATATGGGTGTGGGCAGGACCGTAGTGTGGTGGGTAGGTAACTGGCTGGGTGGCAGGACACAGAGGGTGGTGGTAAATGGCTGTCACTCCACAGAGGAAGAGTGACCAGTGGGGTACCACAGGGATCAGTGCTGGGACGGTCCTATTCAACATCTTCATCAGTGACATTGACTGCGGATCTAGAAGGCAGAATTTCACTGTTCGCTGATGACACAAAGCTCTGTAACAGAGTAGACACACCAGAGGTGTAGACAGAATGAGAAGGGACCTGCAGAAACTTGAAGAATGGTCAAGGGTTTGGCAGTTGAAATTCAATGCAAAAGAGTGCAAAGATAATGCATATGGGGCACAAAACCCTCGGCACAGTATCAGTTGGGGGTGAGGATATAACATGCACCAAGCAGGAAAGGGATCTTGGGGTTGTCATCTCTGATGACCTCAAGGTAGGGAAACAGTGTGACAAGGCATCAGGTAAAGCAAATAGGATGCTGGGATGTATAGGCAGGGGCATCACCAGCAGGAAAAGGAGGTCATAATTCGCTATACAAGACACTAGTGAGGCCCCACCTGGAGTACAGTGTACAGTTCTGGAGACCATACCTACGTAAGGACATAGACAGGGTAGAGAAGGTTCAGAGGAGGGCAACAAAGATGGTGCATGGATTGCATCACAAGTCCCACGAAGACAGGTTGAAGGAACTGAACATGTACTCCCTGGAGGAGAGGAGGGAGAGAGGGATATGATAGAGACATACAAGTATCTTACGGGGAGAAACAGGGTGCAGGAAAACACTATTTTTAAGCGAAAAGATGTTCCAGGACTAGGGGCATGGGATGAAGTGGTGGAGGGAGGCGATTCAGAGGAAACATGAGAAAGAATTTCTTCACAGAATGGTGGTGGACAAGTGGAACACCCTGCCAGAGGAAGTGGTAGGGCTGAAACAATCACGGGATTTAAGAATGCATGGGATAGACATAAAGGAATTCTAGAGGTCAGGGGTAAGGGGAAACAGACTTCTAGGAAAACAGACTGAACTTACAAGCTCAAATGGGCAGACTGGATGGGCCATAGGCCCTTATCTGCTGACACTGTCTATGTATCTATGTCTGCTCGTTTGGTCAGCCCCCACCCTGGGAGCTGACCTTGCTGCACCCCTCATCTTCTCTGGCTTCTCCCTTCAAAGTCCCGGATATTCTCGCTGCACTGGATTTTGCTTCCAGAACCCTTCCCCTGTACCTGTCCCACCCCCTCTTGAACCCCTCCACCATCTCTGCCTCCACCAGCCCCCTGGGCAGCACATTCCATGGCTCCATCGCCCTCTCAGTGAAGTAGCACCTCCTCCTTTCTCTCCTGGATCTTCCCCACTCCAGCTTCCACCCATGCCCTCTAGTTGCCCCCTCCTCCTTCCTTCGAAGCACCCTTACTGCTCCTCCCCTATTTACCCCCCTCATGCACCTGAAGACCTCTATCATGTCCCCCTGGTCTCTCTTCCAATGTGTACATATTTAACTCTTCGAGCCTCTCCCCATAGGTCCTGTCCCCCAAGCCCAAATCATTTTGGTTGCCCTCCTCTGGACCCTCTTCAGGAGTTTAATGTCCCTCTTTAAGTGTGGCCTCCAAAACTGCATGCAGTACTCGAGGTGTGGCCTCACCAAGCAGTTATACAGAGGGAGTATCACTTCCCTTCTTCTGGAGGTGATCCCCCTAGCGATGCATCCCACGATCCTGTTGGCCTTGGCTGCTGCCCTCCTACAAGTCTCCGAGTTGTGCGTTTTATTTTATTTTTTTTATATTTTCTTCGTATACCCCCTCCTCACCGCCGGACTTCCACTCCTTCAGGAGTCTCCAACGGCCTGATTCGTCCCCGCTCCTGCTATCCGGTGACCAGCGCAGTCCATCCCCCATGGAGCCTTGGCTGTACCCCCCAGGCGGGTACGGGGTGGGGTCCTTTACACCCCGACGTGACTTGAATTTCGTCGGGGGATGCTGGTGCTGACGCCAGTAGGGGTATTGGGGATCGTGGCCAGGAGCTCCGTCTACTGGAAGTCCGACGGGGTCCTTTTTCCTGGTTTTCTTCCCTGCCCTCAGGACGTCCACACACTGGGAAAGCCTTGGGGCGGGGCACATCACAACGTGCCTGATGCTCCGGCTCCCGGCAGACGTCCTCCCTCCCCACTATGTGCAGTCTCACTGCACCTCCACCTGTGGTCACCCAGATGGTGGTGTTGCAGCGGGATTTGCATCCCCACCCACCCCCCTGGAGGAGGAGAGCAGCCGCTGGGTGCTCAATCCTCCCCCGCCAGCCGGCCCTCCAGCTACCCGAGTCTGTTTCCGAACCTGGGTCGTTGGCGTCGCAAGCTGAAATCCAACCGCTGCCCCGGCGGGCCAGCTCAGAGTTGTTCATCTTGACATCCACCACCACCCCCAGGTCCCTCTCAGCCATCGAGACTTGTAGCATTACCCCTACTATGGTGTACACTTGGCCTGGGTTTCTGGCCCCCAGGTGCAGTACCTTGCATTTCCCTGCATTGAACCTCAGCTTCCACTTTCTAGACCATCTTTCCAGAGCCTCCAAGTCCCCTGTAGGCCACCTCCCTCCTCCCCATCCACCACCACCCCAGTTTTGAGTCATCTGCAGAGACTCATCTCACCCTGATACCTGTCCTTATGTCAGAGACATGGCGTTGAACAGGAGGGGCCCAGGGACTGATCCCTATGGGACCACACTAATGACCCTCCTTAGGGATAAGACTATCCCGCTAACTACGACCCTCTGGGTCTGGTCCTGGAGCCAATTGTCTATCTATCTGATCATCTGGCTCCCCAACCCCATTTCTCCCAGCTTATTCAACAGGCACTCATGAGGAACAGAGTCAAATGTCTTGCTGAAGTCTAGAAAGAGGACGTTCACTGGTCTACCCAGGTCCAAGGCACTCATCACCCAGTCATAGAACTCCACAAGGTTTGTCTGACACAGTTTCCCTGGGACGAATCCATGCTGTCTATCGCCCAGGCACCCTGACTTTTCCAGGTCCCCTCCTAGCCTCTCCTTGACAATGCCCTCCATCACCTTGCCCACCACTGATGTCAAGCTGACAGGCCTGTAGTTTTCTGCCACCTCCCTTGATCCCCCCTTTGGATAGGCACTATATGCGCCACCTTCCAGTCCTGGGGCACCCACCCTGTCCTCAGAGAGATGGTGAAAAGCTCCGCCAGGGGTTTCGCCAGGACATCCATAAGTTCCTTCCAGCACTCTGGGATGTAATTTATCCGACCCCAGTGCTTTCTTCGTCTTAGGGACCTGAGGGCTTCCCTCACTCTCTGCTGTGATTTCCGCCTACTACCTCTTCTCCCTGCTTAGCCTTCCCCTTCTGCCAGTGATGCCTCCCCTCTCCCAGACCCGCTGATCGGCAGGCCCTCCCTCAGTATCACTGTCTCCTCCCATGTATGATGCAGCACCCCCACTTTCCTTGGTGAAAACTGAGGTGAAGTACTCATTTAGTACTTCAGCCTGCTCCCCCGGGTCTTGTGCCCATCTCTCCCCTGTTTTAATCCTGCTAATCTGCCCTTTCACCCTTCGTTTTTCCCCAGTGTATCTAAAGAACCCCTTGTTCCCTCTCCTAATTTCCCTGGCCAGGTTCTGCTCCTTCCTTGCCTTAGCCACCCTCACCACCCTAGTGGCCCTTCTAGCCATCAGCTCGTACTCCCCTTGATCCCTTTCACTCCTTGAGCACTTGAATTGCCTATAGGATGCCTTCTTTCCCTGCACCACCTCCTGGACCTCCCTGGTCCACCAGCAGGGTTTTCAAGCCCTACTGCATTTTCGTCTTACTCTTGCACAGGTGCTGGTAGCATCCTGCGCCCCTCTTCTGATTATTTCCCACCTACTGTCAGCGTCCATGTCTGACCCAATCACATCCAAATGATCCTTAAGAATCCTTCCCATTTCCTTAAAATCCGCCCCCCCCAAAGTCAGTTACCTCCGTCTTTGAGCAGCCTTCTAACCCTCCTAGGTCCAGGCAGAACCAGACCGTGGCATGGTCACTCCCCGCCAGCGGGTCCTTACCTCCAGGCCCCCAATCTGGTCACTGTCTGCCAGGACCACATCCAGTACCCGCACCTCCCTGGTCGGTTCCCCCACCTGCTGAGTTAGGAATGCGTCTTGAAAGACATCCAGCAACCTCTGTTCCCTGGCCACCAAGGATGTCATAGTCTCCCAGTCTGTTCCTGGCATGTTTAAGTCCCCCAACACCACCATCCTTCCCCTGCCCAATCTGCAGTGTCTCCCAACATCGGCCACCAGACTCTCCTCCAGCTCCTCCACCAGCACAGTGGGTCTATACACCACTCCTATTTTTACTCTCTTGCCCCCCCCCCCTTGTTATCAAGGTGACCCAAATCGCCTCCATGGTTCCCTCTGCCTCCTCTACTCCCCCCATGCCAATGCAGTTTTTGACTATTATTGCTGCCCCTCCTCCCTCCCCCCCCGTCCTTCCTGAACATAGTGTAACCCTCCAGGTTCAGGTCCCAGTCGTGTCCTGTGGTGGCCCAGGTCTCAAGTGACTGCTGCCACATCCACGGCTCCCTCAGTTAGCATCGCCTGGAGCTCAGGCGTTTTATTGCCCAAGCTCCTGGCATTTAGCAGGACTACCTTCCACCCTTTCCCTATACTTCCATTTCCCCTGCTCGTGTTCCCATGGGGATTCCGTTTTTCCCCTGGTCTGCACTTTACCAGTGTGCCTTTTCCCGCATTCCTCCAGCTCCCCAGGGGGGTGGAGACAGAGTCCCTCCTTTATTGGACCCCCCTCAACAGTCTTTTCTCTCATCCCTCCCCCCTTCACAAGTTTAAACCCCACTTTCACGTGAACCCTCTATTTTCAACTAATCCTTCTCCCTGGGTTGCACCTGAAAACAAGCCTTGGCTCAGTGTGTGCCTTACTGGTTACACAGTTTCAAATAAATACATTGCAGAAATACATTATTCCCATATAACCTGGCTGTGAACACAAATCAATCAGTTATTAGCACTCTCTTACAAATATCAGAGCTACTGCCTATGACATGACATTACAGCCTATCCTTAATCCTTTCTCTGTCCCATACTGTGTAGTATTCTTCTGTCTGCCTGCTCTCTGCCTCCATCACGCACACAATAATAATCAATCTTGTTTTACACCGTTAGGCCCTAATGGAATCTGGTCCGGACGATAGACAGCAGTGGCAGCTAGCGATTACGTATTTCTCCAGTGGTATGTCCCAGGCTGTCTGACATACAGGAATGTCAAACAGGGCATGCCCAATGCCACTGAGAAATGCGTGTGCACCGCCACTGGGCACTGTCACTTTTTTTGCTGCTATATATTCCATTTTAGACAGTGGCCCTTTTCAGTGTAAAACTAGTTTAATTATTATGAGGTGATGAGGCAGAGTAGGCACAGAGAGGTATACATAGTATGGACAGAGAAGGAAGACGTACATTACAACATTGCACCAGCTCGGATGGTATTTGTAATTGTAAGAGTGATATGTGGGTAGGAGAGTGCCCAGTGGCAGTGCATGTATTTCTCCAGTGGCATGTCCCCGCCTGACTTGCAGAAATGTTGGACTGGGGCATGCCACTGGTCGGGAGGAATACAATGTGTACTGCCACTGGGCACCATATTACTTAATATCACTGTCTTACAGTTACAAATATCATCGGAGCTAACGCCCAGTGACATGATAATTACAGCCAGTCGTGCTCTTTTCTCTGTCCCATACTGTGTAGTAACCTCTCGTCTGACTTCCTCTGCCTCATCGTGTGTAATAATAATGCAGCTTAGTTTTACTATGAGAAGGGTCACTGTCTAAAATGGAATATATACCAGCAAGGAAAAAAAAGTGACACAGTGCCCAGTGGCAATTCACGTTGCATTTCTCCAGTGGCATCAGGCATGCCCCGTCTGACATTCCTGTATGTCAGACAGGCTGGGGCATTATCATGCCACTGGATGAAACAATGCACTGGGCACTGTCACTTTTTTTTTGTTGCTGGTATATATTCCATTTTAGACAGTGGCCCTTCTCATAGTAATATGGGTCACATATGAAAAAGGGCCTTGGCTCATATGCTTACCCGGTTAACAAATGAATAAATAAATAAAAATAAGAAAGGAGTAAGGACAGGCTGTAATGTCATGTCACTGGGCACTAGCTCGGATGATATTTGTAACTGTAAGACAATGATATCAAAGTAACATGGTGCCCAGTGGCAGTGCACATTGTATTCCTTCAGTGGCATGCCCTTGTCTGAGATCTGATTTACAGGAATGTATGTCGGACAGGGGCATGCACTGGAGGAAATAATACAGTGTGGGTGTGCACTGCCACTGGACACTGTTAATTTTTTTTCTCTCTTACAAATATCTGAGCTAGTGCCCAGTGACATGACATTACAGCCTGTCCTTACTCCTTTCCCTGTCCCATACCGTGTAGTCTCTGTCAACCTGCATCTGCCTCATCATATGCAATAAAATTCAGCTTAGTAGTTTTACTATAAAGGGCCATTATCTAAAATGGAATATATGCCAGCAGCAAGAAAAGAAAAAGTGACCTCGAACCTCTCTGTCTGCCTGAGCGCTGCTCATCATGTGAACTAATAATGCAAGCAACCTACTTTAATATGAAAGGCCACTGCCTAAAAATGGAATATAATATACCAGCAAGAAAAAAAGTTATACTGTGCCCAGTGCCAGTGCACATTACATTCCTCCAGTGGCATCATGGCCCTGTCTGACATTTCTGTATTCCTTGCTGATATATTATATTCCATTTTAGACAGTGGCCCTGTCGATTAAAACTAAGTTTCTGCATTATTAGTTCACATGATGAGCAGGCAAGGCAGGCAGAGGTCACTACAATATGGGGCAATCAAAGGAGTAAGGACAAGACAACACAGGTACAGTTGTAGATCTGCTGGTCTGATATGTGTTATTATTTTTATTTTTTACTTAATTTTTTCTGTGAGTTGGCACTGGCACTGTGACTATAATAACCTCCTGCCAGTGCCTACAAGGCCCTCTCAGTCAGACCCAGGGACAAATTTACAGGAGGACAAAAACACTCACTCACACCTTAGTTAATCCAACTTGGTTACAAGCTAATTTATTTAAACTTTTTCTAAGGTGTGAGGAGTGAAATATAATAGAGCCGGGAGTCTGGAAAGCTGACGATTGTGTGTCACTTGTGAATGAATCCAACTGCTTGACGCCCAGGATCGCTGCAAATGACTTGGTACTTACTGAGTGGTCTGTCTAACAAAGTTTCCATTTGAAATTAAGCTCATCACTTGACTTCAAATAAAAAACTTTGTTAATAGACCACTCAATATTAAGTACTAAGTCATTTGCAGCGATTCTGGGCGATAAGTGGTCTGAATTATGGGGATAATTTTATCAGCTCTCAGCTGTTGTCCGTTCCTTTGTTGTTGGTGCAAAAAAAAAAGTTGCTCCAAATGCCAGATGTAGCAGGCACAGACACTTACTTTGCATTTGTCTGTGCTCTTCTAATCATTGATAACGATTCGATTCCGTAAATGAAACTTAAAGACTTTAATCGTTGGCACTGCTTTGAACCTTTGTCACTGTCTAATCACAGCTTAGCAGGTCTTTTGTTTTGTAATTTGTGTTCCTATTATTACAGACCAGTTCAATCACCACTCATCACTTGTCGTCATGATCTCTACAAGTGATAAGACTGACATCAGTCATTCAAGGAGGGAGCCAGACAGCCAGGTGCATTTCAAATTAAAGTTTTAAACCCCTGCTAGCTAGCGATTTATGGAGCAGAGGCGGGTTGGGGGCTTGCTGGAACTTGGAAGTGGGATAGAGCTGCTCAGCAAAGAGTCGGACAGTGAATGTTATTTGTAGTATTGCGGGCACACAGCGCAGTGCAGGCAGCAGCGTTATTTCAAACAAACAAATATCAGGACAAAAAACAATGTTGTTGTTTTCAGTGGCGGCAGTCAAGGCGGCCCTCAACGTGCTGGGGCACGGCTGGCATGGTGCTAAAGCCTGTCTGGTTAGCGGACTTTGAGAATTAAACAACTCTGCAGCGTGAGGAAAAGCCACTTTTTCAGTAAACCTAAACGGAGGGTAAGGTTGGCAGGGTCTCCTGCCCTGCAAATGCCAGCTTTCTTTTAAGCAGCCTTCTTGGGACTCCAGCTTGCAGATCTTTGAAGATGTTGATGAACTGTGACCACAGCACTGATCTCTCAGAACACTGCCCAATACTCCCATCCACTCAAGGGTAATGCCTGTCCGCCACCACCTTCTACTTCCTGCCCCATGTCAAGTATTTATGTGCCTCATTTTAAACAAATCTTACTCCTTTTGCAAGCCAGGAGTTCATTAGCAAATGTACTTCCTATTTCTGATTATGGGGATGTTATCTCTTATACTGCTCCTAAATCATCCCCAGCCAGACTTGCACCCCTCCCCGCTTCAACTTTTTGCCAGTTTACTCCCAGTTGTCCCCTTGTACCAGCTACTGTGACATATACAGTACTATAAGGGATAACTTCCCAGCCTGAGACAAAGAAAAGACTTGTGAAGCTAAGCACTGTGCCTGTATGCCTAGGGCTACAGAAACACACAAGTGATAGTGCATGTATTCCTGTTGGCTGTAACATAGATCTGCCTAGTTTGTTTTATTTATTTATTTTAATGCATCTATTTATTGTAAGAGTTTTACCAGGAAAGGCCTACTGAGCCATTATAGCTTGTTTCCAGAGATGTCCTGAGGAAGAGGGTACATGGGAAGACAATACAGCAGCAGTATTACAGACTACAGAGCTTTTTTGCCAGAGTTGTTTTTTTTTGTGTGTGTCTCTTTGGTAACCAGGTATGGCCCACAAGGTACAAGGCCTGTTTTCAGAGGCAGCCCAGCAGTGCTGGGGAAGATAAGTGACTTGCTCAGGGTCACACAGTATGCAAGTAGAGGTTGTGGGAATCAAACCCAGGTCTGTTGAATGTACCAGTCTTATTCACAGCTCATTATTCTAACATCTAGGCTATACTGCTGACCCAAAGTTGTTGTTTTTTTCCTTTCTTTCTTTGGTAATTAGGTAACATGTAGGCTATACTGCCAGCCAGTTGTTGGGGTGGATCTGGTGTGGTTGACGAGGTATGATTTTTCCTCCCTCAAGTGAACCTCTCCAGTTGAAAAGGAGATGATGGAAGGAAAAAGAGAGAGAGAGGGAGTTGGGAGTCACAATATGGATAGACTCTGGCTAGAGTTTCAGAGCTGCTGAGGCAGATTCTTCATGGAAGGAAAGATTGGTAAAATGGACTAAATTGGAGAATGAGGCTACTCTCGCAGCCTACAGATCCAGAAACGGGGGATGAGAGATGGAAGAGAAAAGAGTGAAGACAATGACAGCAAAGATGGCCAACAGAGCTAAAAAGAGATGTTGCAGACAGTATTGAAGAGCCTTTGATGCTGCAGCACAAGCCCATTCCGAGAAGCAGAAGCAGTTCATCCAAGAAGCCTGTTCTAAAAGACTCAAAGTACCAGCAGTGTTGTCTGGCCACAGACTAAGTAACCATTCCAGCCATATTCACATAACCCGTCAAGTCAAGCGAGCAAACAACTATACATTGTTGCAGTTTCCAAGGCAAATGTGTGAGAGACCTGACAGGAGAGCCATGTCTGACAGAAAGTTTGACTCACAGCAGCAAGAAGAATGACCGCAGTGCACTCTTACTGGCCAAAAGAGGTGACTGAGTGGGCTAGTACATGGACAATACTCTCAAGGAGAGAGCAGTCTCATCAGGCAGCTTTGAAATGCTTTTTCTTCTGCTATCTGGATATTCCTACTCAGTGATCAGAAGCATAGAGCCAGCTGAGTATTATTAGTAGGGCTGTAATTATTTCACAGGGGTCAAGAATTTCACAATTACCGTGAAATTTGCTAATTCAGTGTCGTGAAATCTGTCGTCACCCGTGAAAATCCCCAAATAAAATGGATACAGAAATAGAAAAATACATTTGGATACCTAGCTTTTCCCATTGAAATGCCCAGAATATTAATTTGCTTCACTTTTTGTTAACCAGGCAAGTTCATTCAAGAATGGCATCATTGAGAATTGTCATGTTCTAAGCTCTGCTACGGGCTATACCCCCAACCCACCCCCATACCACTATCGGCAAAACGACCCCCTTTATTTTCTGTTGAATGCGATTTCAGATCCAGTTTATCTCCCGTTTACCTGAGATGGGATTGCAGCAGTGACGCATCTGTATTATCCTGGAAGTCTACTTGCTTAAATGAATCTTCCTCTCGACTGGCAAAGGGGTAAGGACACTTGGAATAGCGCCCTCTGTCAGATTAAGCTGAAAAAGTAAGGCAGTTGAGCTCACATTTGCATTCACAACTGTGTCAGACTGAAACACTCTTAATACCTCGCAAAAAAGTCCAAAAAGATACAAAGGTGTAGAAATGAACATTGACAGAGTAGAGATTCAACTAGTAATATAAACTTTGATGTAAATCCCTTAAAAAGATTGCTGATCACTTCTGCAGTTGTCAGCACTGTATGACCTAGTCTTTTGCAGATCATTTTAATTAAATGATGGTGCCAACCGTGTAGTGCCATGAAATTACGATTTTTACTCCATGCATTTGCCGTGAATTTTGCCTGATTTTACCATGAAAAAATTACAGCCCTAAGGTAAAAGAAAGTCTGAGGTGACCTAAATACTTCCTGTCTGATATCAGCTGGACTCTGAAAGGTGTGATGATCCACAGGCTCATCTGGAGGGACTTGTATGTACTTTTCTTAATGTGAGATAAACGGTTTAGTAAGGTAACACTGAAAGTGCAAGTGGCTGACCATGTCACTGTCTGATCATGAAACTGTAACTATGTTAATTCAGTTAATGCACAGTATACAATCTCTGCAATGTTTTTATCAGATCAGGGGTTAGATTCACAAAACTTTGCCCTGTCGCAAACTGAGTTTGCACCTTGCAAACTGGGTTTTGCCCCAGTGTGGTATTCATAAAAGCCGTTTGCAATTTGGCAAAGTTTTGAGGGGGCTGCAGTGCAAATGAGGGGGAAGGGACCAGCATATGGGCATAGTCCCATTCACCATAAAATTTTTTCCACGCAAGGGCCATTTGTGGGGTACCCTTGCATGGAGAAAATACTGCAGACAGTGACCTGGAGGTGTTCTGTGCAACCCTTGTGGCTGGCAAAGGTACCGTCGAGCCCTGACTCTGCCATAATAAGAAACTTGTCATTGGTGGTGTAGTGGTCCCTCCCCTGTCCCCAGTTGCCATTCCCGTGTATAAAAAAATAACTACCCCTGGTAGTCTAGTGGTCCTTCCTCCCCCAACCCCTTCTCCAGTCACCGTCCTGTAGATTTAAATATGTTTCCCTGGCAGTCTAGTAGTTTCCCCCCCACCCAGTTCTCCAATCGCCATCCGTTATATTTCCTGGCAGTCTAGTAGACCCTCCCCGACTCCCAAATGCCATGACCGTAGCATAATAAAGATCCCAGTAGTTCAGTGGTCCCCTCCCTATCCCCAATACCTCCCTGCCATACAGTGTCACATTACCCTGGTGGTCTAGCGGTCCCCCATCCTCGATCTGCCTGTATAGGGCACCATATAGTTTTCCCCGATGTATAGTGGACCCCAACCCACTCTGTGAGGGATGCCCACCCACCAGCACAGCCTCCTCACCTCCACACTGGCTGCCACACTGGCTGCCAACTGAGCTGTCAATGAGTGTGTACTGTCTACAATACAGCTTACTGACAGTGAGCTGTCAATCATTGTCAATGAGCACATACTGTAGACAGTATGTGCTCATTGAGAGCTCAGTCGCTGGCCAGCCATGGAGGTGTGAGGAGGGCTGTGCTGGCTGCCAGCTGAGGGTCGGATTTGGGGGGAAGGGTGGTGGGTAATGCCTCGCAGGGTGGGTGGGTGGGGCCCACCAGACAACCATGGGAAACTATACAGTGCCTTGTATGGACAGATCAGGGATGGTTGGGGACCACTAGACCACCAGGGTAATGTGACACTGTATGACAGGGAGGATCGGGTATAGAGTGCGGGACTGCTGAACTACCAGGAGGATCTTTAATATGCTACAGGCACTGCACTTATGGATTGGGGATGGGAAGGGCCACTAGACTGCCAGGGAAACTTATTTTAAACTGTCGGACAGCGATCGGATAATGGGGTTGGGGATGTAACCACTAGACTGCTAGGGAAACCTATTTAAACCTACAGAACAATGTTTGGAGAACGGGTGGGGAGGGAACTACTAGACTGCCACGGAAACTATTTAAACCTACAGAATGGTGATTGGAGAATGGGGTGGGGGAGAGAACCACTAGACTGCCGGGGACCACAAGACTGCCAGAGAAACCTATAAGGACAGGGAGAGGAGAGGGACCACTAGACTACTAGAGTAGTTAGTTTTTATATACAAAATGGTGATCGGGGACAGGGAGGAACCACTATTACACCACCAATGACTACTGCTGCATTGGGCAGGGGTTGGGGGGGCATCGCTAGGCCACTTGCAACCCATGTAAATGAGCCCATAATGGGCATGCAAATGGCAAGCTAGTGTCTTGCATGCCCAGTGGGCTCATGTTATTCATTGCAGGGGCCATTTCAGGGAATGCAGGTCAGCACTAGTGGGGTTAGAGGTAGTGATAATGAGTTTACCGCTGCCTCTACCTACCCCTGTTCACAGTCACGAGCACACTATGCTATCCATCTGTGAATAGCATTTTTACCACTCAGTAAAAGCGTGCGCAACACTTAACTTTATGTGGCACTTTGCGCTTTTTGTGAATCCTGTCCCAGATTGTTTAATAAAACCAGAAATGCTTGTGGATGACTGAGGGAGGAGGAAGAGCCGCAATGTGCAGCTGCCGGAGAATGATAGCTGGAACCTCCCCATGCATCTCCTCGCACACCCTAAGCCCTTTAACTTGCAGTTATTGAATAGACTCTGATTACTGATGATTTACTTTCCTTTATTTTCTCTCGGTCAGGATGTAGCCATTAAAATTCCCTATGAATGAAGTGCAGAACATATTTCCATGGGCTTAGAGGCTAGTGTTATTTCAACAAAATCCGATGCTATTTTTGTGAACTATCCAGCCCTCTGGATAAAATAGAATTTTGACATCAGCAGGCTGCTTATAATCCTTGAGGGCAGTCGCTATTCGCAGAGCTGAACTAAAGTTTTGTTCTCTTTGTAATTTTCTTTCCTGGAAGGATGGCACTAATTCTTAAGTTTGCTATGGAGTGGTGCGCACGGTGAGGCCCATTTGTACACTCGGCAATTTCCCACTGAATCCCTGGACAGAACAGTCAACATGGTCGGATTGATTTCAGTTGGGGAGCTGAACGCATCGCTGAACTGACTGAATTTGCCACTTGGGCCACTTTTTCCTGAGGAACTCTGCATATAAGTTAACTGGGCTGTTAGGCCAACGATAGACCACAGGAGCATTCTTCCTAAGTCTTCTTGAATATAAAGCAAGTAAGTTTCAAATATCAAACTTTTAATTATTTTGTGGAACTTCTATAAAAGACAATTATAATTGAAGATTCAGCTGGATTAAAATTACACTGGTGGTCAGAGGTAGAATTCTCGCCTGCCACATGGGAGGCCCGGGTTCGATTCCCGGCCAATGCAAGTGTGTTTGGGCTTACAGTATAGCCTAGAGGTTAGAGTAATGAGCTGTGAATGAGCTTGGTATATCCAGCAGAGCAGACCTGGATTTGTTTCTCACAACCTCCACTTGCATACTGTGCAACTCTGAGCAAGTCATAACCGCCTAGTGCTCCCAGGTTGCCCTGAAAACAGGCACTTGTGCCTAGTGTGCCTTACCTGCTACTAAAGACTTACAAAAAAAAGAAACAATAATTTGCAGAAAACGTTGCATTTTCTAGTAGGCTGAACTATTAGTGCTCTATTCGAGTAAAAGCTGAATTTTCCACATTTAATTCACAAATTATCCAGTATACAAGGGTTATATATATGTTCAGTGCTGCAGAGTCTCAGAATTCACAGGAAAAGACTGAGCAAACTTATTCAGCACTCAAGTTCTAAACAAGATAAAAGTCCCCCTAAAACTACAGGTTCTAATTTCTCAGCTTCTGGATCTGCAAAAAGAAATATAAGCAGTTATTATTATTACAATTTAAAAACAAAACCAAAAGTACATCCCAGTTCTCCACTAAATGCCACCTAAAAAGATACCGGGCGGGGAGACAGACAAGGAAAACAGATTCCTAGTCAGACATCTACTAGCAAAATTGTTCAATCAAACTTAAAAACAGAAGAAACCCAAGAAGAAGAGACAAATGAAACAGAGCAGGCATCTAACCTTGACGGGGCCGAAAGTTTAAACAGTCCCATGAACAATGTAACAAAGACCCACGCTCCGCCATCTAATTCAGAAACCCCTCCAGCGTGGGCCACTCAGTTAATTTCAAAAGTACAGTCAGTCCAAAATTCTTTAGACCATTAAATCTGTTCTTAGCACGATGGAAAATTTGAAACACGCCCTGCAAGTGCTGAAGCCAAAATTGAACATGGAACAAAAAGAATAACAGAACTGGAGAACTGACAGTATCAACTAGAAGACCTGGTAAATCCTTTAACTCAAGAAATGAAAAGCTTACGTAAACAACAAAAGCAGCTTCAAGACAAACTGGACGATTATGAAAAACGGGCAAGACGAAAGAATGTTTGTATTTTTGGACTACTTCAGAATTGGGGAAAAGGATTCAACTCTCAAAACAGTAGTTAAGGAACTTTTCTCTTAATTATTAGGGGAAGGAACGGCAATTCCTCGTTTTGATAGATTGCACTGGCTGGGGAAACCCAGGGAGGGTTCAGGAATGAGACCTGCAATCATTAAGATGCTAACAGAAGGAAAATATGTTATAATGGCTGCATATTTTAAAAATCCTAATTTCAAATTTAAAGATCAGCAGATCTCATTAAGGCACGACTTTTCAAGTATCCTTTGGGGGACTTTTTCAAAGTGCAACAGTTTCTGTGAAAAGGGGCATTAAGGCATACTTAGTCTTCCTGCAAGGCTGAAGGTATTCTCAACAATCAAACCTCTTCTATGAATCTATGGACAAAGCAACTTTTGATTTAAGAAAAAGATTGCCTGAACATTTCATCTTCTTTGAAAATGACTAATGATAAAGTCAGAAAACAAACACTGAAATAAAATATATACAGAATTTCTGAGGGGCTGGTGGAGGTTGGGGGCAGGCTCTCACATTTGGCCCTTGGGTGATTTCTGCAGTTGCCAAACAAGGTCTATGGTATTTGGGGGGGGTGGAAAGTCAGCGAGTTAGGAAATAGGGAGAAAAGACATGTTCCGAGTTTTGGTACACTGCATAGGGGATTTAGTCACTGCTTTTCTGGGGTTTTTTTTGTTTGTTTTTTTTACAGGACAGCGATATGGACACAAAGGGTAACAAGCATTTGTCAGTGCGAATGTTGCTTGCTTGTATGTGCTGTTTAGGTATTTGGAAGTCATTGGAGTGCAAATATTGAAAATTCATGAACTTATGAGCGCGTGAGGAACTGCGCAACACACACTCTTAAAACAGTCATTTTAAGGAATTTTTTCACCAAATTTTCAAAATAGCCATTTCAAGTCCTCTGCTCATGAACAGTGTCACTGTGATTTTCTTAATGTGTCCCATACATTGATTTTACACACCAACTGCGCCATTGTGCGCTACATGGGCGGAAACACGTTTTGGGCGAGATGTGAAAAGTGATAGCTGTACTGCTTATAAGGAGGTGTGGTAAAATGGCAAAGTTGAAAATCTGGAGTGAAAATATTGAAAATTCGCAAACTTATGAGCATGCGTAAGAACTGCTCGTCATTTTTAGGAATTATTTCACCAAATTTTCAACATAGGCTTTTTGAGAGCCCACCTTATGAACACTGGCAGTGTTTCATTAATCGGTCCCGAAAGGTGATTTCGCGCAGTGACGCAAAATCACCCTTTGGGCCCGATTAACGCCATGACAGTGCAAGAATTCATGAGGAGGGGTCCCAAAATCTCCAGGTTGAAAATTTGAGCCCAAAATTCCCAAAAATGCCTGAGATATGCAACAAAGTTGGAAAAAACCCTATTTATTCCATTATGCAGCTTACCGGCATTTCCTCAGTTCGTGGTCGGCTTTGAAGAGTGTAGATGTGTTCCCGGTCCACCGATGATCGTCGCACTGAGCTCTGGAGGTAAATATGGGGTGGGGAGGCAGGGTGAGCAGTGGGTGGGTGAGTGTGGGTTTTGGGGGGACAGTGAGACGGCGAGGGAATGTTTTCTTATTTACAGGTTTTTTTTTTTTTTTTATTAAGACGACGCGGGACGTTTGCCACGCTGGGGTAGGCGTATTGTTCACAATCTAACAGAACTTGAGGCATTGACTACTCTATATGATCCTGACATTCTCTGCTTGTCTGATACCTGGCTCAACCCCTGATCATCTATGCCTTCTTCCTAACTACAAAATTATGAGGCATGATAGGTCCTCTTCTAAACGTGGTGGTGGTGGTGTTGCTATCTTCTATAAACCTCACCTTTCTCTACATCATATCATCTCTCCCACTCTCTCACACTGTGAATTTATTCACGCTGCTCTTCAACTTGGTTCTAAAAGGCTACACATAGTATGCGCCTATAACCCTCCCACGGGGTGGTGTCTCTGGTCTAGTCGAACTTCTTTCCTTAGTGGACACAGCCGTCAGACGTAATGAAGTCATCATCCTAGGTGACTGAAACCTTAACTGGTATGGCAAGTCCTGTCAGTCCCTCCACACCTTAGTGCAAGGCCACGACCTTCACCAGTTGATCACCGACCCAACTAGGGTCATGCCCACCCTCCCGGACTAGCACTCTAATTGATTTGGTTCTTACAAACTGTCTTGACTGTACGCCTCTGCTGGTACCCTTGCTAACCACTCCCCAATTTTTGCATCTGGCGGTTGCTAGACAACCATCTCCTCCCCAAAATTAATCACCTTCCAAAATCTGGTTAATTTTCAACAGGCACAATTTCTGCAGGACCTGTCTATGGTTGACTGGTCACCCGTCCTTTTCTTCCTCTGAAGTTCAGACTGCCCTTGACTACTTTCTTGAAATGTTTGGGTGTCTTCAGGACCTTCATGCTCCTCGTGTCATGCGCCGCATTCATGGCACATAAACTAAGTGGCTCATAAAGATCTTCTTATCCAGCTCCTGGCTAGGGACAAAAGTTGGCGGCTTTTCAAGGCCTCTGGGTGGCAGCATGATTATAATCAGTATAGGGCCCTGAGAAACTCCTGCAAAGGAATACTGACAAGCCAAAAGCACCTTCTGTAAGGTCTACTAATAAAAGCTGGAGGCGACTCAGAAAAATTCTGGTCAGTCATCAAAACTCTTCTTGGAACAAATAAGCCGAGTACCTCAAATGACATGCTACTTAACGGGTACATTGTAACAATCCAGTGACTATTGCTAACTCTTTTCAACTGTCATTTCTAATCTAACATGCTACTCTGCCTCCTTCCCCACTGTTTACCCTTCTTCCACTCCTGTGGTTACTTAACCTATACTCTCTCGCCCACTATTCAGATCTCGGACCTATAAGAGTTGAAGTCCTAAAGATGCTACTGTCTTTCTCAGACACCACTAGCTCTGGTGCTGACAGTCTGGAACCTAGGCTCCTGAGAGCTGCAGCCCTCTTATAGCCTCCTTTTGACTAAAATCTTTAACTTGTCACTATCCCACGGTGTAGTCTCCAACATATGGAAGATAGCCAGAATAACCCCCATCCTAAAAAGAGGTGATCCTAAAGATATGGCTAACTACTGACCCATTGCTATCCTGTCTGTGCTTAGTAAAATCTTAGAAAAATTAGTAGCAACCCAAATCATTGAGTATCTAAGGCAACATAACCTCTTCTCTGGTTCACAGCATGGCTTCCGTAAAGGCCATAGTACTTCCACAGCCCTCCTAAAACTTACCAATGACATTTATTCTGCTATGGATTCTGGTCTCCTGACTGGTGCCATTTTAATTGATCTGACCAAGGCATTTGACTTGGTTAATCATACCTTTCTCCTTACATAACTTATCTCCCTTGGATTCTCAGTAGAATCGGTGAACTGGTTCCACAGCTATCTGTTCAACCGCAGCAGGATGTCGTTAACTCGGCCATGTCCGATCTGTCGTCCATACAGGTAGGCGCCTCAGGGCTCAATACTTGGCCCCCTACTTTCACTATTTTCATTAATGACCTTCCACCTCAGGCACCTACCTGTTCCTCTTTGCTCTATAAGGATGACCTGGTCCTCTGCTACAGTGCCAGAAATGTATCGGACATAAACCAATCCCTTGTTTCTGACTTCCTAAACATACAATCCTGGCTGACGGCTAATCACCTTGTTTTTAACATGAGTAAAACTCATTCTATGCTATTTGGCTCCCCAGCTAAACTAAAAGGAAATCAAGACTCCTTCAAAAATATCCTGTGCTGATAATTCCCCCTTAGTCAACACTACTCCCTTCAAATACCTGGGCATTCTCCTTGATGACTCCCTTGAGTTCTATTTCCACATCATTGCTATTTGTAAATCTGTTAATGCAAAATTGGGGAGCCTACTGTACTAGCTATGCTCTCACCCATCGGCCAGACTCGCTGTTGCACAAGGTTTTTGCTCCATCTTTGGCCTATGGCTCGCTACCTTCCTAGGTGCAACTAAGATCTCCTCCATTCATGGGATACCACCTATAATAATATTTGGCCGTTATGTTTCTGTCTCTCCTCGTACAAACATCACTGTCAGCTCTGTGCTGATCTAAATGGCCTAGTCCTTTGCTCACCATCTCCTATCCTATGGTGCTCTAATTAACAGTATAACAAGATCAGACCTTCCTCAATCCCTTGCCTCTTTGCTTCACTTGCAAATCCCTCCTATGGACTTCACTCAAGCGATCAAACCCTCTGCACATCCCTAGGCATAAGACCTCCATGGGTGCATGAGCCTTCTCCTATGCTGCTCCTAAGTATTGGAATTCTATCCCTCAAGAAATTTGTCTTGCCCCTACTAACACTGGCTTAGAAGCTCCACCATGAATATCTACTTGCATCAAGTCTTTGTACCGTTCCATCCACCTTAAGCTCATCTCTACCCTTCCTTTACCTTACTCTAGTTCCACCCTTCCTATATATACACTCTTTCCCATCTCCCCTTTCTCTATACCCTCCCCTCTCTACTTTCATGTCTATGTTTATTTTGTTTTGCTATGGCACTTCTGTTTTCAGTCTAAAATACCTACTAGTACTAAATCCTGTACTTGTACTGCACTTGTTTCATCTTCATATCTCTGTACACTAGCTTATACTATATTATGTACTTTGTTTTCAACCCTGTATTTTTACAGTCTAGCAAATTATTTGTATTTTTTGAATATCTTTGAATCTTTATATTCAGTGTGCTGCGTCACATGGCTGTTGTTGTTTGTTATTGTAGTTGACTTGTATTCTCCCGGGTCGTGCCTGAAAATGGGCATCTCTATGCCTAGTGCACCCACCTAGTCTCCAAAAGCAAAAAAATAAATCAGATTTAACTTTGTTTGCATTTAACCTGGCTGTGGTTCCAGTTTGTGCCAAAAGTATTGTACTGTTGCTATTTGCTGTGCTTAACCTTGTTTTACAGGGTGTCCCCTGGGTCGAGCTAGAGGAACCAGCCCTAGTGGTAAGTGCAAACAGTGTGGTTAATTGCCTGGTGAATAAGGGTCATTGTGAAAGTAATTATTGTATATTGTTCAGACCACTAGAAGGGAAAGAGAGGTGTTATAGTGTCCCAGAGGGCTGTGCCCAGGTTAGCTTGACCACTAACAACCCTGACCTCCGGGTGGAGGCACCCGTTTCATTACCCAGGCCCCTTAACCTGCTACTAGCCAAGCAGGCAGGGGTAGTAGCCCTTGGGATAGCGCCACCTAGGGTTACATAAAGATATAAATTTGGAATGGGAGCAACAAATATTAAAGAATTACTATAAGGAACACTACAATATAAAAAATTTGGCCTTTTTGACTTCTCGGGGGATTAAATCTAAATCTTCTATTATCAAAAACCTGTGTGTGACCTTTAGGATTTTTCTTAAGACTAATTGGTTAATATCTAGATCTCCCCTAAATGATATTTGGAACAACCCACATTTCGCTTTCCAAGGAAAAAAAAACTCTAGAGAACTTTGGTCACAACAAGGAATTCGGAAATGGTAAGATATGTATCGAAATGGTAAAAAGATAACCTGGGGCATCTTTAAAATTAAATATTCTTTGGGAAATCAAGACAGTATTTTTTCCATCAACTAAGTAGTGTCTATAAAAAGGATTACCAAAGATGGGAAAGAGCTCCTAATAATGCTTCATTGGAGTCAGATCTGAATAAATGTTTAGTTCGAAGACCCAAATTAAGAAACTATATGCTTGGATATTAGCTAAGTTTCATAAATCCTATCTGGCAACATACAAAAATACTAAAATAAAATGGGAAAATGAAATTAATCAGCAGATATCTGACCAACAGTGGGCAATGACTTTATCCCAAATTCAAGGATACAAATTAATAAGAGATAAATCCATTCTGTTTAAAATTATCAACCGTACATACTATAATCCATACTGACTCTTTAAAATGAACTTAAGTGCTTCCAATAATTGCTGGCATTGTCAAACATCTGCAGCAGATTTTTTTTTCATATGTTTTGGGAATGTACATCCAGGAAAGGCTGGTGGGATCAGTCCTTTACCCTCTTAACGAGGTTAGGATTTAGTTTTGGAAACTGAAATAATGATTCAATGATAATGGAGATGTATAATTCAAGACTTTTTGATAAAAAACAAAAGATAGTCTTTAAAGCAAATATGTCAGTCAAGAGACTAATCCTAAAATATTGGAAATTCAGTGAAATTATCCTAAATCTTCCAAAATGGAATGGAAACCACTCTTTTGAGTGCATTATATAACCATAGCTATTTCTTGGATTATTCCTCATTCAATTCTATTCAAATCTTTATTTATCCAGGCGGACACCGTTGAGCAAGCTCATTTACAAGGTGGACCTGCATCACACAAGGTCAATAACAGTATACATAATCACACATTTATACAGGCATTGAGGTAGTACCTAGGAGTAAACCGAAAGAAATGAACAAAATAAGGTAACAGTAAGCTCTGGAGTCCAATAGGTACACTTTATACCTTTCTAGCTATTTACAAGACATGTTTTTAGGGAAGTTAGCGATAAAGGAGTTACGGTGAGACCCCAAAAGGTGAAGGTTTGGGGCAGGGGCAATTGTCATAATCGTGGAATTGTACTAGAATACCCGCTTGTGGATAAGTGCTACAGATTATATGGGTTGATGGCTTTAGTATCGCCGACTGCACATAGCCATAGATTCCTGCGGTGATTAGGCTAGGTACACGGCTTTCAGGTAGAGGAGTATGGTTGGGGGATGCGGGCGCCGGTTCCAGAGGCACTTTTCATCTGGAGACTGCGGGTGCATGCGGCGCCAGGCTGGGACACTGGCACGCTATCATTAAAAGAGGAGGGCAACCCAAATCAACGGTTCTTTGATGTTAGCTTAGGGGTGCAACCCGAATCAAGGGTTCTCTGATATCGGCTTTGGGGACACCGAGCGCCAGCGGGCATGGTTTCTGCGGTGAATGGTCAAGGAATACAGGCATCGGTTTTAGGAGCGCCTGCCACCTGAAAACTAGGGGTGCATGTGGCGTCGGCGGGTTCTCTGGCAGACTATCACTGCTAGAGGAGTTTAACCCAAATGAGGGTTCTCTGATGTGGGTGCTGAGCAATCGTATGGCACGGTTCGCGGCAACTACACCCGGGCTCAGTGGGACGCTCACATTTTGGGATTTGAGTATGGGCATGGGGCAGAGGGATGGTAAGGCAAGGGTGAGAGAGGCGAGAGGTTTCTGGCAGGTTGTTTTAATGTGTATGAGGCTGTAGAGATAATACGCATAGAAGTAGAAGTTCATAGGCGGTGGAAGCAGTGACATATTTCATTGATTGTTTTAGCATATAAAGTCTTGAATACTGAGATGCTTACAGGGGATCTTAATTTCAAGAGTTTCTGTGTCTCATTCCAGAAGGTTGGCAGCGAGTAGCCTATGGCTGCTCTCCCTATGCACATGCGGACCTAGGAATTCTCGAAGCTCGCTTGGAGGCCATATGTCCGAGATATAATGTGGTAATTTGCCAGTGATTGCTTTTAGTGTCCATACAGTGGCGTTCCTGTTGCGTCTGTATTGTAGAGAAGTCCATCCCACCGCAGTGTATAAGGAGCAGTGATGGGTAGAGGAGGGGAGGCCGGTAATGAAGTGCAGTGCTTTGTGGTATAAGACATCCAGCTTAGCCAGATATAAAGCATTGCAGTGACAATAGATGAAGTCAGTATAGTCTATTAAGGAGATGAAGGTGGACTGTACAAGTAGACTTTTTGCCTCTGTGGTCAGAAGTCGATTAGTCCTGTAGAAGAGTCCCAGCTTCTGCCTCAGTTTTTTCAACATATCTTCCAAGTGATCTAGCCAGACCCCAGATATTTAAATTTGGGGACGAACTCCAAGTTTTCTCCCAGTAAGGTGGTGATGGGTAAGGTGCCAATAGTAGGTAAGCCAGTTGGTTGCCAGGAGAAAGATCATAGCCCTCGTTTTTGGCATTAAGGAGCGGTTTTGCTGAGAAGCTGGTGTTGGAGGATGTCGAATTCAAGTTGCAGATCTTTGCAGGCAGCTTCAGGTGATGACCGGTTTAGGTATAAAACTGTGTCATCCGTAAATAGGTGAATATTAGCTTTCTTAATGCCAAGGTCGATGCTGTTAATATATATGGTGAAGAGTATAGGTCCCAGGATGGAGCCTTTAGGGACACCTCTTAATAACGGTTTAGTGGAGGAGAGCTCCTCTTCTGCCTTGACCTGCTGATGTCTGTTTAAGTAGTCCTGGAACCAGCCTAAGGAGGCGGTGTCTAGAGCTACGGCTTTTAATGAGGAGAGGAGTAGGGAGTGGTCGACAGTGTTGAATGCCTTGCTGAAATCCAGGAAGACAATGCAGATGAACTTTTTGTTTTCAAGGTCATATTGCCAATTGTTTGTTACCTTGGCCAATGCCATGACCGTACTGTGATTCGTTCGGAAACCTGACTATAGGATTTAGGAAGTCAGTCTTATCCAGGAATGCACGTAGCTGGGCATTCACTATTTTTTCTAGGAGTTTTGATAGGATGGGGAGTAGCGAAATTGGCCTGTAATTATTTAGGTCACAGGGATCCCCAGATTTAAAAAGCGGGATAATATGGGCAGTTTTCCAAAAATTGGGGAGGTCCCCTAAGATAATGGCAGATTGAACAGATGCGTAATGGGCACTGCCAGGACATGCCAGGCAACCTTTATGAAGTAGGGGGTCTAAAGAGTCCGCGAGAGCACTTTTTATTGGTGTCCAAATGAAGATGATGGTCTTCGACGACTTTTAGGGCGGCAGGTGAGAAGGAAAAGGTAGCATTCGTAATGTTCGGCTCAGGGGTGAGGCATTCATCTGAGGGCGCAGGCTACAAGCTGGCGAGTTATCAAAAGCTAGACCAGCCGAGGCAAAGTGATTATTAATACTTGTAAAATTTCCTTTTTGTCGCAGATAACGACATTGTTTGAGAAGATTTTTGATGGGAGAGCATTTCCTGTAGTGTGGCCAGATAGGTCTTTTATTGTGGACAAGAATTTGGTTGGGCATTTTGAAGCACATCTAGCTCAGTATGGTAGAAATTGGACTTGGCTTCTCTGATCAGTTTTGTACAGGAATTTCTTGCGGTTCTAAAGAGACCCCAGTCTTTGGAGAGTTGAGATTTATGAGCCTTTTTCCAAAGCTGGTCCCTTTTTAGTAATGCGGATTTGAAGACAGCAGTAAACCAGCTATATGATCTGGATTTTATGCGAGATTTGACCAAAGGAGCATGGGTATTAAGGGCATTTGTAAGGATTTCTTGGAAAATAGTGTATGCATTATTCATTGATTTGGCGAGGAAAAAGTTGTCCCAGAGAGGAGAAGCCTTGAGATCGTTGATATAGGCCAGCAGGTCGAAGTTCCGTTTTGATCTTTTAGTAGAGAATTTCGAGGTGGATTTGGGCATATGGTTTGTTCTCACACCAGCAATAAAGCAGTGGTCACTAACATCGGCATGGAATATACCAGCATGGGAGAAGAGGTGTGGTTTGTTTGCTAGTAGGACATCTAGGAGGGTGCTGCTTGCTGGATTTTTCTTATTAATGCATGTTGGTTCATTGATGAGTTGTGAAAGACCATGGGAGTCACGGGGGATTTGAGAGGTAGAGAGGTGCTGGACAGCCAGTCATAGTTAAGGTCTCCCAGTATTATAGTTTCTAGGTTACTGGAGTCCAACATAGATGATATGTGGGTCAGGAGCTGTGGTCCAGCAGAGGGTGGTCTGTAATAGCCGATGATTCAATGGCTGACGAGAAGTGGTATCAATTTTAGGACAGACATTCATATGCTAGCTAGCGAAGAGGAGTCAAGTATAGAGACTGTGAATTTGTCCATGATGTAGATGGCGACTCCACCACCCCTAGTTTGTCTGTCAGCTCTGAATAGTAGATAGCTGGGTATGCCCATCTCCTGATCAGGGGTGGCTGGCTGGAGCCAGGACTCTGAGATAGCAAGCACGTCTGGTTCAGTGTGTGATATCCAAGCTTGGATGGAGGAGAATTTTTTTTACAAGGCTACATACATTAACGTGCATGAAGCTAATTCCTTTTAATTTAGAGATCTCCGAGGGTGAGGTGATGTCTTTTGTGGGCCCAGGGTTGAGCTCGACATTACCTAAGTCAAAGTAATAGAAGGAGTATGAGTTTCCTTAGGGCAGTAAAGGGTATTTTGGAGATTTCATCCTTAGCCAGTTGGATGCAGCATCCTGGTATATATGCGGACCTTATTGCCAGTATTATGTTGTCCTAGCATTACATAGCATTGGACCCTAGCTGTGAGATACCACGGAGTGCTCACTGGGTGGAGGAGTCTGGTTCTTTCCCGATGGGATCTGGCTTCTCGTGGTGCACCGAATATGCCACCCGATTTGGTAAGGGTGCAATGGTGCAGAGGTGTTTCAAGAGTTGAGTAGAGACCTAATGTGTGCACATTCAATGGAGGGGAGGGGGTGAATCTCCCCGCTTAAGTAGATCCTATTCAGAGATTCCCCTAGTAAAGGTAATATACATAGGGTGGCTGGAGCCACAATGCCAATGACATGGTTTTAGTATAGGTAGTTAGGAAGAGAAACTTGTATAGGAGGCACGGCTCCTTAAGGTAACTTTATAAAGCTGATAATATGGGCAGCGCCTACAAGGATTGTCAAAGTACTAGGGCAGAAAGAGTGAGTGAGAGAAACAAAAAAAGAAGTAGACAGTGGGGGCCTATGGCAGCAAGAGGTGGAGCAAGACGGTCTGTATAGACTTGTGCAGGGAGGGGGGATGGATGGGCAGGTGGGCGAAAATTTGCCACTTTGCCGTACCTCTCAGCAGCTTGAATCCGAGCTTGTGGTCTCGGGCATCGGCTTCTGGAGTGCCGACTGCCTGGTGGCCGCGGATCATGCGGTGGTTGAGCTGGGAGCCCTAGGAGCGTCTCGGCTGAAGAGGAAAGGAGAGAGAAAGCCAAATTAGTACTGGAGGCAGACAAAGGGTCTCACTAGCCAGTGTCAAAGAACATTTACAAGTAAATAGGGGCGATTTCCTTGGCGCCTGGGAGTCTGGCTACAGTTACAGAGTCAAGGAAAGGGCTGCAATCACTTAATCATTAGGCACTTTTTAACAAAGTAAAAATAACTTTCCTAGGTAGATTTAACAGTTGACATAGATTTTCTAAGCAGTTTAGACAAATAGAAACAGTATAGACATTAGTTTTTAGTCAGATTTTGCTAGAAAAATAGCGCCTTTTTGCTCTGCTAGCTAGGAAAGAATGGAGAAGTAAAGGGACCAATCAGAGTGAGTCTGGCAAATGGCGCTCACGCTCCAACTGGTTTGCGGCTTTGCCGTACCTCTCAGCGGCTTGAATCCGAGCTTGTAGTCTCAGGTGTCGGCTTCTGGAGTGCCGACTGCCCGGTGGACGTGGAGCATGCGGCGGTTGAGCTGGGAGCCCTAGGAGAGTCTTGGCTGAAGAGGGAAGGAGAGAGAAAGCCAATTAGTACTGGAGGCAGACAAAGGTCTCACTAGCCAGTGTCAAAGAAAATTTATAAGTAATAGGGGCGATTTCTTGGCGCCTGGGAGTCTGGCTGTAGTTACAGAGTCAAGGAAAGGGCTGCAATCACTTAAGCATTAGGCATTTTAACGAAGTAAAACAGCTTTTCTAGGTAGATTTAACAATTGACATAGATTTTCTAAGCAGTTTAGACAAATAGAAACAGTATAGGTATTAGTTTTAGTCAGGTTTTGCTAGAAAAATAGCACCTTTTGCTTCTAGCTAGGAAAGAATGGAGTAAAGGGACCAATCGGAGTGAGCCTGGCAAAAGGCGCTCACGCTCCGATTGGTTTGCGACTTTGCCGTACCTCTCAGTGGCTTGAATCCGAGCTTGTGGATAAGGGCGTCGGCTTCTGGAGTGCCGATCACCCGGTGGACGCGGATCGTGTGGCGGTTGAGCTGGGAGCCCTAGGAGGGTCTCGGCTCTCTGCGGCTTGAATCTGAGCTTGTGGTCTCAGGCGTCGGCTACTGGAGTGCTGACCGCCCGGTGGCCTCGGATCGTGCGGCGGTTGAGCTGGGAGCCCTAGAGGGTCTCTGCCTCAGCGCTTGAACTGAGCCAGGGTCACTGGCGCGGCTTCTGGAGCGCCCGACCGCCTCGGTGGCTCCTCGACGGCGGGCGGCTGAGCTTGGAGCCCTAGGAGGGTCTCGGCTCTCAACGGCTTGAATCCGAAGCCAGATCTCAGGTGTCAGCTTCTGGAGCGCCGACTGCCCGGTGGCCGCGGATCGTGCAGCGGTTGAGTCGGGAGCCCTATTAGGGTCTCGGCTCTCAGCAGCTTGAATCCGAGTTTGTGGTCTCGGGCGTCAGCTTCTGGAGCGCTGATTGCCCGAGGCTGCGGATCATGTGGTGGTTGAGCCAGGAGCCCTAGGAGAGTCTCAGCTGTCAGCGGCTTGAATCCGAGCTTGTGGTCTCGGCCGTCGGCCTCTGGAGCGCCGACCGCCCAGTCGCCGCGGATCGTGCGGCTGTTAAGCTGGGAGCCCTAGGACGATCTCAGCTCTCAACAGCTTGAATCTGAGCTTGTGGTCTCGGGCATCGGCTTCTGGAGCGCCGACTGCCCAGTGGGCGCGGATCATGTGGCGGTGGTGCTGGGAGCCCTAGGAGGGTCTCGGCTCTCAGTGGCTTGAATCCGAGCTTGTGGTCTCGGGCATCAGCTTCTGGAGCGCTGACCACCTGGTGGGCGCAGATCGTGCGGTGGTTGAGCTGGGAGCCCTAGGAGGGTCTCTGCTCTCAGTGGCTTGAATCTGAGCTTGTGGTCTCTGACGCCGGCTTCTGGAGCGCCGACCGCCCAGTGGGCGCGGATCATGCGGTGGTTGAACCAGGAGCCTTAGGAGGGTCTCGGCTCTCAACGGCTTGAATTCGAGCTTGTGGTCTCGGGTGTCAGCTTCTGGAGCACTGACTGCCTGGTGGCCGTGGATCATGCGGCGGTTGAGCCGGGAGCCCTAGGAGGGTCTCAGCTGTCAGCAGCTTGAATCCAAGCTTGTGGTCTCGGGCATCAGCTTCTGGAGCGCCGACCGCCAAGTAGCCGCGGATCGTGCGGCTGTTGAGCTGGGAGCCCTTAGGAGGGTCTCGGCTCTCAACGGCTTGAATCCGAAGCTTGTGGTCTCGGCGTCGGCTTCTGGTGCGCTCGATCATTTATTGGCTGGATCGTGCGGCGAAGAGCTGGAGCCCTAGGAGGCCTCATGTTGCATACTTTGTAATAAGAAGTTGGAAGACTGGTCAAAGAGGATTTTTAGTATGGAAAAATATTTATTACGTCATTTATTTACCAATGTAATTTTTTCTAAACCCAAAATGTTTGTAACCCCATATTAATGTTCTATTTTTTTTCTGTAATAACTGTAGAACATGTCTAAATACAATAAAAGTATATTGGAAAAAACAAAACAAATTCAGAAATGCTTGTTTGATTCTAATTCTGGTCTGGACGTTTTTGCTTGTGTCTTCTACCTGTGGCTCAGAAATTAATTTATGCAATGGATAAATGCATAACATTGTCTCCTTGTAGCTCAAAACTATGTCAGTAATAAAAATAACAAAAAAGTGTGAAGCTTGAACTATCCCTGAAATCCCTGAAACTAGCAGTTCTAGGGACATGGATATGTTGTTCATCCACACTATCTGGCAGGTTCCTTGCCACTTTAAATCATGTAGGAAGGTCTTCAAGCTGGCTCCTCCCACCCACCCGGGTGGTAAAACTCTCGGCTCCGCCCCATGATGCCAGATCTTCCTTACTGCTTGGAAGCTCAGGTTCCTCCTTAACGCTTCTGATTAAGATTGGTTCCTAACTCTTCAAAACTTCTCAAAACTCGCTTTAAATTACCAAAACACTTTGGTCTTCTTCTCCTCGTGGCCGCGATGGATAAATCGACTCGGTTTTGGAAATGCCCCGGCAGAAAATGTCTGACAGACCCGCACTCCACGCATGCCTACTGCCTAGGCCTTGAGCACGAACCGCAGGCTTGCGACCTGTGCTCTTCCTTTTCGGTCTATGTCCTCGAGGATCGTGATGCCCGTTTGCAGTTGGGGCGTCCCAAGAAGAGATTTCCTCCAGTCAAGTCGAAGGAGGCCCGATTGGCGGTGTCCGCGGCTGTGGGCTCTGCAGAACAGCTTGAGCAGATGATCGCCCTTGAAGAGGAGGCAGCGCGGGCCGCTCCATCTTCGGCCGCGGCATTCGTCCCGCTCTCTCTCGGTGCCTCGTACTCTGCTTCTTTAAGGAGCTTTGCCTGACCCTTCTCGACCAAAGGCGAGGGTCCAACTCTTCTGGACCGTTTTCGGTCAAAAGAGTAAGGTAAGTCCCATCGTTGACGCCTTGGGAGCGAGGAAAGATCTCCTCCCTGGTCGACAGTCGACTTTGGTCGACCCTTTAGCTTCCGCCACTGGCTTCACGGTGTCCCCATCAGGCCAGTTGACCGAGACACCCGACAACGCGGTCGAGATTTTTCTCGACCCGTTAGATGGGTTGTCGGCTGGTGAAGCTGATAATCCCCTCTCCCCGGTTCCCCCGGCGAGAGTTGAGGATCCTGTCGGCCCGACTGTGCCTCCGGTTCCAGAGCCGTTGGTGGAATCATCTGACCCGAAGGGAGTACCGATCCTCGGTACCCCGCCGCGCCGACCTCGGCCTAGCCGAGATTCTCGGTCTCGGACCTCCTCGCGGTCCAGCCGATCCCGCCGTCATAGGCGGTCTCGGTCTCGGCACCGCGGTAAGCAGCATCGCCGCTCTTCCTCTTCTTCCTCCTCCTCGGACGAGGGGAAGCTTCGACGCAAGCTGCGCCGGAAATATGAAGAGCTTATGTGGCAACAGCTTCTGTTGGCCGGGAATAAGCCGACCCAGTCGCCTTCACCGGCCATTAAGTGGCTGTCACCGGAGCGGCCGAAACAACCCCTCGCGGTGGTCGAGGAGCCTGTTCCCAGGCCGGTCGTTTGGCCTATTACTGCTGCCCCACCGATTGTGGTGGAACCGCCGCCTCCTCAGCCGTTAGTTGGGGCTCCGACCAAGAGTTCTCGGTCGGCTCAGGGGCTGCCCCATAGGCTGTCGGTCACTCTCACTCCCGACAAACCTCGGCAGGTGGAGGTGTCTCAGGCTCAAGGCAGCTCTTCAAGACTCGCTGGGTCTGAAGATGACCCTCCTTGTTCTCCAGGCGGATGGACTTGGAGTCCTCAGGGGGGCAGTCAGTGGACGATAGCCCTTCGTCCTTTCTTGGTCTACTTTGACTCATCTCGGAGTCCACCAGGATGAAGCTCGAACCTGTTTCTAAATGGGCCAGATATCCCCTCAAGGAGATTCTGGACTGAGGGATCTCCGACTGAGGCTCTTCTGGTGGCCGAAGCCATTGTTGGTCCGGCCTTGGAACTATGGCAGCGTCCTGCTTCCTGCCCTGCGCCTTCGGCCAGGATGGCTAGGAAGTCCGCGGTCCCTACCGGTTCCCTGTCCGGTTTCTCGGAACACCCCTCTGCGGAGGGGCTGGTTACCGACAGCATTTTCCGGCACACCGGGAACACCAGGGACATGGACAAACCTCCCGACAAGGAATCCAAGAAATTGGATTATGCCGGGCGGAAAGTCTATGCTGCATCCTCTCTCGGCCTTCGTCAGGCCAGTTCGGCCGTCCTGATGGCACACTTTTCTCATGCCCTGTTGGGCTCCCTGGATGAGGTTGTTCCCCATCTTCCCGCGGACCTGCAGACCACGGTCAGGCAGGTGCGGGACCAGGCAGGGCGGTAGCGAAGCAGCAGCTCGACTGCTCTTGACATTGGAGACTCTTGTGCTAGATCAGTGGCGACCGCAGTGGCCGTACGTCGGCGGGCTTGGCTGAGGATATCCACCTTCACCTCGGATACCCAGCACAAATTGGCGGATGTTCCCTTTTTGGGGACTGACCTCTTCGGACCTGGAGTGGAAGGTCATCTCCAGAGGATTGAAAAGTCCAATGCCACCTTGGACTCTGTCTCTTCCGCGCAGAAGGACAAAGGCCGTAAGCCTCAGCCTAAGCCCTTCGCCTTTCTGTGCCTGGCGCACCCGGCCCAGCAAGGTCAGGGCCAGCAGGCTCGACCTTGGTACCCCAAACCTTGCGCCTGCTTCCTCTAATAGGAAGCAAGGAGGAAAAAGGCCCAGGAGGTCCTCAGCCGTCCCTCCTCCAAGCCTGCTCAGTGACGGGCTGAGGGGTGTTGCCCCCATCCCCGTCGCCTCACCCCTGGTTCCCCCCATGTGGGGACGGCTCCGGCACTTCCTTTCCGCCTGGTCCGCTGTTACCACGGACAGGTGGGTCCTGGAGGTGGTAGGAAGAGGCCTGCCTGTAGAGTTCGAGCAGGCACCGCCCTACAGAGCCGTCGCCCCTCGGGGGGCTTCGGGGTCCCCAGCCTCACTGGCAGCTCGTCGAGCCGACATCGATCTCCTCCTCCAGAAGGAGGTGATAAGAGAGGTGGAGGACCTTCCCTTAGACCCGGGGTTTGTGTCCAGGTATTTCCTGGTCCCGAAACGGACAGGGGGGGCTGGCGCCCCATTCTCGACCTACACGACCTAAACAAGTTCCTAAGGTCTCGAACCTTCAGAATGGTCACTCTGGCTCAGATAATACCATCTCTGGAGCGCGCGTGTGGTTTTGCTCTCTGGACTTTCAGGACGTGTTTTTCATCCCTATCCATCCGTCTCACGGAGATTCCTCCGCTTCGGCGGAGGGATCCCTATTCAGTTCAAGCCATGCCCTTTGGCCTTTCTAGCTCCCAGGGCCTTCACCAAATGCATGGCAACGGTGACAGCATTACTGCGGGCGCGAGTGTACCTTACCTGGACGACTGGCTGATAGCTGCCCTCCAGACAGGAGGTGGAGCAGTCCAGAGATCTGGGCCTCCAGGTTTGCTTCTCAGGTCGGCCTCCTTATCAACGAGGCCAAATCGAACTCGAGCCAAGCAGGTGATACTGTTCATCTGGGTAGAGCTCGACTCTCACGAGCTGGTGAGCACGGCTCCGCGGACAGGGCCGAGGTTCTTACCTCCTTTGCCCAATCATTTCTGGTTGGGCAATTGCTTCTGCCCGGGACTTCCTGCGCCCTGGTTCATGGGCGGCCTGTACCAGCTGTAGTCCGCTGGGCACGCTGGGCACATGCGCCTCTTCAGTGGAGGCTGGCCAGCCAGTGGTCACAACGCTGCGATCCCTTGGACCAGCTTGTGATGACGACCCAGGAGATGTGGAACGCTCTCCAGTGGTGGACCGTTCCATCCCATGTGCAGGAGGGGATCCCGTTTGTCCGCCCCGAGCCGACGGTCTCTCTGTCGACCGACGCCTCTTTGATGGGTTGGGGTGTCCATCTGGGGGAACACCAAGTGCACGGCCTCTGGTCCCCGCGGGAGTCCTGATGCCACATCATCCTGCTGGAGCTCCGAGCGGTCCGCCTAGCTCTCACCGCCTTTGCTCCATTTCTCCGGGGTCAAGTGGTCCGAGTCCAGATGGACAATACCACGACCATGTACTACCTGAACCGCCAGGGCGGGACGCGCTCCATGCTTCTATGCAAGGAAGCTCTCCGCATCTGGTCACTTGTGCACAGCCTGGAGGTGGATCACCTAGCCATTCAAGTGGCAGGAGCCTCCAACACCCTGGCCGATGCCCTGAGCTGGATAGGGGCTGCATCGCACGAGTGGTCTCTCCTGCCGGAGGTAGTACAAGATCTGTTCTCCCACTGGGGCACACCTCTGGTGGATCTGTTTGCCTCAAGGGAGAACGCGAGGCTGAGGCTGTTTCATGCCCGCCCCCCTCAGCAGGGCTCACTGCAGGGGGATGCCTTCTCGAGGCCGTGGACCCCGGGCCTCTTTTACGCCTTTCCCCCCTTCCCCTGATTCACAGGGTCCTGCTCCAAGCGAGGAGGGACAAGGTGCAGGTGATTCTGATAGCCCCAGACTGGCCACGCCAATTCTGGTACCCAGATCTCTTCAGCCTCAGCTCCAGGCTCCCGAGGCAGCTTCCAGCTCGCCCGGACCTGCTCTCAGTCAGTCAGGGGAGGTGTTCCATCCGGACCGTCAATCCCTCACCTGACGGCCTGGTTCCTGAGCGGCTAGAGTTCCAGGCCTTGGGTCTTTCCGACGAGGTCCTCAACATCGTTGAGGCGTCCCGTAAGGAGTCGACCAGAAAATGCTACGCCTTCAAATGGAAGAGATTCTCCATTTGGTGTCAGGGTAAGGACTTGGACCCTTCCTCTTGTTCTGTGGCCAGCATTTTGGACTATCTGTGGTCCCTATCTAGTCAAGGGCTTAGGTCGACGACCCTAAAGGTGCACCTGGCAGCCATCTCTGCTTACCGGGCGCGGGCCAGTCAGCAGTCAGTGGCATAGGAGAAGGTGGTCGGGCGCTTCTTCAAAGGCCTTGATCACATTTCCCCTCCAGTGCAGGAACCCTCACCTCCGTGGGATTTACTGCTGGTACTGGCAAAGCTCATGGGCAAGCCATTTGAACCAATGCACAGTTGTGATCTCTCCCACCTGTCGTGGAAAACCGCCTTCTTGGTGGCTATTACGACAGCCAGAAGGATGGGAGAACTCCAGGCGCTTAGCATTGAGTCTCCTTACCTGGTCTTCCACAGGGACAAGGTTCTCCTATGCCCCCACCCGAAATTCCTTCCGAAGGTGGTGTCGGAGTTTCACCTTAACCAGGTGTTGACTCTGCCGGTGTTCTACCCCAATCACACCTCGGAGGCCGTATATAGGCTCCATACTTTGGACACTAGAAGGTCGCTCGCCTATTACAAGGAGCGCACGGCTGGGATTCGGGGAGAGGTTCGCCAGCTGTTTGTCACCTACGCTGCAGCCGCACCTGGCAGACCTGCAGCCAAGCGGACGATAAGCAGATGGGTCACCTCCTGCATAGATCTCTGCTATAAGTTGGTGGGCATGGAGCCTCCCAGAGGGCTAAGAGCTCATTCTACCCGCCATACTGCTGCATCGGTGGCTGCTTCCAGGGATGTCCCTATCCAGGAAATCTGCAGGGCTGCTACCTGGAAATCAGCAAACACCTTCATTTCCCACTACCACATCAACCTTGAGTCACGCCGGGATGCTGGTTTTGGGGCCTCGGTTCTCCAGTCCTTATTTCCCAAGTAAGTATTAAGGGGGTGTGCGCCTTGCCTCCCTCCTCCCGGAGAACTGCTAGGAGTCTGCCAGATAGTGTGGATGAACAACATATCCATGTCCCTAGAAATGCAGGTTACTCACCTGTAACAGGTTCTAGGGAATGGTATATGTTGTTCATCCACACGACCCACCCGACCTCCCCGGCTTCGACACACAACCTGAGCTTCCAGCTGGCCAGATCTGGCGTCATGGGGCGGAGCCGAGAGTTTTACCACCCGGGTGGGTGGGAGGAGCCAGCTTGAAGACCTTCCGGCAAGATTTAAAGCGGCAAGAAACCTGCCAGATAGTGTGGATGAACAACATATACCATTCCTAGAACTCCTGTTACAGGTGAATAACCTGTATTTTCTGAGCTCAGCGTGCCCTGCTTGCCAAATATTAAGTGTAATAATAAAGCAATGTATAGTAGTGCTTTCATGCTAATGGCTGACCCCCCATACAAGGACAGTTTGAGAAAATTAAATCGCTGGGGAGAACAGGGACCGAGCCTTTGGTGGACTGCAACATAAAGCATAGTAAATATATTACAGCAAAACTTGACTTTTTTTTAAATATTGCTACATGGTTCATTTAAATGCTCTAATGCTGTGTCCTTTTTCAATCTGTCTCTCTCAGGGTGTGGGGGACTAATATTCAAGGAAGAGACTGCGGGGATGAGGCATCCCAGTGGATCACTACTTTTTTGAAGAGCAGTAAGCCATACCGTCTGGCACAGTTTGAGCCTGGCATGGTGCCCCGAAAATCAAAAGATGCAGAAGAACCTTTCAGGCTCAGTGATGAGGTAATGGCGTTATAGTTACAGTATGTTTTCTGTGGTCCTCTCTCTTTTTAGATTATTTTTTCAGCAGCTCTCCTTATCCAAGATAGACTCTCTCTTCTTTTATCCACCACAAGGGACAAGGAGCATACATTGTGGACCTCCATAGAGCATAGGATTTTAGGCTCCAGTGTGAAATTGACAAATGCATCTTGTGTTTATTTTCTTTGTTACCTCCAGTTAAAACAGCAGTATTTGTTAGTCGGAAAAACATTTTATCAGTTTTTATTTTAACACAAATGTGTTTCTGACATCCTTAAACTCATCATCAGTTTATTTTTATTCAGATATTTTTTAAACAGTTTTCACAGCTGTTTTTGTAACCAACGACTCACATTGTTAAAGATGACTGCCACTCACCATTTTTAAAAAGCTCTTCCTCTGGGGATACCTGTTGAATATGCATACTAGATTTGTACTGTTGACTTGCTAGGATGGTGTTACCATATATTTGTGATGGTAAACAACAGAGCACCACACTAAGATATTCAAGTTTTCATGGTGGGCATGGCACAGGAAAACAAACGTTTAAAAACATAAAAATCCTGTATCTTAGTTCAGGAATGAAAGAAAGTGAAAAGCGGGTATGTTTGTTTTTATCAGATAAAACATTATTGCTGAGGAAAAAGGAAAAATCTAGAGAAATGGAATATGACAGCAGAGAAGGGTGACCGAGGCCCATCAAGTCTGTTTTTTTTAACCTTTGTTTTTTTGCTGCAGACCCTTCTTAATCTATGGCATAATGTCTCTTCCCCCCCCGGCCCCTTTCGTACCCCGGTGTTTCCCTTGTGCCTGTCTTACGCATTTTTGAACCCCACCACTGATTTCGCCCCCACTGCCTCCACTGGACGGCTGTTCCAGGTATCGACCACCCTTTCTGTGAAGAATCTCTCATGAATTTATCCCCCTCCAATTTCATAAAATGCCCCCTTGTTCAAGAGCACCTTCTACTGAAAAAAAATAAATAAAAATAATATATATATATATATATATATTATAGTGGCGCAGTAGTGCCACTGTAGTTAGGGTTGAGGAGCCATTTACGTGTTAAACTCAAAATTTTGCACCTTAATAACTTTGCAACCGTTTGACGGATTTACCTGAAATTTGGAATACACGATCAAGACCCATACGCCTTGGGATCTGTCAAGTATTGTATCTGTTGCATATATGGCTGCAGAGTTATTAAGCATGATCTGCGTGAGCGTTTACGCTTTTCTGGAATTTTACTGTCGTGCCTACAGGTCGCACGGCTTGTGCCAATCAGTCTGAAATATTCAGGGAACGTATGGCCAGGGTCCCCAATGTGCCTTTTGAAGATTTCGTGAAAAAATATTAAACGGTTCAAACGTTATTCAAAAAACAAGTTCCCATTATGTCAATGGGAAAAGTTAACAAGAAGTTCGACAGTGTCGCAAATGCAGTTTTTACTTTCGCAAATGGCCCTTGTACTGTCGCAAATCTGCCATCTTATTTTCAGTTAGCGATCATAAAAATGCTTTGCATTTAAAATTGGGACCCTCTAGCAACCTAATTATTTTTGTATTCACCTAGTCGGACCCTGAGGATGCTAGCCATGTCTTTATTTTGGGGTAAAACACCCCAGAAATATGTTTTTCAAATTTCTGGAAAAAGTACTTTCGGAAAGTACTGTCGCAGTTGCGACAGTGTCAAATGAATTTGCAAAAGTTTTCGTAAACTTCGACAGTACTTTTCTAAGCTGTGGGAAAATGACAGCAATTCTTTGGCACCCTGCTGCAAAAGAACGGTTAGGTTTTTGGCCTGAAATTTGGAGGGAATGCAGCTGACATCTCACAGATTTGCCCTTAAGTGTTTTGTTGAAAAAATATTACACGACGGCAAAGTTACGGCACTCCAAAGTTGATGCTTTTTCCCATAGGATAACATTACGGCATCCAACACATTGCAGGAATCCTTTGGTGCCCTGCTGCAAAATCACAGTTTGGTCTTTTGGGCTGAAATTTGGAGGGAAGACAGGCAACATCTCACAGATTTGCCTTTTTGTAGTTTGGTGAAAAAGTATTACAGGGAGCCAAAGTTATGGCATTCTGAACTTCCCTTTTTTCCCATAGGATAACATTACGGCGTTCACCGCGCCTTTTCAGGGCCGTGACTGAAACTGTGCGAGATGCGGATTTTCGTTGAAAAACTTCAGCCCTAATAGGGACTAAATCATAAAATTAGCCAGGAAAGTCATAAATCATATGACTTTTAAATTGTTTTTCTATGTCGTACGGTTCCTGAGATAGAAGCAATTTAGTATTCCAACTCCTCATTTTCTGCTCTGAGAACCATTATTATGCATACATTCTTTGTACTCCTTGTCTTTCTTTATGCAGCTTTAGGAAAACCAGCCTGTCAAACACATTACTGTTACCGTTACGTTTTAAACACAGGTTCCTTTCCCCATTTCACTTACTGTTCACGTGATCCACCATGTGCGTACCTTGCTTTCATTTGCGCTTGCTTTTGTGTTGTTTTTAACATTTCTTTATACACAACTGTTTCCCTTTCTGTTTCGCTTTACGTCACCATGCGCATTACTATTTGCATTTGCGGGCACAGTGTTACTATGTGACAAGACATCATGTGGCGGAGCGGGCCCCGTGTTCCCACCGCTGACATATCTACTATTTCTCTATCATTCTCAAAATCGATTTAATATTGTTACAAAGTTTAGGAGAATTTGTTGAAGCCTTGCTTTCTGCTCATTATTTAGTTGAGCATCGGGTACATACATCCTAATCCTCAACCTGCTCTCCTACACTCTGCTTCTTTACACACATGATGGGTGAGAGTATGGCCGACAACCAGTATGCACCCCGATTGCGGGTTGGGGGTGGGCAGGGGGGCTGGCGGGGAGCTTTCAACCCCAACAACGAATTTCTCGCTTTTGTCAGTGTGGAACAACCCTAACTAATGCATTAAATGGAGTTTTTTGCCTCTAAGATATGTACTTCCCTCCTTTACCTTGTTTATTCCTGTGAAGTATTTAAAGATCTGTCCCCCTTCTGTCCTCCAGAGTGTAGCTATTTAGCTCCTTTAGCCTCTCCTTGTAGAGCTTTTGATGTAGACCCTGCACCATTTTGGTAACTCTAACTCTGGATTGCCTCCACTCTACGTCCTTCCCAAGATGCGGCCTCCAGAACTGGACTCGGTACTCGAGGTGGGGTCTTACCAACAATCTATAAAGGGGCAATGCCACCTTTCTCTTTCTGCTGGTGACTCCCCTTTCTGTACACCCCAGCATCCCTCGTAGTCCGGCACACTGTTGGAGATGCCTTAACGAGGCTCTGGACCCCAGCACTCCTGTATTTTATTTTTATTTATTTTACTAGGAAAAGGCTTCATTCCCAAGGAGGTTCTGGGTAGGACAGCAATACAGATAAAAATACAGTGAGATGATACTACATGGATAAAATGCATAATAGATATAAATACAGAAGAGTTTCAATTACAGTAGTAAAGTAGAGCAATATACCATAGGGTAGCCAGTACAGTAAGATAATACATGTATATGATGCACAATAGGTATAAGAACAGCAAGATTTCAGTACAATAGTAAAGCAGCGCAATATACCGCTGGGCTCCACTGGTATACAGTATGGCCTGGCTAGGTTACATACCATATAAGAGATACCTAGGGACAACTCAGTTGGTTCAATGATTTTGTTTTCCATCCCTTCTCCTTGACCCACAGGGTTGTGGCAAAGGCCCAGAAGGACAAGGCACAGATGATCTTGATAGCCCTAGACTGGCCCAGACAGTTCTAGTACCTGGATCTCTTCAGTTTCAGCAGCAGGCCTTCATGGAGGTTGCCTCTTTGCCGCAAACTACTAACCAGACAACAGGGGAAAGTCCTGCACCTTCAATCCCTTCCCCTCTCAGCCTTGTTCATGAGCAGTCAGAGTTTGACTTCAGACCTTTCAAAAAGCATCATTCATGTCGTGGAGACATCCCTTTAGGACTCGACTCGTAACTGCTATGCATTTACGTGGAAAAGTTCCCGATCTGGTTCCGGTGTTGCCCTTCATGGCGGCTGAAGCCCACAGCTCTACCCATCAGGTTGATAGACTAACTGAATCTAGTGCCATCGAACAACGGGCTATCTTGTAACAACAAACACTAACTCAGTGATCACTTAGAAAGCATGGGGAAATCCAAAAAGAAGGACCTGGCTGCAACAATTCGCACAACAGTGTGACAAACAACCTTACGGCCTATGAGCCCAGCTGTGTCACAGTCTTCCCTGCTAACCGCCTCAGCGGATGAAGACGACTCTGGATCTGACTCAAATTCCAACTCTGCTTCAACATTTACAAAAGCCGACGGCATCAGAATGCCGAAAATTTTGCATTGAATAGATGCAAAAATCACAGGTCTGTAAATTGATTTTAAAAAATGAGACGCATGAAGAACTGCAGTGGAATCACATTTAGACTTCATTCAAAATGAGTACATGGCACACGGGTGCTCCTTAGCTTACCTTCATTTGCGGGAGAAAGAATTCACTTATCTGGCAGAGGACATTGAAGCAAGGGCTCACAGACAAAACATTCGAATTGCAGGGCTCATGGAGGGATGAGAACAAGCCGATATGGCTGCATTCATTGACTCATGGTTACACCAGGAACTCACTATCCCCGAGGACTTCCCACTAGAAATTGAGTGAGCACACTGGACTATGACCCCCAAACTGAAGCCTGGAGCACCTCCTCGAGCTATTTTGGTTTATTTCTTAAAACACACCACCAAAGAGAGAGTTTTAAAACTTGCCTGGGAGAAGAAAAACATCACTGAGGATGGCCAACATGTCTACATAGATCAAGATTTTCCTCCCCACATGATGGTGAAACAAAAGAAGGTACTGGCAGTTGTGAAAGTACTCGAAGAAAAGGGCTTCAAGGTATATTTAAGATATCCAGCACGACTTTGGCTACAAGATGCTGAGGGGGTTCAGGTATTTGAAAACCTTCTGCAGGCTGTTCCTAAACTGAATGCGTTAAATGTTCCAGTCCCTGATGTTAGTGAGGACATGGCAGATCAGGAGATTGAGGAAATTCTATAGTAATTGGCTCCAGGGGCGCGCAGATTGGGCAGGAGACGAGTGAACACTCTGCTTCCACTACATGTGGATATAATGAAGTGGTTACTGCTGAATCACCTAAATAAATGAGCCAGAGGGATGGCCTCACTTACCAGCATCGATCATCACTGCTTTCTGGTGGGACTGATGCCGTCTTGTGTGGAGGGAACCGGGGAAGTTTTGCTGATCATGTCTGTTCTTTCACTGGAGGCCAGTTTGAAAGGTCTCATTGTAATCCTATCACTCTTGGAGCCTTATAGCTGAACAACCAGCTCCCTGGTGACTGGCATACCTGTGCACTTCTTTTTTTCCAGTCCCTCCTTAAATCTTGTCCCCCATGCACATAAATCAGGTTTGCTGTTCGTCGAGGGCAACCTGTTGAATTTAAGATGATAGAATAACTTGGACTTAACTAAGAGCAAGTACTTTTAACCCTTCTTGTGCCTTTATTCCCCCTTTTCTTATTATATATGCACTAAGCTTGTTGGAATTTGTGGTGGTAACCTATTTACTTAGCATATGTGGAAGGCAGCGATGTGCCCCCACGGAAAGGATTTATACTCCCAAGAGAAAATCTGTGTGAAGAAACATGGTGCCACAGGAGCAGATACTTTTCATCTGACTACTTTGAGAGGAGTTTTGCCCTTCATACACTGGTTGATCTTATTTGGAATTGACTTTAGACTAATTTTGGGCTATTTTTCCTTTTTTGTTTTTTTTTTTCTTTACTGTTTTTGTTATGCGATTGCTGAGTACCATTAATTGATTGGACACAAGCCCTGTTTCTAAGGTTAGACCCAAGACACTATTTTCATTTAGATGGTACGATTTCATATAGGAGGTAGTATATAAAAATGGGTATATGACCTGTTGGGGTAGGACCAGGATTATACCGCCTAAACCATACCAAATATGGAGGAGGAAGAGGAGGAGGAAGAGGGTGAGGGTTAGTGGCCCAGAGTAGGGTGTGGCCTCTCTCTCAGCACTTTAGTGCTTTACTCCTCATACTCTCGCTGTGAGCCAGAGATCCTAGTGTGAGGGATCCCTAGTTGGAGGGGACCACACTCGGGATTTTGTGACACATTTGTCTCGCTGCGAGGCACACAAATGTGCACCTGGTGTGAATATTCCAGTTTAACTGTTCACCCTGTAGTTTTAAACAGGGTAAATTTAAAGATTTTTTTTAGGTTCCTTACTTTTCCTCTACCTATACTATCTCAACTTCTACAAGCCTGGGTGGTTTTTTTTTATGGGGGTTGGTTACGACGGGGAAGGCCTATGGTATAATACGATTTACAATGATTATGAGTACACTTAATGTCTGCACTTTGAATGAAAGGGTATCAATAATATTGTAAAACGGACCAAGATTTTACAAGAACTTCAAAGGGTTGGCTGTGAGATAGGTTGTTTGCAGGAGACTAAACTGTCAAACAAGGAACATGAGAAATTGCGTCGTATGTGGATAGGGGCAGTTTATGCAGATTCCCACCCTACACTGACCAGAGCAGGTACTGCAATTTTAATCAAGAGCGGTCTTCCTTTTAAGGTCACTGGAGTACAAACAGAGGGTACGGGTAGATAGGTTATACTTTCAGGGGTACTTAGAGGGAAACTCCTCAACGTTGTTTCAGTGTATGCACCCACCCACCCCTTCTTCTGGAGTTTTTTCACTGCTTTATTTGATTGTGTAGCATTATTGCCCCCTGTGGAGCTGTGCTTGTTAGGGGATTGGAATGTGGTGGAAAACTCAAGGATGGATAAGGACCCACCGGGACATGGGGGAGAAGGGGGTATTGGCACCTCCAGACACCTCCGCACCCTAATTGAGGAGCGGGCACTATTGGATGTGTGGAGATGGCTGCACCCTAGTGCCCGAGATTATACCTTTTACTCCCCAGCATCACAGTCCTATTCCAGATTGGATCATATCTATACCTGGAAAACCGGTGCACATTATTTTACATCGGTAGCCATCAGACCGGTTACCTTCTCAGATCATTCCATGGTTCAGGCACAGGTCCGTTGGGACCATGAGATTGGGAGGGGGGATGGAGATATGATCCGGGCTTGGTGGGGGAGGAGTCTTTCCGACAGGAAATAAAAGATGTTATAAAACATTATGCCCAGGAGAACAGGGATACTGACACGGCTCTCAAATATAGCTGGGATGGCCTAAAGGCTGTACTTCGGGCGAGGTTTATTAGTTATTTGGCCTATCGGAATAAGCAGCATAAGGCCAAATTGGCCAAAAATATTGAAGAAATTTCAACCCTCGAGGTGCAGCACAAGGCATCCCAAGACGCAAATGTTCTGGCTGAATTGAACACAGCTAGACATGCATTAGACCAGCTTCTTACTCATAGAGCTTTAAATTCTGAGATTTACAAACCAGAAATATTACGAGGGAGGGGAGAGAGTGGGCAAATTACTTGCATTAAGGCTTCAGAAATGGCAAGAAGATAGCTATATTACAAAGATTAACTCTGTCCTTAACCCCTCTAATCTACCTACCAAACCAAAAGATATACAGTAGCTAGAGAATTTGCCACATATTATACTACTTTATATAAGGCAGAATGAAGTAAGGGTCACACCCAGAAGGTAACCAAATTTGTCGAACAAGTAAATCTTTCCATCCTTACCGATGAACAGAGTAAAGTCCTGGAACGCCGTTTCACAGAAGCTGAAGTACTAATGGTGATTAAATCTCTCCCAACAAGGAAATCCCCGGGACTTGACAGCTTTCCGGCTAAGTTTTATAAACATTTTGCTTCGGAGATCGTATCTCTGCTGACGAAGGTCTGTAACATCATACATGAACGTGGTGCTGTTCCAGACACCTGGAATGAGGCCTTCATCTCACTGGTACCCAAGAAGGGGAAGGATCCGGCAGACTGTGGAGGATACCGTCCGATATCCCTCCTCAACCAAGATGCCGAAATTTTCACTAAATTGATTAGTAACAGATTACAAACCATTATCGCAGTATTGGTTCACCCCGATCAAACTGGCTTCATTCCAAGACATCATATACAGGACAACATTCGGTTTCTTAATACCATCTCTACAGCAGGTCACCTTCCCCCAGATATATTGAATGCAGTCATTGCCTTGGATGCAGAATAATAATAATAAACTTTATTTCGTATAGCACCTTTCAGAATATCAAAGTGCTTCACAGTAAAATCAAGGAGCAGTAATAAAATCAGCACAGACCAATGATAAAATAAATACAAACTAACAGGTCCCACTATACCATACCAGAAAAGGCCTGGCACCACAAAATAGTCTTTAACGCCTATTTAACCACCCCCCACAGTTGCACACTCCTGAAGCTGAAGTAAAGAATTCCAGAGGGAGGGGGCTGCATAGCTAAATGCATGGGTCCCGGAAGATTTTACAGACACCCTAGTAATCTCCAGCAACCCCTCATCAGCCAAACGGAGCTGTCGCTCAGGGCAGTAAGGTACAAGAAAAAGCCTTTGATAGACTAGATTGGCTCTATTTAAAATCTGTTCTTCAAAAATTTAGGTTTGGGACTAAATTTATGGATTGGATGTCAAATATATATATAGTAGCCCGAAAGCAAAGGCAAAGGTTGATGTCTGACCCTTTTAGTGTTGAGAGATGACTAGGCAGGGATGCCTGCTCTCTCCCCTTCTTTTTGCCTTAAGTATGGAGCCATTTGCAGCCTTGATTCGGCAATCACCAGATTACAACGGGATAAAGATTTTGGGGACAGAGGTATGGATCTCTATGTACGCGGTTGATACGCTCCTTTATATCTCAGACTTGGATCATACCATCCCCTTGTTGGAGAATATGCTGAGAGACTTTGGGGACATCTCAGGGTTCAAAATAAATGATTCTGAGACTAAGATGTACCCTATTTGGTCGAGGGACTCCTCTCAACCCCTCCCCCGGTTGGGTAATTATAAATGAGTTAAAGACAGTTTCCGGTATCTGGGCATCCATATACCAAGGGACATCTCCAAACTGTATAAGATAAATCATGGTCACCTTTTACAAAAGGTACAGGAAGATTAATCATAGATGGCATCTGCTTCCTCGCTCTCTTTCGGGCAGACTAGAGTGCATTCGTATGAATGTTCTCCCGGGATTTCTTTTTCCTTTTTCTTCCCTTCCCCTGGGGCCCCCACCTCCCTTCTGGAAAGAACTAAAAGGCTCCACAGTACGTTTTGTGTGGCAACACCACCCACCACGGATTAAATGGTCCACCTTGTTGAGAACAAAGCTGACGGAGGGGGTTGGGTGTCCCAGATTTTCAAAGATATTATTGGGCTGCCCAATTGGGGGCAATAGCAAAATTTTACAACACAGAGGACCCACCGTTCTGGACCTAATGGAGAATACCCTGACCCCCCCCCCCCAAGCTGGCGCTTCCTGACTTGTTGTACATGGACGAGGTGGGGCTATCCAGAGTTTTTTGTGTTTTTAATGGCCCTGGTCAGAGGTAACCAAGAGGTCTGGTTGGCCATTTCCAATGGATTGAAGGTACCCTTACAGATTGGATCCTCCACCCCCCGAGAGCTTGCTTTGGATTTTGCCTCCCCTGCATATGGATCTGGGTTTTAGCAGATGGTTCAGATGAGGTATTAGTAGAGTGGAGCACTTATTGGTTGGTGATACTTTAAAATCCTTTGGATAGTTATGTGAAGAGTATACCCTCCCCCAGCAAGATGTTTTTTTTAGATTTTTGCAAATTCAACATTATTTACTTAGAAAAGGAGTAGGTGGGGACCACGTGATGCAGGCAAGCTAGAAGCAGCACTGTTTTCGAACTCCTGCTCCTCTACCTCCTTTTTACGTTATTTCGAGCATTTTCATAACATTCCACTACTGAGCATTGAATATCGGTACTCAGAGTGGTTTTTTAGCACACCTGGATGTCTAGGGCCCGGGACAACCGTCCCACAATGGAGGTGATGATGAAACAGGCCCAGCTACGACATACTCCACCCGCTTCACCAGATAAGCAGCAATCAAAGAAATCCAAAGCGCATGGGGAAAAGGGTGATCCCCCATCGAATCAACCGATCCCGCTTACGGAAGACAGGTTCCTGCAAGAGTTGGAACTCTTTAAAGAAACTTTGAAGGATATAGCAGCGGATTTGAAATCCATGTGGGGCGATATGATTGAGCTATCGAGGAGGGTGGGAGATGCTGAGGCCCGGCTATGTTCGGTGGAAACCTGGGAAGGAAAAGCAAGACTCAGAGTTGATTTTATTACGGAAACAAGTGCAGAAGTTACAACTGAAGACAGAAGATCTAGAAGGGTGCAGTAGAAGAAACAATATTCTAATTCTTGGTTTACCGGAAAAGAAGAAGGAAATAACACAATCTCCTTTATTCAGAAATTCCTAGAAAGGGTGGTAGGCCCATCACCACTGCACTCAGTGTATCAGATTGAGAGAGCCCACCGATCCCTTCAGCTGAGACCCCAGCCAGGGGAGCCACCCAGGCCCATCATACTGAAATTCCTTAGCTATATTGAGCGGCAGCATGTTTCGTCTAAGACTAAGAAGTTGAAGGCAGTAATGTGGGAAGGATCTAAATTGCACATCACTCAAGATTTGCCTTATGAAGTGAGACAAAAATGGGCAGCTTTTCATCCTATAGTAACCAAGCTGGTGGTGGCAAGCATTCCTTTTAGGATGTCATACCCTGCAAAATTGCAAGTGTCTCTGTCAGGTAGCTGGAGTGCATAATGAAGTCACCAACAAGCCAACGGCGACCTTGCGAGCAAGCTGCCCGAACTGTTTAAACCTGGCTGAGCAATATTACAAATACAGTCGGACTCACTTAGATGGACATACATTACTTTGTTTAGTTTATTATTTACCTTTTTTTTTTTTTTTTCCGGAGGGATGGTGGTTCCAGCTTCTTGTTAACCCCGCTATATAATTCTATATATAACTTTAAGCCTTTTACCAAGTAGATGCAAATCCGGTGGGGCTATAGGAGATGTGGGATTTGCCCCGGGGTTCAGCGGGGTGCTATATTGCCCTTTCTAGGAGGTATGATCCTGGGGGGAGGCGCCGGTTCAGTACCCAGTTCGGTGACTCTCGGGTGGAAGGTGAGTGGGCTGATGCCTTTTCTTGGGGTCATAGATTTGGTAGGACAGATTGTGTGCATCTTCCATTCAGCCCCTCCCGTTTTATTTCCTATGTCAGGCTTTATTTTCCCTTTTTTTTCGGTGGTGGCCACCCTGCTGCAGCGAGGCTTGCTAGGTGAACAGGGTATATGGTTTTCTTTTTTTTCTAAAAATGGACATTGTAGAGCAGATAAGCTGGCAATATTGCAATGTTCATCTTTCCTCTCCTGGTGGCTTCAGGATTAGAAGCCCCAGGTGCGAGTACCACAATGTTTAGTTGTTACCCCGATCGCCCTCTGTGTGATGTTTCAGGAGGAATGTGTAATTTTCTTGGGGAATTCCTGGTCCTATCGCAGATTTCCCTTTCTCATCGATATAACGGACAGATTGGGGTGAAACTGCTCTGAGTGTGGGTAATTAGAATAAATTGACTGTTTGCTCTAAATTAGATGGGGAGGAGGGGGTTGCTCGAATTGGTGTAAGCTTAGGTCGGGCTGCACAATGGGTTAGTTTTTCGGGGGGTTGACCCAATAGTGCTCCCAATCTCTTTTGTTTTGGCTTCCTGGAATGCGGCCCTTTCCTCGCAATATTTTAGCATTTAGCTGTTTTTCAACCTTCAGGGCTGGTTCTTAAGTTTACAGGGAGTACTTGAAGGGGTCATAATGGGTGAGTCTCATAGATGGGTTAAGTTCATATTTGGACTCTGTCTACAGAAGATTGTTGAGACTGTTGTATATAGTGGTTTTGTTTATAGGGTGGGAGGGTATAATTGGAGACTTCATCAGGTTACAGTGATATGGTTGGGGGACATCAGATTGTGGGGGTGGGTTTTTCCCTTCTGTTATACTTTTGTTTCACACGATTTTCCTGGACTATCTGTGTTATAGTTCCCTTTTTCATTTGGCAACCTTGTGTACATAGTTTGATGGGTTTAGGGAGGAGGGCGGGTGTTATGGTTCTTATGCCTTTCCAACAAGACGTCTTATCTGAGATCGTAATAGGACATTTATTATTACTGTTTTTTTCATCAATACATAATTTTTGTAAAATTTTTTGGGGTGGGCTGTCTTTCATTAATCAGACTTCTCACAGGAGTGATGTGGTGGGGTGGATTTGTACTGTTTCTTCTGTGTGTTTCGATCGGCTCACCGAGTGAGGGATTCAGGGGAGGGGGTTTGGGCTACCATTCTGATCTCTTCCTTAGGATTATTCTGTTCAATTTTATCACTCGATGGTTAGAATTATCTACCCTTTTCGTAGCTCGACCAGTTTATGAACCCCTTTGGGAAGGGAAAGTTCTTTTCATTAACTCGTTTCTACAGGGGTTGTTGGAGATGGGGGGTAGGATTGGAGTGTGCCTTTGGGGTTGGTTCAATAGGTTGGTGACACAGGTGTCCTTTTTTGTTAAGCAAAACGATACATGACAATGGTGCCAATCAAAATCGCAATGTGGAATGTCAGAGGTGTCGGAGATTTGTCCAAAAGATATCAGGTTCTCAAAAACTGCGCCCTTTTGAATATTGACATTCTCTTGATGCAGGAAACCCATCTCATGGCCTCGGAAGCCAATGGACTAGGTCGGCAGGGTTTCTCTCAATATTTCGTGTCTTGTGGGTATATGGGTGAAAAGACGCATATCATTTGTGGCAGAAGAATGTTTAACGGACCAAGAGGGAAGATTTATTCTGGTTAAAGGCATACTCAATAATGTCAGGGTGGTGTTAGGAGCAATTTATGGTCCAGTAGGAGGGGACCCAGACTTTCTCATGAGTTTAGCCGATAAATTGAGTGGACTTCTGCCCTCCTCGATAATTCTAGGGGGCAACTGGAACATTGCTCAATCGAAAGACCTAGATAAAACCTATAGGCCATTAAAGCCCCTTTCCCCTTCACAACTCGCCCTAAGGGATTTTATGGATATCTTGGGTCTGTGTGACCCATGGCGTTTGCTTAATCCTTCTGGTCGGCTTTTTTCCTTTTACTCTCAAGTCCACCGGTCATGGTCCAGAATCAATTTCATTTTAGTCAGTAACACTCTTCTGGCTGGTACTCACCAGACAGGAATTGAACCAATTGTCATATCTGATCATTCTGTGGCTTGAATTTCGGTTTCCCCCGACCCACATGTTCAAAGACACACCTCATGGAAATTAAATACACAACTCCTAAAGGAGGAGTGCATAATTTCTCATATTAAATCGCTAATTTCTCTCTTTGTGGATTCCAACACGGGTTCTACAAGCAGGGAGGATTTATTCTGGTGCTCTTTCAAATGTTTCATTAGGGGAGAGTTCATTAAGCTAGCATCCAAAAGGAAAAAACAGAGAGGCTAGAGTTATTTCATTGTCGAATCAAATAAGGATGGCTGAAAATAACTTATCCTCTTCATCTTCCCAATCCGATTTAGAAGCTTTACTGAAGCTTAGGAATGAATATGTGGATTTGTTAAGGGATAAGGCAGAGTACGCCATCCTTAAAACCAAAGCCTGTTATTTTGATCAAGGTGAGAAACCAGGTAGATTGCTAGCCTTTTGATTGCGGGAAGTAGAAAGCTCAAGACTGATCCCTTCATTGTGTTCCCCAGATGGCTCTATCAAGACCTCCCCTTGGGATATCTCCCAGATCTTTGAATCCTTTTACAGAGATCTATATAATAAGGGTCATTCTCAGCCCTCCTACTCCTGTATTGAACAATTTCTGGATGGCCTTAAACTCCTTTCCCTGCAGGCCCACCAGTGCGAGATCCTAGCCTCTCCTATTACTCTGGCCGAAGTGGAAGAAGCGATTAATGGGTTAGCATCGGACAAATCCCCAGGTCCTGATGGCTTTCCCTCCAATTTCTATAAAGCCTTTTGTAAGGAGATAGCTCCCCTTCTCCTGAAACTATTTGACTATATGTTCACATCAGACCTTTTAGATCCTATTTTATTTGAAGCCACGATTGTTTTGATTTTGAAACCAGACAAACCCCAGAGAGATCCTGCCAGTTACCGTCCGATTTCACTATTAAATTACAACATTAAAATTTTAACTAAAATCCTATCTCTTAGAATTAAGCAGATTTGGTCTAATCTGTTGAGTCCTGAACAGGTGGGGTTTGTTCAAGGCAGATCCTCGGCTGATCATCTGCTAACCCTCTCGCATATTTTTCAGGCCGCCCAGGATTCCCAGACTCCCATGGCTCTAATCTCATTGGATGCAGAAAAAGCCTTCGACAGAGTAAACTGGGAATTTCTTTGGGCTACTCTTAAAAGAATGGGCTTCCCGGATACTTTTATTCAATGGATTCGGACGGTATACAAGTCTCCTACTGCTAGAATTTACTGTAATGGGGTTTTCTCTTCTCGATTCCCCCTGTTCACCGGTACTCGGCAAGGTTGTCCCCTGTCTCCCTTCATGTTTAATTTATATTTGGAACCCCTGCTAATTAGCATCAAGAACTCACCACAGGTCACAGGTTGTCTAGTATACCAGCAACCTTTGACCCTCTGAGTTTATGCAGATGACATTCTTTTACATTTGGCCAATCCAGAATTCTCACTTAACACATGCACTACAAATTATCGATAGGTTTGGTCAGGTAGCTAACTATAAGCTCAATTTATCCAAATCCGTAATATTCCCATTAAATGCCCTCATGCTTCATGCCAATTTTATTCATTTTGGTATGAAATGGTCTTCCTTCTGTCTCAAATACTTAGGCATACATCTCACCAGAGACCCAGACGATTTCAGGAAACTTAATTTGGATGTTTTAGTGATGAAGATACAGCAGGATCTTCAAAGATGGGTCAACCTCACATTGTCTTTATGGGGTCGTATCAGTATTATAAAGATGAATGTTCTGCCCCGTATTTTTTATCCCCTAAATCTACTGAACATCTGGCTCCCAGTATCCTATTTTCAGCAGCTTCACTCTTCTCTCTCTAAATTCATTTGGTTGGGCAAACATCCTAGACAGGCCTTCTTAAAACTTAATTTACCTAAGGAGAAAGGTGGACTGTGCCTCCCCAATTTCATGCTATATTATTGAGCGAGTCATTTGTCTAAAATGGGAAGATGGTCTGAGGCCAGGCCTGATACATATCTTCCCATTTGGCTTCAGCTGGAGAGAAGGCTTGTAGATATGTATAGTCTCTACTCACCCAGAGTTTTTTACTACTCTTATCTCTGCATTACCTACTCTCTTACAGAATTCGGTGGTAGGGGTCTCCATAAAGGTTCTGACTCAATGTTGGAACTTCTTTAGCATTTCACCCAAAAAAGATACAGCACAACCTCTTACCTCTAACCCTAACATCAAAATAGGGGGCTTTCTGCTTTCCCCAGACTGGCTTCCTCAACTACAGGATACTCTTGTGGAAAGCCTGTTTTCTCAGGACTCTCTCCTCTCCTCTCCTAAACTGATATAATAACTAAACTGAATATTCATCAGAAATATATATTTAAGGTTTTTCAGCTGAGACATCTTATGGTCTCTATTTTTGGGACCACATTTATGTCGTCCCGAGTTAGGCCCTTTCTAGACCAGATACAGTAACTTGCCAATAGGTCCCATGGAATCTCTAGGATTTATTCCTTCCTATTGGGTATCAAATACCCTAATGCCCTTATTGGCTCTAAAATTTGGGCTCCGCTTCTGCCAGACTCCCCTTCGATTTGGGGTCAGGTTTGGGTGGACTTGCATAAATATCTCACTCAAGATAGGCACAGGCTGATACAGTATCATATCTTAAACAATCTGTATTATACTCTGGTTAAATTGGCCAAACTAGGCAGATTACCTTCAACTAATTGTACACGGTGTGGCGCAGCTGATGGGAACCTGATGTACATTCTTTGGCACTGCGACAAAGTGGCTCCATTATGGAATACAATTCAATCCAATCTGGATCCCCTTCTGGGACTGGGTGAGCTGTTTACTATAGAAATATGTATCTTAGGGATGTTTTCCAATATTAGTGTTCGGGAGCGTAGGTTCCATATGGCTCTAATTTCTATAGCAGTCAAAAGGCTGGTTCTTAAGCATTGGATGGACCAATTGGTAATATCATATGCTGAATGGATGAAAGAAATGTATCTCTGTTTTAATACTGAAAGGTTAATAGCAAGCTCCCGGAATTGCATAGCCTCCTTCAACCAGAAATGGGGTAAACTATATGCTTTATATTTGAATTAGGGCCTATGTAGTGTATGCCTCTGACTGTTTTACTATGTATTAGTCTCTTTTGATGCTTGCCATTGTTGATGTATTGTTACTTTTTGATATCTCCTTGTCACGTTGTTTTCTCTTAATTAGGCACACTCCCGGGGTGGGGGGTAGTGTGAGGGAGGGATGGTGGGGGGTTTGGTATAGTAGTAGATTATCCTTTTGTTACATTTGATCCTGTGACATTCTAGTGTCATGTTATCATTAATGTGTTTCTGGTTGTTATAGTAATGTGGTTCAATTTTCTCTGTCATATTTTTTGTGTTTAATATAATCCAATAAAGATGTTGAGTTTAAAAAAAAAAAGAAAAGGAGTGGGTGTCCAGGGTACTGGAGGAGTGAACTCACAACTGGATTCACTTTGTTCTGTGTTAGGTCAGGGAAGGGGTAGAGGATTAATATCTAGGTTGGTACAAGGTTTAGAGACATTAGACTCCACCTGTCCTCCAGATTTGGCTGTGAAATGGGAAAAAGAAGCTAATATTATATTACAGGAAGGGGACTGGTCTGGGATCTGGGCAGGGGTACACTCTACCTCAGCCGTACTGTGGCTAAGAGAATTTTGGTGGCAGGTACTTTCTGTATTTTTTTTCTCACTCCCACGATTACACAACACCTTAAGACATCTACCACTAGTTTATGTTGGAGACCGTGTGGAGAGATTGGATCACATGTGCATATATTCTGGAATTGTGTCAAGATAAAATTTTTTTTTTTTTTTGCAATTTAAAATTTATTGATTTTATGCGCTGTTACCATCAATTTCACCAGTACACAGAGAAAGCAAAAAAAGAAACTCATTGCAGTTACTACCAGCATCGTAACAGGTTACAACAAACATATGAACAAATACATAGGCGGCGCAGAAAAAAAGAAAAGAAACTCCCCAACCCAAAATATAAAACAATAAAAAAAAAAATACTCTATACCAGAACCCCATTCCTCCCCACCCCCAAGGTTACAATCAAAACATAACACAAAGGTGCTCCATCTGAGGAAGAGGAAAAGTAAAGATGCCAAAGGAGAGAAGGACAGCAAAAAGAGGAGCACAAGGACATTGGCTTACTATATTGCTATTCAGTTTACACTTTCAAAATTCCTCAGCATTAAATCAAGCAACCCCATACTGACATGAAGGCATTAGTCTTACTCGCATGGAAGCTATATGCTTTTCAATTGTAATGCTAGCATACATTCTCGTGCCATTCTAAAAGAGAGGAGAGCTCTCAGATGACCAGTGCCTTAAAATTATTAACTTCATAACAGCAGCAATAAGTGAGACATGGGCTCTCCAAAGTTTAGAGGCCATATCCGAGAAGATTTGCAATAAACAAATTTCAGGGTGTTCATACTATAAGAGCCAAGGATAGGGCGATAAGTCTGTTAATGTCCTCCCAAAGAGTACGAATCTTCGGGCATTCCCACAACATATGCAATAAAGAGTCCTCCTCCAACCTACAACGCCAACATATCGGGAACTCCGGCTTTCCATCGTAGAGATATGTGGGGTCAAGTACAGATGGCATGATATTAAATTGGACCATTCTGAGCCTATCTTGTTTCACATATTTATAAATGGAGTTCCATAGGTTCTTCCAAAACTCCGGGGAACTCTTAATGCCCAGCTCTCTAACCCAATAGTAACACACCCCAGATGGAATTTTCTTATCCCATTCTAAATTTTACTATAAATTTTGGAGACAGCATGGGTTGTGCTGCCACCTTGAAGAGACATTCCATGTCAATGGATTGACCATGCAGGGCGGAGGAAGGACAGAATCCTGACAAACGGCCTTCTTAAGTTGCAGCCATTTAAAAAACAATCATCCATAACACCAAAGGTCCTTCTCATATAATCAAAAGACCGAGGTACATTCTGGTCTAAAAATCTGCTACGGTTATGTGACTAATCTGTGGCCAGAAGGAGATATCGGACCCCCCAATCTTAAAATGCACATTTTCAAAAATAGGCTGGGCTCCTAGAGTCCACCACTTAAAACCTAAATGTTGTTGTAACTGGAGGAGAGCTCTTAAAGACCAACCCATGGGATTATTTTTAAGGTCTCGGAATATTACATAGGGAAAGAAATAATAAAGCTACTTAGCGTACCGCAGTTCCTTTTGTAGATCATTCTCTATATCGTACCAAAGAGGCCTATAGACCGTGAGCTGATAGCCCTAGTCCACCAAGCAAGTTTACCAATATGCTGAGCCAGGTAGTAAGCAAACACAGAAGGCAGCCAATCCTCCCCTACTTCTTGGGGCTGTCAAGTTGTTAAAGGACCTCTGGATACGCTTCCCTTGTCCTATGAAGGAGCAAACATTTTTGCAACTTGACAAACCATCTTTTCGAGGTACACCCCAGCATTCCCAAGGATATAAAAGTCTGGGCAGGACATTCATTTTCAAGAGATTTATCTTACCCCAAAGAGTCAGAGCAATGGGCCGCCACCTGGTTAGGTCCTCTGCTACAGCCTGAGTAAGGGTACCCAAATTCTCCTTAATCATCACGGCAAGATTTGTGTTAATCTTAATGCCCAGGTATAGCAATGAACTGGCTTCCCAACCCAATCCTAAGAATTGCAAGTCAGCCCTTATCACTCTCCTATTTAAGGGAAAATCTTAGTTTTAGAGTAATTTAGTTTATAACCCGATATCTTTGAAAAACAATCAATTTCCTCGAGTATCGCTGGCAGTGAGATATTTGGCTGCACAACATGCAATAGTACATCATCTGCATAGGCTGAGCAGACATAGGCCCTACTACCTACTTTGATCCCCTTGATCTGAGGGTTTCCCAGTAACCTACGTAGAAATGGCTCCATGTAAATGTTGAATAATAGTGGGGATAACGGGCATCCCTGTCTAGTACCCTTTCTAATCTAATAACCTGTGACAAGACCCCATTGCATTTCACCCTGGCAGAGGGCAGAGAGTATAAAATTTTGACCCATTTTATAAAGGCATCCGGCAGTCAAAGGCCGACATGGTATGGAACAGATAGATCCAGGAAACTCTATCAAAGGCCTTTTAACGTCAAGTGAGAGGAGCACTGCAGGAATATCTGAGTCTCTGACCTCTGCCATGAGATGCAATAATTTCCTCAGGTGATCCTGGCGCACCCTCCCTTTCATGAAGCCAACCTGCTCCCTGCATATCAGCTTGTCCATTACTTTAGACAGTCTGCCAGCTAATATCTTCGCCAGGATTTTAACATCCGTATTTAACAAAGATATCGGGCGGTAACTATTAGGGTCAGATGGGTCTTTACCTGGTTTCAGAATTAGAGAAACTGTTGCCTCAAAAAAACTAGGGTCAGAGACACCGTGACTATGCCAGAACTCAAAAACCTCTAACAAAATTGGGGCTAACTGAGATGAGAAGACCCTAAAAAAATTATTGAGATATCCGTCAGGCCCCAGAGATTTGTCCGGGGGCATCTGTTGGATAGCTTGGCATACCTCCGAGAGAGTTATGGGAGCAGCTAGACTAATAGCTTCGTCCGCTGAAATTTTTGAAAGACCAGCCGAAATTAAGAAGTTACTAATTTCTAATTCTAAAGGATCCCCCCCGGAGTCCCGTGAATAGATTTTTTGAAAGAAAACTCTAAAGGCCTCTGCCATTTCCACCGAATCCGTACACACTTGACCATCCTGAGAGACACGAATTGCAGCAATATGATGTGCCAGGTCCAATTGCTTTATCCGCATAGCTAAGAGCTTCCCCGGCCTCTCCCCTGAATCTAAATATTGAAGCTTTGTACGGAGTAATGCAAGCTCAGCTTTTGTTGAACCATCCCAGAATATTGCGCCTGCAATTTATGCAACCTGATCCTCTCAGAGTCAGATGAGTGATCGGATATATTCGACTCAATTTGCTTAATCTGGTCAATAAGAATTTATCTCTCTCTCTGAATATAATTTTTCCTAGAAGAGATCTTAATTAGCTCTCCTCTTATAGTACATTTTAATGCGCCCAAACCAGGTCCATTGGTCACTGACTGTTGATTAACCTGAAGAAACATCAATATGCTCTCTAATTGTTTGTGAGATTGACTGCACCTTTAATAACTGGCGTTTAGCCTCCATTGTGGGGATCGTCGGGAAAGGTCAGGAACTGCACAACACACTTACCGGGCATGATCCGAAATAACCCTGACTGAAATATCTGCCTGGATTATGTCGTGGGATCAGCAGGGCACTGACTAAAATATAATCTATTCTCGAATAGGACTTATGAACCGGAGAATAGAAAGAGTATTGATGCGCACTTGGATTAAGAATACGCCAAATATCCATTAGAGCAGTGCTCTCCATAAGGCCCTTTAATGCTCTCTGGGCCGGGATAGGCCCCTACGCCTGCTAAATGTCCTGTCCAGATCATTCTGGAGCACAATGTTCCAGTCCCCTCCAATAATTATCGGTTGGTGTGAGCCAGCCATTACCCTAGGCAGCAACTTTGTATAGAAAAGGGGGGAATCCTCATTAGGACCATAGACCGAGCCCAGTAATACTGTCTGCGAGGCTACCTGTGCATGTACAAATATAAACCGCCCGTCAGGGTCCCAATATTCTTCCAGCAACTTAAAAGGGACACTCTTGGCCACGAGTATGGCCACACCTGCTCTTTTAGTTGAGGCTCCAGCTCCAAATACTTGGGCTACCCACATCCTCCTAAAGTAATGTATATCACACTTATTCAGATGGGTTTCCTGAAGGAAGGCAACGTGTGCCCCCAAATGGTGTAAATGCCTTAATATTACTTGTTGTTTAGCCCTATCCTTGGCTCCCTTCACATTCCAGCTAATGAATTTAAATGCCTGACTGGTATGAAAATAAAGTATAGATTCAGATTAGGCCCGACATAAAACCTAGAATATTTATCATCATATATAAAGCCCAATATCATAATTAAAGTACCCCTAAACCAGACAGTCAGAAAACTCCACAGTGGATTGCAACCTTGCACATTATTAAAACCCTCCCCATCCCTGAAAAACTCCCAAAACACCAACCACCCTAGCCCCTCACAAAACCCCAACAAAAGTATATACACGCACTTCCTCCCTCTAATACACTCCCCAGTTCCATTGAACTGCCCTCCAACGCATCACCAGCCACATGATTAAACATACTATCAGCCCATAACCCCAGCCACCCTCCCGGAGCCCCAACCCTCCACCATACTTAACCATTATAGACTCAATCGACCCAACTGCAGCCATGACATCCTAATATATTATATAATACTAATACAAAACCCTTTCACAAAAGAATATTACAGAAATGTATTGAGTCCTGTCGTTGGTTGAACAGGAGGGCCACCAAGAGCACTGGTATATGTAGCAAGTTCAGACCAATTCCAGTCTATGGGATATAACAGCCCAAGAACATCCAGTCCGAGCTCGCTGATGTACAGGTGACCAAAACCAAAACATAGGCCCAGGCCCAATTGACAAAGTATCTATGAGAAATTGCCTCATACAGTGACTCCACCCTGTGAAGGGAAAAAAAAAAAAAAAAATTGTCTATCTTCCAGCTGCCGAGGAGATATGCCTTTGTCTTCCTGAGTTCCTGCAATCTTGAACAAAGCGCATCATATTAGATCCACATATCCTCATACTGTATTATGTTCATCCTGATGCCTCCCTCAATCCATAAGAGCAGCAGGCAAAACAACCCAAGACCAACTTACTGGATGCTATTAGCCACAGACCCAGTGGACCTGCAAAATGTCATTTAAAAGGTCAGGGTAGGCGTTGCAGCTCCTGTTGCGACTCAGAGCAAGAATCAAACGAGAGCCAGTTTCCTTCCAATTTAACCATTAAAACAGCAGGATATCTCACCCTAAAGGGCTTGGAAGCGGCCACAAGTTTAGTCACTATAGGATGCAGTTCTCGCCGCTTCATCCTCACCGAGTGAGGAAGGTCTTGTATCAAGCGGATGCGTTTGCCCTCCCAAAGCAGCTCTTTCATGCCTTTGACTTTGTCCAAAATGTGCTGCTTATCAAGATAATTGAGAAACTTTATAATGAATGGCCTGGGGAGCTGATCCGGCGTAGAGGAGGCCGCAGGCCCTATGCGCCCTCTCAATTATGTAATCCCCTCCACCTGGGGGGGAACCAGCAATCTTAGTGCAAAGCTTCTGAATAAAGGGTATCGGTGCACTCCCCTCTTCTTTTTCAGGGATGCCAATTATCACAATGTTATTACGCCTGCTGCGCCTCCAAATCCTCCAGTTTATCCTCTAGTTTCTTAAATCTTCGTTTCACAAGCACTAATTCTGTTTCCTGGGAGGCCTGCTTATTTTCCAGGGAAATCACTTTAGACTCCGTGTCCCCAACCCTCAACGACAGTGCATCCATCGATTTTTTTAATTGCCTGCATGTCGTCAGCAACTGAGGCGATCGTTACATGCAGCGGCTGCATAAGCTCCAGAAACCGTGCCTCCGATAGCGGGACATCACCAGTTGGCAGACTCGAAAGGCTAGCAGCCTGTTGTTTTGCCCTCTTCGCGGCCTTCTGCTTTTCCGGCGTCTGTGGGGGCGTGTGTTTAGGCCTCGCCTTCTTGAACCCATCCATGCTGTCCTCCTCAACCCAGTCTCCACAGGACTCTCTGGCTCTTCAGATAGGGGTCTGCGCAGCTGGGTAGCGATCAAGCCCGAAAAAATAATATTTTTTTAAACGGCAAACGAGGGATCTCCGCGGGTGCGCTGCTTACGCTCGGGCTGACATCACGTGACCGAAGATAAAATATTATTGGGATCAGATGCGTTTAAATTTTAAAAAGATTTTTGATTCCCAATACCCGGCCACACCAGAGACTTGGATATTTGGTTTTGTTCCTAAAGCTATGCTGACTAAGTCCCAGACCCTGTTGTTCCACATGTTGTTAGCAGCTGCTCTGAAAGCTATTACCAGATGCTGTTTTACCTCGGTAACCCCTGTAGAGCAACTATGGTATTCTATTTCTTTAAAGATCCTCATGATAGAATATCCTACAGCAAAACTGAGGACGTTTAGATAGGTTCAAAGCAAGATGGATACCCTTCCTGCACTTTAAAGCCTTGAAGGAACATAAGGACATCCTGCATATTCTAGCAGAATTAACTTAATTAAGTACTCAAGCCTAGGAGTGGTCCCCCAGCTGACCGTGCTTCCCGTCCTTGCCTCCTCACTCAGTCACTCCACCTAACACTATCTACTCTTTACTATCTTTCTCTCTTCCTCTTTCTATCTTTTTCTATCTGCGACACACAGAATTTAATCAAGCTGGAGTCCAGCTTTATCAGGTTACACAGATAGGTCACCAGTGCATTACAAATGTGGAAGATTTAAGAATAATTTGTATTCTCTAAAAGTCATTTTTGGCTCATGCCTAGATTAGTTTGGTAACCATTATTCTAAAACGTCATGCAAGATGTTAAAAATTGACTCTTCTGCCAGATCTAATGTGGCTTAATATATGGTGGTGTCGCTTTGTCTAAATGGAAAATCAATAAAAAATTTTATTTAAAAAAAAAAAAAAAAATCCCGATCTGGTGCCAGGATATGGAGCTTGATTTCCCTTACCCTCCTAGTGGTGGGTGAGCATCCTCGACAACCTTTGGACCCTGTCTTAGTCAGGACTACAAGCAATGGCCCTGAAGGTGCACCTGAGAGCCATCTCTGTAAACTGGACACAGGCGGGTATGCAAATGGTGGCCAAAGAGAAGGAGGTTGGAAACTTTTTCAAAGGCCTGGATCACCAGTCCCATCTTTTGTGTGAACCTCTGCCTCTGTGGGACCCACTGCTGGTGACGTCTCTACTTATGGGCGAGCCATTTGAGCCTATGCATATGTGAGATGCCACATTTGTCATGAAAGACCGCTTTCCTGGTGGCCATAACAGCAGCCAGAAGGATCAGTGAGCTCCACCATTGCATCACAAGTCCTATGAGGACCGGTTGAAGGAACTGAATATGTACTCCCTGGAGGAGAGGAGGGAGAGAGGGGATATGATAGAGACATACAAGTATCTTACAGGGAGGAACAGGGTGCAGGAATACACTATTTTTAAGCGAAAAAGATGTTCCAGGACTAGAGGGCATGGGATCAAGTTGGAGGGAGGACGATTCAGAGGAAAAGTGAGGAAGAATTTCTTCACAGAACGGGTGGTGGGCAAGTGGAACACCCTGCCAGAGGAAGTGGTGGGGGCTGAAACAATCACAGGATTTAAGAATACATGGGATAGACATAAAGGAATTCTGGAGGTCAGGGGTAAGGGGCAACAGACTTCTAGGAAAACAGAAACTGAATTTACAAGCTCAAATGGGCAGACTGGGTGGGCCATAGGCTCTTATCTGCCGACACTGTCTATGTATCTATGTATCCAGGTACTCTCGGTACAGTTTCCCTATTTGGTCTTCCATAAGTACAAAGTGGTTGTTCACCCTAACCTGAATTTCCTCCTGAAGGTCATGTAGGAGTTTTACCTTATCAGGTGATTAACCCCCCAGTGTACTTCCACAGTCTGACTTCGGAGGCCAACTGCAACATCACACTCTGGATCTGTGGAGGGCGCTCTTATTAACAAGGAGTACACGGCTGGAGTTCAGGGAGAGGTCTGCCAGCTATTTCTCACGTATGTTGAAGCTGGGCCTGGCAGACTGGCAGCAAAGTGGACGATTGCCAGGTGGAACACATCCTGAATTGACCTCTGCTATAGGTGGGCTGGTAGGAAGTCGCTCATGGGGCTCATTCCACCAGACATATAACTGCCTTGGTGGCTGCTTCAAGGGATATCCCCATTGTGGAGATATGCAGGGCTGCAACCTGGACAAAATCTCACACCTTCTTCCATTACAGCATTGATGCCGTGAGTCATTGGGATGTCTCTTTTGGGTCCACTGTCCTCCAGTCTGTGTTCGCCATAAAGGGGTGTGCACCTTGCTCCCTCCTCCCAGAGAACTGCTAGCAGTCTGCTAGTGTGTGGATTGTGAACTGCATCCATGCCTTTAGAAATATAGATTACTAACCTGTAACTGTAGTTTTAGTTGTAAACAGTTGACATCCACAGCACCCAGCAATTCTCCCCTGGCAATGTGGCACCACAATCTCTGCTTCCAGCATGCAAAGCTGTGATACCACAAGGCGAACTGGAGGATATACCACCCAGATGGTGGGAAGAGCTTAGCCCGAAGACATTCCAGTGACTCAGTTGTCTCCAGGAAGACTGTCAGTGTGTGCATGTGAAATGCATACCACTCACAGAACTACAATTACAGGTGAGTAACCTATATTTCTGGGCTGGCCCATTGGCACAGTGGTAGAGCTACAACTCATGACACCGGTGACCTGGCTTTAAAAGCAATTCTGAGTTGGCAGGGTTGGGGGGGGAATTGAGCACACCAGAGGATGCTGTCCTCATCCGGGGAGGGAGGTCTGTGTGCCTCACTGCACTAGTGCCATCAGGGTGACCACAGTGGGTGGTACAGGCTAGAGCAGCAATGGTGCTTCCTGGCTGTGATGTGAGTGTGCTCGCATGCTTGTACCCGCTTGGCCCATGCCCATGGAGTGCTCTGAGGAGGGGAAACTAGAAATCAGGAAAAAATCATCCACAGCAGAATGATGCTGTGTTTCACTGGAGGCCCTGCACCACCCATGGGGCTACCTGCCTCAGCAAACAAACCAAACTCCCCTCTGGCCTGGAGAACCTGGGGGCTCTTCCACAGGGGGTAAACTGGGGGACACTGAAATTTGAATGCAGAAAAGTGCAAAGCAATGCTTTTGGAGCACAGAAACCCAGGGACAGAGGACAAAATGGGAGGAGTGGTACTGATGACCACCAAGCAGGAAAGAGACCTGGAATAATGATATCTGATTACCTGAAAGTAGCCAGGAATTGTGACAAGGCAGATGGTAGGGCTAGTGGATACAGGGGTACATAGGGAGGGGTATCGCCAGCAGAATGAGGGAGGTATTGTTGCCTCTATATAGATTGATAGTAAGACCCCACCTGGAGTATTGTGCCCAGTTCTGGAGACCACATCTCCACTAGGACATAGACTGGAGGTGGTCCAGAGGAGGGCAACTCAAATAGTGCAGAATCTACATCTGAAGCCTTACAAGGAGAGACTTGAGGACCTAAAATAGCTACTGACTCCGACTCTGGTTCCCAGTCATGTTCTCCCAGAACATTGCCTAATTTACTTTTTTCCGTAGCACTTATTTTTTAATTTTTTTTGTAAGATGGTTGTTAATGTTTGTGTTTCTGTACTGTCTAATCCTTGCCTATGCCACTGTGCTGTATTATGCTCCATGCCTTATTCCAGGCCTCAGTTTGTTGTTACCTGACTTTATGCTGTTGGTTATTTGTCTCACTCGTTGTTACCTGATTTATCCCTTGTATCTCACTGTTTTCCCACCCATTGTATGTAACCTTCCGGGTCATGCGTGAAAATAGGCAACTTTGTTGTCAAGAAAAACTAAATGAAAAAATAAATAAAATGGGTACACCCTGGAAGAGAGGAGGCAGTACATGATAAAGACCTTTTAAATATCTCACGGGTAAATATGATATAGGAAGGAAGTATTTTTCAGAGAAAAAAAAAAGTGCTCAAGGATGGGGGCATGATAAGCTGGAGGAGGGTAGATTCAGGACAAATGTGAGGAAGTACTACTTCACATAAAGAGTGGGGAATTCCTGGAATAGTCTTCCAGCGGAGGTGGTGGGGGTGATGCGTGGGGTTCAGGAATGCATGGGCTAGGTATAAGAGAATCTTGGGGAAAGGGGTGGGTGGGTGAGAGGGCTGGAAATCAAGTGGAAACTGTGGTGATATTGTAGGCCGGGAAAAATGGGCAGACCAGGTGGGCCTAAGCGTACTTATCTGCTGTCAAATTCTGTGTTTCTGTGTATGTAAAATATTGGGGGGAGATAAACATTTTGAGGTGTGAGGCTTTAATTGCCCCAGGTACATCTTTAGAGCAAATTTTCCATTTTCAAAATGGTCAATTCCATTTGCAAAATCTTAAAATCCATTTTTTTTTTCTTTTCATAGTCTCCCCCCCCCCCCAAACTAAAGGCAAGTTAGCGTGTTTTGTACAAACAATCGTCTAAAAATGGAGGGGTTTGTACAAAAAACTGTTGCAGTGTTGGGTTGTGGTGCAAATAGTTATTTTCAAGAAAATATGACTCCCAAGTGCTGGTTTAAAAATGACAAATTCTGTTTTTTTTACCAGAGTTTTTAGTTGAAAGTAGAAAATCATTGGCCATACACTTGTGTGGCTATTGGGGGCAAAACTAAGCAAATCCTTTGAAACAGATTAAGAAACTTAAGAAGCATCACATGCTTTTTCATAGCCAGAAACATTTCAGTTACTCATACAGCTACCTTGGCATTTATCCCACTCCAAACAAGACTTTTTTTATTTTTTTTTCCCCTCTTACGTGCCCCAGAGTTACCTCTCCTTCAGGCTGCCTAGGACCCGGGCGTTCCCCTACTAGCTCCCCTTAGCCACCTACCTCATATCTGCAGCCTTCCTCAGGCAAGTCCGGTGTAACCCTTGCACCGGAGGGGTCCCCCTCCTCCAAGGGGAAAGGCACCAGCGGGGGCAGAACCAGCACACTACTATTCTCTCAGACCCTCGGAGCTGCTGAGGCAATTGTGGCTCTCAGGGAGTATTCAGGGAAGTCCGGGGCCGACGTCTGTCATCCGGTTAACTTCGGTTGCGGATTTTTTTCGTTTTTCTTGTTTCCCCCCTCTAGTTACATCGCTACATGCATTGCCTCCAGTCTCCACTAGGGGCCTCTGCGGCGAAGATATCTAACCCCACCCCAGGACGGAGAGCAGTCCGTCCGGACGCTCGATCCTGCCCTTCCTGCCGACCCCCGAGACCGGGTCCGTTTCCCGGAACCCGGGTCGCCGGTGTGGGTCGAGGTAAGGTGCCAGCGCCTCAACCCTCTACACCGCTGGGCCGGCCTCCAAACAAGACTTTGAATACAGTATTTGAAAGTAAACTGGCAAGAAGACCCAGTAAACACCATTGGAAACGTGGCATGTCTCTGTTTGGAGTGTCTTATTAACAGCTTTACACTGTCCCTTACCCAGGATTCCCGTTTCCTCTGCATCTCCACTAAAAGTGAGCAGTAGTTAATGAAGCTTTAAACTCTGCACATCAAGAGAAAACCTACATTTCTACAGACAAGATGTCATATATAAACTGCAAAAATGGAATGTGTAATATGTTCTTATGAGGCAGACCGTCTGGCTGCACAGATGTACAACATTATAATCTATTAGAAATATTGTTAGCCATTAATAATTTTGGACTTGCAAATGTCTCAAAAAGTATTTTTATGTCTGACCAGTCAGTGATGTATTTGCATTCAGATGCTGTAAAGTCAGAGTATTCTATGACTGAAAAGTCCATAATTTTTGTGTTTTCTTTTTTATATATACATTACATAGAAACATAGACTTTGACGGCAGATAAGGACCACTTGGCCCACCCAGTCTGCCCATTTCCCTACCTATTGGATAAGCTGCAGATTCTAGTTAACCAACAGCCTACTTCCTGCAACCCCCCACTATAATTGCCTTATGTCTGTCCCATGCATGTTTGAATTCCCCCACTGTTTTACACCCAATGACCACCTCAGGAAGGCGGTTCCATGTATCCACTACACTCTCAGTGAAACATTTTTTTTCTCACATTACCCCTGAGCTGTCCCCCCATCTTTAAATTGTGCCCCTTGTTCTTACACATCTCTTTTCTGAAAGATGCTACCCTCCTGGACTTTGTTGATTCCCTTGAGGTACTTGAAGTTTCTAGCATGTCCCCCCTGTCCCTCCTTTCATCAAGAGTATACATATTAAGCTCTCTGTCTCTTCATATGGTTTCTGCTGCAGACCCTGCACCATTTTAGTTGCCCTCCTCTGGACTGCTTCCATCCTGTCTATGTCCTTGCGTAGATGAGGTCTCCAAAACTGCACACAGTACTCCAGATGGGGTCTCACCATCCCTCTGTATAGAGGGATAACCACTTCCCTTTTTCTATTTGTGATGCCCCTTCCTATGCATCCCAGTATCCCCCTGGCTCTCCTTACCAACTTTTCACATTGTTTACCCACCTTTAGGTCATCTGATATGACTACCCCCAGGTCCCTTTCCATTTTTGTTGTTGTTAATACTTCCCCTGCTATTGTATACTCTTCTCCTGGGTTTTTGTTTCCCAGGTGCATTACTTTGCACTTCTTTGCATTGAATTTAAGTTGCCATATGTCTGGCCATTCCTCCAGCCTTGCCAAGTCCCTTCTCATCTTTTCTACCCCCTCTTGTGTATCAACTCTGTTACAGATCTTTGTGTGACATTACTTTCATTACTTATTTTTACCATGACCAAACCGTGATTTTTCTAATAGATGACTGTGAAAAAATTATAGCCCAAAGCATAATGATGTCTACTCTACTTGCTTCAGGTTCCTCTAGGAGCTAAGGAGTCTCATTTTCCATTGCGCATGCCTATGGCGACCAGCCAGTGGTGAGCAGAGGGCTGTACCAGTCACTGTCCTGACTGCTGTTTAAGGGTATCAGCAACTGGTCGGGGGTGTTGGGTGGTGGGGCCTGAGCAGGTGTGCTGGGTGGGGGTCTGTTGATTGGGGTGGGCATAGTGTTTGTTTGATTTTGTGTCCTGTGATATATAAACTTCAATACAAATTACTTGAAACAAAACTACTACGTATTGCAGCCTACACTGCACTGTTGGGGGGGGGCAAAACCATTTGTTCACCCAGTTGGGTGGAAAACGTTTATTTGACCTGGACGGGTGCTCGGGGGCTGTACACACATGCTAATGAATCCATAATGGGCATGCTAGTGGCCCCGGAGCAACCTTGCATGTCCATGGGCTCATTAGGATGCTAGGGCTGAATATGGCCCACAGGAGTCCTTCTGCTGTCCAATTTGGGATGCACTATTTCCATTGGGCTCCCCATGAGCCATATTGAGTCATGGGCTGTGTCAGCCCAGCATACAAACACTGTGCGCTGGCTTGGTCCCATATTCAGATAGTGGGCTCTGGTCAGAGTGTGCTAATTGTCTAAATATTGCCCAGAGCCAACCATGCACTAACTGCTGTGCAGCACTCCTGTCTTTGCGGCCACAGATGCTGGCTTCGAATATGGGGGCCACTGTGATGTGGAATGTTTGCAAGCTGCTATGCAAAGCAAGCTTGTGTTGTGTTGTATTGCAGTGAGATGGATAGATTTGATTTTTTACTGACGAAGAGGCCTTGTGGAGTCTCCGAGCACTTCGCAATCCAATAAAAAAATACATAGAAAATAAGCAGACTGATACATTACAATTACATTCATAATGTAAATAGTACTATACCTGAGAATTAACGGTTGCAGATTACTGGCTAGGAAAGGCTGGAAGAAAATGGTAAGCCTTTAATTAGATTCTGCTAATAAGGAAGTGAGGCAGGATTCGACATGGTGGGGAATGACATGAGGAAATAAGAACGTTTGTTTTATTTAAGGTTAAAAACAGTTCTGTGCTGTTTTCTAATGCTCTGGTATGAAAGGCAGTGACAGCATGTGACTATCGTTTCCTAGGTTGCCTACCCTGACGCCAGTCCCATCATGTTGCTGTCTGAGGCTTCTGTGGAGGACCTGAATACCAGGCTACAGAAGAAGGTGAAGATGCGCAGTTTCCGACCGTGTATCGTGGTTTCAGGCTGCGATGCTTATGAAGAGGTAATGGAGCAGTTTATCATGCTCTTTCTTTTTTACTCTGAGAAAGTCACTTCAGTACAGTTATTTATTAATTTATTTTGTTGACTGGGTTTGCTAAGTAGAGTCCCTATTACAGTAGAAAGCCGGGAGATGAAGACTTCAGCAACAGTGTACAGGGAGGATGAGGTTTACAGAGAATCAGAGGCAGTTACTGGTGTTCACAGGGGAGCTATTCCTTAACCATTGATTTGAAGGTGACATGGAATTTGGTAGTCTGAATGTGAGGCAGTAAGGGGTTTAAAATTTACGGCCCTGAAACCAAAGGCTTTTTACCCCATGGGAGTCTTGGTCTGTGAAACATTAAGTAGATGAGCAGTACCTTTGGAACTGTAAGAAATCATCAGGACCACTCAGAAACCTTTGCCTAGCTAGGGGTGAACTTGAAGGAAAAATCACTAAAGCCTATAACAAAGCATGCCCCACAGAAAACGCAGAGGGGAACCACCACCAACTGCATCAACCAGAACAACCAACAGTGGACAGAGGGAGGGTGAGCTGTGGCTCAGTGGAGAAGATCATCTTGAAGATCTATTGTTACAGGTAAGTGACAAAACAAACTGATCTTCTTTGAGGATATCTCTTTCATCAGGTCACACCTATGGAACTTAGCTGTCCGACTCTAGAATCCCATGGAAGTTTTTCTGCAGCAGTCTACTAGTGGCCACTGATGCCGACATCCGGCTCCGACGTCACTCACCCTATAAAAGCATGGGTGGCCCCACCCCTCCGCAGTTGTTTCCCGCTATCAGCCATTTGCACATAGACTCTGCGGAAGCTTCATCGTTCAGTTTGACCACCATTTTTACTTGCCTTTTTATTTTTGTTTATCGTTGAATCACTTTTATTTAAAAATGATTCCTTTCTCCTTTGTTTGTCGGGAACTACTCCTTCATTGGCCCTTTTCTGTTGCTGTCACTGTGGAAAGATCTCCTTCACTGACTAACATCTGCTCTGTGTCTGCTGTCTTGGGCCCAGCCATAATGTCCTCGCCTGTGAGTTGTGTCACAACTTCAACTTCACCACCTGGTGCCAGTTAAAGAAAGCCCTGCAGAAGTTCCTCATGGAGCAACAGGCAGCCAGCTGAGAGCATGGGCCTTCTGCACTCTCTCTCTCCCCCCACCCTCCAATCCCTGGCATCTTCCTCAGGCTCACAGGCTGCCAAGGCCCAGGACAAATCTTTGGGGAAACACGCGGTAGGATAAGGAGCAGCCTAAATACCATTCTCCCCATCATAGATCCCGGTTCCTGCTGGGTTCTTCCTTTCCTGGGATTGATCCATCGACTGCTGCGCAGGCCTCTGCTTCTTCCAGGCCCCCATGATGGATTCCTTTCCCAGCCTTCATAGAGCTATGGAGTCCCTCCTTCGAGATGTCTTGAACCTTGCGGTCTGTCAGCGCAGGGTCTACCTGCTTAGCTCTTCAGTTAGCGGGTCATCAGACCAGGGCCTCGCGCTTCCTCAGTCGATGCCTGTGTCGATGACATTTCCCTTTCTTTGCTGTCAACCTCAATACAATGCTCATTTCCATTATTACCTCTCTTTTTCAACAGCTAGTTTCACGGCTCGCGCCATCATCACCCGCAAAGTCATTGACAGTTTCAGCATCAACAGCGGTTTGGCCAGTGCATCCTGTGCCTTCTACAGAGCCGTTGGCATGGCATGCATGGGATTCCTGCTACAGAGCAGTCTGATGTCGAAGAGGAGTACTATCTTGATCTTATCCTCCCTGAGGAAGATGAGGATGAAGTTGATGTGGAAACCTCTGACAGGTCAGTGGTCTCCTCAGGGAGTGAGGAGTCTGTCAAGCACACTCCTGAGTAGTTCCCCACCCAGAGGCCCCTCCTTTTTTTAAATCATGAAGCGGCTCTCCTCCACAATGGGTTTCCAAACAGAGGAGGCGGATGAAACTAGGAGGAATCTGGCGGGCTTCCTGGAGATCCCAGAGTATCCACCAATGTTCATTCCTCCCCTACTGCCAGCCTTAAATGATGCAGCCACCGCAGCCTGGCTCAGGCCCAGTATGGTGCCAGTTATGCCCAGGAAGGCTGATAAACCCTATCAGGTGCCTCAGGGGTTGCCCTTCTATGCAGCCCAGCCTGAGATTGACTCTGTGGTCATCAAAGCTGTTCATGTTAGAACAAAGGCCCCCAAGCACCTTAGTTCCCTGCCCCCTGACTGTGAGTCCAGGAGTTTGGACCTCTGGGGCAAGAGGACTTTTGTCTCTGCCACCGTTGACCTTTGGATTGTCAATTATTTGGTTCATCTTAATAAGTACCAAAACACCCTTTGGACAAAGGGTAAAGCAGCTGCTCAGGCCCTCCTGAGGGTTCTTACAAACAGGAGCTTCTTAAAGTTCTCCAGGCCTCAAAGGATGTTAGCAAGCATCTCCTCAGAGCCACCTACAATATGACTGACACTACAGTCAGGACAGCTGCCTCTGGAATTTGCCTCAGACGGCACTCCTGGCTGCGGATCTCCGGCTTTGCCAATGATGTCCAGCAAAATGTGTTAAAGGACCCTTTTGCAGGTCATAAACATTGTGGTCCAGCTGTACAGGACATTTTTAATGAACTGCAGGCTTCTGTTAGGGCCATTCAGTCTGTCCAGTCCTTGTAGCATACACAGCCCAGGAGTAGGCCAAGGTCCTCCTTTCAGAAGGTATGTTACAAGTCGGGTCCTGGAGGCAAGCTTCAGGGCAAATGTAGAGTCAGCTCAGCCTTGCCTGCTCCCTCTTTCTTCACCAGCCTCTCTGCCAAGCAATCTAGAGGTGGGAGTGTGGCCCCAGCTGCCAGTTCAGCCTCTGTCTGACTCTTTGTTAGACCCCCCTCCTCCTTCCTTAAGCCAGGAGGTGGCGGTTGGAGGCTGGTTCTTTCCTCATACATCCCAGTGGAGAACCTTCACAACTGATGCTTGGATCCTGCAGATAATTGAACAGGGCCATGCTCTAGAGCTTCTAGAACAGTCTTCAAATGGTTCCCTAGTACCTACCTTTTATCCTCCAGATCACACAGAGGTACTCGGGGAGAAGATCCTCTCCTTGCTGCGCAAACAAACCATAGAACCAGTGCCCAGTTGGCAAATGATCAGGGAGTTCTACTCTAGGCTCTTCCTTGTTCCCAAAAGAACAGGGGACTTGCGGTCTATTCTGGACCTCAGGGAACTGAACCTTTTTATCCGGTACAAAATTACTGAGTGGTTACTTTGCACATCCTTCTCCCGCTGCTCAAGCAGGGTGACTGGCTATGCTCCCTCGATATGCAGGATGCCTACCTGCACATCATGGTTTGCTCCCCTCACAGGAGGTACCTGAGAATCTTCTTCCAGGTGGAGCATTACCAGTTCTAGGTATTGTTCTTTGGCTAATCCTCTGTGGCATAGGTACTTACCAAGTGCTTAGCAGCTGTAGCAGCAGCCCTTTGGCCTGAAGGCCTCTAGGTGTTCCCATACCTGGACAACTGGTTGCTGAAAGCCCAGTCAAAGGAGCTCCTGTTGTTGACTAAAGAATGCACCCTGCAGTTATTCCAGTCCTTGGGCATCATGGTCAGTTGGCCCAAGTCTGTGTTGACCCCTTCTCAGAGATTGAAATACATGGGGCAGTCCTGGACTCCACTCACAACAAGGCATTCCTCAAGACAGGGAAGATCGCCTTATTGCCCTGGCCCAGGAGGTGGCTCAGAGCCGGCATGTCCCAGCCAGAAAATTCCTCAGACTATGAGGCCACAGCCATTGTTAAGGTCCCTCTGGCCCAGCAGCACATGAGGATTCCACAGTGGACTCTTCAGGTTCAGTGGGGTCAACGTTCAGACGAGTTGGTCCTTGTCTCCTCACCATTACGCAAAGTGCTTCATTGGTGGATGGACACGGCCAGTCTCTTAAAAAGGGGTACCCTTTCTCATCCCCACTTATCTGCAGATCTTCACCATGGATGCTTTGGATTTGGGTTGGGGAGCCCATCTGGGTCCTTATCAGACCCAGGGTCTCCAGTCCCACTAGGAGACTCACCTCACGTAAACATTTTAGAAATGAGGGCTGTTCTGTACACTTTCCAGGCCTTCCACAACCATCTCTCTTCAGGCCCTGTGTTGATGCATTCAGACAATCTCAGTGCGGTCTATTACATCAACAAGCAAGGGGGAACCCATTTGTACACTCTGAGCTGGTAAGCAATGGGGGGGAAGGGGTCCTGGTACTGGGCTCTAGATCACAGTCTAAAGCTGTCGGCTGTCCATGTGCCAGGCACACAAAATGCCTTGGTGGACAGCCTCAGTCGGTCACAGTCCAAAGTACACAAGTGGGAACTGCTGACCTTCATAAAAGAAGACCTGTTCCACAGGTGGGGTCGTCCAGAGTTAGACCTTTTTGTGTCCCCACTCAACCGAAAACTGCTGTATTTCTACTCACTAGATCCAGGGCCTGGAGCTTTCTGATGAGACATGCTATCCCTCTCCTGGAAAGGGAGGTTTCTTTATGCATTCCCTCACTTCCTTCTGATGTAGAGGGCTCTCATCAAGCTACAGATGGAGGGTGCCACTCTAATTCTAGTGGCCCTGTTCTGACCTCGGCAGATTTGGTTTCCATTACTGCAACAATTGACTGTGGAACTTCTGGTTCCTCTGCCCCTCTGCTGGGACCTGCTAACTAAGGCCCATGGGACTCTGGTCCATCCAGACCTCAACTCCCTCCACCTGCATGCATCGGTCCTGAGGATATAGCCATTGCTCGGTTTGGGGTATCAAAGTAGCAGCATCCTGATGGCTGCCAGGAAACTTTCCATCATGGCCACTTACTGTATGAAATGGATGTGGTTTGCTATCTGAGCTGCTTCTTATAGTCTGGACCCTTTTGCATGCCTGGTGAACCAGGTTTTGGAGCATCTCCTGATGATGTCTGATGCAGGACTCAAATACTCCTCCCTTGAAGTGCACCTGTCAGCCATATCAGCTTTTCATGTGCCCATTGAGGGCCATACAGTGACACAGCTGGATATGACCCATACTTTTCTGTGAGGCATACTTCACTTGAAGCCTCCTATCTGTAACAGAGTTCGGGCTTGGGACCTGAATTTTGTTTTGAAGAAGCCGATCCTGCTTCCTTTTGAGCTAGCCGTGTCTTATGAGCTACACATTCTGTTGTGGAAAGTGTTATTTTTAGTTGTTATTACTTCTGCTGGAAGAATTTCAGAGGTACAGGCTCTCTTGTGAGAGCAGCCTTATTTGATTTTCCACAAAGACAGGGTTTCTTTGCGTACTAATCCTAAGTGTCTTCCTGAGGTAGTATCTGAATTTAATCAATCCATTCACCTACCCATTTATTATCCAGAGAATGCCAATCCAGTGGAAGCATTGCTCCATACTTTAGATGTGTGTAGGATTTTGCATTCCTATAGACACTATACCAAGGACTACAGAAAGTCAAAACAGTTGTTTGTTTCGCCCCTGGCATAGAGGGCGGTCCAGTTTCAAAACCATGCTTGTCCAAATGATTGGCCAATTGTATTATTTTTTTGTTGCAGGAAATTCGGCAGGGATCTTACTGGAGTTGTTAAGGGCCATTCTACCAGGGGCATAGCTACTTCAGTTGCCTGTTTCAGTTACGGGTCTGCAGCAGAGATTTGCGCTGCTGCCACTTGGAGTACTGTCCACACTTTCACCAAGCACTTTAGTCTGGACATTACCTCCAGAAGAAGGGCAGGCTTTGGCCTTGCTGTGCTTTAGGGCCTTCTTTCTTAGGTTTGTAGCCTCCTGCCACCCAGACTGTCCTTGCTTTCAGCATTGCTTGGGACCCATTCCATAGGTGTGACCTGATGATAGAGATATCCCTGAAGAAAACAGGACAATTACGTAAGAACTTACTGTAACAGTAGATCTTCGATGGAATCTCTATCATTGGGTCATGCTGTCCATCGCTCCATCCACCTCTCTCTCTCTCTCTCTCTCTCTGTACAGCATGGCTGTCTTGTTGCTCCACTCTTTCAGCTAGCCGCGCACCTTCCCTCTCTCCTCGTTCCCTGGTGGGACTCCTGTCTCTTATGGCCTCTGACTAGGGAAAGAACTGAGGGAGTGGCAGAAAACATCCGTGGGATCCTAGTGCTTGATGGTTAAGTTCCATAGGTGTAAGCTAATGAGAGATTCCCTCAAAGATCTACTGTTCTGGTAATTTCTTACATACTGTTCTGTTTTGGTTCATTCACATTGCTCCCCAGCTGATAAAACAGTCTGGGTCCTGGATAAAGTATGTGCTCCAGCTTCCCAGGAAGGGCCCTTCAAGAGCCAGTAGTCGATATAGGAGAGGACATACAGTCCTTTCCTCCTGAGTGCCGCTGCAACTACAGCAAAACATTTGGTGAAAATCTGAGGGGTCGTGAATTAGCCAGAGGGCAAGACAAAAATTGAAAATGCTTATAGTTCTAAAGGTGTGGCTCAGTGGAGAAGATTTCCTTCCTTTCTTACTTATCACAAAAACATACAAATCTGTTAGCTCGTTTCCAAATGTGTTTGGGGGGGTGCAGAGTGTGTAGTATTAATCACTAATGTTACAATTATAAAATAATAATTGAAAAAAGTAAAACGTACACAGTAGACAGTTGAGAGGAAGCACAACATAAGTGGTGCAAAACATAGCATAGCATTAGCAGCAATTCTGTAAACTTCAACTGGCAGCAAAATGTGGGAAGGAAGAGAGATTGCAAGTACAATGGGAGACAAGTCAAAAGGATAAGTGGACCAGTACACCAGGGCTTTAGGGAAAGGCAGTATATGGAGAGAGGAGCAGTGGGATTAGCCTAGGATCACTGGCAACTGCAGGAGTGATTAGTGAAACCACATAGAAGGGATTTTTGTGTAATGGAAGAGGGAGCATTACAAATAGCAACAGAGAAGGTGCTCCAAAGTTTGGGGAAGTAGAAGGAGAAAGCAGCTTGATTAGATGAGGATTATATGGGGGAGCCGGGGTGATGAGAGAATGGCTATCAGAGCTGAGAAGGGAGTAGGAGGTGGAAGGAGGGGAGGAAAGGTAAAGGGGAAAGGAAACCAGCCAGAATTTGAAGACTGAGGTGGCACAGTGAGCGAGGTGCCAGACATCAAGGGAGGGCAGGAAGAGGGAGCAATACAGGAACAGTGGTGGGTTCTGGGGGGCAGTCCTGGGCAAAATGGCAGAAGGAGTGAAATAAGGGAGCCAGCCTGAGAAGGGTAGACTTGTGGGAAGCACTATATACAGTGTTGCCACAATCGAAGGTACAGTAGGTAGAATTATCTTCAAGACAATCTCTCTACGAGCAGGAAGTGGGACACTTGCCTTATTCCTATAAAGTGCTCCAAGTTTAGGGTACAGCTTCTTGTGGATGTCGTCCAGATGAATAGTGAAGTTCAGATGGCAATCTAACCATGCCCTGAGGTATTTAAAGGAGGAGGCATTCTCAGTCACAGCACCATCTATGGTCTGGAAGGAGGGGGAGCTTGGCAAGCTCTGCCTAGTGCCAAAGGTCAACAAGACTGTTCTTTGGCATTGAAGGGCAGCTGGTTGACTTGAAGCCAGTGCTGGATGTTGTTGAAACTCACTACGGTCCTGCTAGCCGCTTGCCATGTCACCACGGGCAAATCATTTTTGTGTGTGGCTTAAATCCTTCTGGTTTCCCATGCCACAGTGGCGAAAGCCATTAAGTTGGCACTGTTCTCACTATCTTGTGGAGGAGGAGGCTGCACATTAAAAAAACTACAAGTGCAGTCTTTTCTCTTGTGAGTCACCAGGAGACTTCATGGAGCACGAGACTTGGTTGCGTTTGACTCGTTTGTGGTCTCACCTTAATCGGGAGCAAGGATTAAAAAAAACAACAACAAAAACGGATACTGCAGTCTCACCAGTTGGGAGCAGGTAGGATATAAACTGGGTTACAGTTCTATAGAACAGCTTGGGGAGACTGAACTGATTTAAAAATGATGTATACAGATGTGCACAACTTAACTGCTGGATGTGTGGCAGTGAAAGGAAACAATGACAGATCAAAGAGGCTGTGGGCAGGAAAAAAGTCAAATGGCCACACAGTACTGCAGTGCATGGCTTTTGGTATTAAACATAGGGCCACTCATACCGGACTGAACAAGTTTGGGAATGCCTGTGAAAAAAAAAATTAACAGTACTTTGCAGCTTGGGGAAGACTAATTTGTAAACAAGCATTTGTCAGTGCTGAATGTTCGCCGCTGGTATTGCTATTGTACCAGGTCTTGCTTGTACCCATTTTAAATATTTATTTACCCAGGGTAGAGCAGATGAGAAGCAATATCTTATTTTTAGTGGTGTCGTGCTTTGACACGTTGTCAGATTGTAATTACTCAGGATAGGGCAGCTAAGAGGCAATATCTACTTTTAAGTGGGCACCCACATTTTGACTCTAAATGTCGAAGAGGCCTTTTTATGACTTGTCATTATAATCAAGACAGGTGGAATTTTTAAAATCCTATCAAAAAGGGGATTTCACTATGTGACTGTGGAGACAGGTTTTGGAAGGGATTTGAAAAAATGTTCAGAAGGTGGGGTAACACAAGGAATCTGAACATTAGGGGCCAAAATCTGCAAAAAATTAAGTTATGAGTAAATGATGGAACAATTCATTTCCTTATAACTTAGTTGGTTTTTCACTTTTTTACCTCAATTTTTCAACATTCTCTTTTATGACCACTCTTTCAGAGCATGACATGTTGGGGTCAAAATTTTGAAAATTACCACAGTTACGAGTGTGTGTTGGAAAAAGTGCAACAGTATTTATATATTTATTTGCATTTTGGTAACCGTGTAGGCCCGCTGAGACAGTACAGTCCCTTTTTCGGGGTGACCCGGGACAAACAGTACATAAACATTTTATTTTTATTTATTTATTTTTATTTAGTTTTTGTTGACCGGGTAAGTGCACTAGACAAATCCTGCCTATTTTCAGGCATGACCCGGGGGAGGGGGATACAGATGAATGCCAACTGACCTTGAACCAGATTAAACTGTTGGTGGTATTTTTAGTGAATGAGGGAAATTTGGCCAGGACACTGAGGAAGTTCCCCTACTCTTTTCGATAAGTGCCATGGAATCTTTAACATCCACCTGAACTACCACCAATCCAGGCAGATGAGACCTCGGTTTAACGTCTCATCCGAAAGACGGCACCTCAGAAGTGTAGCACCCCGCTCATGCTGCACTACAGTGTCAGTACTGGGATATTAACCCAGGTGCGAGATGTGGGAACTGAACCCACAGCCCTCTGATCTCCCGGCCTCAGAGGCGAGTGTGCTACCTACTGAGCGACTGACACTGACATAATAATACATAGTTACAAAAACATGACTGAGGTGCAGAAATACAATAACTTTGAAATAGTACTAACATAGGTGATGACAACAAGTTACATTGTGATGAATAATGTACATACATTGTAAATATCAGGCTACAAAAGTGTTCAAGACAATGGAGATAACCATTCTGGCTAGCTAGTAGTCATTCGACAAGGATAACATTGCCGAAAGGGTGAGAGTTGTACCTCAGGGTCAAGTTCTGTTAGCAAAAACGGGTACAAGGGGAAGGGGCAAGAAGGTGTTGTGCTAGGAGCTGTTTAAATTGTGGGAGGGAAGTGCTGGATAGAATCAAGTACTGGAGAAAATTCTAGGTAAATGTAGCCGAAAAGGCAAAGAATCTCCTGCCAACCGAAGGTTAGGAGTTACGAGTGGGGGAATGGAGGCCGACCGTAGAGTCCACTGGGAATACTCAAGTTTGACAGTCGCCCAGGCAAGGGGGGTGGATAATAAGGTGGACCAGCTTAAACATTAGGCATTAGGTAATATACTGGAACTTAATCTCAATTGGTGACCAACCGAGAGATGAAAGAACATTACAATGGTGGGGCCAGGGGTTGACCCCCAATGCAAAACGTCCTACAGTATGATAGAGTTGGTTGAGGTGAGAAAGGATGGTGGCATGAGCAGGAAGGAGTAGTGAGGCATCATAGGAGAGTAGAGGGAGGAGGGTGGACATTGCTGTTTTTAGGGACAAGGTGAATGATAGGAGCTGATGGAGACAATACAACGGACCTAGCAATATAGACTCATAACTTTGTTTTCTCATATTAGTACCCCAGATTTTCAACATAGCCATCTTATGACCCCACGTCATGAACAAGGATGGAGAACGTGTTCAAATCAAGCCCAAAAGGTGAAACACATTTTGGCCAGGACTTGAAAAATGACAGCTGTCACATTCATGGGGTGCTATGAGGAAATGGATATGTTGAAATTTGAGGTCAAAATATTGAAAATTACCAAAGTTACAAGCCTTTGTTCGCAAATTTTAACGTAGGCTCACAACTTTGTTGTTTTTTAATATTTTTACCCCAAATTTTCAAAATAGCCTTTTTATGACCCCACCTGATAAACAAGGGTGGAGAAACTTTTCATCTCCTGCCAGAAAAGTGATTTCATGCAGTGACTGCAAAATCACCTCTCAGGACACATTTGCCTAATTTCACTGCCATTGTTCAGTGGGAGGGTCGGGTAGGGGAAAGGTAACAGTGGCGCCAGCAGTAGATATCGATGTATAGTTTGCTTTGTTACAGGGTGTAATTCAACCTCAGCAGGCTGACCATGACAGATCAACTGTGCTTGCTGGGTGGCATACATCAAAGGAAAGAGCTGACCTATGATTGGGTTGGCGCTTTCCTCTCTGAAATACACAAAGTTTCTGCCCAGCAAGCCAGAACAGTGTCCTGGTCAGCCTGGCTGATGATTGGTGTGACACTGACGAGCGCCTTGCAGACCACTCTGCATTGGACTGACAGTGTCACACCCTTCAAAAGCCATTCTCCTAACAAAATGTTCACTGCACGTGTACACATGACAAACATAAAAAATAAATACGAATTAACTGCCACTGACCGATGTCTGCAGTGAGTCAGATTTAGCTATTGGTGAATTTACTTGGCCCTACTTATGCTGTTTCCTGTTCAAGGCTCTGTTTTGTGCAACTGTTTGCAACTTTCTAATCCATCTGAAACAATGGTAAATAACTCTGACAACTTAACTGTTATACACCGTTTCTTTTTTATTGGAGTGTTCTGCTCTTATGTAACTAACATTCAGACTTTGTGATACTGTATATAATAATGCTAGAAGAGGCCAATTGCAGCACAGCCCATAAGTAAAATAATTAAAATTGGGTTTTCAATAATATGCATAGTTCTTTAAGAGAACCCAGTTTAATTTTGTTTACTAAAAGCATGGGCTCGACTGTTCAGACTTTTTGTTTTGTGGCTCAAGTTTTCTCATGGTGGCCAAAATGTTGTTGGTTGCTTTAGCCACAGTGGCTAACATTTTCAAAATCCTAGTGGGAACAGAGAGTCTGTTGAAGACAGGTTGTGAGGTCAAAGACAGAGGAACCAAAAACATAGAGAACCGTGTTGCCTGTGTACATATGAATGGACACAGAGAAGCAGATGAGGGGAAGGTCATTCAGGAAAATGGGAAAATGAAGAATAGGATGGGGCAAATGGCAGATCCTTGGGGGGGAATGCCAGAGCAGATAGGGAGAGGAGGGGGGATGGCTTCACTAAAACAGACAGCTTGGGTCCTACTCTCAAGGTATGAGCAAAACTAATCAATGGAGGAGGAGAGCCCAACCGCTTTTAGATTGCCCAGGAAGATGGGGTGGGCAAAAGTGCCAAAGGCTTTGGCCAGGTTGAAAAAGATGGAGGTAACCAACCCCTGATAAAATGCTAGATAGGATGGCATCCGTGAACCTAAGGAAGGAGGTAGTGAAGGAGTGAGATCTCCTAAAGCCAGACTGGAAGGGAGAGAAGCACAGGAAAAAGAGAGATTAGTAGCACCAGGTAAAAATACTACGGTGCTTGTAACTGTAAGGTCTCAAACAAAGAAAAGAAAAACCAGCACCCATAGTAAGGAGTCCAAGAAACAAATGGTACTGTGTAAAAACAGTGTTTAAAAAATAAGCAGCTGATACCAGAACACACTGGAGATGGCTTAAAAAAAAAAAACAACGCCAAGGACACTAGGTCGGATAAATGACTGACGTTTGTAAGCCATCTGCATCAGGACCACTCTTAAATGTTTGTTAGCCAGGTGCCACACATGATGATTTGCAACACTGGCACCTGTATAATGTGGGCAGCCCCATTGCTCCTCTGTTCTTTCTCCCACCATCAATTTCTTGTTTGAGCCTACAGTACAGAGAAACAACACTGTCGTATATTAACATTATTATTTTTGAACTTTATTTTACTTACTAATTGACGTTCTTTTATGCTGCCATCAACAGAACCTTTATTTAGGTTTTGTAACAGCAGTGATGAGGCCTACAAGGATGACATTCACACAGTTTTTGTTTGCTGTTTGGGTGTGTCCCACAACCCAAGTGTTTGTAGGATCTGCCAAGGATTCAATCACACCACAAGGAGATGCTGAAAGAAGACTCTTGAAACCTTCATTGCCATATTAAGGTCGTGGCAGCCAAAGCCACTGCCAAGGCTGTGGGATCCAAGTCGGCCTTACCCTGTCTGTTTATGGCCATCTCAGGGAAAGAAACTCTCCAGTGTTTGTCCTTCGACCTCAACTGCATCAGCAAAAGCATTGCCAAAGACAAGAGAAAGTTGTTGATGTCATTGTCTTCCAGTCACCACAAGCATAAGGTTAATGCTCAGGTCTGTGAGGTTGAGGTCTCCATTGATTACATGCACCCTGTGGTTGATAATAAAAGTAGCTAGCTACACAGTTAGACTCATCTTGAGCTGCAACCTGCACTATTCCTCTCCCCCCCCCAACCATGGTGTAGGCTGACATGTTTGGTGCCATCTGAATGAAGTGCCAGTCTGCCAGGCCAGTCAGTCAATTGCATTGCCTTTCATAAATTGCACTGTCAGCTCCACAGTAATGATGGATCAGAATTTAAAGCCCCTACCTTGCAGATGTCTAAGCTGATACTCCAACCAGGAAAGCACAATTTTAAAATTTGTTTTGCAGTAATACCTTTGTCTTCACCTATGCATGCCGATACCGCCATTCTGTGCTGGTCACCAAACCAGAAGTGATGCACTCTCATGATAATCCACGAATTACAAGGCATCCTGACAGCCCCCATTCATGCCAATGGAACCTTGTTACACTACACAACCGCCACCGTGTGTTCTTGTGCCCTGACCCGTCCTTGCCATACATACCACGAAGCAAAACAAACAATTCACGGAGGGTTCCGTTCACAACAAGGCACCAGGCTGCAGTCAGAACTCCCTACACAGTATTGCATGCTCTTATACTGTCTGTATATGAATGGGGGGGGGGGTGCTACACGTAGCGTTAACAGGGAGAGGCAGGCTGCAGTCAGACAACCTCCCTGTACAGTACAGTAATGCATGCCCCTCATTCTTCTAATACCATGCTCTCAACAGTAGGTTCAAACTTTTTTTTTCTTCTTAAGGAGCGGACACGTAGTGCACCTAAGTGACACACCAGCATTCACTCAGTGCTGCAGTTGCACAGCAGCTCTTCTTGCTTTGGTATCAAGGGAATGCTTGGACTGCTCCAGCACATGATGAAAACCTCCGCCTTCCGTGTAATACCACCACCTCTCGCAGTTTAGCCCAGCTGGATCAGTCTCTGCTTCACTCATGCTTAGGGATCAGACTGTGGCACACACTGCTAGATGAGATTATGAACAGACAGTATAAGAGCATGCATTACTGTGCGGGGAATGTTAACTGCAGTTTGCTGCCTTGCTATGAAGGGAACACTCTGTGAATTATTTTTTTGTGCTGACAGAAGGGAATATTGTGTTGGCATGGCAACAGACACCTGTAAAAAAAAAAAAACCCCTACTCAGACGCAGAGATCAGGACCATCCAGGTCAGACACAAGTTTCACAGTGCCATGCTGAGAAGGACCATGCTTGGGTACAGTTGGTCACTTCTGCTGTGTTTTGTCTCACTTATTTTTTTTTTTTTTGCAGCAAATGGGGTGTAGGCAGAGAACATCTTTAACTTAATGTGCACAGCTGCACATGTACAAACTCTGCAGAAACACCCAGTTGTGGTGATACTACCTAGGACTCTGCATAGGGCATCCAGAGAGCAAAAACAGGCGTAAAGTACGCCACTGCACCCCTTAACTGGACCACTGGATGCTACGGCTCATGCAATTGCTTCTGACATTTGCCTTTGCTGTCCCTCTTGACAACGGGTGGCTGGTTTTGCCACTGATGTTCAGTAGTTGGTCCTTAATGCCCCCTTAAGAGGTAAACTGCTTTTTGGTACCAGTGTGGAATCTGCTTTGAGGAATTTGCAGACGTCTAAAATGATCCCACGCATAAATACATACTTTGAATCCAAAGCCTCTGGATAGGGGTTGGGGTTCTTTTGCAGGCCTTGTGCCCATCCTGGCAGAGGCTACAAAGACAGCCACTCATCTGCCCTCCTGGTCAAGGGCTAAGGTGTCACAGCTGTGCCTTTGATGATTTCTGAGTGTCTACCCATAAAATAAAGATTTGAAAAAAGGGATACATATTAGGACCAGCAGGATTCAGACCCAAGAATCTGCTGTCCTTTTCCTAGTAACAGATTTGTTCCAAAATATTCTGATAAAGGTAGGCAAAAAACAAAAAAAAAATGCAACTTGATGAGAAAGTTAAAACTTCACTTTTCCAAGCTATAACAGTAGAATTTAAAGTCTCAGATGTGACTTATTGTATGCCAAACCTTTACGCACATTCGTGACACAAGCCTTTTTTTCCTAAGTACTGAAGGCCTTTCAGTGTTGAAAATAATTTTTTCTAGTAAAATGCTAATACCGCCACCCTGTGGAGAGAACCACAAATGACAGTTCTAAGAAAATTGAGCAATAGACTAGTAGGGGGATGGATGATGAATGATGGCATCTGCTTAGGGTTACCACCTGTCCCTATTTTCACAGGACAGTCCTGATTTGGGCAGCTGTGTCCTGCGAAAAAACATGAAACATACTACTTGTCCTGACATTATGGTAGAAAATATATTTTCTTACTTTCCTCTAAATGTTGCAAAAAACTATAATACCTTTATTAAAATACCATAAAATGATAAGAAACACCAGAAACTGAAAAACTACAACACTTAGTCTTAATTCTGCTTATTTAGTGAAAATAAGTCTCTTGTATTGGTCGAGGTAACATTTTGTCCTGCGAAAAATCATGTTTCAGTAAGAAATGTCCCACTTTGGGCTTCTTAAAAGGTGGTAACCCTACATCTGCTTAGCTCAGTAGTAGAACTAACAACTCTTTTTAGATCAAACCTTTTCTGGCCCACACTGACCTGGTCACACTCAAGCCAACCCATCTCTTGTCCCCCACCCACCCACCCACAAAGCTGTAAAAAGTATGTGGATGCAGGATCCCACTAAATAAGGTGTTGCATCTCAACTTGGCAAGCAGGATAAATACATTTTAATGTAAACAAGAGTTGGCTGGTTCCAACAAGGCTGTCTTGTAATGGAATTGTGTATAGAATAACTGGGGAGTGTTTTCTTCCATAGAGAAACCTGGTTATAATTGCTGTTATAACCAGCTGGTTACAACCGTGAATATGCATCGGGCTTCCCTCACTCCATGCATGCACACACTGCCTTCACGCTTCAGCCCAACTGTGGCTACCGGCACAGAGATCAGTTTTATTATATAACTGCAGTGATTAAAAAAAACACTCCACAATTGTGTAAAACAAGACATGTAGTGTGCTGCAACTGTTAATCACCTTTCAAGCGGGATATGAACATTTTCACCTACTGGGTTCATGAGGTAGTGACATAAAAAGATGGTGTTGGAAATTTTGTGGAGAAATATGGCAAAATGACTGTTACGAGTGAACATAGAACTATTTCAATGTTCACTCATAATTTCGCAATTTTTCAATATTTATCTACCAAATTTTCAACATGGCCTTTTTAGGATCTCACCTTATGAAAAGGTTGGTGGAAATTTTCAAATCTGACCCAAAATGTGGATTTGCAGTCACTCCGTGAAATCACCTTTTAGGCAGGATTTGAAAACTGTTACCTACCGGGTCCATGAAGTGAGGTCTTGACTATGTTGAAATTTAGGAGTCAAAATAAAAAAAAATTAAAAAGGTTTATAAAGGTACATTGAAATTGTTCAATGTTCACTCATAAGTTCAGTAATTTTCAACATTTTGACCCCGAATATGTAATGTAGCCAAAGTTTCACAACACCTCATGAACACGACAGATGTTTTTCAGATCCTGCCCAAAACATGATTTTGCACTTTTGGTGTGAAATAACATTTCAGCTAGCATTTTATAAATGACACCTGGCATGTTCAAAAGGGGGTTTTAAAAAGTCTATATTGAAAATTTGTGATGAAAATGTTACATCGAAAACAAAAAAGAAACGTGCGTAGGGATGGCCGTTGTCCCCGCAGCTGGATTGTAGTGTTCCGGTTCTTTTGACCAAAGTTCAGTGATGTTTGGGGAGCCAGCTGCGCAGTGCTCAGCTGCATTGGCAACACCTTGTGGTGGAACAGAGGGCCTTCCCTCACAGTAGGCTAATATGTGTATCAGAGCCTGATGGGGCCACGTTCAGCATCAAGAGAAGTGAGTTGGCATGAGAAATGGGGCTTGGAATATCTCCAGTATTTGGGAGGCCAGACTGCCAGCACAGCAGCAGTGCTACCCCTTGCAGTGCTGATGACCTGAGTTTGGGAGCGAGCCTGAATCGTCACTTTATGTGCCGCAGAACTTTTCCCACTGCCGCTGAAGTAGGACTGATTGTGCTGCAGAAGTTCAGACTCCCTGCCGCAGAATTTGGGTCTACTGTGCCGCAGAAAACCAAGGGCTTTGAACATGGCTATTGTGACAGCAATGTGAAATGCACTAATTTTATCAGAAACTCCTGAGAAATTGGTCTTGCCACATAGAAGTACTGTGCATGTCACTCTGATAAGAAACATGCTAGCTGTGCAGTTATTTTATTGCAAAAGAGAGCAACAAGGTGCACAAACGTACACACTGCTGCACATTGCACGCTGCTAAAGTTGCTGTCCGATAAACAACATAGGCGCGAGACAAATTGAAAAGGTTCGATGCACTTACCAAATCATGTTGCAAAATAAATTTAATGTAAACAAGTCTCACTCCCAAGGACCGACTACCCCATGCGTATTTGTCTTCTCCAAAACTTCATCGGAGGGGAGGGCAGTAACAATAAAATCGTATGCATTTTTATAATACAGTTCATGAATATTTATGACCACATAGTCACGTGGAGCTTAAAAAAAGCCTGTACAAAAGACGGCAAGGAAGTCGGTGATATGCATACATATTGCAGTATATCTAAGAACACCATAATATAAAAAAAAAATAAAACTTTTAATATCCATTTGATTTGGTTGTTACATAGATACATAGACAGTGTCGGCAGATAAGGGCCTATGGCCCACCCAGTCTGCCCATTTGAGCTTATAAGTTCAGTTTGTTTTCCTTGAAGTCTGTTGCCCCTTACCCCTGACCTCCAGAATTCCTTTATGTCTATCCCATGCATTCTTAACTCCCGTGATTGTTTCAGCCCCCACCACTTCCTCTGGCAGGGTGTTCCACTTGTCCACCACCCATTCTGTGAAGAAATTCTTCCTCACGTTTCCTCTGAATCTTCCTCTCTCCAACTTCATCCCATGCCCTCTAGTCCTGGAACATCTTTTTCGCTTAAAAATAGTGTATTCCTGCACCCTGTTCCTCCCTGTAAGATACTTGTATTTCTCTATCATATCCCCTCTCTCCCTCCCTTCCTCCTCTCCTCCAGGGAGTACATGTTCAGTTCCTTCAGCCTGTCCTCATAGGACTTGTGATGCAATCCATGCACCATCTTTGTTGCCCTCCTCTGAACCTTCTCTACCCTGTCTATGTCAGAGACAGAGTGAGGCTGTCAGAAGGAGAACCTAAAATAGTGCAGGGTCTGACCAGAAGACATCTGAAGAAAGACTAAAGGAGCTTAATATATACCCTTGAGAAAAGAAGGGAGAGAGGACATGATAGAAACTTTCAAATACCTCAAGGGAATTAACAAAGTCCAAGAGGGTAGCATCTTCCAGAAAAGAGATGTGCAAGAACAAGGGGCACAATTTGAAGATAGAGGGGCCGGCTCAGAGGTAATGTGAAGAAGTATTGTTTCACTGAGAGGGTTGTGGATGATGGACAGCCCCTGAGGAGCAAATGTGGAGTCAAGAACAGTAGGGGACTTCAAGAATGCATGGGACAGGCATAAGGCAGTCCTAGTGGGGTGTAGGAGGAAGTAAGCTGTTGGTTAACTAGGATCTGCAGCTTATCTGTTAGGTAAGAAAATGGGCAGACTGGGTGGGCCAAGCGGTCCTTATCTGCCATCAAATTCTATGTTTCTATGTCCTTACGTAGGTAAGGTCTCCAGAACTGTACACTGTACTCCAGGTGGGGCCTCGCTAGTGTCTTGTATAGTGGAATTATGACCTCCCTTTTCCTGCTGGTGATGCCCCTGCCTATGCATCCCAGCATCCTATTTGCTTTACCTGCTGCCTTGTCTCACTGTTTCCCTACCTTGAGGTCATCAGAGATGATAACCCCAAGATCCCTTTCCTGCTTGGTGCGTGCTGTATCTTCACCCCCCAACTGATATATTGTGCCAGGGTTTTTGTGCCCCATATGCATTATCTTGCACTTCTTTGCATTGAATTTCAGCTGCCAAATCCCTGACCATTCTTCAAGTTTCTGCAGGTCCCTTCTCATTCTGTCTGCACTTCTCTGGTGTGTCTACTCTGTTACAGAGCTTTGTGTCATCAGCGAACAGTGAAATTCTGCCTTCTAGATCCTGCACAACGTCACTGATGAAGATGTTGAATAGGACCGGTCCCAGCACTGATCCCTGTGGTACCCCACTGGTCACACTTCCCTCTGTGGAGTGACAGCCATTTACCACCACCCTCTGTGTTCTGCCACCCAGCCAGTTACCTACCCACCGCACTACAGTCCTGCCCACACCCATGTTCCCCAGTTTGTGTAATAGTCTTCTGTGTGGCACAGTGTCAAAGGCCTTGCTGAAATCCAGATAGGCCATGTCCACTGCCCTCCCCTGATCCACCTCCCTAGTCACCCAGTCAAAAATTCAATGAGGTTGGTCTGACATGACCTCCCCCTGGTGAAACCGTACTGCCTTGGGTCCTGTAGTCCACTGACAACCAGACGTTCCACCAATCTCTCCTTCAGTAGTGCTTCCATGATCTTCCCCACTACTGAGGTGAGGCTGATTGGTCTGTAGTTCCCCGCTTCCTCTTTGTTCCCACTTTTGTATAAGGGGACTACATCTGCTGTCCTCCAGTCTTTGGGTACCTCCCTGTTGTTCTCTGTATATTGATAGCTGAATGCTGTATGTACAAGATACAGTGAGACTACAAATGTCTGAGGCTCACCTGATTATCAAAAATATTCAGATCAATAATTTTATTAGCACAAAAAAATGGGAGCTCTCCAATCCATAAGAACCGAGTTGGCTACTACGTTGATTGGGCTGAAGGGGGTAAGCCTCAAAAAGTGAAAAGTGTAATGTGATTTGTGTATTGGGTTTTCTGAGTAACAAAACTACCGTGCTTTGACTCATGACAAAATAACTTTGTGTTCTAGGGGCGTGGATATGGTATCCACACTTCTGGCAGAATTCATTTCTCCTTTATGACGTACCAGAAGGTCTTCAAGCTGGTTCCTCCCACTCAGCCAGATGGTATCCTTCTTGGCACTGCTCCGTGACATCAGATCTTCTTTCCACTGGAAGAAAGTTCCCTCTATTGTGCTCTGTGTCTTTGTAGGCCCTTTCGTTCTGTAGTTCAGAAAATTTTGGTATTCAAGTTTTGTGTTTTTTCACCATTGCTGCAATATGGATACGACTGATTCCAAGCCAGTGCCTGGTTTCAAATGTTGTCCATGTGGGCAGAAAGTGTCACATAAGGACCCTCAACACCACGTGCATGTACTGCCTGGGCCAGGAACACGACTCTGGGTCTTGTGGCCTGTGGTGCACTGTACGTCCTTCCACTTTGGAGGACTGGTATGCGCGACTTTTGCTTGGTCATCTGGGAAAGCGGGATCATCCTGTTCAGTCCAAGGATGCCCATTGGGCAGTCTCTGTGGCTGTGGAGTCCACTGAACGATTAGCAGCTTTTGAGGAAGCTGCTGCTCAGGCTGCAGCGGGCACTTCTTTAGTGTCCATGCTAGTCCCACTGGACTTTGGTGCCTCTTTCACTAGGGTGTTCCAGATACTTGTGCCATTCCCTTCCTACCCTTGGGAGAGGGCCCTTCCTGTGGGTCCAGATCTTCTAAGGACTCCAAGTTGAAAGCTAAGAAGTCTCGTTGCAGGTCATGGGACTGTGAGCACTCTTGGGCCTCAGATTCCCATGCTTCTGCTTTGTCAACCTTCACTGGCGAGTCTGCTTTGGCTGACACTACAGTCCAGGCCACTGGCCCCATGGTGTCAGCTGAGACACGGGCCAGCCAAGCTGTCGAGATTTTCCTCAACCTAGTCGACCTATTGTCGTAGGACGAGTGAGCTACTTCCCTTTCAGGACTCCCATCCTGCCTTTCCAGTCCCAGAGCAGGTTGGATCATTTTCTTGAGCCAGTCCCTAATCCTTGGGAATCCAAGCTTATGGGGGATTCTAAGCACCCCTCACCGGTTCCTGACTCCCCTCATCATCTGGTCCACTGATGATTGAGGTCAAAGTCCTGCAGCTCGCTGTCTAGTAGCTGTCTTGCTGTCAGCACTCGGGAAGGCAGCACTACTTCTGTTCCTCCTCTTCTGGGGAGGATCAGCACCGCAACTTGCAATGGCACTGTGAAGAGCTCATGTGGCAGCAGCTCCTTTTAAGTGTCAGGCCTAAGTCGATGCTGGCTCCTACCCTGGCACTCCCATGTCTCCCGCCACCTCGACCCAAAACTGTTCCTGTTTGGCCACTCCCAGCCTCTCCCCAGATTCAGCCAAGCAGGGCCCCCCTGCTAAGGATGCCTGTAGTGCCCACGGGCTTCCTCGATGACTATGCTGATGAGCCCCGCAGGGCTAGGGGACGGGGGTGCCTTTTTGATGAATCCTTGGAATCTGAGACTTCTTCCATATATTCTGGCCCTATTTACCTGAGTCAGGAGAGAATTTCTTGGCAGACCATGGTCCTGCCTCCTTCGGAGTCATGCTCCACCTTATTTCGGAGGCTATAGGGATCCAGCTGGAGCCCGTTCAGAAATGGGCTAAGTATCCACTCACTGAAATCCTCGACTGGGACGACTCCTGGGGAGGGGTCACCTTCCCGGTGGCTGAAGCCATTCTTGGGCCCACATTGGAGCTCTGGCAATGCCCAGCCTCCTGCCCCATACTGTTGGCCTGTATGGCGCACAAATATGCTGTTCCTACAGGTTCTCTCTCTGGGATTACCAAACACCCTTTGGTCGAAGGCTTAGTTGCTGATTTGGTGTGCTGGCAAACAGGCAATGTCAGGGACATCGAGAAGCCTCCCAACAAGGAATCCAAGAAATTGGATCTTGCGGCCAAAAAAGTATATGCAGCTTCATTTCTGCCTTCAGCAGGCTAGCTCAGCCTTAATGATGGCCCACTTTGCTCTTGCCTTGTTGGGCACCCTTTACCAGGTTCTCCCTCAGCTCCCAGCTGACCTTCAGATGACAGTCAGGCAAGTCCAGGACAAGGCTGTGCTGTGGCTAAGCAGCAGCTCCAAATAGCCATGGACATTGGTGACTCCTGTACCAGGTCCGTAGCCATGGCTGTGGCTGTGCACTGCAGGGCTTGGCAGAGGATCTTGACCTTTACGGCAGATACCCAGCACAAGCTGGAAGATGCCCCCTTCTTGGTTGCTGACTTGTTTGGGCCAGGGATGGATGATCATCTCGTCAGGACTGAGAAATCCAATGCCACCCTGAACTCCATCACCTCAGCCCAAAAGGACATCAGGGCTCTAAACCCCAGAAGAAGACCTTTTGGCCCTACTCTGCCCCTATGGCCAAGCCATCCTAGCAGCCAGCTGGGCAAAAGCAGGCCTGGCACTCTTGACCCAAGTCTGTTGCTTCCATGGTCCAGAAGCCTGTCTGGCAATACCCAGCAATGTCCTCTGCTGGCCCTGCCTCCGTCTCCAAGCCTGCCTAATGACAGTCAGGGGGTGCACCCTCGCTGCCCATCCTGTCTGTCTTGGGTCCTTCTGTGGGGGGCCAGCTCCACCACTTTCTTTCCACCTGGTCCAGTGTTACCATACACAGGTAGGTGCTAGAAGTGGTCAGCCACAGCTTGCCTCTGGAGTTTGAGGTTCTCCCACCAAGCTGAGCCTGCGCCCCTCAGGAGGATGTGTATCCACAGACGTGTCTGCCCTTCGGGAGGACATCACCCAGCTCCTCCAGAAGGAGGTGGTTGTTCGTGTCCTCGACCCACCAGCCAATCCAGGGTTTGTCTCCAGATGCTTTCTGGTTCCAAAACAGATGGGGGCTGGCGCTCCATCTTAGATCTGCACAACTGGAATACATTTATGCAGTTATGCGCCTTCAGAATGGTCACTCTGACCCAGATCATTCTGTTCAATCAGCAGGACATGTGGCTCTGCGCTCCGGACCTCTGGGATGCCTTCTTTCATGTCCCTATCCATCCATCCCACTGGTGATTCCTCCAGTTCTGCATGGAAGGGAGCCTCTTCGAGTTCCAAGCTATGCTCTTTGGCCTCTTCTCAGCCCCCAGGGTCTTCACCAAATGCATAGCAGTGGTAGCAGGCTTCCTGAGGTGCTGAGGGGTCTGGGTGTACCTGTACCTGGATGATCGCAGGTCCTTTCAAGGCGGAGGTGGAGTGGTCCAGGAACCTGGCACTACAGACCTGCGTAAGCCTTGACCACCTGATCAATGAGGTCAAGTCTGAACCCATCCCCTCACAGGTGATCCACTTCATAGGGGCAGAGCTTGACTCTTGCAGAGCCCGAGCTCAGCTCCTGGCAGACAGGGTGGAGGATCCTTCCTCCTTTGCCTGATCATTTTAGGTTGGGCAGTTGTGCCCTGCCAGGGACTTCCTGTGCCTCCTGGGCTACATGGCAGCCTGCACCAGCATTGTCCATTGGGCCTACTGGAAAATGCACCCCTTACAGTGGGTGCTGTCCCGTTAGTGGTCTCAGTGTTGGGCCACCTCGACCAAGTGGTCACAGTAACCCAGCCAATGTGGGATGCCATCCAGTAGTGGTTGGGCCCAGAACATCTACAAGGAGGAGTTCCATTTGTCCACCCAGATCCGCTGGTCACCTTCATGACTGACACTTCCCTGATGGTTTGGAGTGCCCACCTGAGGGAACACAGAGTCCACAGCCTCTGGTTCCCCGGGGAGTACCAATGTCTCATCAACCTGCTGGAGCTTCAAGCTGTTCACCTGGCTATGATAGCCTTTGCTCCAGATCCTCAGGGTCAGGTCATCTAGGTCCAGACAGACAACATGACAACCATGTACTACTTCAACAAGCAGGGCGGGACACATTCCCTACTTCTGTGCATGGAAGCTGTCCACATCTGGACCCTTTTGCTCAGCCTCAAGGCCTATCTGCTGGCTTTTTATGTGACCAGAGTTTCCAGTCGGCTGGCGGATGCCCTCAGCCAAATGGGCAAGGCATCTCAAAAGTGGCCTCTTCATCAGGAGGCAGTTAACCATCTGTTCTCCCATTGGGGCACCCTCAGGTGGATCTGTTTGCCTGCTGGAAGAACGCCAAGCTGAGGCTGTTTTGTGTCCGCTCCTTCCCTCAGCAGGGTACGCTGCAGGTAGATGCCTTCACGAGGCCCAGGACTCCGGGCCTCCTTTATTCCTTTTCTCCTTTTCCTCTACTCCACAAGGTCCAGATCAAAGCTCGGAGGGACAAGGCATGGATCATCTTGGTGGCTCCAAACTGTCCAAGCCAGTTCTGGTACCCCAATCTCCTCAGCTTCAGCAGCATGGCCTGCATGGTGTGAACCACTTCATCCGGACCTGCTCTCATTCTCTTGGGGGAAGGTCCTCTACCTGGGCCTTTAGTCCCTGCACCTGACAGCCTGGTTTCTACGTGACTAGAGTTCCAGGCTGTGGATCTCTCCGATGAGGTCCTCCATATATTTGAGGCCTCTTGGAAAGAATCGACTTGTTGATGCTATGCCTTCAAATGGAAGAAATTCTCCATTTGGTGCCAGGTCAAGGAACTTGACCCCATCCTGTGCCATTGCTAACATTCTTGATTACTTGTGGTCCCTATCTCAGTTGGGCTTTGGTTGACAACCCTCAGGGTGCACCTGGCAGCCATCTCTGCATACCAGACGTGGGCTGGTATTGCGACAGTTGTGCAGGAGAAGGTGGTTGGGAGCTTATCTAAGGGTCTTGACCACATTTCCCCTCCAGTGCATGAACCTCCACCCCCTTTGGATTTGTTGCTGGTGTTGGCAGTGTTCATCGGCAGGTCATTCGAACCTATGGCACAGGTGTGAGATGTCACAACTGTCATGGAAGACCACCTTCTTTGTGGCTGTCACATTCACAAGAAGGAACAGTGAACTCCAGGCACTCTCGGTGGAGTCTCCTTACCTGATCTTCCACAGGGACAAGGTTGTCCTTCATCCCAACCCAAAGTTTTTTTCCAAAGGTTGTGTTGGAGTTTCACCTTAACCAGGTGATCAATCTCCCAGTGTACTTCATCAGTCACACCTTGGAGGCCAAGCACAGGCTCCATACTCTGGACCTGCGGCACTCACTCGCCTACTACAAGGAGTGCACAGTTGGGAGTTCAGGGATAGGTTCGCCAGCTGTTTTGTCACCTACGCTGAAACCGCACCAGGCAGACCGGCAGCAAAGTGAACGACTGGCAGGTGGATAGTCTCCTGCATTGACCTCTGTTGTAGGTTGGCTGTTAGGAAGCCTCCTGTAGGGTTTAGGGCTTATTCCACCCGCTATACTACTGCTGCCTTGGTGGCTGCTTCCAGGGACATCCCTGTCCTGGAGATATGAAGGGATGCTACCTGGAAGTCAGCACACACCTTGATCTCCCATTACCACATCAACCTTGAGTCACACCGGGATTCTTGTCTTGGTTCTCCAGTCTCTGTTCCCTAAATAGCTGGTGCGCGCCTTTCCCCCTTCTCCTGGAGAATGACTAGAAGTGTGGATAGTACACCATAACCACACCCCTAGAAAGACAAGTTACTGACCTGTAACTGTAGTTCGAGTGGTATGTGGTGTACATCCACACAACCCACCTGACCTCCCCAGGCAAGTGGCGCACCAGTCTTGCTTCCATTGGGTAAGATCTGATGTCACAGGGTGGTTCTGAGGAGAGGATACCACCTGGATGGGTGGGAGGAGCCAGCTTGAAAAACCTTCCAGTAGGTCTTAAAGGGGAAAGGAATTCTGCCAGAAGTGCGAATGTACACCATATACCACTCTTAGAACTACAGTACAGGTGAGTATCTTGTCTGTACGAGTTTACTATGTCATTGTTTTGTTTTCTTTGACTGTTTCCACCCCCCATTTTCCAGGTTTTTCTGGTATCTTTGTCAGTGTCTCCATTTTTCCTACATTTCTGCTTCATTTATTTTTTTGCCTTTGTTGCTTTCATTGTAGATTTATCTGTGCTGTGCTTTTTCCCATTTATTTGTCACTATGCATTCTTATTTGAGTGCTTCACCCTTGGCTTGTTGCAACACTAGCAATTAATTTAATTCAAATAATAATTCTTGCCACTCTGCATTAATTGGCTTGCATACATGACTCTCTGTGTGTAACTTTATTGCACTTCAGTGTTTTGTTACATGTAGGATAATCGCATGATGCTGTGTACCTGTATTTTTAGGTGTTAACCGCATTGCTGTAATTTTTTTTTTTTTTTTTACATTTAGTCAAGTTCAGAGGTACATTCACTGTGAGTAATTTGGCTGTATGATGTTACCGATCATGTCAGTGGTAGAGCTTTTAGATCTTGGTGTAGAGATTCAGACCTCCACAAGCCTGGGTTTGATCCCCATTGGGGAACTTTTTTTTGCTTTCTCACTACAATTTATGTAGTATGAGAGAAATTGTTAGATGTCATGCTGATGTATTTGTATTTGTTACCAGGAAAAAAGTTCCATTGAGCAAAACTCATTTACAAGAAGGTCCTGGTTAGGACAGAATGTAATACTGTAAAGAGTTTGATAACATAGGAATAACAGCAATACAGTAAGCAGTTTAATAGCCTAGGAAAACGGCAAGTCAGTACAATTCAAATAGCACATAGGACACAAAATGTCTGTGTGTGTGTGTGTGTGTGTGTGTGTGTGTGTGTGTGTGTGTGTATAGATAGATACCATGCACCATGCAATTCTGCTTAAAGTTGGACCAGCATAACATTCTGTGGTGATTTGCATATGCAGCCCATGATGCTTTGCATTGTGGGGGCATGTGTGATTTTGTATTTTCTTGGAACTTGGCTTCCCAGCCAAATGCCCCTTGGGGTAACCCTTGCCTCAGTGTTTGCGCACAGAGGTTCTTTGTCTTTTAGATAGATATATACATATCTCTCTCTCTCTCTCTCTATATGTATATATATATCTATATCTATATCTCAGGTACTGTGGTACTGAGCAATAAGAAATAGCATAGCATAACATACAATGGTAGACATTGAACAGTTTTACATAAGTATTATCATATAGAAAGATGAGTGACGAGGTTACAGTTACATTTTTACGTAGATAATTGCAGTTCAGTAATGTAACAGTGCATCAGGAATTACCACGGGTAGTGTGGGTTGCAGATATAATGCTAGTAACAGGTACAGTTGTCTACACAGTGTTGTTCAAGCAGTGTTGGGAAGAACCGAGGGCTGACCAATGAGGTCAGTTTGAGAGTTCTTTGGAAGGCATTCCAGGCCATGGGAGCAGATGATGTTTGTGAGAGAGTTGAAGAGGTTTGAATTTCATAATTGCTGACAACTTAAAGTTCAAGCTGAGATGTTCTGATCTGAATGCAATGTGGAAAACATTACTTCAGACTGACAGACTGTTTGGCCCTGTCCACACTACACCACTCCGACCTGGTAACGGATGCAATCCATTACAGAAGTGTGTCCACATTGCGGCGGTGTCCATTATGGGACCAGTACCACTGGTCCACACTAGGGATGCCAGGCGACCGTTACAGCGGCACCCGTTCCCAGGATGCAGCTCGCACTGCGCTACGGGCCTTGCAGGGACCATTGCCACATGTCCACACTTTGTCCGGTAACGTTACCGAGGCATAACCGGTTTCATAACCATTGTTGAAACCACCTCATATGTGGTTTCAACAACGGTTATGAAAATGCTTTCTGTAACGTTTCAGGTGTAAACGCAAACCGTTGTGGTAACGGTTTGGGCACTCTGTAATGTTACAGAACCGTAGTGTGGACAGGGCCTAAGTTACAAAAATCCACTGCTGTGTGTGTGTGTGTGTGTGTGTGTGTGTGTGTGTGTGTGTGTGTGCATGGGAGGGAGGTGGGTCCTCACTCACTGCTTGGTGACCTCTGCCACAGCATGCATTTCCTGTCAAGGAACCATAGTACAGTGGCAAAGCTATAAGCTACCAAGCAGTAGATGTCAGAGGGCCTGGGTTTAATTCCCCAGAGAGGAACATTTTTTCCTTTCTTACTACAGTTTATGTAGTATGAGACATATTGTTAAATCTTATTGCTGATGTTCGTGATAGAAGGTTTCACATTTTGTATCGCTGATAATTTGAAAAGTTATGACTCTAACTTTGAGGTTTAAATGCGACTTGATAACAATTACTTCAGACAGAAAGGCAGACTGCTCATTACAAATATTTATGGCAACTGTGTATGGGGGCTGGTCCTCACTCCTTGCTGGATGTCCTTTGCCACAGCATGCAGCTCCTGTTGAGGAAGCTTATTAAGTGATAGGAGCTACAGGCTATCAACGAGTAAAGAGTACAAAGCCTGGGCTTGATCTACACGGTGGAACTTTTTTTCTTTCTTATTACAGTTGATAGATGCCATTTCTCAAAGACTGCCACTCCATAAACCTCTTCCCTTTTCATTGCCAGGGAAGGTCTGTCAACCTTCTTTCTGGCCACATAATTATTTCATACCGACCACCTTTGGCACCATTTAGTACTATTGGTGCTTTGATTTAAACTGCCTGCATTGTGCTGGCGCCCTTGGTGCAAATCCGAGTCCATCTTTGAAGGACTGGGAACCGAGAATATAATTTTCCTGGGATTAAAAGTGACTTAATAGTATCTAGTCTTGTAACTTAGTGTTTATAAAATATAGAATAATGTATGGGGAGGTGGTTACAACGAGAATTTTACACACACCCAAGGTGTGGGATGCCATATAAACCCAGAGGGTGAAGCCCGAGGGGTTTATTAAGGCATCCCACACTGAGGGTGTGTGTAAAATTTGAGTTTGAACCACCTCCCCAAACCTTATTTTATGTAATTGCTGACCTTCATTTTTTCACCCATAGGAAGTTTATTTGATTAAACTGTGCCATTTTGCAAAAGAGTGTGGAGTACTCTGATTCATTAACTGTATTTTTATTAAAGGACTTTATAATAGTAAATAGATTGTAACTGAATGATTTAATTACATTTCTTTTTTTTTTTTAGTCTTTGAAGTTGCGTTAACTTACAGTGTTTGAAACAGCGAGGTCCATTTTGTATCTTCTCTCAGTAACTGCGGTTTCTATGAGAGGTAAATCTTGTTTCTGAAAGTGTAAACGGTGTTAAACGAAGAAAACGTTTAAAGATTTTGTAAGAATATTTTAAGTTCTTAGGTTTTTACTCATTTCTCTGTTGCTAAGTGAGGGTTCCGGTTGCCATGGTTATGCTGTTCATAGCAAGCTGCTTAAAGAGCTCACGATGCCTGTGGGGAGAAAGAGATTTATTCAGTGTGTGTTAGGGATGATGTGAAAAGTTTCTACCGTAGTTTAATTTATCTTGCTTGTATTTCTCTGTGTTATTGAGAACATAGGGTATTGATTTTAAGCAGCGAGAGTATGAAGCCAGCTGATAGATCGTGAGTTTCAGATTAAATGTGGTTTGTTTTACGGGAGTTGATGGCTCACGATTTTCCTAGAAAAAGTTGGCTCGTGTTGGGCTGGTTATAACGGCAAATTATAACCAGATTTCTCTATGGGGAAAAAATGAAGTCAGTAATTATAATAGAATAATGGATAGGAAACTGTATATTACAAGGGAGTAATACCATCGAGAGGTTCACATGTCCCCAGAACCTCGAGATGGCATTACCCCTTGTAATACAGTCTCTTATCTGTTATTTTTGTAATATATAGATCCGATTTAGCGTTTTTTGTGATTTTGTAATGTCGGGTGGTCGCCCACTGCAGTAAAGGACCGCCTTGATCTTGACCGACCACCTCACTTTTCTTACCCCCCATAAGGTACCGTCACAGCAAGACTGTTCTAAATTTTAAGTTTGGTAGGCACTCCTACCTTTTTACTGTTTGGAGCTTTTGGTGAATGCAAGATCAACCAGATAATTCCTTTATTTAAAAGGAGGAAAAGAAAAAGAAACGGAGACAGTGAAGACTTGATACACTCTCTCTCTAAGCAAGAGACGGCCACCATGTTTTTCACAGTGTTCCACCCGTCCACCGACAAAGTGGCCAGCCATGAACTGTGGTTTGAGTTATTGAGGACGCTGCTGTTTGATTTACACTTAGAAGGAGCATAGAAACAACTGAATGGTGTGGGAGAGTCCTGCACATGTGCCCTTCAGTTATTGAGATAATAGTATCATTCAGAGCTCAGAACGATAGTATTACGGGCTCTGAATGATACTGTTATCACCTACAAATGATAGTATTATTATTTATCAGTTCTGCTGTGTGTTATTACCGGGAATTTTTTTGTATGCTTTTATGTGGTGTTGTTTAATGTATCTCACATCTAGATTGTCTGATTGAAGAGGGTATTTGTAGGGGGCATTACAATAGATGATCGTTGATGGAGACAACATTTTACATTATGATTCTGGAGTCAAAGTGGCCCTTACCATATTTTGATTAGCGCCACTATGACAGGGAGAACACAGAGGGGGGACTCCCTCTAGTGTGCAGACACCTGTGCACAGGGATGAGAAACTGAGGTGCTGGACTCCAGTTACTAAATATCAGCCTCCCAGCATACTAGCTGGATATTTCTCAGTCCTCTGGGCATGTAGCATTTTTCAGTAGTTGTATGCTTAAGCCGGTCAAGATTCATAGCGCTCCAACGTGTGATTGAAATAATGCTGTTGGGGCACAGAGACTGGGTTTTAGTTTGGCATGACCACAAGGAATTCCTGTTATCTTAGGGAATTGCAAGTGGGAGGACATCCCCTTGGCAACCACAAGGTTTTTGGGGGATGCCACACAGTCCACTAGCAAGTATGCCCAGCACACTAACCCGTGTTCCTTTGTTTAGCGCATTGCATGGCAGTTTTCAGGGGATGTAAGAGCTCCAGAGATTTATGGTATCTCACAATATATGACGATAATAAAGGTCACAAAGGCCAGCCTTTATATGAATCAAATTAAGTCTGTACAGTACTAGCAGTAGCATTGGCTGCAGTGACATTTATATGTGCTTTGTTTTTATGGAATACAGTATGAGTACTTTTCATTACCTTTCTATCTTGCACCACGAGGTAACTGACTATATTTCTGTGTTTTAAAAACGTGATCGTCTCTTTGTGTGTATTGCTCTTATCCACACTATTTGATGGACGTTTTATATGAAATTGTAATTACAAAGTCGAGCCCCCCCCACCAACATTTTTGTTTATAGGGCATCTATGCATGAAACACACTTTACATATAAGTGTGTCGAGAATACTTTTTCCCTTAGTAATGTGCTTTAAACTATGTGCTAACCTTGGCAATCACCTGTAGCATCTCTACAAACCATTCTCCTACTGTGGGGGCTGGACGATGAAGCTAGTGTCAGAATCTTGCTTTTTAAAAGAACTATTGATTATAGCTTTCTACAAAATAAAATCCACTATTACACTTTCTCAGATTAAATGTACTGCATTTGTTCCGAGTTTGCTTTTGGATGCTTCCTGTTTTTTGTATTTTCATATTTATTTTATTGTTTAACAGAATAGGAATATTGGGGAAGGTAACAATGCTGGGTCTGTCAGATTCTGAATGTCCATGGAAAGAGCTTTCAAATAAGGTACTGGGCTTACCTGTAGCTGTTGGCAGTCCTGAGATATAGACATCTAAATCAGCTGTCAATTAAAACGTAGGAGCAGCCATTTCATGGAATCTTAACACAGAAAATGATGTCACTGAAGGGCAAGCTATATGTTGTTAATCACAGCTTGCCCCTCAGTGACATCACTTCCTGTGTCAAGATTCCATGAAATGGCTGCTCTCTTATTTTAACTGACATCTGATTTTAGATGTTTATATCTCAGGACCGCCAACAGCTACAGGTAAGTCCAGCACCTTGTTTGAAAGCACTTTTCTTGGACTTTCAGAATCTGAGAGACCCAGTATTGTTACCTTTCCCTTTAAGAATTCATAACAGTACAGTAAGTTTCTGGATCTTTGTGCAACAGGAAAGGGAAGTGGTCCTCTCCCACTCCCTCCCCAGATCCCTTGGGAAAATGTAATGGTACTGCTGTAGGGAAGCTGAAGTAAATGTAGTTTTTTTTCAGTCCTGTGGCACCACTGGGATAGGGGTGGGAGAGTATTTTTTTCCATGCCAGCTAATGTCTTGAGTTTTGGGCGCAACACCTTATTATAAAGAACAGTTGCAGGAAGGGATAGTTACACTGGTCATGTGCCCTGAATGAGCGAGAGATGGGCATAGAAAAGTGCTTTTTTGTTCACCCTTGTGCAGAGTGAACATATTGGTATGACAGTGGATTGTAAGAGGTGTATCACTGTCATTCCAATTCAGGGCAGTCTGCAAGGGGCTTGACAATGTCAGACTAATCATCAGCCAGACTGATCATGGCACTGTTCTGGTCTTGCTGGGCAGAAACTTTGGGTAGTTGAAAGAAAAGAAATGCTCATATCATAGGAAGGTTCTTTCCTTTGATCTGCATAACACCACCCAGCAAGCAGAGCTGATCACCATCATGATCAGTCTGCTGTGCCCCCCTTCCCCGCTTAAAAACATTCCCTTCTGACACCAAGGTGCCCAATCCCTGGTGCCAGCTAGTATCCCCATCTGCCCATTTTCACTGTGTGACACTGGTAATCCCACCCCCTGGTGCCACCAAAATACCTGAAATAATGAAAACTATCCCTTACCCCCTCCCACCCCTTTCTTGTTAATTTTCTGATGGGGGTTTCCCAATCCCCAGGGCTGGCTACTACCCCCCACCAAGTCCATTTTTCACTGTGTGACAATCGGGGAGCCCATCCGCAGTGCCACTAAAGATAACACTGACACTGGGCTGCCCAGTCCCCAGTGTTGGTACCTGAAATAAAGAAAACCATCTGTCGTTCTCTTGTTTTGTTTGTCTTTTGTTATTGATATATATACACACCCTGTAAAAAGAAAAAAGTCCATCGATGTCTGTTGCCACTGTGGCCCACTCCTGCTGCTACTCTTCCCCACCCAACCCTCCCATTCAGCATCCACCACCCCACATCCCCCCACCCCTTGCCTGCCTGGAGTTCGATGCTGTAATCCTCTCTGGACCAGAGACACTTGCCACCTCTTCAGTGCCAGACCAGAAACTGAGGAAATCAGGTATGCAGTTCACTATATATAACAGTGGCAGTGAAATTATGCAAATCCGTCCCGAACAGCGATTTCATGGTCTCAGGGAAATCACCTTTCATGAAGGATTTGAACATTTTCTCTGTTCTTTTTTAGGAGGTAGTGTCCTAAAAAGGCTATGTTGCAAATTTGGGGTAAAAAAAACAACAAAATATTCGGAAACAGTTATGAGCATGCATTGAAATTTTTCAACTCTCACGCTCATAACTTTGGTAATTTTCAGTATTGTGACCCTGAATGTTCAGCATAATCATTTTTTTACACCACCTCATGAATGTGATGGTTGTCATTTTTCAAATCCAGGCCAAAATGTGTTTTCGTACTTGTGGAACAAAATCGCCTTTTGGGCAGAATTTGAAAATGTTCTGTACCCTTGCTAATGAGATGGTGGTCATAAGAAGGCTATGTTGGGTCAAAAGAAGGCTATGTTGAAAATTCGGAGTAAACTTTTTTTTTTTTTTTTTTTAAACAAAAGTTATAAACGTACACTGAAATGTTTCAACGCATGCACGTGACTTTGGTAATTTTCAGTACTTTGACCCCAAATTTTCAACATAGCTATTTTTTAACACCACCTCATGGGTGTTGCAGCTGTCATTTTGTAATCCTGGCTAAAATGTGTTTTCACACTTCTGGTGCAAAATGACGTTTCAGCCACTATTTTATAAATAACACCTGTCATGTTCAGAATGAGTGGAAATAAAAAGACTGTTGAAAATTTGCGATCAAAATGTGAAAAAAACTGTTATGAAAAAACATTGAATTGTTCCAACCTTTAATAAATCCCTTGTGTTACCCAACCTCCTCAGCTTGGCAGCTATCATTTTTCAAATCCCCTCTGAAAATTGTTTTTACCATCACTCTGCAAAGTCACCTTTCGGATGGAATTTAAACAAATTCCACTTGTCTTGATCCATAACATCAGTTCATAAAAAGACTATTGGAAATTTTGGGTCAAAATGTGGAAGCCCACTGAAAAATTGCTTATAGCCTCTCAGCTGGCCTACCTGGGTAAATACAGTCTAACAATGTGTAAAAGCAGGACACTGCTGAAAAGGAGATATTGCACCTCTTCTTGTCTGTTCTGGGTAAATATAAAATAAAATGTGTATGAGCAAGATGCGGTACAACAACAATGCAAGCGGCAAACATTCAGCATTGACAAGTGCTTGTTCATGTACCGTATGAGTCCCGTAACTGTGTTGAAGATGGTAGGTGGAGTTTGTTTAAAAAAAATGTTTTGAAAGGTCTCCACTTTACCTGTGATTGTATAACAGCTAAAGAATGTTTATGTCCTTTGTATATGAGATCAGCATAAAAAAAAGTAAGAGCCCTTGTAAGCCTCAACAAAGTAGTTTTTTTTTTCTGTGGCATCCTCTTTGTCAGTAGTATTAGTTATAACTGCTGGGTATTACATAATTCCCAGAGAGAGAGGCTGACACACTCAAAGCTGTGAGCTTATCCTGGGATGTTGCCTCCTCAGTGTTTTTGAGTGCCGGCTGCGCCACATATGTCAGCTACCCCCTGTGTGTCAGCCTCACTGGAGTATGGCTGCATTTACTGTTGGCTCACGTGAAATTCAAATTGTCAATTTTTTTTTCTTGACAAAACTCAAAGCAGAAAAATCTTTGTTTTGTAAATACTCATTTACAGAAAACTGAAATTGTTCTACTGTTTCTGTAACATTGTTTTTTCAAAGTCCAGGCATTGCATGCTTACCTACTGGATCAGAACCAGTCTGGTCTCTGAAACTGTTAATTGTGAAAGATAAGTTAAAAAAATGAATGCTGTTTTTGGTGTACTCCTCAGCCTGGTATCTTAGTTAACTTTTCTTTCCCTCTTAGTCAATTTACCACCAGAAGTGTAATTTATAGTACAGTATATTGCTAGTTTTGGTTGGGAAATCAGTGAATATATTCTTGGATTTCTGCAAAGTCTTTGATACTGTTCCACATAAAATACTCGGCAACGAAATGCCTTCAATAGGTAAAAACACAGAAGTTAGATCGATCACAACAGTCTGCAGCTACCAACATCCTTTTCACAATTGGATTACTGCCTCATATAGTAAATCCACTATCATATTGCTTAAATATTGACCACATACCAGTTGTAATGCACATAAATCTGAAATAAACATATAGAATAATGTATGGGAGGGGTGTGTAGCAATTTTTTTTTTTTTTTTATACATTGAGTATGTGTTATGCTACTTAAAGCACAACTAAAAAGACATTTTTTGGTGGTTGCCAAGTTGAAAACTGAATCCTAGGAGTTAGAGCTGGGGTGCCACTTAAAGAATATTGTTTCTACATTTTTAACTTGTTTTACCCATTTTCGCTCGCTTAAATATAGCAAAAAGTTCCCCAACTTTCAAAATCTGCGCCATGATCTAGCCGTAAGATGGTGCCAACATGATGTTATTGGAGTAACACTGCTATTACAGACCAATTAGAAGCCCTGTGTACCAGCCCTTTTGAGCTCGTACTGTAAAATTCAAAAGCCCACTGACATGATAATCGGCACCTAACACAACAGAGTCTGATGCATGTGTTATGTGCCAGTTGGCATGTTGGTGGGCTTTAGAATGTTTACAGTACAAGCTCAAATGTGCTGGTACATAGGGCTTCTATTAGTCTGTAATGGTCATGCTGTTTCAATGATGTTATTACGTCTCAAGTCAGTGCCATGTTATGGCTAGATTGCGGCACTGACTTTGAAATTCGGGGATCTTTGTTTATTATATTTAAAAGCTGATGAAAATGGGTGAAACCTCAATTACAAAGGTAAGGAGCAATATCTTTTAAAATGCCACCCCCAGCTCTAGCTCACTACGATTTCAGTTTTTTAAACTTGGCGACCACCCAAAAGAATGTCTGTTTAGTTGTCCTTCAAACCAAGAGAATGAACCTCAGTTGTTTTAACCAGACGTCACGCACCAAGGGTGAATGAAAACAAAATAAAAGAATTAACCCTACTCACCATTTTTTTTAAATTGGTTGATTTTAAAAGTGGTGAGTCTGCAAAATCATTTTGTTTTTGAAGTCATGGGGTCTTGCTGTGCTGTGAAGAGAAAATGAAAGTGTTTGTTCATAGGCTGCAGCTATTGTTGGTTCTATTATACACAAGTGCATCCCAGTTTTTGGATTGTAAAAACACTGAAGTAGTAATTGATGCTTTATAAGTAAAGAAAGTCTTGTGATATGATTGGCTGACACACCTTGCCAGCCATATTTTTCTTTTTTTTAAATTAAATATACAATGGTAGGAAAAAGTACCAATGCTTTCTGCCACTTTAGTGGTGAAATCCATGTGCCAGGCTGACACTCGGGAAATTAGTTATCTACCTTTTTTTTTTTACCAGTCTGCTCGCTGTCAGCTACACACCCCTTCCTTGCTCCACGATTCTAATGGTTCCACTAAGTCTTGTCAACAACACAGTTGTCAGTGGACTTTAAAGTGACACTAATCTGCCAACAGCGATCACATTGCCCAGCAAATGTGCTGACTGAATACCACGACGCAGGGCACATTTAGACTGCTTAAGTCCCCACATACACTTCCCGGACTTAAAAATAATCAACTCTGACTTACAGTAACGTCACAGTCTTGATGGTCGTATAGTTGAAACGCTCCGGGGCTGCTCCAGTAATATTTAATCTAACCAGCGATAGACTTACACTAGACAAAATGACATTTTTGGTTACAGAGCAAGGGGAAATGACCTCCAGTAGATCCCAGTATAGAAACTCGCAGGCTGCAAGCTAAAAACGCTGATGGAGTCTGATAAGAACTCAAGCCATCCATGGAACACATGATCGGCCTCCCCAGTAAGCAGCGTTGGAGACTCTGAAGAAGACTTTGATACGAACGACCAGGGGGTGATTCTTTCAAAATTAGATGGCATAATAAAGGCAATACACAGAGTAAAATCCTCGGTCGCCGACCTAAAAGCCATTGACAAACGGATCACAGCTGTGAGGAGTGCATTGGGGACCTAGCTGACTCGTCCGGTCAACACAACCGGGCTATCCTTTATTTGCTGACCAGAGAATGGGAATTGCAACTAAAGCTGGATGATCAAGAAAACCATGCACAGCGGAACAACTTTAGAATTTATGGTGCACCTGAAGATATGGAGAAATCCTTTGAGTCAGTAGAGGAGTTTGTATCACATATTCTGTGAGAAGTTCTGAAAATCCCAGAAGATGCCTCTCTTTCCAATTGAGAGACGCTGCTCGCTAGCCCCCAAACCAAAGGATCAAACAGCAAGACCACGCTCAACCATAGCTAGTATGCTGAATTATCAAGACCACCAGCTGGTACTCCAAACAGCATGGAAGATGAAGGATGTCAAAATGGATGGTCAAAGACTGTTCTTCGATCAGGACTTTTCAGACCACTTAAATGAAAAGAGAAAGCAGGTACGGGAGGTTATCAAACAGGCAAAGGAGAAACAAAATACACATTCAACTCTAACACCCTGTAAAACTCTGTATACACACTGAAAAGGGCCCAGTCTTATTTGATTCCTTGAGAGAAGCAGTGCCAGTGCTTAAACAGTTGGACCTACATTGTCCTGAGTTGCACACTGACATATTAGAACATGAGATCTCCCGCTCGGCGTGGCGGAGAGCAAGCAGACCAAAGTGAGCACAGCCATCGGCGATTTCATGGCCATCTCATTTAAGTCAGGATTTAAGGGAAATATTAAACAGGGAAAATAAGGTCCCATCTCCTGAAGAAGCAAATCGAGGCAGAATGGCGATTTGGAACTCAACCTGGGATATAAACAGATATTTGCAGCACTTATACTCTTTCACTTAGCCACAACGAGCTGGCTATTTTCCCGTTGTGTGGAAGAATGACAGACTGGAGCCCATAATTAACTGATACCTCTGAACTGAAAGTGGTTACCCTTTTACCCCGTTTATGTATCTCTTTATTTAGAAGGAACACTGATGTTTACATATTGAACCAGCATCTGGAAAAAATGTAGAACTGAGTGCGATCAGACATTTTCATTCTCTTCGGTCCCTTGCAAGAGACTTAGACCGCAATATTAACTGTGTTTTTGGTGATTGCCTACAGATGGGGACCTGGATTGAGATATCTTTGGGGGTGAAGATTCATTATTTGGGTTGGGGCCTGTCATGTCTAGTGCACAACTTCCTCTCGGGCCGGTTGGTTTTAACTAACGGAATTACTGTTAATAATATGGGTGCATGAGGGAGAAGGGAGGCACCCATGCAGCAAAACCGAGCTCTGAAGGGAAATTTAACTGAAAGATATTATATGTTCATGGCGCTAGTTGAGAGATGGGGCAGACACCATCCTCCCTACCCCTTATACCCGCTTAATTTAAACTATTTGGGCAGCCCCAGAGACAATATTAGGTCAGGCACAGATAGCAGGTTTTTTTAAGCTCTGTGGCCACCATCTGTTTCCCTGTTGGGTGGTGACGTTCTTTTCTACCTGATTCCAAGGAATCAGACCCACTAGTAGTAGGAACTTGAGCTAAGGCTCGATTCTCCCCTCGGCTGTGGGGTTAGATCTCAACAAATTTCAACCTATGAAGCATTTTACAAGTTAACTAAAAAGAGTTAATAGTTCACTGTTTGTAGGTTTGTCTCACGACTCTTCGAAATGAGTTGGTACATAGGTATGTTTACCTATTACATTGATATTTTAATTGATAACATGGCTGTTCATACTGAAATGGACAGGGTGGCTTATGGGAGGAGGACCGGGTCTGTATGGTGGAGGGGCCGGGGAAGGGAGGGCACAGAAGAAACATAAAAAAGAGGGAATTTGACAAAATGAGGAAAAACCTATCCTAGTTGTGGGTACCCTTAAGGTAACATCCCTGGATGTTCAGGGCATCAACTCCCCAATCAAGCAAACAAAGATACTCCACTATTTAAAGCAAATAAAGTCTGACATTAGTCTTATCCAGGAGACTAAACTTTCAGACATAGAACATACAAAATTAAAGTGGAGTTGGGTTGGCAAGGTGATGTATACCTCACACCCCTCCAGAAAACGGGCAGGGGTGGCCATTCTTCTTTGGAGAGACCTACCATTTGAAATCACCTCAGAACTCACCCTGAAGGATGGGAGAGGGATTATAGTATCAGGTAAAATGTTCTCCCAGGTGATCCACATTATAAATTTATATGCACCCAATAAGGATGACCCCACTTTCTTTACCAAGATCTTTGAGAAGATGATGGAGTTGGGAGAGGGCAGGATTTTGATGGGTGGGGATTTCAGTTGTGTTCTTAATCTGCAGTATGATCACTTCTCTCAAAACTCAGTCACAAACAAAGGCATGAGCAGGGTGATAAGGGGTGCTATGCGAGAGTTGGCCATACTAGATGTCTAGAGGGATCTCAATAAATCCATGAGGGACAATTCGTTCTTCTCCTACCCAAATGACACGTATTCTAGAATTGATTACTTTTTGTGCAATAGTGTAGCTTTCCATAAGGTTAAAAATTGTGAGATCCTTCCCTGCCTGGTTTTGGACTACTCTGCCGTTGCATTGACATTAGAGCTAGGTAATTGGAAAAGGATATCGCAGTGGAGGATGAACTCCTCCTTGTTAGACCTGGAGGAGTTCAGGTCCCACATACAGGAAATTATTAAAGACTACTAAACACATAACCTGGCAGACGGTTCGGAGTCCAAGTGCTTCTGGGATGGATTGAAAGCTGTGATGCGAGGGGAAATCATTTAGTTTGCATCACACCTCAAAAGAACTCGCTTGGAAAGACAGTGGGCCCTGGAGACTAAATTACAGCAACTTGAACACATGGCCAAACAGGGAGGACCCCACAGGGCAGATCTACACATGGAAATAAAAGAAACAAGAAAAATGTTGCAAAGCATTTTAGATCAACAAATAGAGGGGAAGTTAAGGTATGGGAACCAGAAATACTATGAACATGGCAACAGAGCCAGTAGATTGCTTGCTTTTCGGTTGAGAAAGGCCCAAGCCGATAGGTACTGTACATTAAAGCTCTGCGAACAACTAAACAAGGTAACCCCTCCCAGATCTACACACCCACAGATATTGCAGAGGCCTTTAAAGAATATTATAGAAATGTATATGATTTGGACCCACAGGATATAAATCCTAAGGACTCCATCCGAAAATTTCTGAACAAGGTCTTCCTTCCTCCATAATCTTGCAGAAGACATTAAAATACAGCTAGACTCCCCAATAACATCCATTGAGGTAACCCAGGTCATACGCAGTTTGAAAGGTGGAAAATCCCCAGGTCCAGATGGATTCAATGCCGAATTCTATCAAAGATTCAGTAAGCTCTTGGTCCCCACACTGGTCCAGATTTTTAATAAACATGAGGAGGGTGGATTCCCGGGTTCTTGGAAGGAGGCCTATATAACAGTTATCCCTAAGGAAGAAAAGCCCCCATAAGCATGTAGTTCCCACAGACCAATATCACTCCTCACCATGGATTCTGAGATCTTCACGAAGATTTTAGCTAATAGGGTTAATGCAACGCAGTCCTCCCAGGCTTGGTCCACCCGGACCAAGCAGGTTTTGTACAGAACAGGTACCTTAAAGACAATACAAGACACTGTCTGAATATCCTACATGCAGGAAGGAAGGGAAAGGAACAGCAGATTGCAATAGCAATCGATGTAGAAAAAGTGTTTGATCACTTGCTTTGGGGTTTCCTATCAGAAGTACTGGTTAAATTTGGTTTTGGGGACCAATTTATAGAATGGATAGAGGGAATTCATAACCCCCCTACAGCTAGGGTTAAAGTGAATGGTGCAATCTCAGATCCACAGGAGATTAAGAAGGGCACTAGACAGGGCTTCCCCCTATCCTTTTCACTCTTAGTATGGAGCCCCTAGCCCAACTAATTAGAACACTCAAGAACCTGACTGGTATTACAGTGGGGGGGGATGGAATTTCCCTCTATGCAGACGACACCATGCTATATTTAAGAGACCTGGTAAAAACCTTTCCCACATTACTCCAGATCGTAACTGAATATGGCCAGGTGTCAGGTTTTGAAATAAATAATGACAAAACAGAGGTGATTTTTAGTCAGTGGCCCATGCACTAGAGCATTAGAGCAATTAGTTCCCTTTAGATGGGTCTCATCTCTGATTAGATACCTGAAGATTTATCTTCTCATGGATCTGAAACAACTATACCATGTAAATTATGACAGATTGATCCAAGAGGTCCTAACTGACCTAAAGAGATGTACTATACTCCCCCTGTCCCTACTAGGGAGAATTGAATCCATTAAAATGAACATACTCCCTCGTTTTTTGTTCTTGTTTAATACTCTTTCACTGCGGGTCCCGAGTATGGAATGGAAAAGAATCACCAAAGCTTTACATTAGTTCATATGGGGAGGATGGAGGGCTAGAATTGCATAGGAGACACTGCAGAGAGTGAGGGAGGGGGTGGTCTCGGGCTTCCCAACTTAAGAACTTATTATCAAACAGCACAGTTAGGCTCCTGGGTAAATTACCTAACAAATGACCCAAATAACACCTGGGTCTCACAAGATATTCAAGGTGAGCTAGGACTGACCCCACAACTAGATTTTAATGGGTCCCCAGTCCATCTCATTAAAAAAAGTATATTGAACCCCTGGACTAAACAAACCTATAGAATTTGGGGAAAGATAAAGAAAGATTTAGCAATGGGGGACACTGTCTAGCAAAACAGAAATTATTTGCTGTACCCACTTTTCTCCCTCGAGGATGGACCATGCTTTCTCCCTCTGGAAAAGAAAGGGTCTCAGGTTCTTCAGTCAGTTCAGTAACTCTGGACAAATTACAGCTTTTCAAGCATTACAGTAGGAGTTCCAGCTCCCCACCTCACGCTTTTTTAGATACCTTCAGGTGATATCTTTTCTTAAAGCAGGAACGAGCTTGGCTGATGTACAACAGCCCCTCCCATTTGTTGACACAAACCATATGGGACTCAGTCCTGGGGTTGGGCGAAAAGAACACTAATCTCTAGGCTTATGGTGGCTTACAGAGCCTCTAAGGATCCGACACCACCCCTCTGTCAGACCGAGTGGGAGATGGAAAGACACCCAGTTAAGATGAGGATAGTTGGAGGACTGTCTGGGAAGGGGTTAAACGCACCTCCGCATCTAATAACTAGAAAGAATTTAGATGGAAAATTGTGACTAGATTTTTTAATACTCCCACAAGAACAAAGCACTGTAAAGCTGGGAACACTGATTTATGCTGGAGAAAGTGTGGTGGCATAGGGTCCCATTTCCACATCTTCTGGGATTTCCCCACCTTACGGCCTTACTGGACCAAGGTGGGTAAACACCTTGGGGAAAATGCTGGATTGTGAGAATGAACTTGGCTTCCAAACTCTGGCATTAGGTCTACTACCCAAAGGCAAAAAATCCAACGGCGAGAGGTCGTTCATTGGCATCCTGTTGGCTTTCCCAGACAGCCCCAACAGTGGATGAGTAGATTGCCATTGAAATTTCCAGGGTAGAAAGAATCACTGCAGAAGGATAAATACAACCTGATCTGGCTTCCCTTCATGCACCTGATAGAGGAGCTGCAGGGCACCCCAATCCTGGAGCAGCAAGCCTTAGGGTACTGAACTGAAGGAATTCCCAGATCAGAAGGGGCCCTAGTAATCTGGCAAGGGGCTGGCAGACCCTGTGCTCTAACCCCCCCCGCTGGTTCCAGTTTACTTTCCTGTCCTATTCAGGATGAACATTGATCTTAGGTCCCCCTTCCTAAGTGAGCCATCCCCCTTGAACAAACCTCTTACCCCAGTAATGAACAAACCAGCCATGAATCAAGTTATTCATGTTTATTTTTATTATTTATTTATTTTATGCACATTTCCATTAGCAGATTATATCCTTTAGCCACTAGAGGGCCCAGTTATAAGCACACTTACCCAATCCAATCCAATATAGTTCCTGTCTCATTTCACTTACTGTGTGGTCAGTCTATCACTATTCATCTGTCTTTGCCCCTCCCTCCCTCTTCTACTGATTGATACTGATTTTTCCCATTTACAGCTTAGTCTTTTCGCCCACTAAAGAGGTTTTCCCACAACCATTCAAAAGCTGCTCTACATCTCCTTACTCTCTACTACTCCTGGCACTCTTCATTTACTGCTCAGCTGCTATGGGTACCTACACTCCATTACTAAGTCTGCTCTCCTTCACCCTCTTGGCACAGACCTCACACAGACTGGAGCACCTTTCCTCCACACTAGGCACCTCATCCATGAACTACCCCACAGTGACTCTGCCCTTCCCACCCTTGACACCCGTGACCCCCAACCCCCAGCCTGCCAGCACCCCCACTCACTCTGCTCTCTAAGGCCTGACCTGGACCCAGCTCTCCCCTGCCATTCCCACCCTTCGCACTTTATCTATCCCATGCACCCTGATTCTAAAGTTCTCAGCTGGGTGTCGACTCAAAGGTCTCCATCACCACTGGCCACTAACCAGAATAATTACACTGCAATTATTATTATTATCTGGTAATGTACACCCAAACCCAAGACCTATTGCTTCCAGCCCTTCTAAACCCTGTACTGCAACTGGCCTCAGCTTTGCATCCTTAAACATTTGCTGTCTCCTAAAGAAATCTGCTGCCCTCCAGTGCTGGATCTTTCAACATCAACCTGACATAATTGCACTGGCAGACTTGGCTGTCCAAATCCACCTCTGACTCTATCCCTCTCCCTGGATACCATCTACAGGAAGACCGAGTAAACAAGCAGTGGTAGTTTGCACTACTCATCTGAGGACTCCCTTATAGGTCAAGCGCTCCCAGCTTCTAAACTTGATTATGGAGCCTGAAGCCCTCACCTAAAAATCACACTCACCCTCAGCCCGAGGCCCTCTTTTCCTCATGGTCTCCTACGTACCCCCGAGGAATCAAAACCAAGCAGTGCAGTCCCTCATTGACTATCTCACATCTCTCCCTCACAAAGTGGAGCAAGTAGCTGCAAATTTTATCTTGGCTTGTCTGACTGTCCTGTAGCTGGGTGAAGGGTGTTAATTGTCTGGCCTCTGGCCTCAGCTACGTGATAACTGGAGGTGGGGCTTAGTCAGAGTTAAAGTAGCAAACAGAGGTTGATTTTCTCAGAAGAAGCCAGAAGGAGAAGGAAGGAAACATATTCAATTCAGTGCTTTAGAGTAACTGGTAATTGGTATTTTTCTTTTAAACTTAGATTGTGGGCTTGTAGTGACACTATACTTTTTTCTTTGTTGTCTTTACTTATAATTGTTTTTGGGCTGTTGAAAATTTAAAACATAGTGGTGGTGTAATTCTGTGCTGTCTTTAATAGCTGCAAATTTTCGCCCCCCCCTCCCTCCCTCTCCCAACTCTTAATTATATGCCCTGATAAATCTGATTGACAGGAGCTAAACACAGAGTATAGTAAGAGGTGTGAAGTAGGAAGCTTAAGGGGAAGAAGCCCACCCTCAGCAGGACAAGTGTTTTGACTCATTTATTTATTTATTGGTTTCTTTTCCTTAAAAAAAAAAATCGGAGGATCAGTTACAGGATTTTTAGTACTATAAATTAATAAAAAGAGAACTAAGAGAGTTTCAGTAGCAGACAAGTAGTGGAATTGCAGTATAATGTGGGAGTGGTGCAATGCAGTGGCTGTGGGGCAGCCATGTTCAGGCAGACCTTCTGGACACTGAGGTGCTGCCTATCTGCATGCATTCTCTCTGGACACTACGGGATGAGGTAACCAGACTCAGGCGGAAGTAAACTGGGTCAGGACTACCATCACCCTATCCAGGACCACCCAGTCCAATGCAGCTGCCTCAAAGGATGTCGAGAACGAGGAGCACTTGGATGACAGTGGCTCAGGGAGGGTTAGAGCAGTCAGGCAGAGGCACATCCCAGATCCTATTCTCTCAAGAACTCATGCCACACTGGCAAATGAGTACAACCAAATAGAGGTACCCAGAGAAGTGGAAGGAAAGGATGTGGAGGTTAGCCAAGGAGGTGACCTCAGTGGGGAAAGCAGTGGACCCCAGAGGAGGAGGAGGAAGCGAATCCTGGTGGGGGACTCCATCATAAGAGGATCCAGCTAGGAACACAGGAGGGGAGGACAGGAGGTGAGGTGCCTACCAGGTGCCACGGCATGGAGGGATGGAAGGAAGATACTGGGGATCACTGGGAAGGCAAGGCGGGAGGGTGAGCTGGATGTCATTATCCACCTAGGTACTAATGACTTGGCAAATGGGGAGCCAAAGGAAGTTCAGGAAGAGTTTAGGAAACTGGGAGGGTCTCAAGCAAGTAGCTACTTCTGTCACTTTCTCAGAAGTACTACCTCACGAAAGGCAAGGAGAGCATAGAGTGCATGCACCAGGAACTTTAACTCATGGTTGAAGAACTGGTGCTGTGAGGAAGGGTTTGGATTCATTGGTGACTAGGGGACCCACCTGGAGGGATGGAGGTTTGTTCAAGCCTGGCCTGCATCCATCCTGGAGGGAATCAAGCACTCAATGATAAGTTTAAATGCTACATTGACAAGCATTTAAACTAGCAAAGGGGGTGGCAGGCCAGCAAGGAGGGTACCTACTTGCTCACCCCCACAGCTAGCAGTGGAACCAGTGAACCAGAGGGTGGCTATCTCTGCAAAGCAGTGTGCAAAAGATGGAGATTAGTGTCCAAAAGGTGGATAAGCAGAAAAGGGCAAAATTCAGCAGAAGGGCAGACAGCAAGGAGAACCAGGGATAAATGACAACCAAGGAAGGGGCTGAGTAGAACAATGAAGCAGGCTAGGAGGTCAAATCATGGAAAGCCATGTGTGCAAATGCCAGGAGCCTTAGCAACAAGATGGAAGATCTGGAGGCTGTCATGGTACAGTCAGACCTGGACATTGTGGCCATCACTGAAACCTGGTGTAATGATAACCATGACTGGGAGATGGCACACCTGCCACAACATATTCAGAAGAGACAGAGGAGGCAGGGAAGGGAGGAGGTGGCACTGTATGTGAAAAATGACATAAGGGCCACAGAGATCCAGGAGGAACAAAATGGGGAGAGATACTGTGGGTTAAGCTGGAAAGGAAAATGGGGCCAGCCATCCACACAGGTGTGGTCTATAGACCACCAGCCCAGGAGGAAGAAACAGATAGGAGAGCTGATGCTAGCTATCCAAAGGATGGCAGACAGGGTGAGGTAGTACTGGTTGGAGACTTCAATATTCCAGACGTGGACTGGAGCATCCCAGCAGCAGCATCAACTAAGAGCAGATTTATCCTGGACTCCTTCAGGGTGCCTTAAATCAAGCAAATGGTCATGGAACCAACTCAGCAGAAGGCAGTACTGGACCTTCTGCTCACAAACAGGGACAGTGTGATGGGGGTAACAGTGAGGGAGCACCTGGGTAACAGTGACCACCAGTCATTGTGGTTTGAAATCACAGAAAGAGCAGAACCAAACCACACAAAACACGTATCCTGGATTTTAGGGGCAGACTTTGGGAAAATGGGAGATACTTGAAAGAGGCATTAAGGGAATGGGACAGGAATCAGGGGTTGAGGAACAGTGGGCAGTATTTAAAATGGGGATTATAAGAACAACAGAATTATGCATTAAGCAGGTTAGTCAAGAGGAAAGGAAGAGGAGACCATTATGGTTTTCAAAGAGGTAGCAAAGAAAGTGAAAGCCAAAAGATTGCATTCAGGCAATACAAAAAGACACAGGCAGAGGGGATAGGAGAAGTACCAGGAGAAACAAAGGAGGCAGGAAGTCAGTAAGGAAGCAAAGCTCAGACAGAAGAACACATTGCAAAATCACTGGTTAAAGGGACAAAACCTTTTACAGGTACATAAGTGAAAAAGAAAGACAAAGGGAGGGATAGTGAGACTGAAGGGGGAGGATGGGAGTCGCGTGGAAGATGACAACAGTAAAGCTGACATATTGAACAAGTATTTCTGCTCAGTCTTTACTGAGGAAGAGGGGGGTAATGGGTCTGAAGGGAGTACAAGGGGTGAGAATGGTGCAGAAATGGACACAAGTCCCTTTACTCGAGAAAGGGTCCTGAAGGAACTGGAAGTAATAAGAGTGGACAAAGCAATGGGGCCGGATAGTTTTAGGGTCCTTAAAGAACTAAGAGAGGTGGTGGCTGAACCTCTGGCTATCCTGTTTAGCCAATCACTGGAAATAGAGTACCAAAGACTGGAGGACAGCAGATGTAGTCCCTTATACAAAATGGGAACAAAGAGGAAGCAGGGAACTACAGACCAGTCAGCCTCACCTCGGTAGTGGGAAAGATCATGGAAGCACTACTGAAGGAGAGATTGGTGGAACATCTGGTTGTCAATGGACTACAGGACCCAAGGCAGCATGGTTTCACCAGGGAGGTCATGTCAGACCAACCTCATTGAATTTTTGACTGGGTGACTAGGGAGATGGATCAGGGAGGGCAGTGGACATGGCCTATCTGGACTTCAGCAAGGCCTTTGACACTGTGCCACATAGAAGACTATTATACAAACTGGGGAATATGGGTGTGGGCAGGACAATAGTGTGGTGGGTAGGTAACTGGCTGGGTGGCAGGACACAGAGGGTGGTGGTAAATGGCTGTCACTCCACAGAGGAAGAGTGACCAGTGGGTACCACAGGGATCAGTGCTGGGACGGTCCTATTCAACATCTTCATCAGTGACATTGCGCAGGATCAGAAGGCAGAATTTCACTGTTCGCTGATGACACAAAGCTCTGTAACAGAGTAGACACACCAGAGGGTGTAGACAGAATGAGAAGGGACCTGCAGAAACTTGAAGAATGGTCAAGGGTTTGGCAGTTGAAATTCAATGCAAAGTGCAAGATAATGCATATGGGGCACAAAACCCTGGCACAATATATCAGTTGGGGTGAGGATATAGCATGCACCAAGCAGGAAAGGGATCTTGGGGTTGTCATCTCTGATGACCTCAAGGTAAGGAAACAGTGTGACAAGGCAGCAGGTAAAGCAAATAGGATGCTGGGATGTATAGGCAGGGGCATCACCAGCAGGAAAGGGAGGTCATAATTCCGCTATACAAAACACTAGTGAGGCCCCACCTGGAGTACAGTGTACAGTTCTGGAGACCATACCTCGTAGGACATAGACATGGTAGAGAAGGTTCAGAGGAGGCAACAAAGATGGTGTATGGATTGCATCACAAGTCCTATGAAGACAGGTTGAAGGAACTGAACATGTACTCCCTGGAGGAGAGGAGGGAGAGGGATATGATAGAGACATACAAGTATCTTACAGGGAGAAACAGGTGCAGGAAAACACTATTTTTAAGCGAAAAGATGTTCAGGACTAGAGGGCATGGGATGAAGTTGGAAGGAGGACGATTCAGAGGAAACATGAGAAAGAATTTCTTGACAGAATGGGTGGTGGACAAGTGGAACACCTGCCAGAGGAAGTGGTGGGGCTGAAACAATCACGAGATTTAAGAATGCATGGGATAGACATAAAGGAATTCTAGAGGTCAGGGGTAAGGGGAAACAGACTTCTAGGAAAACAAACTGAACTTACAAGCTCAAATGGGCAGACTGGGTGGGCCATAGGCCCTTATCTGCCGACACTGTCTATGTATCTATGTAAGTCATCCTAGGTGATCTCAATGTTAACTGACTTGCCTCCACTGCCCCCCATATAAGGGACTCCTTTGCTGCCCTGGATATGTCCCAGTTAGTCACCCAGCCCACTGAATTCAAGCCACTCTACTGGCATCAGCACCCTCCTAGATGTTATATCTAACCGCCCCTACAAAATCCGGGATGTCACTGTCCTCCCCAACTCTCTTAGTGATCACTCTCCAGTCCTCTGTCTCTGGTCATTCTCCAATCTGAAGCCAGTGTCCCAGGCCACTCTATCCCACCATTTATGCCCTGGTGACCTTAGAAAATTAAAGCAGTACCTAGCCCAGCGAATCTGGTCCCCTATCCAGCGTGCCCCAGACATTGATTCAGCTCTTGACCACTTCACAAATGCCTTCTGTAAGGCTTGTGACCTTTTTGTCCCCCTCACCAGGATCCGCTTAAAAAAATGCAATGCCCCATGGATCACCCCACCTCTCTTCCAGAGACTCAAAAACAGAGATACTGTCTGGCACATTGCTGTAGAATCTGGAAAGGCGTCTGACAGACAGGCCTACAACACAGAACGCAATAAGTGCACTTGGGCCATTAGGCGGGCCAAGGCAGAGCACTACCAGACCACCCTCACTTCCACTTGGAGTTCAGCCCAGACCTTCTGGGATAATATGAAAGAGCTAAATGGGAAGTCCCGCTCCCCCTCCACCATCTCGGCTCTCCATCAATGGCACCCCCACCACAGATCCACTCCTCATAGCCAATTGCCTTAACACTGCCTTCTCTGACCTAAGCTCGGTCCTCCCCAGCAGCTTCTTTGACCCAATCCCCACTTCTCTTCCTCCGGTCCTGCATCGCCCACCATTCTACCTGTGCACCCTATCCCTCCCAAGAAGCCAGGCCGCACCTGCTAAAAGCCTTAGGCAGCAATAACCCCAGCAGTGACCCCCTCTACTCCAGGATCCTCCATATGGTCTTGGACGAAATCCTAGTCCCCCTGACTGACCTTCTAAACCGGTCTCTATGCCTGAGTCAGTTCCCAAGTGCTTGGAAAACTGCTGAAATCACACCCATACATAAGAGTGGGGACCGATCCACCACCAACAATTACCGGCCCATCTCCATCCTCCTCCCCACTCTCTAAAGCCCTTGAAAAAGTGGTGTTAATCCAGCTCTCTGAATACCTAACCAAGTATGACATTATGTGCCCAGAGGCACAGTTTCTTCCCAGGACACAGTACAACCACAGCTCTCCTGGAATTTTCGCAACACCTGCATTCTGCTCTCGACTCTGGCAGCCTTGCAGGAGCAGTGTTCATTGACTTCTCCAAGGCCTTTGACACAGTCTGTCATCCTCTTCTACTCAACTCTCTCCACCAACTTGACTTCTCTGGTGGTCCCATTTCCTGGTTCTCTAGCTACCTCTCTGCTAGATCCCAGCATGTCAAGATCAGCGGCTCCCTCCCCAGCACTCTTCCCATTCGCTCTGGGGTCCCTCAGGGCTCCATCCTGGGTCCAATACGTTTTAGTCTCTACTTCAACACCCTCCCCAGCTCATGTGCTGGTAAAATGCTCCTCTATGCCGATGATGCAGTCCTCGTTGCCTCACATCCCAATCCCACCTCCTTCCAATTATCCCTCCAGCAAGCTTACAACCAAGCAGAAAAGGTGGTTCGGAGACCGCAGACTGGTCATCAACCTAAAGAAAACCAAATCAATGATCTTTTCCCACCACCAAAATAAAGCTAAAAATACCCCTCTTTTGATTATCCCTAGCACTCTGCACCCGCTAGAACAAGTGACCACATACAAGTACCTAGGCATCACGTTTGATGCTGCCCTCTCCTTCCACACCCACATTAATTCCCTGTCAGCCACCATTAACTCTTGCATTGGCCTGCTGTACTGGCACAGGGATTGCCTGCCTCAGGTTGCCCTAAGGCTGGCCATCGCCTCCTCTGTCTTCTCCCTCGTGGACTATGGCTTGCCCATCTACGCTGCAGCTGACAACACTGCCCTCTCCAAAATCCAACTCTCCATCAATAAGGCCTGTAGACTCCTGACCAGTACCCCCAGCCGAACTCACACCTGCCATCTCTATACTACCACCAATCTTCTTAACTTTGAGGAGCGACTGCTCTACCACACCTGCCTTCTCGCTAAGAAATTTCTACTAGGACTCTTCCTCCCCGGGGGTCTCCACCTCTCTACAGCAGCCATCTTCGTCCGTCACCAACTGTAGCTTTGTTAAGGCCGCTTTCAAGGTGCCCAGAACCAAGACCTCTCTTTCCCAGAGATCCTTCCTCTACCGAGCCCCCACCTGGTTCAACTCCCTGCCTAGCTGCATCTCCAACTTGCCAAAAATTGGCTTCTTCAAAACAGCCCTTTGGAACCATATCTTTAATACCCGCTGCTGTAGGTGCAGCTAACCCCCTATTGTAACCTGTGGTTCCTGCCCGCCTTGCTCCCTGGCTCGAGAACGTCCACTGGACAGCCTCTCCCTCCCCCAGACCTACCCTTTCCCTACTAGGTCCAAACAGGGATGTAACCCACTGTCTTCTCTGAGGACCTACTATATCCGTGAGTGTAACTCACAATTTTGTAACCTAAGTAACATACAAACTACTACATTATGTAACCTACGTGTATCTATGTTAAATGTTCCTTTTACTGCACTTGTAATGTTATCTTCTGTTTTAATCTGCAGTGTAATAACTGTCTTGATGTCTACCCCCGTGTGAGGTGCCTTTGTAAATGAGTCTCTGACTCAAAAGTTGTAAACCCGATTTGTAATGAATAAATAAATGAATATGTTATTAATATCGGGACATATTAATCTATGTGGAACTCAGTCAATACACACATGGTACTAGATGAAAAACAGAATCCACAGAAGGACTGCAGGTCGAGTGCATCAGTCGAGTTTACGGGAAAAAGAAGACACTTATAAGTGGTCCAATTTATTAAGACTACTGTATCACTTCCTTTCATCAACTCTTCTATATTTGAAGACCTGATTATTGTTTGTGAACTTTTGTTATAAGTTCAACATTCAATAAAACTGAAGTTTAAAAAAATATATATATCAACTCGGAGGTGGGGCAGCCAACACCAGGAGTCTGTATCTGTACAGTGCTCCCATAAGCCGTTTGACACTGTGGATACTGAACGGGTTGGATCGCTGTTACACATTCGCTGTGGGGTTGTCGCTCAAACCACGGTATATGAATTCTAACCAGCTGGCAGTAGAGCTGTGCAAAGTTGCCAAACTTTGCTTGGCAAATTAATTCACAAAATTTGCCAGATTCGCAAAGTGTTCACTTTGCAGTGTTTTCTGCAGGCAAAGTGGCATTTTTGAAGCTAAATCATGCAAGTTCAATAAAGTTATGACTTTGCCTGAAAAAGTACTGCTTGCCTAGGAAACCCATTGTGAAATAGGCAATTCATGAATTTTTTTCATAAAGACAAATTTTGCAGCTGTGCCAGAAATTCTATGGCAAAGTAACACTTGCAGCATCTCTACCTGGCAGTTACAAATCGCCTAATTTGTTTATTTTTTAACAGTCTGTCTTTTTAAAATGCAGGCTTTCAGGATGACCCAGGAGCGCAGTAGAAGTATTACTGCTTGGTACACCCGATAACTTGGGGTCAGCTGGGGAGGAGGATTGTGCATCCATGGACAGATCTTAACCCTCGAGACGGGGACTCTGTATCCTGCTAATTTACTGCCACCTGGTTGAGGCCATGTGGCAGCACAGCAGGGGCACCTAATCAGGGAAGAAGAGCGGCTGACAGATGCCAAGCAGGCATACATATGCCATCACAAGTATGTGTGTGCATAATTGCACACTGACACCCTGGAGGAGAATACTAAAACTGAAGAAAAAAGGCCTGGTTTGCTGTTGCACTGGCAGTCCCAGTTGTGACTGACATGGTAGGCTGCCACTACAGGCCCTGGTACCTGGGTATCCGACCCCATCGTATCAGACGCCGTCATACCCAGATCCACAGTATCCAGCACCCCAGTACCCGATGCCGGCCTTCCAGACGCCACAGTACACGGTGCCCCAGTACCCAACGCTGGGCTTCCCGCCATTGGGTTACGGATATGCGCAATCACGGATACCTCCAGTATCATTTCCCCCCTCCTTCATTGCCCCCTCAGCCACCAGTGGATCTGAAGGAGACTCTGGCTTCCGGGTGTGCTTGGGCCAAGGCTCAGCTCACAAGGGAAGTAGAGAGCAGTCTTCCGATGCCGGGCCCAGTTCGAGACCCATGACATTGGAGGCGAGACTCCCTTCCCCACTCCTGACACCAGAGATGAGTCCTCCGGTTCCAGGGCAGGGGAGAATTCGCTTCTCTGAGAGTTTCCCAAGGGGTCCGTTCCTCCCCCATGCCAGGAGAAGGAGTCCTCTTCTTCTTCTTCTTCTTCTTCATTCTCCTTGGATGACTCCGATGGTCGCTCCGATCCGGACAACGAGACACGTGCTCCAGACAAGCCCAAGCCAAGGACTCCTCTGAAGTCCCCTCTGGAGGATCCTTCTTTCCTGGAGTTGCACAAAATCCAGGCTGTTCAAATCCTTGGAGCCGGATCCATAACGTGAAAAACTTGCTGCGCACCTGGATCTGCCAGAGACCGCTCTTACTCTGGTTCCACTCAGGATTGAGCCTCATGCCAACCTTGTGTCCACCATTTGGAAGCAACTGTCGGCATTAGCTCCCCTTCTGAAGAAGTCAGACAGGCTGTATCAGGCTCCGGAGGGTGTTGACTCCTTGAATTCACACCCCAGAGCTGATTTGGTCATGATTAGTGCCGCTCACGGCCGTTCAGCTAACCCCAAGTACTTGAGCTTGTCACCACCAGACAAGGAATCCCGTCTTCTGGACCAGTATGGGAAGAAGGTCTATGCTTCTTCCACTCTGGGAATTAGGGCCCTGAATTACGTTGCTCATATGGGGGATTACCAGAAGGCGATCCTTAGCGAGGTGGAAACTAAATTGGAATCCCTTTCTGAGTCCTAGACGAAGCAGGAAGTGGCTGACTCTAGTCCGATCTGTGCGTTCGGCCAGTCGGAAGATGCTTCATGCCACGTACAATGCAGTGGATGCTGCTGGTCAGATCTCGGCTTTCGCCATGGGGTTGTGGCATCATGCCTGGCTCCAGGTATCAGGTTTGGTCCCGGAGGTGCAGTCTGCTATCCAGGACGTGCCCCTCAGGGGTTCAGTGCTGTTCAGTGGTGATGTCAAGGACATCATCACCGAACTGCAGGAGAAGAGTACTGCACTTAAGTCTGTTGACTGCTTGTACAGGCCCCCTCAAGCACAGCGTCATCCCTTTCACAGATATTCTCGGCCCAAGGTGAAACCTCAGGGAAAGCGGGCCAACAAACGTCGGGTCCCTCTGGCTGCCAAGCCCCCACCACCCAAAAAAGCAGTGGGAGCTTCAGCCGCGATGCTGCCTCACACCTCCTGACTCCTCTCCTCTCCTCTCCTCTCCCACAGCCTCTGGTCCTCCCAGAGGAACTGGTAGGAGGGAGATTCTCCTTTCATCTACCGGGTTGGAAGAGGATCACTTCAGACACTTGGGTGCTGCAGCTGATTGCAGAAGGACACTCAGTAGAGTTTCTTCAGAAACCACCTCAAACCCCCCTGCCCAGGTTGTCTTACTCCCCAGAACACCTTCTTCTGGTTTGGGAAGAAATAGCCTCTCTTCTTCTGAAGGAGGTGATAGAGCCCGTCCCATCCCATCTTCGGGGGCACAGGTTACTACTCCCATTTCTTCCTGGTCCCGAAGAAGTCTGGAGACATGAGGCCGATTCTCGACCTCAGCTCCCTAAACTTGTTCGTGGAGTACAAAAGGTTTAGAATGCTCTCTCTGCAGAGTCTTCTGCCCCTCTTTCAGCTGGGACAGTGGTTGTGCACTCTGGACATGCAGGAAGCTTACCTGCATATCCCTATTTGTCCTTCCCATCGCAAATACCTGCATTTTTCATTCCAGGGGGAACACTACCAGTTCAAGGCCCTCCCATTTGTCTTTCCTCGGTGCGGTATTCACCAAATGCCTTCCGATTGGTGCTTGACCTGCCTGCGTTACCCAGGGTTCAGGTTTTCCCTTACCTGAACGACTGGCTCCTGGCGGCCCCATCCAAGGAGGAGTTCCTGTGCTTCCTTTCCCTTTCCCTGCATGTTTTCACCAGCCTGGGTATTACCATCAACCAGGCCAAGTCCCATCTGATCCCGTCCCAGAGGCTCCAGTTTATCAGGGCAATCCTGGACGTGACCTCCAGCATGGCATTCCTGCCACTGGACAGGGTGGCCACACTCCAGGCTCAGGTCAGCCTGTTGACCAGCCACAGGTGGGTCAGCGCCAGGTCAGTCCCTCGCCTCCTCGGGCTCATGGTGGCTACTATTCCAACAGTCCCTCGTGCTCAGCTCCTCATGAGAATGTCTCAGTGGACACTTTGGTCTCAGTGAGATCAGTTAGTGGACGACCTAGATCAACAGGTTCTGGTCTGCAATTCTATGGTTCGGGACTTGCAATGGTGGATGATTCAGGAAAACTTTGCTGGATGGTTCCCTTCTGCCTTTCTCCCCCCTTCCAGACGCTGACAACAGACGCCTCTGGCGAGGGTTGGGGAGCCCATCTGGGGTCTCACAGGACCCAGGGCTCCTGGTCCAGGCTTGAACCAACACTTTACATCAATGTGCTTGAGCTTCAGGCTGTGCTGCATGCTCTTCAGGCTCTGCATCTGTATCTGCTCCCCAGGCATCTGGCTGTCCAGACAGACAACATGTGTGTAGTCTGGTACATCAACAAACAGGGAGGAACTCATTCTTACCCTCTCTGCAGGGAGGCCATGCGAGTTTGGCATTGGGCAGTGCAGCACAACCTTCACCTCATGGCAGTTCACGTCCGGGGTGTCGGGAACACGTTGCAGACCACCTCAGTCGGCCCTCTGCTCACGCTCAAGAGTGGGAAGTGGATCAGTGGGTAGCAGATGATATCTTCCTACACTGGGGGACACCACAGGTAGACCTGTTTGCGTCTCCTCACAACGCAAAACTTCCCACCTTCTGCTCACTCACTCCAGGGCGCGGCATTTTTGGGGAGACACTGTGTCTCTAGACTGGAAGAGACAGATTAAGTCTATGCCTTCCCCCAATCCTTGATTCCGAAGGTATTACAGAAACTTCGGCTCAGAAGAAGCTCGCATGATCCTAATCGCTCCTTTCTAGCCCAGGCAAGTTTGGTTCTCTCTTCTTCAACAGTATTCAGAGGAACCTCCTCTTCCTCTGTCGCAACTTTTGCTGACCCAGGATCAAGAGACCCTGTTCCATCCAGGACTCGAGTCCCTTCAGTTGCACGCGTGGCTCCTGCAGACGTACTGTAGCTCAAGCCCGATTCGGGGTTTCCCCGCTGGTGACTGAAATTCTGGTGGAGGCCAGAAAGCCCTCCACTAGATCTACCTATGCCATGAAATGGAAACCGTTCTCTATTTGGGCCTCTTTCAGAGATTTCAAGCCATTCTCTTGCTCTGTTGGGCAGCTTCTGGACTACATGTGTCATCTCTTTGATCTGGGTCTCAGTCATTCCTCTCTGAAGGTTCACATGGCGGCCATCTCCACTTACCGTGTTCCTCTTGGGGACAGAACTTTTGCACAGATGGAAGTCTCTATGACTTTCCTTAGAGGGGTTCTCCACTTGAGACCCCGTATTCGTGTTCCTGCCCCTCCTTGGGATTTTAATTTTATTCTTGAGAAGCTTACTTTGCCTCCTTTCGAGCTGGCAGCCTCAGCAGTCTTAAAGTTTCTTTCATGGAAGGCTCTGTTCCTAGTGGCCATTACTTCTGCTCGAAGGACTTCTGAGTTACAGGCCCTCATGTGCAAAATCCCGTATTTGATTTTCCACAAGGAATGTGTGGCTCTGCATACCAACCCAAAGTTTCTCCCTAAGGTGTAGCGGAATCTACGCTGAATCAATCTATTGAGCTGCCTGCTTTATTTATGCAGCACTCCAATCAATGGGAAGTACCTCTTGCATACTTTGGATGTTCACCGAATTCTGAGATACTACACCACCAGGACAAAGGATCTCAGAAAGACTGATCAACTGTTTCATCTCTTTTGCGCATAAAAGAGAAAGCAATGCTGTTTCTAAGCAGTGCTTATCTTGGCTGGCTGATTGTATCACTTTCTGTTACAACAAGTACAAGAAGATCTTGCCGGGTTAAGTCAGAGGTCACTCCACCAGAGGGGTCGCTGCCTCTGCTGCTTGTTTCAAGAATGTGTCAGCGGCAGACATCTGTCCAGCCGCAACTTGGACTTCTGTCCATACCTTTACGAAACACTACAGTTTGGACATTGCCTCTCGCCGTAGAGCTGGCTTCGGGTTGGCTGTTCTGCAAGGTCTTCTTTCCTAAGATCTTCACAGCCGGAGAGTCTACATTTGGGTAGTTTCCTCCTACCGTGTGCTTCTTCTTATTTCAGACTGCTTGGGACTCAGTCCTGTCTGTAATGACCTACTGCAAGAGCCCTCTCGAAGTAAGATAGTACAGTTACGTATGATCTTACTGTAACAGTAGATCTTCAAGAGAGGTTCTTGCAGTAGGTAATACCTTCCTGCCCTCCATCCCCTTAAGCTTTTTCAGCTCCTTTTCTAGGGAAGGAAATATCCACTTCTCTCTCATCTTGCCTTTTTGGCCTTTGGCAGGAAGGAACTGGAAGGCAGGCATGGGGGACCGCCCCTTTATATTGACTTCACCTGACATCATTCACCTGACATGGGGGCGGTCCCCCGCCAGAGACTGCTAGCTAGAAAACTTTCTGTGGGGTCCTGACGCCTGCTGGCTTCAGTCCTGTCTGTAATTACCTACTGCAAGAGCCTCTCTCTCGAAGAGCTACTGTTACGGTAAGATCTTACATAACTGTAATTTCTTTATCAAGGTGAGAACCTCCTCAGCTTGTGGAGAAGATTCCTCCACTGAGTCAGTCATCCATGAAACGGTAGACTGAGATTCCCTATTTTCTTAGATGTACTGTCATGACAGCCAGACATTTGATAAAGACCCTTGGTGCAGATGTCAGGCCGAAGGGCATGGCAGCAAACTGGTGGTGCCCTGATGAAGTTAGAACCACAGAAAGTTTCTGTGGGACTGCCATATTAATGTGAAAGTAGGCATCCTTGAGATCTAGGGAGGCTAGCCAGTCTCTCTGCTGAAGGGACTGTATCACCATTTTTAAGATGACCATTATGAATTTGGGTTTCGAGAAGTTGCTTGTTAAAGTATCTGAGGTCTAAAATAGGTCACCACTCCTCACATTTCTTTTGTGTTAGGAAACACGTGGAATAGAGACTTTTGCCCTGTTGATGGGCAGGTACTCTCTGTACTGCCCTTGCTGCCAGGAAGTGTTTTACCTCTAATTCTAACAGAAGTCTTTCTGTTGGGGTTACTGATTTGGACAGCTGAGTGTCCCTGAGAGCTGCATCTTTTTGAACTAAAGTGGCAGGCCCTTTTCTACTACCTCTGGGACCCATATATCCAAAATAATGAGGGTCCAGGACTGGATGTAGTGGGAGAACCTACCCCATACTGGTAGAGGGAAGGTGACCTGATTAAAGACTATGGCCTGGGGCAGGAGCAGGATTAGAGGTAGACTTTCTCTGACCTCTTCTGCCTTTTGCTGTGTAATATACTTCCATTTGAGAGTAGTCGACTTGGGCAGAAAAGAGAAAATAGAGTCTAGGGCAGTACCACCTGCTGCTGTTTCCCTTACTCTGATGCTTCTGAGCAGCAGGAGTCCTCCCTTTTACTACGTCAGGTTAGTTCTCCTCAGCCATGCAAACCACCTGAAGGAGATAGCCTAGGCCATAAATCTGGAAACTGTACCGTTGTTGTCATCTGCCATATAGAACTGGTACTTAGTAGCTTCCAGGGCAGTGTTAGCTGTGTCCACCAAGTCCTGTACCATAGTGTTGGACCCCAGCTATAGCCAGAACCAAATTCCACAGGGTCTTCTGATACTTGACTGTATATGCCAAATAGGAAGACAGAGGGAGGAACAAAAAGCCTGAGGGATATACATATATATATATATATATATATATATATATATATATACATATTTTTTTAATCCAGTTTTCTTAGGTCCTTGTAGGAGGCTGAGAAGAAGGATGGACTTCTGCCTTATCATCTGCAGCCTGTTGTAACACTCCCTCATGACTGGGGTGTACAGACAGGACTGTTGTAACAGATTTGGGCATTTGGTATGTATTTATGTACAATTCTCTGTCGACTCCAGACAAGGATGTAGAGGTCTAGAGAAGCTTCATGGCATTGTTTCTGAAAGTCTATTAGATTTGAAGTACCACTTACAGAGACATGGTCTTCCTCCTCTACCTTGGTGGACTCCAGAGAAGAGATCTAGGGAGTCCACTATGTGTTGCAGAAATAACAGCATGGAGGAAAAATCCTCCTAGTCTGTGGGTGTACTCCAAAATGAGGGTCAGAGGAAACATCGGACACTAGAGTGCTGCCCTCAAATGCATTGTCAGAAGCATTATAGAATTCCTCCTCATCTTCTACCCAGGCAGAATATGTATCCATAGGGGCTGCAGTAGGGGATTGCTCAGGAAAGGCAGGGGTAATAAAAGAGGAACTCCATGCCCTACAGTGTGTAAAAAATATGCCAGGCTTTAGCCATATCCTCCATAGATGGTAACTCCTTTCGAATGTCTGGGAGATTACCACCCAGAGGTCCGGTAATTCAGGATTTATATTTATTATATATATTATATTCATTATATGTATATTTTGTCTAACTCACTGCTGTCTTACCTATAGCAGAACTGGGAGTGGCAGTGGTATACTTTTCTTTGGCTCTACTATGCCACTTTGACATTCTTTATGTCGACCGGCATTTCACCAGCAGGAATCATATGGGCCATAGTTGCAGTCTACATGATTCCTGTGTCTCTAGTCCTGTATTTTTGATAGAAGCTTTGCCTATCCCCATTTAGATTCCCATTGATTGAAGCGGGGTGCAGGACGGGAGGCAGCATGCCCCTGTCTCAGGCACACCAGCACAGTGACCTGTCAGCAAAGATTCGATTTTGCCGACAGGTATATATTTTGCTGTATTGGTGTCACTGTAAGGGGAGCATACCATTTTCTTTGCAAGGCTTCTTTAAGAGACATCTCATCGGTGACTTGGTTGGGCTTTCTTTTGAACCAGGCACCTCATCAGCATTTTTTTTTTGAAGGATCTTCATCAGTCCCTTTAGAAGCCTTAGATTTAACTGCCATTTCATCAGCACTTGAACTGCCATTTTTTTAAAGGCACTTCATCAGCACCTTTGTAAAGCTTAGATATGAAAGATGCCTCATCGCCTCATCAGCACCTTGAATAGTAACTATCATTTCCTTTTTTTTTTTTTTTTTTTTAGGCCCCTCATCGGTAGTCTTGGACTCTAAGCCTTTTTGCTTTCTTCATCAAATAAACCGTAATAATTTGGACCCAAATACCTTAAGCACAGGTTTTGGTTATCATCTTTAGCCATTATTCTGTGGCACTTTAAATTAGTTTTTTTTAAACTTGTGGGTCCAGTCCCCTTTGTAGGGATTTCTGACATGCCAATTACAGGAAACCCCAGAAGTATAGAGCCCAAATAGGGTTAAGTAAAGAAATGCGGTGGTTCCCTCACTGAATGGAACCGTGGAATGCAGAGGTAAAAATTAAAAAAAAAAAAAAAAAACCACAACAAAATAATGGTTTCTGGCAGTAAAGGGAACTGCAGATAAAACTAACTATAGGAACCGTCGAAATAACTTTATGCAGTTACTTTTTTAATTGGAAAACAAAGGAGGGAACCGTGGAACTGGCTGATAATCGTGGTTCCCGGGAACTGATGGGAACCACAGAAAACACAAAATAACAATGCACAGCATGCTAAATAAATAATAAAAAGTCAAAAATATAACTCCCAAAGTGAAGGGAATATTTTCTGTGGCCATGAGAAAGAGCACCTCAGAGGCAGTGTTACTCAGTCAGGCGGAGAAAAATTCTATTGCCTTCTAGGCAGGCTCTGCTCTGCAGACCCTCAAGCTCTCTTCTCAATAGCTAATTCATAAACTCATTACCATACATTCCACCTCAGGGGCAGCTCAACATGGTCAGCTTACTGCACATAGCGTACTGATGCTAAAGGACATAGTGGAAGAAAGATTACTACATCCCCCTCCCCCAATCTCCCCACCCCCGTGCTCCCTGCTCCCCCGCTTATCAATATCTTGTTCCTAAACCTGCCTGACATTTATTCGCCTGATTTTATTGCATGGTATGGCTTGCCAGTCACATTGCTTCTTTGTATATTGTTTGTAATCTGTTCTTGCACTTTGTATTCTGACATTGCACCTTGTATTTGTTGTTGTCAACTATTTCACGTGGAGCCTTTGTAAATGAGCCTCTGACTCGAAGGTTTGTAATTCTGAGATTTCAATAAATAAAAATATTTTTTTCTTTTAACTAAACCAACGTACTGTAGTAGTCTACCACAAAATCTCAAGTATATATGCTACACTACATTTATTAATTACTGCCCACACTAGCAATCCCTAGTGATAGATAGCCAGTTTGGGAGGGGGGTATTTTTTAATATAATGAACAATTTTTAAATGTTTCCAGTGTTTTTCTTGGAAAAAAAATAATAATAAACCCCATTTTATAAGTGAAAGAAGACAGCCCATTGAATTGGTTGTGCTCGATAAATGTTCTCCTAGGGGCTGTAAGGTACTTGGCCTGTGTCCTCCTACCTTACTGCGCCCTTAGGCGTGCATTTATCCTTGAATAACTGGCACCCTTTTGTCTTATTGCTTACATCCAGCTTTCAGTTCCTTCATCTCCTGCTACCATGCATTAGGTCATTGGCTTCTGCAAAGTAGTAACTGCTGCTGATTGGTGACTGCACGGACTGTCACAGAAGTGTTTCTCAACTTAAAGATCAATGGCAACCATTTTACACATTGTTAAAAAAAAAAAAATTCAAGTCCCTGTGTCATGAGTAGTGTTTCCTGAAAATCTCATGCTGTTTGGTTTTGTGGTTTTCTTTAAATCAGCATTTAACTTGTTCTGCACTAACTGGAAGGCTGTTTCTGTTCTGACTGAGCCTTGGAGAGTGATGACATCATATTGGACCAAGCAGCTGCTGCAGCAGTGCAAGTGTCTGTTTGACTGAAGAGCTGTATACGTCCTAATTACAGCAGTCTGTAGATCTAATTGTTCACTGTCCAGGGTTTTTACTGACTCCATCTCTGGTATGTGTTCAGATGAATTAGCTGAAAATCTATAATTTTGTTCTTCTAAAAAGCTGATCATGTGAGTTTCAGTGCTGAATTGACGTGGTATGCATTTGAGAAATCAGCTTGTCTGTATCACTGCTGTGAGTTCTGAACCATCAGAACTGTGTTTTGTTTTCTAGCTTTATAACACTGGGTTGGTTGGTGGATATACAATAAATCTAAAGTTTGTTAATTCATACAAGTAGTTTGTCTTTGATTTAGCCTTAATAAATAGGTCCATGTAAGAATGATTCTTTTTCTCTCAGATTGACAAACAGGTGTCTGTCACACACTGCTATTTCAGCCGCACGTACTATATGAACTCACAAATTTCAGTGTATTGATGGTTTCTGTGTGAAAACACATAATGTATAACTAGAAACAGTACAGAGCATCCTGATGTCCACTGTCTACTGTGCCATAGTTGAGGCAGCTGCACTTTGCTGCCCCATCCCCTTCCCCACAAGCCCCCCCCCATCTCTCTTGCTCCACATTCAAGGCTGCTGCACCCTACTGCCCACTGTCTTCTTGCACACAGTTGTGGTTACTGCACTCTGTTGCCCCCATCATCTGCCTGAACAGTCAGGGCTGCTGCACCATGCACACCCCATCCCACTGTCAGGGATGCTGTACCATGATGCTCCCCTGTGTCCTGCCCCACAGTCAAGGCTTCTGCACCATCCTGTCTACAGTCCCCTACCACCACAGCCAGATCTGCTGCACCCTGTTCCTGCCTACTTAGGCAGGGCTGCTGTGGCCTACTATACCCTAGAACCCCTTGCCTCCACAGTTAAAGCTGCTGCACCATGCTGTCACTTGCCACAAGAGGTATGGCATTTGCTGCCCCCTTTCCTGTGCACCAATGTTGTGTCAGTTCCACCCAGGCGTGGCTGCTGCACCCTGTTCCACAGTTTGGGCTGCTGTACCCTGATGCCTCCCTTGTCTTCTGGCTGAACAGTCAGGACTTCTGCACCTTACTGCCTTCTGTCCTTCATCCCTATAACACAAGATGAAAGAATTTCTGTTTTTTTTCTTTTGGGCATTGCAGCAAAAAATCTGACTTTGGTGGCATAGGGTAGCATGGTGCAGCAATGCTAACTGTGGAGTCATGGGGCAGTGGAGGCATGGGGCTGTAGGGTGCAGCTGGGCACAGCAGCCCAGACTGTGTAGTCAGGAACAGGGTGCAGCAACTCTGGCTATGGTGGCAGGGGACAAACTACAGTATGGTGCAGAAGCCTTGACTGTGGGGCAGGACATGGGGGGTGCATCAGGGTACAGCAGCCCTGACTGTGGAACAGGATGTGCATGGTTGAGCAGCCCTGCCCAGTTGGGAAAATGGAAGTAGGTAGCAGGATGCAATAAAAGCCCCACTTCTGGTGGCATGTACAGCATGGTGTAGCAACCCCAAATATGGAGGTAGGGGACTTGAGACTCTAGGGCATAGCAGAGCACAGCAGCCCGAATGTGGTGACAGAAACCGGGGGCAACATGGTGCAGCAGCTCTGACTGGGGGGAAGGGAAACAAAGTACAACAGGGTGCAGCAACCTAAACTGTTCTGGCAGGGGAAGCAGGGTGCAGTGGCCCTGACTGCTCAGGCAGGAGATGGGGCAACAGGGTGCAGCAGCCCCGACTCTGTGGAGTGGGCAGCAGGGTGCAGCAGTCTCGAATGTGGGGCAGGAAACAGGGTGCTTGTGGGACAGGTGACGGGGGGCAGCAGAGTGTAGCTGCTTCAACTGTAGGCAGGAGATGGGGGCATCAGGATGCCATATAGTGTTTCTAGTTATACATATATCTAATGTGTTTTCACACAGAAACCATCAAAGAACTGAAATGGTGTGAGTTCATATAGTACATGTGTCTGATACAGCAGAGAGTGGCAAGCACCTGTTTTTCAATGTGAGCGGAAAACAATTGTTCTTATATAAACCGACTAATTGAGGCTACATCAATGATTAACTACTTGTATGAATTAACAAATGTTAGATTTATTTCATATATATTAAATAAACAACCCAGTGTTATATAGCTAAAAAAAAGCAGAGTTCTGATGGGACAGAATGCACAGCTGTGATACAGACAAGCTGATTTCTCCAAGGCATACCACTGCAGTTCAGCACTGAAACTCAAATGATCAGCCTTGTATAAGAACAGAATAATAGATTTTCAGCTAATTCATCTGAACACAAACCAGAGTAAAAACCCTGGACAGCAAACAATTAACTCTACAGACTGCTCTTTTTCTTTTCTTTTTTAATTTTTTATTAAGTAGGCTTTATTAGTAACAGTTCATAAATGCCGAATATAGTTAAAATCTGTTGACAAAGACTTAGAAAGATATACAGCATTTGAAGTAGGAGACAGAATGACAATTTTTTCCCTTTTATATATACATCACCACCCCCTTCTTGTAGCACCACCCCCCGACACTGGAGCAAAAAGGAAAGGAGGGTTTCTGATGGCTAGCTTGGTTGATATTCTGGATGTAGGGTGGTATAAAGCTAAGCTTACCCAAGAGGGCTGACTAAGGTGATTAGGATTTAAGTTGCCTGCACCCTGATTAATGAATGAATGGATGGAAGGGTAAAAAGTGGTTCCCATACGAGTTTATATTTACCCATCCTGTTATTTACTCCTGCGATAATGTGTTCTGCCTGTAGGGCAAACATGATTTCTTTGTACCATTCTACATAACTGGGGGTGATCAGATCCAGCCAGAGTCTAAGTATCACTTTTTTGGCACAGGCAGAGATCAAGGCAGTATGTGCTCTTTCGTTACCATTGACCCTGTCTAAATAATCATCTAGAATGCATATCTCAGGAGTAAAATTTTCGGACAGGGCCAACAATGGATCAAGCCAGGTCTGAATAAGTGACCAGAAAGGAAGAATCGTCTCACAAGACCACAGCATATGAAGTAGGGTTCCAGGTGCTTTATTACATTTAGGACACAAATTTGTGGGTAAATGACCCATTTTGTACAACTTAGCTGGGCTGTTGTAGAGAGTATGGTTGATTTGGAATTGCATGCATCTATACCTGTCCCATTTAATGTATGTGTACAAGTGTTTCCATATTTTCGGCCACTGTCTGCAGGGAGCTGGTGATGGTAGGGAATCGTCCCACCAGTAAAGCCCTTGTCAGCTATGGAGATCTGTAGAAACTTATAGGTATTGGAAATCAAGTGGGAGCAGAGTTTGTGTATGGAAGAAAAGTGGAGGTGAAAGACTTGTGCCACAGTCCACTGCCAAAGTTATGCAACAACATGTGAGAAATTTGAAGGTATTTAAAAACATGAGACGAAGACCACTTGAAGAGTGAGCTTGCAGTTTGAAAGGGCAGTAACTTCTGGTTAGAGACCAAGTCTTCCACCCTCTCCACCCCCATATCTGGCCAGAACGTTTTGGTTTTAATTATTTTCCCGGAGATCAGAAAATTGGGGTTGTGAAATAAGGGTTGGGAGATATCTTTTTGCTTGTCAATTTTGAGAAAAGCATTAAGTTATAATTGCGTTTGAAGTGCAGAATTCATTGGTGTCTCTTGTAAATGCTTTGGGAGCTTCTTTTTGCAAAAGAAGGGGAGTGATTTGAGGTCAGTGTCATGTAGGGAGCACAACGTATGTTAAGTATCCACCCAAAGGGAGCGATAGTGAGTTTTGGAGGCTTCAACTGTGGTTTGTAGCCAATGCCTAATTCTGGTTAAATGTATGGCTAAGTAATAAAGATAGCTGTTAGGAGCTTGTGACCTTCCATCCTTTTTCTGGCATGTGAGTCTACTATAGTTTCTTCTAGCTTTCCTACCTCGCCAAAGAAACGAGTTGAAGATTTTATGTAGTTGAGTAAACTAAGAAAGTGGGAGAGCCCAGTTGAATATTTGAAGGGGATATAGAAGGCAAGCAGGACATTCATTTTAATGATGCTTATACGTCCCCAAAGAGTTAAAGGTAATTGTGACCACCAACTTAGATCTTCTTTTAATGTACTCATAATGGAATCAAGATTGAGTTGTTTTAATTTGTGAGGAGAGGGGTAGAGATAGATTTCTGGATATTTGTTTATTGGTGTGCCATTGTAGGCCTAAGTGTTCAGCCTCTGCTCTCAGGGTATGTTTGTGGCATCACTTCAGTAACAGTCACTTCCAAATGTAATTTATAGTTTGATATAGAACCAGACTGGCATATTATATATTAAGCAGCTGGGAGAGATTGAGCCAGAGAGGAAATGTGTAATAGGATATCGTCCACGTACACTGAAAGTTTATATTCCAGATCTCAAGTTGGTATACCGGCTATAAGGGGAGAGTGTTTGAGTTTTCTAATTAGGGGTTCTAGAAATAAGTTCAAGAGATAGGGGGATCAGACTGCTCTAATTAAGAGGTTAGCAGCCTTGTAGCTCTTCAGTCAAGCAGGGACTTGCACTGCTGCAGCAGTAGCTTAGTCCAGTATGATATCATCACTCTCCAAGGCTCAGTCATAGGGACAGAAACAGCCTGACTATTTCCAGTTAGTGCAGAACATGTTAACATGTGCTGATTTAAAGAAAACCGCAAAACCAGATAGCATGACATTTTCAGGAAACACTACTCATGACACAGGGACTTGAATTCAGACTTTTTTTAACAATGTGTAAAATGGTTGTCATGTAACTTTAACCTTTGCATTACCTTGCATTTTGTTAGGTTATAAATCTGATGTTGCTTCTGGTTCATGTTTTTCTTTCTAGGATTCCTGGGATGAAATTCAGATTGGCAGTGTGAAACTGACTCGTATAATGTCATGCTCGAGGTGAGAATTGATGAATCTGGATAATGAAATCCATATACAGTAAATCTGGGCTGGGGCAGGAATGGGTAATTGAAAAAAAACATTTTTATTATTACAGATGCATTTTTACAACTGTGGATCCAGACACTGGAATTATTGATCGGAAAGAGCCTCTGGAAACACTGAAGAGGTACTGTTGATGATTATTGTTTTTTAATTTTTCATCATTTTATGCCCTCCACTGCACTCCCACTTGGCACCTTTTCCTCACCAGTGTTCTAATGATAACAGATGTAGTTACAGTAAGTAAAGCAATGCTAGCAGTAAAGTGCCTCTGCTTTTGGAGCCCCCAGCAACGCTCATTCTTGTGGAAGCCCCCTCTTCTCTGCACCCATTTCTACTCCCCTTTACGTGATTGGTTGAGATGTACACTGGGGAGTATCTTCAAGACATTCATTACAGCAGAAGTCTTCAGTGGTGTCCCTTATGTTATGTTGCTGTTCTATGCATTTGCAAAGGCAAAGTCCTAAAAAACTAATTTAAATGTACAGTTTGACTTTTTCACTTTCTGCTCTTCTCGTACTTTTTCCCCTACTTGTTACTGTGTTTGCTGAGTAGCTTCAAAATTGGCAGCTAAACAAGATCAACTCTAAGATGTGTAGGTAGGTTTATAATAACATACAGACTAAGGGACATCCTTTTCAATAGGTGCGGAGGGCTGTGGGTGGCCACATAATATACACTTCTGCATAGACTGAGAACTCTGGGCTGTCCACAGTCATGGAAATGACTGACCGTATAGTCTAGAGGACAGAGCAGCAAGCTGTGAAGGAGCTTGGTAAATCCAGCAGACCTGGGTTTGATTACCACAACCTCCACTTGCATACTCTGACACCTTGAACAAGTCACTTAACCTCCCTGTGCTCAAGGGTTTCCCCAGTAAATGGTCTTGGTGTCAGCATGCCTTACCCAGTTACCAGTCACACCAGATTCTTGTATGCCCGCACATCTACACTGGTGTGTGTGTGTGTGGGGGGGGGACTGGGTGGACATATGGGTGAGGATGTACATTACCATGTTCCACATAGTAGGTTACATGACAGGGACAGGGCATGGGGGGCAACAGTGTTAAATTGCGGGGGGTTAATACTTTGCTGCCTGCCCTTCACGCATAAGAACCCTGGCCCTACCGAGATCTTCCCAGGACCATTTCAGCCCTGGCACTTGTAGCCACCATCCTACCATGGTGGGCTGGGGGATGTGATTCATTTTTTTTTTTTTTTTTAAAGAAAATTACAGATGATAATACAGTCCTTGGAGAACTACCATATCCCATAATCCCCTGCTGTGTGCAGAGCAGGGGATCCACTCCAGCACCCTCCTGGCATCCGATTTGATGACCACTGTGTGATCTTGTTTCTTCCCCTCCCTCCCCCAATATGTCCCTGGCCCTTCTGTACTCCGCTAAATAGACTGCATGAGGAGGCTGGTGGTTCTGGGTGCTGCACCTCCGCAGTCCTCTGTGTGTACAGATGTAATAGAAATCATGAGTGTAGCTAGGAAGAAGTTTGTATGCTATGACCCTGTTTGTTGTCCTCATTTGTACTCTGCAAGTTCTACAGTTGTATACCACAGTGCTGTGTCAGGCATGGGAGAAAAGTTGAGAAAAGTAAAGCAGCACTCAAATGGTTACATTTACCTACTGGGCTTACATGGAGCACATATGTTTTACTATAACATCAGAATGTGGGTAAAATGGTGCCTTGTGGTAGGGCTAAATATTACCTTTCAAAAATAAATGAGTACACCCTTGCTTACATGGTGTATGTATTCCTACACCCCTGATAGAAACACAGACACTGCCGGCAGATGAAAACCAAGGGACAATTCAGTGTGCCCAAATAGATTTCTAAGGACATGGATATAATGTTCTAGCCACAGTTTTTGGCAGTTGCTTTTCCCTTTAATTCTGTCCAGAATGTCTTTAAGCTGGCTTCTCCCACCAACCCAGGTGGTAACTCCTTTGTCTCCACCCCATGACCCCAGATCTTCCTTTCCACTTGGAAGAAGTAGGTTTCCCTCCTTACCGCAGTCACACTGAGTAGGCACTTGCAACTTAAATTTTCTGATTTACTTCCTAAATCGTTTAAAAACTTTTGTCTTCAGCTCAATCATCGATCGCAACCACTATGGACAAGTCTGCTCCCAGGTTTTGCCAATGTCCTTGCGGGCAGAAGATGTCCCTAATGGATTCACACACCACGTGCATATTGCCTGGGGCACGAGCACAATCCCCAGGCCTGCAACATTTGTCAAACATTCCATCCTACCATTCTGGAGGACTGTCTAGCCTATCTCAGGTTAGACCAACTGAGCAAACTGAACCCTCCAGTCAAATCCAAGGATGCTCATTGGGTGGTCTCCATGGCTGCACCGTCTGCTGACCAGCGTGCGGTGTTTGAGGAGGTGGCAGCCCAGGTTGCCACTCACACCTCCTCAGCTTCTGCCTTTGGGGCACTTCTTTTACAGAGTCCTTCAAAGAATTGTATCGGGCTCTGCCGACCCTCGGTTAGGGCTCCTCTCGGCACAGATCTAAATTGAAGAAAGAGACCAAAAGAAAAATGGTCTTGCCATTGATCTTGTAATCGGGAGTGCTCTCATTTGAGAGCTTTGGATTCCTGAGCTTCTCCGGATCTGATTTCCATCAAATCCTCGGCCCAGGCTACCAGCTCCATGGTAACCCTGTCATGCCAGTTGGTCGAGACACTGGTTGATCTTCTGGCCGAAATTTTTCTCAAGCCAGTCTACCAGTTGTTGACTGAATTGGCTGACACTTCTTTATCCAGGACTCTAGATAAAGAAGTGTCCAGAGTCCTGGATAAAGAAGTGTCAAGGACTCTGGTCCTGACTCAGACTACTGGAGGGATAGGTCAGTCTGCTGACCCACTACTTCTGGTCTCCAACCAAGACCCAGAGGAGCCTTGGAGCTCACCAACTCACTCTGAGCCCCACCACCAGTCCCTCCGGCGGTCAAGCTCTCTGTCTTATTCCCAGGAGTTGAGCGTTTCCCATCGCCATCAGCACTCCTGCTCACGATGCTCCAGGAAGTGGCCCCACTGCTACTGTTCATTCTCATTCTCATCCTCCTTGGGCGAGGAGAGGCTTTAGCAGAAATTGCAACAATGCTATGAGGATCTCATGTGGCAGCAGCTAGTGCTCACCAGCATGAAGCCAGTTCCGGCTCCTATGCCAACCATCACCTGGCTCTTGCCCAACTGGCTGATGCCTTCTCTGCCTCAGGAGCTTCTTAAGATGGATTGGATTGGCCACTCCTTGTGTCTCCACTGATCCCCATGGAGCCATCACCTGCACAGCCGAAAACCAGCGCACCGATCAAGGAGTCTTGGCTGTCCAAGGGGCTTCCCAGTTGGCTGTTTGACACAGTCATCTCTGATCGTTCATGGAGGGTCAGTGGGGACTGTGGTGGTCGATCTCTCTTTAACGACTCCTCAGAGTCAGAGGGTTCCTCCCTGCACTCCCACCTGGTCGATGTGGGGTTGGTGGGGGATCTCTTGAAGGACAAAGGTCCCACTTCCTTTATGGGACTTCTGCGCCTGATTGCAGAGTCCACGGGTATGAAGATGAAGCCAGTCCAGAAACAAGCTCAATACCTGTTGACTGACTGAGATCCTCGACCAGGAAGATACTCCCAAGGAGGTCTTCCCGGTGGTAAAGGCCATCCTGGGCCCTGCCTTGGAGCTTTGGAAGCACTCTGCTTCCTGCCTGCACTCTCTGCCTGAATTGACCGTAAGTATGCAATACCCACCAGTTCCCTGTCTGGATTCACAGAACACCCCTTGACCAAGGAGCTGGTGGCTGATTCTGTGTTTAGGCACTCAGGCAACACTGGGGATGTTGACAAGCCACCTGACAGAGTCCAAGAAGTTGGACCATGTGGCTAAAAAGTTCTACGCTGCCTGCTCGCTTTGTCTCTGCCAGGCAAGGGTTCTGAAGGAACTGGAAGTAATAAGAGTTGACAAAGCAATGGGGCCAGATGGGGTGCACCCCAGGGTCCTTAAAGAACTAAGAGAGTTGGTGGCTGAACCTCTGGCTATCCTGTTTAGCCAATCACTGGAAACAGGGGAGGTACCCAAAGACTGGAGGACAGCAGATGTAGTCCTCTTATACAAAGCGGAACAAAGAGGAAGCAGGGAACTACAGACCAGTCAGCCTCACCTCGGTGGTGGGAAAGATCATGGAAGCACTTCTGAAGGAGAGATTGGTGGAACATCTGGTTGTCAATGGACTACAGGACCCAAGGCAGCATGGTTTCACCAGGGGGAGGTCATGTCAGACCAATCTCATTGAATTTTTTGACTGGGTGACTAGGGAGGTGGATCAGGGGAGGGCAGTGGACATGGCCTATCTGGACTTCAGCAAGGCCTTTGACACTGTGCCACATAGAAGACTATTACACAAACTGGGGAATATGGGTGTGGGCAGGACAGTAGTGTGGTGGGTAGGTAACTGGCTGGGTGGCAGGACACAGAGGGTGGTGGTAAATGGCTGTCACTCCACAGAGGAAGAGTGACCAGTGGGGTACCACAGGGATCAGTGCTGGGACCGGTCCTATTCAACATCTTCATCAGTGACATTGCACAGGATCTAGAAGGCAGAATTTCACTGTTTGCTGATGACACAAAGCTCTGTAACAGAGTAGACACACCAGAGGGTGTAGACAGAATGAGAAGGGACCTGCAGAAACTTGAAGAATGGTCAAGGGTTTGGCAGTTGAAATTCAATGCAAGAAGTGCAAGATAATGCATATGGGGCACAAAACCCTGGCACAATATATCAGTTGGGGGTGAGGATATAGCATGCACCAAGCAGGAAAGGGATCTTGGGTTGTCCTCTCTGATGACCTCAAGGTAGGAAACAGTGTGACAAGGCATCAGGTAAAGCAAATAGGATGCTGGGATGTGTAGGCAGGGCATCACCAGCAGGAAAAGGGAGGTCATAATTCCGCTATACAAGACACTAATGAGGCCCCACCTGGAGTACAGTGTACAGTTCTGGAGACCATACCTACGTAAGGACATAGACAGGGTAGAGAAGGTTCAGAGGAGGGCAACAAAGATGGTGCATGGATTGCATCACAAGTCCTATGAAGACAGGTTGAAGGAACTGAACATGTACTCCCTGGAGGAGAGGAGGAGAGGGATATGATAGAGACATACAAGTATCTTACAGGGAGAAACAGAGTGCAGGAAAACACTATTTTAAGCGAAAGAGATGTTCCAGGACTAGAGGGCATGGGATGAAGTTGGAGGAGGACGATTCAGAGGAAACATGAAAGAATTTCTTCACAGAACGGGTGGTGGACAAGTGGAACACCCTGCCAGAGGAAGTGGTGGGGGCTGAAACAATCACGGGATTTAAGAATGCATGGGATAGACATAAAGGAATTCTAGAGGTCAGGGGTAAGGGGAAACAGACTTCTAGGAAAACAAACTGAACTTACAAGCTCAAATGGGCAGACTGGGTGGGCCATAGGCCCTTATCTGCCAACACTTTCTATGTATCTATGTAAGCTTAGCTTTCCTTATAGTCCACATGTTCAAGGTTGAGGGCCGTCTCATCCGCATCGAAAAGTCCAGTGCCTCCTTGGACTCTGTGACATCTGCCCGAAAGGACCCCAAGGGCTCTAAGCAGCAACAGAAAAGAAAGCCCCATTCAGTCTACCTCTACTCTTGCAGCTAAACCAGCCCAGGCTGATAATCAAGGCCCAGGCCTGGTGATCTCAGCTGAAGTCAGTGGCCTTGGTCATCTGTAAGCCTGGGGGGGGAGATGCTCAGGTGGCTCCTCAGCCAGACCCTACTCCTCCTCCAAGCCTGCCCAGTGACGGGATGAGGGGTGCCTCCCTCATGCTTGTCATTCCTCCCCTGGGTCCTCCCATGGGGGACCAGCTCCACCACTTCCTTTCCACCTGGTCTGCTGTCACCAAGGACAGGTGGGTTCTTGAAGTAGTGTGTCGGGGTCTGTCTCCAGAATTCGAGCAGTACCCTCCTTGCCTAACATGCTCCTCACTGGAGGACTTTGTATCTGCATACATCCTGTCAGCACTTTGGGATGACATCGCACAGCTCCTTAGCAAGGAGGTTGTGGATCTGATCCTCCTGAACACCCAGGGTTTGTCTTCAGGTACTTCTTGGTGCCAAAACGCAGATGGGGGGTGGGGGGGGGCTGGTGCCCCATTCTAGATCTGCATAACCCGAACAAATACCTCAAGTCACGCACCTTCAGGATGGTAACTCTGTCACAGATCATTCCATCTCTGGAGCAAAACATGTGGCTTTGCTCCCTGGATCTTCAGGATGCGTTCTTTCACATCCCGATCCGTCCGTCTCACTGAAGTTTCCTTCGCTTCCGAGCAGAGGGAGCTCGCTGTGTTCCAGGCCATGCTATTTTGCCTGTTAGTGGTGGCAGCTTACCTGAGGTGCCGAGAGGTCTGGGTTTACCCCTACCTAGACTGGCTAATCGCAGGTCCCTTCAGGCTGGAGGTGGAACGGTCCAGGGACCTAGCCCTCCAGACCTGCGTCTCCCTTGGACTCCTGGTCAGTGAGGCCATTCGAAACTCATGCCTTTGCAGGTGATTAGCTTCATCGGGGCAGAGCTTGACTCTGCAAATCCAGAGCCTAGCTGCCAGTGGACAGGGCAGAGGCTCTCTCCTCCTTTGCCTGATCATTTCGGGTTGGGCAGTTGCACCCTGCCAAGCACTTTCTGCGCCTGCTGGGATACATGACAGCCTGTACCGGTGTGGTCCATTGGGCCTGTTGGAGAATGCACTCCCTTGAGTTGGAGCTGGCCAGCCAGTGGTTTCAGTGCAAGAGAACCCTTGGTTCAAAGGTATTTGTAATCCTAGTAATTAGTAAATAAAAAAATAAAATAAATAAAAAAGGGTCAATTCGATCAGCTGATCACTGTGACCCAACAGATGTGGGCTGCCCTCCAGTGGTGGTTAGTCCCAGACCATCTGCAGGAAGGGATTCCATTTGTCCGCCTAGAGCTGATGCTCATCCTGACAACCAGTGCCTCTCTCGTGGGCTGGTGTGCCCACCTGGGGGAACAGAGTCCATGGACTCTGAACCCCCAAGGACTCCTGATGTCACATCAACCTGCTGGAGCTCCGAGCAGTTTGGCTGGCGATTACTGCATTCGCTCCTCACATCCATGGGTCAGGTGGTTCAGGTCCAGACTGACAACACCATGACCATGCACTACCTCAAGAAACAGGGCGGGATGCACTCCCTGCCACTGTGCAAGTAAGCTGTCCATATGTGGACCCTCGTGTGCAGCCTGGGGGCCGATCTCCTAGCCATCCATGTGGAATGGACCTCCAACCAGCTGCCAGACACTCTCAGCCATATGGGCGAGGCATCTCATGAATGGTCTCTCCACTCAGAGGTAGTACACAGTTTGTTCTCCCAGCTCCCAGACCTGTTCGCCTCCAGGGAGAACGCAAAGTTGAGGCTATTTTGCACCCACCCCCCCTCAGCATGGAATGCCACAGTGGGATGTATTCTGAAGGCCCTGGACCCTAGGCCTCTTCTTTGCCTCCCCCCCACTTCCCTTGATCCACAAGGTGCTTCTCAAGGCCAGGAGGGACAAGGCACAGGTGATCCTGGTGGCTCCAGACTGGCCATGCCAGTTCTGGCACCCCGATCTCCTCAGCCTCCGCAACAGGCTCCCAAGGTGTCTTCCATGCCACCTGTACCTTCTCTTCCTCAATTAGGGGAAGGTTCTCCACCAGGATCTTCTATCCCTGTTCCTGATGGCTTATTTCCTGAGCAGCTTGGTTTCCAAGCTTTCAGTCTCTCCGAAGATGTCTTCACTGTTGGGAAGCATCTAGGAAGGAGTCGTCCAGGAAATGCCATGCCTTTAAGTGGAAGCGGGTCTCCATTTGGTGTCAGGGCAAGGGGTTTGGACCCTTTGTCCTGCCCAAGGGGTTTGGATCCTTTGTCCTGCCCAGTAGCTAGCATTTCTGACTACCTGTGGTTCCTCTCTGTCTGGCCTTCAGTTGACGACCCTTAAGGTGCAACTGGCAGCCATCTCCACTTACCGGACCTGGGTCGGTCAGCAGTCGGTGGCACAGGAGAAGGTGGTCTGGCGCTTTTTCAAGGACCTTGATCACATTTCCCCTCCGGTGCGTGAACCACCACCAGAACCGTTTCAGCCACTACACAATGAACCAGAAAGCCACTGGCATGTATGGGTTTTGGGGGAGCCCTATAACACCCTATTATGCATCTTTAGCAGAAATGCAGAGCTCGGTTCAAACCCCCACAGGCTCCTCCTGAGACCCTTAATATTTCCTCCTCTTTTTTTGTCTCACAGAGTCCCTGGTGGTTCTTACCTTTGGTAGTGTTTTGGTCCATAAGCAGTCACACAGGCATAGTATAGTTTGAACACTCTCCCCAAGGCAACACACACACACACGACACTGGCAGAATTATCTTAAAAAGTAAGTCAAAAGCTTTACTAATTAATAAAGTCAGTAAATAACATAAAGACAAATAATTTTAGACATTGGTTACAGGATATTGAAAATAAAATGGAAAATATACATAAAAACCTACACTTTAAAACTCTGAGATTGAAGTTTTAGCTCAAGTCCTTAGTTGCTGAATTTTGAAGTGCAAAGTGTCCTTAGAAGTGTTAGTTGAAGTCTTGGCTCTGGTGGTCCAGGAGGATGTCTTGAAAAGAAATTGTCTGTGCTGTCCTATGCAGACTGGTTCCCCAAATGCAAAAGGTTCAGATACAGTCTTTCACCCTTGGTTAATGGGGTTTCTCAAAAGGGCAGGTTCAGTGGACAGTGGATTGCCCTGTGATTGGCTTGCATTCTGTCTCTATGGCTACACAACCAATCAGGTTTTAATATTTTATTACAAAAAAGAAACATTCCTCTCTGAATATGAGAGCAAACCAATTCCAACCAGCCTGAATTTCAGGAGAAGCCCCAGCCCCCCTTCCCTTTTGAAAGGGCTGTAATTAAGCTACACTCAGTATAGTCATTTGCTTAAATGGTAGCCTATTCGGCTGTAATGAGATTAACTCAGGGTAGACTTGTAGAAACAATAGAAATCCAGATCAAATGGCACCACTGTATGCTGAATACCATTCAAACACAAATGGATGTGCCTGCTTCCAGCTCTGCTTATATTCTTTGTCTCCTTCTAAATGATTTAATTAAACTCTAGTCCCTGACTAACTGCTGACAGATTCTCTGCCCAGTAGCAAGAGTTACATCATCTTTTTTTTTTTTTAAACTTTCTTTATTTATGTATATTTTCTTTTTTTTTTTTTTTTTTTCCATACCCCATCCCATGGAGACCACACTTACAAACAAAAGTATAAGAATGACAAATTTTCCAGGTACAGATGGTTCTGAGAGGATACCGTGTCGCATTAATTATACATTCATCAATCTGTGTGAGGGTATATTTCTTCCTAATACATACTTTTCTCTCTCCCTCTCAGTACGACATATCTTTAATTTGCATTTTCCTTTTGTCTGTCTGCGCTCTGTCATAGTTTAAACTGTAGCCCAAGGACCTCAGCTTCCCCAAGGGTACAATCAAATCCCTCAGATGTTAAATATTTTAGATTTTAAGGAATAAAATTCCAGGGCCCATTTACCATATAAAGCACCCATCTTCTCCAAATCAACTCAAATTTGATGAGCTTCTTATTAAGTAAGGCTGTGAGCACCTCTAATCTATATAGTTTGATCATTATGTCATGCCACCCCTGGATGTTAATCTTCTTCTGAGAAAGCCAATTTTTTGTAATTATTTTTTGTGCTGCTGGGCATGTCATTTTTAAGAATTTACCTGTGTTAGGATCCCTGTATCCCCTGGGATAATCCATAAAGAAAAAAAGGGAAGGGGTGAGTTGTAAATTCTGATCAATTATACTCTGTAAGGTCTGCTGTAGGTCCTTTAGAAAACTTTGGACTTTTGGGCAACTCAGAATATATGACCCATCGTTGCTGGGAATATCCACACTTCCTCCAACACCTTAAGCTTCCTCCCTTGATATTTCCCTTGAATGCAGGGGTCTTAAAAATCTCACTAACATTTTCCAAGCAAACTCCTTCCAACTGACCTTGAAGTCCCCACTGTGTTCTTTGTAGTGCCCATTTCCATTGCTCTTCCTGTATCCTAATACCCAAATCCCTCTCCCAGGTCTCTTTGGTACTCTGAATAGTATCTCCTTTCCAATTGATAAGAGCTGTGTATATAATTGAAATTATATGCTCCTTAGGCGGTTTGCCCTCTATAGCTGATTTTAATATTTTCGCAATCTGAGGGGGAGGACCTAATCCCGGGGGCAACTGTGCCTGCAGTGATCTGATATCTGGAAGTATCTGAATCTATCTTTCCATGATATATCATATCTGACAACTAAAGTCTGAAAGTCCAAAATCTCATCCCCCTCCAAGAAGTGCCATATTAAGTGCAATTTTTTCTCTTCCCATTTTTTGAAACCCTTGTCCCACATGACTGGGGTGAAGGATGTCAGTAAGGGCACAGACAGCATTAGGTACCTCCATCCTTTGGCCTTTGAGTCTAAGAGGATGTTATACCAACTATTTAGGGTGGCTTCCGTATGCGGATTTCTCTCCTCCCCTAGGTTTCTAGCCCTCTTTTGTGAGAGCAGGGCCGAGTTGAGATCCTCCAGGCCCCCAGCTCTATATCCTTCCGTCTAGCCTCATATGTTTGATCTAACCAATACATGACAGTTCTAAGTTGAGCTGCTTGGTGGTATAGTTTCAAATTAGGAAGGGCAAGGCTTCCCTCCTTGGAGTCTGGAGTACTGAGGCGAACTCTTGGCTTCTGCTGGCCCCACAAAAGCGAGAAATTCTCCCATGCAATGCCATAAAGAAGGTCTGGGACAGTAATGGGTAGTGTTTGGGTTAAATATAAGAATCTGGGAAGCAATACCATTTTAACTGCCTCCACTCTTTGCACTAAGGGGATGGGGGTCAGAGCCCATCTCTCCAACTCTGACCTAAGCTTGTCTAAGGTTGGGTTAAAATTAAGTGCATACAGATGTCCTACCTCAGAACTAAGAAGGACCCCCAAGTACCTAATGTATGTGCGGTCCCATTTAAATGGGAATGACTCCATCAAATTCACTGAGGGTGTATAATGGACCTTCAATACTTCAGTTTTAGTAGTATTTAGCTTATACCACATTTCACTAAATTCTGTTAGGCAATTCCACAGTGGTCCCATTGAGCGTTCGGGATCTGACAAATAGATGAGCAGGTCATCGCATATAGCATAGCTTATGTGTTTCATCTCTTGTCTCCCAACCCCACCTCTCTCTCCTGGCGTATTCTCTGGGCTAGTGGTTCCAAGTAGAGGCGAACAGAAGGGGCAGAGGGACAACCTCCTCGTGCCTCTATGCAGCTGGAAGAGGCGGATATCTGCCCGTTTATTTTAACATAGGCCTTAGGTTTTGTATATATGTTTTCAATAGCTTTAATCATTGAGTCCGGGAAATCAAATCTACCAAGGATCAGACTTAGGAACCTCCATTCTACCCGATCAAACGCCTTCTCCGCATCTAAGCTCATCAGCAGGAGCAGGGAGCCCGACCTAGTAGCCTGATGCAGTATGTGCAAGGTTCTTTTAATATTATCTTGTGTCTGTCTCCCTAGTATGAATCCAGTTTGATCCAACGCTACCAGTTCAGGCATTACTTTTTCCATACGCCTAGCTAGTATGACTGTATATACTTTATAGTCAATGTTCAGCACCGATATAGGCCTAAACGATTTACATTGTGTGATGTCTTTTCCTGGTTTTGGAATACTTGAAATGACGGCAAAATTCCAACTGTCTGGAAGAGGTTCCCCCGACTGTATCTCTCTACATGTCTCCAATAACTTAGAGCTAATCTCTTCTCTGAAAAATGTAAAGAATTCTGGGGTGTATCCATCTGGACCTGGTGATTTTGTAGATTTAAGTTTCTTGATTGCATTATCTATCTCTGCCAACTCAATGGGCCTTTCAATACCTCTCTCCGTCCTGTGTTAAGCTTGGCAGGTTAAGCCTCCTTAAATAATCTTGGATCTCTAACTCACTTGGGCTTCTATCTGATGTATATAACGACTGGTAAAACCTGTTAAAACAGTTTATTACCTTTTCCGGACCTCTCATCATTTTCCCTGAGACAGGATCTGTAATCTGGGTAATAGTATTTTGTGCGGTCTGTTGCCTCAGCCTATGGGCCAAGAGGCGCGTGGCTCTTGGGCCTACCTCGTAGTATTTCTGGCGAACCCGTTGTAGTGCCTGTTCAGTTCTGATGTCTATCAACTTCTGAATTTTTTGTTTAATTTCTTTTATGTTTGTGTAGACTGTCTCATTACCGGCTGCATGCTGTCTTTGCAATTCTAGCAATTGTGTTTGCAGCTTCTCCATCTGCTGAGTTTGCTGTCTCTTAAAGTACGCTGCATATTTGATACAATCCCCTCTAAAAACTGTTTTTATTGTGTCCCAGAGAATACCTTTTGAGACTTCAGGTGTTTCATTCTCTCTAACTATTTGTTCCAATCTAGATTTAGCCATGTCCGTGAATTCCTTCAAATTCAACATATAGTTGTTAAATTTCCACAGGGTCTGACCTCTTTTCCTATTCCATTCCATTTCCATCAGGATCATAGAATGGTCCGAGATGTAGAAGGATGTGCCTACAGCTAGTCACTAAGTTTTGGTGTTCTCCGATATTAAAATATAGTCTATTAGTGTGTATGACCCATGTGGGTAAGAAAAATGTGTGTATTCTCTTCTCCCTGGATTCTCTCCTCTCCAGGTGTCTACCCAGAAGGCCTTTCTCAGATGGGCCTTTATCTCTTTACTAGTGGGATTCTGCCTAAAATTGCCCTTCCTAGAGCTGTCCATTTGTGTCCAGATTTGATTTAGGTCCCCTCCTATGATTAGCCTTCCTTTCTGCAAATCCACTATTTTCTACAGCAGGACCCTGGTGACCTCCCTCGTTGTCCCCGGTGGAAGATAGAGAGACACCAGTGTAACATCTATCCCCTCAAATTCCCCCACCAGTATCACTAAGCGTCCCTCGGGTCTGCATAGGTGGAAGTCGAGCCGAGGTGGATATTTTTGGGTACCAGGATGGCCACCCCTCTCCTTTTTCCCCTTATATGCAGCTATCTGACTAAAGCCCAGCTTCTGCAGTTTCTGGTGCTCCTCCCTACTTAAATGCGTTTCTTGGAGAAGTACAAAGGAGGGCCTCAGCCTCTTTATGTCTGTCAGAACCTTATACCTCTTAATCGGGTTATTCAAACCATTAACATTCTGAGAAAGTACCCTTAACATAGATTTATCAATCATTTTGGTATATATATATATATATATATATATATACTTGCCTTATACTGAAGCCCCCCTGTTGCATCATGACATTTTACCCCCCTCGTCACTTTCTCAACTAAAAAAAACATTTGTCTCTCACTTAATCTTACACAGAAAAAAGAAGGTATACATGGCACCTCCCATCCTCAGACAAAATTGTGTGTGTCTCAACCTTATTAAACAATGCCCCTTCATTGGTCCCGTACAGGGCCTTAGGAACAACCCTTCAGCCACCCCTCCCCCAAACTATGTGCAAAGTGACCTCCAAGGTGGGGGACAATTTCTCGTGTCCCCTACTGACTCTGGAAGCTAATACCCGAGTTAGAGGAAGGGAGATCAAAACCCTATCTCGTTCCTCTTGGACCTTAAAATCAGGTCCTGGCCTGCTGTTTTGGCCTGTCCTCATCAAAAGTTCCCCTGCGCCTCCAAGATTGGTCATGATATTAGCCATCAGCCCCACATTCAAAGAGGCTGCCCATATTATCCAGCTCAGAAAAAACATCCGAGCGGGAGGTCTAATCATGAATCCCTCGAAAGAGGCGCCCCCCTCTCACCCACCAGCTTCATAAAACAGATGTATTACTTTGAGTCGAAGCAAGTCCTTTGTTTCCCATATCCTCTCCCCATGTTTGCTCCGCAACTGAGCCACTCGCCTGACAAACTGTGAGAGAGAAAAAAAAAAAAATCACATAACAGAAGAATTATGTCCATATAGAGTCCCAGTAGAATGAAATAAAAAAGGCCTACGACTTAGTGGGCTACCAGTCCTGATTTCCAAGTGTCCCAAAAGTTTATATCGTAATAGATTGTCCAAAGTGTCCCAAGACCTTAATATTCCTTCATCCGTGGATCTGGCTGATAGTCCCATCTAAGAAAAGGCTAATGTTCGTTATACAGTACCCCCCCAGGTGGGGGGGGTTCATGATTTCCTGTTCTTCACCCCACCTCCTGCTGTCCTCCATTCTCTTCTCTCTCCTCCGGTTGTTTCTCTATGCTCCTCGTGTGTGTTAAATTATGAAGCAACCTTTTAATCTCATTCATAGTGTGCGATGATGACGTCTCTCCCAGCAGTCTATTGTCCTTCCTTGTAGATAATTTCCACTGAGCCTGGTATGAGGCCTGAGTGTCCTTTTGGTTTCTCATCAGTTGCACTTCATGCCCCTTATTTTTCATTGCTTGATATGCTTCCTCCAATGTTTGATACAGTTCAGTACCGACTCCCAAAACACCCTGAGGTGGGAGGGGTAGGGGGTCTGTGCGAACTCCAACTGTCTCAATTTCCGTAATATTGGTAGCGTAGGCCAGTCTCTGTTGTTGTATGGAGGGTGGGTAATCCTGATCAAAATAACCTTGCCCTTTATATTCCACTGTATGTTGTCTCCATGCCATTCTCAAAATGTGCTCCTTGTCCCTGTAACTGGAGAATTTTGCAATAATAGATCTAGGCCTCGCATTCTCGAGGTGGGCTTAGGCACTAGGGCCCTGTGTGCTCTCTCGATTCTGAAATTAAAGGCTTGTGGCAGATCTAATACATTTCTCAGCATTTCTTCTATAAACTCACACATGTTTCCGGATTCAGTTTTTTCTGGTAAGCCATATATTCTTAAATTGTCTCTTCGCGATCTGGCTTCGAGGTCTAAACATTTGTATCTGAAGAATTCCTGTTGTTGAATAATTTTCTCAATTGCACTCAATAGGCCCACCAAATCGTCCTCTACTGTGGATACTCTCTCCTCGATGGTTGCTATGCGATTCTCCAGTTTGAGTAGGTCGTTATGTATTTGCTCCAACCCTCGCTTAGTGTCCGATCTTGTTTGTTTAATTTCTCCGAGTAATATTTCAAATCTGGAACGAGAAAGAGCTTCTAGCTCTGATTCAGTGTCTGCTCCCGCTGTACTCGAGGGTGAAGTCCTCCCGCTAATCGTCGAACTCGCAGGACTCATGTGCGGCAGATTGCGTTGTGACTTCTCATTTTTAGCTTGCGACCTCTTCCCTGCTTTGCCTCCACTGTGAGTTTTGTGCATATTTCACCAAAAAAAACGCTGTTTGGGTCTGTGTGGAGTCGTTTCTTGCTGGGAGGCGAGAGGAGCTCTTGGTTCAGGCTGCCATGCTTTCGATGACGTCACTGGAAGTCCCAAGAGTTACATCATCATTCACAAGAGCCCATGTCTTTGTACCCGTGATCCCTTGTAACTTACACTGGGCCACCATGGGTGTCTCTGATGCATTTTTCACTTAAAATACCATGAAATATGATTAGAACAAAAAGGTATGGCCTTCTCCCAACACTCCTCCCTCCTTAACAGAACCTGTAGGGAACACGCCCCTTGTATCTGAATTGGGGGAAATGAACTGTTATCTGTACTGTTAGCTAGGTGGAGAGAAGAGCTATAAATTAGGGTGTGTGGCTTAGGCAACAGAAAGCTAGGTGTCTGTATTTAAAACTTCCCTAGTTAGATTTTGGCAGTGAGCAGCAAGACGAAGGAGGCAGCTGCTAGAACCCTTAGCCAGTTCCACTTTTATAGGCACGGGATTTGACGGACAACAGGAATTTCCTGTTTGGGAGAAGGAAGAGAATGATCACAGAGGCACAAAAGACTCACCATCCTAGAAGGAAAAGAATAGCTCTCACTCACCCCCTAGCTGCTGAAGGTCCATCTCTGAGCAAGTAAGAAGGAGACTGCTGAGGAATACAGGAACTTCCTGTCCCAAAACAGGAATGTCAGGAGCTGTAAAAGCACAGTGGCAATAGGAAAGTAAGGAGAAAAAACAAACAAGTACAAACTAAACAGAGAGGAAAGAATAAGCATACAAAACAGTCAAGGGGCCGCAGTGTTCTGGGAGACGTTCTGAAGGATGCAGTGTTGTCCCATCTGCAGGCACCGCTCTGGGCTGAGGGAGAGGGATGCTGGTCTCCAGACTGAGTTGACCAGGATTCGGGGGACCTCCTCTCCCACCCAGGGATCACCAGGCCCACTGCTGCTGCCTTAGAGGTTGCCAAGAAAGAGGAGCGGTTGGACCACGGTCAGGTCAGTGAGGGTAGAGGAACAGAGGTGCATCCCTCCAGTTGTACCTCTCCACAATTCGTATGCCATTCTGGCAGAACATGGTTTCTGTATGGAGGCAAGCGCAGTGGAGACGAAGGAGGATGCTGGGAACTTCAACAAGGGAAACCCACAGGAGTGTGGCATGGGACCCCACAGGGGAAAGAAACAACTCCTGGTGGGGGACTCAGTTGTTATGGGGGTAGAACTGGGAGGGAGGGAAGAGGAAGATAAGGTGCCTGCCCTGCACCATGGCTTGGAGGGACAGGGAGCAAATCCTCAGGATTGCAGGAGCAGCTGCACGGGGTGGGGGAGCTGGCTGTCATTGTCCACCTAGGGACAAATGACCTGTCTGGGAATGGGATCAGAGCAGTGCAAGAGGAGTTTGTGGAGTTGGGGAAGGGCCTTAGACAAGTGTCATGCATGGTAACCTTCTCTGAGGTGCTGCCTGTCTATGACATGGGTGAGGATAGGGCGCTCCGCACCACGGGATTCAATCAGTGGTTGAAAAACTGGTGCAGAGCTCAGGGTTTTCACTTCATCAGAGACTGGGGTCCACCTGGAGAGATACAGGCCTATTGTTTTCACTTCATTAGGGACTGGGGTCCACCTGGAAGGATACAGGCCTATACTGGCACAGTGGTCTGCATCTGTCCAGGAGGGGAACCAGGATCCTAGGTGATAGGTTTAAATGCTTTATTGGCAAACATTTAAACTAGCCAAGGGGGGAGGCACTGAAAAGGAGCAGGGGAAATCCCAGCCCCCCAACAGGGTAGTTAGTGAGATAAACACCAAGATAGAGAAGTCGATAGGGAGAAGGGCAGGGGTAAATGGAGAAATAGGCAAAAGCAGTAAGGACAGGGATAGGGCTAAAAGTGGTAAGGCCATCAAAAAATGGAGGGCAGTGAGCACCAATGCCCATAGTCTGGGTAACAAGCTCCCTGAACTAGTGGCCTTGATGGAAGAGGGACCCCTGGATATCATGGCAGTCACAGAAACATGGTACACATCGAACCATGACTGGGATGTCAACATACCAGGTTACACAGTCTACAGGAGGGACAGGGAGGGTAGAAGAGGAGCAATGGCTCTCTATGTAAGGGAAGGGATCAAAGCAATGGAACTAAAGGGTAAACAGTGAGGAGAGGAGGCACTGTGGGTCACTCTGGAGACAGGAAATGACACCACACTCCACATGGGTGTTGTATACAGACCCCCATCTCGGGGAGGAAATGGACAAGGAAATGATAGAAGGCATCCTTAGGATGGCAGAAAAAGGGTAGATATTGTTGATGGGGGACCTGAATAAGCCAGATGTTGACTGGAGCGCCTTTGATGCAGTCACATCAAAAAGCAGGATCATTCTTGATGCCCTACAGGGGGCATGCCTTAGACAACTGGTGTTGGAACCCACACAGGAGGGAGCAATCTTAGACCTGGTACTCTCAAACGGGGACGGAGAGAGATCTCAAATTTAAAAGTGGGTAGCTGTCTGGAAACAAGTGACCACCAAACAGTGTGGTTCATGATAAACAGCTGTACCATACAAAAGTGAGGGTACTGGTCTTTAGGAGGGCTGACTTTATCAAAATGGGAGTGTGTCTCAGAAAAGCACTAGCAAACAGGCAGGAAGAAAGGGTGAAAGAACAACGGGGAAACATAAAAAACTGCCATCACAGTGGCAACAAGCCTTTGTGTGAGGCAAATAATTCAAAATGAAGGGGAAAAAAAAACACTATGGTTCTCAAAAGAGGTGGTGGGGAAGATTAGGGAGAGACGGATAGTATTCAGGAAGTATAAGGAAACACAGAAGAAGCAGGACCGAGAACTGTACCAGTTAAAGCAGAAGGAAGTGGGGAAGGTAAACAGAATAGCAAAGGTCCAAACTGAGGAAAAGATAGCCAACTCAGTTAAGAAGGGGGATAAAACCTTTTATAGGTACATTAGGGAGCAAAGAAAGGCCAAGGGAGGGATAGTGAGGCTTAATAAAAGGGAGCGTGGGTGGGCAGAGGGTGACAGTGAAAAAGTAGGGATACTGAACGAATACTTCTGCTCAGTATTCACAAAAGAAGAGGAGGGGGAGGTACCTAATCCAGTCAGTAGAAGCACTCTGAATGGGGGGGTCGATACCAGTCCGTTCACAGAAGAAAGGGTTCTGAAAGAACTTTTAAAACTGAAGGTGGACAGATCAATGGGCCCTGATGGGATTCACCCCAGAATGCTAAAAGAACTAAGGGTAGAACTAGTGACACCACTGATTACCCATTTTATCAAATCATGGGAGGATGGTGTGGTACCTAAGGACTGGAGGAGGGCAGGTGTGATTCCCCTTCACAAAAGTGGGAGCAAAACAGAGGCAGGAAACTAGAGACCTTTTAGTTTGACCTCAGTGGTAGGGAAAATAATGGAATCACTTCTGAAAGAAAGAATTGTTGAATACCCAGAGGCCAGCATGGCCCAGGACCGGAGGCAGCTTGGATTCACAGTTGGAAGGTCATGTCAGGCGAATTTAATAGATTTCTTTAACTGGGTGACCAAAGTACTGTAGTAGACCAAGGATGGGCTGTGGACATGGCCTACCTAGACTTTAGCAAGGCATTTGACACAGTCCCACAAAAGATTAATAAACAGATTAGCCAGCCTGGGAGTGGGTCCCAGGGTGGTAGCCTGGGTAAAAAATTGGCTGGACAACAGGACACAGAGGATAATAGTAAACTGAGTCCACTCCAAAGAAAGGGGGTTTACTAGTGGGGTACACGAGGGTTAATTACTGGTCCAGTCCTTTTTAATGTCTTTATAAGTGACATTGCAGAGAGACTGGAAGGAGAAATATGGCTCTTTGCAGACGACACAAAGATCTGCAATAGGGTTGATACACAAGGGGGTAGAGAGAATGAGAAGGGACTTTGCAAGTTTAGAGCAATTGTCAAAAGTATGGCAGCTTGGATTAAGTGCAAAGTAATGCATCTAGGAAACAAAAACCCAGGGAAAGAGTACACAGTGGGGGAAGGGTTACTAACAACAACAAAAATGGAACGGGGCCTGGGGGTAGTCATATTGGATGACCTAAAGGTAAGCAAGCAATGTGAGGAGGCAGTAAGAAGGGCTGGGGGATTACTGGGATGTATAGGAAGAGACATCACCAGTAGAAAACAGAACGTTGTCATCCCTCTGTTCAGACAGTGGTGAGACCCCATCTGGAGTACTGCGTGCAGTTCTGGAGACCTCATCTCCGCAAGGACATAGACAGGATAGAGGCAGTCCAGAGTAGGGCAACTGAAATGCTGCAGGGTCTGTACCAGAAGCCATATGAAAAGAGTCTAAAGGAGCTTAATATGTATACTCTCGAGGAAAGGAGGAAGAGAAGGGACATGATAGAAAATTTCAAGTACTGCGAGGGAATCAACAAAGTCCAAGAGAGTAGTATATTTCAGAGAAAGCGATGTGCAAGAACAAAGGGGCACAATCTGAAGATGGGGGGGCGGCTCAAGGGCAACGTGAGGAAGTATTTTTTCACAGAGAGGGTGGTGGACGCATGAAATAGCCTTCCTGAGGAGGTCATGGGATCAAAAGCAGTGAGGGAACTCAAAAATGCATGGGACAGACATATGGCAATTCTGGTGGGGGGGGTAGGAAGAAGTAGGCTGTTGGTTAACCAGGATCTGCAGCTTATCCAGTAGATAGGGAAATGGACAGACTGGGTCAGCCAAGCAGTCCTTATCTGCCATCAAAGTCCATGTTTCTGTGATTTAGTAAGAGTTTCCACCAGTTCTGACCCTTACATTGGCAGGATAGGCCATCTGCATTGGCATTAGCAGACCCTGACCTATGTTTAATATTCGTGTGGTAGGCCTGTAATGCAATGCTGCATTTGAGGAGTCTCCCATTTGCCTTAGCAACACCAGAGGATTGTGGTCTATCTGTAACTTGAAGGGCCTCCCATAGAGGTAGGGCTCTAGCTTCTTAAATGACCACACCAGGGCAAGGTGTTCTTTTTCCACAGTGGAGTACACCTGCTCCCGGGGAAGTAGCTTCCTACTTAGGTACACAATTGGGTAATCTTCCCCTGTTAGGATGTCTGGCAGAGGACGGCACCACTCCCCGCATCCGAGGCATCCATCTGCACTACAAATAGTTTAGTATGGTCTGATCTAGCCAGCACAGGGGCACTGCACAGTGCAGCTCTTAGCTGGGTGAAGGCCCTGCTACATGGTGGGTCCCATTTTACTTTCTTGGGTTGCTTTTTCATTAACAAGCTAGACAAGGGAGCTGCCATGGTGCTGTAATTTGGTACATATTTTCTGTAGTATCCTGCAGTACCCAGGAAGCTTCTAACTTGTTTCTGGGTCTTGGGCATGGGCCATGTTTCAATGGCCTCTGTCTTGGCCTGGTTTGGACGCACTTGTCCCCTCCCCACTACATGTCCTAAATATACTTCAGCCATGGCCACCTGGCACTTTTCAGCCTTTACAGTGAGTCCGGCCTTCTGTATCCTACCCAACACTCCCTTCAGATGGGACAGATGTTCCCTCCAGCTGGTACTGAAGATGGTAGTATCAACCAGATAAGCCACTGTATACTCTTCAGCACCTTGTGACACCTGGTTTACTAACTGTTGAAAGATGGCAGGGCCATTCTTCATCCAAAAAGCATCACCTTAAATTCAAAGAGGCTTATTAGGGTGATGAAAGCTCATCACTCCCTAGCTGTGGCACTTAACTCCATCTGCCAGTATCCCTTTGTCAGGTCTATGGTTGTTGGGTAGGTTGCCCCCCCACCCCTGCTTGTCCAACAACTCATCTGTCCGGGGCACTGGGTGGGCGTCTGACTTTGTGACTGCGTTGAATCCACACAAAAGCGGGTTGACCCATCCGGCTTAGGGAGGAAGACTATTGACTGGGCCCAGGGGCTGTGGGATTTCTGGATTACCCCCAAACTCCAGTATTTCCTCCACCTCATTCCTAATCTCCTTTTAGGACGGCCTCAGGCACCCAGTAAGCTGTCTATTGTATGGGCACTTGTGTCCCCATGTCCACATCATGGGTCGCTAAGGAGGCTCATCCAGGCTTAGCCATAAATAAATGCGCAAAGTCCTCTAAAACCTCCAACACTTCCTGGGTCTGTTCTGGGTCAACTGGGGTGACAGCTTGATTGTCTGCACTGATGACTCCCACTTGCTTTCCTCTAGCAAGTCCAGGAGGGGGTCTTCCTCATCCATCCCCTTCCCTGGACTACAAACAGCAAACACCATGTTGGTCCTGTTTACATATGGCTTCATCGTATTGATGTGGTACATTCGATGGGTAGTTTTCTGTCAGGCAGTTCCACGATATAGTTCACATCATTTACCTGTTGGGCTACCTTATATGGTCACGCCAACTTAGCCTGCGGCATGTCCTTCCAGATTGGAATGAAGACCATTACCTCCTGGCCTGTGCTGTATGAACGAGCTCTTGCTCCATGATCATACCAGACTTTTTGCTTCTGTTGGCCAGTTGACAGGTTGCTTTGGGCCACGCCCATTAGCTCCTTCAGCTTCTCCCTTTACTTAAGGACATACTCCACTGTGGGAGTCCCCTGAGTGGCGTGCTTGCCTTCCTTGTCTTCCCACATCAACTCTAGGAGCCCACGCACCCAATGTCCATATAAGAGTTTGAAGGGGGAGAACCCTGCATGCAAACAGGTGGGGAAAGTATTATTCCCAGTCCCTCCCATGCTGTTCCGCAAACGCTTGGAGCATAATTTTTAGGGTACCATTAAAATGTTCCACAAGCCCATTGGTTTGTGGGTGATAAGGTATTGTGCGTCTCTGCACAGCCCCACACTTCTCCCACAAAGACTTCATCATGTCTGACATGAAGTTACCCCTTTGATCAGTGATAACCTCCTGTGGAAACCTGACACAAGAGAAAATCTCTAGCAAGGCTTCTGCCACTTTACTTTAATTGAGGAGAGGGTGACCACCTCTGGGTATCGGGTGGCATAATCGTCCACTGTCAAGATATATATTTTTCCAGAGGAACTTGGGGTATTCAAGGGTCCCACAATATCATAGAAACATAGAAGTTGACGGCAGATAAGGACCGCAAGGCCCATCCAGTCTGCCCATTTCTTTTTCTACCTTATAAATGTGCCATTGGCCTTTGCTCTGTCAGTGACCTATCTATTCATAGTCATTTGTATTGCTCCCTTATGCCTATCCCATGCCTGTTTGAAGCCCTGCACTGTATTCATAGCCACCACTTCTTGTGGTAAGCCATTCCCTGCATCTACCACCCTTTCTGTGAAAAAGAATTTCCTCACATTCCCCTTAATAGCCTCCCTCTAATCTCATGCTGTGTCCTCTTGTCCTGCTATTTTTCTTATATTTAAACATGTTAGACTCTTTCACCTTGTTTATGCCCTTAAGGTGTTTGAATGCCTCGATCATATCACCTCTCTCCCTCCTTTGCTCAAGGGTATACATATTGAGCTCCGTTAATCTGTCCTCATATATCTTCTGATGCAGTCCCTGCACCATTTTGGTTGCCCTTCTCTGGACTGCCTCAATTTGGTTAATGTCCTTGTGAAGGTGTGGCCTCCAATACTGCACGCAGTACTCCAGATGGGGCCTAACCAATGTCTTGTACAGAGGATTATTACCTCCCTCTTACGACTTGTGATACCCCTACTAATGCACCCTAACACCCTAGCCTTACCTACTGCTTTAGAGGTCTGCTTGGATGATTTTAGGTCATCAGTGATGATGATGCCCAAGTCTCTTTCTTCCTTTGTGACTGCTAGCAACTCCCCTCCCAGCCTATAAGTGGCTTCAGGGGTTTCTTCCCTATGTGCATGATTTTGCCCTTCTTTTGCATTAAATCCCAGTTGCCACTCTTCTGACCATTCTGCTAGTTATCAGATCTCTTCTCATTCTGCCCACCCCATCTGGATCATCTACTCTGCTGCAGATCTTGGTGTCATCTGCAAACAGACAAGCCTTACCCTCTAGTCCATCTGCGTGGTCACTAATGAAGATGTTGAATAGGACTAGCCCCAGGACTGATCCTGAGTACCCACTTGTGACTTGCATCTCTTCTGACTGTATACCATTTACCACCACTCTCTGTTTTCTGCCAGTCAACCAGTTTGCACCCAGTTGACCAACTTCTGACCCACACCCAGGCCTACCTAGCTTATTTATCAATCTTCTATGTGGAACAGTGTCAAAGCTTTGCTGCAAGTCAAGGTAAGGCGACATCAACTGCTCCCCTTGGTCCACCACTCTGGTTACCCAGTCAAAGAAATCTATGAGATTAGTTTGACAGGACCTTCCTTTGTAAACCCATGCTGTCTTGGATCCTGTGCCCTATGGATTCCAGGTGTTTGCACTATCCTTTCCTTAAGGGTGCCTCCATAATCTTGCCCACTACTGAGGTAAGACTGACCGGTCTGTAGTTCCCGCCTCCTCCCTGCTACCACTCTTGTGGGCGGGATCACATGAGCCCTTCTCCAGTCTTCTGGGACCTCTCCTGTGCTCAGAGACTCACTAAACAATTCTGCTAATGGCTCTGCTAGTTCCTCCTTTAGCTCCTTAAGTACCCTGGGATGTATGCCATCAGGTCCCATTGTCTTATCCACCCTGAGCTTAGCAAGCTCTTGTAGAGCCTTTCTTTTGTGAAGGAGTAGTGCTCACCTCCTCTCCCGCTGTGTCCATGATGCTGAGCTGTGGGCTGCCTACCTTCTCTTCAGTAAATACTGAGCAAAAGTATCTATTTAGGATAGATGCCTTTACAGGGTCCTCCTCCTCACATGCTCCCTTTCTCCATTAAGTTAGCAATACCCCTCTGGACTTTCTCCTTTCACTAATGTATCTATAGAAAGTCTTGTCACCTTCTTTACTGTTAGCGCTAGTGTTTCCTCAGTTTCGAACTTTGCCTGCCTTGCTGCCTTACCTGCTTCCCTTAGGGTAGTTGGTATGCCTCCCTATCTTCATCGCTGTGTTCCTTATATTTCCTGAAGGCCAGCCTTTTGGCTCCAACCTTTCTGCTACTGTTTGAGAACCAAAGTGGTTTCTTCTTCTGCACTTCCTTCTCTGTCTAACACAATGGGATGTTGCTCCAAGTATTGCATCATAATGCTTGCCCACTTTGCCTGTACCTCCTCACCTGTGTTTCTTTTTGCCAGGGCTAGCTTAACTCTGTTGGCCATCTTATCAAGTCAGCTCCTCTAAAGTCCCATATTTTGCCTTGGAATGGGATGATTTAGATGTAGTAGCCAAATTGAACCATACCATGTGATGGTCACTGGCCCCAGGTGACCTTCTACCTGGAGATCTGTGATCCCTTCTTTGTTAGTACTAGATCTAGGATAGCCCTGTCTCTTGTGGGTTGCTGTACCAGTTGTTTGAGGCCCTCCTGCAGGAATCCACTATGAGTCTAGTTCTGGCAGATGTTCCTGCTGGTATTGACTAATCTGTATCTGGCATGTTGAAGTCTCCATTATCAGAACCTCCCTTTAGCTGTCATGTTTTGTATATCTTCTAACAGTAATGTGTCTATGTCCTCCCTCTGGTCTGGGGGCCTGTAGACAACTCCAGTTCTTATGGCTGTCCATTTCCTGTTTCCAGGGTGACCCACAGTTCTTCTGGCTCCTTATGTATTCTGAATTTCTGTAGCTTTGATATTTTCATTAACATACGGGGCCACTCCTCCCCCCTTTTGCAGTGGTCTCTTCTGAACAATACATAGCCAGGTACTGAAGTCTCCCAAGTGTGGTTACTGGTAAACCCGTCTCACTAGTGCTACTATGTCCAGTTTAGCCTCTGACATTATTGCCTGCAGGTCTGGGATCTTATTTCCCAGGCTGTGAGCATTGTGTACATGATTTTCCATTGGCCAGATTTTGGTTTGTTAGTTGTTGGGTGAAGTTTGGCATTACCCTGTGCATCGTGGGGAGACAAACCTTTTTCTTACCTGGTGATGCAAATGAGCGGCAAACACGCTGAATTCCTGTTTGACTACTAGCTGAGGGAGGGTGTTCTTCCCATTCGACGTATGGGGTGCTGCACCTCTCCCCATTGCTAGTTAAATATTCTGCAAAGGCGTCAAACTTCTGCCCCAAAGCACTGACTCCTCTTTAGTCAGATGCAGTCCATCAAATTTAAGAACTTTGCTCCCAGAACTGTTGCCAGTTCCCTACAAATCTGTGTCCTTTCCTGGCACCAGTCCTTGAGCCACGTGTTTAGCTCCCCTACTCCCTTCTCTGACCTTCCGTCCATCTGCTCCCTTCTCCCAGACTGGCAGGATCTCAGAGAAGGAGATGCGACGAAATAGATGATAGTTTGTCACCCAGCCTAGTCAGGTGTTCCTTGGTCTCCACAACTGACCGGCCGGCGAGATCATTAGTCCCTATGTGTACTAGGACATCAATGTTTTCTCCTGCTTTGTGAACAATTTTAGCAATGCAGTCAGTGTCTCTCCATGCTGATGTACCTGGGAGACATGTGACCGTCACCCATGACTGGAGATGGGTATCAACTCCCCGAATCATGGAGTCTCCTATGATCAGAAGTTTTTTGGATTTCCTTTGTGCTTGTTTAGTTTTGGTTCCTGATTTGGGTGAGTATTGTTGTGCTAGCTCCTGTGCACTTGATGTCGTGCTCTGCAGTGTCTTCTGCCTCTTTATTTGATTTCAGAGATAGAGGCAGATACCTGTTAGATGTTTATATGGTTTTGGAGGTAATGTGTTGGAGAGCAGAGTGATGGGGCACCTGATTTGCTCCTCCTAACCACCTGCCAACCTCCTGGACCAACTACCCTCTGCGGTTGAGGTTTTCTGTTGGATGCTGGGGAAATGGCAGGTGGTTCTTATAATGTATTTCCTCTTCAATATGAAATTTGCGTGCAATCTCTGCCCATGCTGCCCGGAGCTGAGACCTAAGATCTCCAAAGGCCCAGCATGTAGGACAGTGTCCTAAATCCTGTAAGACTGTCCTTCTGAAAATTGTTCCACAGTACCTGCAGTTAATGAAATCCATTCCAAATAAGTAAGTATCCATTCCTACCCTCTGGAATGGCTCCTCCACAGTGGGCAAGGGAAGTAGGACAGCTTTTGTTTTACTACCTGCCTTCCCTGTCTGTTGGAACCAGTGACAGGACCTGCAGTATTCTATCACCTGCTTGGTGAAGTTGGGCCAATAGAAATTTTGGGCCAATCACTGCGTGGTGCGAGTGATGCCCAGATTTCCGGACGTGGGGATATCATGGATGACCTTGAGCAACTGCTTACGATACCCCTGGGGAACAACAAGCTGCCTGCCCATCAACCCTCCCTGTGTCCTCACGGCCTGTGTATACAGCAGTCCATTGTCTCAAAATACCATATGTCTCATGTCATCTCCGCATGTCCCATCAGATTCTGCACAAGCCCTCAGCCTCTTCAAACTAGGGTCAGTCCTCTGAGCAACTGCAAAACCTTCACAGTTTCCCAAAGCATGTGACATGTCCCCCTCAGTTCCTAAACTGGGGTCCATAGCTCTATCATCAGGGCATTGAGTCACTACCATTCCTAACCTTCTGACCATTCGTTAGCCCTCCCTCCTCAAGTAATCCTCTGTAGCTGGCTACTCGGGGAAGTCCCAACTCCCTTTCACTATTCTCCATTTCAGGAGATGCAGGTTGGGGAACTATCCTCCTATTCTTTTTCACAGGGACTTCTGTGGGATTCAGGGAATTACAAGTGACCTTAGCCATCTGACTGTGGGTAACCGCACACACCACCCCCTACTGTAGATTATTCCCTATAATCATATCCAGGGCGAGGTTGTCTGCCACTGCTACTTTTTGCACCCTCTCTCCTGTCTCACCCCAATCCAGGAGAACACTAGCTAGTAGCAGGGTTTTCTCCTCCCCTGTGAATCCCCCTCACAGTGGCAAACTGATTAGGTATAAGCTGTTCAGGCTCAACCAAATTCCCCTTTTATCAGGGTTAGAGACATCCCTCTGTCCCTTAACCCATGGGTCTGCACCCCATTTACAGTAGCCAGGTGTATGTGCTCCCTCATGTTCACAGGCATACTCTCAGGGATACACAGTACACCCACCTCCTTTTGATGTACACTTTGTCCACTTTGCACCTTTTTAGGATACTGCCTAACAAGATGCCCTGGCTGCTTTCAAAACCAACATTCAGCATTCTTTTTTTCCAAGACCTCCCTGCTCAGCAACTTGGGGCTTCCCCCTTTCTGCAGAGACATTGAGGGTTTTGCCTGCACTGAAGGTGCACTTTTTCCTTTTTGCCCTGCAGTACTTGCTTCCCCACTTCCTTTCAGAGCAGGCCTACTCCTGGTGTACCGATCCAAGAGCTCAGCAGCTTGCTATGCTGTTTTTGGATCCTGGTCCTCCAGCCAGGTTTTCAGCTCCACAGGGTAAGCCTAAAAGAACTCTTCTAAAAGTATAACCTCCTTGGTTTTCCCCACAGAGTTAACTTCCATCCCCTCCCACCAATGTTTTAAAAACTGCTGTTGCTTTGTGGCTAGTTCTTCTAAGCTCATGTCACTGCTTTTTCGGAGTTTATGGAATTTAACCCTGTAGACCTCAGGAGTTCATACTTTTTAGGTAAAGCAGTTTTAAGTTTATGATCATTTTTACTGTCCTAATTGTCCATTTGGTAGCGCATCACACCCTTTCCAGTGGCAGCCGGGGAATGGCAGAGCGCTCCAGGCGCTTCCTGGATATCTTGGCCAGGATAAAGGCCTTTCAAGCGAATTAAAAAATGGATCCATATCTTCCCCCTCTTCAAATTCAGCTATTAATTTGAAATTGTATTTATATCCCAGCCCTGGAGTTTTAGGTTCACTTCTGCCATTTACCTCCTCTGGCACTGGTTGTTGGAAACTTAGCTTCTCTAGTTCAAACTGCCTCTGGTGCTGCTTTTCCTCAGCCTTTCTCTGGTGCTGCTTTTCCTTGGCCTTTCTCTGGTGCTGTTTTTCCTGCATCTCCAGTTTGACCTTTTGTGCTTGAATTCCCTCTGCTACTGGGCTTTGAACTTTCTCTGCTTGAACTCCCTCTGCTGCTGGGCTTCAAACTTTCTCTGCTCCAGCACCAGTTTCCTCAAATCCAGCTGCAGCCTGATCCCTTTCAGCTCCAGCTCTGTGGTAGCCTTCCCCAGGTGCTGTGGCTCTGGGTTCCCTCTGGTCTCTCTGTCCTCCTCCCTGGGACTGGATACTGCAGTGACCCTTGGCTCCCCCACACCCAAGGTCTGGTCCCTTTCAGTCACTGACTGTGACTCGGTGCCCTGGGCTGCTACCTGTTCATCGGCTGCCTCGCAGACTTCCATGAGGTGCTTCTTACTGCACCCCTCATACTGGACCCTTCTTTGCTGGCATAGCTACTTCAGCTCTTCTACAGTGTAGTCGCTGTACTTGGAAGTCACCTTTTTTTGGTGTGCTGCCTCAGTGTTTAAAAATTCCTTAGAGGGTGACTACACTTAATTCTACCAGTGGAAGAAAAAGGGTAGCTAACTGGGACTTCATGCTGGAAAATCTGACCCATTGTCCTTTCAAGTCAGCTGCCATGTGTGAGTTGAAATTGCATATATGGAAAATGATAGTCTTAGTAGCCATAACTTTGACTCACAGAATCTTGAAACTGCATGCTCTGGTCTTCCATACACAATTTCCATAATGTACACACTCTTAAGCTCTTGCTGAAGGTGGTGTTGGAGTTCCATATTAACCAGTCCTTGATGCTGCCAACTTTCTTCCCTAAATGGGAGAATCTTGGGGAAGCGTTACTCCATTCTGTTGATTTCTAAAGGATCCTTAGCATCTACATTGCTAGAACCAAAGTGCACAGGCAGTTATCTAAGCTGTAGGTTTTCTTTGATCCTTATCATAAGGGAAAACAGTTTCTAAGCAGTGACTGGATTGTTGGCTGCATCCAGCACATCCTGGTAGGGAAGCAGTTGCATCCAACACATCCTGATGGGGAAGCAGTTACATCCAACACATCCTGATGGGGAAGCAATTGGAAGTGTTTATTCCACTTGAGCTGTGACCACATCTGTAGCTTCTTTCAGATCAGTTCCTGTTGCAGAAGTACAGTATGTAGGGTCACACCCTCAAGTAGCATTTATACTTTGACTAAAAGTTATGTCCTCCAGAAAATATACAGTCTAGGAAACCTGCAGGTTTTGGGTTGGCTGTACTGCAGGGTTTGCTGTCCTTGTGAGCCCTTTTTTTGTCTAACCACTCCAGTCCAGGGGATTTTACTGATGATAACTTGAACAAAAAGAGCGGAGCTCTGTGGAGGAGATTAGATTGACTCTTTGAAGATAAAAAAGTTACTTGCAGTAACTCTTGAGTATCTACCTAATAGAAACAAATTCAGCCACCCGCTTTCCCCTGGACTCATGAATGTTCACTGTTTGAGTTTGTTTCCCTACTACCACCACCAGTTGAACGGGCTACTAAGATAAGTTGTATTTTTTATCCCCTCTTACAGGTACACGTAGACTATCTTAACCCTTTTTTATGTTGTTGCAATGTCTTTTTTGGAAAAGGTTTGTTTGATAGCTTTACTTGAAGAAAGGTACAGAGGAGGTTGGGGTTTAATGTTTCATGTGAAAGACAGCACCTCAACAGTGCAGCAGCCCCCTGGTGCTGCACTATAGTATTGGGTAATTGCCCATGTTCCTGGTGTGGGACTAGATCCCACCACCTTCCAAGTTTCTGGTCCCAGAGATCAGCTTGCAACCCACTGAGTTGCTGACGCTAAATCACTATAACTATCAGTTATTTAGGCACAGGGAGGACTGGTCTGCCTTACCTTGATTGCGGGTAAGCATGTGAAGACCATATTTAAAGAACTGTTATCTACAGGGTTATATACAGGATTTCCTAATGCCTGAAAGCCCATAGAAAGCCAATCTGAGTGAGCAGTTGTGTTTATCTGTGAGTATTTGCAGTCCAGAATTATTCATATGTAAATCACCCTGTAATTAAGGGCTGGGGCAACCATCTGTTTTAGGCTCCTGACAGGAAATGTCAGAGGGTCTTGGCTCTCCTTTGACTGTAGGTTAAATAGGACATTGTCTGTTTTATTAAGTGTGTTTTAAGGTGTTATTGCAACACTTGTAACGAGCGAGTTAACACCTTTACATTTCAAACTGTTAGTAAAAATAATCCATCTTCAGGATTGCTTTAACCTCTAGGCTATACTACCAGCTGATCATCAAGAACTACACATCTCAAGGCTGGCTCTGTGTTGCCAACAAGTATTGTGGCCCCCATATCAAGATATTTAACCCTGGCTGTATTTATGTCTGTTCCTCTGGGGCTACCACAGCACCAACTTCTTTTTCCATTCCCTCTCTAACAGCATTTTCTCTTACAATTTTAAGTGTGAACTGTGGTCTCCAGGATGCAAATGTGGCTCCGTACCTACTGGCCTGGCATCATGGGGCCAGCCTTAAAACGTGTATTTTTTGGTTATTAGCTGGCAGTACAGCCTTGAGAGCTGTGAACAAGTTTCATTCATCCAGCAGAATGGGTTTTGAGTCTATCATGCTCTACTTGTATATTGTGTGACCAGAGCAAGTCACTTTACCTCCCTGTGCCCCCAAAACACACCCAGGAAGAAGCTGTAGCTCAGTGTGCTTTTCCTGGGCTAAGACAGTAAAAACAATTTGAGCATGCGTTATGATTCTGAAAATATTATGCTGTTTCTATCCAGATTTGACTTGAAAAGAAAAAAAATAGAACACAATTACTTGTTTATTAATTGCAAAACCACATAGATGGACAAGACTGTTAAAACATACACAACCTGAAATGCATTATTAAAATATAGAATAATATATGGGTGGTTGTGTGTAACCAGAATTTTACACACACACAGCTGAGGTGTTGGATGCAGCATAAAAGCATCCCACACCAAGGGTAGGTGTAAAATTCAGTTTTTTACACACGCACACACATTATTTTATTTCATTAATGGCAATATTTTGTTTCCCTTTCAGCACAGTTCAGTTACTGCAGCACTTCTGTCAGAGATACACACACACACACACACACACACACACACACACACACACACACACTGACTGACTGACTGGTTCTCCCTTTTTTCCCTCTTTTTCTCTTGTGTTGTTTGTTTATTTTTTCTTTCTTTTTTTTTTTGCATTACATTGGAGATGGCATTCTGGAAAGTCACAGGCCATCAGAATAACTGTGGAGTGTAAGACACGCTCAAAGGGTATGAGTGGCAGATCAACCAGATTTTTTTTTTTTTTCAAGGCAGGATCAAAAAGATATATATTTAAAAATATTTTAAATCTTGCTTGCCTTAACAGTGTGAGGCAAAGCTTGAGTGCCAGTACTGGTGCTCATTAACAGAGCCGCCATTTTGGGCAAGATGTTCAGCCCACCCATAGAGAAACTACATGCCAGTTAGCTTTCTGTGGTTGCGCTTGATTGACAGGTGCTGATTACAACCTCCCGGCTGTAACCAAAAATATCAACGGAGAGGTTGTAACTGGAGATAAAAGTGCCGTTATCCATATGTAGATAAGTGCCGTTATCCGTATGTAAAGAATGATCACCATTAAATAAAGAGTATTTTACTTCTTTTGATGAAGTTAAAAGTATAACAGTTTCTTACTGAAATACTCTAGATTGAATGGGATTTTCTATCATAACATTTCCAGAATTCCACTGGATCATTTTCACTAACAGTTTGAAACGTAAAGGAGATAACGCGCTTGTTTCAGTGCACATGCAAAACAATTATTATAAATGTAGAAAGTGTTGAAATTACAACAGTATGGGCTTTCAGACATTAAGAAATCTTGTAGGTGACAGTTCCCCTTTAAAGAACAAATTGTGATACCTGGAAACAGTCAGGCTTCAGAAAAATAAGCAGCACAGGTTGGTGGTGGTTAGTTCGTGCCAGCCTAACCTGATAGTGTTCTCTGAGTGGGTCACCAGGGTAGTGGGTAGGGGCTAGGCTGTTGATGTACTCTATCATGATTACAGTGAGGCCTTTAACTGTGTAACACACAAGAGGCTGCTAAGAAAGAGGAAGGATTGGGGACCAGAAATGGGATTAACTAGCTGGGTAGGTTACTGGTTTTGGGGAGGGGAGACAACAGATGGCGTAATAAGCATGAGGGAATCAGAAGCGAGTCTGGTCAAGAGTGGGGTACTTCCAAGGTCAGTTCTGGGGCCTCTCCTGTTCAGTGTATTTATTAGTGACATGAGGAGGGTATATAGGGTAAGATATGTCTCTTTGCAGATTACACAAAACTGGGGGTTATAAGTGACCCTCTCAAAATCTTTAGATAATGCGACAGGGCATACAGCAAGTCGAGCATGATTCTGGGGTGTATAGGCAGGGGTTTTGACAGTAGAAGAGGGAAGTGATCTTGCCTCTATATACTGTGGGACTTTGGTAAGGCCACTTCTCGGGTACTGTGCCCAGTTCTGGGACCTGCACCTGACGAAGGACAGACTGGATACAGGGTAGCAGAGGGTTACCAGTATGATCCTGGGACAGCAAGGCCAGACATATGAAGAGCAGCTTTAAAGGTCTCAGTATATCCTCAGTAGAGGCCAAGATGGAGATGGGGAGATATGATGGACAAAGGTACTAAGGGGTATAAATAAAGTAGATAGTGAGGACTTGTTCACCAGTAATGAAAACGTAGTATCTAAGGGGCATGATTGAACATGCAAGAGAGGTTTAAGAAGGACGTTAGGAAGCTCTTCTTCACTGAAAGGGTGGCAGATCAGTGGAATAGGCTGCCTAGTGGGTGGTGGAGGCAGGGACAGTAAACTGGATCAGGATCTTGTGGGACATGTGGGGTCTGTTAAAGACAAAAAAGGGAAGGGAGTAAGCTAGCCCCATATGGTGGTAGGCCTATAGGACAAACATTAGCAACTCTGGGGCAGACTACCAGTAAATGGACTGCAAGTCATTTTCTGCTGTCACCCCCTTAACCCGTGCAAAAGGGTTGGTAATACCCTCTACATATGGCATATAAAAATATGAAGCAGACAGCAAAAGAAGGCCTTACGGTCTATCGAGTCTGCTCAATGCGGCGCTCATGTAGCTTGTGTTACATGGTGCACTGCCCACCCCCCATCAACTTGGCCCTTACCCCCCCCTTAAAGCCCCCAACCGTTTCTGACTCAGCACCTCTTCTGATAGTTCATTCCACCTCGACCGCTTCTGAGGAAGTGTCTTTTGGCCTCCTTCATGAAACTTCCACCTGCCACCTTGTAGCTATTTTCCTTGTGTTCCTGTTCTCGCTGAACCTAAAGAGATCCCCAAGGTTGATCTTGTTAATACTCTAGAGGTATTTAAAGGTCTCTGTCATGTCCCCTCATTTCTGTCTCTCCTTGAGTGAGTATGTGTTCAGGTACTCCAGCCTTTGGTCATACAATAGCCCTTTCTGGCCCTAAATCATCTTTGTAGCTCTCCTCTGGACTGCCTGTGTCAAGTTAATGTCCTTTTTTGAGTAGGGGCTTCAGTATTGCACACACTACTACAGCTGCGGATGCACTATTGACCTGTACACTGGTGGCAGTATAACCTCTTTCCTTCTACTGGTGAAGCTCCTACCTGTGCAACCCAGCATCCTATTTGCCCGTACTGTTGCCTTGACACATCTTGTTGAGGGCTTGTGATTGCGATCCCCAGATCTTCCTTGGATACCATGACCATCACATCTCCTAGTCTGTACTCAACCTTGGGGGTTTTGCTTCCAGTGTGCATGGCCTGGCACTTTTTCACAGTTAACCCCAACTGCCAGATTCCAGACAGTCTTTTTAACTTTGACAGATCCTCCCTCAGATACTTGACCCCTCTTCTGTGTCCACCCTCCAACGGATCTTAAGTCATCCATGAAAAGGCATATTTTGGCTGTTATGCCATCCATTATGTCATTAATAAACACATTGAACAGCACTGGCTGAGCATCAGTCCCTCTGAGACCCTGTTGGTGACCCCCAGCATTTCTGAGTCCCCCCCTCCATCACTCTTTGGTCCCTCTCCCAGCCAATTTTCAACCCAGCTTGTCAAGTTGTCACCTGGCCTCAAGTCATCTACTTTCTTGATCATTCTATTGTGGGGGACCAAGTTTGAGGCCATGCTAAAGTCCAGATACAGCATGTCCACTGCCTAACCCCTGTCCACCAATCTTGTAACCCAGTCAAAGAAATCGATCAAGTTAGTTTGGAATGAACTCTTTGCCATAAACCCTTGTGTCTTTGATTCCATTTGTCTTGAGGAACACTACCAACCTTTCTTTGATAACTGTCTCCATCAGCTTGTCAACTATCAATGTCAAGCTGACTGGTCTGCAGTTTCCAGGCTTGTCCTTGCCCCAGTCTTGTGCAGGGGCACTACATCCTCTCAAATCTGATGGCACCACTCTTGTGGCTTAGGAGCTATTGAACAGTTCATTCAGGAGAGTTGGCAGAACTAATGCCAGTCCACAGTATCTCAGGGTGCATGCCGTCTGGCCCCAGAGACTTGTCAACCTTAAGGGTAATCAGCCCCTTCAGTACCCCCTGTTCACAATAATGTCGTCTTCACACGGTTTTCATCCTCTTCCCCATTTTTGTTTTTTCCTGTGGGACTGGTCCAGCTTGTTCTTTCATGAATACCGACTAGAAATATTCATTTGGTACCTCTGCCTTTACTCTGCTGTTCTCCAGCCACTCAGGCCCTTTCTTCAGTTTGACGGTGCCTTCCTTTGTTGTTCATTTTTCTTGACTATAACAAAAGGTCTCATCACCCTATGAACATATGAAATTGCCAGCAGAAACGGGCCTCGTGGCCTCATCGAGTCTCTCGAGTGTGCAGCTAGCCTCTCACACAGCTGGCCCTCCGCCCCCTTCCTAGTATCCTTTACCATGTCCCAACCTCTCTTGAAACTGCTCACTGTCTTACAGGACACTATCTCATCTGGTAAGGTGTTCCATTTGTCCACCACTCTTTCTGTGAAAAAATGTCTTCTCATCTCCCTCTTGAATCTTCCCCCCTCCAATCTCAGTCCATGCCCTCTCATGTCCCTCCCCCTTCTCATCTGAAAACTCCCTTCTGTGTTGGTCTTGTTTATGCCCTTCAGATACTTAAAAATGTTGATCATATCCCCCTTATCCCTCCTCTCCTCCAGTGAATACATATTCAACTCTCCCAGCCTCTCCTTGTAGGGCTTGCTGTCCAACCCCTGGATCATCTTTGTGGCTCTTCGCTGCCTTCATTGACCCCTCTGCTATCCTCAGCTCCGTCTCTGCCTTGGCCTTTCTTACAGCTCTGCTAGATGTTTGTAGCTTGTTCATATAGTCCACTCTGTCTTCTTCCCTTTGGGTCCTCCTAAATAACTTAAAGGAAGCTTTTTCCTTTGCAGCTCAGTCCATCTTTCCTGAAAACCAGAATGGTTCCCTTAGCATGTTATTCCCCTTTTGCTTAAGACAGATGTTTGAGATTTCCTGTGCTCCATCCTGGATTAAGGACAATTTTTCTTCCACACCCATGGTCTGCCCCACGCTTGGCGATGTGCTCTCTCAAAATGAGCCCCATTTTAGTAAAATTGTCCCTCTTCAAGTCCAGAACACAAGTTCTCATTTTCAGCATTTCTTTCCCCATGCCAAGGAGAAACCGCACTTACTGGTAGTCAGTGATTCATAGGGGCTCAGACATGCTGATGCCTCTGACATGGTCCCAGTTTATCAGCACCATGTCCAAAATGGCTTGGTCTCTAGTTCTGTCACCCCTTGGGCCAAGAAACCATCCTGGAACGCATTCAGGATCACCTGACTCCTACTGCTTGCATGTTGGATGATGTGATCCACATCAGGCAAGTTAACGTCTCCCACAATCACCACTTCCCCTTGCTCTGTCACCATCCTTACCTTCTTCCTCTTCTACCGATCCATGGCTTCAGCTGGACTTGGTTGCCTGTACACAACCTCCACTCCTATCTATAGTATCTTCCTGTCTCCATCTAAAACTGCAAACAAATTATCTCATGCACCCCCCAATCTTCCAAGGTGGCCATGATCCCTTTATTAATGTTAAGCACCTCCCCCTTTACCTTGCTGTGTCCTTCCTGTAGAGGGTGAACCCTGGAAAAAATAAATTCCAACTATGGGTCTGGGTTGCCCAGGTTTCAGTAACCACCACTGTTTCCGACTGGCCCTACATTATTACAGCCTGGAGGTCATCCATCTTGTTTCCTAGGCTTCTGGCATTGAAAGACAACATCCCCCTCCAAGACACCTGCCTTCTCCTACTCATGCCCCCTCTTCTGCCTCTGAGTACTTGTCTCTCTCCCCTACACCTGTTTTGTCATTCTTCCAAACTCCAGTTTGCCCCTTCCTCTTCTCCTCTCCCTTACATTTCTTCATATTGCTCTCACATTTACCCCATCCCTGCCTTCTGTTTTTGGCACTCAGTATTGTTTTACTCTACTATTAAAGGGCAGTACTGAATGAGTAGAGTAAAATGACAAGGGGGGGACAGTAAAGCCAAATAAGGTAAAAAAACAACATTGCAAAAGCACTTGATGAATAGCAGCATAAAACAAAGCTAAAATAAGTGCTTCATGCAGCCCTCCCCCCCACGCTCAAGCCCTGTTTAGCTCTGGAAGCCCCCCCAATTCTTTTCTCCCCATTTATGGTGTTGGTCACTGCTCCTGCTCAGGTTTAGCTGTATCTGCCTTAGGTACCTTGCCTGTACTGCATTTCTTTGCACCAAATATTGCTGTTTGTACAGCTGTGAATGTGTTGTTCTTCTGCACCTTATTTTGTTTGTACTGTATTACTTGGCCTGGAATGTTGTTGCTGTACAACTGCACATGCATTGTGATTACTGGTGAACATTTTTATTGCTCTGATTACAGGTTGCTAAACAAATAGCTACCCAGTTGTAACTATGCGTTACAGCAGGGCAGTTGAAACTATGCGTTAAACCTGGGCAGTTGCCGGCCCGGTAGTGCTGAGGGTATAGGCGCTGGATGCCACGCTGACAACCTGGGTTCGAGAACAGACCTTGGCGGTCGGGGTTGGCCGGGGGCATTGAGCATCTGGAGGACTGCTCTTTCTCTTCCCCGGGGAGGGCTAGGGAAACAGCCGCTCAATGAGCAACCTCTGGCGGAGGCTGGGGGGTAGCCGAAAGAGTGTTGTGGCATATGCCAGGGGGTGGAGCCGCAGCATGCATTGCCTTGGCAGCCAGGCTCCACAGGGGGCATAAACTAAGAAAAATACCTCCCTTCTCCCACTGATAGCGTGGTACCTCCCACTCAGGGCGACACTCCCATGGGCAGACATTCCTTCCCATCTCCTCCTCCTGGCCTGGTCTTAACCCTGTAAGAAGTAGCGCCCCTGGGCGGAGCCGGCCCTCCCCAGAGGGTAGACCTAGGGATGCCCGTGCCCGGGAGGAGTTCAGTCGGGGTCACGCGGGGAGGTAGAGTCCTGGAAGGGCGGTCGCCAGAGAGAGAGTTCAGTGGGGTTAAAGAAAGGAAGGAGATAAATAGAATTCGAAAAAAAAACGTGGGCAGTTGAAACTATGCATTACAGTTGGGCAGTTGAAACTGTGCGTTGCAGCTGGGCAGTTGTAACTATGTGTTGCAGCTGGGCAGTTGTAACCCCTCCCTGTCATTCAAGTACACTTTGTTTGCGACATCATCGCTGATTGGTGGAGCGAGTCAGATGGGGCCGACTTTAGCGAGTGAGTGGTAGCATATGATTGCCGATGTCAGCTCCCTGTGTCAGGGAGCTGGCATTGATGAGTTGTGGTTCGCGTTTGTTTTTAAATACACATTTTAAAAAAATATTTTATCATCCGCTTGTCCAATGGGAAGGAGGGAGCTTTGAGGGAGGAAGGTGATGGCAGAACACCACATTTATTAAAAATGCTCAGTGGTAATTATAAATAACAAAACCTGGGCAAGTGCATAAAAACCAGAATTTTACACACACCTTTAATGTGAGATGCTTTTATAAACCCCTCAAGCTTCACTCTATGGATTTATGTAGCATCCTACACCTCAGGTGTGTGCAGAATTTTGATTACACATACCCCCCCCCATTTATTGTTCTCTATTTTGCTCTTGCGCCTTATTATATTGTCTGTTGTACCTCACCCCTGGATGCATCAGGAAAGGAGCTGTTATCAGTTCAGCATGTCTTTCCTGGTAAAACGTTTAAAGAAATAAATGACTACAGAAGGTTCACTAATATAAACATAGAATCTGTCGGCAGATAAGAATCTGGTGGCCCACCTAGTCTACCCTGTTTTTCCCTACCTATAGTGTTGCCACAGACCCTGCTCGGTCTCTGGTCTCCCCGCTAAAGTCCCTCTGTGTCTATCCCATACATTCTTGAACCCTGTCACCGTTTCTGCCCCCACCACCTTTGCTGGTAAACTGTTCCATGCGTCCATCACTCTCTCCACGAAAAAGTACTTCCTCACATTTCCTCTGAACGTCCCCCTTTCTAACTTTGTAGCATGACCCCTTGTCCTTGAGCATCTTTTTCTGTGGAAAATGCTTCCCTCCTGAACCTTGTTTTTGCCTCTGAGGTATCTGAATGTCTCTATTATAGCCCTCCTTTCCCTCTTTTCCTCCAAGGAGTACATGTTAAGTTCCTTGAGCCTTACCCCATAGTGCTTTTGATGCATGCTATGCGCCATTTTGGTTACCCTCCTTTGTACTGCCTCCACCTTCTCTATGTCTTTAAGGAGGTGAGGCCTCCAGAACTATGAACAGTACGCAAGGTGCAGCCTAACCAATGATCTGTATAGGGGTATTATTACCTCCCTCCTTCTGCTGGTGATTTCCCTTCCTATGCATCCCAGCATCCTTTCAGCCTTGACCACTGCTTTGTCACACTGCTTTGCTACCTTGCAGGCATCAGAAATGATCACCCCAGGTCCCTTTCCTGCTTTGTAACTGTTAATACCTCTCGTCCCAATTGGTATCTTGCCCCCCCCCCCCCGAGTGTCTATGGCCCAAATGGATTATTATGCACTTCTTTGCGTTAAAACCCAGATGCCAAGCCTGTGACATTCTTCCAACTTTTCTAGATCACTTCTCATTTTTTCTGCTCCTCCCAGTCTGTCTGCTCTGTGACATAGTTTTGTGTCATCTGCGAACAGGGATACTTTCTCTTCCAGCCCTTCTGCAATGTCACTGATGAAGACATTGAAGAGGACTGGCCCTAGTGCTGATCCCTGTGGTACTCCGCTGGTCACTTTGCCTACGCCAGAGTGACTTCTGGTTACCACCACCCTCTGACTCCTATTACCCAGCCAATTTCCACCATTTTTACTACCTTAGGACCTACTCCTAGGCTTCCCAGCGTTTTTAACAGCCTTCTGTGTGGAACGGTGTTGAAGGCTTTGCTGAAATCCAGGTAGGCCATGTCCACCGCTCCCCCTTGATCCAATTCCCTGAACACTCAGTCAAAAAACTCCGATCAGGTTTGTCTGGCAAATCTCCCCCCTGCGAACCCACTCTAGTTATTGATAAGTAGGTATTCCTCAATCCTTTCCTTTAATAGTGATTCCATTACCATGCCTACCACAAACATCTGGCTGACTGGCCTATAAAATGCATGCCTCTTCCCTATTTCCACTTTTGTGGAGAGGGACTACATCTGCCTTCCTCCAGTCCTCCGGTACCTCCCCTGTTTTTAATGACAATATATACCATTCCTTTTGTGTGCTTTTAGTGGAAGATGGCTGACTACACATTATGCATCAAAACTAACAGAAAACTACTGTTTTATGAATCTTTCATATTAATGGGAATATGGCTGGCTACACCTTCTAGATATGCAGTGATGGTCCAAAACTAAACAGATAACTGTTCTGTTCTCTGAACCTCTCTTATTATTAATGGGAACATGGCTGGCTACACCCTCTGCATATGGGTTGATGGCACATAACTGACAGTTGTTCCGTCCTATACATTTATGAGTTTTCAGTGAGAAGATGGCTGACTGCTACCTCAACATAGTGGATGATCCGTTCTATGCTTTTAAAGAGCCACTGATGCCTCAAGAACTTCGAAAAACATAATATTTGGTCACAACAGCTTTATACTTATTTACTTTGAATTTCTTATCCCCAGTATTTATTACTGCGGTCATATGCATGAACACAGGATTTGTGTTCCTTGAGGATTTATCCGCTCCTTTTGCATCTCCCCAACCTGTTGTCACAATACCTTGCTTGTGACAACACAGTTATTCCCATGGTAATAGACTGATGTCACAACAGAGCATTATAATTTCAAGCATAATTTTAAAATAAGCTATGGAAATAGATGAATTCTAAGGGATACAGATATTTTTCTTGGGGGAATTTCTTCCATAATAAATAATGGAGAGGAAAAATGTTTAACAATCTGTAGATGATGTATGAAATAACAGCTGGACTGTTTAAATACTGTGTTTTTTAAAGTTTTGCCAAAGGCGTCAGCTGTTCTTTAATGAGTTTTCGGTGCGAAGATGCTCAGCTGTACCCTCTGCATATGGGATGACTGCCCAAAGCTAACGAATAAATTTACCATTTTACATATTTGTAATAGAAAGATGTTCTGCTGCACCCTCAGCATATGGGAATGAAGGCCAAAATCTAAATGGATCTCTGCCTATACACTACTTACTGGGTTCATTCTGCAAACCAGTTACTAATGTGAAAGTTGGATTTTAAGATGCACTGTCCAAAAGGAAATATACTCCAACTTGTGGGAAGTCACATCCTCCCATTGTGAACTACACTCCTCCAGTGTGCCCCAGATGAATAATACTTCTGTTGTAATTAATTTTTCTGCTTTCACCAGCCTCCAGTGCGGCTAGACTCCCCCTGCCTCATCATCCCAGCTTTCTGCCAGGACTTATGGTTGCGTGTCAGCTATGTGGCCCGGGTGCTCATTGGGTGCTGGGTCTGTGAGTGTCAGGAGTCAGTCAGTTGAACTAGGCTACCTTTTTCCTCCATTTTCTTCTCTGCCGAGTGGGCATGCAGTGGCACTCAAGACAGCCCTTTGCACCCTTTTCTGTGTAAGATGTTAGTGGCCCGCTACTCCCCTTGTCTCTGATGTAATGATCCCTGGCTGCCTTGCCCCTAGCTGTAGCTAGAGTGCCATGTTCCCTCCCACCCAGAAGAAGAGAGCTGTCATTCAGAAACTCATTCCTCTCCCTCCTAGGTCAGCTCTCAGCCACCATTTTCTGCTCCCAAACTAGGGTCGTTGGCAGCAGGTTTAGTGTCCAGCGCCTAAACCCTCCATGCCACTGGCCATCCTCCAGAAGCAAGTGTCTTGTAGCGGTGTACTACTTAAATTAGCATAGCATATTTGGTTGTTTTTTGTTTAAAAAAAAAAAAAATAACTCTTACCACACCTCACTTGTTGACATAGACGACTGCTGGTTCCACACACACAGCAAATTAAATCTCAAGTCCCATATACTGTTGCAGTGTGTTTAATCACCAAATGTCCAAGATGTTTCCACCATCATCATGCATATCCATTTTGGCAATATCTAATTCACAGGCAGCATCAATATTAGATTATTTTTAGCTTTGTGAAACTTTAATATAGATATACAGTGGTAATTGTGCAAAAGTTGCATTGTTCAAGTTCAAGTTTATTGCAGAAAAACTCCACTGAGCAAGCTCATTCACAAGGAGGTCCTGTGACATAAACACTTAAAGTACAAACACAGATAGGTAATAACAGTATATACATGAAATGCACGTTACATGATACAGGCTGGATATACATACAAGGGTACCACATAGGGTGACCGCAGGTGGTAAACATTGATATGAGACAGGAAGCGACTTACAGGTTGCATACTGATAAATGAAACATGATGACTGGTGTGTGCAATACATATACAGTATTTTGGCAGCTAGAACAAACAACAGTCTACAACTGATATGGGGGAGGAGGATTTGATAGAGTAGCAGTGGAGCATAAGCATAGATAAAGCCAGGAGTAGAAGGGGAAGGAAAGCAGTTAATATGACAAATCAATTATACCTTACCAGTGGATAAATATGGCACACATGGGGAAGGAAGAGACTTAATGACAGTTACAGGTGTCTTTTATTTTGGCTGAACTTAGCGATTTGTAGAAGTTTATTGAAGCTGTGCTAGTTAGTTTCAGTACGGTTTGTAATTTGTTCCAGATGGAGGGAAGGGCATATGCAATAGTACGTTTACCAAAGGAAGTCCGCGTCCTTGGTATGCATTGTAGCGCGGTATACTGAGCATTTTGCCCAAGCGTGGTACCCATTGAATAACATGTATACTGCTGCCATGCAAATGACGCGCGATGTGCAGTACTGCGCAACTTTACTGTGGCAACCACTGTATTACTGCCAATTATGACAAAATGAGCCATCGAAGAATTAATGCAACTTTTATGCAAAGTCATGAAAATTGCACAAATGCAAAAATTGCGATTCCACACAATTTAGCAGAAGAATTATCATTTTTTCCCATTCTTCTGCCTACATATAGTACTGTACCACAGTTGCTCACCCTCCAGCTGTTTTGCTATTAAAAATATGTAATATTCTTACACAGCACAGTTATTATTTTGTGCCGTTATCCTCTATGCTTAAGATACAATCAGTCATCTTCCCCTACATACATTAACTTTTGGGCCAACATACCATATGCAGAGGGTATAGCTAGCCGTCTTCTCACTGAAAACTCATATAATACATTGAATGGAACAGGTGTCTTTTAGTTTTGTACAGTCACGGAACAGCTACTAAATCTCGTAGTTTTAGGCCATCATCCTAGATGCAGAGGGTACTGTCAGCCTTCTATCAATTAAATCAGTACCACCTATGGGACATGGGCCGGCTTTGTCTGCCTTGGTTCATTTTTACACACCATGTAATAAATATCAGATCCTGCAGATGGCCCATAATTTATGTCCTAATTTTTTTGACTAGGGGGTTTTGTTCTTTGATTCTAGAATGTTTGCTTCTGGGAACCTTCTGCTAGACACACATACTGTACTTCCTTAAGTGAAAGCAGTTTGGTATCTGTTGGTCCATGTCCTTGAACTCATTTCATTTTCTGAAGGACCTGGAATACCTGCTCCACCTTCACCAATCCAAATTTCAGTATTCCTCCATTATGGTGCATTTGTTGGCCATTTTGGCTTTCTACTGATACGGCAGTAACCAGAGGGTAGTGATTAATGGGGGAATCCTCGGGTATGAGGGGAGTCACTGGTGGGCCTCGACAAGGCTGAATGTTGGGGCTGGCACTTTTTATCATTTTCATTAGTGATATAGGAGAATGCATCAAAGGAAAATTTGCCTGTGTGCTGGTGACACCAAGCTGTGTTGCAGGGTTGAGAAGGAACGAATGATTTGAGGGAGGACACGGAGAGAACCAGAGGTAGCTAAAGATCATGGAGCTGGGCTTTAGTGCCAAAAAGTGCAAGGTCATTCATGTGGGCAGCAGGATTTCAGGGACAGAATATTGGGGGGGAGGATGACGACAATTACCGTGACTGAGGAGGAAAGGGATCTGGAGGTGGTAATCTCAAGTAACCTCAAAACAGCACAATTTAAAGGGATACTGACACCTGAAAGAAAACTTTGAAAAACATAATAATTGGGTTCAATTCAGCTTGCATGCCATATATTCTATGTATTTCTCTTCCCCAAGTTTTATTAATGAGTAAATATGCAAGACTACATGATCTTCATCCCTTAGAGTTCATCTGCCTCTATAGCTTACTCCCTACTTCAAGTCATAATCCTCTTTTGTGACATCACAATGTGTTGCTGTGAGAGTAACTATGATGTCACAAGCAGTGCATTATGACTTTAGGTAGGGAGAAAGCAACATGGATGAATGGGAGTCTGCAGGAAAAAATATTTTGTTTTAATGCAAATGATCTCAGTAATAAATAATAGGGAGGAGGAATACAGAACTAACTTGAAACACAAGCTGAACTGTGTCTAAATATTATGGTTTGTTGAAGCTGTCCTGAAGGTGTCAGCTGCTCTGTAATAAGGCAGTATGGAAGGTGATGGAATGCTGGGCTGTGGTAGGAGGAACAGCCGTAGGGGAAAAAGATCATATTACTGTTGAACAGGACACTGGTGCGGCCACACCTGGAGCACTGTGTGCAGTTTTGGAACCTTCTTCTAAAAAAGGATGTTAACGTGCTCGAGTCCATGTGGAGGGAGAGTGACCAAGATGATTCCAGGGTAGCAGGGGGAAACATGTAAGCAGAGATTGAAGTGACTCGATGTCTACTCATTGGAGACCAGAAGGGAGAGGCGGGACATGACAACTGCATGCAGGGTTTAACAAAGTCGACTCATTTGAGCTGTTCACAATCAGTAGCAACTCTAAGAACAGAAGTAACAGCAATAAACTAGTGGGGGATAAGTTTAATTTTACTTGTAACATGGCATTAATCACACAGTGGAAATCGGCAACAGCGATAGGTGGAACGGCATCACGGGACCCGATTCGGAGCGGGTATTAACCCAGGGTATATGCCGTGCCCGCCGAGGTAGTACTGACAGCAGCCAGAGCCCAGGTTAGCAGCACTGGGTGGTGGGGCCGAGCGAGCGCAACAGCAGCAAGACAGGTGCAGCGGCAGCCTAACTAGCCATCCGAGCTCGGAAATGGGGAGGGGGAGGACCAGAACCTACAGCAGACAGTGGCGAGAGGTAGCACATCACCAGGGAGAGAAAGTATCCAGGGTAATAGTGTGTGCTTTTCACTGTGAGGAGGCATTGCGATGGAGCAGTAGGTGGACGAGCAGTGGTGTGGGGCAGGAGCAACTGAAGACCAGAAGTGGCCGGACACAGGAAGAGACTGCAGGGCAGAGTCAGGTGCAGCACGGACAGCCCAGGTGGAACACAGCAGCGCCGGAGCAGTCAGCGGGAGGCAGCAGGAAGTGAGCCCCCTGATATGCAAATCCCGAGCTGATCCCTTCTCGCGCTGATTGAAACTTGCACCGGAGACCTCCCGCGCCAGGTATGAAGGCAGTACCCGCACCGAACTGGACATGACCGGGACAGTGATGTTGGCTACAGTCAGCTATGCGGTTGCAGGTATAACAGCAACTTACCGCATTAGTATGTAGATAATGTTGTGCACCATTGTGTGAACGCAGCGCCTCCGTGTTTTCTTTTTGGTCTTGCAGAGTTTGCACCTCGATGCCACCACTGACCCTGACCCCATGTTACAAAGCGCATTAAGCCACTCCGATCGGTGGCATCTAATGCGATTGATGCATGGGAGGGAGGCTGCTGGCCTTCGGCCACAACCCCCCCTCCAATGCATCAATCTAGCATTAGATGCCACCTTCGTCGTGGCTTAATGCTTACATGAGATGATAGGAAGTGCTAAGGGTAGTGGATGGATGAAGCAAGCTTCCTGATGCACTGATCAGTGCTAAAATGACTAAAGACTATAAGAGAAGTAGGATAGACAGACGGCTAGCCATGGAGACAGGGGAGGTCAGGGTGGGTGGGGGGAGATGGTCATCATTCCCTAAGGATGCATGCATCACCTCATGAAACAGACTGAATAGACCATAAGGCTTCATTCTGTTGGCAGTTTTGTTCATTTCTAAAATAGGATAGTTCATTTAAGTCTGCATTATTTCCCTCTAGAGCGCTGGATGGAACCTGCAGATAGTCATCCCAGTCATACTTGTATTATGTCCCTTTAGCCCCCCCCCACCAAAAAAAAAATAATTGGAAGAATGTAGTACTATAGTTAACAAAGTTCCACTAACTAATTGAAAGGGGGAGTGTGTAAGGGCACATGGTATTCTTATTATGACGCTAAGCTACTGTAGAATTAATTTATTTCACTGTTTAAAAAAAAAAAAAAAAGTTTTGCTGTAGAACAAAACCCACTAAATTAATTGAACAGCCAAGTTAGTTATCTGTGTCAGACTCATCAGACTCATTGAATAGAAGTACAGGACTGCAAACTTTAACTGCAACTAACAAGTCGCATAGCCTTGAACTGCTAAATTAAATGAACGGGTGACTTTTCAATTCTACAGCGTGTGGTAAGGTTAACGGTAAGGAGATTGTAAGGGAGTTGCTGAGGAATGTGCAAAAGTTGGAGAGGTGGTCCAAGGTTTGGCAGTTGAAATTCAACACCAAAAAGTGCAAAGTGATGCACACCGAGAACTGGAGCCCCAGTATGGAATACTGGAAACTGGACACTACTACTGAGGAACGGGACCTTGAAGTCATACTGAATGTGACTCCCTAAAACAACCTAGCCAATGAAATAAGGCCTGCAGCAAGCAAGGCAACCAGGATGTTAGGGTATACTGGGAGAGGATTTGATGGCAGGAGAAGAGGAAGCACATGAGGAGAAGCTGACTGGAGGGAAATTCCAGAGGTACTTGAGGAAGTTTTTTTTTGGTTTGATTTTTTTAGAGGGAGTGGTTGGGCCATGGAACCACCTGTCTGCTGAGGTGGTGGGTGGCAAAACTATTAACTGCTTCAGACACAGTTGGGACAGAGTTAGGGACTTAAGTCACCCCGATGTGATGGTGTGTGGGGGGGAGAGGGGTATAGCAGCAAGGCAAGGAAGATGGGGGCATGTAGCATGGGCATCAACCCTGTATAGACACTAGGTCTTGGTGGTAGGATAGGGTATTATGGGAGACTATATGAAGCAATGGTCCTTTTCTGCCATCAGCTTCTATATTTCTGTTATAAAGGGTTATGTCAGAATTAATTTACTGTCTTGTTGACTGAGCTGTAACTGTTGATCTTTTTGCTTTCTTACAGCTATCGTATGTGTGATCCCTCTGAAAAACATATCTACAAAACATCGCCCTTGTTTGGAGTGTTTTATGGAATTGACAAGACTGGAGTAATGCAAGTGGGAGACCCTGTGTACAAGCTTGTTTAGGATTGGAACAGCATTTTTTTCCCCTGAAGATTCCATATCTCTTTATTTAATAAAGGTTTGTCACTTTTGAGAACCATTGAAAGACCATATTTATGCACAGTTCTGCTTATATTTTGTAGCTCTTTCTGTACTTCTGTTCCTTTTTTATTTTTCATTATTATGTTAATTTAACAGAAAGCGGATCCATGTGCCCTACAGTTGATCTACACCTGCTGTTTAATCTTCTGCTGCAGTCACAGTCCTTTGTGATGACATACTCATTTCCATGGCAACAGACCTTGGTGTCAGAAACATAGGATAGGACTTCAGCAAAGGATCAAGCAGAAGAACAACTCTGCTGAACAGGGATACTGCTTCCATGCAAATAGACCTATTAATGAAGAACAGAGGAACGAGAATTGCCGAAAATATATCCAATATAAGCTGAATTGTATCCAAATATTGTGCTGTTCATTGTTTTCTTAAAACTGACAAATTCTTAAAACTGACAAACTGTCTTTAGCAAACTTATAGTACTTATGGAAGGGGCAATGGCAAATAACATTTTTTCTCCAGTTGAAATTTGGGTTGTTGTGGTTTCAAATCTCAGCAAATGCTGGCATTACCAAGCTGTTAGTACAGCAATTTTCATTCACTCCTAGAACGCCAGTGTACAGTAAGTCAAAAATGTGTCTATTCAACCTTATTTAAAATGGCCTCTGCAGAGTGAATGGGTGGGAACCAAAGAACAAGAAAAGAGGATAGGATAACAAGAATGAAATAAAACATAATGAGAGCACTGTAAATTCATAGACACAGTCAGATACCTGAGAGTTTTAAGATGTCATGGTAGAAAAATTGGACAGTAGGAAAGCATCATAAGAATGGCAGATATATTATTGATGTACAGTATATGTTAAGGTGACTGCAGCACCAGCAGTACCTCGGACGTAATGAACTTCAAGTGCATTGCTCATTTCAATGATAACTGTACTCCACCTAGTGTACTTTCTGACCTACCAGTAGGAAGGATCCTACTCCAGTAGCTTCTGCCCCTTGCTGTTACTGTGATCTGTCTGAGTCAGGAGTGTCAGAGTGATATAGCACAAGCAGTAACCCATTCTGATGGTAGAATGAACAACAGAAGAGTGGGACAGTCTCACCTGTCAGTTCGCTGGTTCTCTGCTGGCTGTTTAGGTGGAGATGATGCCCTGACATGCCACAGAACCATCATAGTGCGACTTCCTTGGTGCTCAGGAGACCGCTGTTTTCATCTGAAAAGGGACACTTCTTTTGTAGCTTCTGCTTTGAACTAGCAGTAAGTTGTTAGATTTTTTAATGCAGCAGCAACATGTTAGTTGACAAAAAAGTCATCATATAGGTTTCTTTAGCAAGAATGCATTGGTAGAAAAATGTTATCATAGTTTTTTTTAAGCAATAATGAGATGCTGCCCCCAAAATCATTATTACCGTTTTCTTTTCTTCTTTTTAATTTTATTCCTACATTAGAGATTAAAGTTTTTGCAGTTGCCAAAGACCCACACATTTGAAATTTCTACAAAACAAGAGGAGGAAATACACTAACTAAATAACAAAGACAGTACTTTAAAAAAAAAAAAAAAGTGATGCTTTCTGATTAGGATGGTTTGCAAATTGATATATTTTATTTTTTTTAGCTACTACTTTCTGCTCCTGTTGCCCCAGTCCCTACCGCAGGAGGAAGCCCCTAGCCCCATCCCCCAGCGTCTGCCAGCCAACACTGACCCTTACCCCTAGGGCTTACTCCCCCTGGCGGGGCCGGTGGGGTTCTCCAACCCCCACCGGAGACCGGATCCAGTATGGCCAGCACCGTGGCTAGCCGGGAGCGGGGTCTGCGAGGTGCCTTCTGTTATGTGCCGTGGCAATGTTTTTTTCTCCTCCATTTTCTCCCCAGAGAGGAAGCATGCAATGATGTCGGTGGAGCTCGCTCTCATGCATCTGTGCACGCTCCTCCAGGCATCTGCCCTATCTCTGCCCCCCTTCTGCAGTGTCAGCGCACTGCACACCAGCCCCGCTAGGGGCCAGTCTAAGCCTGACCACTGGCATCCCCCCACCCCGGAGAAGGAGAGTAGTTCCTCAGATGCTTGATCCTTCTCCTCCCTGCCAACCCCTGGTGGGCCATGTTCAATCCCGAATGGTCGTTTGCCAACGTAGAATGAGGTAAGGCATCCAGCACTTCAGCCCTCATCACTGGGCCAATGGCTTGCAAAATTTTTACATCCTCAGCATCTCCAGACATTCACTGTAATTCACAGCATTTAAATTTGTAAATCCACAAAAGCCATGTCATTTCTTCCAATTCTTCGGGAGGGTCTTGCCTTCTGGCAGAAAGCTCCCAGCCATCCCTTCAAGTCAAGTCGTGTCCTTTTAGGCAAGTAGGGCTACAGCTACAGTCTGCTGTACCACAGCTACGGGAGCAATGCTGTGGAGATTCCTGAGCTATGTGTTTAAGTTTCTGCTCTCCTGCCATGCCCACCAAGCAGACATTAAACATTTTGGTGTGGTGTGGTGATGTTCTATTTATAGAAACCTTGAAGTTGCCAGCAGAACAAGTTCCTTTGGCCCATTGTGTCTGCCCAGTCCTGCCTATCTAATGTGGAATGTGAGGGCATTTATGGCTCCTCAGTCTCCCTCCCCTTTTTAATATTGGCTTTACCAAGCCCATGTATCTGTCCCATCCGTGTTTGAGTCACCCCACTTATTTGGCACAGACTATCACTTTTGGTAGCTTATTTCATCCCTCTATTGTCCCTTCCCTGAAAAAACATTTCCCGGTATTGCTCTTGAATTTGCCCCCTTCAACTTCATGGAGTTTCCCCTGGTGCATGTGTTCCCACTCCTCTTGTGAACAATTTATTTTCTTAACCAACTGCCCATGTTGGACAAAGCCGAAGGCTTTACTGAAATCAAGGTACTGTGCATTCACCCTCTGCCTCTTGTCCTCTGCCTTGTCACCCAATCAGAGATATGTCAGGTTTGTTTTGTACAGCCTCCCCCCCCCCCATTAACCCATGTTGTATTTTTTTTGTTTTGTTTTGTTTTTGTCCTGACATCATTTTGCATCCAGGTAACATGCCAGCCTCTCTCTTAGCATGGTCTCTAGCAGCTTACCCACAGTTGACAGGACTGACAGATGTGTAGTTCCCTGGTTCAACCCTGTTCCTGTGAAGGGGAACAACATTTACTGTCGTCCAGTCCCTGGGTACTTTCCCTGTGTCCAGTGAGCTGTTGAAAACTTAGCTAGTGGTCCAGCTAGGTCCTGCCCCATCTCCATAATGGAGATGCAGCTTATTTGGGCCCACATACATATCAGCTTTCAGTGCACTTATGCCCTCTAGTATGCATGCTTTATCATCAGAAATGTGTGCTGGCACCATCCTGATACACCTACAGAATGACTCCAGTATGTACAGTCAAAAAGCAACTTTAGTGGAAGAGCTGTTTAAAAATTGTTGGTAGCTGTCATGCTATTTGACATATTAATTACAGAATTAATAATAAAAGCTGTTTCCCAAAAATCTGAGTGAATAGGAAATATATGGATGATGACTAATTATATCTGGAATGCATTAATGCTAAAAAATGTATATGGAGATATTTTTGGCATCAAACAAAAGTGCTGCTTTCAGTAATGCTGTTTAAAGAGTAATTGGTTTACAAAAGCAGAATTAGTAGCAGTGGCTAAGATTCAAGTGTCACAGTTAATTACCACTTTTCAAATTTGGCGGGGGGGGGGGCATAAAAAACTTCAGAAATGTATTCAAATATTACTGCAACACTCCCAAAGACTTGTACGAGACTATGTGAACCACGAAGAAATAAGTGCACTCTGTGAATGCAAGTCCAGTTAGTTCTATGAGAGCAGGGCTTTTGAAGATTGGTACTGTTGAGACTGTTGGCGTGTGATAAGATTCCAAATCATCATGGTGCCAGGCAGGATAATGATCTTAGTCATGAGAATTGCAGTTTATTTCCTTTGAAGGGTTAAAAAAAACCTCAAGCTACCTGGGTCCTCCAGGGCAGCTCTGCCAGGCGCATGTGACCCCAGCCTTCAAACTACAGAAAGAAATTTAGATTTGGTTGTGAGGGTCTAACAGGAAAGAGCTCCATGTAGACAAAACCTTAAACTTTTTATTTTGGTTACTTCATATATTCAGCGAAGAATATTAAAACTGTTTTGCAGCAGGCCTGATTAAAAATGGACAAATCCAGCAACCAGTCAAGGAATGGAAAGATGTGTGTGGAGAATATGCTTTAAAGTTGTTCAGAATGTTTTTACGATTTGTTTAAAAAGATGCTTATACACATGACTTTTACCACGTGACATTACCAAAAAGTAGTGTGTGTGTGTGTCTGTCTGTCTGTCTCCAAATATTGCTCAGAATGTAGGGCTGTTTGTTTTAAATGATTGCTCCGAGATGGAAGACACACTCCATGTAACTTTTCGTAACAGAAGAGCCTAACATTTACAGTTCTAACCTCAAATTTTCAGGCACTGTTTATTTGATTATAACCTATAACTGTTTCAAGTAGTCACACATATGGCCTTTTCATGGCTTTAGAAATCAAGCCGCAGAAGCACTTTAAGAGAGTATGAGTTTGGCCAACACCTGCTGACTGGGTCAGCACCTCAGCCTCTCAGTTGATCAGTTTCACAGTCTGTTGCCAGTCTCCACTAAGTTTGTGGGCAGTAACGGAAGCTAAAATATATCTTGCGACTTTTGTGTGCACCACTTGAAAAAGATTGACCGATCCGTGAGTGTAGTATACATATTGATTTCAGCTTTGTCAGGCTGTATATCATGTGAACCAAAAGTAACCTTTTTGAGCTAGACAATCAGTACCAAGATCTTGTATAGTCTGAATATAGTACTAATTTTGTACAGTCTTTTTACAGTAACACCACTGCCATCATTCCCTTTGTGTTCTCATTGAAGAACAGCTTATGTGTGTCTCAGTGCAGCATTTCCAATTACGGATGCTTTCATGGACACCTAGTGAACACCTTGGGCCTAATACACAGTTGCAGAGGACTAGTGCAAGATTACCTCAAATCCTGCATGTGTGACCCCTGAGCTATACTCACAGAAGAAAACAGAGACATGGAGATCCAGAGGTGGCAGAGGGTAGCAGTGGGAAAGAAACTATACCAAATGGAAGATAACGGAACCTCCCACAATGACTAGCCAACGCTGTTGTGCTTTTAGAACAACATACCTCACATAACCCAAGAGTGATGGTTGAGATGTTTCCAAAAGGGTGTTCAGATGCCCATCTCCTCTGCTATAACATTTCAGCCTGAAATGTGCCATGATCATGTAGCTTCTGTTTGGTTAGTGAGTCCTTTACTATACACCAAGAGGGGCACAGGCCTTCCTTGTATGGCCTAGAACTCGGTTGTCACTGCAAGGAAGGGGGTCACCATGCATATGGCCAGCCAGGACAGTCTCAAACATACATGCTAAAGCACTGGAGCACTCTGGATGCAGTGAGGTTTGGAATAATCCAATACTTGCAAGAACTCCACTCAGTCGGTTGCTTAGTTTAGTGTAATGCACCATTTATTTAACCCCACCATGCCAAATCTCCGCAGCCAACACACCCAAGAATTTCACTCCTTCAGGTTTCGTTAGAGGACAGTCTCACATCATGATGAACCCCACAATTCCGGTCACAAACTTTTATGACGCCTCTGCCTATAGTTCAGTTAAAAGTAGGCCATAGCAGGGGCATTGATAGAGAGAGACCAATAAGTGAAGAGGGGCAGTGGGGCATAAACAGAGTCATGGGAAGAAGTCTTTTGGATGGTGGTACAGGGTAGCTGGGCTAAGGAAAGGGGTTCCACTGGATGCCAGGAACAGCAACAGGTATGGGGGCCACCGGACCACCAGCAGGACTGGGAGCTTTATTCCACAAATAGGGGCACTCTGCCCAGAAGTGGGCCTAAGGTACAAGTCGGTGATGATGTAGGTAGTAGGTACCTCTGTTCACAGTTTCCGGGAAGGGCACAGAGCAATGCAGTTGGAACTATGCCATGTACAGATCTTGGTAGGTGTTGCTAAACAAGATTCCTTAGGCACAAATATTTGTGATCCCTAACATTTAGTCACCTTCATTTGCATTCCGACTTAATTAGGGGGCTGGGACTCACTTGCACACCAGTTATGGCAGAATTATGTATGTATAGTCGTAACAGGGAGGCTTTTCAGTCTGTCTTGCGACTCTGAACTGTGTATTGGGCATGTAGTGTTTCTGCTTTCCGTCCTGAGGAAGTCATTAACCATATAATAAGTAGAATATCCTACATTTGGATGACTTTTTATTGAGGGGGATCTTTCTGTCAAAGAAAAACATACATGTCCGCTATGATTAGTCCTTAAGAAGCCTTAATAATTGTGTTTTTTATAGTTAGCTTGGATAGCACTTGAAATTGTCTTTTTGATGTAGAAAAGGCAAGTGTTTCATGTTGTTTCTTTTAGCCAATAGTGTATGCAATAACCTGTATACAATGGAAGCCACTGATGAGATGCTGTATACTGTATTTGGATATATCGGTAAATATCACAGGAAATTAAATTGAAATGAATGGGGATTTCTTGTGATGTATCGTGATATATCTGAATATTCTACATCATATCACTGACTACCATTGTAGTTACAAAGTCGTAAAATACACTGGCTAGTTATCAGTGTTAAAAGCACATTGTAACTTGTTACAATTGTGTCAAAGTGTAGCAAGATTTGTGTGTTACAAATGTCACCACTATAGATTTTGAAATGTAATGCATGTTATTGGTCTCATCTGTAATAAATAAAATATGGCTTTTATTACCTGTGAATGAGGATTTATTGCTGTTTGAACAAGAAAATAATTGGGTCTGTTCAGATAAACTTGCTGCCATTGTGGCTGCAACTGTACCAAGCAATTGCGTATTTTGAATTTTTTTTTTTTTTAGTAGTTTCCAGTTTCCACTGTGAGTGTGAGAGTAAAAGAAGAGCATACCTTGACACATTCTACATAGTCAGTTGACTGTTACTGTTTTTTTGGGAGGGGTTAAGGTGTCAATGAAGAACTGTTTTCCTTTAACACACCTGTATTTTGCTTGTGTATTGAGACTAGTTGGGGGTTCTCTTTTACCTCCTTTGCACATTTCTAATGCAAATTAAAGAGAATTCTGGTATTACAATGCCAGAAAAGCTCTATTGGTGAGGATCCTAATGTACAGGAAATTGGAAAACTAAGGATGAATATCTAGGATACTGATTAGTTGACTCCCATATGCAGAGGAGTAGATTGTGAATTTAGGGTTTAAAGAACATAAAGTGACTTACTGCTATTATTATAATAAATAGTATGGTGTTCTAAATTATATTTATTTAAAATTTCCCAGCACCAGTCATCCCCCCCCAAAATACATGACAGGTTGGTTGTAATGTCTATTATCATAAAACTGTTTCATGCAATTGTCCAAGGCTGTATGTGGGTGTTGATGTGCGATATGACCGCCACTACTCATTGTCACTTCACTACCAGTCTAGCATTGCTCATAAAGCACTTTAGGATACATTGTGTATGAAAAGCGCTATATTAAATGCTGATGCTTCTTCATGTGCTAGCTAACTGGGTTCCAAACATGCAGAAAGCTTGATATTCTCCCTTAGTTTTATAATAAGGCATTAAAGCATGACAGTTGTGGGGTAATGGCACAGTACAAGAGGTTTCACACTCAGGAAGTACCATAATTCCCTATACCTTGGATGCCATAGTATGATTCTGAAATGTCTCCTCTAATGTTTAATCATAAAACTGAATAATCAAAAATAGTGTGTTTGTTAGTTACAGTCTCATGGGTTCATAAGCCCCAGTGCCACATCAAGGCTGCTGGTCCCACAGAGGTCCACACACACACCAAACAGACAATCCATTTAGCTTGGAAGCACCTTTTGTAGTCTGATTTCCTTCACTCATGACACAGTTCCCCGGAGGACCAAACTGAAGGTCTGTTCTCATTCAGAGTCATTGATATAATGGAAGTGCTGCGAATGTGTGGATGTGATGGATTTAAACTCTCAGGGAAGAGGGGAAAGGAGTATCCTTTCATCCATTCCAAGCCCTACACGGAGGGGTGAGTTGGAAGAATGAACCTACACTCTGACATGGGAGAGGAGAACAGCAAGAATAGAAATATGTTCTATGTAAAGGTCTAGGGCAATTCTAGGCAAAATGCATGCAAGTCACTTGGGCAAGTAGTGCCATAAACCAAGTAGCAAGACTGGTGGTCCACAGCCACTTCTCGCTAGCCGGCAGGACTGGAAGGATCTCAGAAAGGATCACCCTGTGCATCTTCCCTTCAGGAACATCCCTAATTCTGTGAATGACTGCTTCATGTCCTTGGGACTTCTCACCCTACGTTTATGCCAGCATGGCCAATGACTGCTTCTCCTTTCAGGTGCATTGCTTGGCCCTGGATAACATTCATGTGACCTGTGATCCAGGCAGGCAAACCACTTCTCCCAAGATACTGTTTTAGTCCAGCAAGCCTCCTTCTACCTCACCCAGTGTCCTAACAATGGAGTCATCAATGACTACTACCTTCCTGTCATTCCACCGAGCCTTTTCCTGCGTCTTGCTACCTTTGGCCGATCAGGGGTCCTGTTACCTGGACTGCTCCCAACAGCCCCAGTTACTAGTTGCCCCTTCCTTTCAACCTGGTCAGCCAGAAGTCAGTGCATGTTGCTGTTGTCACTGGTGATAGTGTTCCCTTATTAACATACCTTCTACCCCACCTTCTCCACTCGTATCCATCCCTAATCTCTTCCACTAGTGGTCACAGTCTCTGACACCCTTTTCCCAACCCAACCCTACCTGTGAGTCTGCTGCCCCTCCAGGCTTAATGCCCAAGTCTCTAGCCTCCTCTCCCTCCATCTTCCTCAGTTACCTCTCATTTTCCTGCACCTGTATGATACAGTCATCTGCCACTGAAGCCTGACTGCATACCTCTTGAGAATGCTGACCGCACTGCACTATCTACAGATGTATCACCCTCCCTGCCCTCCATTGGCAGGATGGTGTACATCACACAGCACTGGCAACATACTAAGTGTGCTTGAGTCTTCCTGAACAGACTGGGTAGGAAAGGCTCGATGCAGCCTCCTTGCGGAGCACTTCCTGAGGTAGAAGGCAACAGCCCTTAGCTGGCAAACAGTGGAAACATTCCTTTGCGTTCATGGAGTTCTGATCTCTATTGAAAAATCAAAATATTTACGTTCACTGTTTTGTGGGTTCTGATCATATTTTTAATGGGTACTGGTGTTTAACGGAGAACAGTCAGCACTAAGAGCCCCACCCCTAAGTATGGGGCTGGTCCTAATTTGAACTCTGTGAGTGAGAACATTTAGTAGATTGTATGACACTAATTGTGTTGACCTACAAGCTGACATTTTCTGTAACTTCAAATTCCAGAATCCCTTGAAGCTGACATCAGAGAAGGGCTGCAGCAGTTAAAGATTAAGTAACCTGCAGTGTATTTTGAAGCTTTTATAAGTTACAGTGATATTTTTGCTGGTTCAGCTGTTCTTCCAGGGCTAAGCACAGTCACCTGAGAATGTACTTGGCCGAGGGAGGACAGCATAAGCAACAAACAAAATATCGGACCAGATTCACAAAACTTTGCCTGGGCAAAACCCAGTGAGTTGATATTCACAAAGCCCAGTTTGCCCTTGCAAACTAGGTTTTTGCCTGGACAAAGTTGTGAGGGGGGCCACAGTGCAAATGAAGGGGAGAGGACTTGCATATCCACAGTCCAATTCACAAAGTTTTTGCTCCATGCTAGGGCCATTTAAAAAGGCTCTTGCATGGAGCAGTTACTGCCGACAAAAACCTGGTGGTAATCTGCAAAATCCTAGTGGTTGGTGGAGTACTGTGGCACCTCACCCCCTCCCTGTTTTCCGATCGCTGTCCAAGTAATGTACCCTGGTAGTCCAGTGTCCCTCCTCAATCATCAGCTCTTGTAAAAAAACATGTTTCCATAGTATAGTGGTGCCTCCCTGGACTGTGATCCCCTCACCAAATAAAGAAATGCATTCCCTGGTAGTCCAGGGTCCCTCCATGATCGCTGACCCCAGATGAAAAAAGTACTTTCCATAGTGTAGTGGCCCCACCCTTCTGGGGTCCCCACATACTGTTCAATGTTTCCATAGTGTAGTGGTGCCCTCCCCTACCCCACTCACCAACCCTATCAGACATGTTTCCATACTGAAGTGGTCCCTCCTTCTCCCCCCGGTCGCCAATTGCCATGCCCAAGCCTAAAAAAACCTATTCCCTGGTAGTCAAGGGTCCCTTCCCCACTCCATCCAGTGTGACCCACCACCCCACTCCCCCATCCCAATCTGTGATTGGCAACCAGCACAGCCCACCTCTCACCACCATGGCTGTCCATCCACTGAGCCCTCATGGAGTGCATACAGTCTAAAGTATGGCTCAGTGACTCAGTCACACTCACACTTGGTCACTGAACCGTACTGTTGACTGTACTTGCTCCATGAGAGCTCAGTCAGCAGCCAGATGTGATAGTGAGAGGTGGGCTGTGCATGGATTGGAATGGGGGGAGCCGGGTGGTGAGTCGCACTGGACTAGATGGGGGGAGGGACCCTAGACTACCAGGGAATAGGGGATCTTCTAGGCAATCTCTTGCAGCAGGTCATTAGGTGTGGGATATCAGCTGCAGGCGTCATCATCTCCTCTGGATGACTTTCTCAGCAGTTGACCCTGGGACCTCCTCCTAGCATCACCATGTGGTGTTCACCTGGCAGGTACAAAAAGGGGAGGTCTCGGCTACTCCTCAGTTCTTTTCAACCACAACGTGCATGCAATAAGTCCTCCTTAGGAGTTCCTGCTGTCCAGTCCTCAAAGAAGAGTTCTATCAACCAAACTTTTAATTTTTTTACAAGAAATAATAATGTGTTCGGATCCTTTATTCTGAAGTTGTTCTGTGGCCACAGAATTACAAAAGAAGACTTCCACAAAGTCTGTGTTCGTTGCCTTGTTCCTGAACACAAGAGTGTGCCTTCTGCAAAATGTACAGCAGAGCCACAAAAAGCCGACTGCTGCAGCAGCTCTGTGAGTTCCTCATGGAGCAGAAAGTAGCCTTCCTGGATCAGCAGCAATGGTCCTTTCCCGGAGAACCCTCTGCATCATCTTCGTGGTCTCACTGCTCTACGCGGGATTCCTCCATGTTGACACAGGGTCATGGTAAGGAACATGCCTCAAAAACTAAGCATGTCTGTACCATCCCATTGTCCGGTTCAAAATCCCCAAAAGTGAGTATTGAGAAGGTTGCCCCTGACACATTGTCTTCCACACTGTCGACTATTGTGGGCTTCTCTCTTCTCCTTCCTCCATCATCAGTGGGCTCCAGGGTTGTCCTACAGCTTCCAAAGCTGCCTCTCCCTTCCATGCTTCCCAGCCATTGTCCCTCAGTGATGGCTGCAGGCTCATCAATGGCATTGCCTCATGGCCCGTCGACAGTTTTATCATTATCGATGATGCATGTCATTCCATTGATGATGATTCAGGACACTCCGTTGACAATCTTGTCATTGATGGCAGGGGCTTCGGGGCCGTTGACAATCCCATAGCCTATGACCGGCATTGCCCCATGAGGCTTAATGTTGGCACCCTCGTCGATGATCCTGGGGTCCTATGTACACCCCTCATTGATGGCTGCATGTCTGGTACCACTGCCTACTCCCATTCCATCAGTGGTCCCCATACACTCTGTCCAGTCTGCCATGGCTACTTCCACTAGACAGATGGCCATGATAGATGTCCAGGTTCTGGTAAATACCATACTGGACCTGACTCAGACCCTGCACCCCCCTAGGGAGGGATCGATTCTGGTCTCTGCTCCTACTAGGCCTCCTTCAGCCCAGCCGGTGGCCAGCTCTTCCCCTGTCTCCCTGGGTCTGTAGACCCAGAACGTGGACCTGGAGGACCCTTTGCTGCAGGATTGAGATCTTGCTGACAGGGAGGACGAGGACGACATTGACCATGAGGATTCCCCTCAGTCCTCAGCTGCCGCCTTCTCTGTTCAGGGGGAACCTACCCCTGAACTCCCTTTTTCTCCGCCAGATGACCTGACATTTTTGGACATTATGATCCACCTCCAGAAAATGTTTGGTTTGCAGGGCACTGAGCAGGATGCTTCTAGGAAGAAAATGGCTCAGTACCTGGGTGTGCTGGAATGCCCCTGGGGATGCCTTTGAAGAGGCGATCATGGCTGCTTGGAAGCAACCTTTCAAGATTCCCTCTAATTGCAGAAGGCTGATAGGATTTATCAGGCTCCGGTAGATCACCCCTATTTCATGTCTCTGCCTCAGGCGGACTCAGTGATGATCAATGCCGTGCATAAGTCCTCTAGGCCTCAACACAAGTGCTCAGCTGCCAGATACGGAATCCAAGAAATTGGATGCCATAGGGAAACAAGTTTTTTTCTTGGCCACCTTGTCCCTATGTATATGTAATACATGGGACACTACCTGAAATATCAGGAGGAAATCCTTAAAGCCTCCCAGGCGACAGTCCAGTCCATCCCGGCAGGTTCTGTCCAGGTGGAGCTGACGTTGAAACTATCTACTGCAGTGGCAATATGCCACCACCTGCTGAAGGTCACTTATGATACCGTAGATACTAAAACTCGTACGTCCGCTGCTGGAGTCTGTCTCAGATGACATGCCTGGCTCAGGGTGTCAGGATTTTCATAGGACGTGCAGCAGTCCATTTTGCTCCCTTTAAAGGAGGTCAGCTGTTCATTCAACAGACCCAAGTCATCTTGAAAGATTTACAGGACTCTGGTTGTACCCCTTCAATTGGTATGGACCCTTTACTGTCCTAAAGTCAAAACAGCCTTCAGAAGCTCCTCAAGGGGCCATACCTTGGCTCAAAGACAGCCTGCCCTTAAGAGAGGACCTCAATTGCCAGGTCCTAGAAATGCTCAGATATCCCGTTACGTCCCTGCTAACCCTCAGCATGGTCAGCCTTCCACCTGAAGGTCTTCCTTCGGTCATGGAACTGGAGTCCCTTCCCATGGCTGTCGGGGGCAGGTTTTCCCTGCACCTGCAAGGGTGGCAAGCTATCTCCTCTGATCAGTGGCTCCTGCAATTGATCAAGACAGGATACACACTGGAGTTCACAGAGATACCTCTTCCTTCGTCACCCAGGGTCTCTCTCACTACCCCTCAGACCAGGCACTGGTCCTATGGACTGAGATTGATGCCTTGCTTTCAAAACAGGCCATCGAACCAGTTCCCCTTCCTCAGAAAGGTGCAGGATTTTACTCACACTTTTTCCTGGTTCTCAAATGGATGGGGGAATTACACTCTATTTTCGATCTGAGGTGTCTCAGCCTCTACAGCACTTACTAAAAGTTTTGCAAGGTGTCTCCTCTGACACTTCTCCCTTTTCTGAACACTGGAGATTGTTTCTGCTGTCTGGATAAGAAGGATGCATACCTCCATATCATGATGCACCCAGCTCACAGACGGTTTCTCTGTTTCTTGTTCCAAGGTCATTACCAGTTGAGGGCCCTCCCTTTCAGACTTTCCTCAGCCCCGAGGTATTTACAAAATGCCTAGTGGTGATCGCAGTGGCCCTCCTCAGAGAAGCCTCTGTCTTTCTCTACCTGGACGACTGGCTTCTGAAAGTGTCCTCCAGCCACCAGATGTCTCTCTTGCTTTCTCGAACTCTACAGTTGTTCACCCAAGTAGGGATTGTAAGCTATCCAAAGTCCAAAATGGACCCTACTCATTACCTCCAATATATCAGAGGCGTGCTAGACACTTCTATAGGGAAGGCATATCTGCCCATAGCTCCGGCAGATGCCCTGATTGTTTTGGCATGCAGCTTAGAGTCCAGCAGATTAGTCTCTTGGGACAATTTTAGATGCCCTGGTCCTGACTTCTTCCCCAGGTCTTTGAGCACTGCAATGGTGGAAGACGAAGGACAATCTAATGCGAGGCATGCCATTCTGATCTTCTGTCCCGGATCTCATTCTAGATAGATGCCTCTTTGACAGGGTGGGATGCTCACCTCCTGCATGTCAGATCGCAAGGATCTTGGATGTCAGAGGAAGCATGCCACCACATCAATGTCTTGGATCTGAGGGCAGTTCTCTACACCTTACAGGCATTTGAGGCCCACCTCCCCCCAGGATGCCTGCAAGTGCAATCAGACAATTCTATGGTAGTTCACTACCTAAACAAACAGGATGGCACCCATTCATACCAGAGGATCAGTGAGGTTGTGGTACTGGGCAATCCAGAGAAATATTCATCTTCTGGCAGTACACATCCCAGGGGTGTCAAACACCCTGGCGGATGCACTGAGCAGATCCACTGCCCAGGCCCACAGATAGGAACTCTTATCAGACATTCTAAACGACGTCTTCTCCTTGTGGGGCCGACCAGAGTTGGACCCATTTGTCTCTCCGTAAAACGCAGAACTGCCGCTTTACTGCTCTCTCGTGTGAGGTCCTGGAACTGTGTGGCAGGACGCATTATCTCTTTCCTGGACAGGAAGATTTCTGTACACCTTCCTGCCCTTTCCGTTCATTCAGAGAGTACTACTCAAACTGGTCCAAGACTGAGTGTCTGTGATTCTTATAGTGCCCTTCTGGCCAAGACAGATTTGGTTCCCTCCACTTCTACACCTCTCAGAATGAGAGCCAATATCTCTGCCAGTTTGCTGGGCTTTACTGTCATAGGCACAAGACTCCGTTACACCCGGACCTTTGCTCCCTCCACCTGCACGCCTGGCTCCTTAGGACATCCTCTTGCGCTTCCGGGTGTCCCCAAAGGTGACGGAAATTCTCTGGGCTGCTCAGAAGCAGTCTACTCGGTCTTCCTATTTCCTGAAGTTGAAATGCTTCTCTATTTGGGCGTCTACACTGGACTTAGATCCTTATGGATGTTCCCCTCAACGCATCTTAGATTATTTACTCTCCTTGTTGGAGGGCGGACTGAAATATTCCTCTGTGAAAGTCCACCTTTTGGCCATTGCTGCATTTCATTTACCTTTGGACAATATTCCTTTGTCCCAGTTGCCTTTGATTCTAACCTTTTTAAATGTTATTCTGCACCTACATCCCCTATCCGGGATACAGTCCTTGTCTGGGATTTTAATTATGTGCTTGAAAAACTGACTACAGTTCCATTTGAGCCCACTGAATACAACGACCTCCGTTATCTTTCATGGAAAACTATGTTTTTAGTTGCCATTACGTCTGGCAAATGTGTCTCGGAGTTGCACACACTAATGTGCAAACTTCCATACATACAATTTCATAACGACATGCTGTCTTTACATACTAACCCGGCATTCTTGCCAAAAGTTGTTTCTGAATTTACTTTAAATCAGATCATCCAATTATCAATGTACTTTGCGGTGCCTCAGAATCCAGGGGAAGCCCTGCTTCATACTGTCGATGTACATAGAACATTTACCTTCTCCGCACTTCACAGTTGTGAAAAAATGAACAACTTTTTACGTCTTTTGCCCCTTGAAACCAGGGCATTAGTGTTTCAAAGCAGTGTTTGTCTACATGGTTGGCCAACTGCATTGCATTTATTTATGCAAACTACGAAAAACCTCTCACAGGAGTTGTAAAACCCCATTCTACCAGAGGCATGGCCGCCTCTACGGTGTGTTTCTGAGGCATTTCTGCCTTGGATATTTGTGAAGCCGCCACGTGGTCTACTGTACATACCTTCACCAAGCAGCATTACAGTCTAGACATCGCTTCAAACCATTTTTGGACGGGCTGTCCTACAAGGACTAGTGTCCTAGGCCTTCATGATTCACTTCCTTCTCCTGCTAGGTATAATAACTGCTTGGGAATCTTCCCACACATAATGATCTGCTGCAAGAGATTGCCTCAAAGAAGATAGTATGGTTGCGTAAGAGCTTACCATAATAGTAGATCTTACTTCGAGAGGGTTCCTTCAGTAGGTCATCACACATAGGACTAGCGCCACCCAGCATCGGGCTGCATGGCAGACTTTTCTAGCAATCCCTGATGGGGGACCGCCACCCATCGTCAGTGTGATATATGAGTGGGTGGTCCTCATGCCCTGCAGTTCTTTAGCACACGTCGCCTCGTGTCAGTCGCATTGCAGACTTCCATTTAACGATTGTCGTTCATCGCATTGGGTTATCCTTCACTATTTTTTTTTCTCAAATTCGTGTTTTTCTATTGATGTCTTCTACCAAGAAGAAGTGCTCGTCTTGTGACACGCAGATCCCACACAAAGACGGTCACCTCCAGTGCATCCTCTGTCTAGGCCCGGACCATCCAGTCTCCTCCTGCCCTGAGTGCCAGACCTTCAGTCAGGCCACAAAAAAGAGGAGACAGCAGGCTTTGGAGGCCCATCTGCTAAAAGCCTGCCTGGCTTCCCTCGAGAAGAAAATGGATAGTCTCCGACTTTCGTCTGAAAAATCTTCTCCTTCAAAGAAGCACAAGGAGAAATCTAGGGAGCGGTACCGCTCCGCTGATGACGCCAGGCCCTCGACGAGCAAGGCCCAGTTGCCGCCTAGAAAATCGGATGGTAAGTCTGGCAAAACTCCGGTGGCTCAGTCGGCCGTTGGCTCCTCTGATGACCGCACCGCCTCGGCCGATAAGTCGACGCCCGGCTCCTCCGGGGATCGTGCGGTGGCCAGTAAAATGTCTACCCAGGCAGTGGGTACTCGCCCGGCTCAGGTCAATAAGCCGGCCGGGGGCTCCTTCCCTGACCGCCCGACCCCACCCGCTAAGTGGGCCATCCCTGACGACCGCTTAGGTTCAGTTCCCCTGTTGGGGCCTAACGGCGCCACACCCAACGTCTGGCGGGACCAGAGGGAGAAAGCCCCTCTCCCTCCTCCTCAGTCCTCGGCCGTACCCTCCAATTCCCCGGTGGATACGTCCAACGATGGTAGCGGAGAGCCCATCGACCCTGTTGGTGCTTCGGGGTCTACTCCGCTTTCCCCTTCTGGGGTCAAGGAAAAGGAGGCTCCTCCTCAGCCTTCAGGCCTTACTGTGGAGGCCCCTCCTCTGCCTTCCAGCGGGTTTTCGGCACCCCTTCCGACACTGGTTATCCAAACAACAGTCCCACAGCTGGGACCAGTTGACTGGCCTCTGCCTTTGGTCCCCCGGCACCAGATCCGGTCCCGATGCTAGGGCCCCTTCGTCCGGCTCTGACGCTGGCCCCTCCGACGCCGGATCCCCCTTCTGGCACCAGATCGGGTGGTGCCGGTTCCGACGTCGGTTCCCCTAATGTGGGCTGTTCCAATGCCAGACCCTCAACCAATTTTATACAATGGCGGGTCCGACGTGGGTTTCCCCCAACGCCAGATCTGATGACGGGGATTTATACCAGACCCCGAACTGTCCCGCATTACCTGTTGGGGTATCCTGGGGACCACTACCCAGGGGGTTCCACTCCGGACTGGAGTCATTTTGGGCAGTTCTACCCTGGATTCAATCCCTACTCACACTTTATGGGATTCCAGGGTTATTACCCACCACCGGTTGTCCCTCCTCTTCCTCCCCCTCAGCCTCTGCCTACCCCACCACCCCCTCCTCCTCCTCCAGTTACCCTGGATTTCAAGACTGTGATCCAATCTTGGTGGCAGGGGGCACGGTCGGAGTTGGTTTCGGACCTGGAGACCAGGCTCCCACAACCGCAGTCTCCCAGGTCTCCTTCCCCGACCAGCTCTTCTGTCACCACGGTCCATATCTCGGGGAAGACTCGGCAGGACGTTTCCCTTCCGGATACCAGATGCCATCCTGTCGAGAAGGCGGACAATGATAGTTCAGAAGGGGAAGGCGATTCTTCAGAGGAGGTTCCGGAGGACCCCGAGGAACCGAAAGGTAAGGTCTCCCCAAAGTCTCCACCAGAGGACCCTGCCTTTTCAGACCTGCTGAGGGCCATGAAGGATTACTTCACTGGGAGTCGGAGGAAAAGGACCCTATGAGACAGAGGCTCGCGGAGCATCTCAACCTAGAGTCTCTGTCTCCCATCCCCATTCCTCCCTGGATGGCACCTCACGAAGACCTCACCAGTACCATCTGGCAGATGCCTCATTCCATCCCAGCTGTCCCCAAACAGGCGGACAGGCTTTACCAGGTGCCGAAGGATACCCCATTCTTAAAGGCTCATTCCAAGGCTGACTCTGTGGTCATCTCTGTGGCTTATGGTCACTCCTCTACACCTAAGCACATGAGCACCATTCCTCCAGACAAAGAGTCGAGGCAGATGGACCAGTTCAGAAAAAAGATATACTCGTAGGCTATGTGCTCCCTTTGGTCCCTCAGTTACGTGGCCCACATGGTGTCCCATCAAAAGGCTACCCTGGCCAAGCTGGAAGTGTGAGTCCAGTCCATGGACCCCTCGCCTTTGAAGGAGGAGCTTGCCAAGGATCTCTGCCTCTCCAAAGTCTCTGGTAGGCATGCCTTGTGCACCACCTATGACTCAGTGGCTTGCAACTCGGCAACGGCCATTGCCCTAAGACGGCATTCCTGGCTTTGCCTTTCCGGACTCGCCAACAAGGTCCAGTCGGTGATTCAGGACACCCCTTTTAGGGGCTCGGTACTTTTTGGTGGGGACACCAAAGACATCATCACAGACCTACAGGACAAGGGAGTTGCCCTTCAGTCTGTGCGGACTATGTACTGATCAGGATCCCAACAACAGCAGCAGCAGCCCTTTGGGAAAAGGACCTGGAGGCAGAGGGAAAACGCTCAGGCACGCCGCCAAGGGACGTGTAAGGCCATGGGTACAGCCACCTCTCCAGCCTCCAAAAAGTCAGAGATGTTCATGAGGTCCTCCCCCTGAACGTCCCACCACTTCTTGACTCCCCAGCCCCACTGCCTCCTCAGTCTCACGGCAAGGAGTAGGTGGGGGGGAGGTTCGCTCTCCATGCGCAGGAGTGAAGAGCGATCACCTCCGACGAGTGGGTCCTGCAACTCGTGTCCGTCGGACACACCATAGAATTTCTGGAAATCCCTCCGGAAACTCTGCCCCGGAAATCCTCCTATTCTCCAGACCAGGCCCTCCTAGTTCGCAAGGAGGTAAACTCACTCTTGCTCAGAGAGGCAGTTGAGCAGGTCCCCTTCGGGCAAAGAGGAAAGAGATTTTACTCCCACTTTTTCCTGGTTCCAAAAAAGACGGGGGGGGCTTCAGACCCATATTCGACCTAAGTCAGCTAAACCAGTTTGTTGAGTACAAAAAATTTTGAATGCTGACACTCCAGAGCCTTCTCCCTCTCCTCATGGAGAACCAGTGGCTCTGCACCCTGGATATGCAGAATGCCTACCTGCACATCCCCATCTTCCCCAGCCACTGCAGATTCCTGTGTTTTCACTTCCAAGGGGAACACTTCCAGTTCCAAGCGCTCCCTTTTGGTCTGTCCTCGGCACCACAGGTTTTTACCAACTGCCTGGCAGTGGTCGCAGCATTTTTACGCCGCAGGGGGATTGCGGTTTTCCCTTACCTGGACGATTGGTTGATTTCAGCTTCGTCCAGGGATTCTCTGTTGGAGGTTGTTACCTTTACCCTGGACCTTTTCGACAGACTAGGGATCACAGTCAGTGTTCCCAAGTCATCCCTTATCCCTGCCCAGAGACTTCAGTTCATCGGGGCAGTCCTGGATACGGTCCAGTGCAGAGCCTTCCTGCCTCCAGACAGGATGGAGACCCTTATCTGCCAAGCCTTCAACGTGGCTTCTTGCAGAACCATCCCAGCTCGGAAAGTCCTATGCCTTCTGGGTCTGATGGCAGCGGCCATCACAACCATTCCCCTAGCAAGACTGCACATGAGGGTCACTCAGTGGTAATTACGAGTGCAGTGGGATCAGCTCCTGGATGACCTGGACCATCTGGTTCTGGTCTCCTCTACGGTTCAGAGAGAATTGCAGTGGTGGAGAGAGTCTCACAATCTTTCTGTGGGACTTCCCTTCCAGAGCCCTGCACTGTTAGCTACCCTCACCACGGATGCTTCGAATATGGGGTGGGGAGCTCATCTCGGGGTGCACCAAGCCCAGGGACTGTGGTCCGGCGTGGAGACTCATTTGCACATCATTGTTCTGGAGTTGAGGGTGGTCCCGTATGCCTTACAAGCCTTTCAGGCCCTATTTCCAGAGGGATCACTGCTCATCCAGACGGACAACATGTCGGAAGCCTGGTATTTCAACAAACAAGGAGGAACCTAGTCATACCCCCTGTGCAGGGAGGCGACACGGATGAGGAACTGGGCAGTCCAGCACCATCTGGTCCTCGTGGTCATGCACGTTCCGGGCATTCTAAACGTCCTGGTGGATAGTCTTAGCAGATCTCAGACCCTAGCTCATGAGTGGGAACTGCTTCAGGAAGTGGTGGAATCCATCTTCCAACGTTGGGGGTGTCCAGAAATCGACCACTTCGCCTCCGAAGCTAACGTAAAGCTTCCAAGTTTTGCTTGCTCGTTCCAGAGCACAGTGCTTTCTGGAATGATGCATTGTCTCTATCTTGGACAGGGGAAATTTGTGTACGCATTCCCTCCATTTCCCATTCTGCAGAGGGTTCTCCTCAAGGTTCAGGCAGAGAAGGCAAGGATGATTCTCATCGCCCCGCTCTGGCTGAGACAAATCTGGTTCCTGCTGCTGCAGCAGCTCTCCAGGGAGCCACCGGTTCCACTTCCAGTGACTCACGACCTCCTGACTAAGGATCAAGGTCGACTGTTGCACCCAGGACTCAGGACCCTGCATCTCCATGTGTGGCTTCTGCAGACATAGCTATTTCTCACTTCGGGGTTTCCTCCAGAGTTGCTCAAATACTCACTGAGACTAGAAAGCCCTTGACCCGTTCCACTTATGCCATGAAGTGGAAGCGGTTCTCCATTTGGGCGACCACTAAGGGTTGGAACCCCTTCTCTTGCTCAGCCCCGCAGGTCATGGAATACTTTCTTCATTTATCAGACTCTGGTCTGTCCTACTCTTCTTTGAAAGTCCATATCTCCGCTGTCTCGGCGTACCATGACCTAGTGGATGGTAAACCCGTGGCTCAGTTGGAGGTCTCGAAAACCTTTCTGAAAGGGATTCTTCATCTGAAACCCCCATCCGCAGCCCAACTCTGCCTTGGGACTTGAACTTCGTCCTGGAAAAGCTCATCTTTCCTCCTTTCGAGCCGGCTATGAGCTGTGATTTGCGCTTCCTGTCTTGGAAAGCACTTTTTCTTATGGCTGTCATGTCAGCCTGAAGGATTTTGAAGCTTCACACTCTAGTCTGCAAGGAGCCCTATCTAATTTTCCATAGGGACCGAGCAGTCCTCGGAACACATCCAAAGTTTCTTCCCAAGGTGGTGTCAGAAGCCTTGCTGAATCAGTCAGTAGAGTTTCCAGTGTATTACCCGTCCCCTTCTAACAGGGGTGAGGCACTCCTTCATACAATGGATGTCCATCGGATTCTCCGGTGTTACACCCACTGGACTAATCTTGCGACCAGTTGTTTCCTTTGCCCCGAGATCAAGGGCAAACTGGTTTCTAAGCAGGGTCTGTCCAAATGGTTAGGCAACTGCATTAGATTCTGTTACCAGAAGTATGAAAAGCCTCTGCCAGGTTCCATCAGAGGTCATTCTACTAGGGGCATGGCCGCCACTGTGGCCTTCCTACGGAACGTTTCTGCAGTCGACATTTGTGCTACCATTACTTGGAGTTCTGTCCATACCTTTACCAAACATTGTAGTCTGGACATTGCTTCTAGGCGGAGGGCTGGCTTTGGCCTAGCCGTCCTGCAGGGCCTTCTGTCCTAGACTGGGTCCATTCTGGATTCCAGTTTTTTCCATTGGAGTTAGTTTTACTCCTCCCTAGTTTCTCTCATTCTCTCCTTGGCCTGGAGAGATAGCACAGTGGAAAGGCTGCAGTCTAGGGAGGCCAAGGTACAAGGTTCAAGTCCCAGGCTGGGAGACAGGGAGGGAGGCTCCAGAGAGAGAGAGGCAATGATTTGGGGGACCTGGAGGCTCTGGAAAGATGGTCTAGAAAGTGGAAGCTGAGGTTCAATGCAGGGAAATGCAAGGTACTCCACCTGGGGGCCAGAAACCCAGGTCAAGTGTACACCCTGAGAGATGCTACAGAATCTCGATGGCTGAGAGGGACCTGGGGGTGGTGGTGGATGTCAAGGCAACAATTCTGAGACTTGTAGGAGGGCAGCAGCCAAGGCCAACAGGATGTTGGGATGCATCGCTAGGGGATCACCTCAGAAGGAGGAATGATACTCCCTCTGTATAACTGCTTGGTGAGACCACACCTTGAGTACTGCGTGCAGTTTTGGAGGCCACATTTAAGCGGGACATTAACCTCCTGGAGAGGGGTCAGAGGAGGCAACAAAATGATTTGGGGCTTGGGGACAGGACCTATGAGGAGAGGCTCGAAGAGCTAAATATATACACATGGAGAGAGAGGAAGGGCCGGGGGACATGATAGAGGTCTTTAAGTACATGAAGAGGGTAAATAGGGAGGAACAGTTGGGGTGCTTGAAGAAAGGAGGAAGGGGCCACTAGAGGCATGGCTGGAAGCTGGAGGGGGGAAGATTCAGGGGAGAAAGGAGGAGGTGCTACTTCACTGAGAGGGTGGTGGAGCCATGGAATTCACTGCCTAGGGGGCTGGTGGAGGCAGAGACAGTGGAGGGGTTCAAGAGGGGGTGGGACAGGTACAGGGGAAGGGTTCTGGAAGCAAAATCCAATGCAACAAGAATATCCAGAACTGGGAAGGGAGAAGCCAGAGAAGGCAAGGGGGACAGCAAGGTCAGCACCCAGGTTGGGGACTGACCAAACGAGCAGACACGAAAGACCGTTAGGCCTATTCTGCTGGCATTTTAGTATGTTAGTATCCTTGGAGGGACTGCTTGGAACTCTGTCCTATATGTGATGACCTACTGAAGGAACCCTCTCAAAGTAAGATAGTACAGTTACGTAGGAACTTACCGTAACAGTAGATCTTCGAGAGAGGTTCCTTCAGTAGGTCATATTTTTCCCACCCTCCTTCCCCTCATTTTATGTTTTGCAGGGACTTCAAATCCTGTTCACTCCTGCTGTCGGGCCTCTTCCTGGCTCTGCCGGGAGAACTGGAGGGCGGGCGTGGGGCTGCCCACTTTATACAGTCACGCTGACGTCAGTCATGTGACGTTGGGTGGGCAGTCCTCTGTCAGGTATTGCTGGAAAAGTCTGCCGTGTGGCCCGACATCAGGTGGCGCCAGTCCTATATGTGATGACCTACTGAAGGAACCTCTCTCGAAGATCTACTGTTATGGTACGTTCCTACGTAACTGTACTATCTTCAAGAGTATGTCTTGCAGCAGGTCATGCAGCCCCACCCTCCTTTCCCCTTGCTGTTGCTTCAGAAGGGTTCCTTGCTTCTGTCTTTTTATGACTCCACTAGCTGCTGCCTTGATGTCCCTCCTCTGTTCCCATCGGAGGCCTGAGATACGTTTACACATTCGATCGCCAGGATGGAAAAGAACTGAGAAGTAGCTGGGACCTCCCCCTTTTGTCCCTGCCAGGTGAACACCACCTGGTGATGCTGAGGGAGGTCCCAGGTCGACTGCTGAGAAAGTCATCCAGAGGAGATTATGCCTGCGGCTGATATCCCACATGTAATGACCTCCTGCAAGAGATACTCTAAAAAATCTACTGTTACAGTAAATTTTTACACATCCGTACCTGGGAGGGAGGGACCACTGCACTGTGGAAACGTGTCTGATAGGGTTGATGATAGGTGCAGAGGAGGACACCACTACACTATGGAAATGTCGTACGGCATGTGGTGATGGTGATCAGTGACCGGGGGTGGGGGGGACCACTACACTACAGAAAATGCTTTTTTTTCATTTGGGGAGGGGGGAGGAACCTGAACTACCACGGAATGCATTTCTTTATTTGGGGAGGGGATCAGGGACTGGGGAGGGACCACTACACTATGAAAACATTTATTTACATGAGTTGCCGATTGGGGAGGGCACCACCAGATTACCATCATTTATTTGGGGACGGTGATCGGAGGACAGGGGCACTAGACCACCAGGGAATCCGACTGCGTGGGGCATGGGCTGGTGGGGGGGTGCCCTAAGCCACCCACAGGCCTGGCAAATGGGCCCATAATGGGCATGCTAATGGTCAAATGCATCTTACGTGCCCGTTGGGCTGATTTGCATGGCCACGTTCGTGAATAGGGACTTGGCACCTGTGCACCATTGTTGCCAGCCCATTCTCCTGGCTGGCTGTGTGGGCAGTGCTACTGGGGTTCTTGGTGCTTTTCCTGAGGTAGAGCTGCCCCCCTCTTGCCCCCTATTCACAGGTGGATAGTGCACCCCACTATCTGACTGTGAATAGCAGGATTGCCCACCAGCGCAACCATGAGGTGCAGCACAAACTTTTGCTTGACACTGCGATTTTTGTGAATCCTGCCCCAGAACTTATAAAATTCAAACATATACTGCAGGCTATTGAATCTTCCACTGCTGCAGCCCTCCTCTGATGACAGCAGCAGGGGAAGTGCAAGTTAGGACAAACCCCACACTTGGATGTGGGGCTCTTAGTGCTGACAGTTCCACTTTAATGTCCTTGAAAAAGTGGAAAAGCTGGGACACAGAGGAGACAGGTAAACATCTGGAGCTGTACCTGTACCAAATGTAATGGTAGTTTGCTCACCTGGTAAAGGTGATTGTGGGAGAATATATCTCTGAGGCACTCCACATTACTGACATCATGGATTGTGTACACCTGATAGGTTGCTTGATGTGCATGTGACTTCGAAAGTCCTCAGAACACAGAGTGCAAACTATTATGTCCTCAGCCAAGCGACTACACCATACAAAGAAACTAACATTACTCCCCATCTTGCAAATCCTGGGGCTAATGTCGTCCATAGACACAGTCCCTTGGGCCAGATGGAACATGAGACAACTCATGTCATTCCTAATAGAACAAGGACCAACATATGACATCGATCTAACAAGAACAGTCACTCTCCCAAATACGGTACAGAAAAGCCTGCCATAGTGGACAAACAAACTCAAACTCACACATGGAATGCCACTAGATGTCCATACAGAGGTCATTTTGGAAATGGATGCAAGACTCAGGGGCTGGGGAGCCATCCTGAGTCATCAGTCGGTTCAAGGAACATGGACCTCAATAGAGTCAAAACTCGCAATAAACATGCTGGAGATGAGAGCAGTATGTCTAGCCCTCCTACACTTCAACAAACAGGTCCGGAACAAACGTGTTCTAATAAGTTCGGATAACCAAGTGACAGTGTCCTACATAAACGACCAAGGGGGAACAATGAGCCGAGCGATGCTCACAGAGACATTGAAGCTCATGCCATGGGAAGATAAAATCCTCAAATCCATGGCAGCAATCCACCTAGTGGGGAATTAAACACCAAGGTGGATTGGCTGAGCCTCCAACAGATACACCCAGGGGAATGGCAGTTACACCCACAGGTATTCACTCAAATCAGCAGGAGATGGGGACTGGTGGAGTGGGACTTAATGGCATCCAGCAAGAATAATCAGTGCCCCAAGTTCTGGTCCAGCTACAAGGACAGACTAGCCCTAGGGGTAGATGCACTGATAGCGCGTTGGACATTCAACATTGCATACATCTTCCCAACGCTACCTCTCATTCTACAGGTTCTGAAGAAAATACGCATAACCAGAGCCAGAGTAATACTTATAATGCCACACTGGCCCCGCAGATCCTGGTTTGCAACAATAGTATCAATGTCCCTGGACCATCTGTGGAAACTACCTGACAGACACCATCTCCTGAGATAGGGACCAATATTACAACAGAGCCCACAAACTCTGAAATTGACGGTCTGGCTCCTGAAAGGGAGAGAGTGCTAAAAGCAGGATATCACCCAATGGTATTCACCACTATGATAATGTCCAGAAGGGCATCCACCACAACCACCTATCAATGGCACTGAGGCATATTCACAAAGTGGTGCAACTATCACAAGATAGGCCCAAACATTTGTTCCATAACAGACATCCTACTGTTCCTCCATGAGGACCTGTCATCTGCATCACTAAAAGTCCCAGTCACGGCCATAGGGGCAGCAAGGGGACAAACACAGGGAACAACACTGGGCGCACACCAGGACATCATCCACTTCATAAAAAGCTGCCATGAACATACTCCCCAAAATAAAGAACATGTTTTCCCCATGGGACCTAAACTTGGTTCTCAGAGCCATGACAAAACCACCTTTTGAACCACTGGAGGTGACAGGTCTCAAATGGGTGAATCTGAATACAATATTCCTTGTGGCAATCTGTTCAGCAAGGCGAGTGAGGGAAATTCAGGCTCTGCCATGTAGATACTCTTTCATAACATTTTACAATGATAGGATATCCCTAAGGCCCACTCTATCATTCATTCCTAAGGTGGTGTCATCATACCACATCAATCAAATAATTGAAATACTAGCTGAACTCCCCCTGACAGAAGTACAAAAGGCCCCCCAGCTTCATAACCTAGGAATGGAAACAGTACTAAGGACATACACTTCACGCACAGACCAGATGCATAAAACTGACAGACTGTTCATTACGGTGCAAGGCAAAAGGAAAGGTTTACCAATATCAAAAGCGTCCACTGCCAATCACCTCAAAACAGCAATCTCAGAGTCCTACTGAACCAACAATGCTGTGGCACCCAAGTACCCGAAAGCCCAGTCTACTAGAGCTGTAGCAATGTCATGGGCAGGAAAGAATAAGGCCACAGCAGAACAAATGTGTGCAGCCACAACGTGGTCCTCACTGCGCACTTTCACTAGACACTACAGAGTTGACGTGTCTCAGAACTCAAAAATGAACTTTGGCCGCTCTGTGCTTTTGTCGGCAAGCTCAAATACAATGTTAGATCACATGTCTACCCCACCTGGGGACATGGGAACTGCTTTTTAGGAACCCATGATGTCAGCAATGTGGAGTGCCTCAGAGATTATCCCCCACAATGGTAGTTTACTCACCTGGTAAAGGTGATTGTGGGGGAATATATCTCTGAGGCACTCCACATCCCTCCCTATAGATGTGCTAGTAAGAGATGTGTATGATATACTGTCTGGCATGCCGTATGGGCCTTTTTTTATTCTTAAAATGTAGTAATAGGAAATAAATTGATTTTTATTTTAAAATTTCATTGGCTCGACAATGTATGCTTCAAAACCACAAAGCAGCATTACTAGAATTTTCTTTCAGACGCAGCTTTGGAATACATCAAACTGATTCAGTGAGAGCAGGTCCACAGAGAAAGGGGACGGACTTCTTTCGAAGTCGCATGTGCATCAAGGAACCTATTAGGTGTACACAACCCATGCTGTCAGCAATGTGGAGTGCATCAGAGATTATCCCCCACAATGGGATCACTTAAGATACTTTCATGGAATGTGAAAGTTATCAACAGCATGGTTAAACATGCTAAAATGTTACAGGAATTGGGGCATAAAAACTGTGATATAGGATTAATTACAGGAAACAGTGTAGCAGCAGCTAAACACTTAAAACTCATACAAAGCAGGTGGGGATAGTAACTGCTGACTCACACCTACAGGATAAGAGAGCAGGGGTAGTCGAGTTGATTAGAAAGGGCTTACCCTTTAAAATTACACATGCGCACTCAGATAAGTCAGGAAAGCTAGTCAGAGCTTCAGGGGCCTATGGGGAGAGATTTCTGCACTTAATGGACCCACTGCCCCAACGTCAGAATTTGTCATATGTGTTCGGGATAGTGACCCAACTACCAGAGGGACAGATTTGGGGAGACTGGAATTATGTCAAGGACTTAATGCTGGACCACACTCCTGGGGCTTCCAGAGGCAATGTGTCTCAGGTCCTAGAAACCCTGTGAGTGAGGATTTGTGAATCCCTGTGGGAAGGACTGCCCGAGTACGAGTGACTAAATAGTCTACTCTCCAGGACTGATCATTTCTGTACCCAGACGCATGGGGTGTACACTATAACTGCACATGAGATTTTCCCAATTAGTCTTTCAGACCATGCGATGGTTGCCATAGTAGTGAATTTCAGGCCCAGAAAGGCTTAAAGCCTGTGGAGGTTAAATGCAGGCCTACATAATGATGTCTTCAGAAACGAAGCATAAGGGGTAATCGTGCATTATCGTAGGGAGACTGCAGAAGGGGGTGTAAGGTTAAAGCTTGTGTTGGACAGCCTCAAGGTGATCCTAAAGGGGGGGGGTTAGGCATTTAATATATATCTCGTACAAAGAGAAAAATATTGGTGTATACAAAATAGGGCAGAGGGATCTTGAAATACAGCATAAAATCAACAGGGAACCAGGCTTGCTTTCAAAAATCAAGTAGACATGGAAGGATATAGTGGAGATCTCTCTTAGGAAGATGGAGAATTCCCTCAGGTTCTTAAATCAGAAATATTACAAAAAATGGTAACAGACCAAGCAGGCTACTGGCCTTCAGGTTTTGAAAGCAAGCAGCAGATGTGACATATTGCTAAAATATGAGCAGAGGGTATCGATTAATGGTGGACCACTAAGCTTGAGCAAATAGTGAAGTCTTTTCAAAAGTTCTGTGCTCAGCTATGATGTACAGGATGGCATAAAGGGGGAGTGGAGAGCAGGATAATTGAAAGGAAGCTGGGGTCAGTTGCTCTGCCAGAAGTACAAGAGAAGCAGAGGCAGGAATTGGAGGAGCCCTTCTCCTGTGAGGAGACTGCAGAAACTATTGCAATGATTATTAATTATATGTAATAACTGGGGGACATTTTTGCTTATGGCAGAAGCTGGTTATAATTTGCCATTATAACCTGTGGGTAATAAAGGCAAACATGTGCCACCTTCTGCCCAGTCCTGCTCACTCACTCCCCTGGGTTTTGCAAATGCTGTCTATCGCCAGTGAAAAATAAATCACTGTTACCCGGGACTCACTAAAAAGGCAGACCTTCAAGTTAAAAGCCACATAAAGATCTAATCCTCACTAACCTTTATTCGCTCCCAGCCTAGATCTCACACAGAGTCCTTTTCTTTCACTTTTGTCAGTGTAGAAACAGCTCTCAACCCTGACCTCCGGATCTAATTTGCTGTCGCCGGGACAACGAAAACTTGGACCTTAAAAATCATCTGAATATGAACAAAACAGTTTCTTACATGTAATAATGTTATCTGATGATTTCACTAGTTGCTGTTTTCAGTTTACTACATGTAGTAATAAGTAAAACATAAACAAACAAGACTTTGCAAAAGAAATCATTTTTATTTAAACAAATCTTGGTGCAAAAACGTCCCCCAACAATTACATAAAACAATACATGGGGGAAGTGCATAACTTGAATTTAATGCACACCCTCAGTGTGGGATGCTTTAATAAACCTCGGGGTTTATGTAGCATCCCACACCTCAGGTGTGCATTAAATTCTCGTTATGCACTCCCCCCCATGCATTATTCTATATATATTAAACCAGCATATGTTCCCATGAAATGTAATGTTTAACATATATAATTAAATGAAATAAAATTTATATGTAGCCTTTCTAACAGAACCTGCAGTCTCTTCACCGTTCAAACAGTGGTTGCTATAGCCAAAATGTTGTCAAGATTCCCAACTCATTGCCTGGCAGAATCTCTTGTTATGGATGTGTTTTTCATTTAAATACTGGAACAGATTTTGAAACTGCTTGTGAACATAGGCAAACTAGAAATCGAACAAAACTGGACATCTGACCTAAGACAGGGACTCCAAGCAGATGGTAGTAGCAGAGATAAATCCATGACAACAGTGAGTACAAGGTAATGATAAAGAAAAGACAAAAAAGTACACCAAAAGCAGCACGTTAAACTACAGAATCTGGAGTGGTCTAATAACAAAAAAAAGGATAAATTCAACCACCCACTGGTCAGGCTTTGTTGCCTGTTCTTTTTATAGCTGTCAGGGTTCCCCAGGTTATAGGAAAGTCCCCCTTGTTTCATAGCTTGTTTACCCAGGATGGGCAAGCTGAGATACTACATCTCATTTTCAGTGAGGTCCTCCTTCTTTTACAACTTAGAGGTTTGAAATGCAGAGAACTTGCTTAGGGTCACACAATGAACCAGTGTCTGGTGGGATTTGAACTTGTAATGTCCCATTTCACAATTCTGCACTATAAATACTAGACCGCATTGCCTTTAACATGATTATCAAATGGTTGAACTTGTAGAAATCAAACTGGGCCATATAAAAATATTTATTTGCAGGTTTGGTTGTATGAAAGCAATGTTAATGCACATAGCCATATCCCCTTCCTCTTTACCTGAAAATGAACCTTTTGCTTCACTTCCACGTGCACTTGTGGTCATTATAGGTACATGACTGATAAGTTATTAGCTTCTGGATGGCATGGCTCGGGTTACGTTGGTTGCTTCTGCTGTTGTCAACTGTGAGAAGAAGCTAACCTTCCTAAAAGGAAAACTAATTCCAAGTGCTGGTACTGTTATAGCCCAGTCAAATTATGTGCATGTCACTCTTAGCTGAAAGTGTCTCTTGTGGTAAGTAATGTGTGTGGCACAGAGTTTGTATGCTGTATACACAAATGTTTTTCATTTTCTTCTTTTAGATCCTGCTGTTTTGCATGAGAAGTGTCCAAGGAAAGCAATCTTACACATAAGTTTGAGAGTAACTGTGAACATGGCGATGGGTTTAGGGGCAGGTTTTCTACTGAAAACGTGCATAGCAGTGTACATTGGAAAATGGAACCTAAGAATGTAATGTGGGGAGGGGGTGGTATCGAAAAGAACCACAGAAGAAAAGGACCAAAGGGTTATGGTATCAGAGCCTGAACACAACAGCACACTAATGAGCTGTAGGTAAGGAAAACAGGATGCTGAGAGGGATAGGGAGGGGGGGGGGAGTAGTAGTAGCCAGGACATGATCCTCCCATTTTACAGGTCACTGGCGCAACCACATTTGGAATACTGTGTAAGGTACTGGACTCCACATCTGAGGAAAGACTGCAACAAGGTGGAAGCAGCACGGGACTTCCTGTGATGTCAGCAGCCTAATGGCAGCCTGATTTCTTGGCTCCTCTTGTCTTCTGGGAAAATCAAGTCATCCACCTAGAATAAATATGAATTCACCAGCCAAAGAATGGAAGGCATTCTTAGAATGGCAGAGAAAGGGGAGATACTGTTGATGGGAGACCTGAATATGCCAGATGTTAACTGGAGCACATTTGCTGCAGCCACATCCAAGAGCAGGGCCATTCTTGATGCCCTACAGGTGGCAGGCATTAGACAGCTAGTTTGGAACCCACTGTGAGGGAGCAATCTTAGACCTCGTACTCTCAAGCAGGGGCAGTGAGAGGATCTCAGATCTAGAAGTGAGTTGCCATCTGGGGACAAGTGACCATCAAACAGTGTGGTTCACGTTAAACTCAGCTACAGAAGTCAAGCCACCACAAAAGTGAGGGTACTGGACTTTAGGAGGCTGACTTTGGAAGATGGAGAGTGCCTCAGAAAAGCACTAGCAAACAGGCTAGAAGGAGTGTGGAGCAACAATGGGGAATTATCAAAACTGCCATCACAGAGCAACAAGCCTTTGTGTGAAGCAAATAAACAAATCAAAACGAAAGAAAAGCCACTGTGGTTCTCAAGAGGTGGCTGTGAAAGTCAGGAAGAAAAAGATAGCATTCCGGAGTATAAGGAAACCCAGAAGGAGCAGGACAGAGAGCTGTACCAGTTAAGGCAGAAAGAAGCAGGAGGGAAGTCAGAATAGCAAAGGCCCAAACTGAGGAAAAGATAGCCAACTCCAGTTAAGAAGGGGATAAACCTTTATAGGTACATCAGCGTAGAAAGACAAAGGGAGGGATAGTGAGGCTGAACAGAATGAGCGTGGGTGGGCAGAGGGGACAGTGAAAAAGCAGGAATACTGAGCGAATATTTCTGCTTAGTATTCACAAAAGAGGAGGGGACGTGCCTAATCCAATTAACAGAAGCACTCTTGATAGGGGTCGATCACAGTCCTTTCACAGAAGAAAGGGTTCTGCAAGAACTCCTAAAACTGAAGGTGGACAAAGCAATGGGTCCTGATGAAATTCACCCCAAATTCTAAAAGAATTAAAGGAAGGAACTAGTGAAACCACTAGCTACTCTTTTAATAAATCATGGGAGGATGGTGTGGTACCGAGGACTGGAGGAAGGCGGATGTGATTCCCCTTCACAAAAGTGGGACCAAGACAGAGGCAGGAAACTACAGACCTGTCAGTCTGACCTCTGTGGTAGGGAAAGTGATGGAGTCACTTCTGAAGGAAAGAATAGTTGAGTACCTAGAGGTCAGTGGAGCACAGGATCCAAGGCAGCATGGGTTCACAGCGGGAAGGTCATGTCAAAGCATCTAATAGATTTCTTTGACTGGGTGACCAAAGTAGTAGACCAGGAGGGCTGTGGACATGGCCTACCTAGACTTTAGCAAGGCATTTGACACAGTCTCACACAAAGATTGATAGTCAAATTAACCAGCCTGGGAGTGGGTCCCAGGGTGGTAGCCTGGGTAAAACATTGGCTGGACAACAGGACACAGAAGGTAATTGTAAATGGAGTCCACTCTGAAGAAAGGCGGTTACTAGTGGGGTACCGCAGTGTTCATATTGGGTCCAGTCCTTTTAATGTCTTCATCAGTGACATTGCAGAGGACTGGAAGGAAAAGTATGCCTTTTGCAGATGACACAAAGATCTGCAACAGGGTTGATACACAAGGAGGCATGGAAAGGATGAAAAGGGACTTGGCAAGGTTGGAGAATGGTCGGGCGTGGCAGCTAGGATTCAATGCAAAAAGTGCAAAATAATGCACCTGGGAAACAAGAACCAGGGAAGAATACACAATGGGTGAGGAGGTAGTAACAACAAAACAGGAAAGGGACCTGGGGTAATCATCTCAGATGACCTTAGTTAGCAAGCAATGTGAGAAGGCAGTAGGGAGGCCAGGGGTATACTGGGATGTATAGGAGAGGCATCAGCAGCAGAAAACAGGAAGTTGTTATCCCTCTGTACAGACAGTTGGTGAGACCCCATCTGGAATACTGTGTCCAGTTCTGGAGACCCCATCTCCGAAGGACATAGACAGGATAGAGGCAGTCCAGAGGAGGGCAACTAAAATGGTGCAGGGTCTGCAAGAGAAGCCGTATGAGGAGAGACTAAAGGAGCTTAATATGTATACCCTTGAGGAAAGAAGGGAGAGGGGACATGATAGAAACTTTCAAGTACCTCAGGAATCAACAAAGTCCAAGAGGGTAGCATCTTTCAGAAAAGAGACTTGCAAGAACAAGGGACACAATTTAAAGACAGAAGGAGGCGGTTCAGGGGCAATCACGAGGAAGTATTATTTCACAGAGGGTAGTGGATGCATGGAACAGCCTTCCTGAGGAAGTTGTGGGTCTAAACTGTGGGAGAATTCAAGAATGCATGGGACAGACATAAGGCAATTCTTGTGGGGGGCAGGAAGATATAGGCTGTTGGTTAACTAGGATCTGCGGCCTATCCTGTAGGTAGGGAAATGGGCAGACTAGATGGGCCTAGCGTTCCTTATCTGCCGTCAAAGTCTATGTTTCTATGTTTCTATCAAAGCAATGTGATCAAAGTCCCTGCTTACCAAGAATCCATCAACACCAGTACAAAAACTAAAGGAGCTGCTACTGCAAGAAAAATGAGGGGCTCCAGCTGAGACCGCCGACCCAGACAACCGCATGGCAACAGCTCAGACATCGGCGGAAGAGGGCATGGATATTATTGCTTCAATCCCCCAAACAGAGAAAAACTGTCACTAAAATAGACCAAACATTATCTGAGCTCAAAACGGACCTGGGGAAAATCGAACACAAGACCGATATACTAGAACTTGGCCTTACAGCAGTATCAGAGCAGGCTGACCACCATGATCATTTGGTACTTTACCTGCTGGCGAGGGACAGGGAACTGACACATTGCCTCAATGATTTTGAGGGGCGTAGCTGCTGGCAAAACATCCAGATATATGGGATCCTGAAGGGAGCAGAGACAGGATCTAGAGATGTGGTCACCTTTTTGCAGTTTGTCCTCTGAGGTGCCCTCCAACTGCCACAGGACATTAATTTAGCCATGGACAGGGCACATAGCTCACTGGCACCGAAGCCTAGCAATGCCGGAGCATGCCCATGCTCTTTAGTTGCAAAAATGACTTCATATGCTGCCAAGGAGGAGTTAAGAAAGGCCTGTGGTATGAGGAATATAGCCTACAAGGAATACTGCACATCACTAGATAATAACTACACAACGACTGTGCAGGATAGCCGCCACACAATGTGGCCAATTTGAAGCAATTGCAGGCAAAGAACAAGGCCCAGATACTCTATCCTGCAAGGCTGTGGATTGAAACAGACAAAGGTACTCCTATATTTGAAGATCTTCTGGCTGCATCTAAATTCCTGGAGGAAAGGGGCATCCCAGTTCCTGCGCTTGTCAAGGAGCTTCTAGAGAAAGAATTACTTCAGTTGGCATGGTCACTGGCCCACAAAGGACTTCTCCAGAGCAAAAGAGTGCGGACAAATCAACAGACCCACTTGAGGGCGGATTTATGCTCCATACTCAGCAAATATGTTTCACCGCTCCAGCTTGCTGACATCTGCGCTGAGGAAAGAACCCAGGCATCAACGGATCCCTCTGACGAGGGCACAGCACTTCAGGACACTTGACTTGGGGACACTGGAAGGCTGGCTCTATCTTGCAACTCAGCCAACAACATTAAGGTACCTTCTTAACCTTAATAACCTGCCGGGCTTGGGCTGGTTCTCTGAGGCTCCAGGTACATTTCTTCATCTAACAAACTAACTTTTCATACATACCCTGAGATGTACTGAAGAGAGCTACTTTGCAGCTGTAATAGCAGTATAGATTAACTGGCTGCTAGAGATCACTGATCATTCTATTTTGTAAAAACACTCTGGGCCTCCCTTTAGCTAGTTTATAGGTAATTGTATTGTTTGCTGGCTCCTAATTAGGGGCCTAGCACCCAAGACTTGCCCGGGTCTGGACCTCCCTTTTTCTGGGCCCTACACTGAGAGTATACCCATCTCTAGAGATGGTCAAACCATCAAGACTCATTTATTGCCTACCAAAGAACTTTTTTTATAAACTTTCTTCCAGCATAAAACAATAAGTACATTGTGGTGGGATAGCACTGAATCTCTGGTAACAGAGACTGCTGGGGAACTTGGCCTACCTAAATGGGAAGACCGGGGAGGAAACCTAAGATGGAAATTTTAAAACTGAAGTAGATAATAAAGCCAAACATATTACAATGTATACTGGCAGACAAACACTGGAGGGGGGATAGCAGCACCCCTGGCATCTTTCCGGAGTTGCTAGCAGAAGAGGGTTGGCGGGAGAAGGAGTTTACTTTTATAGTGGGTTGGCTACTGCCTTACTTAGTGTTGCTGACATTGGTTTTGCCAGTGGACCGGGGACAATGAACCCTCTCCGGTCCCTATTTCCGGCCTCTTCCCTGTTACAACAGGGTAAATGGTGCTACAAGTGTGGCACCCCCCAACCCAAGGGACCAACATTGGATTGACCTAAGAAGTCCTCCAGGACAAAGGTGTAGGACTTGTTTCTCTCAAACAAGACTACCCTCCGGTAGGGAGACACCACTTTCCACAAATTCATTATGACCCTCTCTGAAAATGTTACAAATTCTAGCTGTATAGGGGTTTTAGAGACTCTACAGACATCTCATATAAGTCAGATGCGGGGTCAAGCGGTTTATATTTTTATAATGTACGGTGAGCCCTTATTACTTCTAAAAAGTGGCCAAATGATTTCTTGATAATTCCATCACTATGACGTTATAAATCTCTCTTGTACGTCATAGCGGTGGGATTACAAATGGAGCCCATCTGCGCATATGCGTACCTTTTATCTCATGCACAAATGGCCTTCTTGAAACTGGCTCGGCAGTGAGAAAATGACCCAGAATGTCTGCGGCGGTGCCAAAAGTAAGGAGCCTTCATTTTTTCTGACAGCTTATGGGGACCATACACTATAAAATATGATGTATGGTCCCTCTATCAGTAACTGGTTTGTGTAATGAATTGAGGTTGCCATGGTAATGTAAACCTCTCGAGCTTTGCTCTCGAGGTTTACATGGTCACCCTGGCAAACTCTCGACAGTTAACAAACCAGTTAATGATAGAGGACCATACATTATCCTGTATACCTTAGAGGTTGTTCTAAATAGTATGGTTGTTTTTACGGAACTGTTAGTAAGCCAGAGAGAAATGCAATGAATAGTGCCATCTAGTGGCAAAATCTGTTTAATTCCACGGCAGTTTTATAATTTACTTTGGCTCGGTGATGTTTTTATAGGTAAAAACAGGCACTGGGATTGTGAATGTTAAGTTGAATTCTTTAGTTTAAATGGGCATGTATATAGGTACACAGAACTCAGTACATACTTTTTATTTTAATCCACATCACTAAAGCAAATTCAAGGACTTAATCCCATCTGTTTTTATCATGGCTCAAATTAATACCAGAGTCTTATCTTCTAACATAAATAGGATTAATAACCCAATTAAAAGGAAGCAAATTCTTAGTTTTCTCAGAGCACAGAAGTGTGAGATTAATTTCCTCCAAGTAACACATTTATGTCCACGAGAGGCCTTAAAACTTGAATCCAGAACCCACCCAGTTGTATACCACACATCTCTGGAGAGAGGTGGACATTCTTTTCTCGGCCTCTTTGCCATTTAAGGAACAGAAAATGATAGCAGCTCCAGAACCTGATATCTGATAGTGACGGGCAGAATCCAAGACACACTGATTACCATGGTGAGTGTGTATCTCTCCCCCCCTTCCCCGGCTTTCCAATCAATTTCTACTGAGACCTAGTAAAATTGTTACCGGAGAAGGCACAGGGAATGGTCATTATGGGGAGAGACTGGAACTTGATCCTTAACAGAGCACTAGACCCCACGTCCTATATACCAAACCCCAATACCAAAACAGCTTGTCTGTTTACAAAATTAATGGCTGACATGGGCATTGTGGACATTTGGTGGGAGAAATATCCTAGGGCAAAAGATTTCACATATTCCCCCCACTTCAAAACTTTTTCCAGATTAGACACGTTGCTAACCTACTCTAAGGACCTGGAGTCAATGGGATCTATGTGGGTAGGGACCGCCACACTCTCAGACCACCAACCCATGTTTTTGGAGGTGTAGCTGATGCTCCCAAGAAAAAGAACTCGGTGGAGACTGAAGGTCTCCCTATTAAGGGACAAAGAAGTGAAGTCCAAAGTACAAAAAAAAATAAACAGGCACTCAAATTTAATGACAACTCAGACACCTCTCCACAGATACTCTGTGACACAGTAAAAATTATAGTATGGGGTAAATTAATCTCAATAGCAGCCTACAAAAAGAAGGAAAGGAGGAAACAAATTGATACGCTCATGGTGCAACTGAGGACAGCTGAGGCACAACAAAAACCAAAATGGTGTAAAAAGAGAGAGAAATTAAGGAGGTGAAAACCAAAATACAAAATTACATAAATCTGAAACAGAGGGCTTTGTGGTATTTGAAACAAGCCTATTATAAGGGAGGGGCACAGGCAGCATAGTTTTTTGCCTATTTGCTTAGACAACAGTCTGTGAAAGCCAACATTACTAAAATTAAGAACCCTATTACTGGACAGTAATTGTACCGGTTGGAACAGATTGCAGAGGCCTTTGTGTATTATTATAGAATTCTTTACCAAACACAACAGGATTCCCCAGTGGATGAAAAGGTTGGGTTTCTGCAGTCTCTGAACCTGCCTACTTTATCACAGGAGCAGGTTAAAAATTTGATGTTCCCAGTCTCACAAAGGGAGATTATAATTACTATCAAGAATTCAAAAATTGGTAACTGTCCAGGACCGGATGGTTTCCGGGGTTTATAAAATTTTTCTTAAAGAGGTGACCCCACTCCTACAGGACACCGATAATGAGATATGGTGCCCAAAGAAGAGAAAGACCCAGCAGAATGTGGTTCATATCATCCCATCTCACTTTTAAATGCAGATTATAAAATATTCTCAGCAATAATAGCCACCCATCTCAATCCCCTAATACCACAAATAGTACACCCCGACCAGATGGGCTTTGTAACAGGCTGGCACGCCCCAGACAGTTGCCATTGAGTGATTAACATCATTGTCACAACTAACAGGCATTGCACACCCACCTGCATAATGAGTTTGGATGCAGAGAAAGCTTTTGACAAGGTTATCACCGGGCAGGGGTATAGGATAACACAATTTCAGGCACACCACAAATCAGGTGCATAACAAATGCACAAGTGCATTTGTCATTTTATTTTTATCTAATGTACAGAAAGCAAAATGGTAAGTCAGACAACTGCTTGGCTTCAACAGTTTCTAAGGCTTTTCTTCAGCCTAGCACGAATCAAACAGTGTGAAAGCATATACTACCAGGAGGTCTTTCACCTTCCTCAGTCAGTATTCAACTGACTTCCCTATCTCAGCACTGAAGTAAGCCTTTTTATAAGCTCACTAGAAGTTGGAAAAACAATTTCTTCTGCCTTTTGATTAATAGCAGACATAACATAAAACTAGCCAGTAGGGGGCCACTTTTGCACCACAGAGAACAGTTATTTGGCACCTGGAGTACATTACATAACTTGTTTACAACATTGTTAAAAGTCAGAACATTCTGTGCTCTCTTAAACTCTCTTGCAGGGTCATATTACCTCATGCTGTCTGCTGCAAAGTATATCTTAGAAGAGGGCTGCTAACATCTAGAAAAAGCAGACACAAATTTTTTTTTATTCTTATATGAAAACTCCCCCCTCATTTTGTAACTGTACTCTGTTTTGTTTTAGGTTCATATACACAGAAAGCTTTATAAGGACTTGAGCACTTAATTTATAACCAGTCAACCAGCATGTTGGACATTATACAAAACATAAACTGCTTGGGAAAAGGTTTCAGTTTATCCTAGGGGTGTCCACTATGACACATGGGTGTAGACAGGCATACTCACTGTACACTTTTGTGTACAGTTTTGTTGAGTGCCTGTCACACACCATGTGCCTTTCTGTTAACATCTTCATTATAATCTGCAGCATTTGGGTTGGTGTAGGCCACTGAGGAGTGTCTCTGTTTAAACTTCTGTTGTTTAGGAGACAGATACATGTATAACCGCTTTAGAGATTAGAGGAATCATGTGACAACAATTTGACTTGTTTGGAAGAGGTGCCATTTGAAAAGGATGTGTACATTTTCTAATGGGGGGGTTGTAACTGTTGGAGATTGTGTACAAAACAGAAATTTCTGGCTACACTCCTGCTATGACAGGGGCACCCTGTCACAAAAGTATCATGGGATTTTCTCTTTCTAGTCCTAGAACATCTTGGCTTCCTGCTTTCCTTCATAAATGGATTGAAAGCCCTAGATGCAGTACCCCAGGCACAGGTCCAAGTGAACGGTGGTCTCCAACAGGTTCAACCTAGGCAGGGAAACACAGCAGGGCTCCTCACTCTTGTCCATATTATTTGCCTTGTATATAGAACCCCTAGCCCATGTAATCAGATCTGACCTGAATATAAATGGAGTACAAATAGGGGACACAGAACACAAAATATCACTCTATGTGGCTGATGTCCTTCTATACCTCACAGACCCAGAAGGATCCATTAATCAAGTGTGTAAGGTACTAGGTGAACTAGGCCACCATGCAGAATGTACTCTAAACAAGACCAAAACTGAGATACGTAAATTTCATTATAAGCCCTCCCATGAGGTTCTCAGAATGCTTCCCCTAAATTGATCCGTCCAAAGGATAAAATACCTGGGAACTCTGTTACCAAAAAATTTAGGCACACTACATTCGGTCAGTTTTGATCTGTTGACACAACATATTCAACAGGACATTACCAGATGGTCTCTGCTGAATTTCCCCTTGTACTCTTACATTCAGGCAGCAACAATGAATGTCTTACTGAGGTTTCTGTATATGCTCCAATGTCTTCCTCTTAAAATCCCAAGGACCCAATTCCAATTCTGACAAAAGACCATTTCTTGTTTCGTCTGGTCCCCACGTAAACCTCAAATCAGAGGTAACATAATGCAAACAGAAAAAAAAATGGGAGAGGGGGGATCCTATCAAATCCAGAGGATTACTATTTAGCTGCTCAGCTCAGTTATGCGTTGCTATGGTCAACAGAGGATTATGGAGCCCACTGGAAACTAATGGAGGAGACATTAGTTGAAGGAGCTCCCTTGGGGGTGAGGGTAATGGATCTACACTTTAAGACACAAGTTGGGGATATTCCTCTCTCCTCAGTCTGCAGTACCCTGCAAGCTGCATATAGGGCATGGGAAAAGTGCAAGCTGATAGCAGCTCTCTGGCCCCTTACATGGTTCACCTGGGATGGTGAATTTTCACCCTCCAGGCAGGACCTAATATTCAGAAGGTGGTTGAGGATGGGAGTATGTTACCTGGGACAATTCCTTACAGGTGGAGTGATACAAGAGTTCTCTCAAATCAGAGATACCAGCTAAGGAACTCGGATCACTTTAATTTTCTGCAGCTCAGAGCCCACATAATGAACCTCCAAAAGCAGGCTCGGGGCACTATCTCTTCGAATCACCTCCTGGACACATTCCAGGATATTCTAAACCAAAAATTGGTAATGGGACACATCTCGGCTATATATATATATAAAACCCTCAGGAACCTGGATGTGGGCTGCATGTCACTCTTAAAGAGAAAATGGGAGCAGGAAACAGGGTGGCGAATGGGAAAGGGTGTTTGAGGGTGCAAGCAAAACACACTCTCCATTTTGGCAGGAATTCGAATGGAAGCTCAAAACAAGATTCTTCTATACCCCAGTAATCCAAACCAAATGGAATAGTGACTGCTCAGTAGAGTGCTGGAGAAAGTGCACAGAACCCAGGGTGTGCACCACTCTCATGTGTTCTGGCAGTGCCCAGCTCTGCAGCCATTCTGGGGGAGAGTCCAGACAGCACTGAGGGATCTTTTTTCTCTGATATTGCCACTGGACCTCCCCCAGTTGTTGGGCTTGCTGCCTCAGGAGATCCACGGAGCGGACAGACTATACCTGTGGAACATCCTGGTTGTGGTGGCCTACAAGGCAATTACATGGAACTGGCTCAGGGAGGACCCCCCCCCCCACCTTTGGTCAATGATTATCAATAATTTAAGAGATTCAAAATATGGAAGAATTAACCTACAAAGTAAACTTGAAACCACTTACTTGGAGGGAGGACAACCCTGTTGGATCACCATAAGCAGGTACAGGGGGAAGGCTGGGAACAAGCATGCAGGGATGTCATGTCTGGGGGGGGAGGGAATGGGGAAGAGGATTCTCCTGATCCCAGTGGTTGGACCAATATAGATAAGGTCATTAAATAGGTGGATACTTTTTATTTTTTGTTTATAGCTAATAAAATGGAATCTTCCTGCTGATATTTGCATCAAGTAAAGTATTTCAAAATGTACTATATATGGATTAAACTGATTGTTAAATGTTTATTTCTGAACTGTAAGTACTATGTCTTGCCCTAATGTTTCAATAAACATGAATTAAAAAAAAAAGTGGAAGCAGCTCAGCTCAAGGCAGTCAAGATGGTCCATGGACTAGGGCCAAGATATATCAGGAAAGGCTGCAGGACTAGAACATGTACACAAACCCTTGGAAAAAAATGAGGGAAAGGGGAGGGGGGGCCTGATGAAAACCTACAGGTACCTGAATGGGGAAAAAATGGGTTGATGCCTTCCTTCCATAGTTTAAATACAGTACAAGGGGGAACTCGCTGAATCTGCGGAGTGAGATTGAAAAGAAAACTGCAAGCACTTTTTCACTGAGAGTGATGGAACAAGTTGGCAGAGGAAGTGGCATAGTCCAAATCAGTGAGCAGCTTCAAACAGCAATGGGATTAGTTAGAAGAGGTGGGGATCACTAAGGACAGTGCAGAGTTGTTGGGTAGGGAGGACAGACTGGATGTAACCCATGGGCCTTTTTCTGCCATCATGGTGTGTGAGTTTTTACAGTACATGGTAATGGTCAAAACTGCAAAATGTTGGACTTGGTTCAAGTTCGCCTTGCCCCTAGCCATACCTGAGTTCTTTCTGAAAATAGGAGAAATAAGAGAACAGTCCATGACTGAGTGAAGAGTGAGAGAGGTAGGGGCTAATCCAGAATAAGGTGAATGAGGTTTATAGAGGCAGAGGCCTGGATTTACTGTATTAATGGGACTGATCCAGGATAAAGTACAGTGAGAGACTTGAGTAACAAGTCCAGGATCTGGTATAGGGAGGGAGGGACAAAGTCAGGCTCTGGCATAGAGAGGGAGTGAGAAATGGAGATATTCAGTATCTTGTACAAAAAGTGAGAAAGGAGGACTATTCCATCTCCAGCAGGAGGGAGGGAGGTAGTGTTTCCACTGCATTGCTCACTGGTAAGACCCCATCTGGAGTACTGTTTCAGTTTTGGAGGCTGCACTTCAGAAAGGATGTAAATAGGGTGGCAACAGTCCAGATGAGGGCAACTAAAATGGTACAGGGGTTGCACAAAAAGCTGTACAAGAAAAGACTGAAGGATCTCAACATACCCTGGAAGACAGAGTGAGGGGTGACATGATAGAGACCTGCAAGTACCTCACAAGGGTAGACAGTGCAGGAAGGGAGTCCCTCTCAAATCAGAAAGAGGACCGGGGCATGTGATGAAGTGGGGAGAGTTTAAGAGAAATGTGAAATCTAAGTGCTGTACATGAGCTGTGCAATAAAGTCTATCAGCATTTAAATAAACATTCCTGGATGTAACATATATCCAGTCAATATTGTTCTAATAATCTAGGAAGTGCAGTCCACAGTTACTAATAGCAGCAAGTTGGCAGTATTGCTTCAAAAAAATTAAGTAGCAAATAAAATAGCATTAGGCTTACGAACATAGTGTTAGAGTTAGGCATGCAACTTTTCTGTGTTTTTCACTCAATTTATTCCTGGCTTAATTACTTATTCCACATGTTTAACACACCTCAGGTCACTTGTCCCACATGTAGCTTTCCTTTGCTTCTTGGCTCAGTTGCCTATTACAGCATTGTAAGTGCCTCTGGATGCTTATCCAGCATTCAGTGTTTCTTGCCAGTGCTCGAACTACAATTGATGTTCAATCAACAAATTCACGGTAGACCACATCCTCCCCCGGCTAGGGGCAGGTTTGCAGAACAGGTACCATGCTGAGCTGGCATCAGACAAATGGACAGACGTACTGATGTTTCGGAGTCATGTGACTCTAGTCTGAAGAAGGAGTCACAGTCCAGTTAACTTAATTTTCCTTGCTCTCTTCCTCTTACCTCCTGATACTTTCTTTTTCTTTTAGCAACTATTCTATTTCTGTATACAATTATTCAAATTTTTCCCTCATACATCCATTTTCATTCTTCATTCCTTGATACTCATACAAACCTTTATGTACATATCAGTTACGTTTTCCTTGTATGTAGGGTTACTACTCTTTAGATGTATGTGTATAATACTCAGCTTGACAGATATCCTGATATTCCATTTAGTGTTATTGTAAGATCTATTACAAGGAATGCTAATTGTTTTTAATCCCTTTTCTATTAGTCTTATGCATAATATAGTGATAAAAGACAGTATTGCACATATTGTTAATTGCACTGTAAATAGTTACACTATAGAGTGACTCATGGTGTTGTCTCTAATTCCTACAACCATCAACTTTTTGTTTTATATATCTTTAAGACTGGGCCTTTAGAAGGAGACACACCAGTACAGTGACTCAGCCCCCAGTAAAAGTGTCAGAGCAACATGAAACGTAGGGGAGTCAAATCACACTTTCAAGGGGCTCTGTTACCGGTTGAGTTCTTAAAACTTTGCAAGTCTATTTTTTGCACTTAAAACTTTGTAAATAGTAAATTTCTTGCAGTACAGCTCATGTACGCTGCTCTTTTTTTTCTTTTTTGTGCAAGTTACCTCGTGACTAGGCAGCAGCAACACTTGTAGCATGGAGCAGTAATGTTGTTTACCCCTCTCCATTTTTAATACCATTGAGGGTTGGAAGGGACCACTGGACACCAGTGATAATTACATTAGTACAATCGGGGGTATTTTTTTGTGGGGAGACTACTGGATACCAGGATAATTACATCAATATTGTCAAGGGTGTTGAAGGCGGAGAGACCACTGGAAACCAGGGATGATTATATCAAAACCATTGGGGGTGGAAGGGACCACTAGCTACCATACAACATTTATTACAGACTGTCAGGGTTTTTTTGGGGGGGGTGAGGGGGGACCACACCACCAGTGAGGCAGCCCTGACAGATACTGTGGGGGCAGGGATCACAAACACTGTTTGCGCCTGGCCTGTAATAAGGCTCTAATTAGATGCAAATGACCCCATCCTGCCTTGATAGTGTTATGGGACATTTGCATCTTAAGGCATGGCAATTTTATTTATAAGGCGCCAAATCCCAGAGGCTCTGGGCACCAAACATAAATGAGAACATACAGCAGTAAATAAAAACATAATATAAATTTATTTAAAACCATAACATGATTAAAATTCAGTAAAATAGAGGATTCCAAAAGTCAAAGGTTAAAGTTAAGGTACGAATATGGCAGCCTTCTTCAGAGGAGCAATTGCCATTAATGGGCCCTAACAGCACAATTTCAATCACAAACCCCATAGTACCCTAGTGGCCACATACCTCCAGTATCCAGTACAGGACTGGGGTTTGTGACTGCAATCTAGTGAGTGCCTATTTGGTATATTGGAACATGCCTTTGCATTCTCAAAGTGCCATAGCATGTTCCAATATCCTACTAGTTTGCTCCAGGCACTAATTTGCTTCTGGAGCAAATATTTAGTGGGCCCTAATCTGGACCTATATCCTGACCAGTATCCCTAGAAGCATCATCCTTCTACTAAGTGAAGAGGTCAGTGATGCCATAACTTATTTGTATAGCTTAGCAGGCAATTCTTGGGAGGTACCTTTGGACTGAGAAACAGCAACATTGGTGCCAGTCTTCAACAAAGGAGCTAAGACGTCACTGTTAAATTACTGCCAAGTAAGACCTCAGTTCTGGGATCTATGATTATGGACTTTATAATGGAACAGTTAATGGAAAGGGGACTGATAAATCACACACAGCATTGGTTTAAAATGGGCAGATCCTATGTTACATACTTATTACTGTTCTATAAGCAAAGTCAGAAAGCATCTAGACACTGAGATTTATTATTGTAATTCTCAATTTTTTATAAAGGGAAGCTGTCGTTTGCAGGGGCTCCTGCCCCTGCAACCTTTGGCTTCCAGTTAAGGTTTTGGCAGAAAAGTGCCTTTTTTCATAAGGCGCAAAGTAATTCAATTTATAAAAATCTGCTACCCAGAACTATAGCAGAGGTTTGTGTGGCTCCATTAAGTGTAATGGTGCAGTGCCACACCGTGCGCTTCAATGCATTTGTATAGAAGCGCACGATGCAGCGCTACACCATTACACTCAATGGAGCTGCTCAAGCCTCTGCTATACTTTTGGGTAGCAGATTTTATGAATTAAATTACTTTGTACTATGTGTGGTTAGGTTTTTTTGTCAAAGCTTTAAACTGAGGTTAACGCTTGCAGGGGCGGAGCCCTGCAAACGACAGCTTCCCTTTAAAAGCTTTCGACTTAGTACCACATGATGCAATGCTTACCAAATTAAATAAATATGGATTAAATAAGGCTGTAAACTGGATGTAAAATTGGCTGACAGAACTCAAAGGGTTACATTTAATGGTAATCTCTGTGATGAAGGTAAAGTACTCAGTGGGGTCCCCCAGGGGTCAGTCTTGGGTCCTGCATTATTCATGACATTTATAATGGATATGGGGAAGTGCTTCTTCCAAAGGTTTAGTGATCATACAAAAACTGGTGGTAATAGTTGATACTGAGGAATAATATGCATTGCGAAAAGATTAGTATAAAATAAGTGATTGGACAAGAACACGTGGTATGAAATTAAAAGAAAAAAAATAAGGTGATGTAACTTGTTAAGAACAACAGTGATAAATATTTTTAGAATGAACCAAACTCATCTCTGCTAAGGAGGAAAATGATTTAGGAATCATTGTAACAAATTCAAGGAATTGGCAAAGAAAACAGGATCATTTGGAGCATCAAAAGAAACTGCATTAAGAAATCAAAAGGTGATTGTCTCCATGTATAGAAGCCTAATTAGACACCATATGGATTACAGGTCACAGTCTTGATCACTCCACTTTAGCAGGGATGGGATTATGTGGGAGAGATTACAGAGACGGGTTACTAGGATGATTTGGGGACTGGAGGATCTAAGCTTTGAAGATAGAACAAAATCACTGGGACTCATGGAATTAGAAACAATACATCAAAGAGGGGATTTATATGACATCATCTAGGATAAGGTGTTAATGAGGGTCTAGAACTGGAATTTAAAAACACAGAGGTGATAATTTGAGGCCATAATACACAACTAAAATCAACTTTAAAACCATTAAACAGAATTATTTTACCCTAGAGAATAACTGGAGCACTGCAGAACAATGTGCCACAAAATGTAGTTGAGTATGATATAAAAAAAAATCAGCTACTAGAGACAGACTGGCACATTTACATAGGCTATACCTTTGGTTACTGTCTCTGAGAAGTGGAGAGCAGTCTCTATGAACCATATGTCCTCTGCCTCTTCCCCATGTAAACCCTTTTAGTAAAGTTGAAGGCAAATCCATCAGGCTTCTCTAGCTCATGATTACTCTCAAGCCAATGTTCAACACCTATAACTTATTGGCTCTATTTGTACTTTATTAACACAATGCCCCCCCACCACCACCACCACACACACCTCACCAAAATAATAAAGGAAGCTCTTAAGCACCTCCCTAGTGAAAACTGAAAACCCTGTACTTGTGTGCTGGAACAATAACAATAGGTGACATATATAGACTGCCCTAGGTTTCCTGAAATCTGATTATGTTCTTATCCGAACAGTCAACTCTGGGGCCCAGATATTCAAACTGCGCCCAAAAAGTGCGCAATAGCAGGAGCAAGCGCAAGTCTATTGTGCCTATGCACAAGAGACACGATATTCAAAAAAGGAGCAGGCCAAATTGCACCTACAGCCAATGTCTGAATATCGCACTACCTGTGCCATAGCGCAACTAGGGAGGGGAAGCTGAGCAGATGTGATGCGCTATAATGCAACAAGGGATGTTCAGCTGAGCAGTCCAGAGGTGCCATAGCGCAACCAGAGACGCCCCCCTCCCCCAGCTGCAGAGCAATGTAACTGCACAATCAGGGAGGTAGGGGCCCACCACCCATGCCACAGATGGGCACAGGAACACACATCAGAACAGACATTGTCCCCCCACACCCCAAGCACCGCACAACCAGGGGAGGGCTGGAATAACCACTGGTCCATGGAGACAAGCAACCAACCCACAGCCTGGCCATAGTGCCCCATCACACCTACCAACAAGCTGTGACTGGCACACAAGGAGGGTGGACCACTCTGTGCCACACCATCCCCCCCAGTGCACAGCACACCCTGCACCGTGACCCCCAGACACCCCCCCATGAGCAGTGACCACCACTGCAGGAAACCCCATGCTTGCCACCACCCCCACAGTGTCAGTGCAACCCTGTGCACCACAGAACCATGCAAGCCAGCCCCACCATGAGCACCCATCAGCAGGTTGCAGACACAGCAATGCAACAACGGCAGACAAAGTGCCACCACACACATTCCCCGTACTGCTGAGAGACCGACCATGCGTTGGCACAGAGTGACCTGTATGGGACGGTGTGTTGTTCAACCTCCACCAGTGGTACAGCTGCCTGCACAGTATTCCAGTGACACACCCCGCCCACCACTGGCCACAACAGCTAGCACAGACATCACAGTGGTGCATGGCAGCATGCACACACCAGATGCCACACAGGGTCTGGACAGACACTCACCCATACCAAGGGCACAACAACACAGGGATGCAGTGGTGGGGCAACCAGCCCCATTGTAAGGCCCATTAAGCCATGTACACACAACCTTAGGTACACACCATGGCACTGGGTGCCAACCACCTGCGTGAGCACCATGGACCAATACACCACCATTAGTCACCTGGAGCACAAGCCACAGACAGTGGGGCACATCCCTGCAACACACAAGCCACAGCATGGAGGTGGGACAATGACCGTGTCGCCCACAGTGCCACCTGAGCCAGGCATGCACCACAGCAGTGACATGGGCAACCCAGCAAAGCGATGGGTACAATGTCCGCCCTGCAGGGAATGCCACCACTGACATGCCAGCAGACCATGCAGATCACAGACAGGCATGTGTGTCGGCTGCACAGGCCATGGACGGGCCGATGGGTGCACCATGGACACAGAGCACGTGCCATGGACCACTGCACACAGTCACCCAGTGCACAGGGAACACACACAACACAGACACTGACTGATATCTACCCCCACACCATAGACACCTCCACACGGACACACACACATACCCATGACTGCACCATCCCTGATGCCATGCACACCGCTGCAGCTGAGCACCTATAGCCCGCTGCAAATCAGAGACCACCACGGTATTCATATAAAAGTCAAATGTATTGTAAAAATAAATAAATCAACTATGTACATAAACAACAACTATATACAGATGTGGTGGGGGTGGGCAGGGGAAGGGGTGGACAAATGGGATGGGATAGGAGGGTGTGAGGGTGGGTCGGGGGAGGGGAAGTCAGGGACCAAGGGACTATTGGTTTCCACGCCAGTCCAGGCCCTGACTCCCCCTGGCTCTGTGCCTCCGAAGTACCCCCGACTCATTGATCCTCCAAAGGATAGTGACGGTCTCAAGTGCCAGAATGAGGAGCTCCTGCAGGATGTCCCTGATTTCCCTCAGATGTCTCGCACCTAGGACAAGGGAGCACAGTCAACAGGTGTGAATGCACAACCCCATACAGCCCACTCACTGTGCATGGCATACGGCCATGGGACATACCACTGTGATGGTGTATGACCAGCCGCAGTGATCACGTCCACAGGACCTGCCCACCCAGGCGCATACAGCCATGCGGAATGCTGCACACACCCACCGGCCAAGTCCCGCACAGCACCACCGTGGCCGTCTAGTGACATGGCTATGTGGTGCAAAGGCAGTGGCACAGCCATGCACCTGGTGCATGCATGCACCACCAGTGACGCACACCCAGACATGCATTGCCACTGGACAGTGTTGACTGTAACAAGTGGCATGCATGGCAGTGATGTCAATGAATGGTGGCCATGCCCCGCTGCCCACCTTGTCACACAGCATGCAATATTAATCATGGATGTCTGGCACTCACCCACATCGGGTGGGTCGGGTGGCCGTTGATGGTCCTCGGCCCACCTGGCTGTGGCTTCCACCACCCTCCGCACGCACTCGGCACAGTTCGTCCGGGCCTGTGGAGACAAAAAGGAGAGAAGAACATCAGTACATTCCCGAAGCAAAGTTCCCCTGCCCCAAGGAGTGTGCCCCCCCACCCAGCCAGACCCACCTGCCCCACACCCTGTGAACACCACCACGGCCAACCCCATACGGTCCCTCCCCTATGTGCTGGACACATACAACACTGTGACTCATATGGACGATAACAGTGTGTTGACAGAACCCCTACCTGGATGTGGTACCATGCCCCTCCTGGCACATGACCTCAGTCTGGCCAGTAGCTCTGGCTCCCTCCTCTGCAGGTCACCATATTGGTGCCTGCACTGCTCAGCTGTTCGGCCCCTGCCTGTCACCTCCTCGTGGGCTGTGGCCACCTCTTGCCACACCTGGGACCTTGCCCTATCCAGGGGGGCCCCTCCAAAGAGAGGCCCATGGTGTGGCTCAACTGTGGCCACCAGATTTGCCAGTTCAATGGCCGTCCAGGGAGCAGCCCTTCTCTGTGCCATTGCGTTAGGTATAGTAGGCAATATGGCGCTCTGCAGCGTGGTACCCCACATGCAGATGCTGCGTGGTACAGCGCTGCCATTCCCTATCGCGCTGTTACCGAACAGCACGATAGATGTGCACCTATGCCTGACGCATGGCATCAAGGGGGCAAAGGTCGGGCACAGGGTCAAGAGTCCCTGGCACAAGGCCACACACAGTGCCATCGGATGACAATGCATGTAGCACGATTGGCTGCCTGTGTGCCAGTGCCACAGCGGACTATTGGGCAGTTGGGCCATTGCGCTAATGAAGGCCCATTGCCACAGTGCCATGTAGTGACCTTCGCTATAGCGCCACTGGCACAATGGTGGCCATGCCCTGCATTGCCTACCGCGCACAGCACATCATCAGCGTGGCAGATGCCTGTGTCAGCAACCTGGGCATGCACAGTGAGATGTACTACGCATGCCACAGAACTGCGCCATTGGCTCAGCACGTTCGACACAATTGCGCAAAGCGCAACAGCGTGATATTCAGCCGTCATATGCAAATCACCTGATCAGCCATTCAATGGTGCAGCAATGCAATTTGCATCTAATTAAAGTTGCTCCTCACCTCATTTGCATGGACTGCACTATAAAGGTGTGACAATGTGCTGCAGTGGCCATAGTCGGTTACTGCAGTTTATTGGTGAGTTGCATGCTGTGTGGGAGTGTGGACTGTGGATTCAGGGACATGCATGGGACTGCACAGTCACAGGTAACAACTGCCATTTTTACAAGCTACATAATGACCAAGCACATTCTTGGAGAGGAGGACAACAGTGGTGGGAGGAGGAGGAGGCCGAATTTTACCAAGGCCGAAACCGAGGCCCTTTTCGAGGCCTACCTGGCTCAGGAGCCACTGCTCAGTGGACGGCGGGGCACCACTCAGGCCCGTGCTGCTGCATGGGAGGAGGTGGCACATGCCGTGAACCTGCATGGCAGCCACCAGCGCTCCGTGCAGGAGTGTAAGAAGAAGATGGGCACAGACAGGAGGAGGGTAAAGGAGAAGATGGCTGCCATCAGGGCAGCACATGCTGCAACAGGTGGGGGACAGCCGGAGGTGATACAGCTCACCCCAGCAGAGGACAGGCTTGCTGCAAGCATGCACCGAAGTACCATAGAGGGAGTTCCGGGCGGTGGCTTCCAGACGGATGGTGACCCATCTCTGCATGGTAAGTCATGGTCTGTCTGGGGGGGGCAGGGTAGGTCACACGCAGTAACGCAACTTTGCTTTCCCTTACAGATCCTGAGCATCTGCATGGGTCAGTGATGGTGGGCCTGTCCACTGCAGTCAGTTGGATGGAGTCGGAGGTGGGACCATCCACCTCCACAGGTATGTGTGGATCTGTACGACAGTGGGGCCGCCTGGCTGTCCACACTGATGTCGTTGAGACAGGTGTGGAGGAAGCCCTGCCTGTGTCCCAGCGTGCTGGTGTCAATGGATGCCAGCATGCTGTTGCTGTGGCTGGGGCAGAGTCCAGCACCAGTGATGATGACACGACCGTCATGGGCAGTGACACGTGTGTGCCACAGGATAGACACACAGCAGGGCAATTCACACCCATGGCTGTGGCTGGTGCCGCCATGGGGGCCTGCGTGTCAGCACAGTCCCAGGCTGTGCCTGTCAGCACCAGTGGGGCAGCACTGGTGTCTGTTCAGAACAGTGGGACTGTTGCGGCCACTGAGGTGGCACCACTGAGCCCTGGGGTGCAGCAGCTGGAGGGGCAGCATCAGCAGTCGCCCACCGGGCCTGGGGGTACAGGGTTCGGCGGCAGCATCTGTGTACCACCTGTGGACATGCTCAGACCTGGTCCTGGTGTGCAGCACCCACCCTCAAGGGGTGCTGAACATCAGGCCCTTGCACACCCTGAGGGACAGGATGCCGAGGAGGCTGATGACCTCTTGGATGAGCACACCCACCTACTGCGAGCATCGGTCCAGCAGCAGATGTGGCTTGCGATGTCCGTGGAAACACTGTGTGTGGCTCCGGAGTGGGCAGAGGAGCGTTGCAGCAGGGACACCGAATGGATCCTGGCACAGATGGACCGTTTGCGGGAAGATGTGACCGCTGCCATTGACAGGCATGCACAGGTGTTCATTGCTGTCATGGCCACAATGGGCACACAGTCAGGTGCCCATGCATCGTGGACACCACGCAGTGTACTCTCCACCCCCCATTCCCGGCATCGTGCAACTCCCACCCTGTCGACGCTGGGTTCAGCTGTGGGCATCCCAAGCACTCCTGGTGCAGGCATGTTCAGTGTGCTGCAGACCCCTGCGCAGGCACGGTCGCGTTCATGCAGTGGAACCCCTTGGGGACCATCGGTGCCACCTCATGAGGCCAGTGGTCAGCCTGCCAGTGCTGGCGGGTCTCGGCGGAGCCACCCACGCATCCGTGGCAGCCGTGGCACTGTGTCATGAGACTGACCTGTCTCCCAGCGTGGCTACTTCTAGTGCTGCTCTGTGTGCATTGTGTGTTTCAGTGGGCAGTGCACGGGTGGGTACCCAGCCCTGCACGCGGACACACAGTCCACCTGCACACCCTCCCAGCTGCTGTCCACAGTTACGTGTGCATGATGATGCCTGCATTGCGCTGTACACCAAAGTACAATGGTGCCCAGCATCTGACACACGCACATGGACAGACAGTGGGTGTGGTGGCCTGTGGACATGTGTGTTGCTAGGGTGTGCGTTCTGGGTCGGTGTGCCTTCGGGCCTCTGTGCATGTTTGTTGCGTTGTGTGTGTACGTGTGTGTGTGTGTCCTTCGGCGTGGCATGTAAATCCTCACCCATCCCTGGCTGTGTGTGCCTCTGTGCCCTGCCACTTCCCTCAATGGCATGCACCCCCAGTGTGGGTTCCTGCATGTTTGTGGGTTGTGCCTTGGCCACTGGTGGTTGCGTGTGGCCCCATGACTTACCTGCATTGGCTGAAGTGCTCCTCCGTGATGGTGTCCTGGTGCAGCTGTGCCAGCCGGAGCAGTTGGGGGTCCCGTCGGCCAAGGGGGGCTGCCAATCACCATCATCACCGGTGTCCCCATCGCTGTCCCCCTCTTCGACCTGTATGGCTATCCCACATTCGTTGGTCATGTTGTGCAGGATGCAACAGGCCAGGAATATCCCATAGGCCTTTGAGGGGTTGTACTGTAGGGCACCGCCAGAGGTGTCCAGGCAATGTTAATGTGCCTTCAGCATCCCGAACACCCGCTCGATGACATTGCATGTGGTGGCGTGTGCCTCATTGTAGCGTTGCTGCGATGGGGTCGTGGGCCGCCGGTAGGGTGTGAGCAGCCAGGGACGGAGTGGGTATCCACTGTCACCTGTGTGTAGAGGGTGGAGGTTAGTTTGGTGATCAGCATCACCCTGCCCCAAGCCATGTAGGCCACTACCCATGGCACCTCTGGCCATGCCCCCCCAGGCCCTATATTTGTCCATTTGGTTTGCATACTCACCCACTAGGTGTCCAGTGGGGATGTCCCCACTCTCAAATCTGTGGCACAGTGCCGACTGGTGCCAGTTGAAAGAATCGTGTGCTCCCCAGGGTGTGTGGCACAGACATTGATAATGCACCCCCTGGCATCGCACACCATCTGGCAGTTGATGCTGGCATAGCCCTTGCGATTTATGTATATGGCCCCCTCATGGCCAGGTGGTGTGCGTATGGCCACATGGGTGCAGTCTATTGCCCCTAGCACGCCAGGCATATGTGCTACCCTGTGGAACTCCTGTATATTTGATGTGCGCTCCGCCGCTGTGCTGGGGAAATGGATGTACTCCTCAGCATGTGGCAGCAGTGCACTGAGGAATTGGGTGAGGTGGCATGATGTGGCTGACTGGGTTATGCCTGTGGTGTCCCCAGTTGGTCTCTGGAAGGTACCCATGGCGAGCAGGCACATGCAGGCTGTTACCTTGGTCTCCACTGACAGGGCATGGCTCCGTCGTGTGGGTGCCTGCATCACATCACTGCACAGCTCACAGAGCCACCTCAGAGTTGCCCTGTTCAGGCGGTACCGGCCCACAATCTCAGTATCAGTGTACAGCTCGAAGCTGGTGCGGGCTCGGTACTGCCTGTTGGGGGAATACCTCCGACGGGCCCTTCCACGGCCACGCCCCCCTGCCGCCCACCTTCTCACCCCCTCATTATGGCCTCCATGTGGAAGGTGGCACTGGCCATGTCCCTGGCTTGCATTCACCCCCCCGGCAGCTGTTACTGTGTTCCCCCTGCTGTCCTGGCTGCTACCGCCCCTGCACCGGGTACACCTGCCTGTGCTGGCCTCTGAGCTGTGTGGCTCCCCACACCTTCCCTGTGCCTGTCTGTTGCTGTGGCCTTTCCTGGCCTGCCTATTCCTGCCACTTGCCCTGTCTGTGTGCCTCTGCCTCTGACACATGTGGCTTCCTGTAGCGTTCTTGCACCTCTTCCTTGCTCCTTTTTATTTTGGCTCATTTCCGTATGACATATTCGCTGCTCCACTGTTGCGCATTGCGCAAGTCTTTGAATATCACACTGCGCCATTTATGCATGGTTCTTCCCCCTTCAGTTGCGCATGCCTTCATTATCATTGCGCTGTTGCTCAGCATGATTTTGGGGGCGCAACTGCCTCCTGCTGAATATCGCACAATGGCACAAATTCGGACTTGCGCAGGCACAACCCTGTTGAGTATGGCTCAACTCTTTTGAATATCTGGGCCTGAGTATCTAACTTGGACTAGTACTTTGCAAAACCTAGGCAGGTCTGACTAAAAAAATATCTTCACCAGATACGCAAAAGTATCCAAACTGAAAATTTATAAGAGAAAAGACAAGGAGACACCTTTGAATTGGAAGGCAGCAATGCTGCAACCAATGAATACCTATTAGTATTTAGTCAACTCTCAGGTCAGATGGATGGAAACTATAACCAGTTACAGAACAATATCTAGAACTCTATTTCATAGTCTACAAAAGAAACCATGACAACAGTAAACATCTGCAACATTGAAAAATCCTACATCACTCAGTGATTCAAAAACCCAATAAAAACAATGTGAACAACCCATGAGTCCTATACACATTTTTGTAAAGTCCATATAAAGTATTACCAGCATGCAGTAGAGTATCTTCCTCAAACAGATCCAGAATATTGGTAGAAGAAATTTAGAACATGAGACCCAGCAATCCGGGCATGACTGTTCCATGATTTTCTCAGAAAGATCTTTCATCTCAGTTAACTATGTGACAACTTGCTGTCACACCCAACATGCTTGAAAGCATCCTAACAAACATCAGCAAGGCGTAAGAAGCTCCAAGGAGAATCCAGCCTAATACTTTAGTCAGCCCTGGTATGCTTATTTGGTTGTGGATGTTAGGGGAGCTCCATAGATATGTACTCTTTTCATGGCATGCATGGTTCAATGTCAAGTCTACCACAAACCACCACCACCAGCACTCTGGGAACAAACATGTTACACTGTCCATAAATCCAGCAAGAACGGACTCTGTATCTGACTTTAGACCAATCTCCCTCACCATGATTGTTGTGAAGGTTAGTAAGAAATGTTTACTCAACAGGATATTTTTTTTTATTATTTATTTCTAGTATAGCCTAGTCAAATGAGCAAAATAAAAACACTGCCCAGTTTAACAGCTTTCAAAGGCGCCTACGCCTGATGCCATCCTGCATCTCATACATCATGTACTGGCAACCAATGCTAAAACAAGATGGCACTAAGGCATTTGACTATATAAACCACAATATTTTATTTCAAGCACATAAGGAGATGGGAGTTCACTTCATCCTCTTAAGAAGGATGAGCTCATTCTTTGAGGGAAGATATCAGTGTGTTAGCATTAATGACTGCAAATCTAATTGGATCATACTGGCTGGTGGGTTGTACCAGGAAACCAAACCTGATCCCAAGGTCCATGATAAACACACACATCTGTTTTTTATTTTTTATTTTATTGAGTTCATTTATACTTGCTATTTTAATAGTCTGTGGATGATAAAAACATAGATAACATCAATATTGATAATACATACAGTACATGATCAACAATCATGCACTTCATTTCATGAAATCCCTGTGATTTATGTTAAAGATGCCACCATTTGGTTCTTACAAGTGCAACTTAAACTGCATCCTCCAACTCCACTATGACAACCCAAAGACATGGACAAAGGGTGCTGACATCATCATCATTGTCTCCAAAATGAAAGAACTTAAAAATGGAAAAGCAGTCACCATCACATTACCCCCCATACAATAAATCTAATTCTATCAAGCAACAGAAGGGCCAAACTGCCCTCATCCTCATTATTTAAACTGAGGTGACTAATGTTGCCACAAAGGCCAGCTAAGTCTATACAATCTTCACATGCACAGCCGTGGATGAGTCCACGTCACTGGGTAAAAATTAGTAGGGTGACCCTGGCTGTAATATGACCCCCCCCCCGGTACAGCTGAGGCACTCTGAAGCCAAACTGCTGAAAAGTGAGCAACATGCATCCCTACATATCATCTGGTATCATCTGGCACAAGCTCAGTTACACTACTGACCTGTTGTACTCTGCATAATATGCAGTTAGGTCCACAGATATAATCATTGCTGTGAAAATTTTTTAGCAAATGAAAAATCCTGTCAAAACCACATTGTCCCAACCCTGCCCCGAACCCATCAGTAAAGCACAATGGTGGCACTTTATACTCTCATCAAAAGAGCAAAACAAAGTCACATTTTGTAAGTGCTTACCACCCAGATCCATCGGTCAAAGTGCAGAATGTTGGCTCCCTGATCCATTGGTCAAAGTGCAGAAAGTGTTGCATCCTCTCCAACTCTAGAGTTTCCATGCACCTGTGTTCGCTTTCTGTTTACGATAGCACCTGTGACTTTATTCCTCTCTTACTAATCAGACTTGTTCCATGGTAAAATATAATTACCTGAATTTGTATGAATAACTGCATATCACTTCAGGTCCTGAGCTTCCATGTAGCTACAAATGCAAACATGCTGGACCCTTCACCAAGCACCCACTGCCTGCGGAACCTGCATTTCTGCAGTTGCAAGTACAAATCTATGATACCCAAACTACAACACTGCATTTTTCTATAGTAGCACTTCTGCAACCACAGATCAACATGCACAGTTAAAGACATGCACAGCCAGTTGTGGCTAAAGAAATGTAGTCCCCTGTGGGGCCTGCACTTCTGCAGTTGCAAATGCACATGCATACTGCAAACATACACACCCACTTCTGCAGTCACACTGTAATGTTTCTAAAGAGTACTGATACAGTATTTGTTTTATGTGTAGTGTGTTGTAGCCAGCCCAGTGGTGCTGAGGGCTGAGGCGCTGGACATCACACCTCGTACCACACCGGCGACCCGGGTTTGGGAATGGACTCTGGTTGTTTGGGGGTCAGCTGGGGGAAATAAGGATTGAGCGTCCGGAGGACTGCTATCCTTCCTCGGGGGGGGGTTGTGCTGTGTGTGTCAGCACAGCAAGAAGGGTTTGGTCCATGCCTAGGGTGCTTGGCTGCCTCTGCAGAGGTGGAGACAGCTGCTGTGCCCATTGCATGGGCATGGGTGTGGGGGAGAAAAGAAACCAAGAAAAATACCAGGACCCATGATGGCCCAGATGGGCTGGAGGATGTACTCCTCCAAAGGGTGGGGGGTCATAGACTATGCCAGGTCTGCAGAGGTGGTAAAATAATGTCATGATAAAAAAGTGTAGTGTGTTGTATACATGTATCTGAAGGCACCAAATAAATGCTACTCCTTTTATGTAACTGAAAACAGTTGTATGTTGTTTGTTTTACCTGATATGGGCTGCCTGTGGTTGCTTGTGTGTCCTTGTACTTTTGCTGCTTGGGGGGCTGGGGAGTTAGGTTTGGAAACCCTATCACCACATTTCCCTACTTTTGTTCCTTTACGTTAAGCCCCTGACTGGTGCATTAAAGATCAACTGCAGTATTTTTAAAATGTCTTTAAATTATTTTATTTGCTCACCATGAGAACAGCCACACCATATACATTGCAAGTAATGTTCAGGAATAGTCATTTCTCATGTTCAGATGCTATTTTACTGCTTGTCTTTTTTGAAGATTTCACAGAAAATCCCTCAGTCATTCTCAGACCAGCTGGCAGAATTTTGGGTGAGTGCTAATTCCATTCAAGCATCAATTACATCATTTTCCTCAAGTTCCTGGTACTGATCTGCCAGGACTATGAGGAAAATTATGTAATTGTTGCTTGAATGGAATGAGCACACACACAAGGTTCAGCTAGCTGGTCAAAAAATGTCTGAGAGATTTCCTGTGAAACCATCAAATAGGAGAGCATTAAAATAGTATCTGTACATGACAAATGGCAATTTATTCATTCCACATGTAATAAACAAGGCCTGGTTTATGTTAGGGAAAAGGAGTAAAGTTTATAATATGTTTATAATATAGTTGCAGTTGATCTTTAATGCAGTTTTTTTAAATGAAATTCTTTTCTTTCTGAGAGAGTGGAATCATATCCTCAAGACTCACAAAAGAAGAATTTTTGGCTCATGAAAGAACAATTGGGAGCCCTTGCTAAGCCCTTCCACCTAGGATTTTAGGGATGTCACCAAACCATATTTCAGGATTGTTTTTCAGAAACAAACCAGAGAATCAACCTAAATGGGTCCTGTTTAGAGTTGTGTTTGTTTTTCTCTAGGGCATCATTTTTAAGATTTATTTTTCTCAAAAAAATGAAAAACAAGATGGATGCCATATGAAAGAATAATTTTTTTCTCATGAAAGAATAATTTCGGCTTATGAAACAGCATTCTTCTTTTGTGAGCTGGAAACTTTACACAAGTAAAGGGCTTAACGACCATATTCAGTTGAAGCCTTTTCTTAAGGATAGAAGGTAATATCTATGTGTAATTTCTTCCTGTCTAGGTCTCAAAAGAAACATATAATTTGATGGCAGATAAGGACCACTTGGCCCTCCCAGTCTGCCCACTTCCCTACCTAATGGATAAGCTGCAGATCCTAGTTAACCAGCAGCCTACTTCTTTCTACCCCCACCCTCTAGAATTGCCTTATGACTGTTCCATGCATGCTTGAATTCAACCACTGTTTTGACTCCACAACCTCCTCTGGAAGGCTGTTCCATGCATCCACAACCTCTCTGTGAAAAATATTTCCTTACATTACCTCTGAGCGGCCCCCCCTCTATCTTCAAATTGTGCCCCCTTGTTCTTGCACACCTCTTTTTTTGAAAGATGCTACCCTCTTGGACTTTGTTGATTCCCTTGAGGTACTTGAAAGTTTCTATCATGTCCCTCCTCTCCCTCCTTTCCTCGAGGCTATACATATTAAGCTCCTTTAGTCTTTCTTCATATGTCTTCTGGTGCAGACCATTCACTATTTTGGTTGCCCTCCTCTGGACAGCCTCCACCCTGTCTATGTCTTTGCAGAGATGGGGTCTCCAGAACTGTGCACAGTACTCCAGATGTGGTCTTACCAACTGTCTGTACAGAGGGCCAACAACTTCCTGTTTTCTACTGGTGATGCCACTCCCTATGCAACCCAGTATTCCCCCCAGCCCTCCTTACTGCCTTCTCACATTGTTGGCCCACTTTTAGGTCATCTGATCTGGGGGGTACTCATTACAGGGTCAGTGAACAACTTGGCAAAATGTAGGAAGGCAGCTGCAAAGGCCAATAAAATGCTGGGTTGCATTGCAAGGGGTATATCCTTGAGAAGGGAGGTGAGTTGGCATTAGAGACAGTACTCAATGGGCTCAGGACCCTAAAATTGGACAAGTCACTAGGCTCAGATTTTCTGCATTCTGGGCTGTTAAGGAAGGTTGCCCTTTTCTGATAGAACCATTAACTGACCTCTTTAATTCTCCAAAAAAATGGGAATTATTCCAATGGATTGGAGGGAAGATAATGTAGTCCCACTCCACAAGAATGGGAGTAGAGAGGACACAGGGAACTACAGACTGGTCAGCCTGACCTCGATCTTTGAGAAACTGCTAGAAACCATTATAAAAAAAGCATATATTGGAATGGCTGGAGGCCAGTGGGCTTCAGGACCAGGGCAGTATGGGTTTGTGTCAGGCAAATGCCAGACAAAGTCAATAGATTTCTTTGATTGGCTCATGAAGGCAACTGATAAGGGTCAAGCAGTAAACATACTGTACTATATTAGGACTGTAACAAGGCCTTAGACTCTTGACCCACAGGACACTTGTGAAAACTTGAGAGATCTGGGGGTGGGAGACAAATTGAATAGGTGGATTAGTAACTTGCTGGGGGGAAATTTAGAGGTTAGTTGGCAACATGGAATATTCATGGGTCAGACAAGTCATTAGTGGGCTACAACAGGGGTTGTTCCTGGGGCTGGTCCTTTTCAATCTATTCATCTGTGATATAGGGAGCCAACTCTAATGCCAAGGTATTTAATGTGGAAAATGTACAGTACTGCATTTTGGGAACAAGAACCCTAATAAAGACTATTACCTTAACAATGCTCTTCTTAAATCATCTACTAGTGAGCATGATTTGGATATTGTAATAAACAACAAACTCTCCTCTACTGATCATTGCATCAAAGTAGCTAGGAAAGCCAGTGATATTCTGAAACAGGTTAGAAGGACATTTATTAACAAATCTGAACACTGTTTGGTCCCTTTATGCAGGGCTTACATCAGACCATACACTGATTATGGCTTTCCATTCTGAAGTCCATACCTTAAGGGAGATATCCACTGTATCAAGCAGGTTCAAAGACAAATCACTAAAATGATTCCCAGGTTAGCATCTAAAGATTACCCCACTACGTTAAAAGAAACAGGTCTTCATCCATTACATCTCAGAAGAAGTAGGGGTGACATTCTCCTTACCTTTAAATTGCTACAATCACCAGATCTAATGAACCAATGTGGACTCTCATTTGCAAACAAAAGAACTGTTGGTAGACTTCATAATTGTCAGCTAACTGTTGACTGGGCAAACACAAACAAACAAGATAATTGTTTTACTGTAAGATCCTCCAAATAGTGGAATTTACTTCCACAAGAACTTGTGGATTCAACTAATTGCGATACTTTTAAAAAGAAGCTTGACTCCTGGCTTAGTTATACCTCAGTTAATGTCTAATGTCCCACATAATGTGGGGGACAGTCTAGATGGGCCTTGAGCTGTCTTTTGTCCTACTAAACTCAGTAGACCCAGTATAGAGTTCCTATTTGCTGAGTGCACTTTTTTGTGTTTTCTCCAGTCAGTTGTTAGTCAGCAGCAACTTAAGAAGTGTGTAGTGCTTTTCTTTGCTGCTTTTTTCATTGTATGCCAATCAATCCTGATCTCTTTTTGCTTCAATTTTGAAACGGGAGAAACCTCCTACCCAAAATTAAATACTATTGGTTCAGTGATTTTTAATTTCAGGCTTCCCACCTGAAATAAAAAAAAACAAAACAAAAAAAAAACCCTCTTGGGTTAGTGTTCCATCCTTAGCATAATTAATTATGGTATTATGGTCTATGGTTTGGCAAATGAGTGTACTGACTAGGGTTAAAAGCCTATTGAGCAGGGCCTGTCACTTTGCACTGGACTGTAAGCTTGACCCCCACACTTGTGTCCTCTATGATATTTTGGGATGGCTAAATTTGAACTTACAGGAGCATCCACACCATGTTATGGGTAAAAAATCAGTACTTGGGCTACTTACTCCAGAGGTGCAGTCCAAATTCAGCTTTTATTTTTAAATAAATAGTCAACAAAGAGAATGGCACATAATTCTTTATTACTACTGCTTAGAAAATCCATACTATGTCTGAACTCACTCTCCTACAGTAAAGATTTGCTAAATCCTTAAATGCCTTGATGGACTTGTTAAGGAGCTGGGATTCTAGCTCCTCTTTCAAAAATCAATTATATATTTACTTGGATGGTTTAAGAAAAAGTAGGCCAAGGGCCTATTTAATTATAGTGTATGGTGGAACGTCGTTCTCCACCGAAATCCATCACTGTTGAAATGTTGTTCTCCTACACTAGTGACATTCGCAGTGCAGCAGAACGATTTTTTGTTCTACTGCACTGCGCATGTCACACACTGTGTCCTCGAGCAGCATTTGACAGTTAGGTCTCACTCCATAGATAGGACACATAGCAAAAGCAGCAATGTTGGCGGCAGTACTAACGTTTAGCATGAAAATGTTCAAAATGTAAAGTTCTTTTTTCCTTCTAGTAACCCAGTAAAAATGTTTTGAAGCAGAAACATGCTGTAGTAATTTTTTTTCCCAGAAAACAATGTTCCACCATACACTATAAAGAAAAGTGCATGGGGAACAGTTGACAACAGAGCTAATCTTTCACCTCATTGGCACTATGACGACGGATTACCTCTCGAGCTGTGCTCTCGAGGTAATCCGTCGTCATAGTGCCAACTCGGTGAAAGAATAGCTCTGTTGCCAACTGTTCCCCATGCACTATCCTATATGTCTCCCATTCAACAGTAGGTATATTACTTGTTGGTATTTTCCGTGAAAAATGAATCTATCTCATTTTTAAAAGTGTCGATAGATGTTACATGCACCAGGTGACTAGGAAGTGGATTCCAAAGTCTCGTTGTTCTTCTTACTGTATAGTAATTGTGTCTCTTAATGGAATTTGCTCTAGGTACCATCAATTGCTTATTATGTGATCTAAGGTTATTTTACCTAGGATTATATTCTAGGCCACACTGTCTCATGAGTTCCTGATTTTGAAAAATATTAAGCAACAATAATAGATCACCCCTTTTCCTGCAGGTCACCAGTGAGAAAAATTTTTGAAAATAAATACTATCATCATAGCTCAGAGTTTCCAAGTTGGTTATTTATTTTGTGATTTTTCTCTGGGTTCTTTTCAGGAGGTTTATGTCACATCTTTGATAAGGGTTCCAAACAGGGGAGCCAAAATCTATATGGGAGAATAATATAGGTCTTACACAACTTCATAGTACAGTGGTTATTTCTAGTTATGAATTATCTTTTTATAGATTGGATTAATCTATTTGCAACTTGTGCAGCATATCTACAATGATTGGAAGAAGGGCATTCATTATTTATCAAAATGCCCAAGTCTCTTGGCCTAGAGGACGATTTTAGTACCCATCCACTCAGCTTATAAGTACATTTTTGATTTCTGTGTCCAAAGTGTAACAGTGTGCATTTTGATGCATTACATTTCATTTTGTTAGTTTTCACCTATTTATCAATCTGCTGTGAGTCTTGACACAAGGCAAAATATTTTTCATTTGTATCAACTGCTCCCCCTATGTTGGTGTTATCAGCAAATGTTGATATGATGCTGTTAACTCCTGCAACCATATCACTAATGTATAGGCCAAACAAGACCGGACCAAGCACAGACCCCTGAGGAACCCCACTGCTGACAAGTCCCTCATCTGAGATGAATCTGTTCACCCTTACTGACTGTGTCCGATTGGCTAACCAATTGTAGATCCAGCATACTAAGAATGTGTTGAGGCCCAGTGTTATTAGTTTGATTATTAATAAATCATTGGGGACAGTGTCAAATGCCTTGTCTATGTCCAACAGTATAACACCAACTGGGTTTCCCCTTGTCGATATTGTCACTAACAAAGTTGTAAAACGCATCCAAGTTGGTAGAGCATGACAATCCCTTCTGGAAGTCATGTTGTGTAGGGTCTTCAAGGCCAAGGATTTTAATTTCATGATTAATCTCCCTTTTAAAAAGCATCCCTGGGGGGCGCTAATGATCAGCTAAAGAAGTAAGACGCATTCTCCTCGTGCTCCACACCCTGGAGACCTAAATGTATTATTTTCTTAATCAAATCAAAGTAAACAGATTTGGATATTGCTGTGTAGGAGCCCTGTGCTGCATAATGATGGACGACTACCTTGCCAATGCAACTGGGAAGCCTGCTAGAAGTGCTGGAAAGAATCTGAAGGATCAGACAGCTGGGCCCACAACAGAAGGTACAGGCCCAATCTCCTTCTCGGCGGCAGAACTTACTGTGTTGGGGCGAGAGGTGACAACACAGGTGCTGGCGGCATTGAATCTCCGATTTGAAAAGCTGGAGAACCAGATAGAAGCAAAGCTGCAGGAAACTGTGGAGAGAACCGCAGCACATGGGGAAAGATTAACGGAGGTGGAGAACCGTACAGCTAGGGTTGAGGATCTGGTGCAGCTCTTGCTGGAGAAAATTACCGCCCTAGAGAAAGAGCTAGAGGATTTGAGAGAGGCCCTAGATTATCAAGAGAACTATTATAGACATACCAATTTGCGTTTACGAGGGCTCCCAGAGGGGAAGGAGGGGCCAGACATACTGACATTTTGTGCCGAAAAACTTCCAAAAATACTGAAATTGCAGCCTAAGGGTGGAAGGCATAAAATTGAAAGGGCGCACAGAGCTGTAATGCCAAAGCCAGGTCCGGGCCAGCCCCCTAGAAGCATAGTTATCCAGTACCATAACTTCCAGGATAGAGAATCAGTGATTAAAACTTTTAAAACAAACCAGCCTGTTGAAATAGATGGGGTGAGAATCCATGTCACACAAGACTACTCAAAGCGGCTTCTCAAGAAAAGGCGAGTGTTTACCACAGCGATGGCCCAGTTGAGAGAGAGATGCAAGTGGAGCACTATATGATATATCCAGCGACTCTTAAGATAAAGCATGAAGGAGCAGTGTACTCATTCTGGGAGGTGGAGAAGGCGAATACATTTGTAAAGGAGCTCAAGAAGAAAATAGGTTGAAGTTGGTGGAGACAGGATTGAAGGAGTGAGAGAGACTTGAGACACTGACTTTATTTCTGGTTGGGAATATAACTCCCTGTTCAAGTTGTGTTGTTCATGTTTAGTATTACAAGTTCATGGACTCTGGAGATCTGTGGCTTAACCGATTGGGAATGGGGGCTGAATGGGCACGTTCCTGGAAAAATCTGTGTTGGAGTTTTTGGAGGTACAGAGGTGAATGGTGGAAGGAACAGAAGAAGGCATCAGAAGAGCCCCATGTGGAAGGCAGTCCGGAAGGAGCATCTGGTGATTCTGGCCTAGCGTGTATGGCTATTTTTAATCACGCGGCCTACCCCACCGGCCTCCGACCAGACCAGCGGCTGAATGGAAATTTCACGGATGGCTGAGTCTGTGGACTTTTGATAACGGATGGGAATGGGTACTGATATGGCTGTGGGCAAGATTCGAAGGGGGCCATAACGAGTTGACTGGGGTCGTAATTGTGCAGTTGGAGAAGGCTATTTCACATCTCATACATAGCATGTTATTATGATATCAATCAGATGGGCCAAATTGGCCATAGCTGTCATGGTCTCTGGGGGGAGGGGAGGTAGCTGCTCAATCAGCAACATTTGGGAGGTGCTGTCGGGATGACAGAGGAAATTACTGGTGAGCGAAGGCTTAAGAGGTCGAAGGGGGGTGCGGGGGAGATAAGATATGGTATAGGGGACTTAGTGGTAGTAGATTTAACATGAGAAAGGGGGATGGAAGGGGGGATATAGTAGTAGGGAGGGTAAAGTTAAGAATAATCGAGATTCATGTACAGGTGGTAAAAGCAGAGAGATGTGTGAGGATAGTGAAGCTTCTGGAATGGCTGCTGGGACAGTTAATTTCGGACTTGGGGAGAATATGGGGAGAATCGAAGGGAGGTTAAGAGGAAGGGTTGAGTGCAGGAAGGGCTTGGAGAGGAATAGGAAAAGAAATAAGGAAGGGAGATAATGGTGGAAAGTGATCTGGTGGTGCAGTCCTGGAATGTCCGCGGTCTCTCCTCCCCGGTTAAATGGAGTGCTGTGCTAACAGCATTAAGGAGGGCACAAGTGCAGGTGGCTCTGCTGCAAGAAACACATTTGACACTGGTGGAACATGGAAAACTCAAAAGGGGATGGGTGGGTGCGTGCTATGCAGCCTCTTTTAGCCCTCGTAAACAGGGAGTGGCAGTCTTGGTGCATAAAAATCTGCCAATACAGATTACAAAAGTCCTTGCAGATTCAAGGGAAGGCAGATATGTTTTTGTTACGGGGGTTCTTCATGCTATGAAAGTCACGTTCGGGAGTGTATACGCACCAACTAACTTAGACCCGGGGTTCTATAACAACATAATGTCTATATTGGTGAGAGAACAATTTGAGAACCTGATTATGGGTGGGGACTTCAACTGCACCCCTGATGCTGTCCTTGATCTCGGAGGGGAAGGGACGCAGAGATCCATGCATTAGGAAATGGAGGGAGGGATTGGCAGAATTGAATATGGTGGATGCCTGGAGGACTGCATACCCTCAGGATAGAGAATATACATTCTATTCTAATCCACACAAAACATGGTCGAGGATTGATCATATTTATGTCATGCTGGGTTGGTATGAGAAGCTCAGGAAGGTGACACATGGGCCCATACAACTCTCAGACCATGCAGGAGTGGTAGCGTCCTTTCAGTCTCCAGGTGAAAGGGGAGAGATGTGGACATGGAGATTCCCTACTTATATGATAGGCTCGCAGGAATTCCAGGACTATGTGAAGGAGCAATTTAAATTTTATATGGAAGTGAATGCACTGACTGCCACCTCCAAACAAACACTATAGGATGCTGGCAAAGCGTATATGAGGGGAGCAATAATAGGCTACATGGCGAAGTACAAAAAAAACAGATTGGAAAGACGGAAAGCTCTTCAGCAGAAGTTGAGGATATTAGTGGGGAGGGTAGCGAGGGGGGAAGGGGGCGAACAAGCAAGACAGGAGTTGGTAACAACCAGACAGACAATTAATACCCTGCTGATGGATGAGGCCAGGAAAAAGTTATTTTATTTGAAGCACAGAATATATGAGTGGGGCAACAAGCCAAGACCTTTGTTGGTAAACCTTGTGAGGGGTAGAAAGAATGCTGTGCACATTCTCGGCATCAGAAACAAAAATGGGCAGACTGTCACTAAGTATGTGGAGATAAGGGAGACATTTAAGAAATATTATGAAGAACTATATAGAACAAGTGGGGAGGGAGGTGAAAAAGAAATGCATGAATTTCTGGGTAAATATAAATTGCCCCAAGTAACAAGACACCAACGAGAGCTGCTAGATAAGGAGATTACCAAAGAGGAAATCACTCGTGCCATTAATGCAATGAAACCGGGGAAAGCTTGTGGCCCAGATGGCCTGCCTGCAGAGTATTACAGATTGTTGAGGGAGGAGGTAAAATAGGTTATGTGGGAGGTATTCAGAGAAGGAAGAGAGTGTGGACAACTACCCGACACGTGTGGGGGTGCTTTAGTATGTGTGATTCCTAAACCAAATAAGGACTTAATGGAATGCTCATCATATAGAGCTATATCCCTTTTAAATTGTGATGCCAAGGTGTTTACTAAAATTTTGGCTACCAGGCTAGAGGGTATACTTCCAGAGTTGATCCATTCAGATCAAACTGGATTTATAAAAGGCAGGCATTCTTATCACAATATCAGGAAGGTCCTTAATGTGTTGGAGCAAGCCAAAAAAGCGGGGGGACGGGCAACTGTACTGTCACTGGACGCCAAAAAAGCATTCGATAGGATTGAATCACCATATCTGTTTACAATTCTAGAATGCTTTGGGCTAGGGGAAAGCTTTAATAAAATGGTAAGGGCGTTGTACCGGACCCCCAAGGCTGCTGTACTGATAAACGGGAACCCAACAGAGCAATTTACGCTTCACAGAGGGACAAGGCAAGGGTGCCCTCTTTCCCCCTTGCTATTTGCAATGGCAGTAGAGCCACTGGCTATTGCCATTAGAGAGGATTTAAGGATACAAGGGATAAAAGGGAAAAGTGGGAGACAGCATAAAATCACACTATATACTGATGACATGATGTTATATGTGATGAGCCTTCCACAGTCTATGCCTGCACTGTTAGAAACCATAGCACAATTTGCTGTATTCTCTGGATACAAACTGAATCTGGGAAAATCAGAAATTATGTTCCTGGATGAAGGGGGGGGGGAGGCGGTGCATGGGGCCTGCGGAGGGTGGGTACACACTTTACCTGTCTGGGGATCAAGATAGGAAGAGACCTGAGATCACTATACAGACTGAACTATAACCCACTATTGAGATTAGTAAGAGAGGACTTAGGTAGATGGAGGAACTTGCCTATATCATGGCTAGGATGTATCAATCTACTTAAGATGAATATTCTTCCTAGAGTTTTATACCCACTACAGATGTTGCCCATAGGGCTGTCAGGGAAGGATATAAAGGCATTTGAAAAGGATTGTTCTAGGTTTATATGGCAAGGGAAGAAGCCCAGGGCTAGCTTGAATAAGTTGAAAGCTGACCAGGCTATGGGAGGTTAAACTATCCAGATATGAAGGTATATTTTTGGGCAGCACAAATAAGGATTATTAAGGACTGGGTATATAGGCCGAAACAGGCCAGTTGGATGGACCTGGAAGAGAAGGGATATGGGGTTCAGATCTCTTCCCTGCTAGCGGAAGGAGGTAGAAGGGTACTGCGAGAAAAGAGGGATTCGAGTATTTTAGTGAATGTGTAATAGATAGCTGGGACCAGGTTAAGAAGGCGATGGGGCATCAAAAGGGGGAATCTTTTATTTTACCACTGATTGGGAATCCATTCTTCACTCCGGGCATAGGAGATCCCTCATTTCAGATTTGGGAAGAGAGGGGGATAATGTGTCTTAATGATATAAGGAAAAAGGGAGTGGTTTGCCCATTTAATGAACTTAGAGAAGCAATGGGTTTCCCGGCCCATCATTTGTTTAGATATTTCCAGGTGAGGAAATATATTCAAAGTATTGAGAAACAGAGGGTCCCAGGAGCTAAGATCCAAGTTTTGGAGGAAATGCTGCAACAAATTAAGCAGAAACCAGTAGGTATTATAAGGAAGGCTACATCCCTTCTGTGACTTCAGTGGCCAGATATGACAACTAAAACTAAGCACCTGTGGGAAAGGGATCTGGGAGGTATATTGTTTGAGGAACAGTGGAATTTAATGAAAGGGATGCACCAGGGACTTTTACTTTGTAACAAATACAAGGAGGCAGCATATAAATTCGTACATAGGCTATATATTCCACCAGTTGCAGTGAACAGATACAGCCCAACAATATTGGCTGTGTGTCAGAGGTGTGGGTCATCCTTGGGTACCTATGTACACTCATTTTGGACATGCCCGATACTTCAAGTTTTCTGGGAGGAGGTAGCAAAAGAGTTGACAAATATGAAGGGGCAGCTGATCAGAGCCGAGCCAATCTTAATGTTATTTGGCATAGATGACACGCTGCAGGAGGAGTGGTGGGGGGTGCTGGAGAGATGGGTGAGAATACTTTTGGCATTGGCAAAGCAATGCATCTTAAACACATGGGTCTCTGGTGAAAAACCCACAATTAGACAATGGAGGAACCTTGCATGGGATGCACTGCAGCTTGAAAGCTTGACATATAAAGCTAAGGGGTGGGAAGACCAGTTTATGAATATGTGGGCACCCTACTGGCACACTATGAATCCCATAGAACAGGAAGTGTTAAGATGAGGGTAAAATAAGATATAAGGAACAGAAGTGGCGAGATCAATAGCAAAAAGCTGAACTGTAGTAGAAGGGAACCCGTGTAGTGAGGGATGGGCTCCTTTGCTAGCGGATGATGGGCCCAAGGGGAAATACAAACAAAGGAAAGGCTATTGTTGGAGCAATGCATCAGATGCTATAGATGAAGGCATAGATGCTCTTGCCGGTTGGAGTGAATTCTCGATTACTCGGGGGTTGGGGAGGGATGGGTGGCATATGGGGGGGATTGGGAAGGGAGGGTAGGTTCCCCTTTTTCTTTTTTTTCTTTCTCTTGCTTTTTCCCTGGGGGTTTATCTTTTGTGTCTGTCTTTGGTTTTTCTCTTCTATTGGTTCTTTTTTTAGGATGTAATATAGAAAGATCAAATAGTTGAGGCATGTATCTAATCTGAAAAGGTTGTACAAGGTCTGTAATAATGATACTTAAATTAATTGGCAGAATATACTGTATCTTTAAAATGAGGCCTGTAAGATCTGAGAAAAGAATGCTATGTGTCTGCTGAGATGTGAACCATTGTTTTTTGCTTTGGTATGGAAAAGATAAATTAATAAAAAGATTATGCAAAAAAAAAAATAAGCATCCCTATTAGCTTACAGCACATGGAAGTAAGACTTATCCGCCTGTAATTTTTTTTTTTTTTTTAATTATTTAACCAGGTGAGACACACTAAGCTGAAAGCTTTTTTACAGGCGCAACCTTGCTACATTGTTTTTACTTCCTTTTTTGTGAATTGGAATTTACTGTTTCAAAAACTTGTACCTTTATTTTCATCATGTTTTACCAAGTAAGCACACAGACCCCAGTGCTCATTTCGAGTTGTGACCTGGAGAGAGGGGAGGAGGGGGACAGTGGGGAATCTTATAGTGTTCATACATTATTACATACATTTTTGTATTATATTTTTATTTGATTTTTCAAATACAGTACATACATACCATAATAAAACAGTAATGGATTACATGAAACGAACTGGACAGTTCCATCTCTGCTTATAACACTGTTAAAATACATTAACAATGGTATAGCCCTTTATAGTACTGTTAAAAAGAGAAAGAGAAAAATTAAAAAAAATGACAACTTCCCTACTACAAGACAAGTACCTTTCAAGCTTATTTGGACCTTTATAACAGTACTGTTATTATAAGATTTAATACTTACAGAAATGTATTAGAACTGAATAAAGTAATAAAAACAAACTTTGCCTTGGTCTGAGTATTCTGTTAATTGTGAAAATACCATTTTCTCTTAAAATATTTTTAGTTAGCTAAGTTAGGCATTGCATACAATTCAATCATGGCATTAGCCTCTCCACTCTGTTGATTATATTCCCATAGGCTCCCTTAGTGGTAACCTATGCTGTCCAACCCTCCCTAAGGGTAGCTGCTTCTCCCAGCGATAAGGTCCCCAAGAAACTCTCCCATGTCTTCAAGAAGCTTTCTTCTTTCCCTTTAAGTACATATGTTAATCTATCCATTGCCAGGGCTTGTATGGCTAGACTCTTCCATTGTTCCACTGTTGGTACACTGTTAGTTATCCACAAATTCTGGATACCCTGGCGAGCCACAACTAGCAGGACTCGAATCCTCCTGGGGTGGAAATCCCAGTCCTCTCCCCCTGTAAGGTCACCCCAAGGAGCAGGGAGCATGGGGAGAACTCCACAGGTTGGCCCTCCATCTGGGTTATCTCGTCTGACACCCCCTGCCAATATTTTTGTATTCCCAGGCAGTGCCAATAATAATGCGTCAGAGTACCCTGGGCACCTCCACATTTCATGAATATGGGAGAGATGCCAGGTTGAAATTCATGTACCATATTAGGTGGATAGTATAGTCTGTAAAGGAATTTAAATTGCATTTCTTTGAATTTATTGCATACCAATAATCCCATGTGGGATCTCAGTAATAGGTCCCAGTTGGAGTCAGTGATAGCAATTCCCAGGTCTTGATCCCACCAACTTCTGATTTTCTGGGTTTCACCCTGAAAGTGGGTTCTATCTAACTTTGCTGCTCTTCCTATTAGCGATCTCTCTTGTTTTATTGCCCCAAGTATTTCTTGTTCTACCTGGGCTATAGTGGAGCCACTATCCATTCCCTTACTCAGGGTCTTCCAGTAGCTGTGAACCTGGAGATATCGGAAATGGTGTGATGACGGAAGATCCAAACCCCTTTGGATCTCTATGAATGTGTACATTTCATCCCTCTTGATTAAATCTCCCACGCACCTCACACCCTTCTCTTGCCAGGCTGTAAATCCTTCATCTTCTAGGCCTGGCAGAAACTCTGGGTTACCTGCCACCGGCATTAGTATGGTATTATCTCCTCCTCCACCCCTCCGGTCCTTAATGGCCTTCCACACCTCCAAGCAGCTAACAGCCATAGGGTTTGGGCTCTGCAGATGCTTATAGGCTTGCAGGCCTGTTTTTCCTAGGTAGGCCAAGAGGCGACCTTCACAACCCTCCTCTTCTAAGTTAAGCCACTGTGAGGCCTCTCCCCTATTAATCCAATTGTGTAGATATCTGTATTGGGTTGCTAAATAGTACCCTTTCACATCAGGGAAATCTAACCCTCCTACTTAATTGTGGGCTTTTAATTTCCTTAGACATATTCTTGGCTTTTTCCCTTGCCAAATAAATTCTCCAAATCATCTCTCTAAATTCGTAATGTCTGTGTTCCATAATCACACTGGCATCATCTGAAGAACATAAAGTGCCCTAGGGAGTACATTCATCTTCAGAACATTTATTCTACCCATCCAAGATAGAAGGAGAGCTTTCCACCTTTGTAAGTCCTTCAGTATCACATCAATAAGAGGTGTGTAGTTTAAGTCATACATTTCTTTTAGGTTTTGGCCTACCTTTATTCCTAGATATGTTATTGCTTTTTCAACTTTCTTAAGTCCCCATGTATTTTGTATACCTCCCCTATGCCCTTTACCCAAGTACATGATTTCTGATTTATTTATATTTAACTTATATTCTGAAAAGGATGCAAAGGAGCTCACTAGGTGTAGCAATGCAGGGATGGATTGATCTGGGTCCGTGAGAAAAAGGAGGATATCATCTGCATAAAGTGTAATGGTGTGTTTCTGGCTGTGTCTACCTCTGATACCCTGGATGTATGGATCCTCTCTTATTTTCATCACCAGGGGTTCAATAGCTATGGCAAACAGGAGGAGGGAGAGCGGGAAGCCCTGTCTTGTACCCCTTCCAAGCCGGACTTCCTCTGATGGTATCCCATTAATTAGGATCCTCGCCGTGGGGGCTCTATAAAAAGCTTCTATTAATTGGATGTACTTCTCCCCCAGACCAAATTTCCCCAGAATCTTAAACAGATATCCCCATTCGATCCTGTCAAATGTTTTTTCTGTGTCCATAGACAAAATGCATACCTGCCCTGGATGTTTAGTTCCCCACCATACAGCATTCAATAATCTTCACATATTATGATATGACATTCGTCCCTGTACAAATCCCATCTGATCTGGATTTATTATCTAGGGGAGAAGCCCATCCAATCTCATAGCCAACACCTTTATCATAATTTTACAATCTAAGTTCAATAGGGAGATGTGCCTCCAGAATGAGCACTCCTGGGGGTCTTTATCTGGCATAGAGAGCACACAAATGGTAGCTTCACAGCATGACTTGGGCAACCCCCTCTCCCCCCTGACCTGCTCCAGGACTCTGCACAAGGGCTCCACTATCTCCTGCCTGAATTACTTGTTGTATTCGGCCCTGAAGCCATCCAGTCCCACAGCCTTTCCTTTTTTAAGGGACCCTATGGCCTTGAGTATCTCCTCCTTGGTTATAGTACCTCCAAGAGAGGTCTTTTGTTTCTCTGTCAAAGTGGGAAATGTAAGACCTTCCAAACATTTGTCCATCAGGTGGTCAGTTCCCCTACACTCAGCTGTGTATAATGTGCTGTAGAACTCTTGGAATCTTTTCCTTATGTGTGATTCAGTGTGTAGAACTGTGCCCCCTTTATCTTTTATAGTTAGGATTTTTTTGATCGTTTTACCCACTTTCATTAAATTAACCAAAAGAGGCCCAGGTCTATTACCCCGTTCATACAAACGTTGTCTGGCATACATTTGTCTTGATCTAACCTCTTCTGTAAGGCATTCATTCAATGCTTCATGGGCAGTCTGTAGATCCCTCAATGACAGGCCCCACCCCCCATCGGTAATCACCTTTTGTTCCAATATTTTCTGTTCTATTGCTTCTCTTTTTTTGCTGCTTCTCTTTTTTTAATTCCATTACACATTTTAAAAACAAATGAAACAAGTATATGTTAAGCAGCATGTCCTGGTGCAGTAAATTATAGCAACATGACAGGGTATCCCCAGGGTAAGAAAATAAAAGGAAGAACCACAGCTGTCCCACAGAGGATCACAGCAGTTAGCACAATGTACATCAGTGAGTTAATATGATATTCATTAGCTAGGTAAGTTAGATGGGCTCTGGGGAGGGGGTGCTTGGCAGTGGGGACATGACATTGGGGATTTGTAGTGGGACCTGATCGTAGCCTTGCTTGATGTGGGGGAGGGGCAGTGATGTTGACTGGGAGATTGTTCCAGGTCTTAGGGAGTCTGTAGTTGATGGAAGGCTTGGCCCAGGTTACACTTGTACCATGGGATATGGAGGGTGGTGTCCTGCCTCAGATCTAAGCAAATAGGAATGCTTGGCTGCAGGAGAGAAGAGGTCGGACAGATATCCAGGCAGTTTGCTGGACTAGTACGTGGCAACCAGGAGTGCAGTATGCATCATTTATCTAGTGGGGGAGGGGATCACTCCATCTCATTGTACGTACTGCATCAGTGGGAGTGGGGGGGCAGGGCGAATCTACACAGTGCGTTGAACAAGGTGTTGATTTTATCATGGGTGGTGTAGCTACATCTGAGTAGACTACATCCCCATAGTCTATAAGAGGAAGGATTGTTTGTTTCACAGTCTGTTGTCTGATGATTCAATGGAAGTATCCCTTTATAGCGTATGATGGAACGTTGTTATGTGCCAAAATCCATTACTTCAGTAGTGCTGTTATGCTGCAGTAGCTACGTCATTTTCTTTGTTATGCTGCACTGGCTATGTAGCTACTGCAGCATACAGCTCATTACCATGTCTCGAGCTCAGTCTGCTCCGTTCACAGCTGTGGTTTGACAGTTACACCACAGCATTGAAATTGGACAGTGACAGTTCGATCCTTACTATGGCAGCCACAGCATTTTCAAAAGACCCTTCCGACTGTGAGAATTTTTTTTTTCTGCCCACAGGTCACGCAGTGGAGATCGAGAGAACTCCGGATAGCCTCAATCATTCACCGGCCAAGGACTTTTAAACAGCAGTCCCAGACAGCAAAGTGCTCAAAAGGACTTTATTTGTTTAATTATAATGGATTAACGCAGTTCTTCGACTTGTTTAATATGCTCATTGTGCTTGTTACCCTTGTTCTGAGAGATGCTTTATCACAGGTGTCTTGTATTGCAGCGCAAAGCCTGTAAGTCAGAAAATGTTTTTTTTATTCATCAGACTACTGTCTCCGAGTCAGTCCTGTTCGGATGTAGCTAGAAGATCATACACTATACAAGACAATGTATACCTCACGAACTATAACGAGTGTGCTAATTCATCTCGAAGTTGCCATGGCGACCGCACCTCTCGAGCTGTGATCTTGAGATTCAAATGGCCACCATGTCAACCACTCGATGAATTAACATGCTTGTTATAGATCATGAGGTATAGATTATCCTCTATAGTCTACACAGGCACCTAGCTTGGCTAATGACTTGGTTACTACCTGGGAGATGTGCCCCGGGTAGTCAAGCTGTTGGTCCAGGTGGAGACCAAAGTATTTGTAGGAGGAAATGGAGTCTAGGCAGGACCTGTCTGGGGAGCTAAAGTCAGAGTGGAGGTGGTAGAGCTGAGACAGTTCCTAGAGCAGAACAACATGGAAACTGTTTTCTTTTGGTTCATGACAAGGCAGTTATCCAGGAACCATTTTTGTACCGGAACAAAGTACTGTTGGAGGTAATCACAATGGAAGGAGCAGAGGTGCTGGATACATAGATATGGTATTGTCTGTATACATGCATATATTGCTGGAAGTGAGGGAGTTGGGTATATCATTAATGCAGGTAGTAAAGAGCAGGGTTCCCAGGACTGAGCTTTGTGGGATCCTAAGGATTACTGGTAGGGCAGGGGAAGAGCATGACCAAGCTTGACAGATTGGGTCCCATTGGTCAGGTATGATTGGAATCATGCTAGGGCTGAGGGGAAAGCACCAGAGTTGGCTTGTTTGAGTAGGAGCCGATGGTGATCTACAGTGTCAAAGGCCTTTGCTTTGTCTATAAATATGGTCCCTGTGCACAGGTCCGTGTCCATGTTGATGTGTATGTGGTTGGTGACTCTAAGAAGGGAGAAGGAGGTTGAGTGGTTGGAGCAAAAACCAAACTGGTAGGGAGTTAGGAAGCCAGTCTGGGCATAGTAATTCGGTAGCTGCCTGATGATAAACCTCTCAATGGTTGTGGAGAGGATGGGGAGCAAAGAGATTGGCCTGTGGTTGGAGGGTGAGTTGGCTGGGCCACCTTTGTGGATCTGAACTACCACTACATGCTTCCAGCTGTGAGGAAAGGAGCTGGTACATAGTGATCCATTAAGTATATGGGCAATAGGGACAGCTATTGCTGGAGCACCAGTTTTGAGGAATTTGGGGATGATGCCATCAACTCCACAGCTGGTTGCTGCATTTAGTGCCAAAAGCTCTTTGTGAACTTCAGCCACTGAGATTTCCTGCAGGCAGAAACTGCAACTGGTGGGTGAACTGGGTAGTGGGTGGGGTTTGGGTGGTTGGGAATAAGAGCCATGGGCCTTCTGTAAAGTACTGGTTGAGGGTGTCAGTAGTTAAGGGAGAAACAGGTCTGCACCCTGCTGGTGGAGGGTTTAATTAGGTTATTGTCTGTTTTCCAGAATTTAGAAGGGTCAAGAGTATTGCAAGATAGCTTGCTCTGGCAGTATTTAGCTTTGGCTCTTGCAATGATTCTGAAGTGTGGTGTAGGCTTGCCTGTCTTGGGGTAGCCCACTTGACTTGTGCCTAACCTAACGTGATTTGGTATTAGCTGCTGTAAAGCAGGAAAAGCTTTGAAAATCAGGCCCAGTTGTGACAAATGGTATGGCACATGAAAGAGTTTGACACAGGACTTGATGCAAGCCCTGCACCACCCTTTGAAAATCCAGACCCTGTTATCTGCATTGAGATGGAGTGGGGATGGGTAAGGACCCCTAAGATGAGTTCATGTGATTTTGGGATGGCTTCTTGGTTAGTGATAGAGAAGTTGTGGGGGCATGCTGAGTAGATGAGGACACCTCCCCCATGCTTGGAGCAGTCTTGCCTGTGGGATATGCATCCAGGATTGTCGATGGCTGAGGAGGAGATGGGGGGCACAGCCAGATTTTGGTTAGTATCAGAAAGTCTGGTTGGTTCAGGGTTACCCAAGTTTTGATCAAGTCAAAACTTGGAGAGTAGGCTCCTGATGTTAATGTGGAAGATTTTAAAGCTCTTGGGTAAAAGAATAGGTCTACTGCTGGGGGGGGGGTTGAGTTGGCCTCCATATCCCCAACCAGAAGGAGCAGCAGTATGATGAGAAGCTGGCCTGCACTGTAGTGAAGTTTTCTTAGGATGTGGCTGGGTGGTGGAGGAAAGATTAGGGTGGAGGTAGATTAGCCTCGTCAGCAACTCCATGAGGATCCATTTGAGATGCAAAAGGCCTGGGTGGATATCTGTGAAGTGAGAGTCTAGATTTTGAAATGGGGTGATTGGGAGGTGGCATTAGAGGTGATGATACAGAAGATATGCAGCAGTATGCTTGCCACTTTGAGCTTCCTGCACAATGGGCAAGGGGTTATATGCCCCTTGTGTAACTTCTTCTAACTTCTGTTGACTCCTGATAAAGTATTCCCCTGTGCTGCTTTGTACATCTTTACCCTTCAAAACTTTGCTCTGTGTATTCAAATATAATTTATGCATGACGTAATGCTAGATCCTTTGTAAATAGGTTCTATTGCCTAAATGATTTTTTTATGCAATAAAAACTAAACTAAATCTATTTGCTGAGATACCTGTGGTCTCTAATTGTCTCTTGCTTTTTACAAGTCCCATGATTAGATTCTCTACTTCGATATTCAAGAAAATTGCACTTGTCCTGGCATCTGTTAAATTTGTGGGGCTGTTTATTTGCTACTTTTGGCAGATCCGGACTTTGTTGGGATAGAAGTGGTGATCTTCTTTTTCTTAAGCAGACCGGCACTGCAGCCCTATCATCACTTAGCAGTCTAATTGCTAGGATGACATCAGATGCACCTTGCATCTGATACAGCACCACCCACTTAGCTCCTCTGCACAAGAAGGGGCAGTAAAGCTGGAAGTACTCTGACTAATGTGGTCTTGACTGGGGGATAACTTTGCTAAACTTAAACCCTGAGGTATTTTTTAGATTCACTTCTGGTTGGGTATTTTTGACATTTAATTAAATACTGTATATTGGATTTTGACATACCATAACTCCCCTTCTATGGCTCTTTTCTCCCTTCCTATTTTTCTTCCCTTCAGCTTCATTCCTTCTTTTTGATACCATGGATTACCTTTTTAAAAATTGTCTATATGAAATATATTTGCCATAAATATTTCTTCACATGTGTGCCTTTAAATTTCAAATTATGGTATTAGTGTTTTGGGGCAAATGTAGAGGGGCTTTGTATATCGCCTGACATGCCCTCTGAAAAAGACCATGTTTTGTTGAAGCACCAGGGTTTTTTCCAAGTCCTCCAGCAATGCACTTACATAATAAATATTTCTGTGTCTGATGCCTTGTGTTTTTGGTCTGACTAAAGTTCCTGAGTTACAGTATTGGTTTGTTTGATAAATGGGCTGTCCACCTGAACCTGCACTGTCTCAGATTTCCAGAATGTGCTGCATGTCTCATTGTTCTTGCCAGAGATCCAGGACCATTGTTTTGAATTTAAGCGTTTGGTTTCCAGCATGATGCTAATTCACACTGAATTGTGGTTGCTGGTTCTGAGGTGCTCCTCTACTCTCACCTCACCTATGATATCCCCAATGGAGAACACTAAGTCCACTATTTCCCTTTCCCTGTTAGCCTTCCTAACGCACTGAGTTAGTAGACACTCCTGCATTCTTGCTAACAGCCCCAGGCTCTATGCAGTTTTGGCCAATGGTATTTCCCAGTTTGTATCTGGTAGGTTGAAGTCTCCCATTAGTATAGCATCCCTCATTGTGACTGCCCTCCTCATCCCCCCCCAGCACTCTATTTGAAAGGCTAGCCTGTGGTTCAATGGGAGGCTGCCAGATTCCTCTCCTAGTGGTCTGCAGGAGGTCATCTGCCCTTAGCAGTTACCTTCTTGGGACAGGATCAACATCCCGAGCTCCAATCAAAACTCATCTTATCTTACTTTGAATGCTTCCCATATTTCCTCATATTGAACCTTGAAGACACTCGCTCAGTTCATTCGAAACCAGAGGATGTGGATCCCTTGCAGTCTTCCTCCTGCTAATCTCTTCTTAGGAAAGCCTTCTCAAAATCTTGGTTCCACATTAAGGAATGGAGTAGTCCCAAGCTAATGTCTGTACACCAAGTATTGAAGGTCACCCTTTTTATTCATCTGCTAGAAAGGAGGAACTGTCTGATCTGTATGTCACACCTTTGATGACCAAACCAGCTTTTCCTTCAACTTCAGTTCTTACTTCTGCTACAGGCCTGCTTCATTTTAGTTTGAGAACATATAGGTTCTTATTCTCCAAGTAGGTGTAGCCATAGCACAGCTTGATTTCAAAGTGGCATCCTTGAATTCCAGGCCCTCCAGTCAAACAATGGAGTCAGGTCTTCCCAGTCAGCTTCCAGGTCTTAGAAACATAGAATCTGTTGGTAGAAAGAGACAGATGGTCCATTGAGTCTGCCCATATATATACTACCTCACACTGACCTAGTGTCCTGGGGGTTATTCCCCCTCTGGTACTCCCCTGTGGGACTATAAGACCAGTTGCTTTGTTCCTGCCATGTCTGAACCCATTCAGTGTACCTTCCCCCACCATTTTCACCAGCATCTGTTCCACAGCTCCAGCACCCTCTCAGTGAAGTAGAACTTTCCTCATATCCCTCTTGAATTTACCACCCACCAACCTCCAGTTATGCCCTCTTGTGACTGGGTCCCTATTTCTAATGAACAGGTCTTCACTACTGACCCTCCTTATACCCTTCAGAAACATATATCCCTATTGTGTCTCCCCTCGCCTGACCTCCAGTGAGTACTTGTTCAGAGCCACTAGCCATTCCTCATAGGATCTGCCGTGCTGGCACTGGATCATTTTGGTGCCCCTTTTCTATATGGAGTCTAGCCTGTCTATTTCCTTAAGAACTGTATCCTCACCAGGATACCTCAGTTGTGCAATGAGGATTATTCCCCGAGCCAGGACACTCATGTTCCTTCTTGACTTGGCACATTCAGTCACTGCTCTGGAACATCATCTTTCCATCACTGCTTCTTTTCATGGGGATCACCTTTGGAACAATTGTCATATCAGCCATAGCCTTCATAAATAAAGGTTGCTCTTCCTCCCCCTCCATAATGAACGTCCTAAGAAGATTAGCATCAACTTTATTGTACAGTTTCAGAATCGACTGCATGTACATACCTGATCCTGTTAACTTTCTTGCTGATTGTCACTCCCATTTTCAATTCTAGCAATTTAGAACTTCCCTTCCTGAAGTCAATACAGTTATAACTCCTTCATCATTCCAGGAACTGCAAATGACAACCTTTTACCTCAACCATGCTAACTCAATTCTCTGAAATTCACTCACAGAATTTACTTTGGCTGTTTATAGAACTGCATAGAAGAAATCGTCTACCTTTTGTGCTTTCCAAAACATAAATCCTCTGATGCATTCAGTTCTTCATATACTTGCCATTGCATCATACAACTCACAAGCAGCCGACATTTTGGACACATTATGCTGCTCATAAGCAGTCAGCCTGTTGGTCACATCGTACTGCTCACAAGCATTTGGCCTGTTGGTCACATCATTCTACTGCAAGCAAGCAGCCTGTTCCATCACATCATACTTTGCAAAAGTATTCAGCCTGTTGGCCACTACTATCAAACAGTACATTATGCATTTCTTCAGGGTTGAAGAATTCTGCTTTGCAAGGACAGCCCTCAAGGAAGCCAATAGACCATGTTCTAAAATGCAGAATAACGAATCTCTCCAAGAAGGTGCCCTCAGATCACAAACTTCTCAACATGTGTAAGCAGCTATGACCTTGGCCTTCTTTAGTTTCCTAAGACCTGGGGAATTTACATCCTCCTTGACTGCATTTGATTCCAATATCCACTTGTCTAATGCAAGACTCAAGAAAGTATCTTCAGATCACTTTATTCTTTCTCTATCAGTATCCAAAACAAACTAAATAGTGGAATCCATATGTCATATTATGCTTCTAACTTATCATGGTGCCCTGTGAAAATCCTTACTACTTCCAGACCATGGACAGGCATCCCGATGTCATACATTCTCTTCTAACTACTGAAAATATTATTATAATTACAGCCTGGTCTGTCACATCTGAGTCTTACTATCACATCAGGGCCTTTGCTCATCCCAGTTCTCTGGTCATTCTTTCAGGATTGGAACAGCCATCTCAGCATCATGAAGGAACATGCCAGTTCACATCATCAAAATCATGGGTCGTTGGCCTTCTTCCTGCTTCAAAATGTTCATTAGTGATCCAGATCTCGAACTTCACTAAGCTTATCAACGGCTAGCCTTGTAAATTCTTAGAAGTCTGGAGGGGAAAGCTTGCCCAATAACCTTGGTTACTCAGAGGTTTCCCCATCTGGCCATCTGTGCACCAGCAGCAGTGCGCCCATCATTAGGGTGCCACATTGATGGATTCGCCGCCCCCTTCCCGAAATCTGCCACCCTCCAGGAGTTAGAATATTTAGAAAAGGATGGCATATGGGAAGCAGGGGGCACAGCCCCCTGCAAAAAGAGGGGGTAGTGATATCGGGACGTGGCATCCTAACAACCAGGCACATTGCCACTGGTGCCCTGCATAGGTGGAACTGAGGTTTCCTCCACAGGGCTTTTTTCCCTCTCCTGTGTGTAACTGGGTCTACTCTGTGAGTTGGAAGATGTCAATTCTGTTACATACACTTTGGTCTTTTGGCTCTTTTATCTGCCTGTTTCCTTCAGCCTAAAGTAAAATGGCTCCTGATACTTCTACAGAGGGTAGAAATTCAGTGGAAAATAGTTAAGCCAAATAAATATCTAAGTTAAGTTGTACAAGCACATATATGGCTGACAGTCACACACTGAATTGAAAGGCTAACCAGTTGTTCAATGGGAGACTGCCAGTCTCCTTCTCCCAGAGTTACATAAAACCCTAACAGCCACACAATCATAACCTAGTATTTTATACCACCTTCCACCATTCCTCCTTGTCTGGTGCTCTTTCCATGGCATGGCTCTTTCAGCTAGTTGTTTCCCTTAGCCTCAAGAAACAACTCCTGGTACCTCTACTAAAGGTGGAAATCCAGCAAAAGAGTCAAGCCAAATAAACATCTAAATTACCCTGCACATATGTGGTGCCCACACCCTAAAAAGGACATTAACATGCTGGAGAAGGCTCAGAGGAGGGCTACAAAGATGATAACAGGTTAGCAGGGTAAGGCATATGAGGAGAGGTTGACGGCACTGAACATGTACTCCCTGGAAGACAGGCGAGAGAGAAGGGACATGATTGGGACCTTCAAGTACTTGAAAGAGACAAATAAGGTTGATAAGGAGAGTCTCTTTAAGCTGAATGGAAACCATAACATGAGAGGGCACAGTCTTAAGCTGGAGGATGGGAGGTTTAGGTGGGAGGTCATGAAGCACTTCTTCACTGGGGAGGGGTGGACACTTGGAATGCACTGCTGGAAGAGGTCATCTCATTGAAGACAGTGGGCAGCTTTAAGAGAGGCTGGGATAGGCGTAATGGGAAGGCAAGGATCATGGGTAGGGAGGATGGGAGAAGTGGGATAGGGAGGGCAGGGGCAGTATCTCAAGCTGTGGACCCTGTAAAATGAGCAGATTTTAAAGATAGACCAAATGGCCTTCTTCTGCTGGCTTCTTTGTATGTTCGTATATGACTGGTAGCAGGACATTGAACCATTTCTTCTATCTGGTTTTGGGGTCTGTACACCACCCCATCATAATAAGCCTTCCCTTATCTGTCCCCAACAGCACCCGTACCAATACCCTTTAGAGTGCAGTCTTCTTTATGCTATCTTGTCATTAGTGTTACACCTACACTCTGCATCCTGTCTATCCTGAAAAGACAGTATCCAGTAATACTGTAGTCAAGGTCAACTTTATTTATAAAAGGCACTTTTCAAACAGTCCACAGATCAGCCGCAGGTGCTCCAATAGTACCCTATGGTCCACAGTGTCAAATGCCACCAAGAAATCAAGAAGAGCCAAGATCGAATGGCTCTTCTGATCTCTCACCATCAGGAGATCGTTTAGCACCTGAACAAGGGCAGTCTCTGTACTATGCCTCTTCCAGAAGTCAGACTGGAGAGGATCATATCCCCTTGGGTGGTAAGATGGTCTTCAAGCCGCATCGCGACTACCTTCTCAATAACCTTACCCAAAAAGGGCAGGTTAGAGACTGGCCTGTAGTTTGCAAGACAGTCTGGGTCGAGGGAATATTTCTTCAAAAGAGGTGTCACCACTGCCTCCTTCAAGGAGTCCAGGAACACACCCTTCTCCAATGAACACCAGACAACCTCAGCTAGGACCGGTCCGATGACATCCAAGCACTCAACTAGGAGGCGGGTTGGACCCGGATCCAAACTACAGCAAGTTGGCCGCAAGCCCTGGATGATCTTCACGATATCAGTGATCACCAACTGGTCAAAATCAGCCCAGAAAGACTGAGTGACTGTGCTCTCCCACTGACAGTCGCAACACTCAGCAGAAGACGCTGGTTGGATCTCTGACCTAATGGTGGCAACCTTATCTGCAAAGAATCAAGCAAGCGCCTCACACTTCAGCTGTGAAAAGGCTCTCTGATTTTGCAGACAGGCTGAATTGCACAGCCTGTCCACAGTACGGAAGAGCTGATCCGGTTGATTCTTTGCTGCAGAAATCTGTCTGGACAGGAACTCTGCCTTCTTATGAGAGATTTCTGACTGACAGTCCGGATAATAGGCCCTCAGTCTACGCTTGTCCTCCTCAAGGCTGGATTTCTGCAAGCACCATTCTAACCTTCAACCCACTCATCTCTGCTCCCTCAGGTCCTCATCAAACCACAGGGACCGAGGACGAAGAGTGAGTGGGTGAACATGAACAGGAGCTATGGAATCCAAGGCTCCCGATACTGCACTATTATAGTGCTGTACAAGTTCCCCTGGATCCATGCATTCCCTCAGCCTACTCGATAGGTCCAGCACCACCATCAGACCATCAGGGGTCACACCTCTCAAAGGGAGGTACTGGACCATCTCCAGAGGGTCAGGCCTATTGGGGAAGCTGTGAAACTGAACCCTATGGTGTGATGGTCAGACCATCTGACTGGTTCCACCACCAGGTCGGAGACCTCCATCCCCTGGAGGAACACCAGATCCAAGGAGTGACCCTGGTTATGGGTTGCAGAAGTAATAACCTGTGTGAAGCCCAATGAAATCATCAGTTGGAGGAAGTCCTTTCCAAACAGCAAGAGATCATCATCAACCTAGGCGTTGAAGTCCCCCTGGACCAACCACCTGGGGGACTCCAATACCATGTCAACCATGGAGTCCGTGACTTCCTGCAGGAATACTTTCCCATCCCTGGTGGGTGGTAGACGAGAAGTATCTGGCTACCCACACCTGCACCCATGATACACCCAAAGGTTCTGGTGTTCCCCAGTGGTATCTCCATAAGGTCCATTTCCATCTTGAAACAGATGGCTACACCCCTGCCCCTCCGATCCACTCTTGAGCAATGTATCACTGAGTACCCCACTGGAACTGCTGATTTGAAGACTGGGCCAGCATGTCCATGCAGCCAGGTCTTGGTGATGCAAGCCAGGTCTGATGTTCCAACAAAATCAGCAATTATTGCTGTCTTGTTTTTTATCGACCTGGCATTGCACAACCTCACCTGAGTAAGATGAGTGGCAAAGGGTGAATGTGCTATTTGCTCACCATTTGTGGAGCCCTTGGGTATGGGAACCAGATAGGGAGAACCCCTTTCCTGGCACCATTTCACCCCAGGGCACCTTCTGGTACCCACCACCCCAATCCGTCCACCCCGCTCCTCTCCCCCTCTTGGCTGTGCACCCACACCCCTCCGACCCCTCTGAGCTATCCCCAAGGCCCAACAACAACTGTAGACCACAGGGGATAGGGCAGGGCAGTCAAAGTGGTGCAGGCCCCTAAGCCTAGAGGGGGGAAGTAGCGCCTGTCCACCAAAGACAACTGCCAACACATAGCTACTCGCCAAAACTAGCAACGGTAGCCCAGTACTAACAAAACCCACACAAAAGAAAATAAATAACAGACAATGTAAATCCCCTCCCTTATCCTTCATAACCCCCCAAATCTTTATCATAAACTACCCCCAAAAACTCCCCACCAATAAAACAATACTCAAATATCTTTAAACTGCAGCAGAAATAAACTCAGAAATTAACGAGAGAGATAAATGAGATCTCAGTCATGGTATTGTGTCACCCATGTTTCTGTTATTGTCAACAAATCGCTGTTTGCCTCTGCTGCTACTGTCTGGAGCTGCCCCATTTTATTTTCCAGGTTTTTTATATTCATACTTGTTGCCTTCCAAGTTTTTAATTTCTACCATCTCTCTGTCTTTCTGCTATCCAGAACCTTGTCCCTTTTTTTTGACTAATGCTCCCCCTGCATTTTTCCTTCATCTCTCTGTTCTGGACCCCTTCTCCAGTCCCCACACTATTCCTGCCCTCTGGAGCCCTCTTCTCCTTGCTTCTTGCTCCTTTAGATCCAACACCTGCCGTCTTCTCTGTGCTGTTTTCATCCTCTCCTGCCCCTTCTCATTTACTATTAAGTGGGCGAGAGCCCTTAAAGAGCAGATGTTTACTTTTAGTAAACAGACAAATGACTATTTTATTTACTGTATTTTGATGTGTTAGTAATTGCTTTCTACTTTTATAATAAAATATTTGTTAGCACAGTGAAACAAACGGATTTTCACCTTTGCTTTTCATACTGCTAGTAAAAAAGTGTTCAGTAGAATTCTGATATTGTGATGTCAGAAACTGCCAGCAACTTAGGAGCCCATTGTATTTCAGTGACAAACTAAATATATTTTTCTATCTTTTCCAAAAGAAATAGATACTTCTTTCAGCAACAAACTTTGTCTTTTATATGTTTGCACTATAATGGTCCACCGGTATGATTTTATAGTTTTCAAAACAATTATCAGCTTGTCTTTTCTTCTTTCTAAGTAAGATCTGAATATGAAGAAAATGTCACCTGAAAAATTATAACAGAAGAGCACAGGTTATCAAAAATCAAATATTTCAATTAAATATATAATATTTTGGTGGTAGAAAGTGTTTTTCTATAAAAATCTGAAAGCAGGGTTATAGTTTCCCATTGAAATACACTGTCAGCCTTGCCAGTAAGATTTTTCTGACATCATAATGTAAGAATTCCATTGGATTCTTTTTTTTTTTACTAGTATCTGGCAAAATACAAATAAAATGATGAAAATGTAATTTAAGAAACCAATACAAAGGCATCTAAAGTCCCCAAACCTTCATTCTATAAGATATATACACTCTTACTAAGCACCTGCTCTTTAAAGCTTCCAGTATGTGTCAGTGCCATGTACCTGTCCCTAATACAGTCCCCCTTCCTAGTTTAAGTTGTTGAATTTCCTCATAAAACTTCTGCCCTAATGCACTAGTGCTATCCCTGCTCAGATGCCAACCATCCCTGGCAGACAACCAGTGCTCCTCCCAAAATGATTCCCAGTGTCCCAAAGGGAAAATAATTTTCCCCACACCAGCCCTTTAGCCATGTGTTGAACTGTCTTATTTTATCCAGTCTAGCCTCATCCTCACAAGTCACTGGTAGCACCTTGGAAAAAGTTACCATCTCTGCAGCTACCCTCCACTTTCTGCCTAGTTCTCTAAAGCTGTCCTTGACTCTTCCTACACTGCACTCCACAAGATCATTGTTTCCTACATGAAGCACCATTTCTGGCTTCCTTCCCCTAATTTGATGAACTTATCCAGCTGGGGCAGGACCCTGCTCACTGTTGCTCTTGGCATACAGCGTACAGATCTCTGCTCCTGGTCAGAGGCACACAGCAACCTCCCAGTCCCTCTTACTGTGAAGTCACCCAGCACTGTTACTCTTCTTTCCCCCCCACTATGCTTCACCACCTTTGGCATCCTGTTACCAGCTATACCCACCTCACCCTGGACCTCATCCTGGGTTCCCAGTCCCTCTTCCTTCTTGGGGTAAGCAGGCTGGGTTTATTCTGCCAGAAATGTGAACCAGCACCTTCTTCCTACCCTTAAAGTTGCTCTCCTCCCCCCACAGTGCATCTATCACCCTTCCCTTCCACAGTCCATCAACCACACTGAACCTCTTGGGTCTCTGGGATGGTGGAGCTACAGGCCCTGTAGGGCCCTGTCCTGAGGTGCTTCTCAAAAAACTTATTTCAGCCCCGAGCACAACAACTTCATTGGCAAGGGCCCCAATCCTCCTACACACTGGGCCACCTCCATGCATCCAGAGATCTGGGCAGAACCACATCCATTGCAGCTGATTAGCTCTCCATTCCAACTGCCAGCCCAACTGAACACAGTTGTGGCATCTGTGCCTGCTGTAAGTAGATGGAATAAAGACAGGTTTTAAAAATATACATTGTAATCTACTACAGTATATTTACCTCAGTTCCTTATTATCTTGCATCCACCTAATTGTGCAAAGTATCGTATCCCCTTCCCCTCTTTTGTCAAGTCCCACTCCAAATAAATCCATCTGGCATGTTATCTTGTGGCACTTCACTACATAGCATGATCGTTATGATTGTGCGAAGTGCCCTTACATACTTCCATGTTCCTCACAACTTCAAAGTACTCCGTTTCAGTTCCTGCTTCTGAGCATGTATATAAAACCTCTTCTGTCTGGCTTCTATTTAGTAGGTGTTCACCTCCACTGGAGAAAGCATAAATAAGTCACCTTATGTAATACAATCGTCAGCAAATATAAGGAAGACGAGAAATAAGTCACCTTATATAATACAATCTCCAGCAAGTATAAGGAAGAGAAGAAAAATAAATATGTTATGTTATATTATGCTACATTTCAACAAAAGACGCAATACCAAGGTTCAGAAAAAATGGTGTAATCCAAATCTCATTTAGAAAATGGGCTTTTTATTTCCAGGCATCTGATTGGCCGGTACCCCTGCCAGGGGGGTACATTAACTTTCAATAGATGCCCAGGAAATAAAAAGTTCCAACCCCATTGCCCCTTCACCCACTTAGATATCCCTGTACCCACCCTGTTTACTCATTGGCCCAAAACACCAAGTTTAATCTGAAATCACTGCCATTTTTTACTCTCAGGTAATGAGAGATACTAGCTCCCAATACCAGCTGCCTGATATGGCACTCCTTAGCTGGGCTCATTTCCAAAAACATTTTTTTATTTTATTGCTGTACCTCTTCTACAGTACCCCATGATTCTCGGGCTATTAGACCAACTGGGCTCTCCCTCGTTCCTCCTCCAGCTGGCTGCCTGCTTGCTCCTGAAAATTATGCTTTCTGTCTCTGTAACTGGATGACCGACCAGCAGCCCCCAGTGTGAGAGAAGCCTACCCCCCCAGTTGTTCTTGCTTTAACAATTTAAAGTAAAGACTTTTCCAAATACAAAAAGAAAATTTGGTATAATAAAAGTGAAGCTGTCAGAGCGATCAGCTTCATGGATCTTCCAGTTGTCACTAATGTTTTAAAACGCACAGTGCGAGTTTCACAGCAGCTAAAGTGATAAATGCTGCTTGACTGACCTGCTTTGCATACAGTCACTACTTCAGACAAATACCAGAAAAAAATATCTAAATTGCCTCTATGTACCCGACTGCCCCCACCCAAAAAGCTAGCAAATCAGCCAGATTTTAGCATGCGGTTCATACCTTACCGTGGCCGGGTGCTCCACTAATGTCTTTCCACTTTCTCTGACAGGACATTGAAAAAACAAATCGCATCAATGTGGTGCAGAAAGAAGGGGACACACTAATTGGAGGTCTGAAACAGCACAGTAAAACTTGTGGTCTTTAAATTGAAAAAAAAAAAACAGTACTCTATGCTGCTCTGCTCATCGAGCTTCTCGATCTACCCTCCTTCTTTTGCGTGACAGGGTTCATGCAAGATCACAACTTCTGAGAAAGGGGTGAAAAAAAATGTGGCAAGACAGACAGAAACTGCATTTTTGCAAAAGAAACTCCATATCTTGTCACAGATGTGATGGAGCAGTGTGTGTGTGTGGGGCGGGGGTGGGGGGAGAAAATCACAATAGCTCTGTGGGGGGTAGCAACAAAACGTGGAACAGCACAGAAAAATAGGGACTACTTTACAGCAGGACAACTTTTAACTTAGTCGAACTAAATTTTTTAATTTCTTTTTTAATTTTTTTAAATCCCACATACAAATGACACAGGTAGTCCATTTTCTAAGTGCAATAATACCCTCCAGGGTGGGCCATATTGGGAAATACTGGACCTTCCAGGGGCTATAAGGCCCTCTACCTGTGGTGTCAGGCTTCATTATGCCCCTGGACAGTCTGGTATTTACCAATATCGCCCACCCTGTCGAGTATTATTGCTCACTTAGATTTTGGGGATGTAGGGCTTGTGGCAAAAAAACACTTTCTTAGGCCGGCCCGGTGGTGCTGAGGGTTGAGGCACTGGACGCCACACCTCATGCTACGCCGGGGACCTGGGTTTGGTAACGAGCCCGGTCCACCGGGGGTCGGCAGGGGAGAGAGAGGATCAAGCATCTGTAGGACTGTTCTCCTCTCTCAGGGAAGGATCTAGGGGTAGCCCGGTGCAGCAGTGGCCCCCGGTGGAAACCGGTGGCACTGCTACGCACATGGACTTGTTAGCAAGCAAAAGGGGTAGATGTTGGGTGGCTGTCTTCCGGACGTGGGTGGGAGCACCCACGTCTCGGGCTAAGACGGCATTGCACATCCCACATCGGGGGCATAAACACTATGAAAAAAACCCTCTGGTCCGGATAGGCGACGGCTCTCCCTGAGCCATGCCACCACATGCCCAACACTGGAGCCCTTCCACCGCCTCTACAATCTCCTCGGGCCCAATGTCCCTGGGGGGGCTTGGGGAGAAACAGTAACGTCCTTGAGGATTGCGGGGCTCACAGTGGGTGGTAGAGCGGTATTGGCCAGTGGTGAGGCCTGAGAGAGTTCTGGCTCCAGGGGCAATAAAGAGAAGTTAAAAAAAAAATCACTTTTTTCATTTTCTGGAGAAGCCTAGTCATGGAGTACTCACTGGGACGGTGCTTGCCTGGTTTGAATCCTACTTAGCAGACATGGTGCAACAGGTGATTTGGAGTAGTTTTACCTAAAAGCCAGCTCCCTTGTCTTACGTGTTCCATAAGGCTCAAGCCTGTCCTCCATGCTAGTTGCAGTGTAAATGCTGCCATAAATATCTCCTAATATAGCAGACTATTCCATTGCTGTTTTGCATATGCTTATCTAGCCTGGATTTAAATTCTTTTTAGAGTTACTTACTATAATGTCTAACAGCAACATTTTTCCAGAGGTTTATAACCCTTTATGTATAGAAGAATTTACATGATATTGTTTCACTATGATGTCAAATAAGCTGAAGAGGCTGTTCCCTAGTATCATTTGCATCTGGTTTAAAGTTTAAATTTAAATTTTAATTTGTCCATCAAGGTACTGTCATGTCATACATCAAAAGTATGTTGTCTCTTTTCCTTCTAGTTTTGAGACTCATCAGGTTTAGCTCTTGTAGTCTCTCAATATAACTTAAAGACATTCCACAGTGTTTCACATTCTCACTTTTGTGATGCACCTGTAAAAGTTTTCAAGGCTCTTTGCTGGCACAAGTACATTCTTAACTACATGGAAGCATTATTGGAATAATGATTTATCCCATTATAGAAACATAGAAACATAAAAGTTGACGGCAGATAAGGACCACAAGGCCCATCCAGTCTGACCATTTCTTTTTCTACCTTATAAATGTGCCATCGGCCTTTGCTCTGTCAATGGCCTATCTAGTCAAACTCATCTGTATTGCTCCCTTATGCCTATCCCATGCCTGTTTGAAGCCCTGTACTGTATTCATATCCACCACTTCCTGAGGTAGGCCGTTCTATGCATCCACCACCCTTTCTGTGAAAAAGAACTTCCTCACATTACCCCTTAATCAGCCTCCCTCTAATCTCATGCTGTGTCCTCTTGTCCTGCTATTTTTCTTATATTGAAACATGTTAGACTCTTTCACCTTGTTAATGTCCTTGAGGTGTTTGAATGTTTCGATCATATCACCTCTCTCCCTCCTCTACTCTAGGGTATACATATTGAGCTCCGTTAATCTGTCCTCATATGTTTTCTGATGCAGTCCCTGCACCATTTTCGTTGCCCTTCTCTGGGCTGCCTCAATTTGGTTAATGTCCTTGTGAAGGTGTGGCCTCCAGTACTGCATGCAGTACTCCAGATGAGGCCTAACCAATGTCCTGTAAAGAGGGATTATTACCTCCCTCTTTTGACTTATGATACCCTTACTAATACACCCTAACATCCCCCTAGCTTTACCTACTGCTTTAGTGGCATGCTTGGATGATTTCAGGTCATCGGTGATGATGATGCCCAAGTCTTTTTCTTCCCTTGTGAATGCCAGCAACTCCCCTCCCAGCCTATAGGTGGCTTCAGGGTTTCTCTTCCTTATGTGCATGATCTTGCACTTCTTTGCATTAAATCCCTGTTGCCACTCTTCCGACCATTTTGCTAGTTTATCCAGATCTCTTCTCATTCTGTCCACCCCATCTGGATCATCTACTGTGTTGCAGATCTTGGTGTCATCTGCAAACAGACAAACCTTACCCTCCAGTCCATCTGCAATGTCACTGATGAAGATATTGAAGAGGACTGGCCCCAAGACTGATCCCTGAGGTACCCACTTGTGACTTGCATCTCTTCTGACTGTATACGCTTTACCACCACTCTCTGTTTTCTGCCCGTCAACCAGTTTGCCACCCAGTTGACCAACTTCTGACCCACCCCGAGCCTACCCAGCTTATTAATCAATCTTCTATGTGGAACAGTATTGAAAGCTTTGCTGAAGTCAAGGTAAGCAACATCAACTGCTCCCCCTTGGTCCACCACTCTGGTTACCCAGTCAAAGAAATCTATGAGATTACTTTGATAGGACCTTCCTTTTGTAAACCCATGCTGTCTTGGTTCCTGTGCTCCTATGGATTCCAGGTGTTGCACTATCCTTTCATTAAGGATTGCCTCCATAATCTTGCCCACTACTGAGGTAAAACTGACTGGTCTGTAGTTCCCTGCCTCCTCCCTACCACTCTTGTGGAGCGAGATCACATGGGCCCTTCTCCAGTCTTCTGGGAGCTCTCCTGTGCTCAGAGACCCACTAAACAGTTCTGATAATGGCTCTGCTAGTTCCACCCTTAGCTCCTTTAGTATCCTGGGATGTATGCCATCAGGTCCCATTGCTTTGTCCACCCTGAGCTTATCGAGCTCTTGTAGGACTCTTTCTTTTGTGAAGGAACTAGTGCTCACCTCCCTCCCTCCCCGCTGTGTCCATGGTGCTGAGCTGTGGGCCCCGCCCTAACTTCTCTTCAGTAAATACTGAGCAGAAGTATCTATTTAGGATTGAAGCTTTTACATGGTCTTCCTCCTCACACGCCCCCTTATCTCCTTTGATCTTAACAATACCACTTCTGGACTTTCTCCTTTCACTAATGTATCTATAGAAAGTCTTGTCACCTTCTTTTACTGTTTGTGCTAGTGTTTCCTTGGTTTGGGCCTTTGCCTGCCTTTACTGCCTTCCCTGCTTCCCTTAGGGAAGTTTGGAATACCTCTCTATCTTTACCCTGCTGTGTTCCCTTATATTTCCTGAAGACCAGCCTTTGGGCTATGACCTTTTCTGCTACTGTTTTTGAGAACCAAAGTGGTTTCCATCTTCTTTTGCACTTCCTTTTCTCTCTAACACAATGGGATATTGCTTAAAGTATTGCATCCTTAATGCTTGCCCACTTTGCCTGTACCCCCTCATCTGTATTTCTTTTTGCCAGGGCTAGCTTATCTCTGTTGGCCACCTTATCAAAGTCAGCTCCTCTGAAGTCCCATATTTTTGCCTTGAAATGGGATGATTTAGTTGTAGTGGCCAAATTGAACCATACCATGTGATGGTCACTGGCCCCCTGGTGACCTTCTACCTGGAGATCTGTGATCCTTTCCCTGTTAGTCAGTACTAGATCTAGGATTGCACTGTCTTTTGTGGGTTGCTGTACCAGTTGTTTGAGGCCCCCCCCTGCAGGGAATCCACCATGTGTCTAGTTCTGGCAGATGTTCCTGCTGGTATTGACCAATCTGTATCTGGCATGTTGAAGTCTCCCACTACCAGAACCTCCCCTTTAGCTGTTATGTTATGTTTTGTATATCTTCTAACAGTAATGTGTCTATGACTTCCCCCTGGTCTGGGGGCCTGTAGACAACCCCAGTTCTTATGGCTATCCCATTTCCTGTTTCCAGGGTGACCCACAGTTCTTCTGGCTCTCTATGTGTATTCTGAATTTCTGTAGCTTTGATATTTTCACTGACATAGAGGGTCACCCCCCCCCTTTGCACCTCGGTCTCTTCTGAACATTACCTAGCGAGGTACTGAAGTCTCCCAAGTGTGGTAACTGGTAAACCATGTCTCATTAATTGCTACTATGTCCAGTTTAGCCTCTGTCATTATTGTCTGCAGGTCTGGGATCTTGTTTCCCAGACTGCGAGCATTTGAGTACATGATTTTCCCTAGGTCAGATTCTGGTGTGTTAGTTGTTGGGTGAGGTCTGGCGTTTCCCATGTGTGTCATATGGGGAGCTGGACCTTTTTCCTTACCTGGTGATGCAAATGAACTGCGAACATGCTGAACTCCTGTTTGACCACTAGCTGAGGGGGGTGTTCTTCCCATTCGACGTATGGGGTACTGCACCCCTCTCCCCATTTGCTAGTTTAAATATTCTGCAAAGATGTCAAACTTCTGCCCCAATGCACTGACTCCCTCTTTAGTCAGATGCAGCCCATCAAATTTAAGAACTTTCGCTCCCAAAACTGTTGACAGTTCCCTATAAATTTGTGTCCTTTTTCCTGGTACCAGCCCTTGAGCCACATGTTTAGCTCCCCTATCTCCCCTTCTCTGACCTTCCATCCATCTGCCCCCCCTAATTTATATCCAGGCTATGAATATGTACAGGATGGCAGCAAGAAAGTGACATGGAGTCATAATGTTGCAGACTAAATTGCGCAGGCAAATAATGGCACACACAAAACCGCGCAAGAGAAAATGTCATTGAAAACACCGACAATACAAGGACCATGCACACCCAGTTGATTGCAGTGGGATTTGTTCTTTTTTGAGGGGGGCTTCACCTCCCCCCCACACCCCCTGGAATTAATATAACTAACTCTGAGGGTGTGTGGACTTCAGGGGTGGGGTGAAACACTGCAGGTAGCAACATTATTTTTTGTTTAAAATAAAAAGCCACAACATTATGGGGCCTGGGTGGAATTAAACCACGGCCCCAGGTCCCCTGCACCGCCTGGTGCTGGTGCTCTAGCCACTCCACCACAGGAATGGCTTGACCAGGCACTACACCGGCAGCTTCCTTGACACTCACCCACTTGATTGTACAGTGACAGGGGTAGCGGTTATTCCTGATTGCTGTAAACCCCCTGTTGCTGTACTACCTTCAACACTTTCTGCAGCACGGTAGTGCATGCACTCTTTCAGCAGTGCTATATTCACTCGGTACCCGAGAAAACTGACTCCCACAATTGCAGCCATTGGTATCATTCAAGGGGCTTTACATACATGTCTGTCTTTGGTTACTGTGCTTCTTTTATATAAACATCCTTGTCATTCTGCATGTACTTTTGAATTGTTTGGCTACCTTTCTGGCAAGTTTAATTTTTTGGGGGGGGATTTTCAATTATTTTTGGTCCTGAACCAACCACCTCTGAAACTGTAACTCTGAAAGCAGATGTAACTTAAAGAAACATGGCAACGCCTATATTTCTTTCTTTTGCAATATTCACAGCCATATTCTACATATATCATAAAAAGGATTTATGCAAATGGCATGAGACTGAAATGGGTTTATGTACAAAAACATACACATTTCACACATTTTTAGAAATGTTAGTTCGAGAGGGTGTCATAGTATTGGTAATTTACTCTTTATTTTTGCCTTTGTGGAAAAAATGAAACAAACATCATGACAGAGGATGTCATTGTTTCACTTTTTGTTTCACGCTCTTGTTGCCCCCTAAAACATTGATGCTATAACTACATAAAATAGTCTGATCCCTTACATATTTTTTCCTGCAGCCTTGGTAACATCACTCTTCAATGATCCCTCCCTTACCTCCTCTACTGAGACATTAGAAAACATAGACATTTCCGAGGCAGAAAGTTGATCTACATTACTATCTTGCTGTACATTTTTTTTTATTTTCTCTGCTAGTGCCTCCAAGCCCATTTTTACAAAATAGTTATTACATTTTTCAACAACACTTTTATCTAAAGGTATTGTTTGTCCTCAACAGTGAAAGTGCTTGATGCCTCGTTATCTCTTAAATTCAAAAGACTTGACATTGTTTTCCAGATGTCACTACCATCACATTTATAACTTTTGTCAAACTTCTGTTCATAAACATTTTGTTTGTCAAGCCTTACTTCCCTTGAATATTTATTCTGTGCATGTCTATACATATCCCAGTCTGCTTTAGTATTACTTTTTGGCTTTTGTCAATGCTATATCTATAGCTACTTATTTTTTTTAATCCAAATTTTACCAAGCTGTGTTGGCATTTTCTGTTACTTTTTTAAACTTCAGAAACACATGGTGGCAGATCTAGGGGCTGGGGAGAAAATGATCAGGTAGGTAGAAAGCTGGCTGAGACACAGAACCCAGAGAGTGGTGGTGTGGGAAGTTATGCAGCACCAGGAAGGTCACCAGCAGGGTTCCACAGGAATCGGTACTGGAGCCGGTGTTGTTTAGTTCTTCATAAATGACATTGGAGAGGGCATTAAGTGCAAGTTCAAGTTTTATGCATGACAACTCTATTGAGCAAGCTCATTCACAAGGAGGTCCTGAGGAATGTATTCAGACAAAGGAAATTACATAAAATCTTGGTGTATAAAAGTATATGGTACATGTGGTACATAGTGCTCAAAATAAGACATAAACAGGTAAGAATAAGGGGTGCTAGCTGCACATTTGAGCAGACTTGATAGACCTCTAGGCCCTTATCTGCTGGCAAATTTCGTATGTTTGTAATATTTATAAACATAACCTGGAGAAATCATTAAAAGTAGAGAAACTACAGCCAAAATAGTTGGAACAAGAGCAATAGGATGCATAAGGTGAAGGGAGAGTATAAGCCAGGTGCAAAGGGGAGTGGAGAGGGAGAAGAGAGGAAGGATCTTGTGAGGGAGGAGGGGGAGAGAAAAGGAGGAAAAATGCAGAGGAATATCGAAAGTAAGGATGACTGAAATAAAGAGTAAAGAGAGGGTGGGGAAGAAAAAGGAGAGGTAAGTAGAACTAAGGGCAAGATGTGCCTGTTTGCAGATGACACCAAACTCTATGGGAGTGTAGACACAGTGGAAGGGATACAAGGCCTGTGGGAAGACCTCAGAAAACTTGAGAAATGGTCAGAAATCTGGCAACTTGGCTTGAGTGCCAAGAAATACAAAGTGATGCACACTGGAGTCAGGAATCCTAGAACTGAGTATTACCTGGGGGGGGGAGTGGTAGCAATGGAGGAAGAAAAGGATCTGGGGGCGGTGATTATTAGCAACTTGAAGCACTCCTTACAGTGCAAAAAGGCAGCAGCAAACAGGATGTTGGGGTGGATAGCCAGCAGAAGCATCAGTAGGTGGCATGAGGTCATACTGCCCTTGTACAGGTCACTGGTCAGACCATATCTAGAACATGGTGTAAGATACTGGTGTCCATAGCTTAAGAAGGACATCAGCTTGCTAGAGAAAGTCCAAAGGAGTGCAACCAAGATGACTGTGGGTCAGCAGTGGAGGTTTTACATGGAGAGGCTGGGAGCCATGAGAATGTACTCTATTTTTTATTTATTTATTTATTGTTTATTTATTTCATAATTCGGATTTACAACCTTCGAGTCAAAGACCCATTTATAAAGGCACCTCATCACAGGGAGGGTGGACAACAATTGGTAGTGGAGTACACAATGGAGAACTTTACAGGTGAGATACAATAAAAGAACACACAAAGCAATTCCAGTAATACAAAGGTGTACAAAGGCTTCAATTAGTTACAATTAGTCTAGTATATAAATAATAAGGTACCGCTAGGAGTTCTAGGGAGCGACACCTGGGAGGGGGAAGGGGTGGTTGCTGGGGGAGAAGACAGCCCGGAAGGACGTTGACTGTAAATTGGGCCAGGCGGAGCTCTAGGTATGGGCCAGTCAGGGGCATTTACAGCTCCAAGTGTCAGTGAAGTGGTTTCGGAGGGTGGTTTTGAAAGGGCCAATTTTGGGGATGTTTGTGATATGAGTAGGGAGAGAGTTGTACAGAGGAACCTGGTGGAATGATCTTTGGCAGAGAGGCACCTGCTCGCAACCGGATAAAGAAAACACGGCACCGCAAGATGAAATCAGTATGAACAGACAAATAGGTAAGGTACAACCTCAAGAGAACAAACGCAAGGCCCGACGACCACGCTTGCGCGTACAATCGAGGTTGTAGCTTGCAGCCTGTACTGTTGAAGCGGCTGTGCATATACTATGCACTGATTAAAAGATTTTCATATACCTGCGGTGCCATTGTTTTTTCCTTTTATCTCTACGTTCACAAGTTGGCATGCGCTAGTGGAGCTGAGGACTTCATGCATCTCTCGGGACCTGGCAGGTGGCTTTGGTTGCGCTTCGGGTGGCGACCAAGTGGGAGGCCAATTTTAGGGATGCAGCAACCCCCAGGGTGGGAGAGCCCAAGTAGTGATTTTTTTGCCAGTATACAGGTGTGGTAGCGCAGGCGCTCATCAAAGATGAGTAAGTTCGAGGAAGAGTAGAGCTGGCATGTGTGTGTTCTGCTGGGGGCACCGTTCTGGAGCCTGAAAGCCTTGTTGATCAAGGTCTGGACTTTGGTGAGGGCGGTGGGGTCAGCAGCCGCATAGATAGGGAGCTCACAGTTGACTAATGACAGGAAGGAGGAGGTGATAGCCAGCCGGAGGGCATTCTGAGGGAGGCAGTCTTTGTGCGGTAGAGGAGTCCTTTCCGGGTGTTTACGGCAGTGGACAGGGAATTAAGATGACAATGGAAAGAGAGAGTCAAGTCAAAGGTGATGCCCGGATATTGTATGCAGACACCTGTTCAAGGGGGTGTAGGGTGCTGGGGAGGATAAAAAGGGGGACATTTCTGGAGTTACTCTGGAGGTGGGCAAAAAGCATAGATTTTGTCTTCTTGATATTCAGAACTAGACGATGATCAAGGAACCATTTTTCAGCTTGGCTGAAGGTGAGTTGCAGAGAGTTCTGGAGGGTGATGGGGTTGGGGTGGGAGGCGATGAGAACCACATCGTTGGCATATAGGCGCATACTGCAGAAGCAGGAGCTAGGAAAGATGTTTAGAAAGAAACTGAACAATGTGGAGCCCAGGATGGAACTCTGGAGGACACCTGAGCGAACAGGTAGGGCAGCTGATAGGGTACCATTTATCTTGACCTGTTGGGATCTGGCATGCAAGTAACTGGAGAACAAGGCAAGGGGCCAGATGAGAAGCCTAGTTGATGGAGGGAGTGAAGCAATAGGGGGTGACACACAGTGTCAAAGGCCTTAGATAGGTCAATGAACACTGCCCCAGCAATGTTCCCAGAGTCAAGTGCAGAGTGTATTTGCTGTGAGAGCTCTAGGAGAACCATGGTGGTGCTGTGTCCAGGGCAGAAGCCATGCTGTTCTGGACATAGTATGCTGTATTTGGTTAGATATTCCATGAGTTGGGTGGATACTATTTTTTCCAGGGCTTTAGACAGTGGGGGGAGGATGGAGATCGGCCTGTAGTTATTTGGTAATGTGCAATCTCCATTCTTATGAATTGGGGTAATTTCAGCTGATTTCCAGGCACTTAGGAATTGACCGAGGCACAGAGACTGGTTTAACAGGTTGGTGAGAGGGGCTAGCATGACATCTAGAGTTAGACGGAGAATCCTGGAGTCAATGGGGTCACAGCTGGCATTGTGGCCGGAGAGGGCTTTTCGTAGGAGTGGTTTGGCTTCATGGGGAGATATGGTATGGAGGAGAAATAGGGGGCAATTTAGGGTGGGGGGTTGAGGCAGGGATAGGGTCAAAAAAGTGGACAGGAAGGACTGCGCTTAGGTCAGAGAAAGCCGTGTTGAGGCAGTCAGCAATATGTGGGGGATCAGTGGTAATAGCGCCGTTGACAGATATCAAGATGGGGGGAGTGAGTTTTTCCATTGAGCTCCTTAATATTATCCCAGAACGCACGTGCAGAGCCCCAGGAGGTGGCCAGGGTGGATTGGTAGTATTTGGACTTGCCTTGCCTTATGGCCCAGGTGCATTGGTTATGAGCGGCATTATAGGCATGTCTGTCTACTGTCCTGCCTGACTCAACCACGACATGCCAGAGGTTGTCTCGCCACCTCAGTTGTTGAATAAGGAAAGGGGAAATCCAGGTGGCATTATGTTTTTTGGAGTGGGTACTGGTAAAGGGGGCAAAGAGGTCATAGGCCTTGCAGAAGGCTCTGGTGAGGCAGGCTAGCACAGTGTCTATATCAGTCGCAAGTGAGATCGGGGACCAGTCAAGTTAGGCTAGGTACTGCTTCAGTTTACTGAGGTCCCCCTGGGTGAAAGTGGTGGTGGGAGGTGACTTCCCGCGTGGGTTTTTGCAAGAGGGAGGACCAGAAACAGAGGATAGGGGAATGGTCTCTCTCTGCAGGAGAAAAGAGAGACAGGGGATAGAATAGAGACCTTCAAATACTTGAGGGAGATAAAAAGAGTGGATCAGGAAGGTCTCTTCAAGCTAAGAGACAACTGAACCATGAGGGGGCATAGTTTGAGGCTGGTCAGGGGGGAGGTTTAGGAGGGATGTTAGAAAGCATTTGTTTGTAGAGAGGGTGGTACCATATGGAATGCACTGCCAGAGGAAGTGGTCTCAGAGAAGATGGTGGGTGCATTCAAGAGGACCTGGGATAGGCATAGAGGGAGGAACCCATGGGACCATGGGGGGGGGGCAGTCGGGGAGGATGGGAAGACAAGGAAAGGGGGGCAGGGTCAATGGTGTAAGCTAGGGACCCTGCAATAATGAGCAGACTCAATAGACCAAATGGCCTTCTTCTGCTGGCTCTTTCATATGTTCATATGCATGTTCATGTCTATCACAGATATCCATAAATTCCTCATAAAAAAAAGGTCCACACATCGCTAGCTGCTGGTATTAGGTCTATTGTTTCCCATGGTTTACCTTCTCATTCTAACTTGAAATTTCATAATCAAGATTTTTAAAGCACCTCCATTTAATAAATTTATCACTTCCTGGAGTCTGAAATGTATCAGTCTTGAGTTAATTCTCACTGGCTTGTTAATCAACTGTGTTAGACCCAAGTTCACCTGGAATCCTACTAGGCTGTGGGCTCCACTTATAATGTGCCACTTTACATTAAAGTCTCCTAGCACCAATAGCTCATAGGTATCAGACTCAGATTCTTTATTACTTAAATAAATGCATAAAACACTCCAATAGTTTGTTACATTCATACCAAGATACAAAATTACATTAAAACATATTATAGCATATCCGGCACAGATATATAATTAAACATTCTTGTGCGTACATCCTGAGAGTACAATCATTTAATTACTTAAAAAACCTTGCAACCCCATACATTATTTTAATCTTATTCAGAGATAACACAAACATTTTAAAATCATGTCCTTCATAATAATTATCTGTGGATATCAATGGAATAAGCAATTTATTTCTTTGTTCCTCCCATAGCACACATTCAAATAGTACATGTACAATCTCTGGTACCATCTTATTGCAACAATTACAATTTTTTTTATTTTTTCCATATAGTTTGTTTATCAGATTAAAGCATATACTACCCAGGCTAGCCAGTTTTATCATACATTGCATAATCCTAAAATTATAATTTTTACATTTTATTAAATAATCTTCTATACCCCCACTGCACCTTAATATTGGAGTACAATTCATGGGTATCTATCACATGAATTTTCCCTAGATCTTCTTGCATTGCAGTATCCCCTAAACTCCCTATCACATCATTCATATAAGATCCAATATTATCTGTCACTTTTCCACTCCAAATTTCCATAAAGCCAGCTTTTTTCATCACATTATTCAATTTCATGAACCAAATATTATTTATGGCATGCGATGTAAGACTGTTTTAATCGAAAGAGTCCCAGATTCTGCTCTTAGAAATCTTGCAGGACAGTCTCTTGGCAGATTTAAAGTCACTCTTAAAAAAGAGTTTTGAAAGCTCTCTATATTCTGTTTTTCCTTATACATACCCCAAATTTCACTGCCATGTAGTAATTGGCATATGCATTTGGCATAAAAAGGTTTTTCATCACTACAAATTAATTATTTGCATATTTGATAGCAAAATTTCTGATGGCACCAGTAGTTTTATATGCATTGGACTTTATCTCTGTCAAGTGCTGTTGCCAGCATGCTTTCTTATTGATTATTATCACCAAATATTTATATTCTGTTACTTCCTCAAACTGCTTACCTCCTATATTCCAGTTTTTACTAATAGTCTGCTTTTTATTTTGCCCAATAACTAGGATTTTGGATTTGTTTACATGTAATTCCAAGTTCATTGTTTCTAATGAATCCATAGTATTTAACATGGCTCTTCATATGCCCATGGGAGTTTGTGATATGACAATTGTATCAGCATATAGTAATAACTCTATTAACTCATTATTTATCCTAGGAGCAAAAGAGTCAACAGACTTGATATTTTTGCTCAAAGTTTCCATATATACATATATCTATATATATATATATATATATATATTATGGTAGCACGGTAGTGCTACCATAGTTAGGGTTGAGGAGCCATTTCTATGTTAAACCCCAAAACTTTGCACCTTAATAACTTTGCAACCGTTTGATGGATTTGCCTGAAATTTAGAATACACGATCAAGAACCATAGGCCTTGGGATCTGCCAAGTTTTGTACCAGTCGGATATGCAGCTGCAGAGTTATTAAGCGTGATCTGTGCGTGCGTTTACGCTTTTTCTGGAATTCTAAGGTCGTGCCTACAGGTCATACGGTTTGCACGACTGGCCCGAAATCTTCAGGGAACATGCGGACAGGGTCCCTGATGTGCCTTTCAAAGATTTGGTGAAAAAATATTAAACGGTTCAAATGTTATTCAAAAAACAATTTCCCATTATAAGTCAATGGGAAAAGTTAAAAAGTTCGACAGTGTCGCAAATGCATTTTTACTTTCGCAAATGGGCCTGTTACTTTCGCAAATCCACCATTTTGTTTTCAGTTGGTGATCAGAAAAATGATTGGCATTTAAATTTGGGACCCTCTAGCAACCTAATTCTTTTTGTATTCACCTAGTCGGACCCTGAGGATGCTTGCCATGTCTGTATTTTATGGTAAAACACCCCAGAAATATGTTTTTCAAATTTCTGGAAAAAGTACTTTCGCAAATTACTTTCATGCTCACGAAAGTGTCAAACTTTTTTGCAAAAGCTTTCGCAAATTGTGACAGTAGTTTTCTATCTGTGGGAAAGTGACAGCGATTCTTTGGCACTGCGCTGCAATAGAATGGTTGGGAGTTTTGGGCTGAAATTTGGAGGGAACGCAGCCGACATCTCACAGATGTGCCTTTCAGTGTTGTATTGAAAAAATATTAGATGGCGGAAAAGTTACACCACTCCAACATTGACGGTTTTTCCCATAGGATAACATTACGGCGCCCGATGCATTACAGGAATCCTTTGGATCCCTGCTGCAAAATAACGGTTTGGTCTTTTTTCCTGAAATTTGGAGGGAAGACAGCCAACAGCCCACAGATGTGCCATTCATTGGTTTGGTGAAAAAATATTACAGGGAGGCAAAGTTATGGTGCTCCAAACTTCTCTTTTTTTCCCATAGGATAACATTATGGCGTTCGCCGTGCCTTTCAGGGCCCGTATCTCGGAAACGGTGTGAGATACGGACTTTTCGTCAGAAAAAGCTAAAGTATAAAACTAGCCAGGACAGTCATAAATCACATGACTTTTAAAATTTTTTTCTACGCTGTACGGTTCCTGAGATATAACCTATTTAGTATTCCAAGTCCTCATTTTCTGCTCCGATACCCATTATTATACATTCATTCTTTGTACTCACTGTCTTTCTCTATGCAGCTTTTGGGGAAAACCAGCCTGTGCACTTACATTACTGTTACCGTTGCCCTTTCCGCTTGTGGTTCCGTGCCCATTTCACTTACCGTTGATGTCTACGCCACCATGTGCGTTATCCTTTGCGTTTTCATTTGTGCTTGTGTTTCTGTTATTTTTGCCATTTGTGTCTACAGTACTGTTTCTCTTTCTGTTTCACTTTGCGTCACCATGCCCATTGACATTTCCATTTGCAGGCACCATATTACTATGTGACAACACATCACATGGCACACCGTTCCGATCCCTACATACGTTAATGCGTTACACTCTGTTCTCATTAAACATGCGTTACCTTGTCGCCACTGTTAGCGCTTCTGTTTGCATTGCTGTTCCTGTTACTATACCACAAGACATCAAGTGGTGGGAGCGCGGGGCCCCTCCCGCCGCAGCATTACGTGGTGGGAGTGCAGGGCCCTATGTGCATTATCCTTTGCGTTTTCATTTGCGCTTGCGTTTCTGTTATTTTTTGCCATTTGTGTGTACAGTACTGTTTCTCTTTCTGTTTCACTTTGCATCACCATGCCCATTGACATTTCCGTTTGCAGGCACCATGTTACTATGTGACAACACATCACGTGGCACACTGTTCCTGTCTACGCCAACGTGTGCATTACCCTATCTGTTCTCATTCACGCTTGCATTACCATGTGCGCCACTGTTAGCACTTCTGTTTGTGGTGTGGTGTGGGGCATCGGTAGGTAAGGCCATGCAACTACTAAGTGTGGTACGTTGTGTGCAGCTGCAATCAGGGATGTGTACGTTTGGTGTACATGGCCTCAGTTTTGCTGTTGATCTCCACTGAGCATGCAGTACCTGGTCAGGTGGGTGGGGATGTCTCGTAGTACATTTAGACAATTGTTTGTTATTTCTGTCACCTGCTGCTGGATGTCTGTCATTGGTTGTGTTGACTTGGTCCTCCCCATACGCTTGTGTGTGTGTGTGTCTGTGTGTGTGTGTGGTGCTGGGGGGGGTGAATTCGGAGTTAGGGTTTTCAACCCCAACAGTGAATTTCCTCACTTTTGTCGCTGTGGAACAACCCTAACTAATGCATTAAACGGAGTTTTTTGCCTCTAATATATATATTAAAGAGAAGTGGTGCCAAGAGACATCCTTGTTTTACTCCCCTAGAAATCATAAGCTCCTTAGAGAGGGCACCATCTCTCCCATATCTTATATTAGCTGATGTATTTGTATGCAACATTTTTAATATAGCCAAAAGATGCTGACCAATTTTCAAGTTATCCAGAATGTCCCATAGTTTGGATCCATTTACGGAATCAAATGCCACTTTAATGTCGACAAACCCTACATACACCATTCTTTTCCCAGACATACTTATCAATTAGATAATTAAATGTAAAAATAAGATCCATAGTTCCATTTTCCCTCTTAAACCCACACTGAAATTTGGATATGTATTCATTTTCTTCCACCCAACTAAGTAGTCTTTCCAATATTAGTCTAGAACATATTTTTGGAGTCACTGGAAGTAAAGTTATTGGGCAGTAGAATCCGCGATCCTGCCTGTTTCCACTTTTAAAGAGGGAAAATATTATCCCTTAGTTCCATGCATGTGGAAGAATTAGTGATTTGTTTATTGTATTAAAAACGGTGGAAAGAAGACTAGCCAAAGAATCTATATTATTTTGTAGTAATTCTGCAGGTATACTATCTCCTCCAGCCACCTTATTTTTCCTTTGTGCTTTGATAGCAATTTTAACCTCCTCAGCTTCAAAGATAAGGAGATTATTACTGGTCAAAACCATCATATTAAGTCCCTGTCTGTTATTATCATCTTTTACTTTATCCTCTATTCCATAAATAGCTATAAAGTGTTCAATCCACTTATCTTCTGTGATCTTACTAACTATATTATAGAGTAGGTTATCCTCATTACAGCCAAATTCTACAAGAGTCCCAAAGGACTTAGTGGGCTGGATATTCAAACTGTGCCATTCTGTGGCGCAAGCCCTTGCGCTGCTCAAAAAAGTTGCGCTGGGGTGTGGCCGGGGCGATATTCAACGGAGTTGCGCTATTGAGCAACTCCTTTGAATATTGCCCCCCGGGCACAGTCACTGTGCATGGTGCACTGGAACTTGTGCCACCACAAGTGGTCAGAGTGGAGCATTCAAGATGCGGTGGTGCAAGTTCCAGTGCGCCATGCGCAACTTTCCGATATTCAAAAGGTGACATGCAAATGGGGCCATAATTCATGCAAGGCACAGGGGGGGCCATTTGCATCTACTCACAGACCATTTGCATGCCATTAGCATGCAGGTGCGCCGATCCCCGACAACTTGTGCATGGCGCCCTGCCAGGCAGCAGCCATCAGGAACCGACGCCCCCTGCAGCCCGATTGTGGGCATGAAGTAAATCTCCCCAACTGGCCCAATCGCGGGCATAACAGTAGTGAACCCCCGACTGGCCCGATCACGGGCATAAGATCAACCGCCCAAAGACCAATATCCCTGGTGGTCCGGTGGACCCGAAGCCCGATCCGGGCATAAGATCAACCCCTCAAGTCCAATATCCCTGGTGGTCCAGTGGATCATGAAGCCCAATCATGGGCATAAGGTCAACTCCCCAAGTCCAATATCCTTGGTGATCTAGTGGCCCCCCACCCACCCATGGAGCCCACCACCCGCTCCCCGTCAGCTGGCGGAGCGGCCACCACGCCTGCCCCACCGCCCACCGACTGACTGCTTGGTAGGGCTGCATGCCCATGGTTCAGAGCAATAGCCAATGGGTGCAGCTCCATACAAGGCAGTCCAGATATGATGAATGAATGAATTGCACAAATCAGACTACCTTGTACAGTATGGGCTGCACACCCATTGGCTCTTGCTCTGAACCAATGGGCATGCAGCCCTACTGAGCAGATCAGTCAGAGTAGAGTGCAGGCCGTAAGCCGGTGGGTCAGCTACAGCTGACGGGGAGCGGAAATGGGGCTCCGGGCCACACCATCACCAAGGATATTGGACTTGGGGAGGGTTGACCTTATGCCCACGATTGGCTTGCGATCCACTGGATCACCAGGGATATTGGTCTTTGGGGGTTGATCTTATGCCTGATCAGGCCAGTTGGGGGTTCACTACTGTTATGCCCGCAATCGGGCCAGGTGCGGGGAGTGAGATCTGCCCATGATCAGGCTGCAGGGGGCACAGGAACAGTGAGGGCCACCCACAGGTGGCAGCTGCTGTGTTGCACCCTGCAATGTGGCAGCTCACCTGTGGGTGGCCCTCGACTTACTCCTTTTTTTTTGGCTCAAAGTTGTGCAGGCGCGGTAGGGGTTGCGCCTGCACAACTCTGCACGGGGGCTGAATAGCGGGCTGTGCAGTTTATGCATGGTTCCTCCCTCTGCAGTTGAGCATGCCTTCATTAGCATTGTGCTGTTGCTCAGCATGACTTGGGGGGGCGCAACTGCCTCATGCTGAATATCGCAGAATGGCACAATTTCGGACTTGCGTAGGTGCAACCCTATTGCGCATGGCGCAACCCTTTTGAATATCCAGCCCAGTGTCTTTTTGAGCAATACAGTACTGCAGATCTTCACAAAGCCTATTTTTGTAATTTGTTTTCTTTTCCATTAAACATTTTATATATTATGTTCTCAAGTATCTAAGTGCCTTCATAACCTCATATGTAGGACTTTTTGTTCTTAACTTTCCTACTTTTTTATTTCATTTCTTAAAATATAACAGTCTTATCATACCAAGGTTTTTTCTGCATCTACATCCAGTGTCTTATTTGGTCTTTTCTGTTCTGCTAGTGCCCCTGTTATGATAGTAATTAGCTTATCATACAGATTTATCCTACTCGCCCCTACTTCTAGGTTATATTTTATTTCATTTACTCTTTGTTCATTACTAAGTAAATTATCAATTGCCTCTTTTGTATATTCAGTCCATGTAATCTTTTTTCCCGTACCTAATACACATATGCAGATCTGCCTGTTCTTCCATTTCCTTGTTGTTTTTTATTATCTTAAAGTCTATATTCATATTACATTTTAAAGGGAAGTGGTCACTATCCCATAGGTTGAAGATCTTGAAATTATTTACTAAATGATAGTCACTTATTTCGACCACACAAAGGTCCAGCACCCCCTCACCCTTTTATTGTTGGGAAAGTGTATTCGCCCTTCCAAGCTCCTTTTGTTCATCCATTAAGTATTCTGAAATTAAATTTTCCAAAAAAATTGCATTACACACTTCCCTTTAGTGTATATATTTTTGTCTTTAGAATATCTTACAGGAATATTTAGGACATCATCCAAACACCAATCATTGGTCTGTTCTTCTATCAGACTACCTATATGAATGTTAAAATCTCCTGCCATAACTATTTTGATTCCTAAAAATCTGCCCTTAATTGACTCTACACTATCCCCTATTAGTTTCAGGACTGCTTTATATTCTTGTAGATTTAATTTAGGAGGGACATAGATATTAAATATAGCCCACATTATTTCACCATTCAGTATTACAATATACATAAAGAATTCAAAAACTGCACCAGCTTCTAAAGTTTTAAATTCTAGGGCTATATCAATCATTATAGTTAGTCCTCCTTTTAAACATCCAGATTTCTTTGACCTAGTTGCTGGTGATGACCATAGGGCATACCCCTCCAAAGACTGACCTTCTACATCTCTCATCCATGTTTCCTGTAGGAGCAATATTGTAAAATGTTTCAACCACACTACACAGTCTTTGTCCAAAAGTTTCATTCTTAGACCTGCCACATTCCAGCTCAGCAAGTTTATAGTTTTATTTGCTATTTCCCTCTTTTCAAGTCAGTTTGAGTCATCCAGTAAACTTCATGTACTATTTGTACTTTCAGAACTTAAAGAAATTTCTTCTTCTATTGTACTTATCTCCTCCATTTCTTCATCTGTCTCTAGTATATCAGAACTATTAAGCCTAGTTCCCAATTGCTTTCTTCCTCTTCTTATCACCTCTGTTTCCTCACTATTTAAAGTATGCACTGTCTCAACTGGTTTCATAAAGGCTATTATCCTGGTTTGTTAATACCCATTAGATTTGTTTGTCTTCCCATTGACATCACAGACATACCCTTTACTAATCTGATTTGTCTGGTTAATCTGATCTTTTTGCCCATTCCTTATAGTAATATCTAAAGTCACCCCTATTTCCAAAACTCTATCTTTGTTTGTCAAAACTTTTGTTCTTTTATCCATATTTTTAAGAACAACACAAACCCATCCCTTAATGGGACTTGCCTTATATCGATGGGTAGATTTAAGATCTTGCCAACTTATTTTGTTACCTATTGTTCCATTGAGCATATTATACATAGCTAATTTTAGCATGTAGTTATTTTCATTTTTTGATTTTGGAAGGCCTTTCACATAGACAGTTAGTAACAGATCACCTGTGGCTATTAGACAATTCTTTCTTTCTTCAGTTGTTTCTTTTTTTTTTCCTTGTTCTCCCTTTTTATTCAAATTACTAAATCTCACCTTTTTCTCCATAACGGCTTCTTCAGCCCTTATCACCTTTTTCTTCCCATCTGTTCTAGTATCTACTTTAGGTTTCTTGGTAGTAATTTTTTTCCTTTATATGACCTTCGCTACTCTTTACTGTTTTTTTGGATGCATTTCTTTCCAATTTTTGCATTCCTTCAACCTCACTAATCTGTCTTTTTTTCTGATTAAGTTCTTTTATTAATAATCCTATTTCTTTATTTCTTTATCCGCAATTTCTTCAGTTATTATTTTTATAGATCTCACATCACTTTCCCCTATATCTATTTGATCTTTAACACTCTCCATATTTTGTTTTAAATTTACTGTTGTGGTCTCCTTCTGTGCTACCCCCACATCCTCATTTAAATTTATTTGACTTTCCTTTTCCTTTCCACATACACACTTCTCCATGTTCTTAACATAGAAATCTATGAAAACAAGAAATAGGGTGACCAATTCTAGAAGTTGTATGTTGCCAAAATGTGCTTCTTTTCTCAATTCCTTTAGATTGTTAATCAATGAATCATTTAACTCATGGCTTACCAACCCATTATTGCTACCGTGACTTTTATTTTCTATGGAATCTACATTTACCACCTTTTCTTAATCCCATAAAGGTGGAATTTTACTTGATTGTTTCTGATAAGAGGAAGGATTTATATTATAGTCTCTGATGTAAGGTATCAGAAATTACTCATATTTTTTAAGATAAGTACCCTTCTTGGATTTCTGTGTTTCCTTCTGCTCCCTTGGGCCTTCAATCTGCTCATTGAGAAGCCCTTCTAACTCTGGAGTTGGTCCCCCATCATTAAGCATTACAATATCATTGCTAACTTGCTTGATAATATCATTTTTTTCTTGAGTAACCAATTTTCCATTTGTTGATTTCCCATCTAATAGAGCCAAGTCAGACATGTTTAATTCTGGCCCAGTTACATTTGTTTTATCTATTTTATTTTCCTTGTTAATTACTTCCAATCTATTTGTAACTTCATCCATACTTCTAATAATTTTCATCAAGGGATGAAGGGATGAATGAGCCCCCAAACTTTGTAATACTATTGAGAAGGAAGTCAATTTTGGATCACTTTTCCCCCTTAGCTCTATATGATTCCCAAATGGGCTTAAAAATTTAGTAATTTTGCCAAGATACCCTTTTTTCTTAGTTTCATTTTGTCCTAACCCCAGTTCTTTCTGCTCTTTCTTTTTTCCACCACTTTTCTTACTATCCCTTTTCTGCATTTTATTTGGTACTGTGTACACCTTAACAAGCAGATAGGTGAACAGACAAGTCAGCAGTTTTTCCAAACACACTTGTCTCACTTGTTTTCACAAGGTCAATATATACAGCAAATGCAGCAGGTTCAATAATTCAATAGTACTTAAAGAGTTAAGATAATAAGGTGCTAAAATAAATAAAAACCCACAAGACTAATTTTAAGGGTCCTTCAGGTTATTATTATTCTTACACAGTTCAAAAAAATAATATTTGTGTGAGAATATTTGTGCCTCTTATACTTTCTTCAAATTCACATTTCTAGGAAGGTTCAAAGTATATCTCAAACCTTAAAGCTTCCTTACATAAGAACATCAGGTCCAATGTCTTGTTCCCGTTGATCTTTATACCAGTCCACAGCTTTATGAGTGGTATTTCACTCACATAAACCAGTTAATTGATTGCTGCTCTCAGGATTCTTGGAGCTAAAGTACATGCATCTATTATATTTTCTCCCTTTAAAATCATCCAGCAAGGGTCATTTCAATTTACCTGCACTATGACAGGAAGAAAAATACATTTAACTAAAACACTTAAAATTTACAAGATTTTACAAAATTTGTACAGAAGCTGACAAAAAATGTATCTATCATATAATACATTTTTTACTCATTTACTCACTTGCAATAAGTTTATATTAGCCCCCAAAATAGGAGCTCTCACACTCTAGAAGCTTACTCCAGCGCTCGAGAAAATTTAACACAGCAGTCCTTGCAGTCCCATGCTTGCAAAGCTATATTGATATTACAAACTGTTTAGACTTCTGCTTTCTTTTAATCCTGGATTATGCTAAGCCAGCTATACAGCTGCAGTACACACTGCTATAGATCCCGTATACAGCTCTAAACTGCAAGCTGAAAAATACGTAGCCTCTGTACAGCTGATCTCGCTACTGGTCTCTCTGCTCTCACTGCTCTCTGCTTCTCAGCATATTGTTAAGAATGCCAATGCATGAGCCTTTATATACCACACACTGAAATTTGCATAGGGTGGGAATTTTTAAACTTAACTCATTTGAGCTATCCTTACTTCTTTGCTTATTGGTTAATAAAATGTATAAGCCTTATATGTTTATACTTAAAAATATTGTAAAACCATAAAACCTTAAGATAGAACTTATATCTTACAACTCAGCACCAATCAATAGCACACCAAACCCCTGCTGTATTGTAGAAACAGGCAAACTCAAACACCATACAAGTGTTTAACAGAACACAGTAATTTTGTCTACAACTTTGGCACTCAGCAAGTTCAAAGTAACAAACAGAGGCCAATGGTAGTAGTGTCAGTACAGAGAAAAGAATCCCTTCCCTCAATACTGGTGTCATGCCTGCTGTGCTTGCAGATATCTCCGGTGTTTATGCTGCTCTGGACAGCTTCTGTCAAACTTCAGTTCTCATTTCCAGGTTGCCTCCATGCTGCTCTAAGCACCTCCCTTCCACTCATCCACTCTCACTCTCTGCACAACCTCCATAAAACTCCTTACACTCCTGGAGGGCTCTGGCACCTGGCTTCTGGAAGACCCACTGCCCAGACTGTAATGGCCTGACTTGGAAAAACAACAGACACATGGGGAGAGTGCTGCACCAACATAGGACCATGATAAGGTGACCTGGTATGGGGATATACTCTAAGGTAATGATGGCATACCTGTTATAAATTGTACAAATGTGTTTTCCCCCTGCTTCTTAGCCTTACTCCAAAAAGCTTAGAGCATGTAGTGGTCATCTGTCTCTGTCTCCATCTTGGGTACATAAATTTGTAATGCAGTACCCAATCTGGCACTGTTTAACAGCTTGTCTAAAAATAAAACTCCTTCAAGTCTTGTTTTGAGTCTAGCCACCCTAGTACCAAATAGCTCATAGGTATCCTTGTGTTCAAATAAAAAAAAATCATGCAAATTATCAAATACTTTCAAGTTTACCTTTGGTTGCAAGACCGGCTTGCTCACCTATAAAGTCTATAGAGTGTTACACAGTTTGGGTTTAGGCTACCTGTATGTGTGCCTGACTCCACACATACAGCCCACTCCAATCTACTGATAAGATTCAGGTTCAAACAATTAGGGGACTGGACTTTTGTCACAGCAGCCCTGGTACTTTGGAATTTCTTACCATGGGACTTCAGAGAGGCACCATCACTACCAATCTTTAAATCTAGGTGAAAAAAATATTTATTTAATTTGGCCCTTCCTGATTAAAGCTGAGTTTTGCCTAGGTGGCCATTTTGTGTCAAGATTAAGCAATGGAAAGCTAGAACTTCTAAAAGGCATAAGATAGGGTTAAATTAACAAAAGTTCTAATTGTTACCTGACTTTTTTATGCCTCATTTATTGAGTATGCATAATGCTGGTTAAGTTTTGTATAATGTAAGATGCTTAGAGCCTGTGCACCATAATGCAAGCATTTGTAAATGATGAATGTTTGCCATTTTCATTGCTTTTGTACTAGGTCTTGTTTGTACACATTTTTACTATGATTTCCTCAGTTCATGGTCTACTATTGAAGAGTGAAGATGGGTCTGTGGTCCAGATAGGATTAAGGCATTGGATCCCTGGTAAGTAAGTAAGGGGGTGGGGTGGGTAGTGGGAGGGTCAGGTGGTAGGAGGGTAACAGTGATGGGCTCTGACAGTGGCAACAGACATCAACTGGAAGTTTTCTTTCTTACAAGTTATTAAAAAAACACTACAAGGGATGTTTTTCTTAAGTTGAGGCAGTACTGACACCGGAGATTGGGCATCCTAGTGTCAGTGTTATGTTTAGTGGCACCGGAGTGGGCTCCTTAGTGTTGCACACTGAAAATGGGTGGGGTAGGCAGGCACTAACCAGCACTTGGGACATGGCACCCTGGTGTCAGAAATGTAACCTGCAGTTCCCAACCTCAGCAGTCCCATGTGAGGGGTTGGATGTATCCCGTTTGTCAAATATTAGGTTACAGTCCCCCAGGAGAATTTAATTTTTTGATATTGGAGAACTGTATTGAGCAGCGCTTGTATTACTGGAGTGTCTGCTCCTGGTGGTATAAAGATACTGGCTAAAGTGAGTTTCCTGCACAGATAGGTGCTAACCACTATTGCCAGTCTCCTCTGGGGGTCAGAATAGGTATAGGTACATTGAAATAGGGTTTGCTGTGGAATGAGAATTGCCACTCCATGATGCTCCCCGTGTTTATAAGAGGAGGCTATCACTTGTGAAAAGCCAAATTTACAATATTTTTGGTGCTCAGAGGTGAGCAAATGTGTCTCCTGTATCATCACAAATATAGGATGGATCTTCTTAATAGTGGTGATTGCCTTTGACTGCTTGACTGGGTTATTTAAACCATTCACGTTCTGACAATAAAGTAGTGTTGCTTGACTAGCCAGTGTGATAGAATTCTAGACTTAAGCTATGCAATTCCCAGTGCCTATAGTATGGCGATCCTACATCCCTGATATTCCAGCTGAGGGGTGGACTCCAATACAACAACAACAGTACTAGCATCTTGGGAAGGAAGGCTAATATCTGTACATAAATTATGAAAATACGAGACAGCATGTCGGTGAGAACTAATGTCAGATACTGATAACTCTGATACACAAAACACATAAACCACAAACGTGGAACACCAAGTAAAAAGTAGCCAGTTAATTGAGGGCCCCAAGGGGGCACCAAAAGGGGTAATAGTGTGAATTTCCAAAGAAGGAGAGCTGTAGTAGAGGCTCTCTAGGCTCCTGGGCAACCAGAAGAAAGTAACCGCCTAGCTGCTTAGATAAGAAGAAAAGTGTGTGCCTAAGGCACCACAGGCTGCCTAAATTCAAGACCCAGGGGTTGAAGGGATTATAAATGGATGAGGGAAGGGGGAAAGGTTATAAAGAATGTCTATTTTTTTATTTTTTATTTATTTAGGTCTAAGATTACAAATACCTTTGAGCCAAGGCTCTTTTACAAAGGTTCCACGTCAGTTACAGTGATATAGGAAAACAATACAACAACAATATAAAACTAAAACAGGACAGTAATCTGAGTACATGTAACTGCACAGAATATTAAACAAACAATTTGGGAAGGTAAGTTACAGAGACAATGAACGAGGTGGAGAGAGGTTAGAGGACAACGGGGGGGCACAGTAGGGTCAGAGCAGCCAGGGGCATTGTCCACATAGCAGGGGGGATGCAGGCAGTGGTGGGGGGGTAGTAGGAGAGCAAGGGGAAGATAAGAGCTAAGTGGAAGAAGAATGGATGAGGCGCGGTTGGGTATGTCTCCAGCCATAATTAATAAGGAAAGCATACTGTAGGATGTATCAGACTTTGTCACATTACTTACCTGCTTGCAAGGTATTCACTCCAGTACAGCTGGTAATCAAACCTACCAAACATAAAGTGAAAACTCAACCTCTGTAGTTCTATCAGTAGGTAATATCCGCCTATTATATAATTGTTGGGGTACTGTGGATTTATGAGCCTGAGCCACCTTCTAGTGCAGCCCCAAAAAGGTTAATATAACAGGGTCCCTTCTCTTCGGAATGGCTGGCACAGTCAGAAAACATAATTAACAAGCATGAAGAACTATGGGGCTAAACAGAGCAACTATATAATATATTTCTACCTAATACGAGGCTCAGCGTGCTGAGGGCAGCAGGTGCACAAAGCCCCCTCCCCACCACACCAGCCGGCCCAGCAAGGAATGTTAAGGTAGTCACAGTGTCAGCAATAACCTTATAATTTCAAATGTGGGGTACCCTAGGAAGTCAATACATGAGGGAAAGGAGCATGTAGGGCTACAGTGATGGAGGCTACCCTGAGTAACAAAAAGCTCCCACAATAAGCAACAGTTCTGTTCAACCTGAAAGGAAAAGACCTATGCACAGTAAGAGAGTAAGTCCACAGGGTTATAATATATCTTTCAGAGTCCTGGTAAGTGTACATTGGCTCCTGAGCAGGTATGCAGAGTAGATAATGTTTGTCTGAAACAAAAGTTGTTCAGCAAAGAAGAGCCAGTCACCAATAATGTTACCTCATGGGTCGGAGGCAATATATTTTTTTTAAAAACTTTATTCAAATTTTGAGCCAATACAAGTATACAATGCAAGTATACATTTACAGCATTTATGTTATCATCAATACAAACTTTGTTGTTTTATAACATAAACATGTTTTAAAAAAGGAAAAATTAACCAATAAGATAAGGTAAACTGAAGTGCTATTGATATCATAATTATGTTTGCTTGCAACCGTTACAGCTACCTATAATGACGTCTTTTATCTCCACTAAGGGGCCTACATGGGGAAAAGGAGGAGGGAGGAAGAGGGCGTGCTGTATGCTGCTAGCATTTGAGTGTGTTCCTGGCCTTCTTCTCGCATTTTTTCTCGCAGAGTGAAGAAGAAGAAGAAGAAGAATCAGCATTTATATAGCACTTCTCATACACAGTATCCCAAAGTGCTTTACAAGCAATGATAGACTGGTGGTGAAGTGACTGTGTGGTGGTGGCCATAACGCACATCATCACCCACACACGGCCTGGATAATTACATGAACCAGTTTATGGGAAGGGGAATGTTGGCCTGGACACTGGGAATGTTCCCTGCTCTTTGCAAAGAGTGCCCTGGGTTCTTTTACTTCCACCTGGACACCCACCAGGACAACACCAGGATGGGCAGAAGGGACCTCGGTTTAACGTCTCATCCAAAGGATGGCACACTCCAGCAGTACAGCACCCCCAATACTGCACTCGGATGCCAGCAATTTTTAGGTGCAAGTCCAATCCCGGTGTGGGACGAGAACCCACAACCTTCTGGTTCAGAGGCAGATGTGCTACCAACTGAGTGGCTTCATAATGTGGAAGTCAAAGTAGACAGGTAAGTCTTTTCTTGATAACAAAAGTTGCTGAGGGGGTTAAACTTCAAGATTGTTATTTTTAAGTTTATAATTATAGTCATTAGTTTTGTGTTTTTTCTTTCTGAGGATATTTTTGGTGGTTGCTGGTCAATTGAAACCTTTTATTGCTGGTATTTTTGATATTTTCATTTTTACTGATTCAACAATATTCACAGACTAGTTTACTGATTTATCACTTTTTAAGGAACTACAGCTTATTTATTGATACTGACATAAAGGAAATAAGAAGTATAAGGAGAAAACGTGAACATCACTACATCTTTCCTTTTTACCTTTCCAATGAGGATCTGATTGTAACTGTTGTCTGGAAAAAGTGGGAAATACAAAGGTTTGAAAACTGTAAAATCAGGAAGAAGTCTTTGAGAAGAAGTGAAGATACAAGGAAAACTGGAGTATTCGCTTGGAAAAAGCTGTAAATATTATCTATGAACTTTTTAGTAGCTGTGAACATTTCGGTATTCTCCCACATGGAGGGTTGGTGCTTAATTACTTTGAATTGATAGAATAATTGAATAATTCACTGAATAATAGTGTTATTAGTGAATTAGTGAATTGAATTGTTCATTTTGGAGATTATTCTGATTCTGAGATTATTTTGATATCATAATAAGTTTTGTTGATGTATGGTTTATTGTGTCTTCATTATTAACAGCCATTTTACAGCCCTGGTATTCTACCTAGTTATCCCTTATTATACCTCTTTTTAAGATGACATTAAGAGAATGGGTAATACCAGGAGTGGAAAATCTACTGCCTAACAATTAGATCAAACTAATAAGAGATTAAAGAAGAACATAAGTAAGGAAAAGGGAAAATTTAACAGGTTAATAATGGTGAAGGAGGCTGTGCCAGATATCCTTTTACACCAAGGAAAGCCAGAAGGGAAAATAAAGCAAGTAAATCAATCTAAAATCACAACTTTTTTCAGGAGTTTAGAGCCTGATACTTCAACACCAAATTCAGCAAAGGATGATATTAGAGTTAACAGTTCTAATTGTAACCCCTTGTTACCCGGGGTTACTAGAATCCCAGTAAGACCTAGTGGTAGGCAGGGAAGGCAGCTTGTGAAACTCCAGTTAAATGGGTTTCACACTGTCTCACTCTGTTTTCAGTCTCAGCTGAGACTGAGGGATGACATCACCAATAGAACTTTCGCAGCTGCATAAGCCACATTGGAATCTGCAGCAGAGGGAGTTAGATAGAATGTTGGGAGTTTTCAAAGTGTGAGTCTGCAGTTTGGTTTTGAAGAGTGAAGGTGTGCTCAAGTGGTGGTGACCACTGTTCGGGCCTCAGTGGCCCCTCCCTCCGGGGGGGGGATGTAAAGATCCCCATGCAGATTCCTGGGGCAATCCCCTTAATTCTGCCAGGAGGCAGAAAAAGCTGCCTATTCAGTTCAGCCTTAGTTTTCCTGGTGGGGGACTCCATTGTTAGGAAGGTAGAACTGGGGGAGGAAGGGGAGAGGGAGGTGAGGTGCCTGCCTGGCGCCATGGCTTGGAGGGACAGGGAGCAAATCCTCAGGATTGCCAGAGCAGCTGCACAGGGGAGGGAGCTGGATGTCATTGTCCACCTAGGGACAAATGACCTGGCTAAGAGAGGGATTACAGAAGTTCAGGAAGAGTTTATGGAATTGGGGAGGGGCCTTAGTCAAGTAGCACGCATGGTAACCTTCTCGGAGGTGCTGCCCATCTATGGCATAGGAGAGGCTAGGGTGTTCCGCACCATGGGATTCAATCAGTGGTTGAAAAACTGATGTGGAGCTCAGGGATTTGGCTTCATTGGGGACTGGGGGTCCACCTGGAGTGATGCAAGCCTATATTGGCATGATGGACTGCATCTGTCCGGGAGGGGAACCAGGATCCTAGGTGATAGGTTTAAATGCTTCATTGGCAAGCTTTTAAACTAGCCAAGGGGGGAGGCACTGGAAAGGAGCAGGGAAATCCTAGCCCCCCCAAAATAATCACAGTAGTAAGTGCGGCAAACACCAACATAGAGGTGTCGATAGGGAGAAGGGCAGGGGTAAATGGAGAAAGTGACAAAGGCAAGAAGGAGAGGGATGGGGCAAAAGGGAGTAAGGCCATCAGGAAGTGGAGGATAATGAGTACCAATGCCCGTAGTCTGGGCAACAAGCTCCCTGAGCTGGTGGCCTTGATGGAAGAGGGATGCCTGGATATCGTAGCAGTCACAGAAACATGGTACACAGAGAACCATGACTGGGATGTTAACATACCAGGGTACATAACCTACAGGACAGACAGGCAGGGGAGAAGAGGGGGAGGAGTAGCTCTCTATGTAAAGGAAGGGATAAAAGCAACTGAACAAAAGAGTAAACAGGGAGGAGAGGAGGCACTGTGGGTCACCTTGGAGACTGGAAAGGGCACCACAATCCGCACAGGGGTTGTGTACAGACCCCCATGTCAGGAGGAGGGAATGGACAAGGATATGATAGAAGGCATTCTTAGAATGGCAGAGAAAGAGGCGATACTGTTGATGGGAGACCTGAATATGCCAGATGTTAACTGGAGCACATTTGCTGCAGCTACATCCAAGAACAGGGCCATTCTTGATGCCCTACAGGTGGCAGACATTAGACAGCTAGTTTCAGAACCCTCTCATGAGGGAGCAATCTTAGACCTCATACTCTCAAACAGGGGCAGTGAGAGGATCTCAGATCTAGAAGTGGGTTGCCATCTGGGGACAAGTGACCATCAAACAGTGTGGTTCACATTAAACTCAGCTACAGAGTCAAGCCATACAAAAGTGAGGGTACTGGACTTTAGGAGGGCTGACTTTGGCAAGATGGAGAGTGCCTCAGAAAAGCACTAGCAAACAGGCTAGAAGGAGGTGTGGAGCAACAATGGGGAATCATCAAACTGCCATCACAGAGGCAACAAGCCTTTGTGTGAAGCAAATAAACAAATCAAAATGAAAGAAAAGGCCACTATGGTTCTCAAAAGAGGTGGCTGTGAAAGTCAGGAAGAAAAAGATAGCATTCGGAAGTATAAAGAAACCCAGAAGAAGCAGGACAGAGAGCTGTACCAGTTAAGGCAGAAGGAAAGCAGGGAGGAAGTCAGAATAGCAAAGGCCCAAACTGAGGAAAAGATCGCCAACTCAGTTAAGAAGGGATAAAACCTTTATAGGTACATCAGTGAGCGTGAGAAAGACAAGGGAGGGATAGTGAGGCTGAATAGAATGAGCGGTGGGTGGGCAGAGGGACAGTGAAAAGCAGGAATACTGAATGAATATTTCTGCTCAGTATTCCAAAAGAGAGAGGAAAGTGCCTAATCCAATTAACAGAAGCACTCTTGATAGAGGGTTCGATCCCAGTCCTTTCACAGACGAAAGGGTTCTGCAAGAACTCCTAAAACTGAAGGTGGACAAAGCAATGGGTCCTGATGGAATTCACCCCAGAATTCTAAAAATTAAGGAGGAGCTAGTGAAACCACTGGCTACTCTTTTTAATAAATCATGGGAGGATGGTGTGGTACCCAAGGACTGGAGGAAGGCGGATGTGATTCCCCTTCACAAAAGTGGGACAAAGACAGAGGCAGGAAACTACAGACCTGTCAGTCTGACCTCTGTGGTAGGGAAAGTGATGGAGTCACTTCTGAAAGAAAGAATAGTTGAGTACCTAGAGGCCAGTGGAGCACAGGACCCAAGACAGCATGGGTTCACAGCAGGAAGGTCATGTCAGACGAATCTAATAGATTTCTTTGACTGGGTGACCAAAGTAGTAGACCAGGGAGGGGCTGTGGACATGGCCTACCTAGACTTTAGCAAGGCATTTGACACAGTCCCACACAAAAGATTAATAGTCAAATTAACCAGCCTGGGAGTGGGTCCCAGGGTGGTAGCCTGGGTAAAACATTGGCTGCACAACAGGACACAGAAGGTAATTGTAAATGGAGTACACTCTGAAGAAAGAGGGTTACTAGTGGGGTACCGCAGGGTTCAGTATTGGGTCCAGTCCTTTTTAATGTCTTCATCAGTGACATTGCAGAGGGACTGGAAGGAAAAGTATGCCTTTTTGCAGATGACACTAAGATCTGCAACAGGGTTGATACACAAGGAGGCGTGGAAAGGATGAAAAGGGACTTGGCAAGGTTGGAGGAATGGTCAGAAGTATGGCAGCTAGGATTCAATGCAAAGAAGTGCAAAATAATGCACCTGGGAAACAAGAACTCAGGGGAAGAATACACAATGGGTGGGGAGGTAGTAACAACAACAAAAAAGGAAAGGGACCTGGGGGTAATCATATCAGATAACCTTAAGGTTAGCAATCAATGTGAGAAGGCAGTAGGGAGGGCTGGGGGTATACTGGGATGTATAGGGAGAGGCATCAGCAGCAGAAACCAGGAAGTTGTTATCCCTCTGTACAGACAGTTGGTGAGACCCCATCTGGAGTACTGTGTCCAGTTCTGGAGACCTCATCTCCCAAGGACATAGACAGGATAGAGGTGAGTCAGAGGAGGGCAACTAAAATGGTGCAGGGTCTGCAAGAGAAGCCGTATGAGGAGAGACTAAAGGAGCTTAATATGTATACCCTTGAGGAAAGAAGGAGAGGGGGACATGATAGAAACTTTGAAGTACCTCAGTGGAATCAACAAAGTCCAAGAGGGTAGCATCTTTCAAAAAGAGACTTACAAGAACAAGGGGACACAATTTAAAGATAGAAGGAGGGCGGTTCAGGGGCAATGTGAGGAAGTATTATTTCACAGAGAGGGTAGTGGATGCATGGAACAGCCTTCCTGAGGAGATTGTGGGGGTCTAAAACTGTGGGAGATTTCAAGAATGCATGGGACAGACATAGCGCAATTCTTGTGGGGGGTAGGAAGAAATAGGCTGTTGGTTAACTTGGATCTGCGGCCTATCCTGTAGGTAAGGAAATGGGCAGACTAGATGGGCCTAGCAGTCCTTATCTGCCGTCAAAGTCTATGTTTCTATCTATGTTTCTATGTTTTGGAAAGTTGGAAGATTTGTGATTCGCCTGTGGGGCACCTGCAACTAAAGGGTGAGTGTTTGCTCTAACATGAGAGGAAAAAAATGTTTTTTTCAACCTGGGACATGTGAGGAAATCTAGGAATTGAGCTACAATTTGGGAAGCCTATAAGACTAGGCCAAACATGTGGAGTAGTGTCAAATGCTAGAGTGTTGTGTGATTTCAAATAAATTGTAGAGGGGTGTGACAGTTCATCTACCATTTAATCTACATTCAGAAGTTTCAGTTTTCCAGAGAAATGGCAGGGTATGGGCTGTGGGAGCTGAAGGTGGGCAAATCCCCCATCTTTAGTAACCAGGTCCACCTCTACAGATTTCTGTTGTGGTTGCTACTTTGCCTCATGCACTTGGCCAGTGATGAGGGAAGTACCCAGACGTGGGGTTGCAAAAGGGAAAATCTCTCTAGGAGTCACAGACTCTAAGTGGTGTGGGGAGCTATGACAGGATAATTGGTTCATTCTTCCAATGGACCGTGGATCAAGTGGCCGTCGGGGGAGCTGGGCCAGTCGGGCTGTGTACCCAAAGTGCGTGCAAGTTCAGGCTGTGTGCCTGGTGGGTCCAGAGCCTGAAAACAGTATAATTGGTTCATTCTTCCAGTGGACTGCGTTGTAGTCTCTAATCTGCATTACTAAGAAATGTAGCCCCATCGGGGTCCGTCTATGCTTTGTTGTGTTCAGCTAGTATGTGAATAAAAGCCACACTGTAGAATCCCATTCCTGGTTCTGGACATTACAGTTATTGCTTCCTGTGTTCGGATTTACTTGGGTGCCCCTGTGCAGAGTAGTCAAACCCAGGCCCCCCTGTGCCGAGTAACCTCATCCTCCCTGAACCCAGGTCCCCACCAGGTACTGCTGTCAGCTTCAACAGCATGCCACCTGTCATTTTGGTAAAAAGGCAGGGGTGAGGGGTTACAAAAATGGAGGCACCGCTTTGGATTTGTTCGGGAAGGAAGGTGCTTGGGCAAGAGGGCTAGCGCTTTGGCTATCTGGCAGTGGGTAGCCCAAAAAGCTGAAGCAATTTCTCTAGTGTGTGTTGCTGTGTGCTGTGAATCTTGTGCTGCATCTCCATGTAACTACTGTATATTGTCTACTCTGTAATGCGCATATGTAAGCCTGTTGTATACTGTGTTTGACATATGCCTGTATTTTTGGCTGATTCCTAAATGTACTCTGATTTTTTGTCTGCCTTGATGTTTGTTTCTTGCACTGTTTTGCCCTCACTGTGACGAGGTACCTTTGTAAATGAGCCTCTGGCTCAAAGGTTGTTAAACTGATGTTCTAATAAATAAATAAAAAATGCCAACTGTTTACCAAGGAGCAGTAAAGCCAAAGAGTGTGCCCTTGTCCTGCATCAAAATTGTTTACAGCATTTTTGCTTGCTTTTAAAATGAATTGTTGTGAAGAAAAGTGTGGAAGACTAGGGGTAGCAACAGGAAAATTGTGCCCTGGACGTTTGAAATGCTTTTAAAATGAACTGTTGTGAAGAAAAGTGTGGAAGAGCAGGGGTAGCAACAGGAAAATTGTGCTCTGGACGTTTGAAATGCTTTTAAAATGAATTGTTGTAAAGGAAAGTGTGGAAGACTAGGGGTAGCAAAAGGAAAATTATGCCCTGGACGTTGGAAATGCTTTCTGAGTGAATTGAGAAACTGCAGAGTAAATGGCTATGTTATATGGCTGAAATGGGCTCCCGCCGTGGAGTCAGTTGAAAAAAAAAAAAGTTGCATTCTGCAGTTTAAATTTGCCTGCTTGACGAACGCCATGAGGAGAAGAGCCCTCTCGAGGAAGAAGAGGCTCATTTGCATGGCGTCGTGTGGTTGGTCAGGCTGCAATCAGTCCCGCCCCTCAGCCAGCTCTACAGAGACTGCCCCAGCATTCGAGAGGGAGTGAGAGTGCAGTGCATGTACTGGCAGTGGAGGAGCGTCGCGGAGAGTTCAAAGCGTTGTAAACAGTTCAAAAATAGACTTTCTTGCTTAAAATTGGGCTCAACCCACTAATCGATCGTGGAAATTGCAAGGTTGGTGTTTAAAACGATGATCGCTAGGACTGCCCGCCCGTTTGTGTACAGAGGCCTTCAAGAACTGGCTGCAGGCCGTTTTTCCCCATCGCAGCAAATTGCAACTGATAATAGTAAGTAAACAACCAAGAAACTGCTCAAACAGTGATTTTCAGTCTATGCCATATAAAATGTGTGTGCAGCAGTGTAGTCGCTTTGCAAGTAACGACAGTGTAATGTCCTGCCAGCAAGTGCAAGTCTGTTAAGCCATTGAATGTGTGCATAGAAGTGAATTTAGCCTCAGTTTAAAGTTTGCAGCCAGAGAGAGACTGTGGGTTGTAGAAAAATGCAGCACTAGTAAAAGCAGGCAATCCTGTGCTAAAAACCTGAAGCTTTTAAGGGACTGTGAATAAAATAAATGTTACCAGCTTGTGAAAAGTCCAAAGAAAATCCTGTAAATGTGTGTAAAGCCAGATCAGAGCAAGTTGTGCAGTTTGAGTAAAAGTTATCAGTTGCTTGTGTAAATCGGGTGAGCAGTGGCTTGACCCAGATTCTAAATGTTGATGCACAGGAGTGCTGCCGCCGCCATTACAGGGTGGGGTAGTAAAGTAAACACAGCAGCAGAGGAGCCATTTTACAGCTAAAGAGTGTGTTCAATAAAGTGGGACTTTCAGTTACAGTGAACTTTTGTTTATTTTTCTGCAGTTATGGCCTCAGGACCAGCTCGTTACCCGGATCATGCTGGGTTGCAGTAACAGCAGCAGTAAATAGACTGAGAAATATTGAAAAGTGGTGCTATGGAGGGCAACTGCCTCCTGATGTGGCGATTCCTAATTATCCAGTGCATGTATGTCAAATATGCTTGAGTGCTGGAAGGGACGTCTTCATGATTCCTCACTGTGCTGGATGCCTACAAAAATATGGCTTGTATAAAGCGCCTCCAATTCGTTTGGCCCCCACATGGACAAAAATTCAGGAATCTGCAGTTGGCAGCACACAGCACCAGGTGGAGCCTGTGGAGGAAGGTCCCTCAGGGGAGTGTGGCACAAAGCTAGAGGGTGCAGAGTTAGAGACAGAACCAGAAGTTGAAGTTTTGGATGCTGGATCCCAAAAAGAAAGTTCGGATAAAGCATCAATAGACCCCTGGGTGGGGGGGCCTAGCCCAAGTCTCTTAGGTGAAGATGAGATACGGGAGGCCTTTGAGTGGGAGGTGTCGACCTCTGAGCCTAGTGATGAGTGGATAGTCTCGGGGGTGAGAACAACTGCTCACTCCTGGGCTCAGATCCTCAGTGAAGAGGAAGATGAGGGGGAACCTATGTGGCCTTGTGAAGAAGGAACGAGTACACAGCCTCAAGATCTTGCCTTGGAGGAATGTATGGAAGAAAGTGGTGATGCCACTGCCCTGGCTTTACAGGAGAAAGAAGTCAGGGATCCGTTTCTAATTTCCTTAAAGATGTGAAGCTGGCAGAACCAGGACTGGCCACCCCCAAGCCAGGCCAGCGGTCTCAGATTGACCAAAGCAAGTAAAGAGGAGAGACTGGTTCGTAGAAAGGCAAATGAGATCTATGGTATGACCTTTCCTACCTTTCCTCGAAAAGTCTGGGAGGAGATGGAGAACTGCAGGAAATTCTGGATCTGGGATGAAGCAATGAAAAGTGTGCATCCTGGGGCCAACCAGCATGTAAAGAATAGACTGTTCCATGAAAAGTATACCCAGTGGAAGAGAGGCAGGACACTGTTTATGGACAGAGTGAGAGTGGTGGATGGAGAGGGACGTGAAATCTCCCACTGTATGAATTATGTGTGCCCAGAAGGGGTAATAATTCAAGCCCCTGACCCCCAGTACTATTGGCCTCAGTGCAAGGACATCTCAGCAAATGTGCCCGTGCCTACAAAATGGAGAGCCGAGCAGTGGTAGTCAATACTGCTACACCAGACTGTGAAGTGCCTTATTGATCCACCAATATGAATATCCAGGACTCAGGTGCCCCACATTCATCAGTCTACAGTGTACTGTCCTGTCCAGCAACCATCAACTGGCCCACCAGATGACTTCAGATCCAGAGAGGACACCAGCCCAGCTGTTTCCTGTTCATCGCCTGGTAATTGGATGACGTCGGACCAGCTGTTTTCTTTTTGTTCCTATTCTAAGGTTCCGTCTCCAGAGATGACATCAACCCAGCTGTTCCCAGATGTGCCCTCCTGTGGTTCCCGGAAGATGTCCGCCCAGCTGTATTGGAAGAATGCTGCCAGGGAGAGTCTTTGGCAGAGGTGCAGGTTGGTGCCGAGTCTTGTACTACAAGTGTCTGGTAAGTCCAAACTTTTCTATCTTTATGACATTGCAGTACACACCCTACACTACAGACTTCAAAAATGTGTGAACTGTCTGCAAAGACTCTCCCCTTCAGGACTTTGGCCTGTTAGAACTGTGCTTCACCGGGCTCCAGCACAGGGGAGACTCTTTATTGGACTAGCCTTCGGGCCTTGTGGTCATTAGTTGGGACTTTTAGGGCACTCCATCCCCCCAAATGTGTATTGTAAATAATGTAGTTGTTTTCTAATGTAAATACTGTTTTTCTACCTTTTTTCTAAAAAATCTTTTGGATTCTGCAGTGTTTTGATGGTAGGGATTTAGGTAGACTGTGTATGCTGATTAGGAGGCGTGTGTTTTGTCTTTCTTTTCTTACAGGTGTTCCTGGGAAGACAGAAGAAGACAAGAAGAGAGGAGGGGCTCATCGGAGTTCCTCGTCAGTGCTTTATTGTGTAGAAATTTAAAGTACTGTGGTGTTATTGTTATGGTTATTGCTGTATTAACCCTTTCCTTCCACAGGTGTGGTTGTGGGGGTAGGGAGGAGGCAGTAAGTGGTAGTTTAATGGTGTGTGGTTGCAGGTTGCCCAAGGTCAGGGAGGTCCCCGGGTTTTGTTTTTGTTTTGGGATGTTATGTTAGAGGCAGATAGGTTTTCCCTAGAGGGTTGGGGGGATAGACAGGCTGTGGTCCTGAACGGCCGTAGGGACTGCAGTGCTGATCTATCAGGGCTATGCTCTGGATGGTTCTACCAGAGCCACTAGGTGTAAATAGTAAGTGGATAGAGTAGAGGCTGACATGTCAGCTACAGGCCTCTAGGCCCTTAGTGTTGCCTGCCTGTGCTTGCACATGGTAGGAGGAGGCCTGATTACCCCCCTCTGTAGGTAGCACATAGGGTCGGATGGTCTAAAGCCAGGTAAATAATGACTGCGGACAGTCATTTTCCTGGTCAAGGGTGAATGTAACCCCTTGTTACCCGGGGTTACTAGAATCCCAGTAAGACCTAGTGGTAGGCAGGAAAGGCAGCTTGTGAAACTCCAGTTAAATGGGTTTCACACTGTCTCACTCTGTTCTCAGTCTCAGCTGAGACTGAGGGATGACATCACCAATAGAACTTCCGCAGCTGCATAAGCCACATTGGAATCTGCAGCAGAGGGAGTTAGAGAGAACGTTGGGAGTTTTCAAAGTGTGAGTCTGCAGTTTGGTTTTGAAGAGTGAAGGTGTGCTCAAGTGGTGGAGACCACTGTTCGGGTCTCAGTGCCCCCTTCCTCCGGGGGGGATGTAAAGATCCCCATGCAGATTCCTGAGGCAATCCCCTTAATTCTGCCAGGAGGAAGAAAAATCTGCCTATTCAGTTCAGCCTTAGTTTTGGAAAGTTGTAAGATTTGTGATTCGCCTGTGGGGCACCTGCAACTAAAGGGTGAATGTTTGCTCTAACATGAGAGGGAAAAATGTTTTCTTCAACCTGGGACATGTGAGGAAATCTAGGAATTGAGCTACGATTTGGGAAGCCTATAGGAATAGCCCAAAACAAGTGGAGTAGTATCAAATGCTAGAGTGTTGTGTGATTTCAAGTAAATTGTAGAGGGGATGCGACAGTTCATCTACCATTTAATCTACATTCAGAAGTTTCAGTTTTCTAGAGAAATGGCAGGGTATGGGCTGTGGGAGCAGGAGGTGGGCAAACCCCCCCCCATCTTTAGTAACCAGGTCCACCTCTACGGATTTCTGCTGTGGTTGCTACTTTGCCTTATGCACTTGGCCAGTGATGAGAGAAGTACCCAAACGTGGGGTTGCAAAAGGGAAAATCTCTCTAAGAGTTGCGGTCTCTAAGTGGTGTGGGGAGCCATGACAGGATAATTGGTTCATTCTTCCAATGGACCATGGATCAAGTGGCCGGCGGGGGAGCTGGGCCAGTCGGGCTGTGTACCCAAAGCACGTGCAAGTCTGGGCTGTGTGTCTGAGGGGTCCAGAGCCTGAAAGCAGTATAATTGGTTCATTCTTCCAGTGGACCGCGTTGTAGTCTCTAATCTGCATTACCAGGAAATGTAGCCCCATGGGGGTCCGTCTATGCTTTGTTGTGTTCAGCTAGTATGTGAATAAAAGCCACACTGTAGAATCCCATTCCTGGTTCTGGACATTACAGTTATTGCTTCCTGTGCTCGGATTTACTTGGGTGCCCCGGTGCAGAGTAGTCAAACCTAGGTCCCCCTGTGCCGAGTAACCTCATCCTCCCCGAACCCTGGTCCCCACCAGGTACTGCTGTCAGCTTCAGCAGCGTGCCACCTGTCATTTTGGTAAAAAGGCAGGGGTGAGGGGTTACATAATCCATTGATAATTAAGGATTACTCTGATGGTGTTGGAGTTAAGGAGCAGATAGTTAATGATTCTAATCAGAATGATGTAGAAATCATTCTGTTGGACAACTATAGTATAACTAGTTGGTCTGTACATTCCAGGTTAGATGGTATTGTATCCCAGGATATTCCAGATGGCCATAGCCTTGGGTTCTCTTAGGAGACATCATTTATACCATGTGAGAATAGTCCAACAATAAGGTTGGAATTTTCCCTGACTGAAAAAAGTAATTTTGCAACAGATGTAGGCCTGGATATAGGCATGGACAGGCAAAAAAAGGAAAGTATTAAGGACATCAGGGACACTGGATCTGCTGATCATACTCTTCCCTCAAATTGCAAGAGAGTTGAATCATACATTATATAAACTAAAACAGTTAGAAACTAGTGGTGATAATTCGAAAATTGGGAGTTCAAAAGATTACAGCTCAGAGTCTCCTTCCCTCAGATTTTCCCCTTCTTCTACTACCTCCTTATTGGAGCAAAAACATAATAGCAAAGATTTTCAAGGAGAGGAGATAATATACAATAGACAGTTCTTTGCAAATAAAGGAGACTTTACCTCTAATTCACCCCTTTCTCCCCAGATACTGTAAATGATTAAGAACCAATATCATGCTAATGTCACAATATTGGAGAATATCTGGGTGGTTAAACAGGAATTGGATAATTTGAGAGGTGAGGTGGCTCATAATTGAGCTCCTTTGGATTTAATAGCTAAGCCCAATTCTAACAACTTAGTGGATTCTATCGAAGTTTCATATGATCATCAAAACTTACCCCAGATTAGTACAAGCAATAAAGCAGTGCAAGTTAACTTACCACCTCCTTTCCAAAAAGGAAGTGAAGAGATACCTGAATTATGGAATCCTGAAAATGCAGGACCTACCTGGAAAGTTGATACCAATAAGAGGAAAACAATCAGAAATAAGTTACAGAAAGAACAAAAAAGTCAAACAAAGAATTTGAGGAAGGAAAGAAGTAAGGAAAAACAGGAAAAGAAAGTAATGTCTGTACAGTGTAAGAAGTTAACAACCAATAACAAAAAAAATCATAGTCATACTAAGTGTGATGGTGGGGAAGGAAACTGTGAACCAGAGGACTGTGTTTTAATGGTCGAATCTTTATCGAAATTTGAATCACATAATGGGGTGAATTGTGTACAATGTTCAGGAGGGAAGACCAAGGGTGCTAATGATGGGCCTCAATTAGAGTCTTTTAATATGATTCATAGGGGGATGTCTAATAAAAATTTATCTCAAGCTGATGCTGAGGAATTCCTGATTGAGATCTATGGGGTCAATAGATTAAGTAAGGAAACTCCAGTTATTAAGAGAATGGATATTAAAACTCCTTCAAATATTGTTGTTTAAAGAGGAGGTTTTTGTTAGAAGACCCCCAAATCCAGATTATAAAGACTGTGTTCTTGTATACTGTGTTAGAGAAGTGATAGCTATACAAATCTGGAATTCACAAAATGACTTGTCTAAATGAGGTATTTATATACTTCCTTCACAAGTTGTCCCAATATTGACCTATGACCAACCACACGTAAATAGGCAGGAAGACACTGATAACCCAGGTTGGTTTGATGAGGTTAATAGAACAATCTCAAAATATAAATTCTCAAAAATAAAAACCTGATTGGGGGAGAAAAACGTTATCTCTTTTTGGGTGGGAAATAACCAATGACTACTCAATGGAAGCCATAAAAAGAGAATTGGGGATTCTCCTCTCCTATGCATTAGGATTAAATATAACCAGGAGTGCTATGAAATTTATATGGATATATAACTTAGACTCTAAAATGTCACAGATTGATATTACATTTCAGTCAAGCAACTTGGCTGCCATCATATTGCAGGCCTCTAAGGTTTTAGATGGTCTAGGGTTCTACTTTGTTGATGTTGAGACTTTAGAAAACCCAGGATGGTTAAAAAATAGTAATGATTCACCATCCTTGGAAGTATCACATTTTTTTGCTCCTCTCGATAATTTAAGTCCAAACTGACAAATAGGAAGAAATGAGCCTGTTACACTTAATGAGGCAATGATACTAAAATAGTTAAACATATTATCTTGGAATGTGGAAGGGTTGCAATATAGATCAGCAGACGATGACTTCCAAAATTTCATACATGGTTTGGATATAATTTGTTTCCAAGAGACATGGCTTCAAGGGGTGTCTACCCCATTGATCCCTGGTTTATCAAGATTTATGCTTTCAGCAACCAAAGTTAAAAAGACTGGAAGGCCAAAGGCTGGAGTGGCCTATTATGTTAAAACCAGTCTAGATTTTAGAGCTACACATCATAAAATGGATTTACCAAATTGCCAAGTAATAAAATTAGAAAGTGTAACTTCTATCTGGTTAATTTGTAATGTTTATGTTTCACCATGTAAGAGTAAGGCTCTAGAGGAGTTTAGGAAAATTTTTAAAGTAACTTTTGAATCCATAGCGGAGGAAAATGAAAATTGCATTATAATTGTCCTAGGAGATTTTAATGCAAGATTTGAAGAAACAGGGAAAACAAATTCTGAATTGAGGGATGGTATAAACCTAATAAATGAAAATTTACTTTGGCAACGATCTTCAAAAAATAAAATTAACAACAAAAATGGTAAATATTTTGGCAAGATTCTGTCTGTTTTAGATGTTATAGTTTTTAATGGTAGAACCAAAAATGACAAACAAGGGGAATATACTTGTATTGGCCCAAATGGGTCATCTGTCATAGACCTTGTTTGGGGAAATATTAAGGCAGCTAGTAGGATAATAGATCTGGAAGTAATTCCCAGACCGGAACTGGCGCGCTTGCCACTTTTGACAAAATGGCAGTTAAGAATGGGTATTGAAAAGACAAAGAATAAACAGAATATAACCTGTATGGAGGTGATAAATCAAAAAAGAATAAGGTGGCAGAGTGCAAGTATTCCCCTCATTTTAGTGAAATTCTGTATGGAGCCTATATGGAGAACGTTAAGGGCAAAATATTAAAGAATGAGCCTAAGACCAATTTAATAGTATTATGGGAAGATATGTTTTTTTTTATTTGAAACCTTTCTTTTTTGAGCCACAGCTAAAAAAAAAGGAAAAAAAAGTATATGGTTTAATTTAAGATGCAAGAATAGTAAACAAAAAATGAATAAGCAATTTGCTCCAGGACCTGACCCAGAGGGTCATAGTTGGTAGGATAGTCTCATCCCCAAGGAGGGTCATTAGTGTGGTCCCACAGGGATTAGTCCTTGGGCCCCTCCTGTTCAACACCTACGTCTCTGATAGAATGACAGGTATCAGGAGTGAGATGAGTCTCTTTGCAGATGACTCAAAACTGGGGACAGTGGTGGATGGGGAGGAGGGAAGGGTGGCCCTACAGGGGAACCTGGAGGCTCTGGAAAGATGGCCTAGAAAGTGGTAGCTGAGGTTCAATGCAAGGAAATGCAAGGTACTGCACCTGGGGGCCAGAAACCTGGGCCAAGTGTACACCCTGGGGGGGGGAATGCTACAGGTCTTGATGGCTGAGAGGGACCTGGGGATGGTGGTGGATGTCAAGATGAACAACTCAGAGACTTGTAGGAGGGCAGCAGCCAAGGCCAACAGGATGCTGGGATGCATCGCTAGGGGGATCACCTCTAGAAGGAGGGAAGTGATACTCCCTCTGTATAACTGCTTGGTGAGGCCACACCTCGAGTACTGCGTGCAGTTTTTGGAGGCCACACTTAAAGAGGGACATTAAACTCCTGGAGAGGGCCCAGAGGAGGGCAACCAAAATGATTTGGGGCTTGGGGGACAGGACTTATGAGGAGAGGCTCGAAGAGCTAAATATGTACACATGGGAAGAGAGAAGGGACCGGGGGGACATGATAGAGGTCTTCAGGTACATGAAGGGTAAATAGGGGAGGAACAGTCAGGGTGCTTCAAAGGAAGGAGGAGGGGACCACTAGAGGGCATGGGTGGAAGCTGGAGGGGGAAGATTCAGGGGAGAAAGGAGGAGGTGCTACTTCACTGAGAGGGTGGTGGAGCCATGGAATGCACTGCCTAGGGGGCTGGTGGAGGCAGAGACAGTGGAGGGGTTCAAGAGGGGGTGGGACAGGTACAGGGGAAGGGTTCTGGAAGCAAAAGCAAAATCCAATGCAGCGAGAATATCCGGAACTGGGAAGGGAGAAGCCAGAGAAGACAAGTGGAAGCAAGGTCAGCTCCCAGGGTGGGGGCTGACCAAATGAGCAGATGCAAAAGACCGTTAGGCCTATTCTGCCGGCATTTTAGTATGTTAGTATGTAATAAAATGATTAGACTATATAAAAAGGGTGAAATAACAAATACTATTTTGAATAAAGAAAGGAAGTATTACAAGGAAACTTTGACCACAGAAAGATTAAAATATCAAAAAATCATGTGGGAAAAATTAAGACTGTCCATTGTTACTAAGGATACAAAACAATTTTGGATAGCAAGGGATACGATAAGTATGCCACAGAGATTGAAGCAGGAATCACCCCTCAAGTCTGGGAACAATATTACTCAGATCTCTGTTTCTCCAAAAAAGAAGATGGATGCCTATATTGTTTTAAAGAAAGAATTGCCAAGATATATTTTCCAAAACCCCTACTGATAACCCTCTCGGAGATAGCGGAATCATTGGATCAGATTACAGCAAATAAAGCCCCTGGACCTGATCAGATATTGACTGATATATATCGTTCATTTAATGAATGGTGGATTCTAGTTTTCTATGTTTTGTTCAATTACTGTATTAAATGGACCAAATTCCAGAATCATGGAAGGGCAGCATAATCTGCCCAATTTATAAAAAAGGAGATGCTAATGACCCTGCAATGTACCACCCCATTAGTTTGATAGATACTTCACAAAAAATATTTACTAGGATTATTTTAAATAGATTACAACAATGGGTGGAGGAGAACAAATTATTAATAGAGTTACAAAATGGGTTCAGAGCGAAGAGATCAATGGTGCAGTATTGTTTTTTGTTACAACACATCATCTGGAAGTATGTAAATATAAAAAAAGGTAAATTATATTGCTGTTTTGTTGACCTCAAACTGCATTTGACTCCATAAGCTGGAAATTATTGTGGTTAAAGTTAGAAAAAATATAATATTGATTATGCTTTATTGGATATTCTTATTCGACTCCATGATGGTACCTGGCTTAAAGCCAAACACAATCAACAAGGGGATTTAACAAATAAAATACATACTAATGTGGGGGTACATCAGGGGTGTTTGTTGGCTCTCATGTTATTTAATCTATATATTAATTCTACCTTGCAGGGCCTGAATAATTTGAATTTTCATTCTCTAAATGTATTTGCAGAAAAAATACCTCTTTTAGCCTATGCAAATGATGTAGTTCTTGTATCTACAACCCTGCTTGGCCTGTAATGTAAGGTCAACAGATTTTCAGAGCTATGCAATGAGGATAGATTAAAAATAAACTTTCAAAAAAAAATCTGGTGGTTTTTGGACAGAAAAATAGCAAGATATCACCATCATTTATTGGGAAAAATAAAACAGCACGCAAACCATATTATGATTATTTAGGTTTGAGATTTTTGTCAAACTTTTTATGGGATTTTCATATTAAAACTATGATACAAAAATTGAGAACAGCGTTTGGAGCTTTCAAAAGCTTTAGTGGAAAGATGGATCATAGCTCAATATTGGGACTACTAAAAGTTATTAATACTAAAATAAAGACAAGCATTTTGTACACCATAGAAATGTGGTTTCCATTGATTTAAAACCCTTAGAAGTGATAGTAAATAAAATGTATCGCTTCCTATTTAGAGTGCAACAATCAGTGCCAGCAGAAATTCTAAGAAAGGAATTAGGACAACTTTCTTTGACAACCCTGGCAGTTGAACACCGAATTATTTTTATAGTACAGTTGTTTCTTCTTCTAGATCATAGATTGCCAAAACTTTGTTTGGAAGAACAAATAATATATTCTTTAAATCTTACGTCAGGGATAATTAAAACTATAAAAGAAAATATTTTGTAATGGGGAATGACAAATGTGTTGTATGAAATCTATAGTACTCCTTTCTTTAAAATAGTGGAACAAATCAAAAGTAGAGTTAGAAGTCACTTTATGGCATCAGACCAAGAAAAGTTCAATAAATTAAGACATTTCCGTTGGTTTAAGATATTGAAAATATCACATGGGCTGGTGCCCTATTTGACTATTTTGACTGATCCACAGGAGAGGAGAATGTACTAGATTTAGATTAGCGTTATAGTAAGCTAAGTATATATTTTATGATCAGAAACGAGATGGGGTATCTACGCCAGAATGTAATTGTATGACGGGATTTCAAGGTGACCTTAAGCATAAAGTATTGCACTATCCTAAATATGAGACTCTTAAGAACAAGTGGTTGGCTCCATTATTGGCTACCCTTGGTTTCCCCTCTGAACAATTAATTGTATTTTTGTTTAATACAAAAAATAGAAATACATTAATGGTGCTTATAAATTTCTTAAAAGGGGTTCATTTATAAGATGAAAAGGTTGAAATACAGGAATTTTATACTATTTTAAAATTGGTGTTTGAATTCATGGAATGATTTGTGTGCAATAGATACGTACAGTGCATTGTGAAATATTTTGTGTAATAACAATATTTATAATGGAGTCAAATGTCTTTTATAAATTTTTGCAAAGACTTTAAGTCAAACAATAAAAGATTACCTACCTACCTGTCAAAGACTTTCTGCTGGTCTAAATATAAAACCCATCCAGTCTGGCCCTGTGATGTACCCAAGGTTATAATCTCATGTAAAAACTGTAGATTATGAAAAATGGAATGATTTGGGATGTCACATGATTGTACTGGGGAAATTACTTTGTGGGCTATATGAGAAAATCTGTGAGTTAAAATAATGGAAAGGATTTTGTAATCCTCATTCAATAAACTGATTGGTCCCCAGTTAGTTAAATTAGTACGGTCCCCTTTTTTTATGTAAAAGAATTACCAGGGCCTGAGAGAATCTAGTGGGAATGTATGATGCTTGTAGCAAGGAATTAAATAATACAGTAAGAATAGGATTAAGCTGAGCTTGAAATGTTTTGAAAAACTCTGCAGTTAAGCTGTCTTCCCCCGGTGCTGTATGTAGTTTTAATTTTGAAATAGCCTGTGTTACTTCTTGCACTGAAATGTCAGCTAATAAAGCAGAAATATCAGCTTCAGAAAGTTGTGGTATGGACAGGTCAGAGAAATAATCCATGTTGCTTAAAATGTCCATTGTTCTCCCAAACTGATTGCATAAATAATCATGTACTGCCATTTGAATTCTGCTGTTATTTGTAATAGGGGTAGATTCATCAGGGAGCAATAAGCTGTCTATCATGGATGCCTTTACTCTAGTCGCACAGCTGCGGAAGGTGTCTAATGTGGGTTGCCTACCCTGAGTATCAAATTGGGCTTCTATTTTGAGGCTGAGAAATCTATTATATTGGAATTTAGACATTTCTGCTTTAGTTTTCTGAATTTGGGCAGATAGATCAATGTTCTGAGCATAAATCTGTGAAATCAAGATTTGTAACAGGTTGCGTAACATGAGATACAAAGCCTGTCTCTTCCTACTTTTCTGGGATGCATAATGAATGAACAAATGTCTAAAGTTTAATTTAGAGTATAGCCACCACTCTTATTATTTCTTCATATGCTTCTAGAACAGAGACTCTGGCTTTTAATAATTAATCCCCCAGTGTTATAAGTTCAGGGTCAGTTAACAATGAAGAATTCAAATGCCATCGAGAAGGAAGAGGCGAATGATCAGCCCCTGGTAAAAATCCAATACATGAAACTGCTAAATGGTCAGATGTTTCTATGGGGGTGGTGACTGATTGAGAGATAGTGAGATTTTTGGATGTGAATAGATAATCAGTCCTAGTACAAGACATCCTTTTATGAAGGTTCTTTGCCCTTGTGCATGTGTGACTGAAAAAACCTCTTGAAGGTTTGCTGTGGTAATAATGTCATTTAGGAAGGCCATATCCCCAGATATTTTTTGAGTCTTACAACCCCTATCCAGGGGGGAAGAGTCCACAACTGAAATCTCCCCAAAAAATTACCGTTTTTGAGTGTGAAGAAATGGTTGGATTAATTTAAAGAAAAATGTTCTACCAGCAATACTATGTGGGGCATATATACAAATGAGCCATAGAGTCAGCTTATGACAAGAAACATCCACCAAAATGGCCCTCCCTGGGTTGATATCTATAATTTTTGTAGGATGAAATTCTGAACCTCGGAGTAAAATAGCTACTCTGTCACAGAAGTCCTGTCCTTGGGACCAAAATGATAGACCCCCAGACCACATTTGTTTAGCTTGTTGCAGTTCATACATAGGTTTTAATATGAGAGTCCTGTAAAAAAAATATGTTATTTGGTAATTGAGTCAAAATGTGAAAAGTGGTACCCCAATTTTTAAAAGATTTAATACTGCTGACGTTAAGCTTTAAAGAACGTAATATGCAATCCATAAACCAGAAAAAAAAGGAAACAGTTGAGCAGTGTATAATAAAGCCTCATCCCTCAGATTTCTGTTTGAACTTGTGTTTTCCTCTAGCTTTCTTCGATCGTGAAGGTTCTGGGTGGGAGTCAGAGACATCCTCTAAAACCCCCGGAGTTACAGAAGCAGCATCAGACTCCCCCTCTTCATCTACCATGTCACTCCATTGCTTCCATTTGGATAAAGCATTAAATCTATTCCTCATAACAATAGGAGAGTCAGTGGCATGGGAGTCTATTTTCTTTCAGGATCGCCTAGTTTTGTTGGGGGAAACCACCTCCATGGGGATTTATCTAGGTGGTAACATGGACTCAGGGGAGGGTTCATCAGGTGTTTCAGGAACTGTGGAGGTGCAAGCTTTCCCATCTACAATATCAGAGGGGGGACCTGGGTTTATCACAGAAGCCACATTCGTTAGAGTAGAAGTTCCAGAATTTTGGTCTAACTGTGGGGGTGGGAGGATACTAACTGTACTCAGACTAACTTCCTGTCTGGCTTGAAGTACTTTAGATTGTTGAGCAGCAATCAGTGTGTCTTGATCTTGCATAGCCTTATCTAATCTGTTTTTGGCAGCCCAGGGACAAGAGGCACAGGTATGGCCTGATTCTTCGCACAGGTTGCAGCGAAGAGGCTTAGGGCACCCAAGGCTAATGTGGCCATAGTCAAGGCATAGGGTACACCTAGGCAGATTACAAGTGGAACTCAGGTGATTTTGAGCCCCACACTTATGGCATGTCTTGGGCTGACCCGGATAGAAACAACCCCCCCCCATCCCTGCCTATGTGAAAACTACTGAGGAGAAGTAAAATCCAAGTGTCAGAGTGTTGTAATTTCACTTTAATGCGCCAACCCCCCATCCAGACTAAATCTTCATCCAGAATGGGAATGGGACTCTGTAGTATTTCACACTTCTGCCTCAGCCAATACTGAATATCTTCTATATTAACTCTCTCATTTCTAAACAACAGGGTGATAGTTTAACAGTAGGTTTGGTCAAAGAGATTGGAAAAAAATCTTGCCATTCAGGTTAATGCCTAAGTGCTTCATATTTCTGCCAGAATTTTTCTAAAGTAGCATTTGTACAAAAACTAATGTCATAAATATTTTCCCTTTTTATATGAATGAACGCAAACAATTCATGTGCAGGGATACCATTGCTTTCACTAGGAGTTGATGCAAAACATATTTTCTATCAGGGAAAATGTCCTTACTGCCTGTATATTTTAGAAAGACTGTGTTCCGCCTTTGTGCAGGTTCACCCACTTGTTTAAATAAATCAGCCATCCTAAACGGAGTGTCTGTATTATTGACATTATTTGCATCAGCCAAAGTCTCTGAGTTAGGAGGACGAGAATGTCCTGTGGAGTCTTCAGTGTGCACACTTGTAGCAGGATTGGGTTCTGAGACATCCCCAGAACGAGGCCATGAAGCTGAATGCTGTGAAGATTCCGAGGGCAAGGGAGAAACTATGCTGGGCCGAGAAAAAGTAGAAGTGTCCCCGGATTCCAAATTTTCAGTAGTCATCTCAGCAGGTAAGCACCAACAGGCTTACAGTTCAGTAAGGGAATTTCCCCTGTGCCCTGGACAAATTTCCCCCCATTCACTGAAAATACCACCAATGGCTTAATCTGGTTCAAGGTCAGTTGGCCTTCATTTGTATCCCCCTTCCCCAGGTCGTGCCTGAAAATAGGCAAGAAACTGTCTAGTGCACTTTCCCAGTCAACAAAAACTAAAATAATAAAAAAAAATGCATACAAAGCCTTATAGTAGTGTTTAAAGACCTCTGTGATATGCTCAGTTTGGACTACTTTATGTCCTCATTCTGGATGTAGTATTTTGCTAATATTTGCTTTGCTCCACTGTGCTCTTATCCTACAAGCTATGAGTCTTATTGCTCTGGGGCCTCCTTCATAATACCTTTGATGCAGATATTTGAGGTTTTGCACAGCTTTGTATTCTAATATTTGATTCTATTACTTAATTCTTTTTTTTTTGTTAGTTGTTTAACCAGGAGTAACACACTAAGCTGAAAGCTTTTTTACAGGAGCGACCTGGGAGCACAGGTAAGTTAAGTGACTGACTCAGGGTCACACAGTATGCAAGTGGAAGCTGTGGGATTCAAACTCAGGTCTGGTCTGCTGGATGTCACCAGAGTTGCAGCTCAGAGCCTTAAACCACTGCGCTATACTGCCTCCCTAATTCTATTTCTCTTTTCCTATCTATTTTATTTTGTTGTTGTATTTCCAGAGACCTGATTGTACTCTCGATTGCCTGTTGCTTCTTTTGTCTTTCCTTTTTATGCACTGCAGCTATTGCTATCAGTTTACCCCAAATCATAGCCTTTACTGTATCCCACAAAATACCTGGTTTAACATCCTGAGTATCATTATCTTGTATAGCCTGCTCTATATAATCGTGTACTTGCTTAGTTACTTCTTTGCCCTGAATCAGCAAGACATTCAACCTCTGCCTTTTCCATCAAAATGGCAGAGAAATTTCTATAGAATCCAAAGTCGGAGCCTGGTGGAGCATACAGGGAAGTCAGCGTGAAGGTTTGACCCTCATAATCAACCACCACTGCAACATATCGCCCTTCTTTATCTGGGTACATGGCTTTAACCACAAATGGGACCTTTCTTGGTAAAAAAACTGCCACACTCCTTCTTTGCCCCATTTTGTAGGAAGAATGATGAATTTGATCATATCCAAATTTAGTGAGGTTTTGATGCTCTAGGTTCAATATATGTGTTTCCTGTAAGAAAACAACTTCAGCTGCATTCTTCTTTATATATGCCATAATGTTCTAAGTTGCTGTGATATAAAGACATACTCTGGTGCCCTCTTGTGGTTGCTGGTAATAAAATATGTTACCAATGTCACTTCATTAACTAAACCTTATAAAATGGGCCAACAGGGCCCGAACCTGAAAGAACGTGAACAAACATAGTTTGTAACACAGCTCTCAGTCGGGCTCTGTAAAGGAGTGCGGCGATAGGCGGAATCGCCACAGCTGACTGAAACCGAGCGGGTATTAAGCCAGGCATAACGCCCGCTCGGTCAGTACCAGCTGTGGCCATAGAGGTTGCCGAGAGTAGCAGCCCGCTGGGGTAGTACCGAGACTGGCCAGGAGGCAGAGGGTGCAGCACTGAGCCTCGAATGAACAGGCTGAGACACCGAAACGAGGAATCGGGAGCGTGCCTGCCAGCAGTGGTAGAGACAGCCAGTTGCACTAGGCAGGTGTGGCCCCCCGGCCTCCGCCCCACTCCCCCCGCAGCACAGATGGAGACCGTCCGTCCTCGGTAGCGTGTGATGCACGCCGCCGGGCAGCAGTGGGCCCAGCCTGAAATGCAGAGCGGGCACCTCCGATACACGGCAGACAGCCGAAATCATTGAGCCCTGCTGTGTCCGACGTCAAAGCGCTGGAGCGCTGAAGCTGCTGCCACCGATCCCTGCCACCAGCTCAGCGATTGAGGTCTTCTGGAGATCGGACGAAGCGCAGCGCCGCGAACCCAGCTGGTCCTCGAAGTACAGCCAGACAGCCAGGGACTGCGAGACGTGGTACAACACTTGGAGCCGCCGAATCATGAACTGTGCTCCAGGAAGTAAGATTTTGCGATTGTAAGCTAATAAAAAAAATTGTCTTTTCACACCTGACTCCCGCCTCCTTTGTTCGTTCTGGTCCGGGTGCAACAGAGAGAAATCGTCAGCTGACCGCTGACAAGGTGATACCGCCGGAGGCGATGCCGGTAACAGAGGCTCTGCATCGCATTCTGAGCCTCTGTTACAAGCGCATAATCACCTTCTGCTTCAGGCTCTACCGGTGATAAGCCCGCTGGGGCGCACTGCACCTAACCCTCAGCGGCATTAATGCACCGTAGAGCCCTCAGCTGGCGGTGATTAATGCTTACAAAGTGATCACTTTCAAATCGGGAAAGTGTCAGTGGGCGCTCTCTGGACTTGCTGTAGGGAGCAACAAGGTGTACTTGAGCTTCCACCGCCGAACAGAGAGTGTGGGTTGTTCTCCTATAATAGGAGATCACTATCTGGGTTATTCCATAAAGGAAACAAACCAAAAAAGAGAAAGATTGTGACTCACATTGTATAGATTCCAGATATGAATTAGAGGCTCACCCCATCTCCACCAAGCATTTTTATGAAATTAATTAATGAGGGTGCCTAAACATATAATTTGGTGTCTTAGGTTAAAGACCTGTCAGGAGATGACTCTTTCTTCAAGGATAGCAATTACTTACCAAATTACACTCTCTCCTAATAAACTATCTAAAGTAAACACCCTGTACACATGAACTTTGCAAAGATCAGCTCAGAGTCCAGGAATATCATCCTTGTTTTTTTATTGGCGGGCTCCGAAGGTATTGTCAGCTACCGCACTCCATCCTTTCTGGTCTGACCTTAGTACAGAACTCTCATTAATTACACACACACCCTTGTGGACTCTCTGTATTCTCAGATGCCCGTTTCCCCCCTTGAGTCCTTCTGTAAGGGGTCACACAGAATCTGTGAACTGGGATCCCCAGCAGAACCCCCTGCAGGTCTCTAAAGTACCAGGGAGAAACCCCATTCCCTTTCAAGTAAGAACCTCCATGAGATCAACCCACCTTCTTCCCCATGTTACTTAACACTTAATCAATGGCAATGGTTCTTGTCCCCTAGCAGGACGACCAAGAAGTAGGAGGGGTCCACAGTCAGCCCCACCCGGGTCCCTCCCACAGCACCACAAGACTAGGGTTTCTCAAATGTACTCCCTCTTTAACCTAGGAGATGTTTAAATGTGAGTAAATTTCCCTCTGTGCTTCTTTCTTGTCTCCTATCTCCCCCTTGTGTCAGTTCAGCTGTGTATTTCTTACTATCCTTTGGGGGATGTGGTTTCTCTCAGGCAGCCAAGATAAGTAATTTGTGTAACTGTAACCATTCATCAAAGATTGCTGGCCCGATACTTTTTTGAGGGAAGAAATGGGGGTGGGGGAACTAAGTTAAGATCCACATTGAAGGCTTCAGAAATTAGCTTGATCTTCCTAAAGTTTCCAAGGTGAAGAAGTTAACAATAAGAAGGGCAAAACAGTTTAAAGGTAGCTGGGCACAACGTTATATTTATAAAGCTTAATGCTGAAGACCCTGCATATACTGTATAAGTGCCATGAGCTACCATTAGCTACCCTTGATAAAAAGGAGAAAAAAGGAAAAATCAACCATTCTCTCAGTAGGAGAGTATGACATTAACTGTTGGGGCTTATGTATTTGTATAGCCCCCTGAACTGAGTGACCAACCGTATCTTGACCGTATTAAACATTTCCAGACTGTCTCATTACCTTTATAAGATCCACCTGCATAATATCATATTTGAAGTAGGGTAATTAAAACCGAGCTAACATATTTATGACAAACCTACAGGCTGGCTTAATCGCCAGTATCCTTTGCCCTTTACAACTCCAAGCATTGTTACAATTTCAAAACGTCATTTTTGTTCCCCCCCCACGAAATGGGGGACACCTTTAATGATTGGGTGATTTCTCCATCACGCTTGGTTATATATTTATTTATTTCAATCTAGGATTACAATACCTTTAAGCCGAGGCTCTTTTACAAAGATTCCATGTCAGCGTCTGCAACAGTCATCATTTTTAGTTACAAACATATAGTCATTGACTTACAGACATGTAATAACCAGTACAAAGACTTGCGCTATGAGCAAGACAAAGGAAGGAGGTGGGGAAGTGAGGGTGGGAGATTGAGGGAAAGGAGGTGCAGGGGATAAGGGGGGTATGGGAGGTGGTTGGGGTGGGGGCAGGAGTGGAGATACGGAGGGAGGTGGACGAGAGGGGGAGACAGTGCAGCCAGGGGGCCTTGTCAAGGGAATATGACAGGTAAGGTGCTAGGGGTGCAAAGACTGATTGTAAATGCTAGGTGCTGGGGCATGTGCAGCTGGAATGGTGGAAATGTTAAGATGGGCAATCGCAGGATACAAGCAGTGAGAGGCACAGCTTGGATTTGAAGAGGCTGAGTGTTGGAGCAGTCGCTATGTCGCTGTCAAGAGAGTTGAGCCAGTTGGGTGCCCGATAGATGAATGATCTCTGTCCTTGGGTCGTACGACATCGTGGGATATGTAGTAAATGGGAATTGGATCTCCTTGTAGTGATGTTCCTATGTCTAGGCTTAAGGAGGGCACAGACACCAGGTGGGGCAAGCCCCATTATAATTTTCTTGGCCGTGATGCAGGTTTGGTATTTTATGCGTTTGTCCAGTTGAAGCCATCCAGATTGGGAATAAAGGTCACATGTATGGGTACGGCAATGTGAGCCAGTGATGAGATGACAGGCCTTATTCAGGGAGGTCGCGATACGTTTAAGAGCAGTGGTAGTTGCAGACCCATATATGATAAGACCATAGTCTATGATGCTGATGATGGAGCTTTGGATGGCCACTGACAGTGCTTCTGAGGTTAGGCATTTCCTGTGCCAGAATAATATGCCTAACCTCACATTGGCAGACTTTGCAACATTGCTGATATGGACAGCGTATGAGAGGTGGGGATCAAGGGTGATGCCAAGGTACTTGAACGATTGTGTTTGCTCTAGGATGGCTCCTTGTTCGGTTGCAATGGAGAGGTGGAGTTGTTTGTTTTTGTTGTAGGGGCTGCAGAAGACCATAGATTTGTTTTTTTTTCTGATTGAGAAGCAGTTTATGATTGAAGAACCAGGATTCGATGAAGGAGAAGGCCCGCTGAAGTTTATTTTGTAATTGGATTGGATCAGGGTCCAAGGTGAGGATCACAGCATCATCGGCGTAGAGAATTATTTGTTCTGGGCAGCTGTCCGGTAGTGAGTTTAAGAATAGGCTGAAGAGGAGGGGTCCCAGAATAGAGCCCTGGGGGACTCCCGAGTGGACCGGTCTAGGGTCCAAGAGTGTATCAGCAATTCTTACTGTTTGGGACCATTCTTCAAGGTAGCTCTTAAAACAGCCAATGGAGTCGGTTGACAGCCCAGTGTTCTGAAGCTGAACAAGCAGAAGGCGGTGATTGACAGTGTCGAAGGCTTTAGTTAAGTCAATGTAGATTGAGCCTAGTAGTTCACAGGAGTCAAGTGAGTTGTGGATTGCACTGGTGAATTCAAGTAGGGCTGTGGAGGTGCTGTGACCTTTGAGGAACCCGTGTTGTTGCTTGCACAGGATGTTGTACGTATCCAGGTATTCTGTGAGCTGGTCCAAGACGATGCGTTCTAGTGCCTTGGAGAGAGGGGGTAGTAGAGAGATAGGTCTGTAGTTATTGTGGGCAGTTTTATCACCACTTTTATGGATTGGGGTGACAGTGGCAGATTTTCATCTGTCCGGGAACTGGCTAAAGCTGAGGGAGAGGTTAAAGATTCTGGTCAGAGGACTAAGCACTTCATCAAGTGTGAGAGACAGGATTTTGAGATCGAGGGAGTCATTACTGAATCTTGATTTACCAAGGGCTTTGGTAACATATTTGCGTACTTGGTGAGCCTTGACTGCTTTGAAGTAGAAGTGGGGGGAGCTGGTGGGAGTAGTGTTCATTGTGGACAGACAGGCTTCACCACCTTTGAAGTAGTCCTGGGGTAGGACAGCGCTGAGGTCAGTAAAGGCTTTGTTAAAGGTATCTGCAATGGTTTTTGGGTTGAGGGTTGTGGTTCCATTGATGTTGAGTATTAATGGAGGGGTTTGGGTGGATTCCCGGTGAGTTCCTTTATGTTCTTCCAGAATTCCCGACCATTGCCCCAGGAGTTTGTGAGGGCATGCTTATAGTAAGTGGACTTCGTTTGCTGGATGGTTTTGGTGCAGTCATTGTGGGCACGTTTGTAGTTTTGGATGTTGTTTTGCCTTCCAGAGTTTCTGGCCAGCTCCCATAGGTGGTCTCTTGTTTTTAGCATCTTGAGGAGGTCACCTGTGAGCCAAGGGTTACTGAGTGATTTGACTCTGTGTTTCTTAATAGGAGCATACATGTCACAGGCCACAGTAAAGATGTTTATGAAGTGGTCAAGGGCAGTGTTTACATTGGTTGCATTGAAGATAGGGGGCCAGTCTGGATGGAGGAGGCGGGATTTGAGTCGAGGAAGGTGACCACGGGGTAGAACCCTGCTGGTGATAGTTCTGGGCAGTTGTTTGATGAATTTATTTGACCAGGTGCAGCTAACAGGGTAGTGGTCGCTGAGAGAGTCAGGGAGGACATTAGTGTTAGATATCTGCCATGGGTGACTGGTAAGGATCCAGTCCAAGAGTGTGCTGGTGCCAGTCCTGTAATTTTTCCTGGTTGGTGAGTCAACCATTTGTGTGAGGTTCACTGCAGCAATGGTATCCATGTGTGCACCAGCATCGGCCGCAGGCCAGTTGACATTGAAGTCGCCTAGGAGGATGGATTCGGTGTCCAGTGGGAGTGACTTTACAAAGTCAAGAACAGCTGTTAGACCAGTTTCCTGTTCTTTGGGAGGGATGTAGATGGTGGTAACAGTGAGGGTTTTGTTTTGGGCTCCGAGGAGGATTCTTACTGGCAGTATCTGAGCAGTTGTGGGTTGGAGCGAGGCAATGATGTGGTGCCCCTGTATGGAGTCTTTTAGGTAGAGAGCGCAGCCCCCACCTCTTTTGGAGTGGCGATCCAGCCTGAAGACACTGTAGCCAGGAAGGCGGATTGCATGGTCCAGTACTGATGGCGTGAGCCAGGTTTCGACAACTGACAGGATGTCAGGGCAGTGTTAGCTGGTGAAGGCCTGTAGGGCATCCATTTTAGGAAGGAGGCTGCAGATGTTGATGATATGAATGAGAGGGCACCCGAAGGCTTGCTCAGATTAGTGGCCTCAGAGCAGAATGGGCAAGGGTTTGGGTGCACGTTGCCTGACAGCATTAGGAGGAGGAGGACTAGCCTCAAGGAGCTGTGGCATATTTCTTTAAGGGAATGCTTTCTCCTGCTATCATCTCGGGAATTGCCGAGCATCGACGATAGTGGGTGAGGGTTAGCGTAGATGGGGAGGACCAGAGTGGAGGGCTAGGACCAGTGTGGGTGTAGGACAGTTTCATGGCAGTAGGATGGACCCTGGGCAAGGGGCAGTGACCAGTGTGCAGCATGCCTATGTGGAGGAAGGATGTAGGAATGCGGAAGCTGTGGGGAAGGGAAGTAAAGCAGGCTTTTGAGGCGTGCAGTAGGGGAGGAAAACAGGCAAGAATAAATAGAAAAGGGGTAGAGAACAGTGGAGGCTTATGATTAAGAATTGCATGGAGGGAGGGGGTTAAGACAGGCTCAAGGACCAGGAGAAGGGGTGGAAGAGCAGTAGCTGGATCAGTGGGAAGTGAGGACACAGCCAGGAAGTCCAGGCAGCCAGGAGTGGGAGGTGGCGCACTAAAAGATGGGGGGGGAGTCCAAAACAGGTACCCAATGTAGCACTTCCAGGGAGGCTTGAGCTACTAGGGGCATGGAGGAAGGTCAATAAAGTTAAGGTCAAAGGGGGGGTTGGCATAAAATTTTGGCCGTTTGCCATAGAAATGAGTGGGAGCAGCAGCCCCAAGCAGAGCAAAGTTTTAACTGGCTCAAGAGCCAATCCCCAAGCAGGAAGAAAGAGAGCATCCAATCAGAGTGTGGTACAGCTACTGTGGGGCCAGTGGCGTGGCTCTCAGCAGTCCCGTGGTTCAGGGAAGTCTTACCCGGTTCAAGAGGATCTCGAGGGAAGGAAGGAAGGTGCATAGCAAGTAAAGCAACTGTGTCTTTCAGAGGGTAGACTTTTTTTTTTAATGAAAGAACAAGAATCCCTCTAGTGGCAGGTCTGTATAACCTGCTAATGGAAAAAAAAACTTCTATTAGACACTTGAAATATGCTTAGTTCTATCTAAAATCTATTTGTAAAAAGCACCAGGTGGCAAAAGCAGGAGAAAAGTCCTGGCCAATCAGAGCGGGTTTGCTAGAAGCGTCCGTGTTCCATTTGACTGTGCTGTTGCCGTACCTTCCAAGGAGCTGCAAGCAGGCGTCCTGGTCTCGGTCGGTGGCTGGCTGGGTGCCGACCAAGCGTGGAGGAACTGAAGCAGCCCTATTCAAGGGCAAGCAGCTGGAGAGAAGAAAAAATAGCAGGGTCTAAATAGCATAGAGGTACGATAGATTTAGATTGAGCAGTTTAGCAAGACCAAGGAGAGTTAGACTTTTCGGCGCCAAGGCAGAGTGCTTGGATGGGGGGGGGGGTGCAGATACAAGGAAACAGAAGAACTGTAAGCACTTTAAAACAGTAGTAGAAATTACAAACCAGCTAATACAGTTGAAAAACTTCTATTAGACACTTGAAATGTGCTTAGTTCTATCTAAAATCTATTTGTAAAAAGCGCCAGGTGGCAAAAGCAGGGGAAAAGTCCTGGCCAATCAGAGCTGGTTTGCTGGAAGTGTCTGTGTTCCGACTGGCTGCGCTGTCGCCGTACCTTCCAAGGAGCTGCAGGCGGGCATCCTGATCTCGGTTGGTGGCTGGTTGGGTGCCAACCGATCGTGGGAGAGCTGAAGCAGCCCCATTCAAGGGCAGGAAGCTGGAGAGAAGAAAAAATAGCAGGGTTTAAATAGCATAGATGTAGGATAGGTTTAGCTTGAGCAGTTTAGCAAGACAAAGGAGAGTTAGACTTTTCGGCACCAAGGCAGAGTACTTGGATTGGGGTGCAGGAACAAGGAAACAGAAGAGCTGTAAGCACTTTAAAACAGTAGTAGAAATTACAATCCAGCTAATACAGTTGAAAAACTTCTATTAGACACTTGAAATGTGCTTAGTTCTATCTAAAATCTATTTTTAAAAAGTGCCAGATGGCAAAAGCAGGGAAAAAGTCCTGGCCAATCAGAGTGGGTTTGCAGGAAGCACCCGTGTTCCGATTGGCTGCACTGTCTCTGTACCTTCCAAGGAGCTGTAGGCAGGCATCCTGGTCTTGATCGGTGGCTGGCTGGGTACCGACCGATTGTGGGGGAGCTGATGCAGCCCCGTTCAAGGGCAGACAGCTTCCAAGGAGCTGCAGGCAGGCGTCCTGGTCTCGGTCGTTGGTTGGCTGGGTGCCGACCGACTGTGGTGGAACTGAAGCAGCCCCATTCAAGGGCAGGCAGCTTCCAAGGTTAGTTCCAAGATAACTAATATGTAGGTCAGTCAAACCTCAAGATACTGAGGTGTGGAGCCATTAAACTTTCATGTCATCTAAACAACTCAACAAATAACAGTTCAGCCAAATATGGGCCCAATACCTGAAGAGAGCGGCGCCAGGGCAGGAATTACCATGCGGTCCAAAGACCTGTAATGTGGCTGGTCTATTGAAAATCACTATAATGAAATAAGAAACTAGAAAGGTATTACCTTAGTGATCCACACGCTGGTAGCAGGCTGGGACTCGATGGAAATGCTTGCTTGTTGAGGAAGTGTGGAAGAAGTTTTTAATTTCTCCATCATGGTTCCCACGGCAGCACAACCCCTCTGGTGGCTGCAGCCTGACTGTGCTGCGGATCATTTTTTCCACTGTGGTCTAGGATTCACTGTACCTCTACCAGACTCATCTAGTTCGGGGATCGATATTCCCTTCTCTTGTAAGGCTACAGTTGCTTCCTCCAGCATATGATACAGTTTGGTGCCTTCCTCCCACACTATCCGGATCTTCGCTGGGTGTGGGGTTTGAAATCTTATTTGCTTAGCCTGGAGCACTCAGACTACTGCTGTGTACCTTAGTCTCTGTTGCTGGACCTCCGCAGGATAGTCATGATCAAAGTAAAGACTTTTCCGTTTGTATTGCACCTCTTTCATAGCCCAGGCTTTCCGCAGCACAGTACCTCCTCTTTGACTTGGTATTGTTAAACTTCATAATAATCTGTCTGGGAAGAGCAGAGGGATCCGTGGGCTTAGGATATAGTGCTCAGTGTGTGCTCTCTCAATTTGGAGAGCCATCGCAGGTGGAAGATCCAAGACATCCTTCAGTAGGCTGGCCAGAAAATCACACATTTGTTTGGTCTTCATTCCCTCTGGCAGACTGGACAGCCTGATATTATCGTGACAGGATCTTGCCTCCAGATCTGTACTTTTAGTTTGGAGTGAATTGGAATAAGACATGTGGGCCTGGACCACTGTTCCCATCTGCACCACAGTGTCTTCAGAGCTCAAGACTTCCTGCTGCACTTCCTCCAGTCTTACTTCCACCCTGGTGAGTCATTCATTAAGTTTTTAGAATTCCTTTTTATCCTTTCGATGTGAGGCTTTTATCTCCTCTAAGATTTGTTCAAATTTTTTCTGAGTGAGGTGATCTGTTTCATTATCAGTATCTTCATCTAGGCCTCTAGAACTGGTAGGCAAATGGCTCCGACTTTGGGTTAGATCTTGCTCCGCCATGTCCACTGTTTTAGAATATGATTTAATCTGTTTTATTGCAGCCCTCGTAGCTCTGGTGTCCCCTGCTCCTTTACCTGACATGAGTATACTTCTATTATTTAAATTAACTTGTAAGGAGTAGTATTTTAAGCTGAGGGAGATGGGAGCTCAAAGATTAAGCTGCAGTTGGCTCCATTACATCACCAGCAGTCTCGAAGCAGCTGTAAGAATGCCTGAACATCCTTGACTGTAGCAGCAGCATGTGAACGGTGAGTTTGCTTAACCAACACCTGTAGGTCCGACCACTGTGATGAATGACTCACTGCTGAGGCGGTCAGAGGAGGTTTAGGTACATAAATGCCATTTTCCTGAAGCCCAGCAATAGCATCTACAATAGTGTCATATTGAATAGGGCTGTAAAAAACAACCTCATAGTTTGGCTGGGAACAGAGTTTGATATCGTAGCTTATGGCTGCAAAAACTGGGTCATATACCCGGCTGGGTGGCACTGGGGGTTGAGGTGCTAGACACCACACCTCGTTCCCCGCCAGTGACCTGAGCTCAGGAATAAGCTCGTTCCACTGATGGTCAGCAGGGGTGAGAGAGGATTGAGCATCTGGAGGACTGCTCTCCTTTCTTGGGGGGAGGGAGACTTGTCGTCCCACTCACTGACTGCCCTCTGGCAGTGGCTGGAGGGCAGTATGGGTCAGGAGACATGTGCTGACGTCATCATGTTGGTAGGGAAGGGGGATGGGAGAAAAAGTGGAAAACGGAGCCTGGCAGGTTCTGGGATGGCTTCTGTGTCAGTGGAGGTCAGCTCAGTGTATCTGGATTGGGTCTTGGGGGGTGTGCCTGTGGCCTCCCTCCTGGCCCTGCTGCAGGGGGCAATCCATGGTGAACTGACCGGGTCGGGGATATGGGGATGCAGGGAAGTCGGAGATTGAGTCTCTCCAAAAGGAGAGACTGCAGCCACCTGACAGGGCTCCCAGGAGGATAAAAAGATATATACAGTAGCAAAAAAAACCCCAAAAAACTGGCCCATATGTTTTACATTGTTCTATAACCCAAAGAGAGTAATCATGATCCACATACACTCTCTGCCCCTCATAAAATAGCTCCTTTCTTGCCAGAAGCCCAACAAAATCTTCTGTTTGACTGAAAAACTCTGAAATTGTCGAACAATGGCTTGAGGGCATTATGAGTTCTCCGGGGGTTCCAATGCCCTATGCATCTGCTCAGTGCCCAGTATGAAATCTGGAGGAAGATCTAGATGGAAGCAGAAGAAAGTCTCCAAAATTGAGTTATATTTGATCACTATACATTTTCTCTAATGCTGTAAATGCTCATGTTCTTGCACCAGGATCAGCCCTCCAGGTTTTCATATTTGTTCTCCTGGATATGAACTGTCTGCAAGGCCTCCAGCAGCAACTGGTCTGTGCGATCTGCATGGGCATCCAGCTCGGTGAGTGTAGCTTGTTGCTCAGCAGATGTCTGTTGAAGCTTAATATCAGATCTGATTTCTGCTAGGCCATGTTTTTGCTTCTCTCGGAACTCGCGTAGCTCATGTAATATTAAATCCAGCTTTTGCTTCTTAATAAAGGATTTCCAGCAGGGGTCCCACTTTACATGGCTCTAGATTCAGACGAATCACTAGTGGAGCTGTCTGACTACCAAATGCTTGCTGCAGCCACCTGGTCAGTCATATCTGTAGCCAGTCGCTTGCCCATATAGTACTAAGGTGCCCTGTTGCACGTGGGAATTGTTTTCCACTGGTTACACTCTAATTTGAATTCTTTTGCCAGGAGGAGTAAGTGGGGCTGAAAATCAGGCAGCCATGTTGGGTGGTAATGTCACCGGAAGTTCAAGTTAATGAATTTTTAATCTTTGTCAAATATTTTTCTTGATTTAAGACAAAAATCCTCTGACAGTGTAGACTTTAAGAAATCCCGATGCTTTAAAAAAGCATAACCATTTTCTCTTAGGTCACTCATACACATCAACCACCCTGCTACAGTGTTTTAATTCAGAAAGGGTTCACTTCCTCCTTCTTGCAGGAACAAGAACCTGAGGGAGAGAAAAATGTAACAGTGTAATAAAACCTGGACAAATGCAGAGAACACATCCCGGATTAGTAAGGTTGAGCCCTCTATCATGTACATCAAGAAAGTCAGGCCATCATGTTAGTGTAGAGAGCGAGTATAAGTTGTGGCTTTCTGGCATCTTGCAGTCCTTTTTGTTTTCAGAGTGCATTTCCACTGGGATTTTATATTTATTATAGCTGGTACTGCTGCTTTACACCAGTCATCCCTGGTTAGACTGAATTCTTATTTTGCTGCCAACAAAAGACTTGTGTTGTCACATAGAAGGGCTCTCAGAGTCACCACAGCAGGCTGATTGTGACGCGGTCAGCTGTGCTTGCTGGGCAGCATTATGCAGATCAAAGGAAAGAGCCACCCTATGATTGGGCCAGCTCTCTCCTTTGAACTACATAATGTTTCCACCCAGCAAACCAGAGCAGTGTCATAATCAGCCTTCCTGATGATTGGTCTGACACTGATGAGCCCCTTGCAGACTGTCTTGCATTGGACTAACAGTGACACACCTCTCAAAACCCACTCTCATAACAATATGTTTGCCATGCACAAGTGCACGGCAACCATAATAAAAGTAAGGAGAAAGTAAACTATCCTGGGCTTGTAAAATATCTCAGGTTCATGAATATATCCTGCCCCCCATGGTGCGTTCCGGAATGTTTCTCTAGAAAAAGTTAATTTCTATACCATCTCAGAAATTAACTACATATGTGCTTCTCTGTTCTCCCATGTTTAATGTCAGTCAACAAAGAGGGAAAATGATCTGTTACAGAGGAATGTACAGAATCATCTGCAGATTTCTCCTATTGATGTAGTCCATAAAACACGGTCCTGCCAGTGCCTGCTTTGGCTCATATTCATAGCTGACATTCTGCAAGAAACTCAATGTTTACAACATGCTACTGAAACATGAACACAAAACAAGCTTTTATATTCATGAACTCCTACTTTATTACTTTGTGAAACTTCACATTTTCTGCATACAGCTTTAAAAAACAAAAACATGGAAATATAGAAACACAAACTTACAGCAGATAAGAGCCGCTGGGCCCACCCAGTCTGCCCATTTTTCTTCATTTTTGCTGCAGACCTTACCTGATCTGAGGTGTGCTGTCTCTTCCCTTCAGTCCTTATCCCAATGATTCTCTTGGGCCTATCCCAGGCATTTTTGAACCCCACTACTGTTTTCACCCCCACTACCTCCACTTGAAGGCTGTTCCAGGAATCCAGTACTCTTTGTGAAGGAGTACTTTCTCATATCTCTCCTGAATCTACCTCCTTCCAGTTTCATAGCATGCCCTCTTGTTCTAGGGCACCTTTTGCTCTGAAAAATATCCCCACCTGTACTTTATTAACCCTCATGAGGTATCCAGAGTGTACATACTGAGCTCCTTTAGCCTCTACTCATACGGCTTTTGATGCAGACCCTACACCGTTTTGGTAGCCCTCTTCCAGACCGCTTCCACTCTCGCCATGTCTTTTTTGAGATATGGTCTCCAGAACTCGACATAGTACTCTAGGTGGTGTCTTACCAGTGATCTATATAGAGACAACACCGCCTCCCTCTTCCTGCTGGTGATACCCCTACCTATGCACCCTGCCATCCCACTAGCCCTTCTAACTGCCTTGTCACATTACCTGGCCACCTTTAGGTCATCTGGTATGATTACCCCAGGTCTCTTTCCTGCTTGGTCGTTGTCAGTATCACCCCCCATTTTGTACTCTGCCCCTAGGTTTCTATGGCCCAAGTGCATTATTTTGCACTTTTGCATTAAAACCCAACTTCCCTACCCTTGACCACTCTTTCAGGTTTTTCAGATTCCTGTTCATCTTTCTACCCCACCTCAGGGAGTGTCCACTATTGTGCAAATCCTGGTGTCATCTGCAAAGAGGCAGACCTTCCCTTCTATCTCCTCTGCTATGTTACCTATAAAGACATTAAAGAGGACCAGTCCCATCACTGACCCCGGGGCACCCTGCTGGTCACCCTCCCTTCCTCAGGGTGAACTCAGTTTACCATTACTCTCTGTCTCCTGTCCTCTAACCTGTTTCTTATCCAGGTTAGTACCTTATTGCCAACCCTCAAGCTACCCAGCTTGCTTAACAATCTCCTATGCGGAATGGTGTCGAAAGCTTTGCTGAAATCCAGGTAGGCCACATCCATCACTCCTCCCTGATCTAATTCCTTGGTAACTCAGTCAAAGAAATCTGTCAGATTTGTTTGGCAGGACCTTCTCCCTGTGAATCCATGCTGCTTTGGATCCTGTAACTCAATGGATTCAAAATATTTCACAATCCTTTCCTTCAGTAGATTTCCATTAACTTACCCACCACCAATGTCAGACTGACAGACCTGTCATTTCCTGCCTCTTCTTTGGCTACCACTTTTGTGAAGTGGGACTATGTCTGCCTTTCTCCAGTCCTCCAGGACCACTCCAGTCTCAAATGATCTGTTAAACAGGGCTGTCAGAGGTGCAGCTAGTACTTCTCTGAGCTTCCTCAGCACCCCGTCTGGCCCCATAGCTTTGTCCACCTTCAGGTTATTGATTGCTTTCCTGACTCGCACCACAGAAAAAGGACTGGTGTCCATTTCCTTCCCATCCAAGTTCCTGGAGCCTTTTCATAGTCCCTCAATTTCTCCATCTACTGTGAACACCGAGCAGAAGTATTTGTTCAAGATTTTAGCCTTTTCTTGATCCCTTTCCATACAGCCCCCAATCGAACAATCCCACCCTTTGTCTTCCTTTTTTCGGTAACATACCTGAAAAATAAATTGTCCCCCTTTGATACTGCCTGAGCTATTCTTTCTTCAGTTTGCGCCTTTGCACTCCTTATTACATTCCCTGCCTCCCTCTATTTTTCCTGATACACGTCCCTATCCTCCTCTCTCTGGGTCTCGTATATCTTTTGAATGCCACTCTTTTAGCCGTTACCTTTTCTACCACCCCTTTTAAGAACCACAGCATCTCCTCGTCCTTTTGATTTTGCTTATCTGCTTGACACAGAGGTTTGTTGCTTTTAATATGCCTTCTTTTAGTTTGGCTCACTGTTCCTCCACCCACCCAGGTCATCCCCCCCCCCCCCCACCAGGTCACTCCTGAGGCATTCACCCATCTTTTTAAAATCAGCCCTTCTGAAGTCCAGAACTCTAGCAATTGTGTGCTTGGATTTTGCTACTGTTCATGCGATTTAAGTTTTCTTTAAACCACAGTGTTGGACTGACAATTATTTGTTGGACCTAGAAGTGAAAATGCAACCAATGTATCATGCCTAGAAAATCAGTTTATGGATAACAAAATCTTGTTAAATGAAAAGAAGATCAAAACTGTGGTCTTTGGAACCAAGCAAAGACTAGAAGGAAACAAACTGGTTATATTACGGAAGAATGGTCTAGGTCTGGAGGTGGTACCCTTAGTTTTAATTATGTAGGAATAATGCTTCATAATACACTGTCTTTTCACATACATATATACGTACAAGGTTGCCAGCAGATTAGGGCCAATGGTCTGTCTCATCTGCCTGAGATGCAGCTCACTGTTTTGTTACCGTTGTTGCTCTGCCACCCTTTTTACAACTCTGATTCCCATCCTTACCACCCAGACCTCCCGTGTTGTTCTCTTTCCTTCCAACCTGTACCATGCTCTTGTACATGTCCCATCTCTTCTTGAATCCTCCTACAGTTTCCATTTTCATCAGCTCTTCTGGAAGCTCATTCCAGGGTGCCACCACCCTCTCTGTGAAGTAATGTCTCCTCAGCTCCCCTCTGTACCTTTCACCCCACCAGTTTTAGGCTATGGTCTCTCATAGCCCCCTTCAGTTTGAGCAGCCCCTCTGTTTTTACCCTACTGATCCCCTTCATGTATTTGAAGAACTCTATCATATCACTCCTACCCCTTCTGTCCTTCAGGGAGTACATGTCCAGCTCACTAAATCTGTCCTCATAAGACATTTCCCTCAGACCACAGATCATCTTTGTCGCTCTTCTCTGAACTCTCTCCAGCAGTGTTACATCCTTCTTTAAGCGAGGGCACCAGAACTGCACACAATATTCCAGGTGTGATCTCACCAGTGAAATGTACAGAGGGAGAATAACCTCCCTGATCTTAGATATTATCCCCCTAGAGATACACTCAAGCATTTTATTAGCTTTCGCAGCTGCTTTCCTGCACTGCTCTGAGTTGTTCAATTTGGCATCAGTTATCACCCCCAGGTTTTTCTCCATCTTGGAGACAGTCAGGCATTCTCCCCCCAAGTGATAGCTAAAATGATAGCTAAAACCAAGGTTCCTAATACCAAGATACAGAGAGCTACACTTACGAGCGTTAAACCCTAGCTGCTACGTGTGCCCAATTTTCAAGACTCTCCAAGTCTTCCTGGAGTGCCCTCCTTCCTTCCTTGCTGTCCACCTCAGCTCCCACTTTGGAATCATCAATGAACAGGCTCATACTACTCCTGACTCCCTCACTGATGGCCACAATGAATGCATTGAAAGGGACAGGGCCCAATACCGACCCCTGTGGGACCCACTGATGACTCTTCTGTGAGATGAGGAATGTTACAAATGTCACACGCATGTTACAAAGGTAACTAAAAAAATTGACAAGTTGAGTTACCTATATATCAGTAAAAGCAGTCTAACATAGCATGCCAAATGAACCATAGTGAACCAAGTGCTCCTTCCAGCCCTTAAAGGAACACTTACACTTGTTTTTCATCATATTATTTCTAGTTTAAACCTACATTTTATAATTGTTTACCTTCTCTAAAATTAATTGATGTTACTGTTTGTTTTGTCTGTCTCCTTGTTTAGTAAAACTGAAATGTATGGCAATGTATATTTATAACAACCTTGTTTTGTTTATAATCCTGGATCTGTTCTTACTGCATACTTCCTGAGCATTATAAACACACTCAAACAGTGCAGTCACTCATGAGGCAGTAGCCTCATAAACTCCCACTGCATCATGAGGGGTTAGACTGCATTCTGGGTGTTCTTAAGTCCAGGAAACAAACCTGAGTTGGTGAGGTAACACCAGTATGGTGGGCAGTCTGTTTTTCACTTTTTTAAAGAAAAAAAGTCAGAATCAAACTACCAGCTACATCAGCAATATTTACAGAATGTTGGCAATCATAAAATGTGTTTTTTTAAACTAGGGACACTTTGAGACCTAAGGAGGGTGACAGTGTCCATTTAAATGCAGTTCTATGTTGTTTACTTTACCAAAATCAACACTTAAAAAGTATGTGGTTACATTTAATAACATCATAGAGGATAATGCCTAAGTAGAAGTGGTTAACTACGATGTAATCACCTCGAGTGGTTGCCATGACAATTAGTAAACCTCGAGAGTGCAGCTCGAGAGGTTTACAGTTGTCATGGCAACCATGAGAGGTGATTACATCAGTAGTTAACCACCACTACTTAGGAATTGTTTTATATAGTGTATGGTATCCCTTGACTTTAGACACAACCGAACACTTGCTCTTGAATTCATAAGCAAAATAAAAACTTACCCAGGTAGAAATATATGGCTCATTTATTTTTCAGCAAAATTCAAACAAAACAAGCAATTAGTAGCTGTAAACAGGTAATTAGCAACAGAAAACAAACAAAAAAAAAGAGTACTGTTAAAAAAAAATCAAAGTCTGGATATTTTCTATTAAATGAGTTTGACGCTTTCCGGTTGGCTGTGGCACATCATGTGATTCTACGTCAGCGTCATCGTGAACAACAAGTTGGAGGGTCGGGACTAAGGATGGGCATCACGTTGTCCTGCAGCTGCACTTCTACTTCAAGAAGGTAACCTGAAATGCAGGGAGAAATGAACAATGTTTAGCTAGATGCTACTAGATTGCATGGGAAAAAAGGGAGCGCCACATTATGTTACTTACTAGTCGTCATCTGAGGAGTCATCTTGAATAACAGCGAGTCATCTCCTCCTTTGCTGCCCATAATAGTTATTGTTAACAACTATTGTGATGCCTTCACCAAAAAGGTTGAAGTTTACTCCAAGGTCACTTAGTGGGTTTCTTTCAGATGCTGACATGGGGGCTGCTGGTCTTTCATGTTGTGCGATGGGGCAAGTGAAGCTACTGCACTGCTTGTGGATGGCTGATCTGCTGCATTATGGCTTTGGCCCCCGAAAATGGCTGAATTTCTTTTTTGCTTTGACTCGCTCAGGAGAGTGTAATTGTTTATGGACTGTAGTGAATTGTGCCCCGATACTTGCTCGACTTCTGTGGGGGGCACATCATTGTCTACTAAACATTGGATAGCATTTTTTCTGGTGGAGTGATTAGTTATCTGTTTGCCATTCAGAGGCCAGCAGCTGTTTTCAGCACTTTTAAAATGTTCCTCATCTTATTTTCACCTAAGGGCATACAACAAAACCATAGGGACACCACTGGCTTACAGTTTATGTTTGGGGTCAAATAGAAGGGGGCATCTGGTTTTTGCATTTCTGCTGGCCTTTGTGAGGCATACAGTCTGTAAGTACTGACAGGGCATCTTGCAGGGAGTGACTTGTTACTATACATTCTTAGTTTAAGTTCTAGTATGTCCCTGGGGTTCTCACCAGTGCATGTTTTTGTCTGGCGCTCTGAGTACTCCAAATATTCTTGCCCATTGGTGTCATGCAAAAGGGACAAGTCAGACCATCTTAGGCAATATTGCTCAGCTGTACGAAGGGCAAAATACAGCCCATTGTTAAAAAAATATCATGTGGATTAATGCAGTGGAGGTGTGCATATCTATGGTGTGTGTCTCGTACAATCTGTCTATGTCGCTGGGAGACAATGCATCGGCCCTATTTGGTTTGCCTCCTTTAACCTGCTTCTTTGGATAGTTTTGCTTGGCAGCCAGAATTTTTAGCGTTTCTTTAAAATCTCCAGAGTTCCCATGGAACACTGAATGTCCATAGTTGTGTTTCAAAAGATATCGGTCTACACTGCCCAGTATGCCTCTCAATGTGCCAGGTTCATATTCTGAACCATCATTTCTTTTTATTTTGACCAGAAACTCAGCCAAATGAAGATCCAGCTCATTTACAGGAGTTTCTGCGATGCTTCAGATCTCTTGGACATCTGCCAGGTAAGACTGCAGTATAGGTACGTCGGATACTTTTTTTTTTTTTTTTACTGTGCTTTTGTTTTCCTGCTTGGCAATAAATGCCTCACAGCTAGACAAGGGTTTGTAGTCGGACATCACGACCTTAGCTGCAGCGTGCAGCAATGGTTTAAATAGAATTTATGGGACTTTGAATTTACTAGCACGAACAGTCTGATTTAGGAATAATGACAAGGGGTGTCATTCTAAGCTGTAATCCCACCGATGTGACATACTTGTGGAGGGTTTACAGACTGCAGACGTCACAACGGTGGGATCATCAGGTTGTTTTCCTGCTGATTTCAATGGTTAATAAGGATTAACCATACATTATATTAGGTTTGCTACCAACCTAAATAAACAAAAACATCACTATGATCTATATCAGAAGTTTGTAAACATATCTCCTGAACAGAAAATTAATTATTCCACATTAAACATTTCTTCATAATGTTTTGAAGTTAGAAACTCCTGAAGGTTTAAGTGACAGGTTAATATTAGTAAAAAGTTAACAAACCATTGCATATATTTTCAATAAAACCGTATAAAGAAAGTCAGATCAGAACCAAAGTGGCTGAACATTCACAAACTTTTTAAGGTCCCAGACTACTAAAGGTTTAGGTGTGAGATGAGGAGGCATTTCTTTACCAAAAAGGTGGTAGCAGAGTGGAACACACTACCGGCAGAGGTGGTGGCCTGTTAAACAGTGGGATGCTTCAAGAGGGGCTGGGATAGGGCAAAGATTGGGTCATAAGGGGTGGATAAGGGGCAGCTGCAGAGTAGGGGTGCTAGCTGCAAAATCGAGCAGACTCGATAGACCAAATGGCCTTTTTCTGCTGGCAGTTTCATATGTTTGTATCTTATTAAACTGGAGATAGGTGTTCATTCCAAAATACATGTGTTTAAAAGAATTGTAAAGAGCCACTTAAATGGACTATCAGTGTAATTGTTTAGACAACACTTGAGAAGTTTTTAATCTATGTTCATCTGCTAATCTACTTACAGTTGTAGTTACTGTAAATATTGTTTATTTTTGAACATATTTTTTGTCTTATCTTGACTTGATGTTAATTTGTAACTTTGTATTGTATACCTATTGTTACCTCCTTCTCCCCAGACGTGGCTGAAAACGGGTCTTTCATCCAGTCCACTTTACTGGTAAATCAAGTAAATAAATAAGTAAATACAATTTAACATCCAAAATAACCAGATTATTATATGGTTACTAAAAGGGGAGGAGTTCCTAACTATTGTCTGTTAAGTCAGTCAAACAAGTCCTGCCAACCAGCTTTCTCTGTAAGTATTGGCTGATCTGTATTGTGGGCTGTCAGTACAGGAGGAACCCACTGGTTATTACATTATTCGTTTACCCAGAGTTTGTGACATTGTGCAGTACACTGAAAAAGTAAGGCCAGCTTTAGGAGGTGAACCCCTGGAAGTTTTGTACCTCTCTCATCCACAGAAATCTGCAGTGTTCGTGGGTGGTCAATCTTTTCTAGACTGTGCTGGGTCTTTAGAAAAATGCTCACCTGGATGCATGAGGGCTTTTTTTATATTATTCATAAAAACGCATGAAATAAAAAAAAGAACTTGTAACTGTAGCCACGATTAAAGTACACAGCTCCACAGAGGAGAAAGGGTCTCCTTGATGTTTTTTTAGCACATGAAATGCTTTGGATGGGTACTCTGTCTGAGATTCCAGCACCACTTACAAGCAGATGCAAGGGAAATGGAACAAGCATTTGTCAATGCCGAATGTTTGTTTGCTGGTATTGGCATTGGTAGTGGAGGAGTCAGAGTGATGCATAATAGGAATGGCAGTGAAGCACTGAACTAATGCCAACCCCGCCCCCACCCTGCAGAGACTGACAGGCATTGTGGGTGTGCCTTTGGGTCATCAGGCATAACGCTCATGCTATTCCACCTCACCCCACCCTGAAGACACCAATAGGTGTTGTGGCGTGCCCTGGGGTCTTTGGCTTTTACACTCACCTCATTCCATAATGAAATAAGCTGAGATGGGTGCAGTATAAGAGAATGGGCTGAACATTAGGGCCAAAGACCCTAAGGTGCACCTCAATGCCTGTCTCTGGCTGCGGGGTTGGGGTGGAATGGCATGAGCCAACACCTGTCAGTCTCTACAGGGTGAGGCATTATGGTTGAAAACCCTAATGCCCAGGGAGTTTGTTGGTATTTTCACTCCAAATTTTCAGCATGGGCTTTTTGGGACCTGACCTCATGAACAGAGGCACTATCATTCGGTTATTCAATCCCAAAAGGTGATTTCGCACAGTGACTGCACCATTCGGTGCCACAGGTGCAAAAACACATTTTGGGCAGGATGTGAAAAATGATAGCTGTACTGTTCTGGAGGAAGTGTAAAAAATGAGAATGTTGAAAATCTAGAGAGAAAATATGAAAAATTGACGAAGTTACAAGTGTGCGTAGAAACTCTGCAACGCACACCCGTAACGCAATCATTTTCTGGAATTTTTTCATCACGCTTTCAACATGGGCTTTTTGTGACTCCACCTCATGAACAGTGACACTGTCATTTCGATACTTCATCCTGAAAGTTGACTTCGCACAGTGACTGCACCATTCTGCCCCACAGGTGCGAAAATATGTTTTGGGCAGGATATGAAAAATGACAGCTATACTGTTCATAAGGAGGTTTGAAAAAATGGCAATGTTGAAAATGTGGAGTGAAAATATAAAAAATTGGTGAAGTTACAATCGTGCGTAGAAACTGCGCAGCGCACGTGTGTAGCGCAGTCATTTTTTACCAAATTTGCAACATGGGCATTTTGGGGCCCCACCTCATGAACAGTGGCACTGTCATGTCATTAATTATTCCCAAAAGGTGATTTCACGCAGCAACTGTGAAATCACCATTCTGGACCGAGAAATGAGATGACAGTTACAGTGCTCATGAGGCGGGGTCCCAAGAACCCTATGTTGGAAATTTGGGGCTAAAATTCCTAAAAATGGCTAAGATATCAACCTAAGTTGAAACCCCCATTGAATCCCATTATACGGCCTACCTCGGTTCCTCAGTTCGGAGTTTGGCTTTGAAGAGTGCAGACGTGTCCCGGTCCAGAGAAGATTGCAGCGCCGGACCACCGGAGGTAAGTATGGAGTTGGGGGGGTGCAAGGAGGTGGGATGCACAGATGGTGGGTGGGGATGGGGGAGGCGGGCCTGGAAAGACAATGAGGGACTGTTTTCTTTTTTACAGGTAAATCAAAAAAAGGCAACAGGGACGGTTTTCTTTATTTACAGGTAAATATTTATTTTTAGGCACACTGGGGTGGGGTTTGCAAACCATGTGTGTGTGTGTGTGTGTGTGTGTGTGTGTGTGTGTGTGTATGTGTGTGTGTGTGTGTGTGTGTGTGTGTGAGGATACAAGCCAACCTCGGGATTGGGCACCTCGACGTCAGCTTAGAAAGAATGGGCTTGGGGGGGTGGCATCTGACACCGGGAGGGGTGGCATCCCAATGCCAGAAAGATTTAAGAATTATTATGGCACACTGGGGTGGGCCCCCAATGTGCCACATGAGTTGGGGTGGGGTTGGCATACATGATGCCAAAACGGGGATTGGGCACCCCCGTCGGCTATGAAAGATGGGGGGAGCAGGCATCTGACACCGGGAGTGGACATCCCGATGTCAGAAAGTAAAAAAAAAAAAAAAAACACATTTATCTGGGCACACTGGGGTGGGCTCCCAGCATGCCACAATAGTGGGGTGGGATGGTGGGCATGACGATATGGGGATTGGCCACCCCAATGTCGGCTTTTGGGAGACTGTGTGGATATGCTTCACCATGAAAGGCACACTGAGCAAATGGGTTGCTCATCCCTACAGCCATGCGCATTACTGTGCACTGTAATGCACATGGCTGGAGTCTCCTCCATTGCAGTGTGCCTGGTTGAGGGGCGGGGGAGCTGCTGCTGCAATCAGGGATGACGAAACTGTCCCTGATAGGAGTGGCAGATTTTTTTCAAGTCCGACGTTTGCTCTGAAACTGCCATCATTGGCAGCCTCTCTGTTGATTAGTGACTGAAGAATGCACCCCTGAAAGTGTTCCCTGGATTGGCCAAACACAGTCACACCTCTGCAATGCTCTACTCCTCAAAATGTTTCTTGTGTGCTGCACGCGCAAGCAAGCATAACAATGCTCTACTCTCCTAAAAATGTTTCTTGTGTGCTGCACATGCAAACAAACATAAAAAGGAGTGACCCTTTGTTGCTTTCATTAAATGTTACTCCAGCAGGCATGTCGCACCAGCGAGCATGACAAGTAACTGGAGGAGTTTTTAAGGAAGTCCCGTGATGTTACAGACACAAGTGGCAAGAATGCTGCCAGAGCTGCATTCCATTTCCATGACAGCAAGCTGCTGCAGACAAATAACTTACTGAAAAAATGCAGGTGCTAGGCTACACTGAAGTGTCAAATGAGAATATTACTGTTTATTCAGTTGGTTGTCTTTCTCCTTAGTATGGAGTGAAAATATTACAAATTCGCAAAGTTATGAGCATGCGTGGAAACTGCACAATGCAAGCTCGTAACACAGTCATTTTATGGACTTTCGTCACCAAATTTTCAACATCAGCATTTTAGGACCTCTGCTCATGAACAGTGTCACTGTGATTTTCTTAATGTGTCCCAACCACTGATTTCCCACAGTGACTGCGCTTATTCATACCGGAAGCGAAACACATCGTCAGGATGTGAAAATGACAGCTATACTGTACATAAGGAGGTGTGGAAAATGCCAGTGTTGAAAATCTGGAGAAAATATTACAATTATGAAGGCACGAGCATGTATGAACCGCGAACGCACGAAAAAAAGTCATTTTTTGGATTTTTCCACCAAATTTGCAACATAGGCATTTTGAGAACCCACCTCATGAACACTGGCACTGTCATTTTGTTAATCAGTCCTAAAAGGTGATTCCGCACAGTGACTGAAAAATCACCTTTCCGGACTGAATAACACCTTGACAGTGGCTGAATTCATGAGGAGGGGCTCCAATAACCCCACGTTGAAAATTTGATTCCAAAATTCCCAAAAATGCCTGAGATATGCACCAAAGTTGAAAAAACCCTATTTATGCCATTATATAGCTTACCGGTATTTCTTCAGTTCGCGGTCGGCTTTGAAGAGTGCAGTCGTGTTCCCGGTCCACCGAAGATCGTCGCGCTGGGCTCTGGAGGTAAGAATGGGGTGAGGGGGATGTAGGGAGACAGGGTGCGCAGAGGGAGGGTGCGGGTTGGGAGAGGGGCCACAGACTCAACAAGGGGCCATCTTCTGTTTTACTGTTGTTTTTTTTTAGGCACATTTGGCATGCTGGGGTGGGCTCCCAGTGTGCCACCTGAGTGTTTTTTGGGGGGGCTGTAGCTGATGGGGGATTGGGCATCCCCCTTGGCAGACAACAAATTGTGGGGGACGTTATGCCGATGGGGAGTGGGCTCCCCCATCAGCAAATTGAACTGGGAAGGGGGGACTGAAACCGACGGGGTTTGGGAGCCCCATTGGCAAAGAAAGACTGTTGGGGGAGTGCATGATGACAAAGGGAACTGGGCACCCCCTCAGCATACAACAGAAACTTGGGGGTGGGGACATTATGCCGATGGGGACTGGGCTCCCCGTTGGCAAATGAACTGGGTCGGGGGGCTTCAGATTTGATGAGAAAATTCCCATGGTCACCCTCTGCACCCTGTCTGGTAGGTATGACCAGAACCAGTTGATGAAATTTCCTGACAGACCACACCAAAACCACAGTCGGTCAAGTAATACCTCATGGTCCACAGTGTCAAATGCCGCAGAAAGGTCTAGAAGGACCAAGATGGTACAGTCCCTTCAATCCCTTGCCATCAGGAGGTCATTAAGCACCCTCACCAGGGCTGTCTCTGTACTATGCCCCGCTCTGAACCCATACTGGAAAGGCTGATAGGCAGAGGAAGCAGCAAGATGTCTCTCCAGCTGAACAGCCACCACCTTTTCTACAACCTTCCCTAAAAATTGGAGGTTCGAAACAGGTCTGTAATTGCTGAGGCAATCCGGGTCCAAAGATTTTTTTTTCAAAAGAGGTCTAACCAAGGCCTCTTTCAAGACTAAAGGAAAGATCCCACTCCTTAATGAACTCCAGACTACCCCAGCAATCACAGGACCAATCAGGTACAAACATTCCACCAAAAGGCACATTGGGCCTGGATCTAAATCACAATGGGTTGGCCACAGCTTAGAGATTATTTCTACCACCTCCTCAACCCCAATCAGCTCAAACTCATCCCACACAGGAGGAGTGCTCCGACTCCACTCAGGCTGGAACCTGCAGCCCTTTTGAGAAACATTTGACGAGCCCTCAGCCCTGATGGAGGACACCTTGTCAGCGAAAAACAGAGCCAGCTCCTCGCACCTTGTGCTTGAACCTATCCCTCCAACACACAGACAGGCAGGGTGTAAAAGCCTGTCCACTGTGATGAAGAGCTAAGCTGGTCTGTTTCTCACTGTAGCAATTTCCCTAGACAGAAATTCCGCCTTTTTGCGGAAAATTGCCCCGATAGTCCACGTAATGTGCCCTCAGAGCCAATTTGTCCTCCACCAGACCAGATCTCCTCCAACGTCTTTCTAAGCTCTGGCCCCTAGTCTTTAAACATCGGAGATTCTCATCATACCAGGGAGATCTCAGATGAGCAGACAGGGGTCAGACATGCAAGGGTGCAATTGAGTCAAAGGCCGCACCAACCACCTTATTATAGGCCACTACTGCCTCCACTGACCCAATCGCACAAGCTGCCCCAACACCCGATAGGTCCAGTACTGCCAGGAGGTCTTCTGGGGATACTCCCCTTAACGACCAGCACTGGACCATCTCCATAGGGGCAGGACCATCTGGGGGGGCCCTAAACATGAACCCCATGGTGCTATGATCCGACCAAACCACCGGAACTACACTAAGGTCCATAATGTCCAACTCAGGAGAAAAAAAACAGATCCAGTGTGTGGCCACCTGATTGCATCGCTGTCATTTCCTTCTGTGTCAGGCCCAGTGCCCCCATGCTCCCGAGAAGGCCTCTCCCAAATTTTGATAGCCCCCCCCATCGACCCAGGCATTGAAATCCCCCAAGATCAACCACCCGGGGGACTCCAATACCAGGCCTACAATGAGCTCCTCGATCTCTTGCAAAAAATTCCCATCACTACCTGGGGGACTATAGAGCAGGAGGACACTAAAGCCCGCACCCATACTCCCTTGGGCAGCCACACATTCAAAGGACCTTATGGGACCCATAAGCAGCACCGTGAGGTTCAGGATAGATTTAAAACAAACGGCCACCCCCCTGCCCCTACGATCCTTCCTTGGGCTGTGTATCACAGAGGATCCAGCTGGCACCACCGCCTCTAAAATTGGGGTGGCATTTTCATCTGGCCAGGTCTCTGTGATGCAAGCCAGATTGACAGAGGATATCAATTCCGCCATTACAACCATCTTGTTTCTTATCGATCTGACACTGCACATCACAACCCAAGTAGAATGAGGTAAAGCAGCTGGACCAGTCATCTGCCCACACTCTAAGGTGAAGCCCTTGGGTATGGGGACCAGACAAGGCAACCCCTGTTCAAGCCCCCATTTCACCCGAGTGCATTTTCTTGACTTCACCACCCGAATCCCGGACACTCCAACAGCCAGTCAGGGAACATCCCGCCGGGCCCCCCCCCCAAGCTAACCCTAAAGACCTACATCTAGAGTAGGCTTCCCTTGAGAGTACTGGAAGCTCGAAGGGACAAAGGCCCCAGAGGTCATCACCCGAGTAGCTGCGCCTTATGGGCCCCAAACCCCAACACACTTCTAAAAAAAAAAAAAACACTCAATAATTCAAACTTCTCAAATACCACACCCACAACAATACACCTTCTATATTAAACTAAGTTAACTTAACTTATTTGTGTTCCCACAATATATATTGTGGGGACACAAATAAGCACATGTAGATGGCTATTAGGCAGAGAACAAGTGTTGGAACATCCCTTTTATGTGTAGGGACATCTATTTTATAGTATCGGTTGTACAGTTTTATTTTTTAATTACATTTTTGTTTTTGAGGAAGCATACCCATGTGAAAGCACTGCATCATGGGTATGCAAATAATCAATTGTCTTTTATCACTGTAGTGTGTTATGCAATACCAGACAATTGGGTATTTGCATACCCATGATGTAGTGCATTCATATGTGGTGTGTTTCCTCATAAAAAATAAAACTGTAAAACTGATACTATAAAAGAGATGTTCCCACACTATAAATATGTTCTGACGCTTGTTCTCTGCCTAACTATGAAATGTTTTAGCCATGACAAAAAATGTGTGCCCCCCACAATATAAGTAAATAAGTTTTTTTTTGTATGAAACTAAACTTTTGCTTCTGCATTACAATTACGTGGCTTCAAGCTCTCTTGGTAGGAGAAGCTGTGGCTTGTTATTCAGTCTAGTATGCAGTCATCTGTATGTGTGGACTTGATGCTGTGAGGCTGTGTTCAGATAACCTCACTGTAATAAGTACAAACTGATCACTCAGAGTCCAGGAAATTTTCTTGCCATTGTATAATCCGGGTTTTCCACATAGTAGCAGGAACAGTTAAAGGGACTGGGGAGTGCTAGATATAATAGACACAGAGAAGCCCCTCCTTCCATGCCCTTTCTTGCAATGCAAACTCAGACTAAGACTTCATACATATATTGATGGTGGGAGAGGGGCATTTCTTTCCAAGCTTTCAAACTGCGTTAGCGAATGGCGATACTGCTGTACTTTACATAATAATCACTGATTTTGCTTTAGTTAGTAACTAAAGTGTAGTCTGGGAGTCTTGAGTTGGCACATAGAAGGGCTCTCTCAGTCACCACAGCAGCTGATCATGATGTGATCAGCTGTGCTTGTTGGGCGGCATTATGCAGATCAAAGGAAAGTGCTGCCCTATGATTGGGTTGGCTCTCTCCTTTGAAAAACACAAATTTGATTGGTGTGACACTGATGAGCCTTTTGTTCATTGTCCTGTATTGGAGCAACAGTGACATACCTCTCAAAACCAACTCTCATAACAGTATGTTCGCTCGTGCAAGTGCATAGTGAACATAAAATCTACTTCTACTACTCCTCCTCCTCCTCTGCCTTTTTTAACTCCATTTTTGCCCCTGGGCCACTGGTCATAAGCTCCTTCTACCACTGCCAGCACTTGCTACCTGTCCCTGATGGCACTACTCACCTGGCTTCTGAGGACTCCACAGCCTACCCACAACACACCACTGCATTGCCCTGCCCTCCTCCGATTGACCCTTGGGATGGGGGTCGCCTTCTGCTCTTTTGCATACCTCTCAACATGGTGCAGTCGAAAGCTAGGAGTGTACCAGGAGCTGGTGGGGGATGCATGAGGTGGACATGAGAACAGGCAGGGTTTCATCTTCCCAGCTAGCACCATGTACCACCAGTTTCACTTGCTTCTGGAAGACTGGATGTGCAATGGTGTCCAGGTGATGTCAGGCATGCTTCTGCACCTTATGGGCTGCCATCTGATGCTGCAACAATCTCATACTGCAGAGGTCCCTGGCTCACCAATCCCTAGCCAGCACTTGGGGTTGCACTATCACTAGGTGCCACATCTTTACACACACACACACACACACGCACGCACACGGACAAGCACAAGCACATACACAAACGGAGTGCTCAGGTGGAATTGGCACACCCCCGATTGTTTGATATTCTCCAGTATTTCCATTTTTGTACTTTGGTTTGTCCAATAGTATGATATGCACAAGTATGAAGCTGAAAACCCTTAAGTATTATGTTTGAAGCCTTACACTAGAGGACTTGCTTTTTCATTAACCACTTCTGAAGTCTGTATATATTGCTCTAGGTAACATGTTTTTGGCAATTACATTCTACTTTTTATCTTTTTGTTCTTCCTAATTAGTTCCTAATTCTTGGTGGAGGTTTTCACTACTGTGTAGTACACTCTGTTAGCCATTTCTTTGAACAGTTTCTGTGTTCGCTATATTAGCAGAACCTTTCAGCTGTACATTCAGGCATTGTCCAATCAAATGTATTACATGACTATTTAAACACATGTGCTACCTGTTCGACTTAGTTACACACACACACACCCCCATGAAGAGTCAGAACGCCTTGAAGTGCCTGGGATCTGGCTTTTGTTGCATTAGTCCGTGACTGTGCTTTTGTAATAAACTCTGAACATTATTTGGTTTTGGTTGGCTGGTATTTTTTGCTGGAACTACGTTCCCTCCAGAGGAGGACAGCTATCCACCAGATGCTCAATCATCCTCCCCCTGGCCAACCCGCTGATGCCCTGGGCTCATCCCCAAACCCGGATAATTGGCACAAGTGGTAGCGATACCACTGCACCGGCAGGCTGGCTCCTACTGCTCTGTCTTCTTTCCCAGACATAAGTGAAGAAAGACTTACCAATTTCCCTTATTCTCTCTACTATCCTGAGCTCGGCATCAGCCTTTGCTTTCCTTACTGCCTTGTTCATCTCCTTAGCATAGCTGAGGCACTGTAGCTTCTGACTGAGACATCTTGTACTTCTTGAGCACAGCCCTCTGTGCTTTCAAGGTTTTGCTGATCTCTTTGGAAAACCAAATCAGCCTCCTGTCTTTTTCCCACTTGCCTTAGACACCCTTTCATTGCCTCCAGAACTCCTTTCCTAATATACTCCACACTTACTCTCAACTCCCCCCAGCAGACGGCATCCCTCACACCCTATCCTAAATTCCTCCTCCATCTTCCTGAAACCTGCTCTGTAGAAGTCCAGCACCAGGGTTCTAGTTGTCTGCCTGCATACTTTCAGAGCCAGGTTGTACCATACTGAGTAATAATCCCTTGCACCATGTAGCTCATCCACTGAAATTCACCGCACACTGTCACTGCTGGACAAGATTAGATCTAGGATGTTCCCTTTCCTAGTGTGTTCCTCCACAGGTTGGGTCAGGAAGCAGTCCTGCGGAGCATTCACCATCTCCTGATTCCTGGTACTTCTCGCTGCTAGGATGCACCAGTTGACATCAGGCAAGTTGACATCATCCACCAGAACCAGTTCCCTCTCTCTGGCTGCCTCCTTCATCTCTAACAGCTGTTCCTTGTACATCTTTTCAGGTAGGTGGGGTAGTCTGTAGACTACTTCCATGTGGATCAGCCTCCCCTTCTTGGGGGCTAGTTGCAACCATAGAGTTTCTACTACTCCCATCTCATTATCTTCAGTTGCATTAATACCCTCCCAGACATATAAGGACCCCCCACTTTGCCATATCCCATCTAAATAAAACAGCCTAGGACCATGAGGTTCCAGTCATTATTAGGTGTGGCCCATATTTCTGTTATTGCCATTCTGTCTGGCCTTCCTTCCTCTGCTAAGTCCTGTAAGTCCCCCATCTTGTTGCCTAGACTCCTGGCATTCAGGCTTGCTATTGTAACACCCCCCTTCAGCCCCCTGTTTTGTGTAGGGGCCCTGATGTGCAAACTGAAGACCTTCCAGGGTGGTAAAGCCAAAAGATTACAAGAAAACAAGGCCTTACCTCAACTGCAGTTCTAGCAGCATAGTGCAGATTGTGATACTCCCGTGGGTTTCACCTTACTATCCACTGCACCTTCAGGCTGGGCCAGGGGGCACAAAACTGAAATGACTTCTTTAAAGGAAGGAATCAGTTATTTCATTCAACAAAAATGGAAAGGGACCTGGGGGTAGTCATATCACATGACCTAAAGGTGGGCAAGCAATGTGAGAGGGCAGTAAGGAGGGCTGGGGGGATACTGGGATGTATAGTGAGAGGCATCACCAGTGGAAAACAGGAAGTTGTTATCCCTCTATACAGACAGCTGGTGCGACCCCATCTGGAGTACTGCGTGCAGTTCTGGAGACCCAATCTCCGCAAGGACATAGACAGGATGGAGGCAGTCCAGAGGAGGGCAACTAAAATGGTGCAGGGTCTGCACCAGAAAACATGTGAAGAGAGACTTAAGGAGCTTAACATGTATACCCTCGAGGAAAGGAGGGACATGATAGAAACTTTCAAGTACCTCAAGGGAATCAACAAAGTCCAAGAGGGCAGCATCTTTCAGAAAAAGAGGTGTGCAAGAACAAGGGGGTACAATTTAAAGATAGAAGGGGGACGGCTCAGAGGTAATGTGAGGAAGTATTTTTTTCATGGAGAGGCTTGTGGATGAATGGAATGGCCTTCCTGAGGAGGTTGTGGAGTCAAAAACAGTGGGGGGAATTCAAAAATGAATGGGACAGACATAAGGCAATTCTAGGGGGTGAGAGTAGGAGGAAGTAGACTGTTGGTTAACTAGGATCTGCAGCTTATCCATTAGGTAGGGAAATGGGCAGACTGGGTTGGCCAAGCGGTCCTTATCTGCCATCAAAGTCTATGTTTCTGTTTCAGTCAATAATCTCAGCACACACAAAGTGAAAAACAAAGAAAGAAATTAAATGATGTTTCTCATCTTTAAAAAATAATAAATAAATTGAATGTACAGCTCCATGAAGCCAGGAGACATAACAGGTGTAGGGCATAAGACAGAAGGTACTAAAACAGTACCAGGCTGATACAAGTGTTTCAAACAGGCCTGGAAAAATTAGGCCAGGCACAGACTCAATGCAGATATCCCAGAGCCAAAGTAAAGCTCAGGACCTTAGAAGGTATGAAAACATGCCCAAAACCAGTACCTGGGGGAGTGCCTTACTCCCCTACCCCGAAATAACTGATACTGGGGATGCAGCCTTAAACCCATACTGTAGCCACCCTGAAAACCTTGCCTGAAAATCAACCAGATCATAACCCTCTTCTCTATGAGATAGAATGCCATCTTGAACTACAGCATGAACAACACAGCTCCATCCCTTCTGTTACTCTCTCCATTCATTCCTTTAATGGGCCTAACACGGTACTTGTCCCACACATGGGCGCGGCAGGCCTGATAAAAATGCGATCCCAGAATGCACCAACCCACTTGCCCATGGCAGCGTGGCACACCGGGAAACTGACCTCCTCAGAGCTGCCACTTCCAAGGGGCCCTGCCACCACCATGACAGCCCCACTGTCATACCTGTCATTTTGGAGCACTAGGGCTCCCTAACCCAGCCATGATGGGCTTACCTCCAACTGCTGTCCTTCCAGGTTGCTGAGCTCCAAGGACCCCAGTCTCCAATGGTTGTCATACTCCTGACACCCTCTCTATCGGAAAATAAAAGGACAATCCACACAGCCATCGATGCTTAGACCAGGCATTACCTCCTGGGCTGGGGGTTTGAAATCCCAGCCTGACTTACCCTACATATAGCCCGCCAGCTCCCCCCTTGTAGGAAACACTCCCCTTTTAAACCTGGGCGTGGAGCAACACCCCCTTGGGGGCGGAACATAGGATGCCCAAAACAGGAACTTAGCCAACAGGGAGAATACGTATAGTAAGACAGACCTGAGGGGTGGCTACACTCCCCCATTAAAATCCATATCCTCCTGGAAATGAGGCAACTAGCCTTCCCACAAGGTGACCACCAAACGAATATGCACACTCCCCACCAGGAAGCCCCTCGGTATTCCAGTAAATCTAAACACCCCCACCCCCCCCAGCCTACTTCCCCAAACCGCTTTGTGGAGCTGCTCCTTCCCAGAATGATAACTAACTGAGATTATAATTATAAAACAGTAATGCCATGTTGTCCTTAACAAAGTTATCCTAAACATGATATCTGAAAGAAAGAAACAGTTCAAACAACTTGTGAATTTTTTGGGAAAAGAAACCCACTCTCACCACAAACATTTACAGTCCAACCTCGTTTATCCGAACTGCTTGGGGGACATCTGATTGGTTCGGATAAATGGGAGATCGGATAACCAGGAGCCCATATTAGGTATGCACTGCTTTTTTTTTCACAGAGATACAGTACTGTACTGTGTATTCCTACCCACCTCCTGCTTACTTTTGCTTGGGTCTCTGATCCCTGTCCACCAGCAGTTCGGAATTTACTCCAGTCTCCAATGCCCACCCATCAGAAGTTCTTAATTTACTCTGGTTTCTGATCACCACCCACCAGCAGTTCTGAATTTACTCTGGTCTCCGATGCCTGCCCATCAGAAGGTCTGACTTTACTCCAGTTTCTGATCACCACCTACTGGCAGTACTGTCTGAATTTGCTCCAATCTCTGCAGAAAACAATACATGCTGCACATTTTTACTCTCCCTCACCCTCCGTCTGCAAGCAGTCCTCACCTGCTGTGCCAGGGAACCTTACTATAAATAACAGATGCAACAGAAAGGTAGATTTAGTACTGTACCTTGGTTAAAAAAACATACGTTTGCTGTGCTTTTTGGTTGCGGCACCTCTACATCACAAGTCTTTCCTTACAAGCACGGGATCTGTTGCTTACCCACCTGCTGACACCACTTAGACAAAAGCAAAAACTATCTGTGTTAAAAACGGCGCAATGAGCACTTTTAAAGTTAAAGGACAATGGAAGGTGTTAAACTGCTTATAATTACATAGTACAAAGTTTAAGTTGAAGTTGATCGCTGTAATTACAGTAATTGCTGGCAGTCGTGAATTCGATTAAGAATGTAATTAAACATAATCGCTTGTAAACAGCTGCCAGCACTACAGTTGGGGGACACAATGAGAGTTCGTTAGATAGGGAGGTTTGGAATTTCGGGGGTCAGATAAACAGGGTTTGACTGTACCACAATCCATCAGGCTCTATACACACTCCACTCAGCCCTTTTTTACAGCTTGAGGTAGACACTTGGTTAAACATTATTGTTTCTCCTTCTAGTTCGAACAGGGAACAAAAACATTTGTTTCCACCACAAGAACAAACGGTCACAGCGGAGATAGTTCGAACAGTCTCAATCCTTAATTTCTGAGGAACAGTCCAGCAGCACCATCCACTAGGAACAGTCTCTTTTAAAGATTTCTTCTTTAACTAGGAACAGCCAAATAACTTGTGGAATAGTCCTGGCATAGCACAGGTGCTGGGTGTCTTCTTCTAAATGTCAGACCCTCTGCCATGTGGAAAACAGTAGACAGGGTCTGGCTTGGTAGTTTCATTTGCAAATGAGTCAGCCGATATTACATCGTTTTTCATGCGATAACCAGCAGCCACATCCTGGACAAGAGAATATTGTTTGAATAACGTTAATCCTGCCCAGGTTTTCTGGGTGATCTCCTGAGTTCGTGGGCCCAATGACTCGTATCGCTGTTGGAGCTTTGGACCATCCTCCAAAACACCCAGTCAGGTCACTTTTCCTCTATGAAGTCCCATAGCCTCTCTGGGACATAAAGGTATTCAGCACTTAGATACTCAACATGCATTCTACAACTCACCCACCTCTCTGCTTTCGACCACTGAGGCAGGTCTTGAACACTAGTCTGCTAGGTGGTATCTGGCTCAAACCACACCTGAGTCCTATATGGTATGTTCACTGGGTTGTTACTCAAAAGTCCATCCATCCTGACATGGGTGGTCTTGCACAGCACTGGGAGGTGTGGGGTGTTATCTGGCTGCTGTAAAGTAGGGCTCTCATAATGGCAAGGAATGGCTTGATACATCTCCTGGTCAGCAGATTGATAGACCTTCGGGGATTGTCCAGGAGGCAGTGCAGCTGGTATCTCCCACACAACTCCATTCTCTTGTTCCTCCACCTTCACCTTAACCAGAGTACTTAAAAAGGGAAACTCTCCACCTGGGGCATCTGAACAGACACCGTTGCTAGGTAGAGGACGTGCAGCCAACCCCTGGGCCCTGGGGGTCACCAGTTTTAAGTCCCTGTCCCCTGCCTGTCCCTCTGCCAACAGGATAGTCAACGGTGGCAGGTACTGTGAAGCTGGGCAGATGGCTGTGCCCCATAGCACCCTCACAAGTGTCGTCCTCCATGGCCTCCATGACTACATCAGGAGGCCCCTTACTTGCTTCCACCGGAGGAACAGGCAGCTTTACATCCTCAGATTATTCAAATGGCTTGGTCTCCTCAAATACATCCAGGGTCCCTTGAGATACCAGGGATGTAGCGCCCACTGATGCCAGAGCAGGGTAGGGCCAGGCATAGCTGAAAGGGGTACCCTCAAATAGTCCTAATGAAGGGCCCCTGGAACAATCAGAGTACAAGAGCAGCTGAACTATTCCCTCTTCTCGAAATCCGCAATGCACACATCTCTCCTCTGCCGCTCCTCCTCCTGCTGACTTCCACAGCCAGGACAATAGGGAAGCTGGGACGATGGCCTGGGGGTCATCGAAAGGACCTTCTCGGCCATAACTGTTTTTTTTTTACTTTTTTTCCGTAAGTTACATCTTGCTACCATGAGCTCGAGGAGAAAATCAAGTCTTCTCTGCACATTCCTCACATGTCCAATGCCTGAGCCAATCAGTGGCATCACTTCAGCCCAGCTGACCTCTCCCTCTTGCTGCCAAGAACTTTCTCTTGCTAGGAGACAGAAAAGAGCACCAAAACACCCCACAATGGTGGTCCCTAGTGACGCATTACCAAATATCCAGGCCTACTGACAATGGGGAGCCTAGCCTCATTTAGTCCACCCCTAAGCACTTGGTCCTGATTCCAAACTCTCCTGGATGAGCCCCCACATTTGTAACCCCCCCCCTTTAGCCCCTCAGTTTTTCTAGGAGTCTTGATGGTAATCTGGGGGGAGGGTACAAACTGAAAACCCTCCAGGGAGGTAAAGCCAAAAGATCATAAAAAAACAAGGCTTTACCTCGACAGCAGTTCTAGCAGCATAGTGCAGATTGTGATACTCCCATGGGCATCAGTTTACTACCCCCTGCAACTTCAGGCTGAGCCAGGGGAGACAAAACTGAAATAGCTTCTTTAAAGGAAGGAATCAGTTATTTCATTCAATAATCCCAGCACACATGAAGTGAAAAACAAAGACAGAAATTCAGTTTCTCACCTTTAAAAATTAAATAAATTCAGTGCACAGCTGCATGGAGCCAGGAGACATAACAGGTGTAGGGCATAAGACAGAAGGTACTAAAACAGTACCAGGCTGATACAAGTGCTTCAAACAGGCCTAGAAAATTAGACCAGGTGCAGACTCCACGCTGATACCCCAGAGCCGAAGTAAAGCTCAGGACCTTTGAGGGTATGGAAGCATGTCCAAAACCAATACCTGGGGGAGTGCCTTACTCCCCCACCCCGAAGTAACTGACATTGGGGATGCAGCCTTAAACCCATACCACAGCAGCCTTGAAAACCTTGCCTGAAAACCAACCAAATTGTAACCCTCTTCCCCATGACATAGAATGCCATCTTGAACTACAGCATGAACGACACGGCTCTATCCTTTCTGTTACACTCTCCATGCATTCCTTTAATGGGCCTAACATGGAACCTGCCCCAGACATGGGCACAGCAGACCCAATAAAACAAGATCCCAGAATGCACCCACCCACTTGCCCATGGCAGCATGCCACACCAGGAAACCTCCTCAGAGCTGCCACCTCCAAGGGGCCCTGCTGTAGCCCTGCCACCACCATGATAGCCCCACTACCATACCTGTCTTTTTGGAGCACTACGGCTCCCTAACCCAGCCATGATGGACTTATCTCCAGCTGCCGTCCTTCCAGATTGCTGAGCTCTCAGGACCCCAGTCCCCAATGGTCACCATACTCCTGACACCCTCCCCATCGGAAAATAAAAGGATAATCCACATAGCCATCGATGCTTAGACAAGTCGGTACCTCCTGGGCCAGGGGTTTGAAACCCCAGCCCGGTTTGCCTTACATACAGCCTGCCAGCTTCCCTCTTGTAGGGAACCCTCCTCCTTTTAAACCCAGGCATGGAGCAACGCCCCCTTGGGGGCGGAACATAGGATGCCCAAAAAAGGAACCTAGCCAACAGGGGAGAACACAGTATAGTAAACCAGCTCTGAGAGGGGTGGCTTACACTATTCTCCAGGCCTTCTGCCTACCACCATTCCTCTACTGGTTGTCCATATCAGTACCAGTCTGATACCCTGCACTATACCTCTCTAAAACTAACCCCTTTCCCACGTGGCCTCCCTCCCAAATGTGTTTTGCCTTATCTTTGCCTGTAACTATTTAGTTTTCCATCCTATCTCTGACACCCTTGCTCTGGGGATTTCTTGCCAGTTCTCCCACAAGTGGCCTAGCCCCTTGGTTAGCCCTGGCACAAGCGTGCCCCTTTACTAGTTTAAATGCCTTGATACATAGGCCTCAAACCTCTGCCCCAAAGCTCTGACTACCTCTCTGGTGGGATGAAGACCATCCTGACTGAACAGTCTTCTCTCCCCGGAAGTCTGCCCAGTCCCCCATAAAGTCCAACACCTCAGCAGAGCACCAGCCCTTCAGCCAGCCATGGAATTTTGAGTTTTTAGCTTCCTGCACTATCCCTTCCTTTGCACAGTGAGCATCTCTGAGAGGGTCACAGTAATAGTCAGGCTTCTGAACCTACTGTATTTTTGAGGGCCCTGAAGCTGTCCTCAGCATCCTTCAGTTCTCTCCCAGCTTGTTTTTTTGCCCCTATATGGGCAATTATATGTGGCTTCCTGTTCACATCCCTGACCACCCCACTTATTCTACTGCAAATCCTGTCTGCTGTTGTCCTTGGGATACAATGGACCACCTTTCCCCTCTGGTCCTGAGCACAGACCAGGGTCTCCATACCACTTACAATGGAGTCCTCTGCTATAAGCACTCTCCTCTGGTTTGATTTCTTCTGGCTAGCCTTCATCACCACAGGTCTTACTCTGACTGGAGTCCAAAGTGTAACAGTTGGGGGCGTAGCATTATCCATCTTACCCAGTGGGGAGAACTGATGGCAATTGGAAATGTCAGAGCTGCAGACTCTCGCTTGGACAGCCACCCACCTGAGGCCCAGCCTTACCCACTACCTTCCAATCCCTGTTCCAATCTCTTGGTGGATGCAGGAGAAGGGAGTGACAGTTGGGCTCACCAGTTCTCACTCTGATCTTCACTGTAGCTGCTGTATCATAGACCTGGCTGCAGACGGTTTACGGTGCAGTGCATCGGTGCTGGAACGGTTTGAAAAGCGGTAGGGCCAAGGATGTAAGGGGTAAATTCTCCCCTATTAAATACATTAACATGATTGCAAATACTGATACTTATTAAAATGGTGGGGCCATGGACCTAGTGCCCCCCCTCCCATTTTGGCACCTATGGTGCAGTGCCTCAAGCTTCCTAAAGACTGGGCAGCACCCACATCTCTGAAGTGTTTTGCAGAATAGTGTGGCTCCACAGGCCATGTAGCTTACTAAGTCCTCTCCTCTACAACATTCCTGTGCCACCTTTGGGCCCCAAACCATACTCCTTGCACAGAATTATTTGGTTAAGCTGCCCTACTCCAAGTTTTAGAAGCTAGTATGAAATACAGCAGAATGCCACTGAACATAACAAGTTACACAATTCCACAAGTCCTTATTCCAGATATGGTTCATTCCATGCTAGCAGTATAAGCTGGCCATGTGTGGCCTTTCCCCAGAAATGGGTGTCAGAGCCCTGTAGATGACTTCTTTACAGTGATGCTATGGGTTGCAATACCTGTACTACCTGCCTGTGCATGTCTCTTTCTAAAGTACCCTACATCTAGCTGTTGTGATATGTACATAAAGAAACCCTAACCTTGCCCCTGGCAAACAGAATCCTCTGTGGAACTGCAAACTACCTGCAGATGCTGCCCTCCTGCTCCATGACTCTCACGCCCAGGGGTCTTGAATACTAATTGGTCCTGAATGTTCCTGGATTGCTTAGCCCTATGGGAAGAAATACAGTGCTGCTAGCACTTAAGTAGTGCTAGGCAGTAACATGGGTGGATCCCCTGCAAGATGGAGCAGCAAGTGGCCGACATCTCTACCCATCTACCCACTATAAAGACCAATCTCCCTCCCTCCCCCAAACACAAATCAGCCCATGATTTATCTATGGAGACAAAATATCCAGGCACAATAAACATATAAAAACAGTTAATCTGACCACAAAGCTCTATAATCCACAGGGCTTAATTGCTCTGCTCAGCTGTGCCCCGCTGCTTCAAATGGTTGAAGCAGGGCTTGCAACAACTATTTCTACAGGTGCTACTAGTGCCTGATTGGTGCAAGGCAGTCACATGAGTGGTCCCCCTGCATGATGGCACTGCAAACGCCTGCTGACTCCTGCCCCTCTACTCCTTGCATTACCCGCCCTCCTCTCGACCTCCATTTCCCACATACAAATCAGCTCAACAATCACCTGTGGAGAAAACACAGAAGCACAATAAACCACTGCCTTCTTGCAATGTCTGGCCACCTTTAGGTCATCCGATATAACTACACGCAGGTTTCTTTCCTGCTTGGTAGTCGTCAATACCATTCCACCCATTTTGAACTCAGCCCCTGGTTTCTGAGCCCTAAGTGCATTATTTTGCACTTTTTCACACTGAAATCCAGCTGCCATACTCTTGACCACTCCTCTATTTTGCCCAGGTCTTTCCTCATCCTTTCCACCCCCCTGGAGTATCCATCCTATTGCAGATTTTGGTGTCATCCACAAAGAGGTAGACCTTCCCCTTCCAGCTCCTCTTCAACATCACTTATAAAGACATTGAAGAGGTTTGGTCCCAGTACTGATCCCTGAGGCAGCCCACTGGACACCCTCCCTTCCTCGGACTGAACTGCATTTACCACCACCCTCTGTTGCCTCTCCCCCAACCAATTTCTCATCCAGTTTACAATCTTTGGACCCACTCGTAAACTACCTAGCTTGCTTACTAGTCTCTTATGTGGAATGGTGTTGAAAGCTTTACTGAAATCTAGGTAGGCCACGTCCATTGCTCCACTGTGATCTAGTTTCTTGATCACCCAGTCCAAGAAATCTATCAGATGTGCTTGACAAGACCTCCCCTCTGTGAAACCATGCTGCCTTGGGTCTTGTAATCCACTGGTTTCAAGATATTCCACAATCTTTTCCTTCAGCAGTGATTCCATCAATTTTCCCACCATCAATGTCAGGCTGACTGGCCTATAATTGGCAGCCTTCTCCCTGCTACCACTTTTGTTTAGTAGGACTACATCTGCCCTCCTCCAGTCTCCAGAAGCACTTCTCTTTCCAGTGAGTTGCTAAACAGAACTGTCAGAGGTGCAGCCAGTATTTCCCTCATTACTATTGGCCATGGGCTCCCTCAATACCCTCCCTTACCATATATGAATTTGGGTTTTGTGGCCCTATGATGTGAATATCAAAAGTACTTACACAGATACATAGAGGTTGAAGGCAGAAAAAGGCTCTTGGCCAAACCAGTCTGCTCATCCTATCATCCTATCTAACTATTCTTCCTTACTCTTACTGTCTCCCCCTTTTCTAACTAAACCCACAAGCCTGTCCCAACCCCAAGCTGCTGATCAATTTGGCCTGTACCACTTTTTCAGGTAGCTTATTCCACTTATCAACCACCCCTTCCATGAAGAAGTGCTTATGGATGTCCTAATCTCCCCCTTGCCAGCTTCAATGAATTCCCTCTTGTCTCTGTGTTTGGCTCAAGGTGAATAGTTTCTTGGTGTTGACCCTACTTCTCTCATGCAGGTGTTTGTATGTCACAGTCACTTCACCTTTTTCTCTCCTTTTCTCAACGGATTACATATTTAAGTCCTGCAGCCCCTCCTTGTATGTCTTATCTCCAATGAAAGATCCAGAAGCAAATAGTTTGATACCTTTTATTGGACCAACATAGATGTTATAAACAGTTTTCTTTTTGTAACATCTATGTTGGTTCAACGAAAGGCATCAAACTATTTGCTTCAAGATCTGTTCTGACAAGGACCAATACGGCAACTAATCTATTTCTGTCTGTTATCCCAAAGGGCACATTTTAGTTGCCCTGTGTTGTAATGCCTCCACATTGTTGCAGTCCTTCCTCAGGAGTCAGCATCAGTACGTTGTGCAGTATTCCAGGTGTGGCCACACTGGTGACCTGTACAATGGCAGGATCACCTCTCATCCTGTACTGCTTATACCCCTCCCTATGCAACCCAGCATTTTGTTTGCTTCACTCACCCCCCGTTGTAATGTGCAGATATTTTAAGGTCTCTGATATCATCAGCCTTAAATTATTTTCCTGTTGTAGTGCTATCAAGCACCACCACCACTCCCATCTCGTATTGCACCCTTGGGTTCCTTCTGACAATGTGCATTACTTTACATTGTTTAGTGTTAATGTTCAGATGCCAAATCATGAACCAGCTCTCCTACCTGTCCAGTTCCTCCCTTAGCTCTCTTCTCCCTTTCTCCATGTCTACCCTTGTGAAGATTTTTGTATCATCTGCAAAGAGAAGGATCTTACCCTTGTCTCCTGCTATGGTTACCTAGTGGAAAAACTCAACCAGATTAGTCTGGCAAGACCTTCCCCTCATAAACCCATGTTATCTGGGGTCTTGCAACCTGTTTTGTACTAGGAAGTCCATCAGGTCCTCCCTCAGTAGAGACTCCATGATTCTCACCACTATAGACATCAAGCTGACTAACCTATAGTTCCCTGGCTCATCCCGCTTCCCACTCCTATATACTCTTATGACATCTGCTGTCCTCTAGGCCCTAGGGACCAATCCCCTGTTTGGTCCGCAATTGAAAATGTTCACTGGTGGCCCTGCTATAATCACTGCTACCTCACGTAACAGCCTCAGGTGTAAGCCATCAGATCCATATATTCATCTACTTTCAATCTTGCTAGCTTTTACGGCACCCTTTTCACTGTTATCCAGACCTTCCCTAGTGTCTTTTCTCATCCCCCTGCTTACCCCACAATCTAGCAGGGGCCCATCCTTCTCCTTAGTAAATCCTGAGCAAACAAATTTTTTCAGTAACTCTGCATTCCTCTTGTCTCCCTCTTCCCACTCCTTTCTGTTCTTTTTTTTTTATAAAGGTGTTGCTACCTTCGAGTGAATGGGTGGCTCTTCCGACCTGTCCCATGTCCTGTGACAGGCATCCACCTCCTCCAGTACTTGGTATGCATCTCCCATGGATTCTCCCTGCAGCGGGCTGGAAGAGGGAGTGCTGTCCTCCTCCCCTGACAATTATATCCAGAGTGGTTGGCTTGGATGGTTGAGGGAGCCACAGGGAGAGAGGCAGGGCTTCATGTTGCCCGTCCTCCCATTTTCTGTTTTTCTGTGTCCCCTAGTCCCCTGCTATAGCACCAGTACACATGTGTGTGTGGAGCTGCACATGTCCTGCACAGTCACAGCTCCTCCCTTCGAGTCGCTCGAGCCTGCACTACCACTGGGCTTCCACTCAATGGTTGTCATGGGCTGAGACAGCCAGCGACCCCTCCACAGAAGAGGAGAGCATCCTTTATTATATTACATTTTTGTAAATATTGTAACTGATCAATACGTATCAATATCTTTCATTTGTATTTAAATGACTGTTGTAACACTGTATGATGTATGTATGAAGGACCCCATTGAAAATCAGGCTTGGCTCAACTGGGCTATACTTTTCTTGGCAGCTAAGAATAAGCAATTACTACTACTACTACCAGAGCTGTCCTGGAATGCTCGATCCTCTCCCACTTCACCGACGCCCGGCAACCCATACTCATTCCTGAACATGGGATGATGGTGTGGCAGGAGGTAAGGCTTTCAATGCCTCAGCCCCCCACACCACTGGGCCAGCACTCCTTTCTGTTCTTAAGCCACATTATACCCCATTTGACCTTGCACTTCTCTTGGATGCAGCTGAAGAAAGTACAGTTATGTAAGAACTTACCATAACAGTAGATCTTTGAAAGAGTTCTTGCAGTAAGCAATCACCTTGAGGACTGCGCCCCCTGGTGACAGAACCACACAGAAACTTTAGCCAGCAGTGTCTGATGGGGGACCACCCACCCGATGTCACGTGACCGATGTCAGTGTGACACTATATAGTGGGCAATCCCCTTGCCCCCCCTTCCAGTTCTCCCGCTGAAGGAGGCTCTTGGAGCCTGAAAGAAGCAGATGGAACAAGAGCAGTCAATAAACTTGGGGGAAGGAGGGAGGGAGGGGAAAAAGGTTACCTACTGCCAGAGCCTCTATTGAAGAGCTACTGTTATGGTAAGTTCTTACATAACTGTATTATCTTACTTCGAGAGGGCTCTTGCAGTAGGTAATCACCTTGAGGACTGAGTCCCAAGCAGTGTGAATCAGAAAAAACTGAAACACGGGAGGCAGGAAAGCTGCAGAGAGATCAGGTAGCTCAGGACAGGAGACCCTGAAGCACAGCTAGGCCAAAACCTGCCCTTTGCCTAGAGGCAATGTCCAGACTGTAATGCTTTGTGAAAGTGTGGACAGAACTCCAAGTAGCTGCTGCACAAATATCCGCAGCTGACACATTCTTGAAACAAGCAGCAGAGGCAGCCATACCGCTGGTGGAATGGCCCTTAACCTCCCCCGGGAGGGTTTCCTATATTTCTGATAGCAGAAAACAATGCAGTTTGCCAACCATTTAGACAGATATTGTTTGGAAACTGCTGTGTCCTCTTGCTTCAGTGTGAAAGAAATGAAAAGTTGGTCCATTTTCTGGACTGACTTGGTTCTATTAATGTAATAGCGTAAAATTCTATGAACATCTAAAGTATGCAGAAGTGCCTCCCCTCGATTAGAATGCTCGGGGTAGTAGACAGACAGTTGAATGGACTGGTTCAACATAAATTCCGAAACCACCTTTGGCAAGAACTTAGGGTTTGTACGCAGAGCAACTCGGTCTCTGTGAAAAATCAAATAAGGCTCCTTACACATCAGGGCCTGAAGCTCGGAAATCCTCTGAGCAGAAGTGACAGCAACTAAAAATAGCACTTTCCAGGACAAATAGTGCATCTCGCAAGAACCAGCCAGCTCAAAGGGAGGCAAGGTCAACTTTTCTAAAACAAAATTAAGATCCCATGGTGGCGCAGGACTGTGCACTGGGGGTTTCAGGTGTAGGATCCCTTTCAGAAAGGTCTTGGAGACCTCCAATTGAGCCACAGTTTTGCCTTCCACCAGAATGTGGTAAACAGAAACAGCCAACAGGTGGACCTTTAAAGAAGAGTAGCTCAGGGCCAAGTCAAACAGGTGCAGGAGATACTCCAGAATTTGTGGTACTGGGCAAGAAAAAGGGTCCCAACCCTTCGAGGTGGCCCATATGATGATACATTTTCACTTCATGGCATACATAGTCCTTGTAGAGGGCTTTCTGGCCTCTACCAAGACCTGTGCTACTCAGGAGGAATCCCTGAAACGAGACACAGCTATGACCTGAGGGGCCACGCGTGAAGATAAAGGGACTTCAGCTCCAGATGGACCAGCATGCCTCTCCTGAGACAGGAGATCATGACAGAGGGGCAGGGGAACCAGGAGTTCCACTGCCAACTTCTGTAGGAGCAGAAACCAAACTCGCCAAGGCCAAAATGGGGCTATCAGAACCATATGTGCCCCTTCCATCTGCAGCTTGAGCAGCACCTTCTGCAGAACTGGAAAGGGAGTTAAAGCATACAAGAACCTCCCTGTCCAGCAAAGAGATAGTGTGTCTTACCAGAAGACATCAGCCCTGGGAGCGAGCGAGCAAAACCTGGGAAGTTTTGCATTGTATGGGGAGGCGAACAGATCTATGTATGGACGAACCCATAGGTCAAAAATATGTTTGACTACCTCTTGCTTGAGCTCCCACTCATGAGCTCTGACTCTAGTGTGGCTGAGACTGCCCACTAGACATTTTGCACACTTGAAACATGAACCACCGTGAGGTGAACTGGATGCAGGACTGCCCACTTCCACACCCGCATCACCTCCCTGCAAAGAGGATATGAGTGAGTGCCTCCATGTTTGCTAAGATATCACACTATGCACATATTGTCTGACTGGACCAACAGAGTGCCCTGGCAAAGCAGGTGCTAAAAGGCTGGAAGGGCATAAAGCACCACTCTCATCTCCAGAACATTTGTGTGAAGATGGGACTCTGCCAGAGACCAGAGACTGTGTGTCCTGTGGTTTCCCAAATGAGCACTTCAAGTCATCCCTGATGCATCCATGGTCAGGGTATGGGAGGGAGGAGGAAAATAGAATGGAACTCCTCTGGTGAGATTGTCTAGATCCTGCCACCAGAGGAGATTCTGCTGCATCGAACTGGAGGCCTTGGCCATTTGGTCCAGGTTGTCCAACCTCTGATCCCACTGCATCCTGAGCATCCGTTGAGAGATATGCTTGTGGAGCCAGGCCAAAGGAACAGTGGGGATGGCCACTGCTATGAGGCCAAGAAGGCGAAGGATAGACCTGCCCGGAACCCGCCTGCCAGAGCCTATCAATCAAGCCTGTTCTTTCAAAGTTTCTGCCCCATCCAGAGGGAGGAACGCAATGCCCTGGGCCATATCCAACACCGCTCCAATGAACTGAAGGTGTTGGGAAGGTAAATGTTGGGACTTCAAGAGATTTACAGTGATCCTGACTTGTACAAAGAGGTCCAGGGTGGCAGACAGGGAAAGTTCCAACTGCTTCCTCGACGGAGCTGACAGGAGCCAGGCATCAAGGTGGGGGAACACACAGTGGCCCTGACGTCTCAGAGCCGCTGCCACTACCATCAGGCACTTGGTAAAAACCCAAGGTGCTGAGGATAGGCCAAAAGGGAAGGCCATGAACTGGTAGTGCTTCCCCTGAGAGGTGAATTGGAGGTAGCAGCGATGGCTCTGAAAAATCGGGATATGCAAGTAGGCATCCTGCATATCCAGAGCACAGAGTCACTGTCCCTTGTGCAGGAGGAGCAGCAGGCCTGGGAGAGTCAGCATCTGGAATAGTTTGTACTCTGTATACAGATTCAGGGTGCTGAGGTCCAAAATGGGATGCAGATCTCTCATTTTCTTGGAGACCAGGAAGAAGTGTGAGTAATACTCCTTCTCTACCTGGTCGGACGGAACCAGCTCTGTTGTCCTTTTTAGTAAGAGAGCCTTGATCTCCTCCTTTAGGAGGGGAATGTGCATCTTTGGGTACTGGGACACTACTGGAGGCCTATCTGGAAGCTTTTCTAGAAACTCCAGAGTATGGCCTTGTCTGACTAACTGAAGGACCCACCTGTTGGTAGTTATCGCCCGCCACCCTGGCAGATGACTAGAAAACCTTCCACCCACTGACTCCTCCACAAGACTGGGAGGAGGGTGGGTGGATTCCGAGTCAGGTGAGGGAGGGGGGCTGGGAAGAGCCATGCCTGAAGCTCTCTTGCAGGAGGGGCGGTTGAAGCTGACTAGGCCTGATGTTTAGGCTGATGCCTGGCCATCTGTTGCTGCTTCAGCTGCCACTTCACCTGGTGCTAAAGGGCTTTCTTGTCTGAAACTTGAGGCTGTACATGGTATGGACCGACCTAAGGGCCATGCCCCTGCCCTGCAAGCTAGTGATGATATCTTGAGCATCAACACCAAAAAGAACTGATTCCCCTGAAGGGAACATCCTGTATAGCCACCTGGACATCCTGTGCCAGGCTGGATACGCTAAGGCAGGAGAATCTCCGAAGGCTAACTGCCGTGGCAACTCCCCTGGCAGAGGAGTCCACAGCATCCTAAGTGGCTCACAAGGAATGCCTGCAGGCAACCTTGACAGATTGAATAGAGTCCGCCAGAAGGGACTTAGACTCAGAGTCTGGGAGCTCTTCAATAGCCAGCCCCAGCTGACTAAAGAGAGATTTCTGGTAGACCAACATGTGGGCTACGCAGTTCAAAGCGCGAATGGCCAGAGTGGATGAAGAGTAATATTTCCTGCCAAACTGGTTGAGTTGCCTCGACTCCTTGTCAAAAGGGGAGGTACTCATATGCCTCGGCTTAGACGATCTGTCGTGAAACGCATCAATGACCATGGAGTCCGCCTTGGAGTGGACTCTGAGATGGTCCTTGCCTTCAGGCGTCTGATACGTGCGGTCCACTTTCTTGGCTACTGCTGGTATAGAGGATGGCATCATCCAGATTGTTGATGTGAGATCTTCATGTGGCTTGAGCCAGGGAGGCGTGAGAACATGCTGACTACTAACAGTGTCAGCGTGGCTCAGTTGGCAGCACATCTGCCTCTGGACCAGAAGGTTGTGGGTTCTCGTCCCACACCAGGATTGGACTTGCACCTAAAAATCGCTGGCATCCGAGTGCAGTATTGGGGGGGTGCTGTACTGCTGGGGTGTGCCGTCCTTCGGATGAGACGTTAAACCGAGGTCCCTTCTACCCATCCTGGTGTTGTCCTGGTGGGTGTCCAGGTGGAAGTAAAAGAACCCAGGGCACTCTTCGCAAAGAGTAGGGAACATTCCGTGTCCTGGCCAACATTCCCCTTCCCATAAAACGGTTCATGCAATTATCCAGGCTGTGTGTGGGTGATGATGTGCGATATGGCTACCACCACACATTCGGTCACTTCACTACCAGTCTAGCATTGCTTGTAAAGCGCTTTGGATGTATGAAAAGCGCTATATAAATACTGATTCTTCTTCTTCTTCCTAGATGTCCATATGCTCAGCTAGCCTCTGACGTTTGGGATCTTGAGCATCTGACTTCCAGTCATAGACCTCCATGATTTTCTTGAGGAGGTCAGTGAAGGAGGGTTCCTCAGAAGGAGATTTGGGTGACTCCTTGAGTGTCGGTTCTTCTGGGGAAGCAGTCTCAAACCCCAAAATGGAAGAAGAGGAATTATCTGAATCTGAATCCGGATCCAAGTAAGAGGACTTGACGTCAGGTCAGGAAGGCTCACTGACATCGGGAAGGGGCTCCACCTTCCATCTACCCTGATGGAGGCACCAATGATGGGTGGTGAGGGGCTGGTGCAGGAGAAGGCCTCGGCGGGGGATCCACCAGGCCTTGGGGCACCTGCCGAGGGGACGGCGGCTGTCCAACTCAGAGATGAGTTGAGTTTTAGTCTTGGATCCATGACTGTAGGATGGCCCAGAAGTCTGCCTGAGGCTGAGGAGGCGGAGGTGGCGGGTACACTAGTGGGTACCCAGCCGGTAACCCGGGCATCGGATAACCCGGCAACGGGTAGGGTGGCGGTGGGTATCCTGGAGGAGGAGGATAAGGGGCTCTATAACCTGGCAGGTGATAGTCTGATGGTGGGTAGCCAGGTAAGATGGGGGAGTAGGCGTTAGGTAGCACAACGGAGGATACCCTAACAGAAGCCCAGACAGTGGAGCTGGAGTGCCTGAAGGAGGACCAAAAGCTACTGCAGAGCCCATCCCAGAGAGACCCAGAAGGACAGGGTCAAACATCGGCCCAGCAGGTGGCAGACGCATGGACGGGGTCGGGGCCCCCACCGGGAAACCCAACAGAGAAGGACCCTGATGTCCACTGGGAACTCCCAAAGTAAGATCCAGGGGGGGGTCATAGGATGGTCCCTGTGGCAGGGCAGACTTGACCACAGCGGAAGACTTCCCCAAGGAAGAGGGCCGCTGCTCACCCACAGGGCCCGAGGGCAGTCCCAGGTGGGATGGGGACCTGTCCTGGTGTCTCTCCTTCTCCTTCCTCTTCTTGTGCCTGGAAGTCTCAGTTGGGGAAGAAGAAGTGCTACAGAGTTTTTGGAGCTCCTTTTCCAGCGTGGCCATTTTTTGTTTTAGCAAATGGGCCTTGAGGGCCTACTGGCAATGCTTCAGAGTGGCCTGGTTAAAGCTGGAACAAGCCTCACAATCCTTGACCTGGTGCTCCAGGCCTAGATAGAAGAGGCAGAGAATATGAGAGTCTTTGTGCGGGAGCTGCGTGCTGCACGAAATGCAGTTATTCTTATGCGACTCGATGGAAGATGGCGATGACATGCACAAAAACTAATAAAACACTGTTTTTTAAAGAAAGAACAATGGATACTCATCTGTGGAAGCAGTTCAACTGCAACGTATAATCTCCACAAGGTCCAACGTGTTCAGGTCGATGGCGGGAGTAAACTGGAAGGAGGGCATGGGGACCACCCACCATATAGTGCCATGCTGACATTGGTCACATGATGTTGGGTGGACAGTCCCCCATCAGACACTGCTAGCTAAAGTTTCTGTGTGGTCCTGATGACAGTGGGTGCAGTCCTCAAGGTGAATACCTACTGCAAGAGCCCTCTCGAAGGAAGCTCATCTTATCCCCATTCTTCACCCCTGTTGCCAACCAGAGCTTTATCTCTGCTTTGGCCTCCCTCACCTTCCTGTTTTTTTTTTTTTTGTTGTTGTCGCTTCCAGGTACTTCACGTTGTCTTCCTCCCTTTGACTTCCCTTTTACTAGGAAAATGCCTCCCTTTTGACTCTTACTGCTGCCCTTGCTTAGGCTGTGACCCACAATGCCCCTTAGCTCTTTTTCCCCTTGGATACGATCACAGTTGAGCTACCTGCTGCTTCTATTATCACCTTTTAAAATTATTTCCACTTTTTTCGGCATCCCCTACATTCACTATATCCTTCATGCTTATCTCCAATTTATCCCTCATTTTGCCAAACTCTGCTTTTTTGAAGTCCCATACCCTTGTTCCTTTTGCCCCATTGCCTATACCAAACTGTATCTCCACTGCTACTGTCCTGTGGTAACTGGAACTGAGTGACTCCAGGACTGCTACATGCTGAATGCTCTCACTGTTGGTGAGGACCAGATCCAGTAAGTCCTTCTCCCTTGATGGACCATGAACTAACTGTTCTAGGAATGCCTCCAGGCAGGCATCCACCAGAATCTGGTTCCTAATACTAGCCATGATAAAGACTTTATAGTCCATGTCTGGCATGTTTAAATTTCCAGCTACCACCACTTCTCCAAGACTGGCTGACTTCTTAAGTGTCTCTTCTGATTTCCTGTCTTTCTCTTGATCCTGGACCCACGGCCTGAAGCCCACTCCAATCCAGATTTGTTTCACCATTCCCTATTGCTGCTACTACTCACAGGATTTCAAATTCACCCCCCCCCCTTTAGACAATCCATTTCAATTGCTTCAATCCCCTCCTTACCATACAGTGCTACCCCACCCATGCCCTTTGCCATATCCTTTCTGAATAACATGTAGCCTTGTATGGTCATGTCCCAGTCATGGTTCAAGGTTCCCCACATTACTGTTACTTCCACCAGGTCATGTCCCCCCTCCGTGACGACTTCCTGAAGTTTCGGCATTTAATTGCCCAGACTCCTTGCATTGACACATGCCATTTTCCAGCATTGCCTCCTAACCCCTTCCCTCTTTTACCTATACTCCAAAACTAGTTTGCTTGATCTTACTGAGTTCAATAGGGAGAGACCAGCAAGGCCCCCGTCCCTTTATCTGTGTCATTCTGTGTTTGCCTTGTCACTCGGACTCTTCCCTTACTAGTTTAAACTAGTTATGTGCTACACCCACCTCTCTCCCAGAATCCTTCTGCCCCACTTAAGAAAGTAAAGTTACTAAGTTCAAACCTTTCTTGTTCAACTCCAGGACTGATTACAAAAACTTGTTTTTCATACTCACTCCTGCCATTTATTGGCAGGTTAATCACCTCAGCTGTAGTTCAGAGGCCCCACCGCAAGTCCCTTATCATGACATGATAATGAGCCACGGTCTGTTTTAGGGCATGTAGGCTACTTGGCAATACCTCTGCATCATCATGGGCTTCATTTATCTCAGTCAAGTGGCTAATCAAATGCATTTCAAAGTTCACTGGTTCCTTATCCTGGATCACACGTAGTCTACAGGGTGAAAATGATTGCAAGAGTCATTTTTTCGAAAGTCAAGAAGAACCCCTTCCCTTAAAGAAAAATAAAAAACTTTTCCATTAATATAGGGGTAATGGAATTCCACAATCTATGCTGTTGCTTTCATTGCAGGTACAATTCACAAACCCCACATCTGAAGACACAGCCATACACACAGTTTATTAGAAAGCAATTAAAGTTTGACCACTATCCTTAGGCAGTTTTGGATGTGGGATTAAGTTTCTTTTTACATAAGAACTTCTTTGCTCGAGGGAGTATAAATTTAACTCCCTGAGTCACACCTCAAGCAGTCAATGTCCTTTTTGAGGTGAAGTTTCCAGAACTGACCGCAGTAGTTCAAGTGTGGCCTTACCAAGGACCTGTAGAGAGGCATGATAACCTCCTGCTTCTTACTAGTAATGCCCCTACTAATACAGCTGAGGATCCCATTTGCTTTCTGTGCTGCCTTCTCACACTGTTTTCCTACCTTTAAGTTGTCAGTGATCACTATGTTGAGATCTCGCTCTATCTCTGTTTCTTTGAGTTGATGTCCTCCCAGTGTATACTTATTTCTTGTGTTCCTCCTACCCAGGTCCATTACCTTCCATTTTTTGGCATTACATTTTAACTGCCAAGCCCTGGACCATTCCTCAAATTTTCTAAGGTCAGCTTTCATATTGTCTGCCTAAAGCCGGCCTGGTGGTGCAGAGGGTTGAAGCGCTGGATGCCACACCTCATGCCATGCCAGTGACCCATGTTCAGGAACTAGCCTGGGTTGTCGGAGGTCGGCCGGGGGGGGAGGGAGAGGACTAGAGCTGGCAGCCGACAGGCAGCCCTCTACCCTGGGGATAGAGGTAGCAGGTACCTCGGAGCTTGGCCGCCCTCTGGTGGAGGCTGGAGAAGCGGCACCTCTCAGAGGACCTTCGGCGCTAGGCCGTTCGGGGAAGGGAGGAGGAGACCCTATCTGGAGCTGTGGTACACATGTGCGCCTCCAGGCTCATGCATTACCACTTCCGGGGGTCTCGGGACTAGGTCCATGGGAGAAAATGGATGAAAAAGTGGGGGTCCACCGAGTATGATACCTCCGGACTGGCTCTGGGGATCTGCCAGGTCGCACATGGCGCTACAAGCCCCCGAAAGACCCCGAGTCTGGTAGGCTGGTGGACGGTGATGGAGGACCTGCCACAGGAGGATAAAAAGAGTTAAAAAAAAATGTTGTCTGCCCCTTCCTGTGAGCCCACTCTGTTGTAGAGCTTAGTATCATCTGTGGACAGGCAAACTTTCCCTTCCAAATCATTTGCAAGGTCTCCTATAAAGATGTTGAAGAGGATAGGTCCCAGTACTGACCCCTGCGGGACACCACTGGTTACACTACCTTCCCTCAACAGAGATCCATTTACTAGCACTCTCTGTGTCCTATTGTTTAGCCAGTTGCTGTTCCAATTAACCACCTTTTGTCAGACTCTTGCATGTTTCAGCTTGTTTGTTAGCATTCTGTGAGGGATGGTGTCGAAGGCCTTGCTGAAATACAGGTATACAGTGTTCACTGCCCCTCCCTGATCCACTATTCTGGTGACCCAGTCAAAGAAGTCGATCATGTTGGTTTGACAAGATCATTCCACTGTGAAGCCATGTTGCCTTGGGCCCATTTTTCCAGTATCTTTCAGGTATGCCCCTATCCTCTCTTTTAGTAATGATGCCATAATTTTCCCTACGACTGAGGTCAAACTGACAAGGCGGTAATTTCCTGCCTGTTCTTTGCTCCTGCTCTTGGGCAAGGGCACCACTGTTGCCCTTTTCCAATCTTGAGGTATTTTTCCACTGTCTAGAGACTTGTTGAGCTCAGCCAGTGGTGTGACTAGTTCCTCTCACAGTTCTTTTAAAACTCTAGGGTGTATGCCATCAGGTCCCATGGCCTCGTTTGTCTTGAGTCTACTCAGTTCTTCTAGGACTCTTTCCTTTGTGAAGGGGCTAGTATCCACCCCCTGACCATCGTGCTCTGTCTGACTTAGCGTGGGACCTTTGCCACTGTCTTCTATAGTGAAGACAGAGCAAAAGAACTAATTTAGGGCTTCAGCCTTTTCCTCGTCCCTCACTGCCATCTTACCTTCTTTGGTTGCTATTCGGACTATTCCTCCCTTAGTTTTTCTTTTCTCCATTATGTATTTGTAGAAGGTTTTGCATCCCTTCTTAACACCCTGTGCTATTTTCTCTTTGGTCTGTGCTTTTGCCTTTCTGACTGCCTCCCCTGCCTCTTTCAGCTTTTTCCTGTATTCTTCTCCATCTGCTTCTTGCTTTGTTTATTTAAATTGTGTAAAAGCCCTTCATTTCCCTTTGATTTTGGTCACTACTTCATTTGAGAACCAGAGAGGTCTCTTCCTTCTTCTGGACTTGCTGGTCAGCTTCATGCATTTAGTTGTTAGTGTGTGCAGACCAGTATTTAGGGTATTCCAGCAGTCCTCTACATCCCCCGAGTTTCTGCCTTCCATTATGGATGCAAACATAGTTCGCATTTTGGTGAAGTTAGCTTTTCTGAAATCTATTACCTTGATTTTAGAGTGACTAGTATCTTCCTCCTGGTTTACAGTTAACCAGATTGACCTGTGGTCACTAGTCCCAGATTGGCTCCTACTTGAGCTTCTGAGACTCTAGAGCCGTTTGTGAGCACTAGGTCCAATATTGCTCTGTCTCTGGTTGGTGAGTTCACCAGTTGACGCAGACCTGCTCCCCTCAGTGTAAAGAGGAAATCTTTGCTCCGATCTGAGGATGCTGAGTATGATGACCAATCCACATCTGGTAAATTGAAGTCCCTTACTAGCAGTAATTCACCTGTCTACCATCATCATGATGGTTTCTAAAAGCTCTTTGTCTACATCAGCTTCCTGGGATGGAGGTCTGTAGATGACTCCCACCCAGATGGGAGGTTTGCCTCCAGTTCCAAGTGTAATCCAGGGACATCTGCCTTACTGTGAGTGCCCTGGATTTCTGTTGCACAGATATCTTCTTTTACATACAACGGCATTCCCCCTTCCTTTTTCCCCACCTGGTCTCTTCAGAACAGCATGTAACCCATGATGGTGACATCCCAAGTGTGGTTCCCAGTAAACCAGGTCTCTGTAACTGAGACCCAGTCCAGTTTTGTTTCTGTTATCATGGCTGTAAGATCTGGTATTTTGTTTAGCAGACTGCGAGCATTTACGCACAATGCCTTCCATTCTTGTCTTTGTTGGCCCGCTGCGTGACTAACCCTTTTGGATTGTGAATCCGTGTAGTAATGTCTGGTCCAGGTATTATTGGTATGTACTTGTGCTGGACTAGCTGGTGATGGAGGAGGGACAATTGGCTACCCTTTTGATGCTAGGGATGCCTGTGCCAACCCTCCCCATCCACTAGTTTAAATGACCGATATGTACATCGAACTTTTGGCCTAGAGCTTGGGTTCCCTCCTTTGTGAGGTGAAGTCTGTCAAACCTAAAGAACTCCTGCTCTTAGAAGTCCTCCTAATTTCTGATAAAGTGGTCAATTTCAGTTACTTAAGCCAAAAAACACATTTGGAACTTGGAAAGAGGCAAAGAAGGAAGGAGCAGTGTGAAAATAGATGCTAAACTTCTAAAAAAAAAAAAAAAGGCATACAGATAAGAGACTGTCACTAAGTGGTTGCAATGACTACCTAGTGAAAGACCCCTGATTTGCTCCCCACTGTATCATGCACATCAGGGTCTCAAGCTGTTCCTTACATGGCCTCTAATCACACTGAGACCATGCAGGGAAGGCAGTGGGTGTCTCCATGCAAATAGCCCCCATAGCCATTCGCAAAACAGAATGACTCTCGCTAACACCCTTGCAGGGTTTTGTGGCACCCCTCCACCTGCCTCAGAACTACTTAAAGCAGGTAGTTGGGGGTGTTTCAACTCTAAAAATGTGATTCCAGGAGTGGGCCAGGGATGAACATCAGGTGTGGGCCACTTGAGTACTAGACCTCGAAGGTGTTGCAAAAACAAAACAAAAAAAAAACACGCATTTGTCAATGCCAAATGTTTACATGCATGTTGTGTCAGGTAGGTTTTGGTTGTGTTATAAAGAATGATGATGGCAGAGTTGCATTGTAGTAAGAGAGAGCATTTGCAATGGAGTCCATGAGTAGTAGTGTTTGCCTGGTGTATTTTCATTTCTGAAGCAAGATACAGGATATTGAATGTTTTAAAAATTCTCCTGTGTTTTGCCATGGGCACTATGCAAAAATGAAATATATATGCATGGTGCTGTGGTATTTGCCATTACAAATATGTAATAACATCATCCTACTAAATCCAGAGTATGACTCTACCACATGCATTTAACAGGTAAGCTTAAGGGAAGACATTTTTTAGAAACTGCAAATGGTGGTCATGTTTAATGAGACGAGCAATTAATTACATAAGGAGGCTATAACATGCACAGAAAACCCTTGTGAAGGAAGTCTCCCCAGCTGTGTGACAGAACACTGTGCAATACCTTCCCAAGCTCAGAGTGGTGGTGCATGACAGTCCTGGCCCCTATCCTTGCACTGCCCAGCTGGCTCCCCAAGGTCATCCCCAAATTTAAGTCACCAGCATGGGAACACAACATGCTACCTGCTAGGCCAACATCTGGCCCTGCACACAACATTTCTTCATAATTTTGGGGTTTTTAACATTTTGACCCCAAATTTTTAACAAAGTCTTATGTCCTCCCTTCTGAACATAACAGGTTTCATTTACAAAATATTGATTGAAACGTCATTTCACGCCACAAGTATGAAAACGCATTTTAGGCAGGATTTGAAAAATGACATCTGTCACATTCATGAGATAGTTTGAAAAAATAGCTATGTTGAAATTGTGGGGTCAAAATAAGGAAAATTACCAAAGTCGTGTATGAACATTGAAAAACTACAAAGTACCTTCATAGCTTTGGTTTATTCTTTTTTTTAGATTTTGACACCAAATTTTCAACCTTCTCTCTTTATGACCCCACTTCATGAACCTGGTAGGTGAACTTTTTCAAATCCTTCCCAAAAGTTGATTTTGTGGAGTAACTATGAAGTCGCATTTTGGACCAGATTTGAAAATTTTCACCTACTTTGTTCATGAGGTTGGGTCCCGAAAAGACCATGTTGAAAGTTTGGTGGAAAAATATTGAAAAAGACTATGAGGGACTGTTTCTTTCTTACACCAAAGGTGACACTGGGGATTGGGCACCCCAGTGTCACAGATTTTGGTGCCACCGTGGGAGGCACCCTCGCGTCCTCACACTTTAAGGGGTTGGGGTACACTACATTGGTGGTGCATTACATGAAAGATTCCATTTGCTGCGGGTCTCGGTGTGGGGGGGTCAGTAATTGATTATGTGTTCTGAGCGAGTGGCACAGATGTCTGGCAACCCAAAGAGTGGAAACCCCAGTGTACACGCATGTTAATGGGGTTGGGGCACACTACTTTTAGGGGGTCATTACATGAAAGATGGACTCGGTGGGAAATACACTGAAAGAAGTCCAAGCAGGCTGATAATTATACCACTCAGCTGGCTGATGGGCAGTGTCTTGTAGATGAAAGGATGCAGCTGCTATAGGTTATAGGATGCAGTTGCTATAGGCTGTAGGATGCAGCTTCTATAGGCTGTAGGATGCAGCTACTATAGGATACAGCTGCCTCCTTTCAACTACACAGTTCCTACACATCAACCAGCAAAACAGCATCATGATCAGCCTTGTCTGAGTTGCACTGGATGTAACCAGTGACACACCTCTGAAGGCCACTACTGTGACAATATATTTGCTGTGAATGCATACAAGCAAACAGAAAAAAGATCATTCTCTTGCCCACAGGCTGGCCTAGAGGTGGAACAGATGGTGGTAGCATAGGAGTCTTTGATGATAGTGCTGGTATCCAAGCTCTCCAGACATGAAACAGTGCCATGTGTCTGATGCCATGCCATTTCCAGAGAGCCTTGGGTGTGGCATGTCAACATGTTAGTGAGCATGTATGAGCACCACTAACATCTGGATAAGTGATCTGTATTGCAACCTAGTAGCTGGGGGGGACACCACCCCATGTGGCAAAGTGAGGCCTTTTGTGTACAGCGATGTTTGATGGTGGTGCAATGGGAGCCTGCTTGCACTCTGAATTGGCAATGACACAAACGACTACTAAAGAATCAGGCCTAAGGAGAGGAGATTGTAACAACTAGTAGCATATCAGTTTTGCCGTTCTGACATGCTAGTGTACTATCATATAATGCTATCATTCAGATTTTGCCACCTGTAAGTAAATTGGATGGGAAAGAAAAAAGTGATACTACACCAAACGTCCCAATGTTCTTGTGTTCTGCTACTGTAGGCTTCCATGCTCTTGTGAGATCCTTGTTCTTTGGGACCTAAATGTTAACTGACTTTCTTCTTAAGCCTGTCACTCAGCACATTAGGTCCCTCAGTCTCAAACAATTAATTACTGAGCCCATCATTCTTTATCTCCTCTCTTTTTACTCCTCTCCTCCCACTCTCAAGGTGGTGCTCACCAGCATAAAAATGGTAGGTAGGATGAGGATTGGAGAGCCTCTGGGGTCCAGTGACCACAACGCCATATGGGTCAAAATAGCCCTGGGTACCATTATACCCTCATCAATGGCTGTGGCTCTGGATTTCAGAAGGGTGAACTTTCACCAGATAAGGGAACTAGTTAAGGGTAAGCTGAGGGGAGTGGAGACAATCCTAGGGTGGAGGGCAACAATTAAAGGGGCCATTCTAGAGCCAACTAAGTCATGCAGCATCAGGGAGACAAAGAATGGAGCGAATACCAGTTAAGGATGAGGGAGGCCAAAAAGGCAGTCAGGATGTAAAAGCAGACATGAACTGAATACTGTGGAGGGGTCAAGGGGTGTGGGCAAACAGTTCTTGAGATACATTAAGAAAAAAAGGAAGGCAAAGGGGGAATAATTAGGTTTATGGAGAAGGGCAGGGTAATAGAGGAAGACAAGCAGAAGGCATCCATTCTAAATGACTTTTGCTTTGTTTTCACAGTGGAGGATATTGCACCTTTGCATGAAAGTGACATAAAGCCTGCTGCAAGATGGATCCCAGAAATGAGACAGGTGGTGTCTGTAGGATAAAGGGTCAGAAAAAGCTAGCAGCCCTGAAAATAGATAAGGCTCAGGGCTGGATGTGATGTAACTGAGGGTGCTCAGGGAACTGGCATCACAACTGGATGAACCCCTAGCAGGGATATTCAGTAGCTCCCTGTAGTCAGAGTGGTTCTGAAAGATTGGAGGGTAGTGGACATAGTCCCACTCCTCAAAGGAGGAGACAAAGAACAACCAGGAAACTACAGACCCATTAGACTTACCTCTATAGCAGATAAAGTAATGGAGATAGTAGTCAAAGAGGACCTAGAGGGCTACCTGGAGAGAAATGGGCTCCAGGCAAGGAAGTCTTGTCAAACCAAACTGATAGTGTTCTCTGACTGGGTAACCAGGGCAGTGGACAAGGGATAGGCAGAGGACTTGCTCTGCTTTGACTTCAGCAAGGCGTTGGACTCTGTGCCCCACAGAAGGTTGCTGAAGAAATCATACGATCTGGGTGTTGCACCTGGGTCATGCTTTTATCACCCCATATATGTCTTACACTATATCTCTGGTCTATTATACTGTGATATTGTTATTTTGCACTAACACTATAGATTTAGCACACATCATATAAGCACGAGTGCTAGGAATGTGCTTTGCTGCTAATATATGCTAATGTACTATGCATGGTTCATTTATACCTCATTATATTACACTTATCTAAATTATGTTTGTTTTCATACATATTCCATATATAGTTGACCTAATCACTGCTTAGATGTCTTTGAAGGATCATCAGTGATTATTATGTACTTACACTCTTATATAATTATATGTATGTACACTCAGGCACATATGCCATGTGTAATATAGCTTTGTAAGCAATTCTCTATTTCTACTAACAAGAGACAGATCCCTTGTTTGGTCTGTCATCTAAGCACATGTAGATTGGAAGTGTCAGCATTTGTCTTTGTCTAAGGTTTATGCTCTAGAAGCATTATTTCTTATACTCATTAGTATTCTGTCTCCTAAGTAATTATCCAATAGAGAATGTATTGTGTAACAATGTTTATCGTTCAGAATCAATACATATAGTTTTGTGTATCAGTAAGCTAGTTCTTATCTTAGTATATAAAACACTGTCTTGCCAGTTTCTCACTCTCTAGAAGCTTTGTACATACAAATAGACTGGCAAGTCACCCTTATCTGTGAATTATTATCCTGCTTGGCTGTGAGTATAATAAAAATACTTTATTTACGACTACTTGTGAGTGTTATCTCTGGCTAACATTGTAGACATAGAATGAATCTGATTTATTACTTTAGCAGTTAGTCTTCTAACTGACACTGGGAACAGTGAACAATCTAATTAGAAGGGGGGGATAGTAGAGGGTAGTGGTAAACAGAGTCAAGTCAGGGGAGAGGAAGGGCACAAGTGGGGTGCCACAGGGTTTAGTCCTTTTCAGTATGTTAATCAGTGATATAGGATAAGAAATACTAGGCAAGATGGGCCTCTTTGTAGGCAACACTAAGCTGTGATGTAGGGTAGACAGTGAGGAAGTGGTTAGGAGTTGCAGAAGGACCTTCAAACATTAAAGAGGTGGTCAAAAGTTTGGAAGATGAAATTCAATGCCACAAAGTGCAAGGTGATGCACACAGAGAACAAGAACCCAAAAGCAGAATATTGAAAATTTGAGGCCCAGCTGTTATATGGTGTGGAAATTTGGGATATGAATTACAGGGATAAATTAACGGTGCCCCAATTCAAAATGTTGAGGAAAATAATGGGAGTAGGCCACTCGTGCCCTGTCTCATGTATAAGATCAGAGTTGGGAATCTCTAATATAAATGTGCTTTTTGAGTCAAGGCAAGTTAACTTTTGGCTTAGATTGACCAGATTCCCGGCAACACGGATCTCTGCTCAATGTTTGGAGGAAAAATGGAAATGGTATGAATTAGGGTACATGCAAGGTTTTTGGTACCCAAAGATAGTAACATTGTTAAAAAAGTATAAGTTAGTTATCCTGCTAAAATATGTAGGAAAAAAGTATACAGTTAAGTACTAAATATAAGAAATACGTTGCCTCAAGAATCAGGAATTTCTGGAAAAAACAAGACCTAGTATTAATTAAGGACTCAGCCTATTCTAAATGGTTTGCCTATAACAACTTTCAATTTGGTCACAAGGCCTATTTAGATATTTTAACTGACCCTGCTTTATGCAGGGTATTTATAGTGTATAAGTTTGAGCAATTCGACAGTAGTGTACTGAGGTATAGATATAAGAAGACTATTGAAGAAAATTGTAGTTGCTCCAGAGGTGATCGAGAAATTATGTGGTATTGCACCTGGTATAACAAGGAGCGTACATATTGGCTCGGCCCCATTATGGATGCCAGACATAACCTGGATCTTGAAACTTTGACTTCCATTTTTATCAACACAGAAGATGGATGGTCTGTGGAAAGAGTAGCACATTTTTTTATGGCAATTAGTAAAAGAAAGAAAAGAATCAGTAACACAATGTTAGCAGAAGGTATTTAAGCCTGTCTGGTCACAAAATAGTAGCTGGTCCCTGTGCTTTTAAGTTCAGGAATAAGGAGTGTACTTTTAAGTATTCATGCAATATTACAGGGAAATACTAAGGTGACTAGGAACAAGAACATTATTTAATAAGCTTACATGGAATGCCAGGGGTACTAGCTCAATTTGTAGGGTGTGAATGTTATGACAATGGATTATGTATGACTGCATCCTCTGTATATAACTATCTGATCTTTTTTTATGTAACAATCTTTTTAAATTACATGTGAGTATGTTGATGACTTTTAAGTCTAACAATAAACTTGTAACTGAATATGAGGGGTTAAATTGGACACTACCACTAAGGAAAGAGGCATGGGAGTCATCCTAAGTGATCCCTAAAACAATCTAGCCAATGTAACAAACAAGGCCTATAGCAAGGCAACAGGATGTTGGGGCATATATGGAGGTAGTCTAACAGGAGGAAGGAGTTGATACTGCTTTTTTATAGATCACTGGAGAGGCTGCATCTGGAATAATTTGCCCAGATCCTACTTTGAGGGAGGCTCTTCCAGCAGGCCAGCACTGATAGGACTAAGCCATCAGGTGCTAGGACCACATGGAAACCTTTCTAGCTAGCAATGTACCACGGGGGACCGCCCACCACCAATGTCACTCTGCTGATGTCGACCTATCCTATAAAGGCTGGTAGTCCCCGATACCCTCCCCAGTTCTTTCCTGCTGTCAAACAGTGCACATCGGACCACTGCTGCCGCTGCAGCTACAGTTGACCACCATTTACCCGCACTTTTGTGCTTTTTTATTTTTCCTTTTTTTCTTTAATTTTAACATTGAATTTTCCCTACCTGGTGTTGGCCTATCCCATCCTCTGGTATATAATTACCCTCTACCGGTGGATTATAATGCTCTGTTTATTTTGTCGTGGCTTCTCATGAAAAAACAGATTCCCATCCCTTCGGGCCTGCCACTGACATCCCCCCAGTGTCCCCCTGGTGCTCACCCTCCTCTGGACCCCATTTGGCCTAGTCCTTGTGACCCTCATATGTTGGGTAAAAAGTCCGATGCCAGCTCTGGCAAACACCCGCCTCTTGAAAGTGAGCTGGACAAGAAGGAGGAAGAGAACTCTGATTACTTGAAGTCTTCCTTCCTTGCGAGGGTCCCGTCTGAGGATGAGGAGCTCCCTAACGTGGTCCCCAAGTCCCCTCCTGATGATCCTTCTTTCATGGATATCATTAGGCACATTCAGGCCACCAGGGGTTGGGAGACTGAGAATCAGGACCCAGAGTGACTTCGGTTGGCTGTTTACCTGTGCTACCCTGACACTCTCTCCTTGGTGGTGCCTCCCTTCATTGACTTCTATGAGGATGTCACTAGAGCAGCCTAGAATCATCCTTCTTTGACTCTGGTGGTGCCCTAGAAGGTTGACCACCTTTATCATGCCCCTGCAGGTATACCCTTTTTGTGGGGCAACCTAAGGCTGACTCGGTGGTCATCAATGCATCGCACAACCACATCAAAAAAACCTAAGCACCTTAGCTCTCTTCCCTCTGACAGGTAGTCCAAACAGCTGGATCACCTGGGCAAGAGGGTCTTTGCTCTTCCACCCTGGCCATCCAGGTCAGTAACTATTTGGCCCACAAGGTTCAGTACCAAAATATCCTTTGGGACCAGGGAGATGATTCAGGCTTTGACAGATGACCAATCTAAAAAGCAGCTGGCCCAGGTTCTCAAGGCGGGCTCGGACATAGGGACCCACATTCTTCAGGCTGCCTGTGATGCAGTTGATGCCTCAGGCAGAGGGGTGGCTGCAGGCATCTGTCTCTGGCATCACTCTTGGCTCCAGGTGGCTGGATTTGCTTCTGATGTGCAGTCCAGCATTTTGGATGCCCCTTTCTGGGGTTCCGTCCTTTTTGGAGGTGATGTCCAGGACTTGATCTCCTCCTTTTGGGAGTTGGGTTGAGCCCTCCAGTCCATTCACTCCTTGTACCATGCTCGGCCTAAGTCTGGCCAGCGGCCACTTTTCCATTGCTCTTCTTGTATACAGACCCGCACTCCCAACAAAAGTTAGGGCAAACATATGCCGGCATTAGCCTCTATCGCAACCACTGCCATGGCTACTCGGGTGGCTGCCCCAGCTCTTCCGGTGTCTGCCCCTATTTCCTGACTCCTTGCCAGACCTCCCCTCTCCAGAAGAAACTCTTGGTGAGGGGGTCAGAGGTCACTTCTCCCTATACCTTGATGGGTGGCGAGGGATTACCTTGAACAGTTGGGTGCTACAACTCATACAGCACAGCTGCAGTTTGGAACTCCTCGAGTGGCATCCTGAAAATCCTCAAGGCATCTCTTTCTAACCCCCAGCTCATGTGCCTCTCGTCTGGGAGGAGATTCAAGTCCTATTACAAAATAGAGCCACAGAGCCTGCCCCTCTGGCTCAGTGGAGCAGGGGGTGCTACTCACACTTATTTTTGATCCCCCAAAAGACCGGGGACCTCAGGTCCATTCTGGACCTGAGTGACCTGAATCTGTTCATAGAATACAGATGCTTCCAGATGGTGACCCTTCAAGGTCTGTTGCCCCTCCTGCATCAGGGGGACTGGCTCTGCTCCTTGGATATGTAGGATGCCTATCTGCATATCAAAATGTTTCCTTCCCATTGGTGCTTCCTCTGCTTCCATCTCCGGAGGGGGGCCCAGTTTGGCCTGTCCTCAGCCCCCAGGGTTTTCACCAAGTGCCTGGTGGTGGCTGTCTTGAAGAAGCAAGGCCCTGGGTATCATGATCAACAGACCAAAGTCCTGCCTGACACCCTGCCAACACCTCCAAGACATAGGGGCCATTCTGGACACATCTCGGCGCATAGCCTTTGTGCCCAGGGACAGGGCGGAGTGCCTGATGGACCAGGCCCATCTTGTCTTCTCCAGCTGTCAGATCCCAGCCAGGGTATTCCTACATCTTCTGGGCTACATGGCAGTGGCCATTGCCATGATTCCTTTCACCCAGCTGCATATGTGACTCCCTCAGTGGACACTGTGGGTCCAATGGGACCAGGGCATGGATGACATCAACTGAGTGGACATGGTCTCCAACCCAGTAAAATGGGTTGTGTCCTGGTAGCTGGAGCTGACCAACCTGCTTTGTGGAGTTCCCTTTGCAATCCTGACCCCCTTGTCAGATGCTTATGATGGATGCCTCAGGTCTTGGCTGAGGAGCCCACTTGGGTGCTCATCAGACTCAGGGCACCTGGGCAGACGTAGAACAGGGACTCCACATCAATGTCCTGGAGTTCTATATGCTCTTCAGGCATTCCAGTCTCATGTTCTTCCCGGTCCACTCTTATTTCAGATGGACAACACGTGCATGGTTTATTACATAAATAAGCAGGGGGATGCACTCTTACCCCCCGTACAGGGAGATGATGAGGGATTGGTACAGTATTGGGCCATCGAACACAGTCTGGAGCTCTACGCTGATCATGTGCCAGATGTCCAAAATGTCCTGGCGGACAGTCTCAGCCACTCCAGCTCCAGGGCTCATAAGTGGAAACTTCTGACCCTAGTAGTCAAAGATCTCTTCAACAGGTGGGGGTGGCCAGAGTTGTACATTTTTGTGTCCCCACTCAATGCAAAACCGATGCTTTCTTGCTCACTTGATCTAAGGCCTGGAGTTCTGGTAAGACACATTGTCCCCCTCCTGGAAGGGGTGGTTTCTGTATGCCTTCCCTCCCTTCACACTCCTTCAGTGGGTACTGCTGAAGCTTCAGATGGGGAAGGCCAAAATGATTCTCATAGCTTCCTTCTGGCCTCATCAGATTTGGTTCCCCTTGCAACAACTGGTGGTGGAATCTTAAGTGCCCTAGCCCCTGTGCACCAGCTTGCTCTCCCAGGAGTGGGGAACCTTGGTCCATCCAGATCTCAGATCTCTGCATTTACATGCATTGCTCCTAAGGACATAGCTATTGCCCAGTTTGGGGTCTCTACAAGGGTCATGGATGTCCTGGTGGCTGCCCAGAAGCCCTCCACTCAGGCTACCTATGCCATGAAAGGGAAGCGCTTTACCCTTTGGGCACTTCTAAGCAGCTAGACTCTTTCACCTACCTGGTGGATCAGGTGTTGGACTATCTTCTCTCCTTCTCTGATTTAGGATTGAGGCACTCCTCCATCAAGGTACATCTTTTTGCCATCTCTGCGTACTATGTACATATCAAGGGCAGGGCTGCGACTCACCTCGATGTGTCTCACACCTTCCTGCAAGGCATTCTGCATCTCAGACCTCCCATTTGGAACCTGGTGTCTCCCTGGGATCTCAATTTTATTTTAGAGAAAAATCATGCTGCCTCCCTTTAAACCAACCGCAAGTTGTGAGCTGCGATTTTTCTCGTGGAAAGTGCTCTATTTAGTTGCTGTTATTTCTGCTTGAAGGATTTCTGAGCTTCAAGCCCTCATGTGTAAGGAACCTTATTTGGTTTTTCACAAAGACAGAATGTCTTTGGGAACCAGTCCTAAGTTTCTTCCCAAGGTGGTGTCAGAGTTTACTTTGAATCATTCCATCCACCTTCCTGTTTACGATCTAGAGTAAAGCAACAAAACAGGGGTCACTCCCTCTGGGTGGTGCTCACAAGTCCCAACAATGAACAACAATGAAAAGAAGGATTCAGTACTCCAAGCCAAAGAAGTCCAGACTTAACAGTCAATTCACCAAGTAGAGTGACTGGTATAGCCCAAGGATGCTACCCACTATGACCAATGTTTCACACTCATTACACCTTGATAAAGCACTCGTAATGAGTGTGAAACTTTGGTCATAGTGAGTAGCCTCCTTGGGTTACACTGGTCACTCTGCTTTCAATGTATTCACAATCAAAGTTAAAATACTTGGTGAATCAACTGTGAAGTCTGGACTTTTTTGGCTCTGAGTGCTGAGTCCTTCTTTTCACAGATTATCCAGAGTATTCTAATCGGGGGAAGCTTTGCTCCATACTTTGGATGTACATAAAATCTTATGATACCAAACACACTGGACTAAGGCTCTGAGAAAGTCTGATCACTTGTTTGCTTCGCTTGCAACCAAGAGAGAGGGCATTCTGGTGTCAAAACAGTGTTTATGTGGTTAGCTAATTGCATTGTTTATTGTTACCATAAGTATGGCAAGGAACTTCTGGGAGTGGTTAAGGGCCATTCCACCCAGGGTATTGTACTTCTATGGCTTGCATCATAAATGTATCTGCTGCAGACATCTGTATAGCCACTACTTGGAGCACTGTCCATACCTTCACCAAACACTATATCCTGGAAATTGCCCCAGGCATAGGTCTAACTTTGGCCTAGCTGTTCTGCAGGGCCTTCTCTCTTAAGCCCTTAGCTGCTGTCTTCCTTCTCCTTGTGCTGTTTCCTTATTCTGCCAGAACTGCTTGGGACTCAGTCCTACCAGTGTTAGCCTGCTGCAAGAACCTCCCTCTAAGTAAGATAGTGTAGTTACATAAGAACTTACTGTAACAGTAGATCTTTGAAAGGAACTCTTGCAATAGGCCCCAATGTTCCCTCCTTCCTTCCCCCTGCTCTCTGTCTGCTTTTCTCCTCTTACTAGCGAGTGAGTCTTCTGCTCTCTCTTTCTTTTATTTCTGGCTCTCAGGAAATCTCCTTGGTTAATTCTTCAGCTGCCCACTTCAGGTCTCTGGTGGGAGTACTGAGGAGGATGTTAGGTACCACCCACCTTTATAGGATAGTCCGATGTCAGCGGAGTGACGTCGGTGTTGGGTGGTCTCCCATGGTACACTGCTGGCTAGAAAGGTTTCTGTGTGGTACCGATGCCTGATGGCTTAGTCCTATTAGTGATGGCCTGCTGCAAGAGCTTCTCTTGAAGATCTACTGTTACGGTAAGTTCTAACATAACTGTACTTTCTGAAGCCTCCACCTAAGAAAAGACAGAGACAGGCAAAAGACAGTATGGGGTAGGGTAACCAAAAGGATTCAGGGCCAGCAGGGTACATACTACAAGGACTGGCTTAAGGATCTAAACATGTACTCACTGGAAACCAGAAGGAAGAGGGGAGGTATGATAGAGAAAGTTCCTGAAAGAAATGAACAAGGTAGATCTTGAGGAAATATTCAGCAGCACTGATGAATCAAGAACACATAGATATGAGTGGAAGCTGGCGGAGGGGGGAGGATTCAGGAGGGACGTGAGAAAGTTTTATTTTTCAGAGAGAGTGGCTGAGCTATGGAACAGCCTGCCAGTAGAGGTGGTGGGTGCAAGAACCATTAATGGTTTCAGACCTGGCTGAGACCAAGTTAAAAAAAAAAAATTCAGCACTAAGAACCCACACCCAAGAGTGGGGCTGGTCATGATTAGCACTTTATTTGCTGACTTGCAAGCTGACACTTCTGTAATTACAAATCCCAGAATCCCCTGCAACTGACATCAGAGGAGGACTGCAGCAGTGGGAGATTCAATAGCCTGCAGTGCATGTTATAGTTTTTAAAAGCTTCGATCAGATGTTTGCCAGTCCCGCTGTTCTCCCAGGGCTAAGGACAGTCCTCTGTGACTTACATACCCCAAGGAGACATACAGATTTAGCTTTTGCCATATTGGTCATTGTAGGAACAGATTCAGAAGCAAAGGATTTGATACATTTTATTGGACCAACATACATGTCACAAAAAGAAAAAAGTGCTTTAGCTTTCAGACCAACCCAATCCTTCCTCGGAAGCTTAATGACAGTTATTTAGAAAATCCCATACTTTTAACACCCAGATCATGCAGAAAAAAAAAACAGAAACATTTCCCATTGGTTTAAAATTCTCATTTAAAAAATAACAGAAGAAATGTCAGAGCAGCTGAATAGTACCAGTTCAGCTTCAGCTCAAAGGTCCTGAAGGTCAGATGTGCTTAGAGCATAACAATAAGCAGGGAGTACACTGCACATAAATTAAAATGACTTAGAGATACCTTTAGAGTAAGATAAGAACATCTCGAGCAGAAAGCTGCTCAACCCAATTATGAGTGTTCCAGTGTGTTTAAGAATGTAGTTCATGAAAAGCAAAACCCACTTGGATTAAAGACATGCTAAAATGTGACATAGTTGTAAGTAAAAAAACAGGCTCCACAAAATAAAACTACAAAAAGTAAATATACATGGCATACAAAGGGTTTAAAGTAAAGTTTACCTAAAGTGAGCAATAGTTTCACACTATATGGAAAGTAAAACTTAGCTGGAAACGTTACCCAACAATCTCAATAGAAAACAGGAAGTTGTTATGCCTCTGTACAGACAGTTGGTGAGACCCCATCTGGAGTACTGCATGCACTTCTGGAGACCCCATCTCTGCAAGGACATAGACAGGATGGAGGCTGTCCAGAGGATGGCAACTAAAATGGTATATGGTCTGCAACAGAAGACATACAAAAAGAGAAAGGAGCTTAATATGTATACCCTCGAGGAAAGGAGGGAGAGGGGGACATGATAGAAACTTTCAGGTACCTCAGTGGAATCAACAAAGTCCAAGAGGGCAGCATCTTTCAGAAAAAGAGATGTGCAAGAACAAGGAGGCACAATTTGAAGATAGAGGGGGGACAACTCAGAGGTAATGTGAGGAAGTATTTTTTCACAAAGAGGGTTGTGGATGCATGGAATGGCCTTCCTGAGGAGGTTGTGGAGCCAAAAACAGTGGGTGATTCAAAAATGCAGGGGACAGGCATAAGGCAATTGTAGGGGATTGGGGTAGGAGGATGTAGGCTGTTGGTTAACTAGAATCTGCAGCTTATCCATTAGGTAGGGAAATGGGAAGACTAGGTGGGCCAAGCAGTCCTTATCTGCTGTCAAATTCTATGTTTCTATGTTTCTATCTCTAGTCATTTTAATTTATGTGCAGTATACTCCCTGCTTGTTGTTATGCTCTAAGCACATCTGACCTTTAGGCCCTTTCAGCTGAAGCTGAACTGGTACTATTCAGCTTCTCTGACATTTCTTCTGTTATTTTTTAAATGAGCATTTTAAACTAATGAGAATTTGTTCTGGGGTTTTTGTGCATGATCTGAGTGTTAAACGTATGGGATTTTCCAAATAACTGTCATTAAGCTTCCGAGGAAGGACTAGATTGGTCCGAAAGTTAAAGCACTTTGTTCTTTTTGTTACATCTACTGTATGTTGGTCCAATAAAAGGTATCATATCGTTTGCTTCTGGATCTGTTACCCAAAGGAGGAAGCTGGACCAGCAAACAAAAAAATCAAAGCTCTTAAAAACTGTCAGCTGCGAGGGATTCTGGGAATTGTAGTTACAGAAAAAAAAAGGAGGAGAGACACTGTTTGTACCCCCTTGAAAATATTGTATGATAAATCACTAAACACAGGAGAGAACCCAAAGTTTGGAGAACTGCAAAGAGAACACTGATTCATAAGAAGGGAGACAGAGAGAATATTCACAACTATCACCCTAGTTTGATGGCAGTGCCAGGAAAGATTCCAGAATCATTAATAAAGGGTAGAACCAATCAACATAAAAAAATAATGCATTTATTGGACAGAGATTAACATGGCTTTACATCTGGTTGTTTATGTATTACAAATCCTGTACTTTTTTGAGAAAATCAGTAAAATATTTGATGAAGGGGAAGCAGCCGATGTAATTCTATTGGATTTTTGTAGGGCCTTTGATACTGTGCCACACTGGGCTGTGATTAAAAAACTGATCACACTTAACATTGAAACGAAACTGCTAAGATGGATAGGTAACTGGTTCAAAGGTAGAACCCAAAGAGTGGCTGTAAATGGATACTTGTCTGTAGGGGGGTGACAAGTGGGGTTCCCCAGGGATCGGTGCTGAGTCCAGTAATAGTTCAGTTATTTATAGCTGATATAAGTAATAATTTCAAAATATGCAGACACAAAATTGGGTGGCCCCAGTAGTACACTGGAAGAAATCAAAGGAATACAAACAGACCTTGATCTAATAACAGACTGGACATATGGATGGGGAATGACAGTAAACATGAGTAAATGTTGTGTCCTGCACCTAGGTAAAAGTAACATCGCACACCAGTACATAATTAGTAACACTATATTGAAATCAGCCAATACTGAAGGAGACCTGGGAATTCTCATAGATAAAGACTTAGGCCTAGATATTCAAACTGCGCCATAAAAGTGCGCAACAGCAGGAGCAACCACAAGTTCACTGCGCCCATGCGCAATAAGCGTGATATTCAAAAACTGTGCAGGTCAAGATGCGCCTGAGGCACACAACTGAATATCGCACCACCTGCACCATAGCACAACCAGGGATGTGCAGTGGTGCAGTTCAGATGCGCAATAACACTACCAGGGATGCTCAGTGGAACAGGGCAGCAGTGCAACAGCACAACCAGGGATGCTCAGTGGAGCAGGGCAGCAGTGCAACAGCACAACCAGGGATGCGCAGGGACAGGATGCAGGGGCCCACCACCCATGCTACAGATGGGCAGAGGAGCACACAGCAGAACAGACATTGCCCCCCACACCCCATGCACTGCACAACCGGGGGACAGCTGGAATAACCACCAGCCCATGGATATCAGCAACAAACCCACAGCCGGGACATGGTGCCCCAGCACACCCCCTGGCAAGCTGTGACCATAACACAAGGAGGTCCGACCACCCTGTGCCACACCATCCCACCAATGCAGAGCACACCCTGCACCGTGATCCCCAGACACCCTGCCCAGGAGCAGCATCCACCAGTGCAGGACACCCCATGCATGCCTCCACCCCCACTGTGACACTGCAACCCTGTGCACCACAGAACCATGCAAGGCAGCCCCACCACGAGCACCAGTCAGTGGGTGGCAGCAGACAGCGATGCAACGACTGCATACACAGTGCCACCACGCATGTCCCTCCCCCAGGTACAGCTGAGAGACCGACCATGCGTCAGCACACGAGGTACCCCACATGTGACAGGGCATGCCCCGGACCCCACCACCAGTGGTACAACACCCTGCACACCCTCCCAAGGACACACCCCAACCCAGCACTGGCCACAACAGCCAGCGCGGACACCCACAGTGGTGCATGGAAGCATGCACCACACAGGATGCAGCACAGTGCATGGACAAACACCAACCCAGACCCAAGGGCACACCAACACAGGGACACAGTAGCAGGGCAACCAAGCCCCCAGCGTGTGGCCACGGAAACCATGTACACACAGCCAGCACCCCTCCATGGCACAGGAGTGCCAGCCACCCTGCGCAGGCACCATGGAGCTGTACGCCACCAGCATGCACCGGAGCACAAGTGACAGACAGTGGAGCACATCCCCTGTGACACACACAAGTGACAGCATGGAGGTGGGACAACAGCGGAGGCCACAGTGCCACCTGAGGCAGACACGCACCACACCAATGACAGGAGGCAACCCGGCATTGTGCTGGATACAGTGGCTGTCCAGCATGGACAGCCACCACTGACATGCCAGCAGACCGTGTAGGTCACAGACATGCAAGGGTGCCGGCTGCACAGGCCATGGACGGTCTGACAGGTGCACCATGGACACACTGCATGCACCGTAGACCACTGCATACAGTCATCCAGTGCACAGGGAACAACACACAAACCACAGACAGTGACTGATAGCTGCTCCCACACCATAGTCACTTCCCCTATGGACGCACACACACGTGCCCATGACTGCACCACCCCTGATGCCATGCACAGCACTGCAGCAGAGCACCTTTAGCCCACTGCAAATCAGAGACCACCACAGTAGGCATAACAAAACAAATGTATTTTAAAAGATAGAAAACAACTATTTACACATATGTACAAAAGGTTGGGGGTGAGGGCCACAAACCAGGTGGGGGTGGGTAAGGGGCAGGGGTGAACAAATGGTAGAGGGAAGGAGGGGTGTGAGGGTGGGTCTGGGGGGTAGGAGAAATCATGGGGTAAAAGATGTTCAGTGGGAGCCCCGCTCCCCGCTCTGAAGGTGCCTCCCGCCATGCCTCCTTCGGACTCCTAAATGGTCTATTCTCTGTAAAATCTCCAGGGAGGCCCTGGCCACTTGCAGTATCTCCTGCAGCACCTGCTCTATGGTCTGCAACTGCCATCCACCTAGGACAAGGGAGCAGAGTCAATAGGTGTGAATGCACAGCCCTCTGCAGCCCACCCACTGTGCATGGCATACGGCCGTGGGACATGCCTCTGTGATGGTGTGCGACCACCCACAGTGATCATGTCCACAAGACCTGCCCACCCAGACGCACACAGCCATGCGGACCACTGCACCCACCCACCACCCAAGTCACGCACAGCACCACCGTGGCTGTACAGTGATATGGCTATGCGATGCGATGGCAGTGGAACAGCCATGTACCTGGTGCACGCATGGACCACCATTGATGCACTCCCAGACATGCAGTGCCACTGGACAGTGCTGACTGTACCATGTTGTGTGAATGGCAGTGGTGTCAATGGATGGTGGCCATGCCCCGCCGGCCACCCTGTTACACAGCATGCACAAAAAATCCTGGATGTAAGGCACTCACCATCATCAGGTTGGTCCCGGTGCTGGTCTTGTACGGTCACTCTTGCAGCATGATGTGCCTCATGCCGCAGCCTCCCCTCCCTGGCACGCTGGCACTCCTCAAGGCCTAGGGTGCAAACATGGAGAGAGGAACATCAGTACAATCCGGTAGCAAAGTCCCCCTGCCCCCGGATGTGTGCGATCCTACACAGCCATACCCATCTTCCCCCCCCACCCCATACCACCACCACGGTCCCCACTGGACAGCCCCCCCGTGTGCTGGACACATGCCACCGTGATACCTGTATGGATGTAAACGGTGTATGGATGGGGCACCTACCTGGCCGTGGAACCGTGCCACTCCTGGCGTGTGACCGCAGGCGTCAAGCCTGTCTAGGTCCCTACGCTGCAGGTCCTCATAGCGGTGCCTGCACTGCTCTGCCGTGCACTGTATGCCCATCACCTCCTCCAGGGCCACCGCCACCTCCTCCCACAAGGCACTCCTGGCCCTGTCCAGGGGTGCCTCCCCAAAGAGAGCAGCAGCATGGGGCTCCACCAGGGACACTAGGTTGGCCAGTTCGACCTAGCTCCAGATTGGTGCCCGTCTCCGTGCCATCCTCCAAGCATTCAGTATCAAAATGGTGCTCTGTAGCGCACGTCTGCCACGTGCGGATGCTGCGCATTACTGCGCTGCCATTCCCCATCGCGCTGTCACCGAACAGCATGATAGAGGTGCACCCATGCGGACACATGGCGCCTAGGGGCAAGGGCTGGCACAGGGTCAGGGGTCTCTCACACACGGACCGCCACAGCGCGATTGGTACTCACCGCGTGTAGCACGGTAGGGCACCTGTGTGGCACTTCCTGTAGCGGTCTACCGCGCTGTGGCTTCACGGTGCCTACAGCGTCCCAGTGCCAGAGCACCATACATGTGAACAGCGCAGTAGCGCCACTGGCACAATGGTGGCCATGCCCTGCACTGCCTCCCATGCACAGCACATCAGCAGCGCGGCAGGCATTGGCGTCAGCACCCCGGGCATGTGCTGTTCGGTGTCCACTGCGCACGTCACAGAAATGCGCCCTTGCCTAAGCACATTCAACACAATTGCGCAAGATGCAACAGCACGATATTCAGCCGGCATATGCAAATTAGCTCATCAGCTATTCAATGGCGCAGATACTGCATTAGCATCCACTTAAAATTGCACCTCGCCTCATTTGCATGCATTGTGCTATATAAATGTGACATTGGGCTGCAGATGCCATAGTCTGGTATTGCAGTCTATTGTGGTGAGTTGCATGCTGTTTGGTAGGTGACTGTGGTGTGTGGGAGATGCATGGGACTGCACAGTCAGAGGTAACACCTGTCATTCCCACAGGATCAATGATGAGTGATCGTGAGGTGGAGGAGGAGGAACAGAGACATGGGAGGAAGAGGAGGCCAAACTTCACCAAGGCAGAAACAGATGCCCTGTTTGAGGCCTACCTTGACCAGGAGCCGCTGCTCAGTGGACAGCAGGGAACACCACAGGCCCATGCTGCTACATTGGGAGAGGTGGCGCATGTCATCAACCAGCATGGCAGCCACCAGCAGTCCATGCAGGAGTGCAAGAAGAATGTGGGCACGGACAGGAGAAGGGTTAAGGATAAGGTGGCTGCCATCAGGGAAGCACAGGCTGCGACCGGTGGGGGACAGCCGGTCGTGCAACGCCTGACCCCACAAGAAGAGCGGGTTGCTGGCAGCATGCGGCGTTGTACCATCGAGGGTGTTCCAGGTGGTGGATTCCAGACGGGTGGTAGCCCGTCACTGCATGGTAGGTCCTGATCTGTCACTGGGGGGGTGACACAGGGTAGGGCACATACATTAATGCTACTGTGTTCCCTTATAGCTCCTGAGTGTCTACATGGGTCAGCGGTGGTGAGCTCGTCCACTGAGGGCAATACCCTGGACACAGAGGAGGGCCCATCCATCTCCACAGGTGTCCGAGGGTCAGGATGACAGTGGGCCCGCCTGGCTGTCTGGACTGACATTGGTGGAGCAGGTGTGGAGGAGGCCCTGCCCGTGTCCCAGCATGCCAGCGTTCATGGATGCCAGCATGCTGAGACTCGGACTGGTGCCAGATTCATCACTGATGATGATGGAGCTCACATCATGGACAGTGATACGTGGGGGCTGCAGGATGGCCGCACAGCAGGTTACAGCACGGGCATAACCGTGGGTGGTGCTGCCGTGGAGGCCTGCATGACATCACAGTCCCAGCCTGTGCCTGTCTGCACCAGTGGGGCAGCACTGGTGTGTGTCCAGGACAGTGGGGCTGTTGCGGCCACTGTGGTGGCACCGTTGAGCCCTGGAGAGCAGCAGCCGGAGGGGCAGTGTCAGCAGTTGGCCAATGGCCATGGGGGGACAGTGTCGGGGGCAGCGTCAGTGCACCACCTGCGGACATGCCCAGGCATGGCCCTGGTGTGCAGCACCCACCCTCAAGGGGTGCTGCCCCTCACGGCTGTGAACACCATGAGGGACAGCATGCCGATCAGGTGGATGACCTCTTAGATGAGCTCACCCGCATACTCAGGGGCGGACTGGCCCGGGATGCCTGGGATGCTAATTGCATCCTGGCCTGTGTAAGTAATGGCCTGCTGCCTGTGCACTTCTGGTGTTAATTTTTTTTTTTTCTCCACTGCCCCGAGCCCCCGCCCCGACCGTCAGGTTTGGTCACAAATTTTTTTCGAGGGGGGCCGGGGGGTCAGGTGACGACGTGAAGACGGTCTGTGTAGACTATAGACAGACTGTAACCCCGCTGGCCGCTGCCCCACACAGGTTAGGAGAGAGGAGAGAAGTGCCGTGCACTGCTGCGGCTGTCTTTCATTTAAATGAGCCAGGTCGTGCGCCCCCCGCCTGAGAGAGACAGTGTGTGTGTCAGTGTGCCTATTCAGGGAACGGAGTCGGACGCCGACGTGAAGACAGGCGGGAATGTGGGTGCGTGCGCGCACGTGCTGTTTGATTGGCGGCAAACAAGGCTGAGGCTGAGGGACTTGCGACGCGAAGTGAGAGCGCGGAGCGCCATTGCCCAGGGCCAGGCCACATCGATCTCGTCAGAGTCGGACGGAACGACGGATGCCAGTATCCCCTATAGGTTTGCATCGCTCGTGAAGGTAAGAGCGTAGAGCCGCCAACGATATTTTTCTACAGCTTCCGCTTGTGTTCCCCCTCGGCTCTCCCCATAGTACATCACGTGACGTCCGTCCGGGACTCCGGGTGCAGCAGTAGCACTACTGTAGCAGTCTGCAGGGGCCCTCTCTCCCCAATAGTACATAACATACATTACGTTCGTCCGGGTGCAGCAGTAGCAGTCTGCAGGTGTTACTCTGTAGGCAGAAGGGATGCCTGAACAGTACACAGTTTCACTTTCAGATAGACGATTTAGTGGAGAGGGGGCTGCTGTCGTAGTACCATAAATAATTTGCATTTAAGGACAAGGTGTTGCATTATAAGCCCTTTTTCTTTATGTGGGCAGCATTTTATATTGGTATTAGTCAGATTAGATGTATCAAAATGTATGACTTGACCAACCAAAATAATTTGACCCTGAAGTTTCACCCTAGTCCAGCAAAAATTCTGCCATCTGGGACAGCTTCTGGAGGGTCCTGGACTGGTGCTGTGCTGGGTATTATTAGGCAATACTAGATATAACCATTGAATCCATCATGTAACATGTGGCAAATGGAGCTGGTGTCTGTTGTGCAACTTCTAGGTCCTTGTTTATGTTGGTTATAACTTATAGGATAGAAATGACCAATCTGCAAAACTGGCTGTAGTTCCATACAGCAGTAGCTTAGATTAATCACACATGTAATGTACTGATTATGAATCCCTTTTCAGCAGGAGAGGGATCTGAGCAATGGCCAGACTTTCAATGTTTGGTTAGAAGCTAGCAATACAGGACTCAATGCTGTTTTTGACTGGTGGTATTAAAGTAGCAGTCAAAGCATTTCACTGTATGTAGGAACCGTGGTTCATACAACCTGAACAGCTCATCATATGGGTGTGAGTGGACCTGTATGCAATTGTGACAAAGTCTTGTTTTCCAGGATCAAGTTAATGGCTAGCAGGCAGGTCTGTAGCTTTAGTCTACTGGGTATTGGAAGCAATTAATTAGGACATAGGGCACAAAAAAGTACTGTATGGGTGCTGTTATCTGCACCAAGAACAAAGTGATGTGCCTTATTACAGATCAGGTGTACATTGTTTAGCACCATGTCACAGGCAGCATTGTAAACAGGAGGCCATAATCTACAAGTGACAGAATGGAACTGGCCACTATAAGGTATCTAGTTTACACAGTTCAGTTGTTCTGGTTCCAATACAGAGAACCAAGTCCTCTGTCAACTATGGTCACTAGATTATCAACATGGGGGCAGGGGGTACAAAGGGTGTCATCCAAGGTTACTCCAAGGTATTTAAGGGTTTCCACCTATTCAAGATTCTGTCCCAGGCCATTCCAGATGACAAAAGGTGGGGCCTTCCTTTCTGTGTGGGAGACTAGACAATAGCATTGGGCCTGATTTTCAAAGCCCCGAGAGTGATGCAGGGTACCTGCGCCAAACAGACATGGCCAAGTGGCACCTTGCATCAATAATTGCCTCTGTAACTACTCTCAAAGGCAGCCTGCATCAGCCACAGGCTGTCTGTCCCAAACAAGGCTTGCACCACCTGTGCACTCACAAATGGGCTGTGACATGGTGGTCATGTGGCAGATGCAAGCTGCCACAGCCCCATAAATTGGATTCTCAAAATTTTCCCAGAGGAACAATTCTAAGCACCTTAGACCAGCCAGGGCTAGTCTAAAGATACTTAGAAATATCTCTGGGAGACCCTGGCACAGTGTGGCACCCTGAACTACCCTATGGACTGCTTGGGACATGCTTCCCCCTGCCCGATATGCCCAATCTGTAACAATTAATTTAATTTATCCTGGTGGTCTAAGTGGTCCCTCCCCTGCCCTGATATGCACATTATTATTTCATTCATCCTGGTGGTCCAGCAGTCCTGCCCCCCTGGCTTAATATGCCCATTATTATTTCAATTACCCTTGTGGTCTAGGCTCCCAACCCCCCACCCTGGCAAGACGTGCCACCACCCTGCACCCCAACCTACCACAAGCAGGACCAGCACAGCCCTCCTCACAACACCTTAGCTGGCTCTGGCTGAACTGTCACTGAATGTGTAATACAAAATAGTAGGCACTCACTGAATCAGCGCATCTACTGTACTGTATTCGTGCTCAATGACAATTCAGTTGAGGCTGGCCAGGATGTGTAAGGAGGACTGTGCTGGTCCTAACTCTGAGTAAGTGTTGGGGGTGTGTGTGGTGTGGTAACTTCTTGACAGGGTGAGGGGCAGAACTGCTAGATCACCAGGGTAACTGAAATAATAATGGCATATTGGGCATATCGGGTGGATGGGACAGCTAGACCATCAGGATAAATGTCATAATGTTATAGGAATGGGCATATCTGGGCAGGGGGCACTAGCCACTGAGGGCCCTGCTGGACTCACAGCTTGTGGCAAGCCCTCCTGCTGCACTGTGTGTTTGGCTCCCAGTCTGACTTGCTGCAAGACTAGACTTAGCCACTGGGACCCTGCCTGTTAGCAAATCGGGCGCAGGGTCCCTGGTGCACCGGCTTTGTGCAAACTGTTTGTTACTGCGCATGCACTAACCAAGCTGACTTTGAGAACTGGGCCCATGGTCTTTATTTTTTTGTAGGTTAGGACCAGTTTGTTATGTAAGGACCAACTTGTCAAGGTTTTGATGTTACTTTGAAGTGTGGTAGTGAGGCAGTCACAGTTAGGTGTTTGTTAAAATGACAGCATCATCAGCATAATGTAGAATATTGGCTGGCTGACAGGCATCTGGCAATTTGTTTTATAAAAGACCAAACAGGAATGAGCTCCAGATGGAGCCCTGGAACACACCGAATGATACTACCCTAACGTCAGACAAGGAGCCTTCGGTCTTCATTTGCTGAGTGTGGTTCGTGAGGCAACTGTTTCAGCAGTTCACTGTGCTGTGTGACAGTCTCAAGTTAGTGTAGTTGTAGAGTAGATGTCCTATTTTTACACATTTTTAGACTGCATTTACCCACGCTAGAGCAGCTGGGAGGCAATATTTAATTTTCAGTGGGTGCCCACATTTTGACCACAAATTTCTTACATAATCTTTTTATGATCTGATGTTACGATCAAGACAGTGGAATTTTTTTTAATCCTATCTAAATGGTGATTTCACAGTGTAACTGTGAAAACATGTTTCACAGGGATTTTGAAAAATGACACTGTCAAATCATAAGATGGGCAACACAATATATGGATCTTTGGTGTGTGTATTGAAAGTACTGTTGACCTTGTCATACACACAGGTTTCATTGACAGCAGCTTTCAATTTTGAAGCTAATCAAAACACGACTGAGGTCTATTTTGAGAGAGGATCATCTAGAGGCCTTAATGCTGATAAACATTGAAAAAAGACATTCAGATCACACATGACGATGTGATTAATAGATTAGCAGACTCCTCAGAAGAAATGAGACGTTTACTGTACTTGGATGACTTTCACCGAGAGACCTAATAAAAAAAAAAAAAACATGCATAGCACTCTTACAGGGTCAAATGAGAGAGGCTGGACCATACTTCACACATGCATATACAATATAATGTAGTGTTACATAGAGGGGCACAATATCATTCTATTCCTACTTGATGATTGGTGGGTGGGTCCCTTCCAGCCACCACTAAAAGTTCATGACGTGTCAGATTATTAACATGTTCACTATGCCACATAATTAAAAATAAAATGCCATGTTGTTGTTTATAACACAAGTCATGCCAGGTGTAAGGAGGAGGTCATGGTTACTTATCACTTTAGCTATGACCTCTTTCTTATGTGTTACAGGGTAATAGTCATAGGCTGACATTTACATTACATACACAGTGTAATGATGAAGGTTGAATACATTCAGCACTATACACTGTTGACAGTGCCATACCTCTCACACCTGTGATGTTTGTTGGGATCAGCGGGGAACTGCATGTTACTTATGAAGCACCTATGCTATTGGTAATGGGTATCACTTGAGCCACAGCTACTGCCAAACTCCCAGCTACAGAACTTGAATGACTACAGGGCATTTCTCTACTCTGGCTGTACTTGTTGCTCCCTCACAGGGAGAGACAAGTGACGATGCATTACTTCTGAGCTATGAAGGGAAAACTTCATGCTGCTCTTGGAGGTGATAAGCTCTAGGAGGTACCATTGGGTACAAACAGGTATCGCTTGGGCATTCTTGCAGTACTCCACAAGTTCAAGGTTTGAAAAACTGGTAATATTTTCTGGGATCACATCCATGGAGTAGGCCAGTGACAGTTTTTGTTCTGGTGCACGGAAACTTCAAAGTGGCTACTTCCATGGTCAAAACTAAGTAAGTTAAAATGAATACACAGCTTTTCCTCACACCAGTTCCACTAGTATCACCCTGCAAAGTCAGCAAGGTCTGCTGCTGACCCTGCAGTGTGATGGAGGCAAAGCTAGTTATTGGAATCACCAGTAGGTACAACACTTTCATGTGGGGATGGGGAATGGAATGCTGACTGATTTACTAATTAAAGCAGTTGCTAACAGTTTCCCATGGTACAGTTCAGTTTCTATGCCTCACACACACACATGGGAGGGTTACATCAGCCCTTGAGGCTTAGTAGTGTGCAGGGCAGGCAAGCTTCACTGTTGGAAGTACACAGGTTTCATGGTGAATTTGACCACTGCAAAATATTAAAATTTACATCTGAATACCATGTCTCATGTTCCCTTCCTAGTGCTTCTTTTATATGCTAGATTTTGTGATGCATAGCAGGTACAAATCTGCTGCAGTTGTATCTGTAATTTAATGTCTTCACCTACCAGCAAAATAAACAGTGTGTGAGAGGTATGGCTGCAAGCAGCATCATCTAAGAATTCCACTGTCAAATGAACATTTGGACATGTAAAATGTGAACTAATCCATAAGGTCCATGTTATGTGCGCAGGCAGTGACTAAGTCTGTGAAAGCTACATTCAAACACATGTTCAAATATAGTTATTGCTTCATCTTTCATTTAGTTTTGTCGATGGTGTATCTTTCTGATTTACGCACCATGTTTTCATTGAGTCAAAGAACAAACTTTATAACTGTCATGTAGCTTAAATGTTATATCCTTAGGCTGACTCTTTCATGATTGTTTCCAAAAATGGCATCCAGGTGTTACAGTACTGGAAGATACACACCTAATACATCACACACTCTTTTGAAATGATGCGGGTCTGGCTTTACATGACATTGTGTGCTAGCAGCAGTGACAGTGGGCAACATTTGTCTTCTGTTCTAAGTTTAACAGCATGCAGTGCCTCCTACATGTAAAGGAGAGGTATTGCATATAATATTTCATTTCACAGCACAGAGCTACTGCACTGTCCCTTTCCAGGATGTATTTACCTTACCAGACCATTTGACAAGTTCTAGTTGTAGGCAAATGATGCCGCTGACACAATTAGTTACATCACAATGCATTGCAAGCCATATAACCCCTTCTTGCTTGTCCACTTCACATTATCTGAATGTTTTATTATGGGTGTTGGGACTGCAACGAGGGCTCAGTTGCTTCAGTTTGACATGTGGTGGTCTATTGCTTACTTACTGACATTCACAGAACATAAAATATGTACTATATATTTTGCTTATCTATGGCACAACGCTACAGGGCTCAAGTTGTCTGCCTTCTCATGCCATAATGTGTCAGAAACTTGAGAGTTTTGTGTGAAAGACTATTTTATCACATATGTAACAATACTAGCAAATGAATCCAGTACTTAATATAAAGCTACCAACCTAGGTCCTGACCTAGGACCAAATCACTTGCAGGCAATATTCTTAAATTAATTTCTTTTTGTAAATATCTTTTATCTGAACACGCCCTTCACATGTGTCTGAACTTTACAAACGTTTTCTTTATGTGCATCACTGTGCAGATTTCAGTAAACTATATTAATCAAGTCATTGTGTGTGTGTTTTCTTTTCCATAGCTGTTAAATTAACTGGTTGATGTTTAAAATATTGATATGTTAATTGGGCTTAAAAATGTAGTATTAGAAGTTCAATTACTACTACTGTTAAAACAAAAGTCACATTTCATGTAGACATGTTCCGCTGACTGGCAGCTCATGCAAATGTGGCCTGTCCTCCTTTTGTAGCATCCTGGCCTGTGACCTGGCCAGTCCGCCCCTGCGCATACTCCATGATTCAGTTGATCAGCAGTTGCGGCTTGTGATGGCAGTGGATGCACTCAGTGTGGCCCTGCGCCAGGCAGAGGACCGGTGCAGCAGGGACACCGGTCTGCTCCTGGCAGGGATGGACCGGCTGTGGGAGGATGTGACCACCGCCATTGACAGGCTGACACAGGCAATCACAGCTGTCATGGCCACAATGGGCACACAGTTATTTGCCCATGCATCGCAGACACCATGCAGTGCAATGTCCACCCCGTTTCTGGCATCGTGCGACACCCTCCTTGTTGACACCGGGTTCAGCTGTGGGCATCCCGAGCACGCCTGGCACAGGCATGTTCAGTGAGCTGCAGAACCCTGCTCGAGAACGGTTGTGTTCATGCAGCGGAACCCCTGGAGGACCGTCGATGCCACCCCATGAGGCCATTGGTCAGCCTGTCACTGCTGGAAGGTCTCAGCGGGGTTGCCCACGCATCTGTGGTGGCCGTGGCACTGTGGCACGTGACTGACCTGTCTCCCACCAAGGCTGTCTGACGTTGCCCTGTGTGCAGTGTGTTGTTCAACGTGCAATGCACGGGTGGGGTACCCGGCCCTGCACACACACACACACACACACACACACACACACATTCCATCTGGACACCCACCCAGCTGCTGGCCGCTGTGGTGTGTGCATGATGATGCCTGTGTTGTGCTGTCTGCCACTGTGCAATGGTGCCCAGCGTCTGACACATGCACAATGACAGGCACTGGGCATGGTGGTCTGTGGACGTGTGTGTGGCTAGGGGTGGCGGTTGGGGTCGGCATGCCTCCTACCCTTTGTGCATGTCTTGTGGGTGTGTGTGTGTGTGTGTACGTGTGCGTGTGACCGTGTGCCATGTTAGACCTTGCCCATCCCTGTCAGAGTGTGCAGTTCCATGCTCAGCAATTCCCTTTATGACATGCACCCTGGGATTTGTCCATGCGTGTTTGTGGGTTGTGCCCTTGCCATTGGTAGTTGCACATGGCCCCATGACTTACCTGGGTTGGTTGAAGTGCTCCTCTGTGATGGTGCCCGGTGCAGCTCATTCTGGATCAGTCGGAGTCTCTTCGACCAAGGGGGCTGCCCATCACCATCTGCACCAGCATCCCATTGTCCCCATCGCTGTCCCCTCTTGACCTGTACAGCTATCCCACAGTCATTGGCCATGTTGTGCAGGATGCAACAGGCCAGGAATAGCCCACAGGCCTTTGAGAGGTTGTACTGTAGGGCACCGCCAGATGTGTCCAGGCAACGGAAATGTGCCTTCAGCATCCCGAACACCCACTCAATGACATTGCGTGTGGTGGCATGTGCCTCACTGTAGCGTTGCTGCGAAGGGGTCGTGGGCCGCCGGTATGGTGTGAGCAACCAGGGACGGAGTGGGTATCCACTGTCACCTGTGTGTAGAGGGTGGACATTAGTTTGGTGATCAGCGTCACCCTGCCATGGGCCATCTAGGCCAGTACCCATGTCACCTCTGACTATGCCCCTCCCAAGATCCATGTCTTTCTGTGTGATTTGCATACTCACCCACTAGGTGGCCAGTGGGGATGTCCCCACTCGAACCTGTGGCACAGTGCAGACTGGTGCCAGATGAAGGCATCATGTGCTCCCCAGGGTGCGTGGTACAGACATTGGTTATGTGCCTGGCACCGCACACCACCTGGCAGTTGATGCTTGCATACCCTTCCGATTTATGTATGCTGCCCTTCAGGGCCAGGTGGCGTCGGATGGCCACATGGGTACAGTCAATGGCCCCGAGCACGCCAGGCATACATGCTACCCTGTGGAACTCTTGTATGTGTGCTGTGCGCTCCACCGGTGTGCTGGGAAACGGATGTACTCCACAGCATGTGGCAGCAGTGCACTGAGGAATTGGGTGAGTAGGCATGACGCGGCTGACTGGGTTATGCCTGTTGTGTCACCTGTTGGTCACTGGAAGGTACCCCCTGGTGAGCAGGCACATGACAGCTGTCACTTTTGTCTCCACTGACAGAGCATGGCTTCCATCGTGTGGGTGCCTGCATCACATCACTGCACAGCTCACACAGCTGCCTCTGGATCACCCGGTTCAGGCAGTACCGGCCCATGATCTCAGTGTCACTGCACAGCTTGAAGCTGGTGCGGGCTCGGTATTGCCTGTTGGGGGCATACCACTGACGGGCCCTTCCACGGCCGCATCCCCCTGCTGTCTGCCTTCTCACATCCCTCATTACTGCCTCCATCTGAATGGTGGCACTGGCCAAGTTTCTGGCTTGTGTTACCTCCCCTGGCAACTGTATTACTGTTCCCCCTGCTGTCCTTACTGCTACTCCCCCTGCACCGGGAACACCTCCCAGTATTGGACGTCCTGCCCACTGTCAGCGCCCTCAGTCCTATGTGGCACTTCCCCCTTTCCTCATGCACAGTGGCACAGGCTCCCCACTCCTTCCCTGTTCCTGGTGGTTTCCACGTGCTCTGTCCTGCTCCTACCCTGTCCTGCTCACAGCTACTGTGTGCCTGGTTGCAGTTAGCTCGATCCCACATGTGGCTTTCCTGTAGCGTTCTTGCACCTCTCTCTTGTCCCTTTTTATTTTGGATCATTTCCGCTATCACACAACTTCCGTTTGCTCCCCTATTGCGCATGGCGCATGCTGTTGGATATCACACTGCGCCATTTATTCATAGTTCCTCCCCCTTCAATTGCACATGCATTCATTACCATTGCGCTCTTGCACATTGCGATTTGAGGGGCGCAGCTGCCTCCCGTTGAATATCGCACAATGGCACATTTTCAGACTTGTGCTGGTGCATCCCTGTTGCGCATGATGCAACCCTTTTGAATATCTGAGCCTTAGACTTTATGGAACACTGTGTCTGTGTGGTGTCCAGGGCAAATAGAGTACTGGGAGCTATGAAAAGAAAAATTAAAAGCCATAGGGCTGATGTCCTAATGCCATTATATAAATCATATGTAAGACCCCATCTCGGTTATTGCAGTCAACTGGAGCCCTCATAGAAAGTCAAGAGATTATCAGAATAGAGAGGGTGCAGTATACAGTTACCAAAATTATCCAGGAAACAAAGGGCAAACCGTAAGAGGACAGAATAAAGATACTGAAGCTGTACACATTAGAGGAGCATAGAAAAAGAAGGAGCCTGTTGCTATTCTATGAAATAATGAACCTGGCTCTCCAAAACAACCCCTGACTCTGTTATTTCCCTCCCTGGATACACACTGTTCAGGGAAGACCGAGTTGGTAAATGCGGCAGTGGGTGTGCAATCTACATGCAGGACACCCCTATAAGCCAAGCACTCCTTGCCCCCAAGCTTGACTATGGTGCTCAAGCCCTCACTCTAAAAATTACCCCTGACCCAGCCAGGGGCCCACTCTTCCTCACGGTCTCCTACATACCCACGAGGACCAGAATCCAGTGGTCCAGTCTCTCGTTCGACTACCTCACCTCCCTACCACACAAAGCCGAGCAACTCATCCTAGGTGGCTTTAACGTCAATTGGCTTGGTACTACTGCCTCCCATACCAGGGACTCCTTCGCTGCCCTGGACATGTCCCAGTTAGTCATCCAGCCCACTAGATTCAACTGGACAAGCGGCTCCAGCACCCTCCTAGACGTAATACTATCAACCCACCCTCATAAAATCTGGTATATCAACGCCTCCCCAACTCACTTAGTGATCACTCACCTGTCCTCTGTCTCTGGTCATCCTCCAAACCAAAATCTGTGTCCCAGGCCACCTTGTGCCGTGTCTACACCCCGGGGGTCTCAGAAAGCTAAAATTGCATCTAGCACAGCTGGACTGGTCCCCCATCCATCATGCCCGATATTGACTTTGCCCTAGACCTCTTCACCAATGCCTTCAGCAAGGCCTGTGACCTTTTCACCCCCCACACCAGAATCCATACTAAAAAACAAAATGCTGCATGGAGCTCCCCATCCCTTATCCAAAAACTTAAGCATAGGGATAATCTTTGGCACATCACTATAGAATCAGGCAAGTTGGCTGATAGTCAAGCCTAAAATGCAGCTGTAATCAGTGCACCTGGACTATTAGATGGGCCAAGGCAGAGCACTATCAGACCACCCTTGCATCCACCTGGGGTCCTGCCGGACTTTCTGGGACAGCATGAAAGAGCTTAATGGGAAGGCCCCCCCCCACCATCCCAGTGTTCCATCGATGGCACTGTCACTACAGACCCAACTCGCATAGCTGATTGCCTCAATACTACCTTCTCTGACCTAAGCTCTGTCCTCCCAAACAACCTTTTTGACCCAATCCTTGCCTCTATCCCCCCTGCCTTAGATCACCCTCCTTTCTACCTGCACACTATATCCCCCACATAGCCAGGCCACACCTGCTAAAAGCCCTAGGTAGCAACAACCCCAGCTGTGATCCCTATAGACTGCAGAATCCTCCGCCTGGTCTTGGAAGTCATCCTAATCCCCCTTACAGACCTACTAAACTGGTCTCTATGCCTTGGTCAGTTTCCCAGTGCATGGAAATCAGCCCAAATCACCCCTATTCATAAGAGTGGAGATCGGTCCACACCTAACAACTTCCGGCCAATCTCTATCCTCCGCCCCGCTCGCTAGAGCCCTAGAAAAAATAGTGTCTATTCAACTCTCTGAGTACCTGGCCAAATATGACATAATGTGCCCAGAACAACATGGTTTCCACCCAGGACACAGTACCACTACTGCTCTCCTGGGGTTCTCTCAATACCTACACTCTGCTCTTGACCCTGGCAACCTTGCCTGAGCAGTGTTCATAGACCTCGCCAAGGCTTTTCACACTGTTTGTCACCCCCTCCTGCTCAACTCCCTCCACCAACTCGGCTTTTCTGCTGGTCCCCTTGCCTGGTTCTCCACTTACCTCTCTGCTAGATCCTAGTGTGTGAAGATAAATGGCTCCCTGTCCAATACCCAGCCCGTTCATTCCAGGGTACCCCAGGGCTCCATTCTGGACCCTGTACTTTTCAGCCTCCACCTCAACACTCTCCACAGCTCCTACACAGGAAAAATGTTCCTCTATGCCGATGATGTGGTTCTCTTTGCATCTGACCCCAATCCCTCTTCTCTCCAGGTATCCCTCTAGCACACCTACAACCAAGATGAAAAGTGGTTCCTTGACCACTGACTTGTCACTAACCTAAAGAAGCCTAAGTCAATGCTCTTCTCCCATCACCAAAACAAGGCCAAGAATGACCCCTCTTCCTTCTCCCCAGCACTCTGCACTCCCTGGAGCAAGTGACCTCTTAGAAATATCTAGGCATCCCTTTCAACTCGGCTGTCACCTTTCACACCCACATCAATGCCCTATCCTCTGCCATAAATTCTCAGAAAGGCCTACTATTCCATCATAGAGATTGCCTCCCCCCAAGTTGCCCTCTGGATGGCCATCACCTCTTCGGTCCTGTCGCTAGTGGACTATGGCTTGCCCATTTACGCTGCGGCAGACAATACCTCCTTGACTAAAATCCAGCTCTCAGTCAATAAGGCCTGCAAGCTCCTGACTGGAGCCCCTAGCCGCACTCACACTTGCCTGCTCTACTCCTCCGCCAACCTGCTCACCTTTGAGGAGCCTTTGCACTACCAGACCTGCCTACTCACCAAAAAATCTCTTCTAGGGCTCCCCCCCGGGTCTCTGCTTCCCTATGGCATGCATCCTCGTCTGTTGCAACCCATAAGCTCTGTCAAGGCCACCTTTCTGGTGCCCAGAACCAAGGCCTCACTAGCCCAGAGGTCCTTCCATTACCGAGCCCCTCCTTGGTTCAACTCCCTCCCATCCTGCATCACAGGCATTGCCAAAATTGGTCCCTTCAAAATCGCCCTCTGGAACCATCTCTTCGATGCTTGTTGCTGTAGATACACCTAATTAATCTCACTGTGGGATCCTCCTCTCAGGCCTCTCTGACTTGACAACATCCTTCAGAAGCCTATCCTCTCCTCCTGCCTCCCACCCCACTCCCATGCCTACCTCCACCCTCTCCAGGTATTATCTAGGTATGTCCAGGGCTGTACCCCAAATGTAACCCTTGGGTACCTTGTATTTGACTGTAACCTATTATAAATAACATTACGTAACCTATGTGTACTCTATGTTTAATGTTCTGCACCTGTACTGTTCTCACTGTTGTAACCACACTATGTAACTCTGTCTACCACTCCCCCCCCTTGACAAGGTGCCTTTGTAAATGAGTCCAAGACTCAAAGGCTGTAAATCTGACTTTTCTAATAAATAAATAAAATAAATAAAAAATCACATTCTTAGGAATAACTTGAATATTAACCTTAAAGACCCAAACTCAAGAACTAGAGGACATGAATAACAAGTATCAGGTGGAAGATTTAGAACTGACAGAAGGAAGTATTTCTTCATGCAGAGGGTGGGGAACTTATGGAATTATCTCCCGAAGGATATAATAATAAGTGAGAACAAGGATATTCTCCAAATCTGAGGCTCAAAAATACCTCACAAAGGCTATTGGTAAATCTAGATCAAGTGGAGACACTCTGGACCTTAAACTAATCACCCTCACCCTGGATGAGATCATCTCTTCTCTTACATACATACTGAATCTATCCCTAACTACTGCCACATTCCCCAAGATGTGGACAAAGGCCATGGTCACTCCCAACTTTAAAAGTGGTGATCGTACTAACTATGCAAACTACTGCCCATTCTTAATCCTCCCCCACTGTCAACAGCACTCAAAAGGATCGTCAGTGACCAGCTGGTCAATTACTTAGACATGTACAATCTCCAGTGTCAACAGCAGCATGGTTTTAGGAAAATTGCACAGCACTACAACTTTCCTGATTGAATTCTCCCGCTTCATTCATGATGCCCTAGAACAAGGACTCATGGTTGGGGCTACATATATTGACTTAACAAAATAATTAGATACCGTCAACCACACTTTACTTCTAAACCATTTGTCCACTACCGGTCTTTCCCCTGAAGTGGAGCTACCTCACCTGATGTTCCCAACATGTGAAAATCCTCGACATCCACTCTGATCAATGTTATGTCACATAAGGGGTTCCCCAGGGCTCAATCCTTGGACCACTACTTTTCAGCACATTTCTAAATAATCTACCCTCCGCCTGTTCTGACCACATCCTTTTATGCACGGATGATGCAGTGCTGTTTTCTAGTAATGCCAAACCTGTCGCCCTGGAGAAACACATGCAAACTAGCTTCTCAGTGATGGAGTCATGGTTCTTAAACTCCAGGCTTCTTCTAAACTACAAGAAGCAAGACAATGCTTTTTGCCACCAAACAAAATAAACACAGAAATTATCAACTACAAATACACAACCACAAAGTTGCTCTGGAAATGGTAAATACTTTCAGATACCTTGGAGTCACACTCAACAGCTCCCACTCCTTTTTGCATCACATTGATATAGCTGCTAAGGCTGCCAACTCAAGAATTGGCCTTCTCCACAAACATGAGCACTGTCTAAATGAAGGGGCCCTCAAGCTTGCTCTAACCAGCTCTGTCCTGTTGGTTATTGACTATGGACTAGTAGTCTATGGAGCTGCCACAGACACAGCCTTATACAGAATCAGAACAACCCTTAATAAAGCCTGTAGGCTTATCCTTGGCACCCACAGACTAACTCATCCTTGTGAGCTCTACTCCCGAGCTCCCCTGGTCTATGCAGCCTCCTCAGCCCTAACAACAATACCAGATGTACTAGGGGTGTAAGTAGTAAGCCCCTAAAAGTACCTTTCCATTGGACATCTCCTGGGCAAAGATCTTTTGGTTATAGGGCCCCTAAATGGCTAAATTCCATAGACAGCGACCTTATTGCTTGCACTGACTTGGCCTATTTAAGTCATTCCTAAGGTCTCACCCAATGGCCAAAAACATTAATTGCTACTGTGGTTCCTAAACCCCACCTCCTCGGGATGTCATGCTGCTGTCCCAACCCTGCATTTACTATGTCTGCACTTCACTCCTCACTTCCCTTCCCCTCCCTTCTTTATCCCCCCCACTATCTCCTCAACAGGGCTTGTTTTATGCTGCCCCTCTGCCTCTCTTCTGGCTATTCCCTGTACCTAGGTCTGCTTGACCACTGATTCCTCTTCTCTCTGCTTCTTGACTGCTATCCAATCAGTGCTAACTTCAAGTTTTTCTGACCTATGCCCTGTTACACCAGCTGTACTAATAACCACTTTAGGACATTGTTTTTGCCTTGTGACTACAATATGCTATCTTTGTAAATACGACCAGCATTATTGTTACACATTTGATTGCACCAAATTTTGTATATGTATACTCTCTGTAACTTGTAATGTGCATCTTGCCTTTTATGACTTGGAACCTTTGTAAATGAGCTTTCAGCTCAAAGGTTGTTAATCCAAGATTTCAATAAATAAATAAAAAGAAAATCAAACAGATACATAATGGAGGGAGGAAAGCTAAGATACTATCTTGGATCATTGGAGCTGCCTTTGGGCTATGGCCTTATTGGTTCCTACATACATTAGTGATATTAGTGACAAGCTTGCAAGTCAGCAAACTCAGTCTGATACATTTACCATACTACAGTAAACAAAAAGTTAAAAAAAATTGCACACAAAGTGCAAATTGGGACCAGTCTCACACTTGAGTGTGGGGTTCTTAGTGCTGTTTTCCTTTAATAGTTACTTGGGGAAAAATATTAGGGTGGGGAAAGGGGAAGATGAGGTGAGGGTGATAACCCCAACTAGACATTAGGTCCTCGGGCGGGACAGGATAAAACAGGGCAGACTGGATGGACCAGTCGTCTTTTTCTACCGACATTTTCTGCAGCTGCAGCAAAAGACATGGTCATATATTTCCTGAAATGTCTGTGATTGTCGTTAGAGAAACTCCTGTCTTCCTATAGTACTTTAGGGCCACCAGAGAGAATCTCTTTAAGAAATAGTGCATAATATCTGGAAATAGCTGACCATAATTCCCCCAGTTTGTTGTGGCAGGTTACATGCTCCATTTTTGTCCCAGTCAATGCCAAGTGGCCTAAAACAAAGTAACTTCCTCATCTTCAACTCATCATAGGTTTCTATCAGTTTTATTAAATCTTCCCCTCTTGTGCTCTCTCCATCCACTCTCCTATAGTAAACTAGTTCCACTCCTACCTCTCTGACTGACTTTAGGCAGTTCAGGTTGGTGAAATCTCACTCCCTCCTCTCCCAATCAGTTCTGGAGTTCCACTGGGATCCTTTCTTAACCTGATCCTCTTTTTCATTTTATTACATAACCTCCCTACTAGTACTGCGTGTGTCTTCTTGTACATTCACATGCATATGGGTGACACTGTATTTTATCCTAAAGTGGCTTAGCTCCTCAGCTGGAATGGTTGCTACAGCATGATTTTGACAATGTCCAATGCTGATTCTATTCTACCAATCTCTCCTGATGCCAAGATGATGATCTGCATGACTTTTGGCTCTAAGTAAGACTACTTTGCCTCAAACACACAGAAAGAAGGACCAAGCTCAGAGATTACGCTGGTGCATCCATGTGGAACCACTGTTCCTTGATTGAACAAATACCACTAATTGAACACTCATAAGTGTAAAAAAACAAAACAAAAACAAATGCGCAGGGAAAATCAAAAATGTCTTTTTAACTGGCAGCAGGATAATCACAGCCAAACAGGAGGTGCAGACCAACACCCCAGTGGCCCACTGAAAAAGTTTCTGTGAGAGGCAGAGCCCTGGGGTGCTGGCCTGACTATGATTATCCTGCTGCCAATTAAAAATAAATGTTTTTTTTTATTTTCCACATATATGTTGTTTTGCTTATCAGTGCACCATTGTGTTGTTTGTCCCTGCTACACTGGTCTTCAAACCTATCACTGGCATCTCCCTTGAAGAATTACCCCATTTTAAGTACCTCAGTGTGTGGCTGGACTGAAACTTGGATTTCTTCTCACATATTGATACCATGCACAAAAAATGTTACCCATGCTTGGTGCACTATATCACAACAAATGTTGCCTCCCACTCCCAGTCTGCTGCAGCATTATCCTAAAGGTGATACTACTGGTGTTTCACTATGTGGACACAGTTTATAGTGCTGCCCACAATACTGCCATTGCAGGACTGGACCCCTTTTCTGCTTCTGGTGTTTCCCCCATAACTCCCATCCTCCAACTTACCACTGCTCTCAATCAAGCCCTTTCCCTCCATTCTCTTGAATCTCACTGTCTTTCCACCTACTTGTCCTTCCTAGCTAAATTCTGGTTCTCTGCCCTTCCCTTTTACTTATCCTCCTTCCTGTCTCCCTCCATCCTATTCTCCTAGTCCATCTGCACTTCTGTTGGCTGCTCCTTCTTGCTCCCAAAAACTCAAACAAAAAGGAAACCAAGCACACCCACCTCCGAGGGTGCTTTCACATTGAGTGCTGCCATACTGAGGTAGAAAACTAAGAAAGTGGAGCACTCGCCATGATTGCTAAGATGTATCATTTATTCAGCAAAAAAAGGTAGATGTAGTGCAAACTCCCCTACATATAGTAGCACACTACATACAGGGCTTCTTCAACCCTGATCAAGTCCCGTAAATAGGGCACTATATAGGGGGCCTTGCACTGCATGTACCTTTTTTGGCTCAATAAATTTTGCATCACAGTGAGTGCTTCACTTTCTTTCTTTCTTTGGTTTTGTTTCTTGTTCCCCACTGTAAATCTTCTGCTGGCCAATCTGCATTCTCTGTACACCTTCCTCACTTCTGGAACAGCCTTCACCTCCCTATTAACCTTTCCCTCTACATCCTCATCCTCAAACTGCTCTTTAGGAATCACTTCCCCCTTGTACCTGTCTGCCCCTCCTATCTGACCCCTGTAATACCTGCCTTCAAGTACCTGAAACTCATTTCCAGTGATCCTTTCATTGTTATGGATTGCATTTTAACTGCTGCCTTTTTTGTCTGCTTTTCCTTATATTATTAGGCACCAGACAAAGTTCGGAGCCTATTGTTAACAGTGTAACTATTTTGTATCTCAATTTTCTGCAGAGGAGTTTATAGGGAACTAGTCCCCATTGACACACCAGCCAAGAATCAGTCATGTGAGTCACCCAGGTTTGCTCCATTGACTTTGCTTGGAGCTGCATCAGCATGTGGATATGTTGGTTCTTGATGGGGCTTGTTTTTCCATCTGCTGCATATATGGCTGGTTATTGAAGCATTGGGTTGAGATCACTAAGATGGAGCAGAGTGTGCATTGTTCTCCTAGCTTGTTGAAATTTTTGGGACAGGACTGAACAAATTGTCAAGGCAGTCAGAGGTCTTTCATGGGAAGCCTGAAACTCCTCAGCACAGACAAACCTGAGGGTGGACAAAATATTGTTGTCATCTGATGCCGGAGCTGCTCTGATGCACTGCAGTGTACAAAGCAAGGTATCCTGGCCCCAAAAGACTGCCCTCGCTTGGCCAGGGGTTGCACAATGTGCAGGGGGAATGTTGCACAATGTCACTTGCGGGGATTATTTTTTTTCTTTCCACAGTTTTGTGAGAGCACTTCCAGCACCCTTGATCCTTGGGCTTTCTTCTTCTTGGTCAAGAAAGCTGAACTATGGACACCCAGTCAACTTCCAGGTCAGGAACTTGCTGTGGTATGGCTGGGGTGGTTATTTTGCTACCCCAGCTGCCCAGTCAGATAGGCCTCAGTGAGCACCTGAATGAAGGACACCACAGCTCCCAGCTGCAGGATGAGAACTAGGACCTGGTCAAGCCAGAGATCAAGCAAAAGGACAGCCAAAACTACTCATCTGAAGCCAAGTACACCCCACCACCCAATCTGACGCCCGTAGCTTATTTCAGGTCATGCTCACCTTGGAACATGTCCTTCTGGGCAGCCCTGACCCTGTCCACAAGCACCAGCCCAGGGTCCATGGCACCAACAGCCTTTCCCTGCAGCTGAGTTTAGGGTCCCTGCTGAGGTACCCTGTGGGGGTCTCTCAGCCTGAGTTCCAGCACAGTTCCATCCAGCCTGGGCAGCAACAGTAGCCTGAGAAGCAGAAGTTTGTTGAGCAGGGCAGCCAGTGAGGAGGGCCACTCAGGACAGTTCAGATGAGGTAACATGCTGTGTACCTAACCAGCTGTGTAACTAACAGATTGCTGTTGTACTTGATGGCTGGGTTTTGCTGGGCTCTTGTTTGGGAGTTGAGTTCCAAAAAAAAGCTTAAAATGTCTAACTCCACAGGCATGGAAGTCCAGAATCTTTATTGTTTAATTGAATAAAAGGGTATGTTGTTTTATAACAGCACGCTCAGACTGGCTAATAACTTTCAAAATGTAGGTCCTTCAGTAGTTTTTTCTTCAAACAAAACAGAGAAATCCACCTGTGGTGCCCTGGAGGGCTTATTCTCTCTCCCCCAATAAATGGAACCCCTTGGGAAATTGGTGGTAGTGGTGAAACTTTACAGGCAAGGCATAGCAATTTAGATTCAGTGTAGTTCAAATTCATCCGAAAGGCTATGTACAAATAGATGCGCTTTGTAGGGGCATTTCCACCAATAATAATCCCATTTTAGATAGATAGATAGTTTTTTTTATTTACAAAGCACTCAATTTAAAAGACTCTGAGCGCTATACAATAAGAACATCATTATAAGCATACAGATTATTCAAATCATGCAAACACATATAATAAAATCATTTTTATTGTCAGTGGCTCAGCAGGTAGTACACTCACCTCTGAAGCCAGGAGGTCAGAAGGCTGTGGGTTCTATCCCCACACCAGGCACTTGGGTTAATATCCCAATACTGACACTGTAGTGCAACATGTGTGTGTGTGTGTGTGTGGGGGGGGGTGCTGCACTCCTGAGGTGCCATCTTTCAGATGAGATGTTAAACCGAGGTCCCATCAGTCTGTTCTGGTGGTAGTTCAGGTGGATGTTAAAGATCCCATGGCACTTCTCGAAAAGAGTAGGGGAAGTTTTTATTAAGGAAATCACACATAGCAAAACAGAAAAAAATGAACAATTGCAAGATAACATAAATCAAACAGAAAAGTAAACAAAGAAACCAATTGAACACTCGCCAATATATACATTAAGTAATTGGAAAATCATTGCCAGTAATCCAAGGTAAGTTCCGCTAGATGGCCAACAGATGAATCTGTGTAAGAGTCCTAGATTCTGAAAAATAAACTGCATGTATGGACTTAAAAATGTTATTATAAAGTTCATGGTATGAAAGCTCCTTCTGTTGTAGAGTAAACATACATTGAGAATGCCAAATAAACCATTTAACGATAGAAAAAATAACAAACAGTGAACTTTTATCCCAGGTAGACCAATTATTGGGATAAGCACCATATAAAAGAGCTGGATGGGTGAGATGCAAAAAAAGGGTAGGTGAGACTTATCATAATGAAATTTCCAAAAATCACAGATGTAGGAACAAGAAAAATATAAATGCAGCAGAGTTTCAGACTGAGCAATGCATCCTGGTCTGGAACAAATACGTTCTTCCACCCTCTTATGTTTTTGATTAGCCTTGACATTCAATCTCTCATGACAATTTAACCAATGATGATCTCTAAATTTATAAGGGATACGAGGTTCAGTTAAAAAGATAAGTAAGGCCTTATGGTGTAGAACGGGGCATTTGGGAAATACCTCCAAAACACCAAATTGCGTCTCCAAAACAAAAGCGTATAACTGTTTTTTCGAGAGGGAAATCACATGACGACTGGTGATCCCCCAAGCTTTAAGTTTAACAAACACATCACGTAAATACTTGGGAGATTGAACACCCTTCCCGATACGATGCAAAGTTCCTAAATCCCATGCTGCAAACCAAGGAGAAATGGAGGAAACAAAAAGATCACACTAATATTTCTCAGGTGAATGAAACAAAGGTCTAAAATTAGCATACAAAAATTGACTGAAAAAAAAAAAACAGGATTAATCATATGCTGTCCTCCATTTTTACGAGGTAAATATAAAACATTTCTTTTAATTGGATATAGGCAGCTACCCCAAAAGGACTGAAAAAACAAACAATAAATTTTAACTTCCCTTGATTTAGGGAGAGGAAATACTGAGCTAAGAAATAAAAAAAGTGGCACCAAATAGGTACGGATCATGTAAGCTCTTTTACCATAACTCATTTTTGTCCGGTTCTAAGTCTGAACCATACTAGAGCCAATCAACAATTTTTTATCCCAATTGTCCACATCCATTTGAGGGGATCCAAATTCAATTCCCAACATTTTCAAAGGACCCAAAGTACATGGAAGACCAGCAACTTGACCCTGAGGGGCCATTTGGCTACTCAAAGGCTTTCCAACACATTTCAGCAAATTTAAACTAGTCCCTGAGACAGAACCATAATTTGTACATATAGATAGGGCCTCAACAGCAGAAGAAACATTCCCCACTAACAGAACTAAATCATCTGCGTAGGCCAAAGCTCTATAGGGAACGGTAAAAGAAGACAATTTAATGGGGTCAATGCGAGAAGAGGACTGGAGAAGTCTCAATAAAGGATCGATACTAAAAATATATAATGGGGGCTAATTGGACACCCTTGCCGAACCCCTGTATTAATGGGAACATGAGGGCCCAAGAACCCATTAATACAGGGACGATTGTTGCAGTATGATAGAGAGCTTGGAGCCAAGAGATAAATGTAATGGGGATACCATAATGCTGCAGTACATTCCATAAAAAAACATGGGCTACCTTATCAAATGCTTGACGCTGGTCCAAAGAAAGAACGAAACCAGCAGCAGGGGAAATAGCATCATGAGAGAAAATATCACGTAATAAGATTAATTGGTCAGTGATCGAATTTCCTGGTACAGTGCAAGATTGAGCAGGGGAAATCAAGAATTTAGCTACTGATAACAATCTTGCATTCAATAATTTGGAAAGGATCTTAAAATCTGTATTTAACAGACTAATAGGGTGCCAATTAGATAAATCTAACCTGTCACCTTTATTTTTAAAAAGAAAAACAAGAGCCCCAGTAGACATTTCAAAAGGGACTGATTTAGTCCATAAGATAGCATTATAAACCTCAGTGAGTTCCTCCAACAGTTCACCTTTCAAAAAATGATACAAATCAGAAGAAAGACCATCTAAACCCGGGGCTTTACCTTTAGACAGGGATTGGATAGCAGTAGCAACTTCCTGCAGGGAAAGGGGAGCTACTAGGCCTAAAAGATGTGATCATGGGGCCTGGGGAACATGAATTTTATGAAAAAAATAAGAGAAATCAGATTGTTGTACCAAGGGCACTGAAAACAAGGAGGCCGCAAAATCCGAGGCAATACGGATAATGTTCTGTTGATCCTCATGAACTTTACCCTGACCATCATAAAGAGCTGAAATGGTCTTAGACCCAATCACTCTTTGACGATTCAATATGGGACAAGTGTGAAAAAAAGGGCCATGAATTGCATGGTGCTGCCGGGACTCTACATCCGAAAATTGCGTTAGGTGATATTGTTTCATTTTCTCCTGAAAATGGGAAATCTGAGCTGAGAAATCATGCGAAGTAAGTTGCGAAAGGGAAAATAAATGTTGAAGTTGTTTACGGTCGTTCAAGTAAGAAATGTAAGCATTTTCCCGAGAACACCTACCCCGAGAAATGAGTAAGGAGCGAAGTTCAGATTTCATGTCCAACCACCAAACAATGGGGTCCTCTGAGCGCTATACAATAAGAACATCATTATAAGCATACAGATTATTCAAATCATGCAAACACATATAATAAAATCATTTTTATTGTCAGTTTATTTCCAATAAAGGAAATAACGACTTCCTACAAGACAAAAAATCAGAAACTAAATACAGGAGGTATGAGTCCTGTAAAAGTTTAGAATTTAATTTCCAATATCCCGGACCTTTGGGGGGCAGCGGGACCTAAAGAAATCTGTATTAGGTGATGGTCAGAGTAAGGAGTCGGATCAACAGAGACAGAGTGAAGAGGCAAAGCAGAAGACAAAAAGAAAAAATCAATACGTGTGGATAAAGAACCCTTAAAAAATGTACGTTCCCGTACCCCAGTGTGAAACAAAACAGCATCTTTAAGATGTGCCTCGTTTACTACTTTTTCAGGGCCACCATGTCCCCAAAAGGTTTTGTCGTTTTGGAGCAGAACCTCTATCAGCCAAACTTAAACCGCAATTAAAATCCCCCCCAAATCACAAAATAAGCTATATGTAGAAAGGGACTAATTTGCTGAAAAAGAAGTGTGCGGTCAGCTTTAGCCTGAGGAGCATAAATATTAATAAGTCTAAAAAAAAACAGCATTCAAGAGAAAGTCCACAAGCAGAACCCGACCCGGGACAAGATCCAACACTCTGACTATTGATGGATTAATAAGATGAAAAAGGATACCAACCCCTGTACAACGTTCAGGGCCTACAGACCAATAGGAAAGTCCTGTATTCCATTCCTTAGTGGAAAGCAAAATTTCAGGGATAGAATGCAGTCTAGTATCTTGTAAAAAAAAATTTACCTGGGGAAAAGGACTGTAAAAAGGAGAACACTATAGTCCGTCTCAGGTTATTCTTAATACTGTTAACATTGGTAGTCAAAAGAAGGAAGGGAAGGGAAAGAGTCATGGGAAGTCAGAGGGAGAAAAAAGAAGCTCAACGCTTTTTTTTCCGAGACTTTCCTTTGCAACGGGAGGGTTGAGGAAAACCATCCCCGTCATCAGTCAAGATAGACTCAGCAGTGTCCTTCTGCATAATAGAATCAGCAGAACAACAAACCGAATCAGTGTCAGACTGTTCAGTAGTTAAGAGAACCGAAAATCTATTGGAAACATCAGGAAAGGAGGTTTTGGACATTTTGGGGGTGGGTAAAGGCCCCAGAGACCTCTTCCGAGTAGAGGATCTCCGGACAGGAGGGTCTTCCAGAGAAGAAAGGGGGGGCATAGAGGCAGACTGATTTGCAGGATCAGTAACCGCTAAAGAGACAGTGGAAGAATCAGGGGGAAGAACAGGAAGGACATCCAAGAGAGAAGAAGAGGGGAAGAGGCTCAGCCCCAGGACCTAGATCACCAACCTTGGGAGGGTCAGGGATTGGGGCAACAGTTAAATTACAGGAGAGATATTCAAGACCGACTGTGAATTCAGTGGGTTAGCCACCTTCCTTTGGGCCAGTGAAATCAAAAGGTGCTGCTCGTCCCTGTCAGCAGAAAGGGATGTCTGATGAGCAGCTTTAGGACAAGTCATATAAACATGGCCTTCCACCCCACAGAGATCACATCTAACCTGGTTTGGACATTGTTTACTAAGATGACCAGTCATTTGACACAGGGAACACTTTAGTTGGTCACAAGTGCTACTAATGTGCCCAGAAAGGCCACATTTATAACAGGTCCGAGGTTGTCCCCGGTAAAACAAAACTCCCCGGTCTCTACCCAGAAAAAAACTATTGGGAAGATGACAAGGGGACCCATCCGTAGTGTGTAGTAGAACACGGATTTTCCAACCACCAGTCCAAATCCCCTCGGAATCAAAGATTGCTTCAGGATGACTGTACACAGTACATCGTTGTTTCAACCAATATATCAAGTCAGTAACACTAACCCCTTCATTGCGGAAAAGAACCGTAATGGTTGTATGGGAAGGTTTGGTAAGTGGAATGACCTCAAAAGGGGCCCACAAGGGGGTAGTCTTAACTTGTTGATAATGAGCCCAAAACTTTTCAAGACCACTATGCAATTTAAAACTGACATCAAATATAGATTCACCAGATACATGAATAAAAGCATACAATTCTGAAACCTGAAAATGTAAATTGTGTTTCAATAACTGACGACCCACATAAACCCGATCTGGAAAAACATCTAATCCCCCTTTGTAGATAATACGAACAGCATTATGTCGTTTAGCAGAGGAGACAGGGGTAGAAAAAAAAAGAAGCATAAGATTTGGAAGGGGCAACCAAAGGGGACTGGAGGGCCTCCTTAGGGGCGCCTCTAGGAGCATTCCTTAGCTCTGAAGGAATAGATTTGGGAATATCAGAAAACACAGAATCATCACTAAGGGCAGCAGTCTCTTCGTCACCAGGCTGAGTACAAGAATCCATATTCTCTCCCAGTTGAAAATCGGGGTTAGTCGAAAAATCAAAGTCTGAGGAGAGATGGAGTGGAGAACGCTGAGTAGCAGTACCAGGGAGAGGAGAAGCAGAATCCACAGTAATGGGAGTAGAACCAGGAAGAGGGAGAGGGGAATCAGGGTGAGGGACTGCAGAATCAAGTTCAGGCTGAAGGGAATCAGTTTGGAGGAGTTCAATATGTAAACCAACAGCCAGAGGTATAGAGACACTACTTACAGGCTGTACCAAAGGGGGAGAGGCAGAGACAAGGTGAACGCCAGGGATCTTGATTGGGGAGAGGCTAGAGATCCAGGAACCAGTGTCTGGGGAGCGCACCCAACCAGCCGCTTGGAGTGAGTTTTCGACAGTCCAAGCATCTCCAGCAGGTACTGGGAGTCTGCCCACGCAATTTACTAGGGCTCCTTTTAACAACACGATCTGAACGAACAGAATCTTTGTCAGCAGAAAAGAAAACACCATAGCGGTCGCTGATCCTGACCAGCACGGTGAAAACAACGCCACTTGCAGTCGGGCGTTTCACAGCAAGAGGTTTCGTGCAACCGATCGCGCTGGTTACAACAGAGCGCCTCCAAAACAGGGAGCAAGGGTAGTAGCGCCGAGAATGAAAACGTCGAAGAAGATCCCTTTTGATGCCCAAAAACCGTTGTTCCTCCAAGTGCAAGAGGCAATTCAACTCCGGAGAAGCAGAGACAGCATCCAAATCTGGAGAATCCGAACCAGATACTTCCATGGCGTCATTGCAAGGCAAGGCAGGCAAAACAGGAGAAGCGACCGAAGACTGAAACTTTCCAGGCATCTCAGAGTGCAAAGAAACATCCGTGCTAGGTAATAATAAAGCTGAAGAGGAGACCTGTTCCTCAGACGGTAACACATCCTTCCTGCCCGACTGCAGCACATCAACTGAGGCAGCCATCCTTCGACGGCTCAAAGGGTCCCCCTACTGGCAAACAGTAGGGGAATTTCCCCGGTGCCCTGGACAAATTTCCCCCATTCACTAAAAATACCACCAACAGCTTAATCTGGTTCCAGGTCAGTTGACATTCATCTGTATCCCCCTTCCCCAGGTCGTGCCTGAAAATAGGCAGAATTTGTCTAGTGCACTTACCCGGTCAACAAAAACTAAATAAATGATTACACTACTTTCTGAGTCAGTCAATAAAAACCTGTTGGAACAGAAACGTTTTTAAACCCTTTTTAAAAGCTTCTACCAAGGGAGCCCCCTTAGATCATCAGACAAGGAGCTCCACAGGGTGGGTGCCCTGATCAATCTCACCCACCTGATCTACCCACCTGCTTCAACAATGGGATCATTATCTTATAATAAACAAATCCTAAGCAAGTCTGGGAGTATTTTAAGTACAAAAGTGTGGACGTAGTTGGGAAAAGCATAACTGGGCAAGGAAGAGATCTTCCATCCCATAACTTATGGAAACAGCTAAAAGTGGGCACTATGGTTGTGCAAATATGTTCTCTCAATATCATGTCATGTTGCCTTTTTATTGTATATGCCATCTTTATGGCCCAGGTTGTGCCTGAAAACGGTCCCTAGGATCAGTGTACCTATCCAGTCAACAAATAAATAAATTAATTAAAATACCCTACACTATATTACATAGCCTTTCTTGTGAATATGAGCTGCATTCAGGAGTTCATTTAACTCCAGTTTTTGAAAGCCTGTAACTCCCATAAATAGGGCAACAAACTTTCAAAGTAAATGAGGAAGAAGAAGAAGAATTTGGCAATGGGTAGGGCTGTGACATTCATTTTTGATGCCATGGAACTAACACTACTAGATTTTGATGCAGAAAGGGTATTTTATTAAATTTGTTTTTGATCTGACCTTCATAAATTGGTCTCTCTTAGAATTCTTTCAAATCATTGCTGCGACTATTGGAGGTGAGGAGGGCAGTGCTCTGGCTGCTAGGGGTAGGGGTTGGTTATCAGTACTGTGACTGGGTGGGGGGGTCAGTGCTGTAACTGTTGGAAGTGGGGGTGTCAGTGCTGTGACTGGGGGTGGGGCAGTGTCCAGACTGGGATGAGGGGTCAGTGTTATGTGGTTATTGGAGCTGGGGGTCAGTGTTGTGACTGCTGGGGGTGGGGGTTAGTGTTTGACAGCTGGGGTGAGGAATGTGCTGTGACTGGGTGTGGGGATCAGTACTGTGACTGTTGTGGAGAGGGGTTAGTGTTTGACAGTTGGGGTGGGGGTTAGTGTTTGACAGCTGGGGTGGGGAGAGTGCTGTGACTGGGGTGGGGATCAGTGCTGTGGACTTACAGAGAGGGTCAGTGTTGTGAGTGCTGGGGGTGGGGGGGTAGTGTTTGACAGCTGGGGTTGGGAGAGTGCGGTGAATGGGGGTGGAGATCAGTGCTGTGACTGTTGCAGAGAGGGCCAGTGCTGTGACTGTTGGAGGTGGGGGTCAGTGATGTGACTGGGTGGGGGTGTGGGGTCAGTGCTGTGACTGTTAAGGGTGGGAGTCAGTGCAGTGACTGTTGAGGCTGGGTGTCAGTGCTGTTACTGGGGCTGGTGGACAGTGGTGTGATTGGGTGGGGAGCAGGGTCAGTGCTGTGACTGTTGAGGGTGGGAGCCAGTGCTTTGGCTATGGCTGGGGGGCAGTGCTGTGATTGTTGGGGTGTGGGTATTTGTGGGTGGAAGTCAGTGCTGTGACTGCTGGGGTGTGGGTCTTTGGGAGTGGAAGTCAGTGCTGTGACTGTTGAGGTTGGCAGTCAGTGCTGTGACTGGGGGTCAGTGCTGAGACTGTTTGGAGTGGGGGGGATCAGAGCTGTGACTGCTGTGGTCTGCACTGTGACTGTCAGGGGCGGGGGGCAGCACTGTGACTTTTGGAGGTTTGGGGCCAGTGCTGTGACTGGATGAATGGGCAGTGTCCAGACAGGAATTGAAGACAAACATTTAAAATAAAGTGTAGCCAGTTGGCCCAGTGGCACGGAGGGTTGAGGCGCTGGACGCAACACTTTGCGCCACGCTGGCGGCCCAAGTTCGGGAATGAGCTCGGATGCCGGGGGTTGGCAGGGGAAGGGAGTAGGATCAAGCATCCAATGGACTACTCTTCTCTCCCTGGGGAGGGAATCCAGGGTGCCCCGGTGCAGTAGTGTCCTCTGATGGAGATTGGGGCATAGCTAGCACCGCAGTAGTTAGGGGGAGGAGCACAGCAGATGCCTACAGCACAGCCATGCGGGTGTCATTGCATGTCATGCTCCTCGGGGGAAAAACACTCAAGCCTGCAAAAACCCCCAATCCCGGATAGGCGACGGCTCTCCTCTGAGCCACATCGCCACATGCCTGACACCGGACCTTGTCTCCGCCCCTCTGTTCCTCTGCCACCCCAGCCGGGACACATGATTCTAGATAGAGCGCCAGAGTGGTGGTGGTGGCCCTACCCCAGGGGATTCAGAGCTGGGGAGTCCACTGGCTAGACGGTGGTGGAGGACAGCTTACCTTCTGAGGAGATGGGGACCAGGTGGGTGGTAGAACAGCATCAGGCCAGTAGGAGTTGCCTGAGAGAGTTCCAGGTAAGGGAGATAAATAAAGGATACAAAAAAAAAAATGAAAGTGTAACCATAAAAATAAAGACAGTAGTTTGTATTTACCCTCAGTGTAAGGCATGCCTCAGTACCTCTCCCCCCACTGGTGCACCAGTTAAACCCCACAGTCCCTCTGGGAGCTCTCAATTACAGTTCGAGTGTGCACACAGATGCAGATGCTTGGACCTCAGTGTGGTACCATGTAAATTCAACTGTTGGCCGCAACTGCTGACTGGCAAATTTCACAACTGCAGGGACAGTGAAATAGTTGCTCCGGGGCTGTAAGTTGTTGCTGTGGGCTTGATTCTAAGGTCATAGAAACATAGACGTTGACTGCAGATAAGGACCACAAGGCTTTTTCTACCTTATGAATGTGCCACTGGCATTTGCTCTGTCAATGGCCTATCTATTCATACTTATTTGTATTGCTCCCTTATGCCTGTCCCATGCCTGTCTGAAGCCCTACATTGTATTCATACCCACCACTTCCTGGGGTAGGCTGTTCCACGCATCCACCACCCTTTCTGTGAAAAAGAACTTCCTCACATTACCCCTTAATCGGCCTCCCTCTAATCTCATGCTGTGTCCTCTTGTCCTGCTATTTTTCTTATATTGAAGCATGTTAGACTCTTTCACCTTGTTAATGCCCTTAAGGTGTTTGAATGTTTCGATCATATCACCGCTCTCCCTCCTTTGCTCTAGGGTATACATATTGAGTCCTGCTAATCTGTCCTCCTATGTTTTCTGATGCAGTCCCTGCACCATTTTGCTGCTCATCTCTGACTGCCTCAGTTTGGTTAATGTCCTTGTGAAGGTGTGGCCTCCAGTACTGCATGCAGTACTCCAGATGGGGCCTAACCAGTGTCTTGTAAAGAGGGATTATTACCTCCCTCTTCTGACTTGTGATACCCCTACTCATAAACCCAACATCCCTCTAGTCTTACCTACTACTTTAGTGGTCTGCTTGGAAGATTTCAGGTCATCGGTGATGATGACAGCCAAGTCTCTTTTTTTCCCTTGTGACTGCCAGCAACTCCCCTACCAGCCTATAGGTGGCTTCAGGGTTTCTTTTCCCTATGTGCATGATCTTGCATGTCTTTGAGTTAAACCCCAGTTGCCACTCTTTCGACCATTTTGCCAGTTTATCCAGATCTCTTCTCATTCTGCCCACCCCATCTGGATCACCTACTCTGTTGCAGATCTTGGTGTCATCTACAAACAGACAAACCTTACCCTCCAGTCCATCTGCAATGTCACTGAACAAAATATTGAAGAGGACTGGCCCCAGGACTGATCCCTGAGGTACCCCAATTGTGACTTGCATCTCTTCTGACTGTATACCGTTTACCACCACTCTGTTTTCTGCCCATCAACCAGTTTGCCACCCAGTTGACTAACTTCTGACCCACGCTGAGCCTACCCAGCTTATTAATCAATCTTCTGTGTGGAACAGTATCGAAAGCTTTGCGGACGTCATGCAGGAATGTCCAGAAAGTATCTAGCTAGCTTAACAATAGAAATGATAAGTTCTGTGGGTAAAACCCAGTGCTCATGACTGTTAGACGACACGCTGGTGCTGTTTCCATGGGGATGTCTCCTCTGCTTAGGCAGATGATGACTGGATGTTCTTTTCTGTAGGTTGGATACAGGTGCAGTGGACTCAATGCGCTCTCAGTGGTGAAGGGTGTGGGCCAGGGGTCGATCTTAACATCCATTTACTAGCTCGGGTACTAGAGCAGATTGCTGCAGGCTAGTGCAGGATCTCTGTTACTTGCCCAGCTAGGCTAGTGCAATTCCTTCGGTGAATGAGCTGCAATTCCATTGTGTGCCTGTAGTGTTGTGTGGCGCTCATGCGGCAAAGAAAAAAAACACACCAGCATCAACGGCACAGTTGGAGCAGTGACACCACAAAGTAAAACAAGTAAACCAAAAGAAAAACAGCAGCATTCTTGGCTCGATTGGAAGACTGAGGCCGCAAACCCCCAAGTCAAACTGAAAAACAACACCCAGCACAGCATTCAGGATATGGGGCAGTCGGAATAGTGAGATCGCAAACAAAAAACACATCATTCAGTTGAGACTACTAGGGCAGCATTCACACAGTTGAGTCCATCTGAACTCCGAACTAATAAATGTAATAAGAGACAGACAGATTGCAGAAAAAAGTAAAGCTAGCATTTCGACCTGGCCTCCACTGTTCTGTTTACTTTAGCCCTGTCCCTGTGGTCATCAACTGAGAAGCTGCCTCCAAAACTCTGAAGCAGCAGATATGCATCAGTGAGAAAACGGGCTCCTTCTAACTAACACAGCAGGCCACTATCTCCTCTCCACAGTCGGTAATGGTAGCAAGCCCGCCCAGTAAAACATTGCCAGAATCGCCAGCATTCAAACCAGTGTGCCGTCTGAACAGTGGGACCTCTAATCACACACAAAAAAAAAGACTTCTAAGAGGAACAGAGGATGCAACCAGCATTCTAACCTGCCTTCGATGTTCTTTTCAGCCTTGTCCATTGTCCCTGTGGTATGAGCTTCCAAAACTGGAATAAAGACACAGGCAGCTCCATTGAGAAAATGGGCTTATACAGGTTAGGTCTCAGTCTAGTAATGGTAGCAAAGAATCCCACCCCCCCACCTGATACTAGTGCAAACTTCTTCATCTGCCAAGTGAGTCCAAGCAATTAAAAATATACTGACTGAAATGAGAACAGCTTAATTAGCTGTAATCAATCTGGCTGCGCTGCAAGTGCATTTTCAATTCATTCACGCTCTCTCTCTCTCTCTCTCTCACTGGCAATTAAGCATAGCACACTCAGTATATTTGTTTTTGTTCCCTGATCCACCAACCTCACAGATAAAAAGTAAAGTTAAGTACCCCGCCATACCCGAGAACTCGGCTTGGCCAAACTCAGTCTTCCCAACGGCTTTCCCCAGCCATCTGTCAGCTGAACTCCAGGACAGTCTCCTCCACGAAATTCTTGGCAATAATTCTCGGACTTGGTAGCTTCATGGGAGAAAGTGAATGAAGCATATCAGCAGAAATACCCCAACATCCTTGCCCTGGTGGATCTGTTGTTGACATTGCCAGCAAGCTCTGCAGAGGCTGAGGGGATTTAGTCAGATGAAGATAACCAAATCCAAGCTACGCTCCAAGCTGCGATCAGACACATTAACTGACCTGCTGGTGATCCAGATGAACTCACCAGACATTGAGAAGTTTCAGCCCCAGGATGCCATCAGTTTATGGAATTTCAGTGCAGAGAGAAGTAAGAGGCCACAGACTGATCATGTCTTGTCACGGCCCGATGCTGAAGACGTCTTTTCTGATCATTCAGACATGCTGTAAGTGACTGTGATAGTAATACAAGTGTGCTTGAGAGTGAGCCACACTCACCTGACACCACATAGTCCAGCAACATTTAAGGATCATTTGACTTTTATATTAAGAACTTTAAGACACTGACATTAAGACACTGATCACACTGAATTTTGTATATATGAAGTATTTTATTTCACAAAGTTCATCTGTAATTTAGGTTTAAAATAAATTCAGACACATGCTTGATACATTTTAATTTTATCTGCCTTTTGTTTAACAAATCACTATTAACCATACTGACTGCGGGCTAGTGCAAATTTCTGCAGGCTAGTGCAATCTCTGTTCCACTAGCCCGGCTGGCTAGTGCAAAAAAAAGTTAAGGTTGACCCCTGGTGTGGGCCATGATGACTTTGGATGATGGGAGCTGTGTTCTGTAAGATGGCTATAGGAGCAGCAGACCCAACACACTTCTGGTGATTTGGGGGTACGGGCCGTGGTGCTCCAGATGACGATGATCCTTTTCACCCCACAAGAGGACTTGCCTTCACCCACCTCGGGACCTCAGCTGTTTCAATCCCTGTCAGGATAAAATAGTAACAGCATCAGAAGGCAGTTTAGCACATTCCCAGATGTAGAGCAACTTTCAAGGCAACCCTGCCCTGCTCTAATTTGGTGTGGGAGGGCAGTGTCCTGACTGGTGTTGTGGGCAATGCTGTGACTGTTGGGGGTTAGTGCTGTGACTGTTGGGGTTGGGGAAGCACTGCTTTGACTGTTGCATGGGAAGCAGGATCCAGACTGGGGTGGGGGTGTCAGTGCTATGATTGTTGGGGTTTGGGAGTCAGTGTTGTGACTGTTGTGGGTATATGGGTCAGTGCAGTGATTGTTTTTTTTTTTTTTAATTGTATTTCTGGCACCCACTGGCCAGGGCATCTCTCAGAGGTGCCCTCATGGCTTGGTTCCTCTACTCCATGACTGAAGCCTCTCCCATCTAGCCCCCACCCCACCCAGACATTCCAGCTCCCCGATCCCCCCCGAGGGAGGGTCCCCCTCTCCTACCTGGTAGCCTTTTTGGTATCAGAGTGTCTGTCTGGTGGGGGAGGGGTCAGCCAACAGCCATCAGTTAGAAGGCCCTGTACTGTGGATGTGCGGGCCGCCACTGGAGCCCTCGTCGCCTCCCTGGTCTGCGGGGGATTTTTGAGTGTTTGTTTCCCCTGTGGAACTTGGATGTGCAATGTCAGGTGGCAAAGCATGCCGCATCTGCCGCAGTTCTGCCTGCACGATCTGTGAGTGCTGCCTTCTTCCTGCACTGCCCTCAACCAATGTAAGGGGCTGCCCAAGAGCGGCGCTATCCCCTGATTCCTCTCCAGGAAGGGAGAGCAATCCTCCGGATGATCAATCCCTTCCCCCCCGCCAACCCCTGATGGCCTGGGTTCATTCCCGAACCCGAGACGATGACATGGTGCAAGGTGTGGCATCCAGTGCCTCAACCCTCTGCACCACCAGGCCGGCTTTGTGTGCAGTAACTGTTGAATGGGGGGCAGGGTCTATACTGGGGTGAGGGTGTTAGTGTTGTGACAGCTGGGACTGGGAGTCAGTGCTGTGACTGTTGGAGGTAGGGAGTCAGTGCTATGACTGTTGGGGGTGAGGGGTAAGTGTTGTGACTATTGGGTGAAGGTAGTGTCCAGAATGGGGTGTGGGTCACTGTTGTGACAGTCTGGGGGTAGAGGTCAGTGCAGTGACTGTCGGGGATGGGCAGGGACCCTGGTTTTCCATTTTTAATGGTAACACCGGTAACAATCACGGAATCCTGTTTGGTTCGCGGATTTTGAATTCTTGTACGGGTGCCTCACGGAAATTGCATATCACTGCACAGAATCCCTAAGATTTCAGCATCTTTTTAAATGTTTTTATTTTCTCTTTCTATGCCCCCTTCTCACAGCATCAGTCTTCACTTTTCAGAGATCCCTAGGTTGGGTATCCCCTAGCTTCATCCCAGGTAATGCTCAGGAGCTCCTGTGGGCTCCTCAGTTGTTTGAATGAAAACTAGTCTGAATGAAAGTATGTTCACAAGGAAAAAAATGCCTTACTACTTATGAAAAGACTTCACAGTCAGCACCCCATTTAGGTGAATTGGATCAGTTGCACCTTTTCTCCCACCTGCTGTTTCAGTCTCTTTGACAACAAAAAGTTTTCTGATAGACTGCTTCAAGAAAAAGCAAATGTTAAGTATTTAAATGTACTTATGTTTGGCCAGTGGATGTTGAAAGCACATTCAATGACACATAGAAGGTAAGACCCCAGGGGCTGTATGATGCTGGTGGGCAGAGTGGTGCTCAATTCACATATGAGCTCAGACATGAAAACTGGGAGACACCCTTTTCATGGACACCAAGTAAAAACAAAAGCATCCACATGTCTGGGAGATGCATGAATCTATTTGAAGGTCCTCCACTAATCACTTGTGGATTTGTTAGGTGAAGACACTTTATTTCAAAGAAACAAATTCAAGCAGGTTTTTTTTGCTCCTCCTACCCCTGGCCATCCACTCCTTCAGGCCTGCCAAGGCCCCCCTACCACCACTGCTGTGTCCCAACCACCATCCACTGCCCCGTACTGCTGTGCTACCAGGTAACCCAAAGTAGCCCTTCATTGAGTGGGGCCCCTACCCCTGTAGGAGGCTACCAGGGGAAGAGAATTGCCCCAAAGAGCTTCCTGTGTATCCTGGGCATGATAGAGGTCAGAACAGACGCATGTCTGGGGCTTCCGGCTTATGGAGAGACCAGCAGCCATCCTTTGGTTGGCCATCGGGTGTTTTCCCATTTTCTGGGGAGCGTGACAGGCCATATGATGTCAAGGCACAAGCTAACGTCCGTCATGCCCCCTCCAGCAGTGAGGGCTGACGTGTTGTCATGCCTCTGGCCTCCACCAGGGGCCAGTAAATGCTGAGCCATGAACTCAACCCTCCATCCCAGGAGAAGGTGAGTGGTCATTGGACACTCAAGCTTTCACCCACCAGCTGGCCCTCTAACACCCAAGTCTGTTCCCTAACCCTGGTCAGTGGTGTCACAGGTAGAAATCTAATTCAGGCAGTTAAATTATAGATAGGAAAAAACAAAAGTAGTCCACCTTAGCAGTGATGGTTCAGATTAATTCACATCTGAGTTCTAACAAGCAAAGAGACCAAGTCATTTGTAACTTGTGCATGTGGGGTGTGGGTGTTGAAGAAAGGGGATCATAGTGCTGTCACTACTGCCATCACCCCAGAGGGATGTGGACTGCATTGTTGCTACTGCCATCACACCGAAGGGGTGGGGGCTGAAGTGCTTCTGCCATCACCACTGGTGGATGGGGAATGTAGTACTGCTGCCATCACACCTAAGAGATGGGGGCCACAGTGCTGCTGCTTCTGTCACACCTGAGGAAGGGAAGTCATAGTGCTGTTGCTGTCGCCATAACACCAGAGGGATGGGAGCCATGGTGCTGTTGGTGCTGCCATCACAACTGAGGGATGGGGCCGTAGTGCTGCTTCCATCACACCTTAGTGATGGGGGCTATAGTGCTGCTGCTGCTGCCATCACATCTTGTACCTAAAATAACTTTAAATTGGTACAAGGATCGAAGGATGTGCAATAGTGAAGGTCAAAATTGCTAAAATGCATGTTAGCAGAGTTAAACATTGTTAAATAAAGTACACATAACCAAATACCAGTAAAACCGGATTTTGGCTTAGCAGACACCGGTGACAATATCGTTTTTTACAATGTGCAAAACGGAATATGCCCTTTCTCAATCCCGGTAAACCAGTGTCCCTGGGGATGGGACAGCAATGCTTTGGCTGTTCAGGCTGGGGGGACAGTACATACATATGAACATATGAAATTGCCAGCAGAAACAGGCCTCACGGTCTATCGAGTCTGCTCGAGTGTGCAGCTAGAACTCCATCTTGCAGCTGCCCCTCCAACCTCCCTCTTCCTAGTATCCCTTACCCTGTCCCAACCCCTCTTGAAACTGCCCATCATATTACAGGGCACTATCTCATCTGGTAAGCTGTTCCATTTGTCCACCACTCTTTCAGTGAAAAAATGTCTTCCCATCTCCCTCCTGAATCTTCCCCCTCCAATCTCAGTCCATTCCCTCTCGTGTCCCTCTCCTTTTTCATCTGGAAAATCCCTTCTGTGTTGGTCTTGTTTATTCCCTTTAGATACTTAAAGGTCTCGATCATATTTCCCCTAGCCCTCCTCTCCTCCAGTGAATACATTTTCAACTCTCCCAACCTGTCCACGTAGGGCTTGCTCTCTAATCCCTAGATCATCTTTGTAGCTCTTCACTGCACCCCCTCCAACAATCTGATGTCCTTCTTCAGGAATGGGCACCAGTACTGCAGGTGGGGCCTGACCAATGAGAGGAGATCCCTCTTGCAATACACCCCAGCATTTTGTTGGCTTTTGATGCCATCTTCCTGCACTGAGCAGAGTTGTTCATGCTCCCTGTAATGATCACTCCTAGGTCCTTCTCCTCTGTGGAGCTCCCAAACTGTACCCCATTCAAATGACAATCCCTCTCCTGGTTCCTGGCTCTGAAATGCAGAACCTTGCAATTCTTGGCATTGAACCCCAACTGCCATGTTTCCGCCCACTGCTGCAGCTTAGTCAGGTTCTCCTGAAACCCCTTCCACCCCTCCACATCATCAACCACAGCTCCCATCTTGGTATCATCTGTGAACAGACTGATCTTGCTCCAGATCCCATGTGAGATATCTGCAATAAAAATCCCAAGCAACATCGGTCCCAGTACCGGTCCCTGTGGTACCTTGCTCGTCACCGCTCTTGGTGATGAGAGGTCCCCCCTACCACTACCCTTTGCTGCCTTCCCTTTATCCAGTTTATGATCAATTTCACCATTTTTGGTCCCACTCCCACATATTCCAGTTTCCCCGCTCCAACCTGCCGTGTGGCACTGAATCAAAAGCCTTGCTGAAGTCTAAATACAGGATATCAACTGCATGGCCCTTGTCCAGTTCCCGTGTCACCCAGTAATAGTACTCTACAAAGTTTGTCTGGCAGGGTCTCCCCACTACAAACCCATGCTGTTAACCATCCTGGAGACCATTTTCCTCCAAGATGCTTATTAGCCTCTCTTTTAGGATGGTCTCCATGGGCGTTCCCATGATCGATGTGAGGCTGACCGGCCTATAGTTTCCTGGTTTATCCTTTGGGCCACTTTTGTGGATGGGCACCACATAGCCCATTCTCCAGTCCTGTGGTACACATCCTGTGTCCAGGTCAGCCAGTGGCCCTGCCAGGACCTCTGCCAACTCCCTTAGTACCCTAGGGTGAATGCCATCAGGTCCAGGTGCTTTGTCCACCCTTAATGCCCTCAACCCATCTAGTACCCTGCTCTCTGTAATCCCTACATTTGTCGTCTCCTACCCCCCTACCTACCCACCCACCCATCACCTAGGGTATCTGCCCCCCCTTCTCCTGTGTGAATACACAGCAGAAGTATTCATTCAGTGCCTCTGATGGGTCTGCCCTTTTCTCCACCCACCCTCTGTACTTCTTAATCCTCACCAGCTGATCCTTGCTCCTTCTCTCACTCCAATGTAGCCAAAGAAGTCTTTTTCTCCACTTTTGATTCCCTGCTCCAGTCTGAGCTCCCTGGATGCCTTGGCTGCCCTGACCAGTCTGGTGACCTCCCTGGACTTCTCCATGTATGTATCCTTATCTTCACCCCTTCCTGATTTACTGTACTTTCGAAATGCTGCCCTCTTGGCCCTCACCCCTTCCATAACCTTCTGTGTCAGCCAACTGGGTTTCTTTGCCCTCCCCTTCTTGTTTTTTTTCCTAGTGCAAGACTCCGTAGCCTCTGCCAGCCCTTCCTTTATGATGTCACTGGTCTGCATCCATGTGTGGTTGCATACCTGCTAGGTGCCTGCCCAAAATTTCCCCCATCTTCTTAAAGTCCGCCCCTAAACTCAGTCGCCCTTGTACCCATGCCCCCTGCTTCCCTCTCCATGTTGAATGTGAACCACACTGAATAGTGGTCACTCCTAGCCAGTGGATCCCCTGTTTCTCTCTCCATGTTGAGTGTGAACCACACTGAATAGTGGTCACGCCTAGCCAATGGATCCTCCACTTCCAGATTCCTTACAGCTTCCCTGTTATCCAGTAAAGGTCCAGAATCCTTTCTAACTGAGTCAGCCCCTGGACCAGCTGTGTCAGGAAGCGGTCCTGAAATGCTTCTAACAGGACCCCCTTCCTTGCACTCATGGTGGATGGGGTGCCCCACTCCACCCCTGGTAGGTTGAAGTCCCCCACCACCACTGTGCTCCAATTATTGCAGATCCTCCTTATTTGTTCAGCTAATTCTCTATCCAGGTCACTCCTCTGAGCTGGTGGCCTGTACACCACCCCCATTCTCAGTGTCCTATTCTTATTTATTTTTATTGAATTTTGTTAACTTAGTAAACCCACTGGGCCTAGAAGTCCCTTTTTCAGGGGTGACCAGGGGAAGGGGAGATACAGATGGTAAGCAACTGAAATTGAACCAGATTAAGCTGTTGGTGGTATTTTTAGCGAATGGGAGAAATTTGGCCAGGACACCGGGGAAATTCCCCTACTCTTTTCGAGAGAGGGCGCCGCATCCTTGTGGATTCTCCTCCGTGTGTGGGAGTTTGTTGGCGTGGAGGGACATGCGGGAGGCTGAGGAGCAGATCACCTCCTCAGCTCCTGATGGACGGCGTGATCGAGATGCAATCAGACCCAGCTTTGGACCTCACAGTTACTACAGAACTTCCTCGGTTACCTGATGTAGATTGCTCCTGCAATGTCCCTTTGGAGGCAGAAGCTGCATTGCCAATCCGCGATGCTGCCGGAACTCAATTGCAGCCGAATGTGCTTGAACGTCAATGGAAACTGTTGCAGGAATTGCAACAATACCGGGAGTATGTCCCTTGCACCCCGGAACAGGAAGGACCACATATCGCTGCTGCACCAGACCTTGTTGCTGAAACACCAACTATGGAGCCCTCTGAGCTGCCCCTTGTACAACCCTCCTGCTCCTCCTGTGAAGTTCGGGCCGAATTGGGTGAGTCCACTGTTTTATCTGCTGCTGAAATTTTACATCCAACTACTAGTCCTGTGGGCATTGAATCTGCTTCTGTTTCGACTGCTTCCCTTCAAGGTCTGAATGTGGGACATTTTTCCATAGGCCTCTCTCCGAAACAGAAACGGAGTTCAATCGGAGGTGCAGTAAGTCAATCAGCTAAGGGGCGTAAAACCCCTCCTTTAACTGTGAATGCTTCCATTCCTCCAGAAACAGTGCAGCCTTTGGATAGGGAAGCTAAAGCCACTGCTACTTGGGTAGCTGCAGCCTTAGAAGCTGCGGGGTGGGTAAAATCCCCTGATGGGAAAACTTGGGGTGCTAATTTCCCTAAGGGAGGGGAACAAGCTCCTTCTTCCCCAGTTACAGCTCTCCCTTATAACGCCAGGTCAGTTGTCTGCTATGGGGTCTGATCATGCCTCACCTACTCCTAGCCATAATATAATGAATGGTATTAGAAGGCTAGAAGGAGAAGGCCTACCACCTTCCACTGCCCCCCCGCTGCAGTTTTGAATGAAGTTCATGATCATTAGAAGCCCAGTCCTGCAGTCCCTTCACCGACTGAGACCAAACAAAGTACTTCTTCATCCATATGGCATGCTAAGGTGAATGACCAGCTATTTCCTGCTACGTTTGGATTGTTAAACGAGCCTGCTGTCAGACAAAATGCAGTGCGGTTAAAATTTAGGGGCTCAGTGGATGACATTCCTTATAGACATTTTGTAGGTCGAGAATTGCTGAAAAAAAGTATAAGGTTTTATGCATATGAAATCTATGCATTAATCCATATGCCTGGGGATTCTATACTTGATATAAGCTTTAAGCATCCTGCTGGGTTGGATCGTTTTTGGAAACAATATCAGGCACAAAAAAAACACTCCTTTATGGAAGCCTTTTTTGGCCATCCCCTTAACCAAGCCTGTTTCAAAAAAATCACAGTATTGTTTCGCAATGAAGGAGTCAACGTTGCTGATATAACCTATTGGTTACAACAACACTGTACTGTTTAAAGCCCTCCTCAGCCAATTCTTGATGATGAACATCTATGGACAGGGGGCTGGCGTTATTTGATAGATCTGCATTTAGAGAATGGTTTAACCAAGCACTTGCCTAACTGTTTTTTTTTGGGCCGGGATGGGGTGTTCTTTTTTTATCCAGGACAACCAAGGACTTGTTATAAATGTGGGGTATTGGGGCATTTGAGTAATGTGTATGACCAACAGAAGTGTGGGCTTTGTGGAGATTTAGGCCATACGGGGCACATTGCAGACGACTGATGAAAAGTAACCTCTGTGATGAACAGGGGCATACTTTTTGCTCTTGCTCCTGGGCCTCACACAATCAGTCTGATCCCGCCCTGCATGCTGAACAGGATGTGTATGTGGCCAATGCTCAAAAGGAGATGCAGAAAATGCAGGATTTACTTCTTCAGTCTGAGTTGACCACTACCGTCCCACACATGCCATCTGCCTCTTCCCCAGTCCCTGCTAAGGAAGGAAAAGACCAGGCTCAGGCCTTGGAACAAATGGACACTTCTGTCCCAGTCCCTTTTTCTCCTACTACTGTTGGAGTGGGTGCTGATACTGTCCCTGTTTCCCCAACTCTCCCTACTAGCTCTGAGCAGGTAGTTTTTCCCTTGGTAGACACGGAACTCTCTCCACTAGATGTATCCCAGTCTGGTATGCCTTTGGAGGGACAGGAGTCTGCTAGTATGCCCCCCCCCTCAGGAGTGCAGTGTGAAATTCCCTTTCAAAGGGTCACTCATTCCAAGTCTCTGAAGCCTGGATCTGAAGCCCTTTCTTTCTCTACTGAGCCTGATCCTGTTGTAGCTTCGAATCCTTTTGCCCCCTTACTTGACCATGAGGGGGATGATGATGGAGTAGATTCAGATTCCTCCTCAGTTGCTTCCTCACTTCTGGAGCCTACCCCTGACACAGAAGTTAAGGATAAACCTAAACCTAAAAAGAGGAATAAAGGAAGTGATGTAGTCATTCTATAGTCATTGACCCTATCCCACCTTATCTATGGCAAAAGAAATTTCCTTTCTTACTGTTAACGTAAACAGTATTAAATCACAAACAAGGAGACGTATTACTTTTGCCAGCTTAAGTGAGAATTCTGGTTCTGTCATCCTCTTATAGGATACCAGATTGAGCTCTTTAAAAGATTTAAAAGATGCAGAAAAGGATTGGCGGTGGGGTGTTTCCTTCTGGTCTTTGGGAGAGGATGTCTGTGATGGTTTGGGAATATTATTCTCCAATATAGAAGTTCAAGTTTTGCAGGTTCTGGATATTTTGCCTGGTAGGGTTATGCTAATGGATATAATCACTCCCCAGTGTGTATACCTCCTTATTAATATTTATACACCTCAGTCAAAAGCTGACATGTCGGCATTGTTTCATCGCATTTCTCCTTATTTGCATACCTCAAAGCTGGTGTTGTGGGGAGGTGACTTCAATTGTGGTCTCACTGCTAGACACTGGGGTTGTAAATCTCAGAAATTATTTTGTGACACTAATGCATTATTACAAATCTTAAAGTGTAATCATTTATTGGATGCTTATGATAAATTAAAGTTGTCACCTGTGCATACCTTCTATAAATGTACTATATCATCTAGAATAGATTTCTGGTTTTTATCAGAGAGACTTACATGTTCCAACGTTATGACTTTACCATTGGAAACTACTGATCATATAATTCTCAAATTATCTATTGGCTCATATCAAAAGCTTCTGATGGGACGTGCTTATTGGAGGTTGAATACATCCTTGTTACAGGATGACAATCTTCCCTCACAAATTCATTCCTTTTTTTTCATACGTTCAGCAGTTGCTTTTTTGTATGATAGTCCACTTGATTGGTGGGAAGACACTAAGGCCCAGATATTCAAAAGACGCGCCATGTGCAACAGGGATATGCCAGCGCTAGTACGGAAATGCGCCATTGTGCGATACTCAGCAGGAGGTTACTGCGCAGTGCAAGTAGTAATGCACAAGAGTGCAATAGTAATGAATGCATACACACCGTAGGGGGCGGAACCATGAATAACATGCGCAGTGCGATATTCAACAGCATGCGCCGTGCGCAATAGGGGAGCTAGCGGAAGTTGCGTGACAGCGGAAATGATCCAAAATAAAAGGGAGCAAGAGAGGAGCGCAAGAACGCTAAAGGAAAGCCACAGGTGGGAGCGTGGAGACAGACACAAGGGCAGTACAGAGGGTAGCAGTGAGCAGGACTGGGCAGGAGCAGGACAGAGCACACCTGAACTGAGCCAGAAACAGGGTAGGAGTGGGGAGCCTGTGCCACTGTGCAGGATAGTTAGTGGAGTGCCACACTGGACTGAGCGCAGTGGCAGGAGGCAGAACAGCCAAAGGCAGGAGGTGTACCCGGTGCAGGGGGAGCATCAGAAATGGACAGCGGGGGGAATGGGATAACAGCCGCCGGGGGACACACACCAGCCAGGGACATGGCCAGCACCACCTTCCAGATGGAGGCGGTAATGAGCGGTGTGAGAAGGCAGGCAGCAGGGGGGCACGGCCGTGGAAGGGCCATGTCGGTGGTACGCCCAGAACAGGCAGTACCGAGCCCACACCACCTTCGAACACTACTCTGACACACAAATTGTGGGCCAGTACCACCTGAACCAGGCAATCCTGAGGTGGCTCTGTGAGCTGTGCAGTGATGAGATGCAGGCACCCACACGATGGAGCCATGCTCTGTCAGTGGAGACAAAGGTGACAGCCATCATGTGCCTGCTCGCCATGGGCACCTTCCAGAGACCAACAGGGGACACAACAGGCTTAACCCAGTCGGCCGCGACACACCTACTCGCACAATTCCTCAACGCACTGCTGCCACATGCTGTGGAGTACATCCATTTCAGCACACAGGCAGAGTGCATAGCACACATACAAGGCAGTTCCACAGGGTAGCACGGGTTGCCGTGCTTCGGGGGCTATTGATTGCACCTATGTGGCCATCCGCACGCCACCTGGCCTGGACGGTGTCTCACATCAACCGAAGGGTATGCAAGCATCAACTGCCAGGTGGTGTGCGATGCCAGGGGCGTACCAATGTCTGTGCCACGCACCCTGGGGGAGCACATGATGCCTTCATCTGGCACCAGTCCGCACTGTGCCACAGGTTTGAGAGTGGGGACATCCCCACTGGCCACCTAATGGGTGAGTATGCATATCACGCAGGACAACATGAGCAGACGTGGGGGGGGTGCATAGTCAGAGGTGCCATGGGTACTGGCCTTGTTGGCCCATGGCAAAGCGATGCAGACCACCATACTAATGTCCACCCTCTACACACAGGTGACAGTGGCTACCCACTCAGTCCCTGGCTGCTCACACCCTACTGGCGCCCCATGACTCCATCACAGCTACGGTACAAGGAGGCACATGCCACAACATGGAATGTCATCGAGTGGGTGTTCGGGATGCTGCAGGCATGTTTCTGGTGTCTGGACACATCTGGCGGTGCCCTACAGTATAGCCCCTCGAAGGCCTGTGGTTAATCCTGGCCTGCTGCATCCTGCACAACATGGCCAGCGACTGTGGGATAGCCATAGAGGTCGAAGAGGGGGACAGCGGTGGGGACCATGAGTACGCCGGTCCAGGCAGTGATGGGCAGCCACCCCTGGGCGAAGGGACCCCCGCCTGATCCGGATGTCACAGCTGCACTGAGACATCATTACAGAAGAGCACTTTGGTCAACAAAGGTAGGTCATGGGGCCATGCGCAACCACCAATGGCAAGGGCACAGCCCACAGACAGGCAGGGACCAACATCAGGGGTGGACGGCGGTAAGGGAATGGGTCTGAGTGTGGCATCCTACACGGTGTCAGGGATGGGCAGGGCCGAGCATGACACATGCACACACACACACACACACACACACACACACACACACACACCACAAGACATGCACAAGGGGTAGACGGCAAGCCAACCCCAATTGCCACCCACACAGGTCCACACACAACCACGCCCAGTGGCCATCAGTGTGAGTGTCTCAGACGCTGGGCACCATTGCACACTGACAGCGCAATGCAGGTATCTTCATGCACACGCCACAGTGGCCAGCAACTGAGAGGGTGTGCACAGGGACTGTGTGTGTGCAGGGCTGGGTACCCCACCCGTGCGTCGCACGATGCACACCACACTGCACATAGGGCAGCGGCAGACAGTGGCCATGGTGGGAGACAGGTCAGTCATGCAGCACAGTGCCACGGCTGCCACAGATGCGTGGGCGGCCCCACCAAGACCTGCCAGCCATGCCAGACTGACCATTGGCCTCATGGGGTGGCACCAGGGGTGACGCTGTGTGAACGCGACCGAGTTCGCACAGGGGTCAGCAGCCCACTGAACATGCCCGTGCCAGGTGTGCTTGGTATGCCCACAGCTGAACCCAGTGTTGACATGGCAGATGTCGCACAGCACCAGGAACAGGGGTTGGACATCACACTGCGTGGTGTCTGCGGCAGATGGGCACCGAACTGGGTGCCCAATGTGGCCATGACAGCTGTGAATGCATTTGTCTGCCTGTTAATGGCAGCGGTCACATCCGCCCGCTGCCGGGCCATCTCTGCCAGGAGCAGACCATGGTCTCTGCTGCGCTGCTCCTCTGCCTGGCACAGAACCGCACTGAGTGCATCCACCGCAGTCACAAGCCGAAACTGCTGATCTACTGAAGCCTGGAGATGGCTGTGCTCACAATGAGGTCAACCGCCAGTCCGGCATGCTGTCCCTCGAGGTGTTCCTGGCCCTGCTGGGCAGCACCCCTTGACAATGGGTGCTGCACACCAGAGCCATGCCAGGGCACGTCCACACGTGGTGCACTGCCACCACCCCCCGACACTGTCCCCCCCGTCGCCATTGGCTGACTGCTGGCACTGCCCCTCCGGCTGCCGATTGCCAGGGCTCACCGGCTCCGCCGTAGCGACCGCAACAGCCCCACTTGCCTGCACATACACCAGTGCTACCCCACTGGGGCATACAGGCACAGGCTGGGATTGTGTTGTTATGCAGGCCTGCATGGCAGCACCACCCACGGCAATGCCCGTGCCGTTGCCTGCTGTGGGATAATCCTGCGTCCCACACGTATCACTGTCCGGGACGTGTGATCCATCATCATCGGTGCTGGATCCAGCACCCCTCCATGTCCCAGCACGCTGGAGACCGTGGGTGCTGTCACGCTGGGACACAAGCAGGGCCTCGTCCGCACCCCCACCACCCTCTTCAGTCCGGACAGATACGCAGGTATGCACTAGTCCGGTCCCTTGGACACCTGTGGAGGTGGATGGGTGATTCTCCATATCCAGGGCTTCACCCTTGGTGGACACACCCACCACCGCTGGCCCATGTAGATGCTCAGGAGCTGTAAGGGAACACATTAGTGTTAGTGGCTCCACCCTGTCTTGTGGCATTCCCCCCACTACCCACACAGTGACAGCACAGGACCTACCATGCAGTGATGGGCTGCCACCCGTCTGGAAGCCACCACCAGGAACGCCCTCTATGGCACAATGCCGCATGCTGCCAGCCACTCGCTCCTCCTGTAGCGTCAGGCGTGGCACATCCAGCTGTTCCCCCACTGGTGGCAGCACATGCTGCCCTGATGGCAGCCACCTTACCCTTGATCCTCCTCCTGTCCGTGCCAACCTTCTTCTTACACTCCTGCATGGACCGCTGTTGGCTTCCATGCTGGTTCATGGCACGCTCCACTTCACCCCATGCTGCAGCATGGGCCTGTGGCATTCCCCGCTGTCTGCTGAGCAGCGGTTCCCTGTTGAAATATGCCTCGAACAGGGCATCTGATTCAGCCAGGGTGAAGTTGGGCCTCCTCCTTCTCTCCCATCCCTGTTCCTCCTCATCCTCACGTTCGGCCATGATCGAGCCTGTGGGAATGACAAGTGTTACCTTTGACTGTGCACTCCCATTCAGCCCTCACAAACCACAGTCCCCACATCCCAACAGCATGCAACCCACTACAATAGACTGCAATACCAAACTATGTCCTCTGCAGCCCCATGTCGCAATTATATAGTGCAACGCATGCAAATGAGGTGAGGCGCTACTGTAAGTGGATGCTAATGCAGTGGTTGCGCTGTGGAATGGCTGATGAGCTGATTTGCATATGCTGGCTGAATATCACGCTGATGTGCCTTGCGCAATGTTGTTGAGCGTGCTCAGGCTTGGCGCAGCTCTGTAACGTGCGCAGTAGGCACCGCACGGTGCATGCCTGGGGTGCTGACGCATGCGGTGCTGATGACGTGCTGTGCATGGGAGGCAGTGCAGGGCATGGCCACCACTGTGCCTGTGGTGCTAGTGCACTGTTCACCCATGTGGCACTCATGCCCTGGTGCGCCGTAGGTGCCATGGGGCCACAGCACGGCAGGCTACTGCAGGGCGTCACATACAGGCACCCTACCGTGCTACACACAGGGCATCCCAATAGCGCTGTGGTGCTCCGTGCACGGACAGACCCTTGACCCTGCAGTCGACCTTTGCCCCCTAGGCACCATGCGTCCGCATGGGTGCACCCCTATCGCGCAGTCCGGTGACAGCACGATGGGGAATGGCAGTGCAGTACCGCACAGCATCCGCACGTAGGGAACGTGTGCTACAAAGCACCATTTTGATAGTGATACTCACTGCAGGATGGCACAGAGGGGAGCACAGCAGTGAAGCACCATAGAGCTGGCCAACCTGGTGGCCATTGTTGAGCCCCATGCTGGGGCCCTGTTTGGCCAGGACCCACTAGACAGGCCATGCAGTGCTGTGTGGGAGGAGGTGGCTGACGGCCTGGAGGAGGCCACCTGTCTCACCAGGTCTGGTGAGCAGTGTCACCACAGGTATGGCGACCTATGGCGGAGGGATCCTGACAGACTGGGGCATCTGCAGGCAGATGCCCAGTGAGGCGCCGTGCCACGGCCAGGTAGGTGCTCCATCCATACTCTGGCACATCCGTCCGTCCGGGTATCGCGGCATGCATGTGTCCACCCCGCAGGGGAGTGGGGTCCGTCTAGTGGCGGCGGTAGTGGTGGTGGTGCGGCATGGCTGGGCTGTGTGAGCATGCACACAATGGGGGGGGCTTTGCTACTGGTTTGTACTGATGTTCCCCTCTCCATGTTTGTACCCTAGGCCCGGAGCTAGGCCCGGCCTAGGAGGAGCACCATAAGGTGAGGCAGGCCCGTTCTGAGCAGGACAGGGTTGGTGCACCGCAGTTGCAGCAGGGATGTGGTGGAGGGGCCATGGGTCAGCAGCGCCTAGCCAGCCTGGATGCAGGTGAGTGCCATTTTTCCCCTTACATCTGTGCATGCTGTGTTGCAGAGTTGGCGGCAGGGCATGGCCACCAGCACTTGGCCCCACTGCCGTGCACGCCACATGATGCACTCAGCACTGTCATGTGGCACTGCATGTGTGGGTGGGTGTCACTGGTGGTCTGTGCATGCACTGGGTACATGGCTGTGCCACTGCCTTCACACCGCATAGCCATGTCACTGTACGGCCATGGTGGTGCTGTGCAGGACATGGGCGGTGGGTGTGTGCAGCAGTCTGCATAGCTGTGGGTGACTGAGTTGGCGGGTCATGTGGGTGCGGTCACTGGGGGTAGTCGCATGCCATCACAGGGGCATGGCCCATGGCTGTATGCCGTGCACAATGGGTGGGCTGAGCGGGTCTGGCCAGTCACGCATAATGACTCTGCTCCCTTGTCCTAGGTGGGCAACACTGGACAGCACTTGAAAGAAGTGTGCAGGAGCTGCTGCAGCTCATGAGGGCCACCCTCGAGCTCCTGCAGAGACTGGAGCAGGATGGAGGATGGCGGCACCGAAGACGGCACAGGGACAGAAGTGGGGAGAGGGGCCAGCGATAGGCCCTCTATGCCCCTTTTTTTTTTATTCCCCCACCCGGACTAACCCTCACACCCCTTCATCCCTCTCCCAGTTGTCCACCCCTGCCCCATGCCCACCCCCACCTGGTTTGTGGCCCTTCTCCCCCCCCATTGTATATAGTTGTATATATGTTTTGTATTTCACACACCTTTATAATACACATTTTGTTATGACAACTGTGGTGGTCTCTAATTTGCAGCAGCCTAATGGTGCTTGGCTGCAGTGGTGTGCATGGCGTCGGGGGTGGTGCAGTCCTGGGTGTGTGTGTGTCTGGCAGGGACCCGCCTATGGTGTGGGTGGGGGACTCGGTCCCTGTCTGTGGTATGTGTGTTGTTCCCTGTGCACTGGACGCCTGTGTGCAGTGGTCCCTGGTGCATGCACTGTGTCCATGGTGCCCCTGTCAGTATGTCCATGGCCCGTGCAGCTGACACCCTTGCATGTCTGTGCTATGCACGGTCTGCTGGCATGTCAGTGGTGGCTGTCCATGCTGGCCACCCTCTGTACCCAGTGCAATGGCAGCTTGCCTCCTGTCACCGGTATGGTGCACATCTGCCTCAGGTGGCACTGTGGCCTCTGCTGTTGTTGTCCCCCCTCCATGCTGTCGCTGGTGTCTGTTGCGGGGTCTGTGCTCCAATGTCTGTCACTTGTGCTCCGGCCGCATGCTGGTGGTGGATGGCTTAATGGTGCATGTGCAGGATGGCTGGTACACCTGTGCCATGGTGGGGTGCTGGCCATGGGTACATGGCTGCTGTGGTCGCATGCCAGTGGGATTTGTTGCCCCGCTATTGTGTCCCTGTGTTGGGGTGCCCTTGGGTCTGGGTTGGTGTTTGTCCATGCCCTGTGTTGCATCCTATGTGGCGCATGCCTCCATGCACCACTGTGGGTGTCTGTGCTGGCTGTTGGGGCCAGTGCTGGGACAGGGTGTGTGCTTGGGTGGGTGTGTAGGATGCTGTCCTGTTGGTGGTGGGGTCCAGGGCAGGCCCTGTCACATGCAGGGTACCTTGGATACCGACGCAGGGTCGACCTCTCTGCTGTGCCGTGGGGGGGCTGTGCAGGGCAGCACTGTGTCTGCAGTTGTTGAGTCGGTGGCTGGTGCCGCCCATTGCAGGGTGCTCACGGTGGGGCTGCCATGCATGGCTCCATGGTGCACAGGGTTGCATTGTCACAGTGGGGGTAGTGACATGCATACGGTGCCGTGCACTGTTGGGCGCTGCTCCTGGGCAGGGTGTCTGGGGATCGCTGTGCAGGGTGTGCTCTGCATTGGTGGGATGGGGTGGCACTGGGTGGCCTGAACTCCTCGTGTTGCGGTCACTGCTTGCCAGGGGGTGTGCTGGGGCACCATGCCCCAACTGTGGATTTGGTGCTGGTGTTCATGGACTGGTGGTTCATCCAGCTCACCACATCATCTGTGTCAGCAGGGGCCAGGCGTCGAGGCCTTTCATCATGCAGCCGGATGTGGTGCTCAGCTCCTTGTACACATCCTATGTCCCATTCCTTTAAAGAAAACACCTGGTCTCTCTGGGCAAGTTTTCTACTAATTCTCATCTTCCATTTGGCTGGCAACGAGGAGTCCCCAAAATTAAACAAGTCGGGCATCACTCTGTCATTCTCCCCCGAACACTTGTTACTGGGCAGCACTGCAGTATCTGCACAATGTACATTAGCTAGGGTGCAACCTCTATTTACTCGAATCTCTCTATCAGACACATTATGAACTTGAACTATTACCCTTCTGGCATAAGCATGGGCTCTGGCAGGCAAAATACTTGGCTTGACCAGCAGTCCTTCTGGAAATTTCCCATCGCCTGGTGCATCCAGCATGAGGATTTTATTCTTGACATCCTTTCTGATACGGACTTCTCCCTGTAAGGTACACTGGGAATTTGGCGCCAGAATCAGAGACTCTGGATCCTTCTTCCAGACAATTCCAACCGGTTCCTCTGGGTCCACTTTTTCAGAATCTCTCTGTGCCTCATAGGCCTTCTTGATCAAGGCCGGGATTCTCAAAGCTCTACCAGTCCTTGACCCTTGTTTCTCATAACACAACTGCGCCAACCATCCAAACATATGTGCATTCGTCCCAATTAGTAGAGGAATCCCATCATACAGTCCGGTAGGGGGACACACTAATGCCAGGGTCTCTACTTGCTCGGCCACTCCAGCCACGGAGGTGGGAAAACACAACCAAATTTGGATATACCCAGAATAGGGGTAGGTCTTCTTACTTAACCCCCAGACACACAGTCCTTCCAACGGTTGTAAGGGTACATCAGACAGGTGCATCTGATACCAGTCCTGAAACATACAGTGGTGTGAAAAAGTATTTGCCCCCTTCCTGATTTTCTCTATTATTGCATATTTGTCACACTGGATGTTTTCAGTCTTTAGACAAAATGTAATATTAGATTAAGGGAACCTGAGTGAACAAATAACACTTGTTTTTTTTTTTATTTCACTTATTTAATGAAAAAAAGTTAACCAACACCAATTGGCACTGTGTGAAAAAGTAATTGCCCCCTTACACTTAATAACTGGTTATGCCACATTTAGCTGCAATGACTGCAACCAAACACTTCCTATAATTCAATATCAGTCTTTCACATCGCTGTGGAGGAATTTTAACCCACTCTTCCTCACAGAACTGCTTTAATTCAGTAACATTTGGTAGGTTTTCGAGCATGAACTGCTCGTTTCAGGTCCTGCCACAGCATCTCTATTGGGTTTAAGTCTGGACTTTGACTAGGCCACTTCAAAACTTTAATTTTACTTCTTTTCACCATTCTGATGTGGACTTGCTTTTGTGTTTTGGATCATTGTCTTGCTGCATGACCCAACTACGCTTCAGCTTCAGCTGACAGAAGGATGACTGGACATTCTCCTTAAGAATTTTCTGGTACAGAGCAGAATCATGGTTGCTTTAATTATGGCAAGTCATCCAGGTCCTTAGGAGCAGAAGCATCCCCACACCATCACACTACCACCACCATGTTTGACTGTTTGTATGGTGTTCTTACTGTGGAATGCTGTGTTTGCTTTATGCGTAGACATTATGGGATCCATGTTGTCCAAAAGTTCCACTTTGGACTCATCTGTCCATAGAACATTTTCCCAAAAGGCTTGTGGATCATCCAGGTGCTTTGATAAATGAGAGACGAGCATTTATGTTCTTCTTGGTTAAGTGGTTTCCTCCTTGCTACTCTCACATGAAGCCCATTTTTGCCCAGTCTCTTTCTGATTGTGGAGTCATGAACACTGACCTTAGCTGAGGCAAGAGAAGCCTGCAGTTCTTTGGATGTTGTTTTAGGATCCTTTGAGACTTCTTGGATGATTTTACACTGCGCCTTGGAGTAATTTTGGCAGGCCACCCACTCCTGGGAAGGTTCACTACTGTTCCAAGTGTTCTCCATTTGGAGATTATGGCTCTCACTGTGGTTCGATGGAGTCCCAGAGCCTTAGAAATAGCTTTGTAACCCTTTCCAGACTGATAGAGGGCAACAAAATGTTTTTCTGATCTTTTCAGGAACTTCCTTTGATCATGGCATAATGTGCTTGTTGAATCTTTGTGCTGGCAATGTGACTCTGATGGTAAGGGCCAAAATAAGTGAGGTTTATATTGAGCAGGGCTGGCTGTAATCAAGTCTGGCTGTGTTCAATCAGCTGACTCTAATTATCCCTTTAATTGGGTTGATTTAACTAGGGGGCAATTACTTTTTCACACAGTGCCAGTTGGTGTTGGTTAACTTTTTTCATTAAATAAATGAAATAAGTAAAAAAAAAAAAGTGTTATTTGTCCACTCAGGTTCCCTTTATCTAATATTATATTTTGTCTAAAGACCTGAAAACATCCAGTGTGACAAATATGCAATAATAGAGAAAATCAGGAAGGGGGCAAATACTTTTTCACGCCACTGTAATTGTCACTTGGGAGCCACTGTCCAATACAGCTCTTGTAGACATTCCATTCACCTTCACAGTGGTCTCCATGGAGGGACCCACTATTCTGGACCAGTCTGGAGAGGCGGTAGCAAGGGCCTGGGCAGATGATCTAGCCACAAAGGGACATGAGTTAGCATTTCTGGGACCTTCACTGCAGTCATTTCGTGCACCTCTTAACCACAGTTTTGTGCTCCAAAGCTCTCCTTGTAGCCAGCTCACCACTCTCTCTAAGTCTTTCCGAGACTGGCATTCCCTCTTCATGTGCCCATCCTTCCCACAATTATGGCAAAATATGTCTGCTGAAGTTTGGGGGGACTAAGGCATCACATTGTGGCATTGGTACTATCAACAGAAAACCTTGGTGCCACCTCAGCCGGCGGTGGGTTGGACATTTGGAGATATCTCTTCAGTTCCCTCACCTCCATAGCCAAGACATCAAGTTTTGAGCTGTTGTCAGCAGGAGATGCCTGGGTGGGCACCCCCACCCCCATAGCAGAAGCAGTCGAAAGTGTCAGGGCCCGTACTCATAGGACCGGCCTTCATGATGAGACTGTCTGTTGCTTTCTTAATTTCCCTCAGCAGTTCATCCCATGGCAGAACATCGGTAGCCATCGTTCTCTGGCTGGGGCCCCCCTTGGCTGACATTTGGGTCTCGGGTTCTGTCATGTGATTTCGGTGATTCCAGACCATCAGCGTCTGACCCCACACCTGGGGCAGTGGATGTAGCAGCTACGACTGCACAGGGCTCTGAAAAACCTTCCTCTTCCTCAACTTCCCGTACCTCCTTCATCAACACATGGAAAGGCAAGGGACCAGATTTCCTTTGATGCAGCTGCAATCTGAGCAACACCCAGCTAGAGTGCCGGGCAGAGCAGAGTATATGATCCAGTCTTACCTGGTCCACTTCACTACGGGTCCAACCCCTCTTTCGAAAAATGGTTTGCAAGATTCCCTCTAATCGATCCATATAGGCAGATAACAATTCCCCCGGCTGTTGTCTAACATCTTTAAGCTTCCATTTCAAGGCCTCAACACTAGTGGTGCCCCCAAACAGATTTTCAAGGGCAATTATGTACTCTTGGGCTTTGGTGTCAGGGTCAGAGACCCTCAGGGAGCGAAAAGTACATTGGGTGGGTCCCTGGAGGCTCTCCCCCAGGCGAGCCCTTTTTCTGCCTCAGAGCATTGCCAGTCATGTACCGCAAGAGTAGCAGAGTCTATCCAGGTTTCCAGATCGACCTCCCCATTTGGAGTGGGGCGGATGCCAGAGAATACTTTGAGCTTGCAGTAAGAGTCATGACTAATGGCAGGTACAAACATAGGGGCTAGCACTGGCACAGAAGGAGGGGCAAAAATTGGTGTGGGAGAGGGAGAGGATGTCAGGGGAGGAACACTCCCAGGTGGCAATAATAGTTTCTTTAAATCCTCCACAGTTTTCCCTTCCTCCAGCAACAATTTAGCAAATTTCTCCCCAAAAGTTTCAGCTAGTGGGGGAGGGGGTCATTCCCGGGTCTTTACTGTCCTTAGTTATCACTCTCCAGGCAGTGAGGGCTCTCTCTGGGGTAACAGTCTGTGGCACTTTGGAGCGGGGTCCTTATACTCTACTAGGGCCATGAAAGTGTGGGTGAGCAGATTAGCATGTCAACCCGCCACCACAGGGTTTTGTAAACCTTCCACCTTGGAAAGTACTCCCTCTACACTGTCCATACTGGTACCCAGTGGGATATCCAAGATAAGTATAGCATTTTGGGGGTCGATCTCCTCTCTAGTACACCACCCCACCAACTGGTGTACAGCCACTTCTGTTGGGGTATCCATTCATTTTTAACAGTAATTCATAAATGTAGCCACTAAATGACACTTATCCCAGTGGTGCCTCCAAGATGTAGCCCCTAGGTGGCGCTATCCCAAGGGCTACTACCCCTGCCTGTTTGACTATGGACAGGTTGAGGGGCCTAGGTCCTATGGCGGGTGCCTCCACCCAGAGGTCAGGGTTTGTAGTGGTTAGACTAGCTTGGTCATAGCCCTCTGGGACACTGAGACCCCCTTTTATTCCCTCTAGTGGCTCACACAGTACACGAGTTACAGACCCAATACCCCACATTACACACTGTTCTTCATTGTAGATACCACTTACCCTCGAGACTGATTCTGCATGCGTCTCTGAGGACCCCCTGTAAAATAAGGTTAAACAACATACACAGCAAAACACAATACTGTTTCCATAAGTACCAACACCACAGACAGTACATAGTATAACAACAACAAATCTGATTTATTTAGGGGGCAGTAAAATGGGAGGGGGAAATCAGGTTAATTGGTGGCATTAAATCACAGTACTGTGCACACATACAGGGACTGAAAAGTCACACTCTGGGTACCCAGGTTGGGGGGGGGGCTCTAGCCAGGTCCGTTGCCTGGGGTTGGCCAGCAGGTGCAGATGGATAGGGCCCTGTAGAAGAAAATATATGCACAACACCCAATTGTAATCTGGAGCTGGATGGCTCAGTCCATGAAGCAGTGAAACAACAAGAATTAAATGACACACTTGTGATTGAAAACAGGCTGCAGGGGAATACCCTGACTTGTACTCACAATAACCAAGCTGAAAACCGGATGGTGGATGTTCTTCTGGATTGCCAGAACAACAAGGCAAGGAGACAAAGTCCTTGCGACTGGACCCCACTGCAGTTGATAGCAAACAGATTTAGTCCAAAACAAGATGTGGTTTGCTTCCAGCTTCAACACACAGCACACAGCACTGGGGACTGGAAATAGTGATTCCCCACAAGCACTATGCACATTCATATGTAAAAGGAAAGTACTATACCAGGCAGACTGCTCCTCGATCCTGCTTGCAGTTACTGCAAAATACCCGGGAGCACACACAGCAGCTTCAGTTCCTGACAGACCGAGCGCGATTCAGCAATTTCTCCAGTCTTCTACAGGGTGAGCCTGGTTTCCACACTTCTAGTGCTTCTTTCTCCACACAACTCGGATTCAGTCCAAACTGGCACTCACAAAGGCTGCAGACCGAAACTCAATGCCTCACACGCGCTTCCCCCGCGAAACTATACACTGCAGAAGCACAGAGCTCCTTCTGTCTTCACAGTCACAACTGATCTAATCTTTCCAGTCACAGAGCAGGGCATTTCCTTTAGCTCCACACCATTCTGTTGGCTGGTTCGGCTGTCACTCACAATAAGACTCCCTCTGTTGGTGGAAAAAGGCACCAAGGTTAAAACTGCGTTTTCCAGAGTCACTGCCCATACAATCCCCTTGTGGCTGGCTCAAAATTGAGAGTCCAAGTTCCGATTCATCCACAGGCTCCATTTTAGGGTCTCCCTATCATCCTGATTGGCCCAAGTCAACTATTCAGGACCAAAATGAAAGATTTACACTGAAACAGTTTGTGCTGAAATGAAGACAGGTTAGACAAACTACATTTTCTCAGTCATTCTAAATGATTTCTGGCAAACAGTTACATCTTTCAACAAGGCTCCCTCTGCACATGTAGCAACAGCAGAAACGGAGCGAATTGACAGCAGCCTGGGCGGGATTTGAGCATTAAATACACAGTCCCCCCATACAAACTAATTAAGTCTGCAAGCAGACAGCTCTTAAAGAGACAGTACGTGGAGGCTCAAATAGCACTCACTTGGAACCACATTTAAACAGCTCAGACGCTGAACACTGCCCAGACTTGGAGCATTCAGGCAAGCTCCTGGAAGACTTTTGGGAACCCCCATTTGCAGGGGGGTTACATTACTTTTTTGGACAGTAAACAAATTTGGTACATAAGTCTACCTTTGAACTGGAGCCAGTTAGCCTGAGCGTACATGTCGCAAGTATGGGACAGACAGGCTGAGTCGGTAAGGAGCTGGCATGCTTTGTTGAGTGCAACTATGATGCAGTGAAGAGTTGTTTCAGTAGCTGATCCATAGATTGGTAAGCTATAATCAATAAGCGAGACAAGAGAGCTTTGAATGGCCAGGTTAAGAGCTTCTGGGGTCAAACAGAGAGCCAGTTTGTGATCCATTTCACCATTTTTGGTCCCGCCCCCACATGTTCCAGTCCCCATCCCAATCTGCTATGTGGTACCGAATCAAAGGCCTTGCTTGAGTCTAAATACAGGACACCAACTGCATGGCCCTTGCCAGTTCCCACGTCACCCAGCTGTAGTACTCTACAAGGTTTGTCTGGCAGGGTTTCCCCACTACAAACTTGTGCTGTTGACCATCCTGGAGACTGTTTTCCTCCAAGAAGCTCACTAGCCTTTCTTTTAGGATGGTCTCCATGAGCTTTCCCACAATTGAAGTGAGGGTCACTGGCCTATAGTTTCCTGGTTCATTCTTTGGGCCATTTCTGTGGATGGGCATCACATGGGCCATTCTCTAGTCCTGTGGTACACATCCTGTGTCCAGGTCAGCCAGTGGCCCCGCCAGGACCTCTGCCAACTCCCTTAGTACCCTAGGGTGAATGCCATCAGGTCCAGGTGCTTTGTCCACCCTTAATGTCTTCAACTCATCTAGTACCCTGCTCTCTGTAACCCCTACATCTGTCGTCCCCCCCACCCATCCACCCATCACCTGGGGTATCTGCCCCTGCTTCTCCTGTGTGAATACAGAGCAGAAGTATTCATTCAGTGCCTCTGACTGCTCCGCCCTTTTCTCCACCCACCCTCCGTCCTTCTTAATCCTCACCCGCTGATCCTTGCTCCTTCTCTCTCCAATGTAGCCAAAGAAGTCTTTTTCTCCACTTTTCATTCCCTGAGCAAGCCTCAGCTCCCTGGATGCCTTGGCTGCCCTGACCAGTCTGGTAACCTCCCTGGACTTCTCCATGTACATATCCTTATCTTCACCTCTCCCCAATTTCCTGTACTTTCGAAATGCTGCCCTCTTGGCCCTCACCCCTTCTGTAACCTCCTGCGTCAGCCAACTGGGTTTCTTTGCCCTCCCCTTCTTGCTTTTTTCCTAGTGCAAGACTCTGTAGCCTCTGCCAGTCCTTCCTTTATGATGTCCTATTTCTGGTCTGCATCCATGTGTGGCTGCATACTTGATAGGCCCTGCCCAAAATTTCCATCTTCTTAAAGTCCGTCCCCTAAACTCAATCACCCTTGTACCCATGCCCCCTGTTTCCTTCCCCATGTTGAGCGTGAACCACACTGAATAGTGGTCACTCCTAACCAGTGGTTCCTCCACTTCCAGATTTCTTACAGCTTCCCCGTTATCCAGTAAAGGTCCAGAGTCCTTTCTCATGGAGGTGGCCCCTGGACCAGCTGTGTCAGGAAGCGGTCTTGAAATGCTTCTAACAGGACCTCCTCCCTTGCACTCGTGGTGGATAGGGTGCCCCACTCCACCCCTGGTAAGTTGAAGTCCCCCACCACCACTATGCTCCCCTTCCTGCAGATCCTCCTTATTTGTTCAGCTAATTCCCTATCCAGGTCACTCCCCTGAGCCGGTGGCCTGTACACCACCCCCCATTCTCAGTGTCCTATTCTTTGCATCTGGAACTGCATCCATAGTGCTTCAGTCCTCCTCTCCTCTCCTCCCCTTCCTCCCTTACGCACTTTATCCCCTCCTTTACAGAGATCGCCACTCCCCCCCATTCCCCTTAGCCCTATCCTTTCTGAATAACCTGAACCCTGGGATCATCATATCCCAGTCCTGGTACTGGGTGGCCCATGTTTCCATGATGGCCGCAATGTCCACCCCCAAGAGAGCCTTTAATTCTGCTGTTCTATTCCTTAGGCTTCTTGTATTCAGTGAGACCACCCTCCAGCCTGTTCCCTCCCTTTCCCTCCGCCTATTCTTCCCCCCTTTATCCCTCTGTGTGCCCTTTTCCTATTAGTTGTCCCCTTGCTACCCCCCCATCTAGTTTAAATCCACCTTTGTTGATATTTTTGGCATACTTACACACATTAGTTGGGAGCATTTGTGGAAAACTTTGGGTCTGGGAGAGAGCCAACAAAGTCCCATTTCCTGTTTGGGTTCAGTAACGATTCTACTGTGCACCAACCTGTCGCATAAATTAGTGGTCCTACTAAAAGAGACCCTAGGTCTGCCACTTACTGCCATACCAACCTCCATATCTCCAGTAAGCACAGGACAGTTTTTGAATATAATGTTGTCTATTCTTCCTGCCATATCATTATTTTGGGTGACAAATGTTACTGGACCACAGCCCATTTTCTTATTCCCTGTAATCTGCTTTTGATTAATTAATATTTTACTATCCAATTTCCTTTTCCTTTGAATTATCTAATAATGCCCTACCTTCCGCATCAGGAAGCTCCGTTCTCCCTACAACCCTCCCAAATACATTCGATATTGACCCCTCGGGTCCCTTGATACCAGCAAACTTTTTCATGACCTGGCCTCGGCCAACTGGTCTCCTGTCCCCTCCTCCACCTCCGTGGATGCTGCCCTTTCTTACTTTACTTCAACTTTTCTAAGTGTGTGGGATACCCATGTCCCCTTAAAATCCATCAGAGTTAAACGATCCCACCACCATTGGATTATTCCAATTGTGGTATCTATTTAAGATCTCACAAAGTCCAGCTGATCATCAGGACTACTGTACCCTCCGCAACTCCTGTACGAAACGTATCCGACAGGCCAAAGCAGATTTTTTTCAAAGCTCGCGTGCAAGCCCCTAATAGTAATCCTTCTTCCTTCTGGAATGATTGCTGCTTGCTCATTTACCCTTCCCCAAACTTACCTCCACCCACTCTCTGTGTGTCTGGCGCACCAATTACTGAGCCCTTCCTTGTTGCTTAAGCTCTAAACAAGTTCTTCACAAATTGTGCTGTACCACATGGTCCTCCTGCCTCCCAACTCATTCTCCCCCTCCCCCCTCAACCCACCAATTTCTTTCTAGAACCAGTTTCCCCCTCTGAAGTCTATAGAACCCTCATCTCCCTAAATCCCTCAAAATCTAGTCCTGATGGCTTGCACCCAAAGCTCCTCAAAGTCTCTACTCCTTCAATTGTCATCCACCTAACCTTCATTCTTAATCTGTCCTTCTCCTCCGCTACTATCCCAGCAGCTTGGGAAGTCTGCAGCAGTACTCCTCCTTTTTAAAGGAGGAGATGCAGCTGCCCCTGGCAGCTACCACCACATTTCACTTCTCTCCTCACTTGCTAAAGTCCAAGAATCCCTGGTCCTCTCCAGGTTAAATGAGTTCCTCCGCACCACCAACATCCTGCCCCAGTTCAATCGGGCTTCAGAAAGTACCACTCTACCACCACCTCCCTCTTACGTTTCACAGATGCTATCCACTCGGCCATGGAAAAAGGCTTCATCACCTCAGCCATTTTCCTTGATTTAGCCAAGGCCTTTGACTCAGTATCTCACCCTCTCCTCCTAAACAAACTATGGGATTCCCGGACTCTCACCTTCTGCTATGTCCTGGTTCAGTTCCTACTTAACTGGCCACTCCCAATCTGTAAAAAATCAATAATGTCTTATCCTATTCCCTCCCCATCCTTGCAGGTGTCCCCCAAGGCTTGATCCTCGGTCCTGTTTTCCTTGTTCATAAACAATCTCCCCTGTTTGCTCCCAAGCCAGCATCCAGATGTATGCGGACGATACTGTCCTGTACCTCTCCGGCCCATCCGCCTCAGCCATTCAAACTCCTCTACAAGAGGACTTCACGGCAGTTACCTCTTGGCTCAATGCAAACTGCCTCAAACTAAACACTTAAAACAACTATTGCAATGATTTTTGGAACCCAGCAAAAACTTGCCAGGACTCAAGCTCTACCCTCCTTCCTCTCCGATGAGGACATTCCCCTCAAGAACATCCCAGTTTTCTTTTTTTTTCTCCACCTCTCGCCATCCTTCAGCCCGGTCATAGCCCCCACCATCCCCACTCCCATATGAACTATCCTCCCTGCTCCCTGGCTTGTCCCCCAGGATGGGATCGTGGCACCAGCCAAGGTGCCACGGACACAGGTCTAGTATGGGAGTCAGCCTGGGAGCAATGAGGGACGGCGAGGTGGCTTCATATAGGTGAGCACAGAGTTTTTCCTGGTTTGTTCCCTCTGGAGTCGGATGCGTGCAATGACGTCAACCAAGGTGGCCCACGCCGCGCTCCCGTGTCGCCCTCCTTGAACATCTGCACCCTGACTCCCCCCGCATGCACCCGTGTGCCTTTGCTCCCCAGCTCCGCTAGTATGCAGGTGCCAATGCCGAAGACCCCCTCCCCAGGAAAAGAGAGCAGTCCTCCGGATGCTCCATCCTTCTCTGCCCCTGCGGACCCCCGGCAGCTCATGTCCATTCCCGAACACGGGTCACCAGCGTGGCGCGAGGTGTGGCATCCAGCGCCTCAACCCTCAGCATCACCGGGCCGGCCGATCCCAGTTTTCAAGTACCTTGGGGTCTGGGCTTGTTCCCTCACTTGATTTCTCATCCCACTTCAACAACCTACATTCAAAAGTGCGTCCTAAGTTGGGGCTGCTCTATCGCCACAAGGCTAGTCTCCCCCTCCCTGTCAGACACAACCTTGTGATCAAATGGATCATCCCCACCTTCAGCTACACTGATGTGATCTACAGTGTGGCCCCTGTGACCTCCCTTGCCAAACTCAGCATCCTCTATCACGCCTTCTGTGGGGTTCACCACAAACTCCCCGCGACTAACTCACCACTGTGACCTTTACTCTTCTCTATCCCTCAATCCCTCTCCCAGAGACACCTTTCGTACTGCTCCCCCCTCTTGTCCAAATTCTGGTTCAGGACTCTCCCACCTTGCCTCGCATCCCTCCTCAAACCTGCCACCCCTTCCCTGTACAACTCACATTCAATCGGCACCCATTCCTTTGCACTTCCACGTGTCCATACCTCAGCTGGTCAGCTGGCTTCCTTCCCTCTGGAACAGCATCCCCCTCCCAACCCACCTCACCCCCTCCTTTTCTGCCCTCAAGAGCCTACTTAGACCAACTCCAACTTCATCCTGCACCTGTTCATATCTCTAATACACCATCTCCTTCCTTTCCTCTCATTTCTCCCCTCCCTTCTCCTGTACCTGCTCTCTTTCTCTGTAGCCCTCCCTACCTGAGACAATCTGCCCTCCACAGCTCATAAACTCATTACTGAGTTTCTATATCACATTATGTTGTAAATACTATTGAATTATATTGTATATTACTGTATTCCTAGATGCAAATTTATGTAACAATTTGTGTGATTTGTCTGTTTCTATGATCAACCCTCTGTTGTATATGTCTCTGTACCCACCTCCCTAGGTCATACCTGGAAATGAGCTTCACTCTTGGTACCTTTCCTGATTATCAAATTTTAGATAAATAAATAAATAATGTATGGTCATAGCCTCTGGCTTGCAATCTACTGCAAAGTTCTTTTGCCTGTTGGTCAAAATCAGTCTCTGAGCTGCAGTTTCTATGCAGCCTGACAAACTGACTGTAATGAATTGAAGCTTTGAAGACTGGAGGGGGGGGCACTGTCATCACGCAGTACTGCACAGATGGCATCAGGCTTACAGAAACATTTAGTTTGCACTACTTCATCATTCCTGCCTGTCAACTTCAAATCGAGGAAATTAACTTCAACCTTAGTGGTGATGTAGGTAAACTTGAGGTTGAGATCATTTTTGTACAACCATTCCATAAAAGTTGGTATGTCTGACTCACTTCCATCCCATACACATCCAACATTATCAATAAATATAAATCAACATGTGATATTACTGAGGTATTTATTTATTAAAAGTTGGTAACTGGGAGAAGCACACTGAGCCGAGGCTCATTTCCAGGTGCAATCTGGGGGAAGGGGGAAGAGGGGCCAAATACATAAAATGCAGACAGTTAACAATGGCGTCTCAGGCAGGTTACAGTCGAGCCTGGGCAAAGGGCAAGTACAGGTGTGGATTAGTTAATTTGTTCAACAGTGTCTGAAGTTGCCACCAGCCTGAAAAAGGAATGGCATAGCTGGGGCCATAGAGGCCTTCATTGCTGTACCATGTTTGGATTTCTTTTTGGCTCCTTCTTTAGGTGAATATGCACTCTCAGTTTCTGTCTGGGCAGTTTCTCTGCAGATCTCCCTCCCTGTTTCCTGGTTCCTTTCTCCCAGCCCCCACCCCCTTATTCCAGCCTTCCTTTACTGAGCTCAAATGCAGTGAAAATTTAAGTGCTATCTGCACCAAGGTACTGGATTTTTTGAGCCTCAGGAGATCACTACAGTTGTCTACCTCTCACTTCTATCACAAAGGGACTTTTTATCGAGTGTAGCTTATTGATGTTTCTGGCAAACAGTATAAATTTGTTGGTGCAAAGTCTTGCAGCTTTCATGCAGTATTATGCTACTTCAAATGTACCTTGTTAATTATGTCCTTTTCAAGCAAGCTGAATTGAACCTGCACTTGATGTTTTTAGTATTTGTTGCTATGTTCTTGAATCAGCACTTTTGAATATTCATGAGGATTAGTACAGCTGGGTGGAGGTCAGTGAGGTGACTGTTGGGGTGGGTTAGTGTCCAGACTTGGGCTGAGGGTCAGTGCTGTGACTCTGTGATTATTGAGGGTGGGGATAGCTGTGACTGTTGAGTGTAGGGGGTCAGTCCAGTGACTGTTGGGGGTTCAGTGCTATGACTGAGTGTGGTTGGGGGGGGTCAGCGTTAGGACTGTTCAGGGTGGGGTCAGTGTTATGACTGTTTGGGATGGGCGTCAGTGCTGTGACTGTTAGTGAGGGTCAGTGATGTGATTGTTAATGAGGGTTAGCAGTGTGACTGTTGAGGGCAGGGCAATGCTATGACTGTTGGGGGGGGTCAGTGCAATGGCTGTTGGGTTGGAGCAGTGTCCAGTCAGGGATGAGGTGTCAGTGGTGTGACTGTTGGGGGGGGGATCAGTCCCATCACTGTCAGGGTGGGGGACAGTGCTTTAACTGTTGGAGGTGGGGGTCAGTGTTGTAACTATATCGGGTTGGGTCAGTGCTGTGACTGTTTGCTGGAGGCAATGTCCATACTTGGTTGGGGGTCAGTGATTGGTGTTGGGGTCAGTGCTGTTTCTATCATGGTGGGGATCAGTGCTATGATTGTTGTGGGTCACTGTTGGGGATGGGGGGTCAGTGTTGTGACTGGGTAAGACAGTCAAGCCTTGACTGTTGGTGGTATCAATGCTGTAACTGTTGTGGGTGGGTGACAGTGCTGTGACTGTTGAGTGTTGGGGTAGTACTGTGACTGTTAGGGGTGAGGGCAGTGCTGTGCCTTTTTGCAGGGGTCAGCACTGTGACTGTTGGGGTGGGGAGGTCAGTGCTTTGACTGGGGGGTCAGTGCTGTGACTAGGTGTGGTGGGGGGTCAGTGCTGTGACCGTAAAGGGTGGGGGTCAGTGTTATGACTGTTTTGGGTGGGCATCTGTGCTGTAATGGTTAGTGAAGTTCAGTGATGTAACTGTTAGTGAGGGTCAGTGATGTGGCTGTTGGGTGGGGGTCAGTGCTATGACTGTTGAGGGTGGGGGCAATGCTGCGACTGTTGGAGGTGGGTTAGTGCTGTGACTGTTGGGTGGGAGCAGTGTTCAGTTGGGGTGGGGTGTCAGTGCTGACACTGTTGAGTGGGGGTCAGTGCTGTTAATTTCAGGGGTGGGGCAATGCTGTGACTGTCGGGGTGGGGAATCAGTCTTGTGACTGTCAGGGTGGGGCATAGAGCTGTTGGGGTGGGAGTCCGTGTTGTGACTATGTGGGCATAGGGGTCAGTTTTATTTTATTTTGATTTATTTATTTTATTTTAAACATTTGTTTACTGGGAAAGTACAATGAGCCAAAGGCCCGTTTTCTTGTACGACCCGGGGACCATAAATATACAGTCAAGATGTTTACAATTACAAAAAAACTCACATCAATACAGTACAACATTAAACATACATTACCAAGCACAAATAAATATACATAAAATAATTACTGAAAACAGTAACAATGCAATTTGGCAAGAAAATAATTTCTTAACCTAATTTTAAAAGTATGATGACATACATTATCATATAAAACAATAGGAAGCTCATTCCAGTTTTTAGCAGCAATGTAAATAAACGAACCATCCCCCATTTTAGTCTTAGTTTTTGGGACCTTTAACTTAATTTGTTGATCAGAACAAAGTTCCCGTGTATTTATTTTAATGTGTAGAAGTGAATGTAATGGAGAATCTGTACCTTGACGAAGAACAGAATCTGTTAATAAACATAAACTGTATAGACAACCCATCCTGGGAGGAAGCCAAGCAGATAGTCTATACAGTTCACAGTGATGAGTAGAATAGGACAACTTAAAAGTAAACCTACAAATACCATGAAATACATTAGTAAGAAGAGATAAATCTCTATTTGACAGATTAGTAAAAAGAAATGAATTATAATTCAACTGTGGTAATAAGATACCCTCTGCTATTGCACGTCTTGCTGGTAAAGTCAACAGGGATTGAAACTTGAATAATACACCAAGTCTCTGATTTGTCTTACGAGAGATAAATTTTACATGATCAGAAAATTTTAAATGTTGATCTAACAAAACTCCAAGATATTTAAATTGTTTTACCTGCTCCAGTGCTGTGACTGTTAGCAGTGGTGGGTCATTACTGTGATTTGGGTGAGGGTAGTGTCCATTTTGGGAGGGGGAGGTCAGTGCTGTGTCTGTTGGGATGGGGGTCAGTGCTATGACTGTTGGGGTTGTGGGTTCGTTATTGGGACTGTTGGGGGTCAGTGTTGTGACTGGGCGGGGTGGTCAGGCTGGCTGCTGGCTGGTGGGGGGGTCAGTGCTATGACTGTTGGGGTAAGGGATCAGTGCTGTGATTGTTGGAGGGGCAGTGTACAGACTGGGATAGTGGGGTCAGTGCTGTGGCTGCTGTATGTGAGGGGCAATGTCCAGACTGGGGAGGGTGGGGGTCCGTGTTGTGACTGTCTGTTGTGGCAGTGTTAGGAATGTCAGGGTGGGGGGTGTTGTGACTGTCAGGCGGGTTGGTGCTGTAACTGTTGGGGGGGTCAACATTGTGACTGCTGGCAGTTGTGAGTCAGTGCTGTGACTGTTGGGGCTGGGGGTCAGTGATGTGACTGCTGGGGGTTGGGCAGAGTCCCAGGCTGGGGTTAGGAGGCAGTGCTATGACTTTTGAGGGTGGCATGCAGTGCAGTAACTGTTAGAGGTGGGAGTTAGTGCTGTGACTATTCAGTGGCGGGCACTGTTGTGACTGTTAGTGGTGGGGGTTATGCTGTTAGTGTCAGGGATAGGGTCAGTGCTGTGACTGTCGTGTGCGTGGGGTCAGTGCTGTGAGTGTCAGAGGTGGGGGGTCAGTGCTGTGACTTTTGAGGGTGGGAGGCAGCAGTGTGACTGTTGGGGTGGGGTCTGTGCTGTGATTGTTGGGGTAGGGGCAATGCTGTCACTATTGGTGGGGGGTCACTGCTGTCACTGTCGGGAGTGGGAGGTCAGTTCTGTGATTGCCTGGGGTCAGTGATCAGTGCTGCGACTGCTGGGTGGGGGGCAATGCTGTGACTGTTGGGAGTATGGAATCTGTGCTATGCCTGTCAGAGGGTAGGAATCTGTGCTGTTAGTGCAAAGGGTGGGTGGTCAGTGCTGCAACTGTTAGGAGGCAGTATTGTGACTGTCAAGGATGGGGCAGTGTTACGACTGTCAGGAGTGTTGGTCAGTGCTGTGACTATCGGGGTTTGGGGTCAGTGCTGTAACTGCTGAGAACAGGTCCAGTTTTCCATGCTGTTCATATTTGTTTCTCTCATCCATGCTATATTGTAACAATTGTTTCTGTGATCTGCATTTTGTGGTGCAGATGGGCAGGGTTCTTTAAAACTGTGCTCACTTTGAGGTTTCCAGTTACTAAGACGGTCTATAAATGATTGATGATAGGACTTCTTGTCATTCATTTTTACTCTGCAGGTTTCATACTCAAGATTTGTTGCTTTCCAGTACCTTCTGCACATTGATGTTTAACCGAATTTATGACCTTTAGTCAATATAGAAGAAACACAGTCATTTATGGCCAAAGGGGCATTAGATTCATCGTGCTTATCCCCTCTGCTTCATAAGCAGTAATGAAACAAAATATACTCTCTGCATACATGTGCTAATTCATAGGGTTTCCCTACCCACTCTACTATGCAGGGTACTCTGTGATTCCCTTAGGAAGCAGAAACATTGTAACGTCATACATTGTATAGGCAATGTTGTACAGTACAGTACCTCAGTACCCATGCTTTCTTTGAAAGCTCTTGTAAATGAACTTGGCTCAAGGGCTTTCCGATTCTCTTTGAATAAACAACATAAACTAAGTAAAGATTTACCTTGACAACCTGTGCTGTCTTAATATCCACCCTCTTGGGGAAAAAGTGGCTCCGAATGGTACCCCTGAATTTACCATCTCTGAGCTTCTGGTTATGTTCCTGCAGTCAGCTGGAGGACACCATATTAAACATTGCTGTATGTTCAATGTTGTCCATAGGTATGCGCTACCCGGTGGGTAGCAACACTGGGTAGTGCGGGTATCTTCCCGTTTTTAGCCAGGTAGGGTACTTCAGGCAAAGTAATACCCTACCCAGCATGTCAGTGGCATTTGCAGGTTAGGTATTCGGGAGCTTGAGCACTGAAGCATGTGATGCGAGGGCAGACATGCAGACCATTCAGCATGCACATCCACTGGGCTATAAATAGCGAGATCCACAGGGAAGTGATCCAGTTGGATCACAGTTCAAGAAGAGGACCGATTGAATGGAGACAAACTTGTGTAGCGCAGGGCATCAGCCACCTCATGGAATATAGCATGACTGCTGCCTGCTGCAACAAGTACACTTAGTCTATCCACTTGGCAGGCACTTAGATTGCAGTGCATCAAAAAAATATCAGTCCCTTATTTTACAGCATGAAGCAAGAAGTGAAAAACTTGGTGGGACTGAGGGAATTGGAAGGGAGTGAGGGAGCATGCCAGCTTGTGCGTGGCAGCGGCTGTCACTGAATGCTTGTCTTCTCATTCAGCTTCAGTCCCTTGCTAATTTTTTGCAGCCTGAGACAGAAAATTTGAAAAGTGAAAGTGGGAGGGATGGAATCAAATGGTTTGAGGGAGCATGCCGGGCCAGGCCACTGGGCCAGCTTCTGTCTCATTCAGTTCAGTTAGTGCTAGTGAATGATTAATCAATTCAGATAAGTTACAAACTCACACAGACAGCCTTACTGGTAATTGTTTTGTTTTTTCTGGCTGTCCCAGCAGCTTTATCAAGCAGCATTCAAAAACAAGAAAGATTTGAGAAGCCACAGCCAGGCTTATTAGTTAATGTCTTAAGTTTACTCAGCTGCTGCGCTGAATCATTTTTCCTAGTCTGTGAAGTAGACGGTCCAAGTTACCATCTCAAGACAAAAGACAGAGAGACAGAAATGTGTTTACGTAAACATAAATGAAAAACAATATACTGTATAAATTACATTTTAATATTTTTTGAGAGGACATTTGGTGATCATCCTGCCCTGACAAACACCAAACTTTGACTAAAGGCAGATTTTTTATTTTTACTGCACACTACAGCACTCAGCCTCCTCAGGTGCCACCAAGCCCTGTCATTTTATTGCAACATAGCCAGCTAGCAGTTAGAAACAAGTGCCCCTGAGCCTTGTCATTTTACTGTAACATAGCCAACTAGCAGTTAGTGGAGCAAGTAGCCTTTTCACTGTAGTTTTACAGCTGTATTAGGCAATTGTCTTAGGACCACTGTATGTTAGGCACTCCTAGCCCTGTCATTTATTACTGTGACATAGCCAGCTGGACTCTCTGTAGCAGTTAGCGAAACAAATAGCCATTTATGGCTGCATTAGGCAATCACCTTAGGGCCAACATTAGGTGCCCCGAGCCCTCCCTTTATCTTATTACTATGATTTGGCCAGCTAGACTCTCCACAGCAGTTAGCAAAACAAACAGCCAATTACGGCCATATCAGGCAATCCTCTTAGGGCCACTGTGTGCTAGGTGCCCTGAGCCCTGTCATTTATTACTGTGACATAGACATTCAGACTCAAGACTATGGACTGGTATTCCCTGTACTGTTTGTGATCACAATTAGTGTGTCCACTATGTCTACTACTTTCAAGTCTTGTAAGTCTGCCAAAAGGAAGCACAGTGTTGCTGCACATGCAACTGTTACTGATATGGACAATATGAAACACAGCACTAATGAATCAGAACATAGTGACAAGAATGATATCACCACCATAACTGGCACTACGTGTCCTGCAAAGAAAAAGCAGGTTAACAATGAAAGGATAGTAAAGTTTCAGAAAGAACTGACTGGAGTTACTCATAGAGGTAGTGAAAGTTTTGCCACGTGTGCCAGGATACTTCATGCTGCTGAAACAGCAAGCAAGGAGGCATCCTCCACAAATGTGAGCTCTGACACTGAGACAGTAAATGCTAATAGAGATGGTGGTGATAGTGGGGAGTGGGATTGGGACAGCCCAGTGTATGTTCCACACAATGATGATGATGATGACACTTTTAGTTCTTCTGAATCTAATGGTTGAGATGATGAGTTTGTTAGTTTGGAGGAGGCGGCAGGAGAGGAGACTGTTTTAAGGCATGAGAGGCAAGTGCAAAAAATAAAAAATAATATATTAAAAGTAGGGTACGTATTAATAACAACAGTTTATCTTATGAAGGAAATGTCAGTACAGGGTTTCCTCCAGTTCCAATGACTGGACAAAGAATAATGCCAGGCACTCTGGCACAAAGCAAAAAAGGAAAATCTTTAGTTTGGAATGCATTCTGTATTGACCCTGCAGACAACTCTAGAGCTGTATGCAGTCTGTGCAAAAACAGTGTCAGCCTTGGCAAAGGAACACAGTTTGGAACATCAGCAATGATGCAACATGCAAAGGCAGAATACCCAATTGAGTGAGGCAGGGTAAAAAGGGGCAGTGTGGAAGGTATGGATGGTGGTAGAGGTGGTGTCCATAGTGATGAAGAGCTGGAAGTGGGAAGTGACTTTGAATCACTTGATGTGTCCTTGCTGTCTCCTCAGAAAAACATAGATTTTCTGGCATGATCAAGTAATGGAAAATCCCAAAGTGGTACTCCCCGTGAGAAAGGCATGAAAGTTACATTCCAAAAAATCAAAAATATCTCATAGAAATTGACGGCAGAAGGGCCTGCTAGATCCATCTAGTTTGCCCAATATGGATAACCCCCCCCAATCCTTTCTGTAAAATTATACATTTTTGCCTGTCCCAGGTGTTTTTGAACCCGTTTACCATTTTGGCCTCCACCATTCATGGGGCAAGCAATTGCATGGGTCAACCACCCTCTCAGTGCAGAAGAACTTCCTAACACTGCTTCTGAATCGCCCACCCTTGAGCTTCATATTGTGTCCTCTAGTTTTGATGCTTTTCTTCTCCTGGAGGAGCTCCTGCACCCCTACCTTATTTATACTCTTGATTAACTTGAATGTCTCAATCATGTCCCCCCCCCTCCCTCCTCTGCTCCAGGGCATACATGTTGAGCTCCCTCAACCTATCCTCATATGCCATTTGATGTAGACTCTGAATAATTTTTGTGGCTCTCCTTTGCACCGTCTCAAACCTATCAATGTCTTTCCTAAGGAGCGGCCTCCAGAACTGTATGCAGTACTCCATATAGGAGCACACCGTTGCCCTGTAAAGTGTCAGCACCACCTCCCTTCTGCTACTCGTAATTCCCCTTCCTATGCAGTCCAGCATATCACTAGCCTTTAGCGCCACCTTTTTGCACTGCTTCCACATCTTTAAGTCATCAGCTATAATGACTCCTAGGTCTCGCTCTTGGTTGGTGCATGCCAGCTGCTCCCCTCCTAGGTAGTATCCCACCTTGGAGTTTCCCTTGCTTAAGAGCATGACCTTGCATTTTTTGGCACTGAACTTCAACTGCCAGGCATCTGATCACTCTTCGAGTTTCCTCAGATCTGATTCCATGCTCTTGACTCATACTGTGTGATCCTGAGCAAGTCACTTAACTTCCTCGTGCTCCCAGGTCGCATCTGGAAACAAGCTTCGGCTTAGTGTGCTACTCCTGGTTAAACAATGTTCCCATCCATGCTATTGACTCCTTCAGGTGTGTCCACTCTGTTGAAGATCTTGGTGTCATCTGCAGACAGACACACCTTCCCTTCCAATCCATTACCGATGTCGGCTATGAACACACTAAATAGTATGGTCTCAGCACCGACCACTGAGTCACTCCACTAGTCACTTCCTTCTCCATCGATACCACTCCATTTACCTGTACCTGTTATGTTCTTTCCTTCAGCCAGTTGCTCACTCAACCCACCACTTCCTTGCCTATGCCGATGTGGTCCATCTTCTTTACCAGCCTTCTGTGTGGAACTGAGTCAAAGGCCTTTCTAAAGTCCAGATGGACCACATCCACCACTCCCCACCTTGGTCCACTGCTTTCGTTCCCAGTAACAAAAGTTGACCAGGTTTGTCGGGCATGAACTTACAGCTGTGAAACTGCTGTTTTGGGTCCTGTTGCCCTCTGTATTCCAGATGTGCTACTATTCTTTGCTTCAGCAGTGTGTCCATCAGTTTTCTTACCACCAATGTGAGGCTCACTGGACGGTAATTTCCAGTCTCCTCCGTGCTCCCTGATTTGTGAAGTGGGACCACTGTTGCCCTCTTCCAGTCTTCAGGCACTGCCCCATTTTCCTGTGATTTAGTGAAGAGCTCCCCCATGGATGCTGCTATCACACTCCTGAGTTCCTTGAGAACTCTTGGGTGAATCTCATCTGGCCCCATGGCCTTGTCTACCTTTAATTTATTTAGGGCTTCCAAGACTTGTCCCTCTGTGAATGGACTCGAGTCTACCCTGGTCCCTGGGTGCAACTGCTTTGCGGGTTTGGGCCATCCCCTGCACTCTCCCTGGTGAACATGGAACAGAAATATTTATTTAGGACTTCTGCCTTCTCACTGTCCTTCTCTACTAGTCCCCTTCCCAAAACTGCTAGCCTTATTATTCCTCTTTTAGTTTTTCTCCTTTCTCTTATGTTCCTAAAAAAGGTTTTATCTCCCCCTCGAACACCCTGTGCTATCCTTAGCTTGGTGTAAGCTTTAACTTTTCGTCTTATTTTTCCCCGCTTCCCTCTGTGCAACTATGTAAGTTTCCCCGTCTTCTTCCTTGTTTGATGTCTTACACACCTTGTAGACCTTTCTTTTCTTCCTTACTATAGTAGCCACCTCCTTGGAGAACCAGAGGGGTTTCCTTCTCTTATTTGCCTTGCTGAACCTCCTAGCGCACTGCTCGGTTACCTCCTTGATAGCTCCCTTGAGGTTCTCGCACATTTCCTTCACCCATTCCACTGCTCCCCATGCCTGTGTTTCTCTGCTGGGCTGGTTCTTATTTTGGAAAAACCTGCCTTTCTGAAGTCCAGAACTCTGATCTTGGAATGGCTGGTATCCATAGTTGTACTGATCTGGAAACCGACCATACGATGGTCGCTGTTGCCAAGATAGCACCCTACCTCAACCCTTTCTACCCTGTCACTGTTGGTCAGAACCAAGTCCAAGACAGCTCCACCTCTGGTTGGTGAATCAACAAGTTGCTTCAGCCTTGCCCCCTGTATGGCCATTACAAATTCCCTGCCTCTTGTTGTCGATTCTGTCTGAGAACCCCAGTTAATGTCTGGTAAGTTACAGTCCCCTACTATATACTCTATACCATGCTTATACACAGATGGACTGATTAACATGTGCATGACAAGTGCAGTGAAGTTTCCCTAAATCTTAGGAACATGGTGAACTTCAAAGTTTTTAGATAATACATGTACCTTGTCTTTAGTCTTGACTTTGACCCGAGTTACTGTAATAATGTGGTGAACAATAAACTGAACTTAATAATTGTTTAAGTGTTGCTGCTATGATGTATGTAGTAATAGTTTGTCTTTCGTGCAATATGTGTAACATTTTATATGTAAATGCAACACGTCCATCTTGAAAAAGGGTATTTTGACCCAATGATGTTAAGCACTGCTATCTGTTTAAAAATAAACTTTTTACTACTACATAATTGCCTCGCACTTGTCTGCCATTTTATGTATCATCTCCAATGTTTCTTTGTCCCCTTCTCCCCCCTCTGAGGGGCGCCTATAGATAACTCCTAACCTAACAGCTACCCCGGTCCTCATCTCTGCTGTTACCTACAGTGCCTCTGTGTCACCTAGGATTCTCTGGATTTCTGTGGTTTTGATCTCCTCTCAGATGTACAATGCTACCCCTCCCCCATTCTTCCTTTTTCTGTCCCTCCTGTACATGTTGAATCCAGGAATGGCAATGTCTCATCTATGGCTTCCTGTGACCCAAGTTTCCATCACAGCCACTGTTTCAATTTCAATTTTATTTTTATACTGGAAAGTATGTGAACATAAATGCCCATTTTCACAAATGTTCAGTGGTACAGAAATCTGATGATACAGAGTAAAAGGTAAAGACAATATTTACAAAATGTTATGGTACTTACAGTAGGAACAGTGTATATGACAGGATCATCTAGATTAGAAAAACAAATACAGAGCACACAACAATAGAGCCAAAATACAGCTACATATAAACTTTAAGGTAACTCAAGGGTTGGCGGACATTCATGGTGGTGGATTGGAGGAGGTGGTCCTTGAGGGAGGAGGTGAATGAGCCAATTGAATTACAGGCCTGAAGTTCAGGGGCAGTTTATTGTAAAACTTAGGACCCTTGTACATGATGGAGTTCTGCGCATGCTTGGTGCGGTAAAAGGGGTGTCGAAGATATGACAGGTGGCCCCTCTTGTACTGTGCTTGGGAACAGATAAGGGGAAAGGGAGTTAATTTATGTATATATTTATTTATTTCAGTTTAGGATTAATACCTTTGAGTCCAGGACTCGTTGTCAAAGGTTCCAGGTCAGTGTTGTACAAATATAACAGTGTTTACATTACAAAATATAACAGTGCTTACAGAAAACAGTTACACAGGCATTCAAATACCAAGTAACTATATACATCCAGCGATAGGTTGAAGATTATAGAGTCAAATAGGGTTCAGCCTTGTAGTTCACTAGTCTGTTGGTAAGTCTAGGCAGAAAGGGAAGTTGGGGGTCAGCCAGGGATAGCATAGTCATGGAAGGAGTGGTTTGTCAGCTGAGTGGGCCTCGTTTGAGGAGGGGGGTTGAGAAGATAAAAAGGGGGGGGAAGGGGCAGAAATCCTACCACATTAGTGGAGGCAAGCAGAGCTCTTTTTTGTGTCAAGAAGCGATCTGAGCCGAGATTTGAAGGTACTAATCTTGGATGATTCTGTGAGGTTAGCAGGTAGCTCATTGTACCGTTTCAGTCTCTGGTACAGGATGGAGTTCTGTGCGACTTTCGTCCTTTTGAAGGGAATAACTAGCCTATCTGTAGCCGCACTTCTAGTTGATTTGGTGGAAACTGCCAGTGTAAAGAGGCAACTCAGTGCGGGGGAGGTAAGTACAAGAAGCACTTTTTTTCAGAAGTAGGCAGGTTTGGTATTGTGCCCTAAGATGGAGTGGGAGCTATCCAGTTTCAGCGTAGAGCCTGCAGGTGTGGGTGTCCTGAGCAGCCCCTATTAACAGTCGGCAGGCCTTATTTAGTAGTGAGCTGACCCTGTTTTGGGCAGTTTTAGTGCCTCCCCAATAGATAGGCAGCCCATAATCAATGGATGACAGTACTGAACTACTGATGGCAAGTTTCAGAGCATCGGGTGTCATAGAGTGCCTATGGCAGTAGAGGACCCCAAGTTTTGTATTTGCTGATTTGACAATGGAGTCTGTGTGGCCAGAGAAGGCTAGTGTATCATCAAAGGTGATGCCCAGGTATTTGAACTTTGTTACTTGTTCCAGTATTTCACCCTTGTGGTTCTGAATGAGCAAAGCCTGGTATTTCTGTTTGTTTTGGGAGTAGAGAAGGGTAGACTCTTAGTTTTTTTATAGTTTAGTAGTAGTTTGTTTTGTGTGAACGAGGACAAGTTAATGCTGATCGGCAGCAGGTTATGGTGAACTTTGTGTAGGAAAGAGAGCACTTTAAGTTGGAACCTGCCTTCAAGAGTGAGACAGTTGAGGGAGGCATAGAGGGTACAGTGATGATCATCCAGGAGAGGTCAGTCACAAAGTGTGCAATATTATTGTATGTAGTCCCGAGTTTGGAGAAAAGGGGGGATACGTTAGGGGTGAGTAGACAATAGAGCCATAATCAATGAGAACTAAGTCTAGTTCATCCTCTGCTATAGTGGCCGTGAGGTCGGGGATTTTGTTAGTCAGGCATCTGGCATTAGTTACCATTCCCTTCCACGTGATTTCTATCTGAAGTCCTCCTTTCTGTAGTTTCCATGACAGAACTCCTTTCCTCCAGATCATTGATATTACCTCTTTCCCATAATCCTTCTGTCTTCCTTGGAGCAGTTTTCTTTTTTCCCCCCTCCCTGTGTCTATAGCATACTGTATGTTCCTAATGTGTTTGGAACATCTTTGTGCGATTTTGCAATTTGTGTCACACATGCTGCTTGTGATGCAGTGTCCTGGCTCTGACCGAGTAACCTTTGATGGGGGAGGGGCATCTGCTAGCCCATATGACGCAATGGGTGCAGGTGCCCCTTCCCCACCTATTAGTTTAAACAGCTAATGAAGACATTGAACTTTTGACTGAGAGCTCATGCCCCCTCCATCATCAGGTGCAGGCCATCAAATCTAAAGAACTCTCTATCCCAGAAGTTCTGCCAGTTCCCGATGCAGCATGCCCTTTTTCTTGACACCAATTTTTAAGCCAGGTATTAAGCTTGCCAATGTCCTTCTCTCTGATTTTCTGCCTGTTGGCTCCCTTTCCCCACACAGGCAGAATCTCTGAGAAGGAGATGCTGGATGAAATGGAAGCTATTTTTTGTCCTAGTTTTGAAAGATTTTGCCTAGTTTCTTCCACAGAGCAACTATAAGATCTGCCCAGCTGCATGGTGTGCAAACTCAAACACAATGTTCCAAACAATAAGAGCAGCACCAACATACTGCTTTACAGAGTAACACTTGAAAATCTCTTGGAAGCCGACCCGGAGGTGCTGGAGGTTGAAGTGCGCTGGAGTCCACACTTCATGCCATGCTGGTGACCTGGGTTTGGGAACAAGCCAGGGCCACTAGGGGTCAGCAGGGGTGAGAGAGGATTGAGCATCAAGAGGACTGCTCTCCTGTCTCAGGGATGGAGGGTTGGTCATCCCGCCTGCTAACTGCCCTCTGGTGGGGGTTGATGCAGACTGGGGCTGACATGTAGCCAGTGGGCATGGAGTGTGGGTGTCCCCACATGCATGCGCTCATGCTGATGCTGGAGGGAACCTCAGGGAACAAAAATGACGGCCATGGACTCTATGATGCCTGGCTTTGTGCCGCCGGTCCTCCGCACTGCCAGTCTTGGATTTAGATTGTGCTCCAGGAGGGGGAGAGCTCCCTTCTCAGCCCCACCATGGGAAGTAATTGGTGGGGGGTCACGGGGGTTGGTGGCGGTTGGGCTGGGGCCAGAGTTACCAGGAGCTGAGGTACTGCCCCTGGTTGCCTGGATAAAGTTATCTATTGAAGACAAAAAAAAAAAAAGAAAATCTCTTGGATTTCAATTTCATTTTAATCTTACAATCAAAAGTAGAAGTGCATATACAGTGCATTCCACTTGTGTGCCATTCGGTTGTGTGCACATTCCGTTTGTGTGCACAAATTTCCAAGGTCCCGATTCATTTCCTATGTACCATCATGTTAAAACTACCTGATGTATGCACACCTATTTTCGCTTGAGTGCACACATTTTTTCTGATTTGCTAGCTGTAATTTAGCAATTTAGCACAAGTTGTTAGTGTTAATCACTCGGTAATTGCCTCCCGCGGTTGCACAAAGTTTTGCCCTAACAAAGTGATCACTTAACAACTCTTAATTACTGCCCAACTGCCCGTTTTATAAGCCACTGAAAAGCTCAGCATGTTTTCAGACTGCTAGCGAAACATGGAGCTGCCAAAGTTAAAGCGTAATGTGCTGACCCTGGAACGCAAGGTAGCGCTTCTTGACAAAGCTCTCCTACCTGGTTTATCCCGTAAAGACATCGTTAATGAGTTTGGGATTGATATCTCTTGTGTTGGGCGCATATTGGAAAACAAAGAGACAATCTCTCTCTGGTCGGATCCTATGTGAAAAAGCCAGAAGCCTTGCATCAGTAATGGGGGTGGATTTCGAACCCACTGCAGGGTGGCTCTCCCGCTGGAAGGAGAGGAACAGTATAGGGTACAAAAGGGTGCATGGTGAGAAGGCAGAAAGTGATTTCGACAGCTCAGAGCGATGGCTCCATGAAGTTTTACCTTCCATCACATCTGCCTTCTCACCACAGGACATTTTCAATGCAGATGAGACCGCACTCTTCTTCCAAGCAACCGCAGTCGGCACCTTGTCTTTTAAAAAAGAAATGATCTCTGGTCACATAAAGGCCAAAGAGAGGGTGTCGGTGATGGTTTGTGCAAACAGTACAGGCACTGAAAAACTACCACTGCTGCTTGTTGGAAAATCAAAAAAGCCTCGCTGTTTTAAAGGGGTGAATATTGAAGCATTGCCAGTTTTGTATCATGCAGAGGGCCACATATAGTGCCAAAATATACCAACATTTATTTTTAAGTCTAATGGCATTGTAATAGAACAATTCAGGAGGGGTCATATCTCTTCGAAGGTGTTTTGATGCATCAGAAGACAATATAAAATGGCGTACCTGCAGGTATCTAAAAAAATCCTCTCACCAGAGGGAACAGTGTTCCTGGAGCTTAACAAAGGTGAGGCATCCTGAACGGTCTGTACATTGAGCAAAAGTCGTGAAGCCCCAGTGATCCCAATAAATATAGTCTGAGTCTAATTTGAGGGGAGGAATGAATCATCATGGCCGATAAGAGAAAGGATGCCAGTTTTATTGTGTGTGTGTGTGTGTGTGTGTGCTTCCTGAAGCATAATATTATGTGTAAGGAATGTTTTACCCAAGGATTGTTGACTTGAGACCTAGTCTAAGGTGGAATCACATTGGTAGGTAGTGTCCATAACGCTCCTCCCAGAAGAGCATCCTCTTCCATCAGATACCAACCTGAGTCTGCATGTTGTTTGGCCTAGGCACATAATTGAGCTCCTTACGCTGCCAGGTAATAATGATACATATTCGGCAACCCCAAGCCACCATTATCTTGAGGAGCTTGCAACAGTGTGACAGGGTTGAATAAGGCCCTATTCTATTTGTTATGCAGAAAGAGTTTAAATGCAAGCTTCTGTTCTGTTCTCTCCTTTTCTGTCTCTTCTATGTCTGGTTGCGCAACCAAATTTTCTCATGCAACCTAGGACTTGATCACCCCGACGGTCTTGCAATTCCCTGCCTCTCACCATCTCTCTACCTTCACTTGCTATTTTGTATTTTCTTCCCCCTTGCATATCTGCTGGTATAAAAATATATGTGAATCATTTTGTGAAAATGTCACTGATACTGGGATCCCTTTGTTTAAAACTGTATATAGTTATACAGTTGAAATTATTGCAAAGCTAAACCTGTGTATAGTTATACTGTTGAAATGATTGCAACGCTATTTGGAATGCAAGGGGTTAATGTGAGATGCAATTTTTAAGCCTTTTACAGAAAATGTAAACAAGAGGTCAATTATGGGTCACAATATTCTTTTTGCTGTACCTACTGAAACTGACAAGAACACTGTATAAAAAGCATGCTTTTTTCCTTCCTGCACAGACTTATAAAAAAGAGCTGCAATGTTTTGCAAGAGAGAGAGAGACAAAGACTGAGAGACTGAGATTGAAAAATTGAGAAGAAAACCACAGAATGATTCCGTTTTCTCTGTTTATACTGCCTTTGTAAATAGTTATACCGAACATTTTTTTATTTTACTGTTATTGATAATAAATCACTTGTGAATTTTACAACTGCTCCTGGTTTTCTGATGCTTCCTGACCTGTACCTCAATGACAACCAGTTTAACAGAGACACAAAGTCTCTTACCCACCCAAAGGAAATGCTGAATGTCTTTACTTTACTTAACGTATTCCAGCACTGTATAGGGATGGGGATTGAAACAAAAGATGAAATGGGGAAGGACATTTATCTTTATCATCTGAATTCAGCTACATAAGAAAAGGGCCAGAAGGATCCAATGGGCAAAGTCAGCCTGCAAAGTCTAATATAGTTCAATACAGTTGTTTTTAAATAGAAAGGAGATATCTGTGGACATGAGAATTCAGAACATGTTCTTTTTCACCCATGAAAGAGGAAAGGTGCAGTGAAAATCTAGGGAGGGGGATCCGCTAAGAATCATCGTGTGACTTATTCAGATTAATTTTGTGCCTTGCCAGGGTGCCAAACTCTTGAAGCATTTGTAATAAAGAAGGGAGGATTGGGGATCTGCTAGGAAAAACAAAGAATTGTAGGCACAGTTTGCGTTCCATTCCTCCTGCCACAACACCTTTAATATTCAGATTGGTTCAGATAGCAGCCACCAATGCCTCAAGAGATAAAGCAAATAAGAGGAGGAGAAGGGCAATCCTGTCGGGTGCCACATCGCAGCTGGAAGTGGTCAGATAAGAACCCATTACCATGTACTTCAGCCTCTGGCTTAGTAGGAAGTGCTGTTACTGCGGAGATAAACTTGTCTCCCACGCCAAGCCTCTCCAGGGTGGTGGCCATAAAGGTCCTATCCACCCTGTTAAAGGCCTTCTCTGCATCCATACTAATCGCTAGCTGAAACTGCTTTGCTGAGCTCTACGCTGAAATAATATTGAGGAACCTACGGATGTTGTCTTGAAGGTATTGACTCACAATAAATCCTGTTTGATCAGGATGCACCTGGGTGGCAATATGAAGTTGAAGACGATCGGCTTAGATACTGTACATATAAAAATCTTAAAATCTACCAGTAATAACAAAGATATTGGCTTATGCGAACTGCAAAGCTCCAGGTCTTTGCCAGGTTTTATGATTACTGATACTTGCGCTAGATTCCACGAGGGAGGCAACACCCCCTTTGTCCACCTAAAACTTCATTAAAAGACACCTACCAGCAGTTCTGGCACCAGTGGATGAAACTGTTCATAAAACTCAGACGGGAAGCCATCCATGCCCGGCGCTTTTCCATTTTACAGTTGTTTTATTTTTCTAAGGACTTCTACAATAGTGATTGGGCCTCTAGGGCCTCCCGAGCTGTTGGATCCAAAGAAGGAAGGGAGAGGTTTTGGAGAGATTGTCACACCTTATTCAGTTGATCATCTGGGCAATCAGATTGATATAAATTTAAATAATACTGGGCAAAGCTGCATGCAGTGCCTCCTGGGCATGTTGTAGAGGAGTGTGTAGTCTCATCCCATAAGCATAGAACTGCTCTGTTACTGGATTCCTAATGCAGGTGCAAGGGAAGGAGTTTGCTCGCTTTGTTACCATGTTTGGAAATCTTTTGCCATGCGTACCTAAGCTGTTCCTCTATTTGTGTATCTATTGGATGGTTCAGTGCCTGCTGCTTTAGTTCTAATTCAGCTTTAATAGAGTCAACTAATGTGTCCTGGTGACAAGCCTTCAGTTCAGTTATCTGAGCTTCCAGGCTTACTCTAATTTATGCCTGGTCCCTTTTCACTTGGGCAGAATATTTAATAATTTCCCTTCTAAGAACACAGTTAACCATATCCCAAAAAATCCCAGCACTTTGCTCCTGCAGAGGGTTGGTTTGGGAAAAGTTATCTATAACCTTAAGGACAAGTTCTTTGAAATCTTCTTTGGTAAGTAAACTAACATTCGTCCGCCAAAGGGATTCATTAGGTATAGGGGTGGTGGTCAGTTGAAGAGACACTGGGGAATGGTCTAACACTGTTATAGACCCAGTTTTGCAAACCATTAGATTTGGAATCCAGTTAGCTGAAATTAAAAAAAAATTGGGGTGACAACTTTTTATCTGTCAATGTCCTGAAAAGGATGCCAAAAGTCTGGCAGGGAGAGTATGTAAGGCTCCCCCTTCCCCCAGTTTCTGGTGGATTTCCTGTTTGGGTTCACAAACCTTTGCTGCTACCACATGCCAGTATGGGAATGCCTCTCTTCATTATACATGGCAAGTGGTTCCCTAGGAACTGGCCTGCATCAAGGTTTAGGCACTGACGGGGAAAAGAGGATTCAGTGTCCTAAGAACTGCACCCCTCCTTTGGGAAGGAAGAGTTATGAGTCCCACCATTTGACTGACACCTACGGAAGGCTGAATGAGAGGATGGCTTGGGACATGGCAGGATGGGAAATGGACTGCTGCTAATGATGGTGTCAACTGGGAAATGTACAGATGTATGCATGTGTGTCATTGCATGATGACATCCTTAAGGAGGAAGAAAAATAGAGAAAGATGGCTGCCAACTGGGCGGATGATGCACTGTCTCCTCCCCAAAATAGTTGTGCTCTCTCCTAGTGGCTCCGAGGTTGGCTACTGGGCTTCACCTTTGCGGTGGGCAGCTAGGTACAGGGGATGGAGCTATCATGAAGCAGAAAGGCAGGCCCTGTGTCTGGGATTATCATTAATGCCAGCCTCAAGTCAGCAACACAGTGCTCCAGAACACTCAGGAAGGCAAACAGGATACTGGAATCTATAGGGACAGGGTTTTCTAGGGTCACTGGTGAAGACACACTTGAAGCACGGTGTTCAGTTCTGGAGCACATACCTGAAAAAAGTATAAAGACCACAAAGAATATGTCCAGAGGCAGGGTATAAAGATGACAGGGTCAGCAAGGAAAATCATATGAGTGTTTAGCCAGCCTGAATATGTACTCATTGGAAGCCAGAAGGGAGATGGGGACATGACAGAAACCTTTAAGTAACTGAAAGAGATAAACAGGGTAGAGTGACATTACCTGTTAAAGCACAGCATGGGATCAGTTATCAGAGGACATAAGCATAGACTAGTAGGGGTAGATTCAAGAAGGACAAGACAAAGTACTTCTTCACAAAATGAGTGGTGGATAGATGGAACAGTTTGTCAAGGGACGTGGTAAACAGAAAGACAGAGGCAGGTTTCAAGAAAGCATGGGGCAGCTTCAAGGGGTTGCAGAAGAGTAAGATAGCGAAGGGGCTGCTGAGTGAGGTTGGATAAATTAACTAGCATTTAGCCTAGGTACAACCAAGGGTAGGTTGGTATGGCTTAGGTAGGAGAAAAGGCAGACAGGATGGACTATGAGGGGGCATGGCTTGGCAGCCGACAATGGTGGATGGGTGTTAACTGGGCTCTAGTTTACACCGCAAATTAACAAGCAATTATATACATTTCAACTTGTGAAAGCAATTGAAAATGAAGGAAAATATTTATAAGACTGATGGCAACTGGAAAATACAATAAGAGTCAAGTTACTATTGATTTTGAACCTATAATTAAAGAATCAACATCTGCTGGTGATCAGAGGATACGAACTAAGAGCATGGCACTGGAGGCATCAAAAGAGAAGGACAATGAAAAAGAAATTTCAAAGCAATCCATCGTGGCTCTTCTGCTAAATATGAAGCAAGAAATGAAAGTAGATTTTGAAAATTTGTCCGCACAGGTAACACATATTCAGACTATGGTAACAACATCGGCAGAGACATCCTCAACTCACACCAAAAGACTTGATAAGGTGGAATCAAGGATTGAGGAGATGGAGAACCAAACAGCTGATCTGAGTCAAGACAGAAAGACATAAAGCAGGAGGGAGCAGGAGTGGAGGCTTGCAACTGCAAGCGAGTGGAAGGAGGATTGGGGCCACAACTTGAGGAAAGCAAAAGCGGTGAGGAGAGAGTATGGCTGTAGCCACAGAGAGAAAGGAGTGGAGAGGGGCTTATCATGGGGCAGCCTGCCCAAGAAACTGTGCCATCTTGCTAGAGGAGCTGCAAATCAGGAGGGGAGCTGTACCACCTCTGAGCTTGGGCTGCTGCTGGACTTTTGGGACTTGGAACCAATCGAGAAGAGGGACCCAGCACCAATAAGGATGAATCCTGGTGCTGTGGCTTCTGGGGGACCAATCGAGGAAGAGAAGCGTTGTGTCAGAGCGAGTGGCCAGACCTTAAAAAGCCCGTTAGCCACCACTCTGAGAGAAATAAAGCAGGAGGGAGCAGGAGAGGAGGGTTGCAGCTGCAAGCAGTCAAAAGGAGGATTGGGGCCACAACTCTGTGATAGCAAAAGCAGCAAGGAGGGAGTGCAGTCATAGCTGCGGAGAGTGGAGAGGGACTTATTTTTGGGTAGCCTGCCCAAGAAACTGTGCCATCTTACTGGAGGAGCTGCAAATCAGCAGGGAAGCTGTACCACCTCTGATCTGGTGCTGCCGCTGAAAATTTTCTCCCACCCTGCACCACCTCCCTTGTTAAATGCTCAGGGCTAACCACTCCCAGGCGTGATTAGCCAATTGGGGGCAGAGGAGGGTCAGAGCTGGAGAAGTGGAGGAGGAGGAGCTAGAGGTACTGGTAAGGGGGTGAAACTAAGGTACTGTAAAGGTAGAATTTGGGAGTGGACAATAATAGTGTTTGCATTGTTTCTGGGGGTTCCCTAAGTGGGGTTTGATATTCCAAAGGTAAAGTTTGGGAGGGGTCAATGTAAAAGGGCACAGGCTCTTGTGGACAGTAACAGGTAAACAGGTAGTGTGATATGATGTCAGTTCTTCATATCATTCAAAATTTATTTTATAACATAATATTTTCTTCAGTAGCAGGATACATTCCTTACAGTGAATATCAACATCACTTCAAAAGTCTTGGAAACGTCATTAAATCAGGTTTCACAATTTTCTTCCACCAATGACGCTGCTCCCTGGACTCTGTCTCCAGACTCAAAACCTATCTAAACTACCTGTTCTAGGTGCTCAGTTTATACACAATGTAGGGGTCAGGTGACTATGTAGCTCCACCCTGATACCTTACTTTAAACTCTAATTCTTTATTTTCAATGAGTTTATTTTATTTACAACAGCAGTATACATTTAAATTAATATAACAATTTATATGCCAGCATAGAAATAGATTACATTCTTTTTAGAAGTTTTAACCATTATCTCTAGTCTCAGGAAGCACCACCCCTTCCAGCAGTTGCATAAAATGATTTTGATTGTGGCCGGCCAGCTCTTAGAGACATGCTGTAAACAAAAGGAGGATGCAATCCCAGGCTCTCAAACACTATAGGGAACTGTAAATCCCTCGTTATACAAAAGACTCTGAAACAGCCTGATAAGTGCTCCATTTCAGCTCCGGAAGGTACGTAAATGTTGAAGCTGTCATTGTTAGGCAGCGAAGATTACTCGAGGCAAAATTAGAAAGCTAAATGCCTTCTCGATCGTGCGTGTATTCGAGCAGGTCTACAATTACCAACGCTCGTACTCGCACAGTCATACAGGAGCTCAGCGACAAGAATATAAAGAAAAGTTGCATTGTCTAAGAGCTCCTGCCAGAAGGTCAAAACAGGGGGACAGGGGAGAGAACCAAAAGGTCCTTTACAATATTTAAACTTTATGAGGGCACAAGCAAACCCCTGGAGACACAGCAGGAAAAGCAGAGCTTAAACCAAACGCTAAAAACAGAACCCTGCCATAACTTTTCACGGAAAGTTATTTCTTCAAAACAAACCCTCATAAAACCGGAATATAAACCGGAAATTTAACAAGAGGGAAGCTTGAGGAGCATAAACAGCTCAAAACTTCTATTTTATCAGGGAAAATCATAACGCTTATTTTACAAAGTGCCCAACCAACTTTAAGCATACAATTCATGCAAAGGAGACAGGACGTCTAGGGGATTTAACAGTCCTGACATTCATTATTCATTTAACACATTTAGCGAACAGAAAGGAGTTACCCATTTCAGGATTTTTTTATACTACTAGCACCATAAAACAGCTGAGCTATATAGCCTGACTATGCGTCAGTACATTCTATTGTTACACAAGGCTTCCAGGCAGTAGCTACTTGGGGACAATTCTTCACAGAGCACCCTGTGACAGTCAATAACAGTGTTTGGGTTGTTTCTGGAGGCTCTCTAAGTGGAGCTTGACAAAAGGGTAAAAGTATGCAACTGGAATAAGGGTCAAAGAGGACAGGTATTAGATTGAAGCAGAGGACTTGTGAAGTAAGGGGTTATATTGCTACCAACTAACAAAGTCTAGTGAAGGTCTAGTGGAAAAGAGGACCCATAAGCGGGGGAATGGAGCAAAGGGGGCAAAGAGGAGGGAGGGGTTAATGGTCTCGGGTGATGGACTGGGGCAGACAGTGGAAGGGGCAGGGTAGAGGGCATGCCAAAATGAAGGTCAGTGGAAGTGCAGGGGGCAAAGGGACCAGGGAATGGAGGGGATCAGAGGACACGGAGGAAGGAGAATAGTTGGATGTAATAACTGTGGTGCTCTGTATTCATGGACACCCTGTGGAGGCTGGGGGGTGCCCAGTCTGTCAAAGATTGAGAAGGCTGTAGAACTGAGTATTAAGGCTAAATTAGGAATTGTTGGGGATGCGGAAGGGAATGACAAGATCGGAAAGAGAAGGGATTGTGGGAAACACAGACTGGAACCAGGAAAAGAAGAGGGGCGGGAAGGGAGGGATGGGGGTGGTCAGGACTGGGAAGCAAGGGGATGGGCGCAAGTACAGGAGAAAAGGTGCAAGGAAAATGGGGGCAGAGTAAAGGTAGTAGGTAACACAGCAGGCTCAAATGGGAGCTGGCCACTGGCAAAGCTGTCAGACGAGGGAAAGAGTATGGGGAGGCACAGTACAGTGTAACAAAGAACAGGATAGTGGTGGTGGGGGGGTGGTGGAGAAAAAGGTGCGGCAACAGAAGGGGGCAGGAGGGATTGAGTACAGGGGAGAACACAGGTGGGGGTGGAGTAACAGGGTCAGTAGGAGGGAACAATGTGCAGGAGGACAAAGGAGAGGAGAGGGGAGGAGAAGGGGACAGGGAAGGGAGAAATGAGGAAGGGGAAAAGGGAGGTGTCTTAGTGTTAGGTGACTCAATGCTAAGAGGGGTCAGGTGGGGCAGCAAAGGGGAGAGGCATAGTAAAATTTAGCTGGAAGCAATGCCAGGAATGAAGGTGGAAGGGGTGAGACAATCAGTGCTAAGGTATGCCAGCAGGAGAAGGGAAAGGCCCCAACTAATACCACACCTGGGGATGAACGACCTGGCTAATGGGATGGTAGGGGAGGTGAGGAGGTTTGAGGAACTGGGACCTTTTTGTTACGGAGAGGGAAGATCAGTTACCTTCTCTGAGGTACTTTCCATCCCCAGGGCAAGCACAGCAAGGAAAGTGAGAATTCAAGAGTTTAATAAATGGCTGGGAACCTGGTGTCAGGAGAAGGGGCACAGGCTAATAGGGTGGGAGAACAGCAGTCTATACACAAAAGAAATGTACTAAAGGAAAGGATAAGTGAGCACATTGAAAAAATATATAAACTGGGGGGGGTAACAAGCTGGACAGAGGTACTCAGAGGCCTAGAAATGAGAAACCAAATGGGTGTAACCTCCATAATAGTAAGGTTAGGAGAGAGGCAAATACTAAGGGGAATGACATAAGGGTAGAGGGGCGGGGGGAGGCTAGAGAAAAGGGTTATGCTTACAAATCCTAGAGGACTTTTAAGAAGGGGTTTCTTCACCCAAAGAGTCATCCCCATATGGAACTTCCTCCCAAGAGGCATTGTGGAAGATAATAGTTTGATACTTTAAAATTAAAGTTAGATAAACGCCTCATAAAAAATTTGCTATGGGAACAGTGACCTGTTTTATGGCAGAAGTGCACTATGGGCTTTTTGTCTTCTGACTTTCTTACTCTCCTAGTATGAATTCTAGTATAAGGTGGTAACATTAAATGCTAGGAGCTTGGGGAATAAAGGTGCAGAACTACAGGCTCTCATGATAGAGGGAGGAGTGGACTTGGTAGCTATTACCGAGACATGAGCCACCCAAAACTATGAATTGGACCTGACAGTTCCAGGGTACAGTTTATACCGAAAGGATAGGGAGAAGGGAAAAGGGGGTGGTGCTTTAAATAAAGGAAGGACTAATTTTTTTTTTGTGACTATGTTTACACCCCCAGCACCAGAACACTCTCTGGCTGCTCTGCTCACCGGATCCGCTCTACTGCCCACTGTGGACCCTGCCTTCTTCAAAGTCGTTACTGTCTCCCTGAGCCCTGGGTGGCTATGGGCCCGAGGAGACTGAAGGGGCAGAGGCAAGGAACCAGCGTTGGGCATGTGGTGGTCTGGCACTGGGAGGGCCATTGCCTATCCGGGCTGGAGGGTTGTTTTCCATATTTGTCCCCCTAAACCCCTCCTCCCTCCCGAGCGTGGCACTCCCCTGATGCCATGGTGCATGGCAACCCTGCCGGCGTTTGCCATGCTCACCCAATGTCCAGTGCCCCCGCTCTCCACCGGGGGTCACTGGGATGCCAGACACAGACAGGCCCACCATCCACCCCCGGGAGAGGAGAGCAGCCCATCGGACGCTCAGTCCTCTCCCTTCCCAATGCCCGAGCTCGCTCCCGAACTCGGGTCACCGGTGTGGCATCCAGCGCCTCATCCCTCAGCACCACCGGGCCGAAGGAAGGACTAAAATGTGTATGGGAAGAGGGGGAGGAGGGAGATACAGAGCCTCTGTGGATATAACTCCAGGATCCCAAAAATAGATCAGTAAGGTTAGGGGTGGTGTACCGACCACCCTCCCAATCAGAAGGGAAGGATAGGGTACTGGTGGAACAGATCAGGAGGAACTGTGGGAAGGGGGAGAGGTGACAGTAGGAGACTTCAACCTGCCAGGGGTAGAATAGATAACACTTACCGCCAAGTGCAGAAGAGAACAGTTAATGCTGGACGCCTTCCAGGATAACTTTCTGGTGCAGTTGGGCAGAAAACCAACTAGCGAGGGGAACACCCTTGACCTTGTACTGATGAACGGGGTATGGGTGAGGGACATGAGGGCTGAGGAACCGCTGGCCGGGTATGACCACTGGACTGTATGGTTCCAGTTACTGATGGCTAAGGAGAGGGTGGCATCTGGCACAAGGGTGCTGGATTTAAATAAAGCCAACTATAAGAAGATGGGGGAAGTGGTACAAGGGTTCCTGGACAAAATTCAACTGAATATGGACACAAATCAAAGGTGGGAACTGATAAAGCAAGGGTTAGTAGTGGCAACAAAAACCTGTAACAAGGCCCAGAGTAAAAAGGCTAGGGCGAAGAAACCCAGCTGGATAAGCAAAGGGGTGATGGACAGGGTGAGGAGGAAAAGGGATGCATATGAGAGATACAGAAAATTGGGGAGAGAGGAAGATAGGGAGGTGTATCTGAAAGAAATGAAAGAGGTGACCAGGGAGCTAAGGGCAGCCAAGGCATCAAGGGAACTCAGACTGGCGTAAGGCATTATAAAAGGGGAGAAAGACTTCTTTAGGTACACCAGGGAGAAAAGAAGCTATAAGGACCAAATTGTAAGAATTAAGAGGGGCGGATGGTTGGAAGAGGGGGGAGTGAAATGGCAGAGGTACTTAACGTCTACTTCTGTTCAGTCTTTACTAAGGAGAAGGGGGGGATACCCACAGTGGGAGGAAAGATAGCAGCAGGTGGGTGGGGTGATGGACGGAGAAATCACAGTGGGGAGGTTGCTGGAAGCGTTAAGGGCATTGAGGGTAGACAAGGCACCGGATGGAGTGCATTCAAGGGTACTGAAGGAGCCGGTGGAGGTCCTGGCAGGCCCCTTGGCAGACTTATTTAATGCATCACCAGTCAAAGGCTGTATACTGTAGGATTTGAGACTGGCTCACATGGTTCCCCTCTATAAGAGTGGACTCAAGGACGAACCAGGGAACTATAGGCCAGTGAGCCTAACGTCCATAGTGAGGAAGATAATGGAGACCATCCTAAAGGAGAGGCTGGTGGCCCTGCTGGAGGTCAATGGGGTAAAGGACAAGGACAGCATGGCTTCATCAAGGGCAAATCATGCCAGACCAGCCTAGTGGAATACTATGACTGGGTGACTAGGCAAATTGACGGGGGTCCATGTGGTGGATGTCCTGTACCTGGACTTCAGCAAGGCCTTTGGTTCGGTACCGCAAGGGAGACTTGTGGGTAAGCTATAGGGCACAGGGGCAGCAGCAAACTGGTGAGGCTGGTGGAGAACTGCCTGCTGGGGAGGCAGCAGAGGGTGGTGGTGTGAGGGGAACTCTCATCCCCTAAGCTACGGATGAGTGGGGTTCCACAGAGGTCGGTGTTGGGGCCGGTACTGTTTGGAATATTTATTGCAGACATCTTGGAGGGCATCAGCAGCAAGATCAGTCTCTACAGATGACACAAAGATGGGGGTGGTGGTGGACGACTTGGGGGTGTGGCAGGGGCTACAGAAGGATCTGACAAGGCTTGAGGCATAGTCTGACACCTGGCAACTAGGGTTCAGTGCCAAAAAATGCAAAGTGCTGCACTCAGAACAAAGAATCAGAGGAGAAGTTACCATCTGGGGGGTGCAGCTAGCAGTAACAGGAGGAGAAGGATCTGGGTGTGCTCATTATGGGAGCAATGAACAACTCTGCGCGATGCAGAAAGGCAGCGGCAAAGGCCAACAAAATGCTGGGCTGCATTGCAAAGGGTATAACTTCAAGGAGAAGGGAGGTGATTCTGCTATTGTACAGCTCGTTGCTCAGAACCCACCTGGAGTACTGCGCAGAGTTCTGGCGCCCATACCTACAGAAAGACATTAGATTGCTGGAAGGGGTGCAATGTAGGGCAACAAAAATGATTCAGGGTCTGGGGGAGCTGCCATATGAAGTCAGACTGGGAGAGCTAAACATGTACTCACTGGAAGAGAGGAGGGACAGGGGGATATGATTGAGACCTTCAAGTACATGAAAGGGATAATTAGGTCAGACACAAAGGGACTGTTCAAGAGGAGGGTGGGGAGAGACACTAGGGGCCATGACATGAGGTTAGAAGAAGGAAGGTTCGGTTCGGGAGAAGAGGAGGCACTTCTTTAGGAAACGGTGGTAGCACAGTGGAACCTGCTACCAGCAGAGGTGGTGGCATGTAACTCAGTAGAATGCTTCAAAAAGGGATGGGACAGAGCAAAAGGGAGGGTTATGGGGGGGAAGGGGGCAGCTGCAGAATAGGGGAGCTAGCTACAAACTCAAGCAGACTTGATAGACCAGATGGCATTTTTCTGCTGGCAATTTTCATATATTGGTAATGGAACAAATGCACCTGATAAAAGAAAAAGCCGACAATCAAGAAAAACATGGAAAAAGTAATATACCATTGATCAGTCTACCGGAGAATGCAGAGGGCAAAGAAGGGGGCACTAAAATAGTTCAATGGCTGGCGAAGCAGTTGGGACTGGGGCCGGAGGACTTTGAAATACAGCAGGCACATAGAATGGGACCCCGGCCTCAGCAAGGAGAAAGGTTGAGGTATCATTTAATTAAATTATTTACATATCCTGATAAAGAAAAAATACTACAAGCTGCTTGTTCTCTGGGCACACTGGAGATGGATGGCAAAAGAGTTTCAATTTACCAGGATTTTAGCCACAATCTACAGATGCAGCGGCAGGAGTATTCTGGCTTAAAGGCTACATTATGTTCAATGGGATGGGAGTATTCCTTCTTGTATCCCTCAAAACCAAAAATAATATGACCTTGGCAACCGCTTAGAATATTCAATAAGCTACTGGGCACTGAGGAATTTGGATGAGAGGAGCAGCTCAGGAGGGCAGATCCATACTCGGGGACCTGCAGCCTGCAAAATGAGTCATAGCCTTGGTGAGTTGAATCTAATATTGGCAGATCCCTGGGGCTTGCGGGACTGGCGTGCACTATTTGCGATCACTTGGTATAAATATAAATGTTATGGCCATGGAGCAATATGAGGAAATGAGCACTTAACATGGAAGAGGGCACAGCCGCAGAGATGGCACAACCACAAACTGACAAGTGCGGTAGTTACGTCCTAAACCATACTGTTTGCTGTCTTGTGGTCAGGCTCCGACAACAGAGATGTAGATGTGTATATAAGTATAGACTCCTACATATAAAATTATTTTTGCTAGACTTGGTATTCCTCTGTGCAACCCCTTGAACCAGTGGAGTAATTATTTTTTTTATGTCTATATTTTCTTTGTCTTCCTATGGCTCCAATATGGTGGTTGGAACATGCCAATGTATAGCAGTGGGGAAACCTTGTGCCCTACTTGATGCCACGAGGCTTGCACTGGATTAATGGGCCAGCACACCTAATTACAAACTGCAAGGAAATAGGAAAGAATGGAAGATTTTCTTTTGGCATGATTTGTCTGAAGGTGCTACTTGAACTATGCTGTAGTGGTCTGGTGTTAATCCTCATGGTGGATGGAGTATGTCAGGGGCCTGTTTGAACACCTGGCCACGTGCCAACTGGCTTGCCCCTGAGGTCTCAATCTTTCGATGTCTTATGTCATGTGGGTACGAGTACATCTTGGACTAGCACTGCTGTGTCATCCAACTGGCAGAGATCTGCCCACTGTATTTTATGATCATAAGTGCTGGGCTGTTACCAAAGTTCAAGGAATCCACATTTGAGATAACATTTTGATATGCTGACACAAGTTAAGAACTGAGGCAAGCAACATGGAACACATCAGGTTTTGTTGTGGCTCTTGTTCCCTGTGAAGATCTTCGGGCAATCCTGTTGTCCTCTGATGCATTGGAAGGTCTCCCTCTCATGGGTGCGATGGTCGTTCAGTGTGTGTGTGTGTGTGTGTGGTGGGCAAGGGGGGCTGTAATCACTTACTCACTTTAATCATCTGTGAGGGAGTGTACAGGAGAACTGGGAGCCTCAGGCTTTTCAGAACAGCAAGACAGTGAATGAGTTTACATGAACTTCCAATTGGGGAATACAGCACTGATTCCACTGAAATTGGACTTTGAACCCAATTCCAGTTTGCCATGGCACTGTGATAGAGCCTTTAAAAAGCACAGGTATGGCACATACCTCCATTAGTTACAAAATGGACAGTGTAACGTTAGCAAGCATTCAGGAGCCCCCCTTCCCCCACTGTATCTAGTGGTTGTGGTCCCTAGAGCCTCAGGCCTAATACAGAGCAAGCTGTTAAACACAATTTCAAACAGCTGGTAAACTACAAATGCGGAAGAAAAGCTAAGGTCAATCAGATAAGATAAGACACATTCCACAGGAGATTACTTCTATCCTGTAATCAGCCCACTTCTTGAACTTCTCAGATTGTCTTGTCTTTCAAAATAAGTGTTCAGACTTCAGTAGGTGTTGGAATAAGTCTGTCTCATGTCCTGCACACAGAACTCTACTCCAAAGGTCCTCTCAGGAAACAGCTTGAGGGTCATTAATGAAAGGAACGCAACAGTGTAGCATACTTTACAATTACTCACGTGTGGTGGCTGGTGTCCAGCTTGGTGGAGTCTGGTCCCCCTCTGCTCTGCTCCCTGCCTAAGGGTCACAGCTATTTAGTACCTGGTATGACACTGTCTGCATTCCAGCTATTTGTTGCCATCCAGTCGCTCTGCTGCTTGCCATCATTTGGTTATGCCTTCTGGTGGGCCTATACCAGAACTGTATGGACATCGAGGACCCTATCTATAGGCCAGGGTGCCCCTTCTTACTCACTGTTAAGTATTTATGTTACACTTATAGGTACGTATATCTACTGTAATACTTATATCTGATAGACACGCAATATACTGTTTGATGGGTTACTAGTTTAGAAGTAAGGCTACCTTTGCACTGGAGCATACCTCAAGTAATACAGGTAGGGGTGTCACATGGTCTCGTCCACACTTGCCAGTCTGGAGTGGGTGTGCAGATCCAGTCTCCAACATACTAATACTACTGCAGGGACAAGTATGGCAGAAGTTACTGAACATTCACCTTATGAAATGTAAGGGGCCTTAATTTCCCAATGGAGTGCAAATGAGTTTTGGCTTACCTAAGATGGGGGGGAAGAGGCACTGACAGCCAGCAATCAAGAAAGGGACCTTGGAGTAATCATATCTGATGACCTAAAGGTAACCAAACAATGTGAGAAGGCTGTGGGGAGAGCCTGTGGGATGCTAAGGTGCATAGGGAGAGGTATCCCCAGCAGAAAAAAGGAGGTGGTTATGTCACTATACAGATCATTAGTGAGACCTCATCTGGAGTACTGTGTCCAGTTCTGGAGGCCGCATATCCGGAAGGATATAGACAAAACAGAGGCAGTCCAGAGGAGGGTAACAAAAATGGTTCCAGGAGTGCACCAAAAGTTATATGAGGAAAGGCTAGAGGACCTCAATATGTATTCCCTGGAGGAGAGGAGAGAGATTGCTCTGTTCAGTGTCAGAGGGTGTATGGACATAACCTAATGGTTTACCAACCAGTATAAAAACAGACATTTTAATCCATTTATCACTCCTTACACTCTGGATCAGTGCTTGAGAAGGTCGAAGCAGCAGTAGAGGCGGCAGTGTATGAGAGGAGGCAAATCTCTTCAGAGATTGGGGGGAGTACTCGGGGGAAGCTGGGTAAGTTCAGGCTGAAATTTGCCCGGTTGAATCAGAGTGGGTTCCACAGTATTACTGGATAGTCATTTCTTCCTTTGTTGTTTGGGTTCCCGGTTGAATGTTGAGGACATCTTTCTAGAGGGGCGAATCTGCTGCCTGTCAGTTCCCCACTGGAACGGAGATGTCATTGTCTTTGCTTTGACTCCAACTACAGAGACAAGTAGAAGGTGATGTGGATTTCTGTGGTACCTTTGTTTAATCAGTTTCATAAAATGGTTCCATTCTAGGACTTCAAGAATACCTAGTTATGAATGTATTTCCTTGAAGTCGTTCTCTAATTTGTAGGTAACTACAACATTCAAATCTGTGTATATAGATACACAGAATTTGTCAGCAGATAAGGACTGCTTGGCCCATCTAGTCTGCCCATTTTTTACTACCTTTGACTTATGCTGCAGACTGTAGTTAATCTGCAGCTTTCCTACTCTTCCCTTCTTCTAGGGTTCACTTGTGTGTATCTCATGCATTTCTGAAATCCTCCACCATTTTTGCTCCTACCATCCCTGCAAGTAGGCTGTTCCAAGCATCCACCACCCTCTCTGTAAAGAAATGCTTCCTCACATTACCAGATTCTTCCTTCCTCCAACTTCATCTCACGTCCCCTAGTTCTTGTCCATCTTCTTTTCTGAAAGATGCTACCCTCCTGCACCTTATTGATCCCTTTAAGGTATTTATACATCTCTATCATGTCCCCCCACTCCCTTTGCATCTCTAGAGAATACATATTGAGGTCATTCAGCTCTCCTCATATGACTTCTGGTGTAACCCCTGTACCATACTGTAGCCCTTCTTTGGACTGCCTCCACTCTGTCTTTGCCCTTCCTGAGATGTGGCCTCCAAAACTGGACACTTCTGCAGAAGAGGGCTCACTAATGATCTGTATAGTGGCATTACCACCTCCTTTTTTCTGCTTGTGATGCCTCGCCCTATGCACCCCAACATCCTGCTGGCCCTTCTAATCGCCTTCTCACAGTGTCCGGCCATCTTGAGGTCCTCAGGTATAATTATTCCTAGATCCCTCTCCTGCTTGGCGGCCGACAGTCCCCCACCGAGTACTTCTCTCTTGGGTTCCCATGACCTAAATGATTTTGCACTTCTTTGCATTGAATCTCAACTGCCATACATTTGACCAATCCTCCAGGTTGCCCAGGTCCCTTCTCATTCTTTACACCCCCCTCCAGTGTGTCTACCCTATTGCAGATCTTTGCATCGTCTGCAAAGAGGCACACCTTCCCCTCCAGCTCCTTTGCAATGGTGCTTATGAAGACATTTAAGAGGACTGGGCCTAGTGCCAATCCTTGAGGCACCCCACTGGTCACCTCCCTTTCTATGGACTGAACTCCATTCACTACTACCCTTTGTATCCTACTACTTTGCCAATTTCTAAACCAGCTAACCCCAGATCCGACTCCTAGGCTGCTCAGTTTATTTTTAGCCTTTTTATGTGGGACCGTATCGAAGGCCTTGCTAAAATCCAGGTAGGTCACATCTGCCGCCACACCCTGGTCAATCTTCCTTGTCACCTGGTTGAAGAAATCTATCAGGTTTGTTCGGTAAGACCTGCCTGCCATGAAACCATGCTGTCTCGGAGCCTGCTGTCTGCTGGATTCAAGGTATGTCACAATCCTTTCTTTGAGTAATGATTACCACTGAGGTTAGGCTGACTGGCCTATAGCTGCTAGCCTCCTCCTTGCTCCCACTCTTATGGAGAGGGACAGCATTTGTCCTCTTCCAGTCTGCTGGGACCGCACTAGTTTCTAATGATTTGTTGAACAAGGCTGTCAGTGGTCCTGCTAGCTCCTTTCTTAGTTCCTTTAGAATTCTGGGATGTATTCCATCTGACCCCATTGCTTTATCTATTTTCAGTTTTTCTAATTCCTTTCAGACTCCTTCTACTGTGAACGGACTGGTATCTATACTCCTCCCCTTGGTACTTCTTACACCAAGCTGTAGTCCCTCCCTGTCCCCTTCTACTGTGAACACTGAACAAAAACATTTGTTCAGGATTTCTGCTTTTTCCTGGTCCCCTTCTGCTGTATGATAAACTTGTTCCTGATTTGTTCGAATAAGAGTGGTGTACCAGAATATTCATCTAGAAGATCTTCGACATTCAAAATAGAAGCTTTTTTTGTTACAACTGAGAAAGCACATTTGCACATGTGTGAAACACTGGCTAGTCGGGAGGTAGCTGCTGTTTAAGATAGTGACCAATAAAACATATCCTTGTAAACCTTTGCTCATATCCTAGGTCCTTCTGTATCTGCAAGCTAGTGTTGCCTGACTTGGTGATTGTGAATTGCCACAGCTGTATCAGCTTCCAGATTTAGAATTGGATTATCCCACAGTGGCATCAGTCTAATTGGGAATGATTCCCATTTACAAAATTATTTTAGTTTCTTAAGTGCTCCAATGGAACCTTTCAAATGTGAGTGAGATAACAGATATTGGGGTGTCTTAATGAATAGAAAGTCTGTAATTCTATGCAGAAACAAGATCTGAGTTTCTATGGAGGCACAAAGAAGAGAGTGAGAATTAAAATTAGAGGGAAACCAAAATCCAGCTTGTTTCAGTTGGAAGGATATGTATGTCTACAACCAAGGCACTAGCAAAAGGGCAGGAAGGAGGGGTGGAGGAACAATGGGGAAAAATCAAAACTTCCATCACAAAGGCAACAAGCCTTTGTGTGAAGTAAATAAACAAAACAAAGGAAAAAAACAATGTGGTTCTCAAAAGAGGTGTCGGGGAAGGTTAGGGAGAAAAATATAGCATTCAGAAAGTATAAGGAATCACAGTAGGAGCAGGACAGAGAACTGTACCAGTTAAAGCAAAAGGAAGCGGGGAAGGCAGCCAGAATAGCAAAGGCCCAATCCGAGGAAAAGATAGTCAACTCAGTTAAAAAGGGGGATAAAACCTTTTATAGGTACATTAGTGAGCGAAGAAAGACTAAGGGAGGGATAGTGACGCTTAATGAAGGGAGGGGGTGGGCAGAGGGCCACAGTGAAAAGACAGAGATACTGAATGGATACTTTTGTTCAGTATTCACAAAAGAAGAGGAGGGCGATGTACCTAATCCAAACAGTAGAAGCACTCTAGATAGGGGGATCGATACCAGTCCATTCACAGAAGAAAGGGCCCTGAAAGAACACCTACAACTCAAGGTGGACAAGGCAATGGGGCCTGATGGGATTCACCCCAGAATTCTAAAAGAACTAAGGGAACTAAGGGGAGAACTAGTGACACCACTGACTACCCTTTTTAACAAATCATGGGAGGATGATGTGGTACCTGAGGACTGGAGGAAGGCGGATGTGATTCCCCTTCACAAAAGTGGGAGCAAGGCAGAAACAGGAAACTACAGACCTGTTAGTTTGACCTCAGTGGTAGGGAAAATGATGGAATCACTTCTGAAAGAAAGAATTGTTGAGTACCTAAAGGCCAGCGGGGCACAGGACCCAAGGCAGCATGGATTCACAGCGGGAAGATTATGTCACATGAATCTAATAGATTTCTTTGACTGGGTGACCAAAGTAGTAGACCATGGAGGGGCTGTGGACATGTCCTACCTAGACATTAGCAAGGCATTTGACACAGTCCCACACAAAAGATTAATAAACAAGTTAGCCAACCTGGGAGTGGTTCCCAGGGTGGTAGCCTGGGTAAAACATTGGCTGGACAACAGGACGCAGAGGGTAATAGTAAACGGAGTCCACTCAAAAGAAAGGGGGATTACTGGGGTACCCCGCAGGGTTCAGTACTGGGGCCCCATCCTCTTTAATGCCTTTATAAGTGATACTGCAGAGGGACTGGAAAGAAAAGTATGCCTCTTTGCAGATGACGCAAAGATCTGCAACAGGGTTGATACAAAGGGGGTGGAAAGGATGAGAAGGGACTTGGAAGGTTGAAGGAATGGTCAAAAGTAAGGCAGCTTAGAGTCAATGAAAAGAAGTGCAAATTAATGCACCTGGGAAACAAAAAAATCAGGGGAAGAGTACACGGGGGGGGGGGAGGTACTAACAACAACAGAAATGGAAAGTGACCTAGGGGTAGTCATATTAGATGACCTAAAGGTAGGCAGGCAATGTGAGAAGGCAATAATGAGGGCTGGGGGTGGATACTGGGATGCATAGGGAGAGGTATCACCAGTAGAAAACAGGAAGCTGTCATCCCTTTGTACAGACAGTTGGTGAGACCCCATTTGGAGTCCTGTGTGCAGTTCTGGAGACCCCATCTCCACAAGGACATAGACAGGATGGAGGCAGTCCAGAGGAGAGCAACTAAAATGGTGCAGGGTCTGCACCAGAAGCCATACAAAGAGAGACTAAAGAAGCTTAATATGTATACCCTTGAGGAAAGGAAGGGGGGACATGATAGAAACTTTCAAGTACCTCAAGGGAATCAACAAAGTCCAACAGGATAGCATCTTTCAGAAAAAGAGATGTGCAAGAACAAGGGGGCACAGTTTGAAGATAAGAGGGGGGACAGCTCAGGGGCAACATGAGGAAGTATTTTTTCACAGAGAGGGTGGTGGAGCATGGAACAGCCTTCTTGAGGAGATTGTGGGGTCACAAACAGTGGGGGAATTCAGGAATGCATGGGACAGACAAAAGGCAATTATAGTCGGAGTAGGAGGAAGTAGGCTTTTTGTTAACTACGATCTGCAGCTTATCCAATAGGTAGGGAAACAGGAAGACTGGGTGGGCCAAGCTGTCCTTATCTGCCATCAAATTCTATGTTTCTAAGGCATCCCCATCCAACCAGAAACCCAAGCCATTCTAGGTTTGGCCAAACTTAGTCTCTGAGATTTGTTTCCCCATAAAAACATTAAAAACACACAGTCCAGTCTTTTTTTTTTTTTTGTTTTATCTCTTTATACTCCCTCCTTGCCCCCGATGTCCCCCTCCTTCCGACTGCACAATCCCCCGACGCCCCCATCGGGATCTGCCCCTAGAGTGCTCTTACCTCTCCTTTCTCCTCCATAGCACAGCGGGGTCTGTCCTTAGGTGGGCTCGAGATAGTGCAGTCTTCATCTAGGGACACCGAGGACTGCCGTTTTCGCTGTTCTCCCACTTCCCCGCCCCTGGGACGCTCAGCACACAAGGACGTATCTCCTAGAGGGACGACAGCTGACGACGCCTCCCTCAAGCACCTAACAACGCCCGCCCTCCCGGACTCCTGGTTACTGAGCCACAACCTCTGAGCGCCGTGCCCCACCCAATCTCGGGTTGAAATCCCCACTGAGGAGTGAGAGCATGCTTGGGACGCTCAATCCTCCGACCCCTCGCGCGACCTCTGACGACCCGTGTCCGCTCGAACCCGGGTCGCCGGCGTGGTGCGAGGTGTGGCGTCCAGCGCCTCAACCCTCAGTGCCACCGGTGTCCAGTCTTTTAAACCACAAGAGTTTGATAAGCACAGGAAGTTTATCCAGTGTATGAACTATTTGAGGTACTGTGATTAGTTTTTTTATTTCCCCCCATTAGGTCAGGGAACATTCCCCCAGCTGTTTAGCGCAGGCTGTACATCTGTAAATAAAGGGTTAGATTCATAGACACAGTTTTGTGAGAGCAACACACATTTTCTTCAAAGTACTTAATATTTTCTGATGGCCAGAATATTGGGATATTGTTTTCAAAACCAGGTGTAAGTTTTGATTTCTTATTTTGTAAAATAGCTTTTGACTTGCTCCAGTTTATCTATAGACCATCTCTGTAAATCTCCATATTCTGTTAAATTATGTTTTAGAATGTTAAAGGAGGGTACTGGGTCTTCTAAAGTTAATAGCAGGTCATCTGTGTAGGCATAGAAACACTGAATTTGATGGCAGATAAGGATTGCTTGTTCAACCTTGTGTGCCCATTTTTCCATATCTACTGTATCGCTGCAGACCTTACTTAATCTCCGTCTCTTTGTCGCTCTCCCCCCGCTCCTCCTTTCCAGTAAGATTCCCTTATGTCTGTCCCATGCATTCTTGAACCCCACCACTGTTTTTGCACCTACTACCGCTACTGGAAGGTTGTTTGGGGAATCCACCTTTCTTTCTGTGAAGAAGTATTTCCTCACATCTCTCCTGAATCTACCCTCTTCCAGCTTCATGGCAGGTCCCCTTGTTCTTGTGCTCCATTTTTTTCTGAAAAATGCTTCCCTCTTGTGCATTATTTATCCCTGTTAGGCATTTAAACATCTCTATCATACTCCCCCTCCTTCTCTCTTCCAGGGTGTACATATTGAGGTCCTTTAATCTCTTGTGATAGGGCTTTTGATTCAGATCCTGCACCATTTTAATTGCCCTCCTCTGGACCGCCTCCACTGTGTCCTTCTGGAAATGTGGCGCTAGATTTTCAAAGGGTGGCACAGGACTTGTGTTAAGCCCTGTGTCAAACCCTTCCATTGCCACAGCTGTGGTATTATCGGATGCCGCTACTGCGCCTGTTTTTACAATCTCTGGCACAGTTACGACAGTTTACCCATTTTTTGGCAACTTGCTGCAAAGTTCAGCCACAAGCTGCATGGTAAGAGTCCCCAAGAATGATGCATGCTAGACTACAAATAGTTGTTCTAGTGAGTACCAGTTTGCTTCAAGGGACAGAAGTCTCTTTAGATTGCTGCAAGCCCTATGTACCATATATGTGATGCACCTAGAGATTGCGTCAATTCTAGCTGTCTGAAAATACAGCCCATGGTCCCCAGAGCTGGACACTTTACTGAAGGTGGAGTCTTACCAGCGATCTGTACAGGGGCAACACCACCTTCCTGTTTTTGCCAGTGATACCCCTCCCTATGCACCACAGCATCCCACTCGCCCTCCCAGCTGCCTTGTTGCACTGCCTAGCCACTTTCAAATTATCTGATATGATTACTCCCAGGTCTCTTTTTCTGCTTGGTGGTCATCAGTACCACTCCACCCATTTTGTACTCCGCACCTGGATTCATATGCCCTAAGTGCATAGTTTTGCACTTTTTCATATTGAAAATCTGATGCCATACCCTTGATCACTCCTCAACTTCTCTCAGGTCTCTGCACATCCTTTTCACCACCCCCAGAGTATCCACTCTATTGCAGATTTTGGTGTCTTCTGCAAAGAGGCAGACCTTCCCTTCCAGCACCTCTGCAGTGTCACTTAAAAAAAACATTAAAGAGGACCAGTTTGGTGCAGTGGTTGGATTTCTGCTTGCAACGCCAGTGACTCGGGTTCGGGAATGGACCCGGGTCGCTGGAGGGCCAGCCAGGTGGAGAAGGCTTCAGCGTCCGATGCCGTTTGCTTTCTCTGGGGGGTGGGGATGTGGTCTGGTGCCTGCTGACTCCTGGTGGATACCTGGGGTATAGCAGTGTGCTGACCAACTGACAGAGGGTGTGGAGGATGCCTACACGTCATGGCATGCCATGCCCCCTGGGAGAAACGAGGGAAAAACTCTCCTCTGCTCGACTGGATATGGCCAGCCAGTCCCTCCACCACCACAAATGCCCTGGTTGGGCCCCAGAGACTACTTCAGCAGCACCAGAGGGGCCAAGTAGTTAGTTGCGCTGGACGGCTCCCACCAGCGCCTTTCTCCGCGGAGAAGCCATCTGGTGAAGGGTTACACCAGGTTACCCCGAGGGTTGCTGCCATTTGGGGTGGTGGATGGTGGCAATGGGCGGGGGCACAAATGAGCAGTGGGGAGAGACTATAGATGGCCTGAAGGAGAGGCCGATGAGGAGAAATAGAAGGCAGCAAAAAAAAAAAAAAAAAATAGGACCAGTACCAGCACTGGTCCCTGAGGCACCCCGCTGGTTACCCTCGCTTCCTCGGAGTGAACTCCATTTACCAACACCCCTATCCACTAACCAGTTTCTTACTCAGTTTACCACCTTTGGAGCCATACCAAAGCTATTACTGTGTACTGCATGTGATATATTTATATCATATTGTTTGTATTTTATCCTTTAGTATTAATGAAAACTGATACAGTTTGCACAATCTGAAGGGACACTTTTGCAAATTAGCTTGTCCCATTGGATAACTTCCTAAATATAATTGAAGTGAATTGAACTTTTATATGGGGAAAAAGGAGGCAACAACACCATTCATAATAACAGAAGATTTGATGCTTTAATAGAGAACTAAAACCCAGATTTTGAAAGTGTCCCCAACGCAAAAGTTTTAAACAGAGCAAGCAAGGAAATATATGATGTGGTCTGCTACTGCATTTACGATGGTAGCAGTAAATGATTAATCCTGGTCTTCAGGGTGAACTAATCTCCATATCATAGAGTGTATCAGACTCATGTAGAGCAGATTAATCCTGGTCTTGAAGGTGAACTAATCTCCATATCACAGAGTGTATCAAACTTATGTAAAGCAGCAGTAGGGCTCAATGAGTTACATCCATCAAGTAAATGATGCTGTTACAGAGTCAGCTTGGTCAAAGGTTCTGTAAACAAAACAAACCCAACAAATAATTTGGGCTGATAGGAGTTGGGTGCTGTAAATGGCTGTTTTTTCCCCATTATACAACCCTAACAATATCTGCCATCTCCCATCTGAATTAGTATAATGATCTGAATGCACAAGTCATTACTCCGGTTTCCTTTACACTAAAGTAGCTATAAAACACTTCTACTGCCCATCCCCTTAATGTCAGTCTCTCTGACTTATGTAGAATATGAAGAGTTTCTTGGATCAACGCAAAATCTGTCCTTCCAGCTTTTAGATAACTCAAGACTATTTTCTTTTTATGGGTGAACCTAGTCCATTCATATTTCATGTGATGATACGCTCCAGACTTCTTTGACTAGAGCAAATTTAGAAACTTCGCTACCTAGGAACGTGTCAGCAGAAAAAGACTCATAGTCCATCTTTTTTTTCTGTGAACAAATGTTATTGTGGTACTATGAAAACATACAGTACAAAGAGCAATGATGTATGATGTGCCACAAATGAGTACAACAGTTGTCAAACATCATTGGTAAAGCAAAGACAATCCTACAGCAGTATGCAACAATGGCAATGTATCTTAAAAAGGAAAAATTAATTGACAGTTATATAAGTACTTTAGCTATAATGTGCTCAAGCACCTGGTCCATGGACTATACAGTGTCCTTCTGGAGAAATGTCACTTCGGTCTATCTGCAACTACCCAATCCATATAGATCTAAGTACGTGTATACCCAAGTGTTAAGTTTATTACATTATAAACTACTGGTGACCATAAATATCAACCAGATTACTGTTCTGTTAAAAATGCATATCAGCCGGATTTCAGGTTATTATGCTCCAAAGGCAATAGTAACCTGAAATCCAGCTGCTATGACACATCATAATAACCCGAAATCCAGTTGATATGACATTCCCCAAAGAAAAGACTTTAAAACTGCTGCATTCTATTGTTTCACAGAAAGTATTTCAACTGCAGTATTTTCAGCTGTGTTTTATTTGTGTACAGTTCAATTTCATCAAAAATAAAACTGCACTCCAGCTGAAAACATATTTTTCTTTCAAGCTGCTAGAAATACAGTTTAAACCTTCCCACCAGCAATTATAAAAAAATAAAGGATAGATAAGTTTGATGTTATTGTTTTTTTTGTCTCACACAGCCTCGGTGTGTGATGACCACATAAACCTATGGATCATCACACACCTTGGGTGTGCGAAAAAAATCCATAACACACACTTACCTATCCATTATTCTCTATTTATCAGGGTCAAATGTTAATTACAAATATACGAGTTCTTATGACAGCTGATGCAGTGCAATACAAGTGTAGATAGGGGCGATTGGGAGAACATTACACAGAAATAACTTGCTGTGATATTGCCCTTATCGTAGGTTCCCAGGTTAAGTCAAATATATGCCATTATCCCTTAACATTGTATTGATAGTTCTCTAATCTCATACAAAAAGACATGTTGCTCAACCAATGTGCCATCGCAGGTGGTAAAGAACTCCTCCAGTTTTGTGCTATTGTTTTTCTTGCATTAATAAAAGCCATGTCCCATAACCTGTTTCTAATATTTCTCATCTGAGGTATGCATCTACCCTCTTCCACTCCAAGCATAAATTTGGATAGGGAGCATGGCAATTTATATTCCAGCACTTTTTCCATCACTTTATATACCTCTTTCCAGGAGGGAGCAACCTTCGTGCACATAACAGCCAGATGCAGGAAGTCTCCCTCTTCTGCCATGCACTTTGGACAAGTAGGACTCAAAGAGGACATATCTGTGGAGTTCAACAGGAGTGAGATATGCTCTGTACAGAAAATTATACTGTATTCCCTTTAGTCTGTTGGCATTAGAGCATGCCTGGGCATGTTTTATGGCTAGATCCCACTCCTCTGGGGTCAGATTATAAGCCAGATCTCCACTCCATCGTGCCTATTCCTTAGGAGGGGGTACCAGTGCTGCACCTATTAGCATTTTGTATAGGGAAGTAAGAGGTCTTGCGCCAGGTTGAGGTCAACATAATACTTCTTTGGGGGCATTCTAAGTGCAAATTTAGCAATGTGTTGTTGAACTCACAGGTATGCAAACTGATCACCTGCCTGTATGTCAAACTCATCCCTTGTTGCTGTAAAAGATTTAAGCATACCTACTACATATAGGTTACCCACACAGATGAGCCTTTTCTTTTTCCAACTTAATAAGGCTTGGTGTAAGGCCACATTATAACCCCCCATTTTCTTGTATACAGTCAGCAAGCTGGCTCTTAAAGACATTCCCTTAGGGTGTTGTATAAATTTGTGGGCACCAACCCAAATTCTGCCCAGTTGTTTTGTATAAGGATTAATTATACGTGAGGCCTGCTTGTTATCCAGGACCGGTAACAGATATACTCTGAGCTGACACATATCATCCATTTCACCCTCCAATTTCAACCAGTCAGGGACATCATTAGGCCCACCTTCTGCCAACTGAGCTACCTAATAATAACATTTTGCATTAGGTAGCGCTAGACCTCCTTTCCCACAGGTTGCTGCAAAATGGATCTCGGCATTCTTGCTTTCGTCCCTCTCCATAAAAATCTGGTCACTATGGGATTAAGCAATTTTAAAAAAACTTGTCTGGGACCCAAATTGGTAAATTCTGAAACAAATAGAGACATTTGGGGAGCACATTCATTTTAATAGTGTTTATGCACCCAATAAGACTTATAGGAAGCCCCATCCACCTCTCACAGTCTTAGCGAATATTGCTTAGTAATTTACCATAATTGACTTGAAAAAAGGGATGGTCAATGCCTGGTGATATAAATGGCCAGGTACTTAAGTGCATCTACCACTTTAATGCCCAAAGCGTTAGTGTCTAGATGTGTATGAGGTCCAGACCCCACTGGCATGACCTCACTTTTGGTCCAGTATATTTCATGACTAGAAATGTTGCCATATTCAATGAGAATCTGTTGTATCCAAAAAAGACCTATTTCAGAGTCACCCAGAAAAAACAAAAGATCATCAGTGAAAGGGGGTATTTGAAATGGTTGTTGCCCGCCTGGAAGCCTTTAATTGACTCGTCAGCATGAACCACAGCAACCAATTCTAGTAATAGCACGTATAGTGGGGCAAAAAGGAGGGGCATCCCTGTTGAGTCTCCTTTGTTAGGTTAAATGCCCTGGACAACCTAGATTTGACTGCATCCTGCCCCTTAGGATCATGGTACAAAGCCCTTATCCATCTTAGCATATTCTTCCCCGTTCTGAATTTTTTAAGTACAGCATTCATGTACCATCATTCCATGTGGTCAAAGGCTTTTTCAGCATCAAGAGTCAACGCTGCTGATCCTGAACCATCCTTTTTCAGCCCCCACTGCCATTTGATGTTTAACGCCTTGCACACATTATGCTCGCCTTGTCATCACTGGACAAAACATGCTTGATCCGGGTGCACAAGAGACAGTAAAACAGGCCAACTTTCTCACTATGATTTTGTAGTCAGCCCTGAGAAGTGAAATAATGCTGTACTGCCCTCCAGATTGCATCCCATGCTATGTCTGCCTCCAAGTTAGTAAATTACTGCATTGTAATACTAGGCGTTTGAACTTTGTCTAGGAAACATTATATATCTAATTCTGATGCCAGGGACTCAGAAGTGTAAAGATTCATATAGAAATGATGGACTGTTTCCCTTATTTCTTCGTCAGTATGCTTTGCCACCCCATCTGTTTCCCATTATACAATTTACTTGTTTAATACTTTTTCTTCACTTTAGGTGCTGGCCAGTAGCTTCCCACATGTATCCCCTTCAAAATACCTGGTAGCCTGATTCAGAATTATAGTGTGCTCAGTTTTGGAGTTGCTAACCTATTCAGGTGCCACTTTAATTTTTGCAACTGATGGTAGTCATTGGCTGGGGGGGGGGGTTCATATGCCTTTTTTCTATTTGGGAGATCTGCTGTTCAAGGTCACATAACCCTAGAGTATTTCTCTATACGGTTGCTCTTCCGGCTTCAAAGCTTGCCTCCCTCTGATACTACCCGATAACTCCTGCTGCACTCGACTCTTCCACTACACCAGGGCACCTGACCCAAGGCATATTGCCCATGCCATGGTTCCCTGGACATTGCCTTTCTTAATTGTCTCTTACGTGAAATGTGTAAATGCTTTCTGTTGTAAATCTGTATGTGACCCACTCATCCCGGGGGTTCGTTAACCTTAGCAGATATATGTTGTATTATGACCGTCCATACCCCCTGGACTATGTTACTATCTCACACATGTTGTTAAGCTGTACTTACTCGCTACTGTATACAAAGTCTGTATCCCTATGTTGTACTCTCCCGGGTCGTTCCTGAAAATAGGCATATTACTTGTCTAGTATACTTACCCGGTCAACAAAAGCTAAAATAAAATAAAAATAACTGTTGGTTTTCAACCTTAGCACTGTGGCTAGAGTAGGATATAACAGCCCCCCTCATGAAGGCCTTTAAGGCTTCCCACCTAGTGGTATTAAAGGTGTCTCCCCTTTTATTGTTCTGGAGATAGGTAGCAATCTGCCCCTTAACATACAAAATAAAATCTGTTTTTTAAGTACTGGGTTCAGCTTCCAGGTTCTTGGGGCAGCTGACACCCCGATCCCCTGTAGGTCCACCAGTACTGTGATGTTTATTGAATCATGTCTGGCTGACCTCAAGGATACAATGATCTGCAACAGGGTTGATACACAAAGGAGGTAGAAAGGATGAGAAGGGACTTAGCAAGGTTGGAGGAATGGTCAAAATATGGCAGCTTAGATTCTATGTGAAGAAATGCAAAATAATAACTGGTGATCCCTGTTATCAACCCGTTTTTGAGAACCGTAAAAAGTCGTATCAACCCGCAGGTTGATACGAAAAAATTTTACAGTCTCGCGCCAAGAAGCCTGCAGCACTTGCATTCCAAACTGAACAGTTTCAAACACAGCAAAAGCAACACGGAGACCCGCTGCCAAAACGCTCCTACTACTTAAGTAGGCACGCCCCCACGCTAGCACGTTATGTGATGTCAGTCTTTGAATAGCGTGGGGGCGTGCCTATTAGTAAGGAAGTAGGAGCGTTTTTGTCTCGCGTCTCCTCGAAGTGGTAATATTTATATTTAATTTGTTTTGGTGCCAGTTATTATAAAAAATAAAACACATGTAGGGATTAGAAATGAGTTTTCCACACACCCTGTTGTGTGATAATATATGCCTCGACTTAAGCTCGAGGTTACATATTATCACATAACGATTAACTCATATCAACTCTACATATGCATTTCTCTATGTAATGCACATGGGAAACAAAACCCAGGGAAGAGTACAAAATTGGGGGGTTACAACAACAACAAAAATGGAAAGGGACCTGGGGTAGTCATATCAGATGACCTAAAGGTAGGGAAGCAATGTGAGAAGGCAGTAAGGAGGGATTGGGGCATACTGGAATGCGTAGGGAGAGGCAACACCAGTAGAAAACAGGAAATTGTTATCCCTCTGTACAGACAGTTGGTGAGACCCCATCTGGAGTACTGCATACAGTTCTGGAGACCCCATCTCTGCAAGGACGTAGACAGGATGGAGGCAGTCCAGAGGATGGCAACTAAAATGGTGCAGGGTTTGCACCAGAAGCGACACGAAGAGAGACTAAAGGAGCTTAATATGTATACCCTCAAGGAAAGGAGGGAGAGGGGGGACATGATAGAAACTTTCAAGTACCACAAGGGAATTAACAAAGTCCAAGAGGGTAGCATGTTTCAGAAAAAGAGATGTGCAAGAACAACGCACAATTTGAAGACAGAGGTGGGATGGCTCAGGGGCAATGTGAGGAAGTATCTTTTCACGGAGAGGATGGTGGGGTGCACACACACGTGAGGATCCGGTAGCCCCTGCCGTCTCTCCCCTGGCTTTTGTCACCACACTGTGCTGCCTCCGTGCCCACCGAACCTCCACCCTTTGGAGGGGACAGCGTGGCTCAGTCCAGCTCCAACCCACCCCCGCACCCCTGAGCCGGCACCCCGGCAACCCAAGGTCGTTCCTGAACCTGGGTTGCCGGCATAGCGTGAGGTAAGACGCCAGTGTCTCAGCCCTCTGCTCTACCAGACCAGCAAAAGTGACTGTTCTTTCATTATATGAAGCAGTGCTGCTGCATTACTGGGGATCAGAATTATCAAGGGGAATGATCTGTCCAAAACTGTGCCTATTACACAGTTGAAGTCACTGCCTAACAACCATGGGCCTACAAAGTCTGCCATTTCGACCGACAAATTATAAAAACATTCTGGGCAGGTGATATTGGGGCCATATACAGAACCAACAGCAATCATCTGCCCTGTTTGCATTTTAACTGCAGTAAGACAAACCTACCACCTGCATCCGCATATGATTTGGTTACCACATCCAGGAAACACAGCCCGAGTCATATTGCAGTGCCTCTAGCCTTAGTGGTAAAATATGACCCAAACCTCTCCCACCTCCCAGTTTTTAGCTATATGGGAGCCCTCTTTCACTGACATACGAGTCTCTTGCAAACACAGGATGTCTGTTATCATCACCTTAATCTTACCCAGCACCCTTTTATGTTTAATGTGATATTTCAAAGCACTGACATTCCACGACCATATTGACAAATTTGTATCCGACATTATACATCCATATAGCAATATCCCTAAGCAACCACCTTGTAGTCCCGTACGTCATATATACTATTGAGCTACTAGTACCATTTTTATTATTGAGAAGATAAATGAACATTTGTAAACTGCTAAACAAGTTAACCCCCGCAACACTGTTATACAATAACTTCCCAGCGTGGAATAATTCTTGTAACAAGTAGATACCCAGAGTTAACCAACATGCAACACTTAAAAGCATAGAAACTGTACCTCCCTTGCCCACCAAAGCCTTATCCCCTACCCCCATCTTCCCACCCTTGAAGAATCCCAATTATAAAAACTGTAACCCCAACAATAAACAACTGTCCCTCCTCCCCCATAGTAGCACATTTTATGTGCAGCCTCCCACCTGCTCCTTTTGTGAAGAGCTAAAACTGGGTTAAACACCTAGGACCATCACTCAAGTTATCCAAAATGTTTTTTGCAGCAAAAAATGATAATGGGAGCATACCCAAGACCATTCCCACAAAAGAGTGCAGATCTTGGTGCAACCCTGCCCCCCTAGACAATAACATACTACCCCCCTCCTGACTATTTTCCCCTTGGGCTCAAGCGGGTCTCAACACAGACTGGTAAACGAAAGGGTGTTCAGGAGAAATGTATGGGAGCGCTGGGTCCTCTAGGATGACCAGCGCTCCCGGCTTTGTGTATAGTTGCAGGTTTTAAACATAACCCAGCTTTATGAATGTCTATTCCCAAAGGTCATCCAAAGAAAAAAAAAGTTAATTTAGTGCCCAAAATAATGAACTAAATATATACAGCACTGGGTTACCAACCCAGTGAACCTACAACACATAGGTATAGCCTACTTGGGTCTAAGGGGTCACCTGCATAAGATTGCTCAAAGGACTTGGTACAATGAAACCTAACACCTACAAGGAGACAACAGATTTTTATGCTAAATAATCAGGAAGGCAACCAAGGGGTTAACTGTGCCCACTAAGCCTATGTAAAAGTCTCCTCACTGTGTCCAGCTCCATATCCCGGCCCCAGAGTATCAAAGTATGTTTGCTAATCTGTATTCATGCTGTTATGTTATATACAGCTTCAGCATAAACAAACATTTGTCAATGTCGAATGTTGCTTGCTTATATGTGCTGTTTAGGTATTAGGAAGTGATAGCACCATGCCTAAGAACTGTCATGTGCCCCCCCAAGACATCCATTGCGTCTTTCTGTTCAGTATTCACAGAAGAAGGGGAGGGGCAAGGGCCACAGCAGTACAGCAGTTGTCAAGGCAGTGAAGAGGTGGACACTAGTCCACTCACAGGCAAAAGAATCCTGCAGGAGCTGACTAAATTGTAGGTGGACAAAGCGATGGGACCAGATGGCATACACCCAAGGATATTAAGAGAACTGTGAAGGGAGATAGCAATACCTCTGGCAGCCATATTCACTGTCATTCAACACAGGGGTGGTACCAGAGAATTGGAGGAGGGCATGTGTGGTCCCTCTACACAAATCCAGCAGCAGGGAGGAGGCGGGGAATTATAGGCCGGTCAGCCTCACCTCCGTAGTGGGAAGAATCATGGAGATATTGCTTAAAGAAAGGATAGTGGGGTCTTGAAGCCATCGGAGCCCAGGACCACAGGCAACATGGATTCACAGTGGGAAGGTCATGTCAGACAAATCTGGTTGATCTCTTTGACTGGGTGACAAAGGAAGTAAATCAGGGTGGGGCAGTGGCAACACTTACCTTGATTTCAGCAAAGCCTTTGACACCATCCCACATAGGAGGCTGATAAACTAGCTGGGTAGGCTGGGCATGGGGGAAAGGGCAGTAAACTGGGTTAGAAACTGGCTAACAGACAGGAGGCAGAAAATGGTGGTAAATGGGGTTCAGTCTGGGGAGAAGGGGTGACCAGTGGGGCGCCACAGGGATTAGTCCTGGGGCCAGTCCTGTTCAATGGCTTCATTAGTGACATTGCAGAAGGGCTGAAGGGAAAGGTATGCCTGTTCGCAGATGACACCAAGATCTGTAACACAGTGGATACCCCAGAGGGGGAGGAGAAAATGAGGAGGGACCTGGGGAAGCTTGAAAAATGGTCTGAGGACTGGCAACTGAAGTTCAATTAAAAAAAGTGCAAAATTATGCACCTGGGACACAGAAACCCTGGGGAAAGCTACAAGAATTGGGGGAAGGGGGAGTTGCTGGCAGTCACAAAGAAGGAAAGGGACCTGGGGGTTCTTATTTCAGATGACCTGAAAATGTCAAAGTGCTAAGACAGCTGGAAGGGCCAGTGACATGCTGGGGTACACAGGGTTGGACTGGGGTACAGAGGGCCCACCTGGAAAGAAGATACAAGGGCCCACCTGGAAAATCAATAGAGGAGGGCCCAGGTTGACACACTCTTATCAATATTCCACTTCAATCTGATACACTAGCTCTGTGTTTGCATCTTACATTTATCAACAGTGTCCCAGATACTCCATTTAATTAGAAAAAAGATGATAAATGCAAAAGTTTTCAGAGTTCAGAAGGTAACCACTTACCCAACTGAGGGGGGCCCACCTGGAAATTTCCAGGTATCCAGGTGGGCCAGTCCGACCCTGGGTACATAGGCAGGGGTATCACCAGCATAAGGAAGGAGGTAGTGATGCCATTATATAAAACCATGGTCAGACCTCACATGGAGTACTGTGTGCAGTTCTGGAGGTCGCACCTTCGTAAGGATATTAACAGGCTGGAGGTGGTCCAGAGAAGTGCGAATAAGATGGTACAGAGCTTGCAACACAAGACTTATGAGGAGAAATTAAGGGACTTCAATATGTACTCACTGGAAGAAAGAAGGGAAAGCGGGGATATGATAGAAACATTCAAGTACCTCAAGAGTATAAATATAACTACTGAGAAGCAGGAGACAGCTGCTATAGGCACATGTGCCAGCTTCTGTGTAATATTCTTTTGTTCTTATAAATCTGTGATCTCCAGTATTTCACTAACCACGTGACCACACTGCCTTTTTTAGGCAATTCTACGCTGGTTGACGCCTGGTGTCAGATAGTAGACAGAGGGCATACCAGATTGTGTTGCCATTTGAAATACTTCATAGAGTATTCTTTTACTGGTAAGCATTTTGGAAAGCTGGTGAAGGTCTCACAACTTTTATTATGATTTTATCTCCTTAGGGCTGTCCCCTTTAGTTCCCCCCATCCCCACACCAACAGTCATCGGTGGCCACAGCTGCAGCCTTCTTCTTGCCAAGATGGTGAGTGAGCAGCTGCCTTCACAGTCTGTGAAGTCTGATGTTTTTCAGTGCCACTTATTGGTCATCTTCCAACACAGGTGAGGCACTGCCAGCCCAAAACTAACTCAGGACAAGCAGCTTTCAAAGTGGGGAAGAAATGGAGTGAGCAAGAATCAAGTACTCATTCAGATGTGGCATCCATTTTAAGATCAGCATACCGGTGTGGACACTGCAAATAGAACCCCAGCTCTTTAAGCAGCCTTATGAACAGTAAAGGTTTCTCAAAGCACTGGGATTCTGTTTATTGAACTGTAAGTGGGCTGCATCTAATTCGGTAATTTACTATACCTTACATCTTGGTGTATGGTAGGCCCAACTTTAAATAAACACTACACCTGACTGAACACATGACGCCAAAGAATCATAGAATTTGTCAGCAGAAAAGGACTGCTCAGCCCACCCAGTCTACCCATGTGTTCTCTATCTACTTGTAACTCCTGCCTGTATATGTTATTGTATGTCTTATTCTGCCTGAGCCCATCAGGACCTCCTTGTGAATGAACTTGCTCAATGGATTTTTCCTGCAATGAACTTGAACCTACTCCACCTCCATAGCCCTACTGATATCTGTTGACCCCCTCCTTCACCTTTTTCTAATATACCCCTATGTTTATCCCATGCATGCTTCATGACTCCTTCCATTTTATCCTCCACCACTGCTCCTGGCAGTCTGTTCAAGGTGTCTACCGCTCTTTTGGTAAGGAAATATTTCTTCACATCTATTCTGAACTCCCCCCCCCCCCACTTCATTGTATGCCCCTTGGTTTGGGTGCTCATCCTCATTTGAAGGAAACTCCTCAACTGTACCCTGTTTACCCCTGTGAGGTACTTTGTAGGTCTTGAGCATGTCATCTCTCACCCTCCTCTCTTCCAGAGTGTACATGTTGAGATTCTTCAGCTTTTACTTGTAGGGATTCCTGTGAAAATCCTGAACCATTTTAGTTACCCTCCTCTGGAAAACCTCCACCCTGTGTCCTTTCTGAAGTGTGGACTCTAACACTGGACACAGTACTCCAGCTGGGGGTATACCAGGGAGTGATACAATGGCAGCACAACATCCCTCCTCCTCCTACTGGAGATGCCACTCCCTATGCACCCCAGAATCCAATTTGCCCTGCCCATAGCCTTGTCACACTGTACTGCCACCTTGAGGTCCTCTGATATAATAACCTCAAGGACCCTTTCATGTCTAGTGAGTATCAGTACCTCACCCCATCCTATACTCAGCATTGGGGTTCCTATGCCCTAGGTACATGATTTTACACTTGTTGGCACTGAACCCCAACTAAGTAAGAAAATGGAATTGATTTGAATGAATTGCAGGCTTTTAAGCAGCTTTTTGGGGAGTGTGTATGTGTGTGTGTGGGGGGGGGGGGAAGGGCTCTGCTACTATATCTATTTGCTTTTGATTTGGGCCTCAAATCAGGTGCACTCCTGTAAACAGATAAAACACATTTAAGAAAGACTCATAAGAAATGTGATAAAGTATTTGTACATTAGCTAGGGCTGAGCTTGCTGAACCCTTAACACTGCATTGCAGACAAGAGAGATGCAGCCTGTTCCTAATTAATGAGCTTCCCACTGGTCACCTGTGAGCCTCTTATGGGCCAGAGCTCACTATACAAGCATTTGTCAATGCCGAATGGTTGTTTGCTGGCATTAGCAGTGGAAGTGCAGGAGTTAGACAGATGGGGCCTGATTCTTAAAGCCCTGTGTCAGATGCAAGGTGCCTGCGCCAAACAGATATGGTGCAAGGTGCACCTTGTGTCCATGATCGCCCTCCATGCGTTTCACAAAGGTGGCCTGCGTCAACCGCAGGTCACCTGCCCTGCACCCTGCAATGCACTGCGGCACAGTAGTAGGGGGACTGCAGCCAATGCAAGCTGCATCCTGTGATTCACAGACATCACCCAGCGGGAGAAATTCTAAGTACCCTTAGAACAGCCAGGGCAGGTGTAAAGGGACTCAGACATTCTCCCCTTGGTGACATGCCTGTGTGCGGCACACCATGGGAGATGGTCCACCCACCATACACCCCCGAGTGTGGCCCCCATCCTAGTGATCCAATGGCACCCCCTCACAGCTCCCTGATACCACCTATGTACCATGTTGGTACCCCCATCCTGATGCTGCCCATACTGGCAGCGGCTCCCCCAATCCCCTCCCCATCAGTGCTACTGCGACACCAACTTATAGTGGTACAGTGCCCGCCCATGCCCCAGCAGGTGGTGCCCACCCCCCCATACACCAGTCCCAACTACTTCCTGGCATCCGGCACATCCCACCACTCACCTCCATGGCCAGGTGCCAACTGCACCGAACATGGTGGAAGGACACCGGCCCACCAGGTTGAGTCCACATGCTCATTACCTGGTGGGGCAGAGATCCTAACAGTAGTCCCTGGTGGCCTGCAGTAGACCTGTGTGGTGTTATGAGGGGTTTGCCGCAGGTTTCAGTCAGTAGCGTAGTGACTTAGTCAGCCATGCAATTCTCCTGTATCTGGAATCAGTGCAGGGTCCCTGGCACACCGGGCATTGGCACAAGATGCTGTTTGCTGCAGCTTGTGCCAGACGCAGGCCCCTATGAGAATCAGGCGCATGCAGTATAGGAATGGCAGTGAAGTATTGAACTGACGCCAACCCCGCTCCCACCCTGCAGAGATGGACAGGCATTGGGGTGTGCCTCTGGGTCGTTGCTCATAATGGTCATGACATTTCACCTTACCCTACCCCATAGACACTGAGAAGTGTTAAGGTGTGTCTTGGGTGTTCGAGCTTCACTCACCTCATTCCATAAGGAAATATGCTGAAATGGGTGCAGTATAGGAGAATGGGGTGAACTCTGGGGCCAAAGATTCCAAGGTGCACCTCGATGCCTATCACTGGCTGCAGGGTGGGGGTTGGGGATGAATGGCATGAGCATTACTGTTGCCAATCCCAAGTCACACCCCTGATGTCTGTCAGTCAATACAGGGTAGGCCATTATGGTCAAAAACCCTAATCCCCTGGGTGTTTCTTGGTATTTTTATTCCAAGTTTTCAACATGGGCTTTTTGTAAACCCACCGCATGAACAGTGACACTATCAGTTCATTAGCTGAAAGGTGATTTTACACAGCGACTGCACCATTTGGTGCCACAGGTGCGAAAAACACATTTCGAACAGGATGTGAAAACTGACAGCTGGACTGTTCATGAGGAGGTGTAAAAAAATGGCAATGTTGAAAATCTGGAGTGAAAATATTAAAAAACTGGTGAAGTCATGAGTGTGCGTAAAAACTGCACAATGCACACCCATAATGTAATTTGTTTAGGGATTTTTTACAGCAGATTTTCAACATAGGCATTTTGGGACCTCCACTCATGAACAGTGTCACTGTGATTTTCTTAATCTGTCCCGAACACTGATTTCCCATAGCGACCCTGCTATTTTGCGCCAGAAGTGTGAAAACACATTTCAGCCAAGGTATGAAAAATGACAGCTGTACTGTTCATAAGGAGGTGTGGAAAAATGGTAAAATCTGGACTGAAAATATTACGAATTCGTGAACTTACGGAGGGTGCGTGGAAATTGCACAATGCACGCTCATAACACAGTCATTTTATGGACTTTTGTCATCAAATTTTCAATATAGCCAGTTTAATGCTTCTGCTCATGAACAGTGTCACTGTGATTTTCTTAATCTGTCCTGAAAACTGATTTGCACACCGACCATGCCACTGTGCGTTACATGTGCGAAAACACATTTCGGATGAGATGTGAAAAATGACAGCTGTACTGTTCATAAGGAGATATGGTAAAATGGCAATGTTGAAAATCTGGAGTGAAAATATTAAAAATGCTCGAGGTTACAAGCATGCGTAAGAACTGCACAATGCACACTCGTAAAACAGTCATTTTTGGGAATTATTTGACCGAATTTTCAGCATAGGGTTTTTGGGGGCTTACCTCATGAACAGTGTCACTGTGATTTTCTTAATCTGTCCCAAACATTGATTTTGCACACCAACTGTGTCATTGTGTGCTATATGTACGAAAACACATTTCGGGTGAGATGTGAAAATGACAGCTGTACTGTTCATAAGAAGGTGTGGTAAAATGGCAATGTTGAAAATCTGGAGTGAAAATATTAAAAATGCTCAAAGTTAAGAAGTTGCGTAGGAACTGCACAACACACGCTCGTAAAACAGTAATTTTGGGGAATTTTTTTGCCAGATTTTCAACATAGGGTTTTTGGGGCCTACCTCATGAACTGTGACACTGTCGTTTTGTTAAACAGTACCAAAAGGTAGTTTCATGTAGTGACCGTGAAATCACATTTTGGGACCGAATAACAAAATGATAGTGACTGAGTTCATGAGGTGGGGTCCCAAGAACCCCATGTTGAAAATACGGTGAACAAATTCCCCACAATGGCCAAAAGATGCGCCAAAGCTGAAAAAAAACCCACCATTTATGCCATTATGCAGCTTACCGGCATTTCTTCAGTTCGCGGTCGGCTTTGAAGGGTGCAGATGGGTTCCTGGTCCACCAAAGATTGTTATGCTGGGCTCCGGAGCTAAGTATGGGGTGAGGTGGGGGTGTGAGGAGGTGGGGTATGCAGAGTTTGGGCGCGAGTTGGGGGGAGAGGTCAAGAGAATCAACGAAGGACCTTTTTTCTTCTATGTGTTTTTCTTTTTTTTTTTTTTACAAAGACGATGGGGTACTTTTGCCATGCTTGGGTGGGCTCCCAGCGAGGCACTGGGAAGTTTGTTTGGGGGGGCAGTGGAGCCAACGGGGGATTGGGCACCCCCATGGGCCAGACTTTTGCCACACTGGGGTGGGCTCCCAGCGTGGCATCTGGAAGTCTGTTTGTGGGAGGCAGTGGAGCGGACGGAAGATTGGGCACCCCTGTCAGCCATACAGTGTGCTGGGGGAACACATGAGCAAAGGGAGGGATTGGGGGCACCCCCCTCGGCACACAACAAATGGGGGAGATGCATAGTGCAGACGGGGACTGGGCTGCCCCGTCGGCAAATGAACTGGGGAAGGGATCATGCTGACAGGGGGAGTGGGCACTCCGTCAGCTTTTTTATTTTATTTTTCATTTACTGAAATGTTTTACCAGGAAGGCACACTGAATGGTGGGCGGTGGCTTTCTATCGGCTTTGTGGGGACTGTGAGAGGCCGACGAAGAAGCCGTCGCCATGGGGGTACCACACAATGCACCAAAACAGCTGATTGCGTAGTGACATGGCCGAATTTCTTTACGCATTATGACAAGCTCATTAACTGCTGTCATCAACAGCATGCTTCTCTATTTGCCATGCAGATAACAACCCTAGAATGGACTGCTGCCATTCAGCACAACACTGCCATGCCTCCATAACTCGCTTTTGAAGGAAGCTGATGCAATGGGTTTCTTGCACATGCGTGCAAGCAACTCAAAAAGTGCTAAAAAGTCATGAACTACTCATTCATTTATCTTTTTAGGTACCATTTACACCTATAATGCACACAGCTCACCTCCGTTGACACCTGGTGCTCCAGCACCAGTCGAAGGGGAGCAGGTGGCAGGACTCGAAAAAATAAATGTCTGATTGGTGTTCCATAGTGCACCTGCCCCAAATGAACAAAGGTAGTCCGACTTACTGGCTCCCAGGTGACACTTGCTATATTTACATGTACTGGGAATCAATTACTTTGTAATCAATTGTTTCATTCAGATTGTGATCCTTTTTGGTTTACATGGTGTTGGGCTGATGAGGATTAACAACCAGATTCAAAATCCTCAGTTGCTGCGTGTTTACATGGAATGGGAATCTGTCACCTTGTAATCAATTCAAACTGAGTTTATTACAAGGCGACTGATTCCCACTGCATGTAAACACACATCAATTGAGGATTTTGAACCTGGTTGCATTCCTTTTGCAGCAGTTTCAACAGTAAGTATAGCAGAATCAATTCACAAATCAGGTTTACATGTACAAAGTTACCGGGTTCAAAATGTAAGTCCCCCCAGCCCGGCACTTACGTAAGATGGGCGGGGGGGTCCCGCTGTCCTGGGGGTACTCGCACTTGGTCCATTGATGTGGCTGGACCTAATGCAAGCCTAGTTGTGACTGTGATTATTGTTGGTGCTAGTTAGGAACCAGGTGTCTAGCTAGAAAATTGCATGCTACTTGCTTTGGGTTCCTACAAAGAGAAAAGGCAGCTCCCCCCCCCAAAAAAAAAGCAAGACAGGAGGAAACTGCCAGCAGGCAGGGGGGGCTTTGGCTACCCCTCCCCCACAGCAGGAAGAAGAAAGGCAGAGCTGGTGTGAGAGAGAAGAGAGTTTGGGAGAGAGAGAGAGAGCGAGAGAGAGAGAGAGAGGAGAGCAAGAGGAAAGGGAATCGCAGGCCCACCAAAGGAAACCAGAGGGCTGTTTTGGTGGTTTTGCCTGGCAAAGGCTCTGGGGCTGCATCCCTCTCCACCCCCCTCTCCCCCCACTTTCAATCATAAGGAACAGGAAGGAGCAAGACAGCCACTGGGGTTGTACAGGAGAGCCCCTCAGGTTGGTTGCTCAAAAGTACTGGGGCAGACTGTTTGGCCTGAAGGTACTGCAATCTCCTGGGGTTTCTGGGAGGTTGCTGCATCAGGGACAGATCTTCCTGCCAGCGGAGAAGCCGGGGAGACTAAAAAAGGCACCAGGGGGAGTTGAACTGCTGTGCCCTCCCAATGTAAAGATCAGAGGAGCCGAGGAGAGAAGGAGGAACAGGCCTGCCTGGTGAAAGCCATATACAAAGGCCAGACAGGCGAAGAACTACACCACCCATTTCGTGGGAGATGACGTGCTGTGGAATGCAGGGGTCATCGCCCTCTCTGGGCACTGTGAGTACCCCGAGCTGCAGCGCTGGGGAGACCATTGTTTTCTTTGCCAGGAGGGAACCGCCCTCTACACCAGTTTATCTTTGTTCTTGGAACTTGTACGAGTGTGTAAGGGCCCCAATGGTAAACAGCAGGGCTGCAGACTAAGGGACCATGAGGTACCCCCTAACTCTGACTGGTCTGGGTGCACCCAGGGAAAAGGGGACAAGTGAATGTTTGGTAACCAGGAGGTTTTGGAGGAGTAGGCCACACCTCCTTTGTATTAGCTTGTAGTAATAAACGGGATATTTATTGTTCATCCGATTCACCTGCTGTGTGTGTGTAAAACCATTGTGGGGAGTGATTGTGGGTCTGGGGTGTCATCACGGGCAGTCATTAGAGGGAAGATCATTATTTATCCTGGGGAAACGTTCTAACCTGTTCTACCCACGGGAGGCGACACAGGGGCCCCAGGTGGAGGCACTAAGGCACCACAGAAACTACTGGTAAGGACTCAAGCTCAGCCCCTCAGGAAGGTACTGCTGAGCCCCCGGTCCTACCGGGGCAGCCCAGATGAGTGGGATTATCGGGAGGGGGGTGTTACAAGTGGAGGCACTGCTGAGATTCATTCACTGAATTGACGACCCTGTGACTGCCCAAACATGACTGTGGTTGACTTCCCTACCCCACATTCAGTTGTACTCCTTGACTTCTGTAGTTGGGTGATAGTTTGCACTGGGACCAGGGAAATGGCATTCCAGGACGTAGAGGACTGGTGCGACTTTGAGGTGCTAGACTCCTATAGGATGCTACTCATCCATAATGTGGCCACGGGGCGATGCAAGGAGGACATATTAGACTTTTTAAAGGGGGTCTTGCCCGATTGTGGGGGGTTGAAGGTTCGGAAGGTGACGACTGAGTCCGGGGGTGGAGGGATATCACCCTGGAGGCTGGGAGATCTGGAGTCTGTGGAGGTGCCCGCAGAGGTCACTCCTGGGGGGTCCAGAGAGACCTGGATCCTATTCAAGAAAGGCTTGGCCAGCGGCCTGCCCCTCAGGGAGCCAGGCCCCTCGGGCCCCCCACTCAAGGAACAGGAGGGTTTTGTAACTCATCTGGGGAAGTGGCTCAAGGAGGAGGGGAAAACCCTGCATGATATCCAGTCTCTGCTCCCCGCTGGGGGGTCGACTCCAATAGGGCTGACGGGCAGCTCGATCCCCTACCTGGGGGTAGCCCACGAGCAGTATAAGAGGTTTCACACTTTCTCGGGTGCCCTTCCCACGCCCAAGGGGGAAGAGGATTCCACTCCTGGAGCAGCCAGGTGGCCCAGATGGTCCAGGTCTGGTAGTGCCTGGAGGAGAAGTGCAAGCGGGTCTTGGAGAGCCTCAGGGGTATGGCGCTAGACGTGATCCGGTCTCTCTGGGCCAGCCAGCCCCACTGCACACCCCAGGACTATTTGGACATTCTGCAGAGCACCTTTGGAGTGGTCGAAAAGAGAGAGGCAGTGCTGAGCCAGCTATGGGGCACCACTCAGAAAGTGGGCCAGAAACTGTCCCAGTACATCACCCGAGTTGAGACTGTGGTGCGCAAACTGGCATGACCCTCCTGCCAGGGTGGCGCAGATGCGGTTGGAGCAGATACTGAGGGGAGCAGTGCATTCCCCCTTGACTATGGTTGCCCTCAGGTTGCTGGCTCGAAAGAGCGACCCCCCCCCTCCTTCAAGCAGCTACTGGACGAGGTCAAGGAGGAGAAGGCACAGCAGGAAGTGGGGGCCCTGCAGGGGACACTCACTGCCACCAGCACCGCACTACAGCCCAAGGAGTCTGCCCAGACTGAATTGGTCGGGTTGCCAGACCTGGGGGCGGTGTTGCAGGAGGTCCAGGGTATGAAGGTCCTGGTATGGGCAAAGAAGCTGGCCATGGAGTCCCTCTCTCTCCCAGCCAAGGAGGCACCTGACACTCGGCAGCTGCCCCCGAGCTATACAGCTCCCTGGTCCAGCCCTCGAGGGTCCCTAAGGCTCCAGGGTGGGTGGATTTGCTTCAGGTGTGGGCAGGATGGCCATACCAGACGGGGTTGCCGCAGGGAGGTGAACCCCCATCTGGTAGCTGAGAGGCACCTGGACCAAGAAAAACTCCAATGGGGGACGGTAAGGGAGCAACCCTCACCTCCAAGATGGCCTTGCTCCACCCTCTGGACCGACCCCCATATACCTACCAACCAGGACGTGCCAAGGGGCATAATCGACCCTCCAGCTTACACCGAGGTTCTGGTGGAAAGGGTGGCCTGCTCAGCACTGCTGGACAGCAGATCCCAGGTCACCATCATCCACCAGCCATTTTATAACCAGCATCTCACCCACCCCCCCCAACCTCTGTCCAGATTGTCACTGTGGGGTATTGGCAGCACGGATTACCCTTATGATGGGTATTGTGTGGTTAGTATCTCCTTCCCGACCAACGGAGGGGAAGCCTCGCCCTCCACAGAGGCCCTGGCGTTGGTCTGTCTGGAGCCAAAGAGCATGTCTGACACCCTGGTGCTTACTGGGACCAATGTCAACATGTTTGAGCATTTGGCCCAGATGTGCATGACAGGGGTGGCATAGGTGAGCTCGCAAGCTCATTGGTTACTGCCGCCATGAAGCAGCTGGGGCTTGAAGTGACTGGCAATCCCACAGGGGTAGACAGAGGTGGGGTCAGGGCGGTTCGGCGATTGGAAGGGGGGAGACTGACTCTCCCCCCAAGGGCTGAGTGCCGGGTGGTAGGAATCGCCAGTTTGACCGATCCCCCTTGGGGGAGATGCTCATGCTCGATGCCCCTTCCCCGGGCAGCCTGCCACCTGGGCTCTTAGTCCAGAGGGAGGTGCTGTCCACCCCGGCCAGTCCCCAGGCCCCCATGTGTTATGGTTGGGGTCCAGAATGAGTCAAGAAAAATGATGATCATCCAGAGGGGTTGTGTGTTGGTGTCCATCTTTCGGTGTGACGGGGCCATGCCTGTCGCCTCTGGTGAAGATCCTAGGGAAGAGATAGGCCTGTCCTTGTTTGATTTTGGAAGCTCACCAATCTCTGATGCTTATAAATGGAGCCTGAGCCAGAAGTTGGCGAAGCGCCAGTGCGTCTTCTCTTTGCATGAGTGGGACATGGGATGTGTCACCGGGGAAGAGCACCACATCTGGCTGAGGGATGACTGCCTGTTCAGAGAGTGGTCACAGAGGTTAGCCCCCGGGGATGTGGAGGATGTGAGGAAACACCTAATGGAGTTGCTTGGTGCCGGAGTCATCACGAAGTTCCGTAGCTCATATGCTTCCCCCATTCTGGTGGCTAGAAAAAAGAGCAGAGCGTTGAGAATATGCATCGACTACTGCTCGCTAAACAAACAAACTATCCCAGACCAGTACACGGTGCCCAGAGTGGAGGATGCACTGGACAGCCTCTCTGGGAGCAAGTCGTTTTCTGTGCTAGACCTTCGGAGCGGGTACTACCAGATACCCATGGCCGAGGAGAACAAGGAAAAGACCACTTTCATATGCCCACTGGGATTCTACCAGTTCGAGCGTATGCCCCAAGGCATATCGGGGGCCCTGGCCACCTTCTAATGTTTGACGGAAAGGGCTGTGGGAGACATGAGCCTGCTGGTGGTCACAGTCTGTCTGGATGACCTTATAATTTTCGGGTGGACCCTGGAAGAACACGAGGCCTGGTTGATGAAGGTACTGGACCGACTGGAGGAGTTCGGCCTGAAGCTCTCCATCGACAAATGCCAGTTCTGCCAGCCACAGGTTAAGTATGTTGGGCATATAGTCTTGGAAAAGGGGGTACAGACTGACCGGCTAAAGCAGAGGCCCTCAAATCGTGGCCACGGCCCACCCACTTGCGCACCCTGCAGTCTTTCTTGGGGTTCTGTGGGTATTATCAGCGATTTGTGAAGGATTACTCCCTGGTAGTGCATCCCCTGAATGACCTGATGCAGGGTTATCCACCGACGAACCGTAGCTAGGGTCAGGCCCCCCGCCAGGACTACCTGCCCGCTGAGAAACCTTTTGTGTCCCATTGGACGCCGGAGTGTGAGGGGGCTTTCCAGGAGAGCGTCCAGTGATTAGGAGAGGCTCCAGTCCTTGTTTTTGCCGTCCCGCGTAAGCCCTACATCCTGCATACTGACGCCAGCCTTACTGGGCTGGGGGCAGTCCTGTATCAGAACTATCCCAAGGGGTTCTGCCCTGTGGCATTTCACTAGCTGAGGCCTGATCTCCTCAAAGAAGAACTACCCGGTGCATAAACTGGAGTTCTTGGCGCTAAAGTGGGCAGTCATGGAGAAGTTCCATGAATACCTGTATGGGGTACCATTCTCTGTGTGCACAGACAACAACCCTCTGACCTATGTCATCACCACAGCTAAGTTGGACGCTGTGGGGCATCGGTTAGTTGTCAGCCCTCTCCACGTATAACTTCAGCCTGGAATATCGGAGTGGGCGGGCCAATGTGGACGTGGACGCCCTGTCTCGACGTCCACACCCAGACACGCCAGATCCCCCGGTCTGGGTCAAGCTGGCTCTGGTGCAAGTGCTCTGCTCCCCGGCTAGGCCCCCTGATAACACCACCAACTGTCCCACTCGGAGCATAGAGGTGATGGGAGCTCCCGCCGAAGCAATCCCTCCAGCTTATCTGAATTTCGCTGGCCTGGACCTTTCGGCCTTGCCACAGCCTAGTAAGCCTGATTTGCAGCGGGAGCAAAGGGCGGACCCTGGTATCCGAGATCTGCTTCGGGCCCTCTGTCCCACTCCTTGACCAGCACCTACCCCATGGCTCAGGGGCTGGTCAAGGAGTGGGACAAGTTGGTGCTGCGGGATGGGTTGGTAATGTGGACAGTGCAGGATCGAGATTCCTCGGGCCGTTCGAGACAGCAGCTGATGTTGCCCGGGGTCTACCGGGAAGTGGTCCTCAAGCCACTGCATGACGATATGGGGCACCTAGGTTATGAATGCACCTTGGACGCCTACTGGGCCAGGTTCTATTGGCCACGGATGAAGGCAGATGTGGAGGGCAACTGCAAGCGCTGCTTATGGTGCACTGAATGGAAGACCTTGCCCCGACAAGCCGCGCCCTTGGTCAACATCCAAAGTAGTGGGCCCCTGGACTTGGTGTGCATGGACTTCCTGTCCTTAGAGCTGGACCAGAAGAATGCAGCCAACATATTGGTCATCACAGACCACTACACCTACTATGCTCAGGCTTTCCCCGCCAGGGACCAAATGGCGAGCACCATGGTTAAGGTCCTGCAGCAGTATGTCCAACACTACGGTCTCCCTAAACATAGACTTTGATGGCAGATAAAGACCACTTGGCCCATCTAGTCTGCCCATTTCCCTACCTACAGGATAGGCCGCAGATTCTAGTTAACCAGTAGCCTATTTCTTCCTACCCCCCCACAAGAATTGCCTTATGTCTGTTCCATGCATTTTTGAATTCTCCCACAGCTTTAGACCCCACAACCTCCTGAGGAAGGCTGTTCCATGCATCCACTACCCTCTGTGAAATAATACTCCTCACATTGCCCTGAACTCCCCTATATCTTTCAATTGTGTCCCCTTGTTCTTGCACGCCTCTTTTCTGAAAGATGCTACCTCTTGGACTTTGTTGATTCCACTGAGGTACTTCAAAGTTTCTATCATGTCCCCCTCTCCCTTCTTTCCTCAAGGGTATACGTGTATAAGCTCCTTTAGTCTCCTCGTATGGCTTCTCTTGTAGACCCTGCACCATTTTAGCTTGCCCTCCTCTGGACTGCCTCTATCCTGTCTATGTCCTTGCATGGAGATGGGGTCTCCAGAACTGGACGCAGTACTCCAGATGGGGTCTCACCAACTGTCTGTACAGAGGGATAACAACTTCCTGTTTTCTGCTGGTGATGCCTCTCCCTATGCATCCCAGTATACCCCAGCCCTCCCTACTGCCTTCTCACATTGCTTGCTAACCTTAAGGTCATCTGATATGATTACCCAAAGTCCCTTTCCTTTTGTTGTTGTTACTACCCCCCCATTGTGTATTCTTCCCTGGTTCTTGTTTCCCAGGTGCATTATTTTGCACTTCTTTGCATTGAATCCAGCTGCCATACTTCTGACCATTCCTCCAACCCTGCAAGTCCCTTCTCATCCTTTCCATGCCTCCTGTGTACCAACCCTGTTGCAGATCTTTGTGTCATCTGCAAGGAGCATTTTTCCTTCCAGTCCCTCTGCAATGTCACTTATGAAGACATTAAAAAGGACTGGACCCAGTACTGAACCTCAGTGTATTCCCCACTAGTAACCCTCTTTCTTCAGAGTGGACTCCATTTACAATTACTTTCTGTGTCCTGTTGTCCAGCCAATGTTTTACCTAGGCTACCACCCTGGGACCCACCCCAGGCTGGTTAATTTGACTATTAATCTTTGTGTGGGACTGTGTCAAATGCCTTGCTAAAGTCTAGGTAGGCCATGTCCACAGCCCTCCCTGGTCTACTACTTTGGTCACCCAGTCAAAGAAATCTATTAGATTAGTCTGACATGACCTTCCCATGTGAACCCATGCTGCCTGGGGTCCTCTGCCCCACTGGCCTCTAGGTACTCAACAGTTCTTTCCTTCAGAAGTGACTCCATCACTTTCCCTACCACAGAGGTCAAACTGACAGGTCTGTAGTTTCCTGCCTCTGTCTTGGTCCCACTTTTATAAAGGGAATCACATCCGCCTTCCTCCAGTCCTCGGGTACCACACCATCCTCCCATGATTTATTAAAAAAAGTAGCCAGTGGTTTCACTAGTTCCCCTTAATTCTTTAGAATTCTGGGTGAATTCAGCAGGCCCCATTGCTTTGTCCACCTTCAGTTTTAGGAGTTCTTGCAGAACCTTTCTTCTGTGAAAGGACTGGATCGACCCCTATCAAGAGTGCTTCTGTTAATTGGATTAGGCACTCTCCTCTTTGTGAATACTGAGCAGAAATATTCATTCAGTATCCCTGCTTTTTCACTGTCCCCTCTGCCCATCCACCGCTCATTCTATTCAGCCTCACTATCCCTCCCTTTGTCTTTTTACGCCGCTGATGTACCTATAAAAGGTTTATCCTTCTTAACCGAGTTGGCTATCTTTTCCTCAGTTTGGGCCTTTGCTATTCTGACTTCCCCTCCTGCTTCCTTCTGCCTTAACTGGTACAGCTCTCTGTCCTGCTCCTTCTGTGTTTCTTATACTCCAGAATGCTATCTTTTCTTCCTGACTTTCACAGCCACCTCTTTTGAGAACCATAGTGGCTTTTTCTTTCATTTGATTTGTTTATTTGCTTCACACAAAGGCTTGTTGCCTCTGTGATGGCAGTTTTGATGATTCCCCATTGTTGCTCCACACCTCCTTCTAGCCTGTTTGCTAGTGCTTTTCTGAGGCACTCTCCCATCTTGCCAAAGTCAGCCCTCCTGAAGTCCAGTACCCTCACTTTTGTATGGCTTGACTGTAGCTGAGTTTAACGTGAACCACACTGTTTGATGGTCACTTGTTCCCAGATGGCAACCCACTTCTAGATCTGAGATCCTCTCACTGCCCCCGTGTCAGAGTACGAGGTCTAAGACTGCTCCCTCACGAGTGGGTTCCGAAACTAGCTGTCTGAGGCCTGTCACCTGTAGGGCATCAAGGATGGCCCGGGTCCATTCTGACCAGGGCCGGGATTTCAAGAGCCGTTTGGTGAGGGAGTTTCTGGCATGTTATGGCATACTGAAGTCCCACACCACCCCTTACCAGCCCCAGCCTGAGCGGTTCAACCGAACGCTGCTAAACATGTTGGGCACCTTGGACCCTGCCGACAAGGCTAACTGGAGTCAGCGGGTGGGACAACTGGTGCACGCCTACAACTGCATGAAGAACAATGCCACCCAGCGCTCCCCCTTCTACCTCATGTTTGGTCGCAAAGCCCGGCTGCCGGTGGATCTCTGTTTTGGGGTATCTGCTGATGGGACCTCCCATAAATCGTACCTGGACTACACCAGCGACCTACGGGAACAGCTCCGTGCACCATATAAACTCGCCTCCGAGGCAGTGGCTCAGAGCTGTCAGGGGAATAAGAGGAAGTATGATGCCAAAGTGCGTAGCCAGGACTTGGAGGTGGGGGACAGGGTCTTGCTGTGAAACCTGGGGTTCCAGGGTAAGCACAAGATCCAGGACTGGTATACCGTATTAAGCAGGAGCATGGCCGGGGGCTCGAGAAAATGGTATATCGAAATCACCTGCTCCCCATAGGGGAGATCGTGCCTACTCCGGCCTTGGAGTCCAACCCACCAATGGCAAGGTGCCCCATTACCCAAGGGATGTGTAAGCGGCGAGGACAGGTTTTTAACCCCACCCAGGGATACTCCACTGTGGGCCCTACTTCGGACACCCAACAGCCCTCCGTGGGGCCCCAGGACTCCTCCAGTGAGGTGAGCGAGGGGGAGGAGGAGGGGGACTCCTTTTGTCCACAGTGGGGAACGGGGCCCCGACAGCTCCCTCCCCTGTAGGGAAGGATCCTGCAGGACCCCCGCCCCCTCCACCAGCTCCAGTCACTTGGAACCTCTGACCTATCTGGACCCCGAGGCCCCACCCTTTGTCTCTGAGGCCTGGCCCCCGGTCCCGGCATCTGGGCCACACCTGAAGTGGGGTTTGGGGAGGCAAGGGGGCCCACCGGCGTGCCTGCCTCCAAGAGATACAGAGTCGCCTGCCGTTACGGACTCTGCCCAGGTTCCGGATCAAATCCCTGACAGTGTAGAAGTACAGGGATTGCCCGGAGGGGAGGGATGATGGACAATGGCCTTACCGGACTGACTGCGTCCCCCTGCCCTGATCCCGGTGCAAGCCGATGCCTTGTCCCGCAGATCTGGCTGGCCCCCCAGCCCACCGTGAAGCTCACGTACGAATCCCTAGGTGAGCCCGCAAATCTGTCCCTTGATGTTCTCCTCCAGCCTGTGGTGCCAGTTCTCCATCCTCTGGTGTGTTGCTCTGGGGGGTAGTGGAGGCATGTAGGTGCCCACCCCCTCTTACCCGCATATGGTATGCTACCACGATCTGACCTATCCGAGCTCATTTGGGGATCCAATGGTTGCTGGTACTAGTTAGGGACCATGGGTAGAGTCAGTAAAGTGCCTATTGTTGGTCATGGGTTTCCCAGAGGGGCTTGTTGGGAGGCCAAGTTTCCTGCCAGTGGAGTGTGTAAGCCCCCCCAGCCCGGCACTTATGTAAGGTGGACGGGGGCCGCTGTCCTGGAGGCACTCGTGCCTGGTCCATTGGTGTGGCTGGACCTGATGCAAGCCTAGCTGTGACTGTGATTATTGTTGGTGCTAGTTAGGAACCAGGTGTCTAGCTAGAAAAGTGCATGCTACTTTTTTTGGGTTCCTACAAAGAGAAAAGGCAGCTCTTCCCCTCCCCCCCCTTCCAAAAAGCAAGTGAGGAGGAAACTGCCAGCAGGGAGGCTTTGGCTATCCCTTCCCCATGGCAGGAAGAAGAAAGGCAGAGCTGGTGTGAAAGAGAAGAGAGTTTGGGAGAGAGAGAGAGAAGGAAAGCAGGGTGGAGGAGCAGGAGGAAAGGGAATCGCAGGCCCCCCAAAGGAAACCAGAGGGCTGTTTTGGTGGTTTTGCCTGGCAAAGGCTCTGGGATTGCATTCCTCTCCACCCTCCCTCTCTCCCCCCTTTCAATCATAAGGAACAGGAAGGAGCCAGACAGCCACTAGGGCTATGCAGGAGGGCCCCTCAGGTTGGTTGCTCAAAAGTACTGGGGCAGACTGATGGGCCTGAAGGTACTGCGACCTCCTTGGGGTTTCTGGGAGGCTGCTGCACCAGGGACAGATCTTCCTGCCAGGGGAGAAACCTGGGAGACTAAAAAGACACCAGGGGGAGTTGAACTGCCGTGCCCCCCACCATTGCAAAGATCAGAGGAACCGAGGAGAGAAGGACGAACAGGCCTGCCTGGTGACAGCCATATACAAAGGCCTGCAGATGAAGCTGGAAAGGCCAGGCAGGTGAAGAACTACGCCACCCATTGCGTGGGAGACGACGTGCTGTGGACTGCAGGGGTCGTCGCCCTCTCTGGGCACTGTGAGTACCCCAAGCTGCAGCTCAGGGGAGACCATTGTTTTCTTTGCCAGGAGGGAACCGTCCTCTACACCAGTTTATCTTTGTTCTTCTTGGAACTTGTGCGAGTGTGTAAGGGCCCCAACGGTAAACAGCAGGCCTGCAGACTAAGCGACCATGAGGTACCCCCTGTGACTAGTCTGGGTGCACCCAGGGAAAAGGGGGGAAGTGGGGACAAGTGAATGCTTGGTAACCAGGAGGTTTTGGAGGGTAGCCCCCATCTCCTTTGTATTAGCCTGTAGTAATAAACTGGATATTTACTGTTCATGTTTCACCTCCTGTGTGCGTGTGTGTGTGTAAAACCATTGTGGGGAGTGATTGTGGGTCTGGGGATCATCACGGGCAGTCATTAGAGGGAAGTCCATTACTTATCCTGGGGAAACAATCTAACCTGTTCTACCCACAGGAGGCGACGTAGGGGCTCCAAGTGGAGGCACTAAGGCACCACATAAACTACTGGTATTGACTCAGGCCCGGCCCCTCTGGGAGGTACTGCTGAGCCTCCGGGGCAGCCCAGGTGAGTTAGATTATCGGCGGGGGGTGCGGTGTGTGTGTGTGATGTGATGTTAAAAAAAGAAACAATGCTTTTCAACCACTGCAGTTGAACCCGGTTCCAACTGAAACAGGAACCCAGTGACACACATACCTCTCAACCTCCCTCATCACAAATCAGGGACACTTGACCAAAATCAGAGACACATCTGCAAAAATAGTAATATTAGTTCCGGAAGCTGTGTACAACATGCTTCTTAGTATGAATAGCATTTTCTTAATGAGATCTAGACTGCAACACCAATGGCTGGCATAATTTTGTGATTCAGATCTTTACTCTTCAGTGACAGAAATGCCAAATTTAGGAGAAACAAGAAATTTCTGAGGCAAAATCAGGGACAGTTGAGAGGTATGGTGACACACTGGAGAAAACGTTCTACCATTTAGTAAGTGAACTTCAACCTGTAGTGTTAGAGACCAACACTAAATTGGGTAACTTGGTGAGGTGACGTAGAAATTAGAATGAACACGCACACGCCTTCTCAAAAACACCATTTAAAAGCGTCGGCACATAATCTGTCGGAAGTACAGTGCTATTTTCGGTACTTGAAGGAATATGGGTCTTCTGGGTTCCTCTGCGCGGGAATGCCTGTCTCGGGTCCCCAGAGGCTGGCTCCTGGCTGCCGGTACCGGTTTGACTGCTGTAGGAGCCGGTGTCTATCTGCGAGGCGAGGCTGGGGCCGCTGGCTTGGCCACTCTCGGGGTCGGCGTGTGTCTCCTGGGCTCGGCTGCTCTGAAGGGGCGCAGGCGGCAGCGGGTGAAGGTGGGTGTCGTGTCGGAGCTCGTCATACACCCGATCAAGTCCTGCCGCGGGGTGTCGGTTAATGAAGCAGAGTGCACAGAGTTGGGACTCAAACTTGGAGACTTAAAAGACAGGTATGGAAGCTTTATGTCTGAAGTTCGCCCCTCCTCGCCGGCTTCTGCGACTTTCCTCTTGTAGCGGCAAGTTTAACGCAACAGTTATTCTTATAGTTTTTCAGAGTCATGTTGCTTTCTGGTTTAAGCTTTTTCTGGTCAACAAATTGCAAAAAAAAAATGAAGATAGACATGGTGTTTATTAGCAGTTTATTAGATCTGCATGCACAGCCATAAAATGCAAGTTGGGTTTGTGTGCGTGCGGATAACTTAAAGCAACATTTACTCATTTTTAAAACAATCGAGTTGCAAAACGCAGTGCTTACACTGCCCCCCGTCGTCACATGTTACCGCATGGTTTAGTGACGACTAGGCACTACACCGTGTGACGCAACTGGCAGTTTGACTAGCATTGCATCACTTTGAACATTACCGAATTGCTTGTTTTACAGTACACGTCATACTATCCTGTACATTTGGAGGTAGCGGTTTTCCAGTCTTGCACAAGCTGCACTCAGTATTTATTTATTGGGGACTGGGTACTTTCCAGAATCCCGTAATGCTAGAATCTGCAAAGGTGCCCCACCTTATAACTCATTAAATTCAGGACAGTTCCTGAAATTCAGGAAAAGCCTTTGTGTCTTGGCAACTCCTCGCCTCCAAATTTTACCTGGTCACAAGAGAACTTTCTAATGCTCAGTGCTCTCAGATTGCTGTGGCATTTTTCCTGTAACTCCAGGGCAATTTTCCTGTAGATTACATTATTTGCTATTGAAGTTAAATTGCTCTGTTTTCCTGTACGATCAATGCAGGTTTATGGGAAGACTTTCCCTGGAGATGGCTCCAAATACCAGGTAAAAATTCTGGATGAGGGACTGGATTTCAGGACTGCCCTGGGAAATTTGGAACTAGTCTCCCTGGTGGTGGTGGTGGTGCACAACAGTCAGAACTACCAGAATGCTTGCAACTTCTTTGCATGGGTTCCTGTGTTCTGGATGTCAGTACTTGAGTGAGTTTTTTAACATTGTGGTTGTTCTGGAGTTCTTGGCAGCGACCACTGTTTCTATATGGGACTTAATTCTTGGAAGCTCAGAATGGCCCTGGTGCTGGAATTGATGTAAGTGGTAAAATTAATCAAAAAACCACAAGGGGGTGTGGGTTATCGGGGGATTTACCACGGCTGGTGTGGTTTGGCCACGAGGCCGCAGGCCGAGTGGTCAGATCCTCTCCAGCCGTGGTAAATCCTCCCTCCATAACCCACACCCCCGAGTGGTTTATTGCAATTATACAATGGCCTTTTACAAAAAAAAAAGTATAAGATTAAAGTGATTTTATTTGAAAATTTTTTTTTTTATTGATTTTCCTGTAATATACTTCCACTGTGTGTTTAAATAGTTCCTTGTTGCTAGGTAGAATATATTTTTAGATGGCTGTCACCAACCCTTCCAAACCCACATCACTGCCCCCCAACATAAATTAAAAAAAAAACAACAGCGAGGTTATTGGTTTTGGGTTGGTTACAGTTGCTAAACTAGAAAATAACAAGCAAAAGCTTTTATGACAGTATTGTCTGTAGCTGTGTTTCTAAGGTCCCTTTTGGAGATTTGACTCATAGTAAAAAAAAAAAAAAAAAATAAAAAAAATAAAAACCTTCTCTCCTGTGCCTCGCGCTGGAAAAGTACAATAGTCCGTAGTTTGATTTTGAACTCTGTACAGTTTTTACATTTACTTTTTTTAATAAAAAATCAGAAAAGACCAGACTCTCCCCTCTGTTTCAGTGCTGACAGACTGTGATGCGAGCGCTTACGGGGTGGCGGCAATCAGCTTGTTTGCTTCCGGGTGCAATTTTGCGATGGGGAGAATGGTCTTATTCGGCAGCTTTTTTTTAATTTTGTTTTTCTTATTCGGCAGCTTTTTTTTAATTTTGTTTTTCTTTTATGCATTGGGAAACTGCTTCCGGAGGGTATTGGCCCATGTATAATGACTGGATCTGTGATCGTGTGGAGGTGAGAGCCAGTGATTTTCTGGGGGCAGAGTTCTTCCTGTGGGCTACGAAATGGTGAGACTAAGTTGTTCAGGTGCCTGCCGAATTCCACCGCTCCGTGTCGCTGCTCCTGAAGTTTACTACATGTTTTTTTTTTTTTTTTAATATAGGAGCCCTAGTGTGATTTCTTAGCGAGAGTAAAAATTGCGACTTTGTGGTGTCGGGGGAATCGGAGACCGCTGCTTAGCGAGCGTTTCAACATGGCGGATCTCCGGTTTGAATTTCCCGGGTTGAATGATTTTTAAGAGATGCGGCTGGCTGGCACCTTTTGCGGTGATTATCAGAGGATTTACAACGGTGGTAAGGTGCCAGTCAGCCGTTCTGATTTGTTGTTGTCCAAGGTCCATGGTATAATCCAGATTATACAATGTGGTAAATCCAATGTCCCAAATCCTGCATCCTGATTGGTTGGCTGGCACAATTACCACCGTGAAAAATCCTCCAGTGTACCCACTGGAAGAAATGCCAGCCAACCTTATAGCCTGCTAATCAGGTTGCTTTCACTTCAAACGAAACTGCCGCGATTTATCCCCTCGTCGCTTCGCTAAAACACCACAGTAAATTGTTGACAAAATTACATCCTCTTTCGAAGTGTAGGGACCTCAGTGAGTTAGGAAATAGTTAAAAAACATTAAAGAAAAACATTCGCCATTGTATAATGTAAATTTATCCCTCCAGGGTGTGGTGCTGGAGGACTTAACTCTGATTAGTGTGATTGGGTCATAAGCTGCGCCTCGTTATTTCGTAAGGACAGGGTGATTGGGAAAGGAGGGGGGTGGCACTGTATGTGAAGGAAGGACTGAAGTGTGTAAGGGAGGAAGGGGAGGAGGGTAGTACGGAGTCACTTTGGATGCAAATCCATCATTCCAAGAATAGGATTCTTAGAATGGGAGTGGTGTACAGGCCACCATCTCAGACAGAGGAGTTAGACAGGGAACTAGCGGGACAGATCAGGAGGACCTCTGGAAAGGGTAGTGTGGTGATTGTGGGGACTTCAACATGCCAGGAGTGGACTGGAGCACTCCAACAACCAGGAACAGAAGGAAGCAGGTACTGCTGGATGCCTTCAGGACAGTTTCCTGCTGCAATGGTCAGTGAACCAACCAGGTTAGGGAATACCTTGACCTTGTGCTGGCAAATGGGGACTTTGTGAGAGAACTTAGTGGAGGAACCACTGTCAGGGAGTGACCACCACTCAGTATGGCTCACATTGGATATGGGCAAGGAAGGAGTGGAATCTGGCACAATAGTGCTGGACTTCAGGAGGGCCGACTTTGGGAGGATGGGGGAAGTGGAAAAGGGTACCTGGCCAGAATTCAATCTAGTATGGACACTAACCAGGCGGGGAGCTCATAAAGCTGGGGATAGTGGAGGCAACAAAACCTGCTGCAAAGCCCAGAGCAAGAAGGCTAGGGCTAAGAACCGATCTAAGTTGAGCAAGGAGGTCATGGAAAAGGTAAGGAGGAAAAGAGCTGCCTTTAGGAAGTACAAGCAAACAGGGAGGAGTACTTGACAGAATCGAAGGAGGTGACAAGGGCAGTAAGGGGAGCCAAAGCATCTACGGAACTCAGGCTGGCACAAGGCATTAAGAAGGGGGAGAAGGACTTCTTTAAGTACATCAGGGAGAAAAGGAGCTGTAAGGACCACATAGTAAGGATTAGGAAGGAGGGGGGTTGGGTGGAAGCAGGGTGCGATAAGGCGGAAGCACTAAATGAGTACTTCTGGTCAGTATTTACTAAAGAGAAGAGGGGGGTGACACCCAAGGTGGGAGAAATGGCAGAAGCAGGGTGGGAAGTGGTGACAGATGGGGAAATCATGGAGAGCAGAGTTCGAGAGGGTTTGAAGGCACTGAGGGTGGACAAGGCGCCAGGCACAGATGGCATCCACCACAGGGTACTGAAGGAGCTGGCAGAGGTCCTTGCAGGACCTTTGGCAGACCTATTTAATGCATCACTACATTCGAGGTGTGTACCTCAGGACTGGAGGATGGCTCATGTGGTGCCCCTCCACAAGAGTGGCCCCAGGGATGAACCGGGAAACTACAGACCAGTGAGCCTCACATCCATCGGGGGTAAGCTAATGGTGGCCCTCCTAGAGGCCAAAGGATTACAGGACAGCAGACAGCATAGCTTCATACGTGGCAGATCCTGCCAAGCCAACCTGGTCGAGTGCTATGACTGGGTGACTAGGCAACTGGACAGGGGCCATGCAGTGGATGTCCTGTATCTGGACTTCAGTAAGGCATTCGACTCAGTGCCACATGGAAGGCTGGGAAGGAAGTTAGTAGGCACAGGGCAGGTGCAAAGCTGGTGAGATGGTAGAAACTGGCTGCAGGAAGGCAAAGAGGGTGGTGATGGGTGGGGAGCTCACACCCAAGGGCAGTGACGAGTGGTGTTCACAGGGCTCGTGTTGGGACCAGTGTTGTTTGGGATATTCATTGCAGACATATCATGGGACATCAAGAGCAAGATCAGTCTGTTTGTTGATGATACCAAGGTTGGCACGGTGGTGGATGACCTAGGGGATGGCAGGGGTTGCAGGATGATCTGGCAAAGCTTGAAACCTGGTCAGACACCTGGCAACTGGGGTTTAATGCCAAAAGTGCAAGGTGCTGCATTTTGGGATGAAGAACCCAAGGAGGAGTTACCAGCTAGGGGAGTGCAGCTAGCCCAGACAGAGGAGGAGAAGGATCTGTGTGCTCATTACAGGGTCAATGAACAACTCGCACAATGTAGGAAGGCAGCTGCAAAGGCCAACAAAATGCTGGGTTGTATTGCAAGGGGTATACCTCGAGGAGGGAGGAGGTGATTCTGCCACTGTATAGGTCATTAGTTGGACCACCTGGGTACTGCGTGCAGTACTGGCGTCCGATATCAGAGGGACATTAAGTTACTGGAGGGTGCAGCGCGAAGCGACAAAGATGATCAAGGGCTGGGGACTTATCGCATGAGAGGAGGTTGAAGGAGTTGAACATGTACTCACTGGAGGAGAGGAGAGACAGGGGTGACATGATTGAAACCTTTAAATACATGAAAGGAATAAACAAGACAAGTACAGAGGGGCTGTTCAAAGTAAGGGAGGGTAGGGACACCAGGGGCCATGATATGAGATTGGAGCGAGGAAGGTTCAGGAGGGAGATGAGGAGACACATTTTTACAGAGAGGGTGGTGGCTGGGTGGAATGCATTACCTCCTGAAGTGGTATGCAGTAGAACAGTGGACTGCTTCAAACGAGGATGGGACAGGACAAGGGGGAGGGTTAATGAAGGGGAAAGGTGGAAGGGAGGGGCAGCTGCAGAATAAGGGGTGCTAGCTGCACATTCGAGCAGACTTGATAGACCTCTAGGCCTTTATCTGCTGGCAAATTTCTTATGTTCATATAAATCACACCAGCAGTGGTAAATCCTCCAGTGTACCCACACCCTGGAGGGATAAATTGCTTAAATGTCTGGAACATAGGAACCCACATATAGGATAGTGCATGGGGAACAGTTGACAACAGGGCTATTCTTTCACCAAGTTGACACTATGACAACGGATTACCTTGAGAGCGCAGCTCGAGAGGTAATCCTTGTCATAGTGCCAACAAGATGAAAGATGCCCTCTTGTCAACTGTTCCCCATGCACTTTTCTTTATAGTGTATGGTGGAACGTCGTGATTTTTTTTTTGGGGGAATCACTACAGCATGTTCTGCTTCAAAACATTTTTACTGGGTTAGAAGGAAAAAAGAACGTTACATTTTGAACGTTTTCACGCTTGACATTTTAACTGTTTAAGAACTTTACATTTTGAATGTTTTAACACTAAACATTAGTACTGCCGCCAACATTGCTGCTTTCGCTATGTGTCCTGTTTCTGGAGTGAGCCCTAACTGTCAAATGCTGCTCGAGGACACAGTGTGTGACGTTTGCAGTGCAGTAGAAAAAATCGTTCTGCTGCACTGCGAACGTCACTAGTGTGTGACTACAAGGTTTCGACAACGATGGATTTCGGTGGAGAATGACGTTCCACCATACACTATATAAAAATTCCACACATAGATGGTTTCAGCTGTTTCGGACTTTGCCACATGCATAGGTGCTGGCATTCTGGATGTTCCGGGATTCTGGAAATTCCCAAGTCATAAATTGTTTTACCAGGGAAGGAATAGAAAGCAGTCTTGTTTGCAGATGCAACCTGGGTGAAGGGAAAGGTAGATGGAAGAGTAGTAATTATACATAGAGAATAATGCATATGTAGGGAGCTGATATGGAGTTTTTTCACACACCAGATTTGTGTGATAATATGTAAACCTCCAGAGCGAAGCTCGAGAGGTTTTACTGTTGTCACACAACGAGGGTGTGTTTTTATAAAAACAAAAAAAAAAAACTCCACATCAACTCCCTACATATGTTTTATTTTTATAATAACTGGTACTAAAAAAAAAAAAAAATTCTTAGAATTACCACTCTGACTGACGAGGCGTGAGGCCAGCTCGTACTTCCTTACTAGTAGGCACGCCCCCACGATATTCAAGGACTACATCACATAACGTGCTAGTGTGGGGGCGTGCCTACTAGTAAGGAAGTATGAGCGTTTTTGCCACAGGATTACATGCTGGTTTTTATGAGTGAGTTTCTGTTTACGTTTGAGAACGGTCTCGTGCTGCCTCGGACAGTTTCATTGGTTGGTGCTTGTGTATGCTTAGTGCGAGGATGTAAAAGTTGTATTAACTCGCAGGTTGATACGAGTTTTCAAAGTTGCTAAAAACGGGTTGATATTGGGCTTCAACAGTTATTATAATAAAATAATAGTAATAACTGCATTTTCCCTTGAAAATGGGGCTTCTCTCGGAGCACCCTTTTGCCCAGTCTGGACTGCCACCATTGCCTGTCTCTCCTAGCCCCCAGGACCTAAATATTGCTGCAGGGCTACATGAATGACCTGCAAGTAAGCATAGAAACATAAAAGTTGACGGCAGAAGGAGACCACCAGGTCCATCTAGTCTGCCCATTGTTTTTTAGCCTAGCCTTCTAACTGCCCTTGGGTTTGAGGGCTCCCTTGTATCTGTCCCAAGCATTCTTGAAACCTGCCACTGTGCTTGCCCCCACCACCTCTGCAGGCAGGCTGTTCCAGGCATCCACCACTCTTTCTGTAAAGAAAGACTTCCTGGTGTTGGTGGAGAACTGCCCTCCTTGCAGCCTTAGATCATGTCCTCTGGTTCTGTTGTCCTTCTTCTTAAAAGGAGCTTCTGTTGTTGGCACCTACTGTACCATGCAGTAACACCTCTCCAAATGTGCATCAAAGGCCAGTGCTCCCTGTAAATGGATGTCATCATCTTGGTGACCCCTGAACCCCTGGAACAAATAGTCACGGTGGCTGAGCGCTCCCAGCAGGTTCAATGAGAAGGCAGGACTGAAATTCTGGTGACCTTCACAAACCTGTAGGGCACCATGTACTCTGAGTGACAGCTGTGTGGACCATTGGGGCTGGCCTTCAGCAGCAACAGTGAGACTGCTGAAGACTTGGCTGATCCTAGAGAGATCTCCATGGGATAGTACCCGCTGCCTGTTCAAGAGGTCGAGCTCCACCACATTGGGCCTTGTGCATAGAGAATGAACATTTGAAGGAAGCTGCTGTGTTTCTGAAGGGAAGAGTGGCAAATGCTTGCAAGCAGGGGTTGAAATAACCAGTGGTTAAATTCTGAAATGTTTAGATGGGGAAACTCTCACATCTAGATTTTTAGGTTGTAGAACTGTCATTTTTAGGTGGTGGAACTCTCCTGTAGTAGTCCGAGGAGAAAGATGACACAGGTGGTGGAACTGTCATAACAATTTTGTAAGAGGTAGTGGAACTGAGTTCCTGTTGGTTCCTGCCCAATTTAACTCCAGGAAATAACCACCTGTCTGCCTGTCCCAGACACCCGGTTTTCTCCAGGGACAGCTGGTTTCATCTCTCTGCCTGTCCCTGGGACAGGCACCAAGTGAAAAAACATTAGCAGGTACTAGGACCCAGCAGATGTTGCCACCTGTAAGGCTGGGCTATAGATGTCCCAACATTCCGGTGTCGCATGTTGAGAGATGCCCATTCAACCCAGTGTCCAATGATTGGCTCTTCTATGTGGTCGGCAGTTTCGTCAAGTGGCAGAAATGAAAACAGTGCCACAGTAGGACTAGACTGTGCACATGTTCTGTGTCATCATACATATGCAGTTGTCTGGCTTCCTTTTGCTTTCTGCACGGCATGCCTAATTTCTGTGTGTGCTGCACTTGCAGTACTAGCCCAGGATAAGCTTTTGTTCACAGGCAGTTTTGCAGAAGCAAATCAAAAACCCTTTTCAGGGCTGTCTACTAACTAAGGGGAGCCTGGGTTAGGATAACCAGAAGCCTTGTATGGGCTAGAAAACCGTATTTGGAAACCCTTTTTAGGGCAGACCATCATGGTAGGAAGGTGGAGGGGGGGACTCTGTATTTAGAGATTAGGAGAAGAACTTTAAAGATTGAGACAGTCACTTAAAACACCCTGTCAGGGCAGGAAGGGCTCCACAGACAGGAGAAGAGGAGGCTGGTCAAAATCCCTTGTCTTGATTACTAGGGAGAGACGTTTAGTGTCTGTGTTATACACAGGCGTCTGCATTATACACAGGAGCAGAGAAAGCTGATCCGTTTGTCAAGACAGAACAGAAAGGAGTTAAGACCCCTTGGCCCCTATCAGGGCCATGAACTGGGGGCACACTTGTTAAGTCCTTTTCAGGGCCATGTAGCAGCCAGTGGGTAATATTTAGTAGCCCTTTTTAGGGCACATTACAATGGCACCATTAGTAATTAAGGGCTTTTCAGGGTACTGTACGGCTGGTATTTGGAAACATAAATGTAAATTTTTGTTTTTAACAGGACGGGTACAAATTCTGTGGGACAGTCAAAATGAATATTCGGCCTGTGTGTTGGACAGACAGACCCCCTAAATTATTTCTTGCCCTGCTTGCAAGCCAGCATGATAGACAACGCTAAAGAGACGGCATGGAGCAAGAGATTGAGACCCAGGCCTGCTTATCCAGGTTCTGTAGCAGGCGCTACAGCTAGCTGTTGGGCTACCACTGGCCTGAGGGTTTGGAAGTCGAGATGTGTGGGTTGGTCCGGGGTCTGTACAGTCAAGAGGGGGAGAAGAAAGTATGCAAGAGCAACTGACTTCTTCTGAAAGAAGTTGAGAAGCCAGCCCCTGAGAAAGGATGAGGGAGCCAGGGCCGGCCTTAGGGTATATGGCACCTCAGGCAAACTTACAAATAGCACCCCCCCCTCAGCAGGCCCACTGCTAGGGTGCTTTTTGGAGGGGGGGTCTTTCAGTGACTTATGGAGGTATGTTGCATGCATACTGCACAAAAAACTTAGTAGAAAGTCAGAGATATGGGGGCCGCTAGGCCCCCAGAAGCTCTGGGGTTTTAGGTGCTCTGCAGTGCATTTTAAGGCTTACATTGAAGATAAAAATAAAATTCTGTTATCTTTAAAGGAACATCTTCTAAATTAAAGTGGGTGGGGGAAGGAAGTTACTTCATAACTGATAGTGCCATTTATTACATTGGCTGTGCTTGAGAACCCAACATTTTGTAACAAGGATAGTGGATTTCAGGGGTGTGTCACTGCCGAGCCCATTGCAGTTCACAAAAGAACAGGCTTGGCAGTCTAGACCAATGACCACGCACTGTGGTCCTGACATCGCTCTCTGCCTGGTGGACTGAAACTCCATGTACTTCAAAGGACCAAAGCTGCCCCAGTCAGAGGGGGCTCTGGTCCTTTTATTTGCATAAAGCCAGTCGGCAAACAGCTGAGCAGCTTTCAGCCTCAAAAGAAGACTGCCCATTGATGTCTGTTGCTAGCTCACCTGTAACTGTCTCCCCCACCCGACCCTCCCTCTCAGCACAGACCACCCCCCAAAACATAACACTGACACTAGGGGTGCCCAGTCCTCCAGTGCCATCCATCCTAGGTGTTTTTTTTTTTATCTTATTTATGTAGATTTGGCTGAAAAAAAGAAAACTGTCCATCGATGTCTGTTGCAGGTGCCCTGTGGTCCCTACCCATCTGACCCTCCCTCTCAGCACCCCCCTCATAAACTTAACACTAACACTGGAGGTGCACAATCCCCCAGTGTCATCAACTGAAATATCAAAAACTGTCCCTTGTCTTTTTTTTTTTTTTTTGATTAATCCTGTAAAACAGGAAACCGTCAATAGTTGTCTGTTGCGCCATTGTTCCTCCCACTCAGCACCCACCACCCCAAGCCCTTACTTACCCACCAGGGGTCTGACACAGTAATCTTCTCTGGACCACTGAAACATCTTCACTCTTTAAAGCCAGACCATAGACTGAGGAAATCTGGTATGTGATTCAATGTATTTCAGTGGGGTTTTGAACTTGGTGGCATAACTTGGCTATGTTTTAATATTTTAGCCCCAAATTTTTAACATACCTTTTTTGGGACCTCCCCTCATGAACAATTACAGTGACATTAGGCTAATCTGTTCTGAAAGGTGATTTCACAGTCGCTGTGTGAAATCACCTTTCAGGCATGAGCTGAACATTTTGTCTGCCCTTGTTCCTGTGGTGGAGTCATTAGAAGGCTATGTTGAAAGTTTGGTGCCAAAATATTAACAAAATTCTGAGCCTGTTTTGAAATTTGCAAATGTAGGGTCGTAACTCTGGTAATTTTCAATATTTTGACCCCAGATTTTCAACATAGCCATTTCTTCACAACGCCTCATGAATGTGACAGCTGTCATTTTTCAAATTGTGCCCAAAATGTATTTTCGTACCTGTGCCATGGAATGATGTTTTTCCAGGAATTTGAAAATTTTCACCTACCGCATTCATTAGGTGGGATAATTGAAAGGCTTGCCTGCAATTATGTGGGGGAAGAGCTCCTCCCCCATAGCCTATTTAAATAGGTCAACTGACTTCCGCTCTGTTTAGAGTGAGTCGCACTCGCTTCGTTGGTGCGGCTGTCCCCCCCCCATCTCCTTTCTCTCTGTCCCCGCGTCCTTCTCCCCGCCCTGGCAGTTGCCTTGTGCCCTCCTCCTTCTCCTTGTGCCTCTGTGTTCCCGTTGTGGTTTGTGTCCTTCTTTCTTTGGGGGTGTCCACCGACTGCGTCTTCAGTTCGTTTGCCGTTTCTGTTGACATGAACTTGGCTCACGGCCTCTGCGTTGCTCCTCATACCTTTCGATTGCCTACTACAGTTCTAGCCTCCTGCCAACCTCCATGCGGCTCAATTCTGAGCCTTGCATGGTGGAACACAGGTCGGACTCTATGCTTGCTCATCGTATACATGCAGAACCTACTCTGTAAGGAAATTTAAACGTCCTGAACACCTGTGTCTACTGCCCCTAGCAGACTGTTGGCTGGCTGGGAAGCAGGGCTGCGGCTCTTAAGCGACCGGCACCCTGGGAGCAGATTTATATTCAGAAACTTTTTTTTTTTTTAAATTGACGTTGCCGGATCTCTCTCTCTCTCTCCCTCTCCATTTTATCTTATTTCATATTATGCATGTCCTGGACGGATCCACGATATTTAGTATGTGGGGTACTGTGATGACTTTATGATTACTTTCAGACTAAGCAAATCACTTGCAGCACCAGTAAGCTTGTGTAGCATATCCCTTCTGGATGCTCGGCTATCACAACGATGGGACGTGCCATTTCCCTAGACACACCCTTGGTACCTTTTTACCTATGGTATGCTTATCATTGATTGCATTTTTAATATGGGCCTGTTCTCCGTGGGTTAGAGACCTAAGGCACCCCTGCTGGTGCACACTAATCGCCAGCACCTGTTCAGCATATTAACTTCAGGGCTTTCAGTCAGGGAAGGCCTGCCTTAGTAAGCTTTACAGACAAGCTTCTCAACAGCTCTACATACATGACCTCACAGCACTGCTAGATTCTGTTTACCTCCCCTGTTACAATACTGGCTTGCCACTAGTATTCTACACTCCCATGATTTCCCCTTCCTTGCATTGGATTCTGGATGTTCTCAATCAAGCTAGAGCTCTTCTGGGCATACAATTGTAATTACGTTTATAATGTGCTGGTTCATTCCTTTTCACCAACATTATTCCTTCCGCGCCCTGTTACGGATCCTTCCTGCTGACCATCTTCCCTGCTTCTACATCGGTATTGGACACTTTAGGATGTCTTGTCTTCTGCCATGCTACTCGAGACCGGGATGCTGCTGCTCTCACCTCCACTGGTGCTTAATGTTGACTTACTTACATTGTGTCTCTGAATTTGCTTCATGTCCCTGGATGCTTACCGTGTTACTGCTCTACGTTTGTTTCTTTCTACTCCCTTATCGACCAGCTTATGAGTCAGCCGGCCGTACTCTGCTACCCTTTGGGCTTAGCTGCCAATATTTACTTGCCTTGCTTTGCGTGGTCCAGCTGCACTTTCTCGCTTACGTGGGGCTATCTGCTACTCTATTACTTTACCAGCTGACTTATGGGGAGTCCAGCTGCATGCTAGCCTCATGGGACTTAGCTACTGTTCCTATGCGCTTATTGATTGTGTGGCACGTCATCCTCACTCCTACCTCCCATCAGCTAATTGACATGGTTCAGCCGCACGTCCTCACCTCATTGGGACTCTCATCCATATCCCTGGATACTTCCTATCGATATGCTTGTTGATTACGGCCTACCTTTGCTGCACTGGATGCTCCTTCCCATGTTTATTCAACATGTTTATTCAATTCCGGAGATCATACTGTTGCCTTGGCCAGTATTCCCTGCTGAACTTTCTTATTGTTCCCCTGATTGAACCAATTCCTCCTACATCACATACCTTCAGTTCCTGGATGCCTGCTGCCTCTCTGTCCTGTGCCCCTATGAGCGCTTGAGATCCTTCATTCCGATATACTACTACACCATATTTGCCTGCTTCTGATGCCTGCCCGCCCGCCGGGCTGGGAGAGTTACCTACTATACTCCTCTTGCCTGCTCGCGCAGCTCGAGCCTAGTGATTCACAGCTTTACGGCCTGCCTTTGCCCTTTGGGCTGGGAGGTTTATATACTTCTACTCTTGCCTGCTCGCTCAGCTCGGGTTTGGAGATTCTCAGTTTTACGACCTGCCTTCACCCATCGGGCTGAGAGGTTTACCTACTACTCGCCTGCTTCTGCCACCTGCCTTCGCCCATTGGGCTGGGAGGGTTACCTACTTATTCCTGCTTCTATGTCTTGCCTTCGCCCATCGGGCTGGTAGGCTTACCTACTAATCGTATGCTTCTACGACCTGCCTTCGCCCATCGGGCTGGGGGGTTTCCTACTTCCGCCTCGCACAACTCGGGGCCTAGAAGATTCGCTCATTCTACTATGCGCCTACCTGCTGCTATGTCAGCCAGCCGGAAGCTCCTTATTATGGATTCGCACCTGTCCGTTTCTTCGTTCCTCCTCTATTCTTGGATGCTTTGCCCTGCTGCTTCAGCTGTGTGGACTTGCTGCTGCTTCACCCTTTCCAGGACACTTAGTTGTGCCTCTCCTGAAGACCTTATCCTGCTTGTGCTCTACCGCCTTTGGATCTGTGACATCGCTACTTCATTTGACTCGGCCTCTTCAGTTTTCTCCATCCAGGACTCTTTTATGCTCGGCTATTCGGGTCTCGTCATGTTATTGATTCCTCAGACATTGCATACCTACAGTTTCGACTGCTATTCCTCGTCAATTTGCCGTCTCTATGCCACGGTCTCTTCAATGCGATCCCTGCCCTCCTTGATCTAATGGATCCATCAGTCCTCAGCACCATTCCATCCTCTGTCTGCTTTTCAATTGCAGTACTACTCTGCTCTAATCTGACCCAAGATACTTCTCCTGGGGGCTGTATACCATGCACTATTCCTGCTGGCTGCCCTCCATAGGTCTGGCTGCCATTTCTTGTTGCCTGGAGCTAGTCGCCTCTCTACTTACATCTCCGGCTGCTGACCAAGCTGCACTTTCGTCAGGTGACTAACGGTCACGCTCTCTTCTACCAGCAGACTTCCACAGGTCTGACTGTGCGTCCCTTACCTGGAATCAGCCGCCTCTCTCTCCTACCTCACCAGCTATCGATTCAGCTACACCTTCTTCAGGGGCTGGTTGCCACATCCTGTTCCTTCTCTCTGCCTACATCGGAGGATTCCTGCACCTACTACCTCTCACTTCGGATTAGCAGTTCACCTGATTTTACTTACTTTTGGGCTCGCCATATTATACTGCTTGGATGCTCATAGCATTGTACCAGTGTCTCCGATTACTCTACAGCCTGCCATTATTCCAGCTCCGCTCTACAGCCGTTGTTTTCATATCAGTTCCTAAAGACTATACTTATCAGAACTGGATTCGTCACTCGATTTTAACCTAGCTTCAAACCTTCTCTCATTCCTTGTACTATACAAGCCCTCTATTATTAGACAACTGGAAGTCGTATTACTTCTGTTCGTCCTGCCTCGTTGACGTCAAAGCTTGGATTCAACTATATTTCAGGTATCCTGTATTAAATTCATCAGTCATCAACTTCATCTCCACTATCGTACAGTTTCATGGATTATGCCCTCTATCAACTGAAGTACGGAAGACGGTTCTTCAATATATCTACTCTCCATCATTCAGAATCATACATGGATTCTCAGACTCTGACTTTATTGGAAGGAAATTATTCATTGGACATCTACAATTCAGCTTTCTTAAGCTCCATTCATCTGGATTGAATTCTGCTAATTTGAATTTAGATTTAGCTGATTAATTTAGTTTAATTAGGATCGCTCTCCTTTAGTATGCCCAGAAGGACGGGCGGGTCAGTAGCCATGGGTCCTCAGAGGCCCCCCAGGGGGTTTTTCCTCTCCTGAGTGCTATTGGTCACACTCTCCGGAGTTGGAGGAGGTGATCGTCTATTCTTATCATTAAGGTGTTATGCACGACTTCTTCAGCATTCAGTTACTGAACAATCGTTGATATTTATTCTTTTTTGGGGCTCCATAATTCTAATCAAGCCTCCTTCCTTCCTACAGGTGGGATACAGAGAAAGGCCAAAACCATCAAATATTATCAAACGACTAAATTCAAGCATCCAAGTACCTAAGCACAAATCATTCTATGCTGGCCTCTGTATCCAACAACCATCTACATCATTCCACTATATGTTACATAAGCACTGAGCTATGAACCACACATAATAAGAAGGCTATGCCGAAAATGTGGTGTACAAATATGGTAAAATGCCCAGGGTATGACTGAATTATACTATTTCAACATTCTCTCATAACTTCACTAATTTTCAATATTTTGACTCCTGTCTTTCAACATACCCATTTTTCCACAACATTTCATAAATGTAACGTGTAATTTTCAAAATCCTAGACGAGATGTGTTTTTGCACCTCTGGTGCATAATGACATTTTGGCCAATATGCTATAAATGGCACATGTCATGTCTCTAAGGCAAATCCTGAAATAAGTATCTTCAAAATTTGGGGTCAGAATTGCAAAATATGAATTGTTTAACATGCAGCCAACGTTCGGCATTGACAAATGCTTGTTTATAAAGGGTAAGTTGCCAAGTTTTAACAGACCCAGGTGCTCAGTTAAATTTAAATCAAGTCGACTTAAGTTGCTGTGGTCAGTCGTCCGACCTACATCTATTACTATCCAGAATGCTTGAGTCCTTACAGTACAGTTAAGGTCTGCATGATCAGCAAACGGAAGACTTCTTAAAGGAAAATAAGTGACAAAGATAGGACTATCCACAAATAGTAATGGAAGAAAGGAAAAAGAAACCCAAAACATCACTACCAAAGTCCCAAATAATCATGATAAAAACAGAATAATAAACAATGATGGCAGAAGACGATCACTGTTTAGACCAGCAGCCGAGTTTCCTATCTAACCCTGGTACCTACATCCAGGGTCCTATCCTCAAGATTGTTTTGTGGATGGGGGAAGAAGGTGGTGGTTGGGGCGGCTAGTAGTTGCACATATTGGATATTAAATTCAGGCCAGGGTGCACTATTCAGCTATATTGCAGAACAAACCCTAGCCCACCCCACCCCGAGGCAAACTAACTGACTGGATATATATTTTATTAGGGTGATCTTCCAGACAATAGTGGTACCATGTGGGAGGGCTGGGTGAACTGAGCTGCCACTGCAACTCCACAATCATTAAATTGTATGGAGGCAACACTGAGCAGGGGCATGGGTGGGTGTGTGTGTGTGTGTGTGTGTGTGTGTGTGTGTGTGTGTGTGTGTGTGTGTGTTTTTTTCTTATATTATTCCCTTCCCTATTTCCTTCATCTGAGTCGAGACCTTCAGATACTTAACTTCTTAGTAAAGTTCTGTTTAAGGACCTGTACAGTGATGGACAGATCCTGAAATCCGTACCCTATATCTGTTTAAATACACTCACATACTTCAGTTAATGATTTGCTCCTTGATATTGTGCGTTACTACTGACTAATACATTGCAGCACAGCGGTAATAATAACCAGACCAGCAATGTCAATCTTTATCAGCCAAGTCTTACACACACCACAAAATAAAACCCCTGTTGCAGTGCCACTTAAGGAGACTACTACACACGCACTTCAAGTTCTCACAAATCTTGTGATATTTTCATGACACAATTTGCAAAAGGTGGTGGGGGAAGACACCACACTCAAATAAATCTTATTTGGCAGACTTTACATTTTAAATTATGTAAATACGGTATTTAACAAATATTTGTTGAGTGAGGCCACAAGGCCCAAGCACTATGAAACAGAGGTGCAAGTTAACAAGGTCCCTTTAAGCTAGCAAGCAGGTCACCTCACCAATGACTTTTGGCTCAGAAAGTTAACTTTTTAAGTTGTAATTAAACAGTTTAAACACGTTTTATCAAGTCTGAATTTGTTCCTTTTCTGTTTTACTCCCTTAGACACAGACACAGACACTCGCCTTTGTACTGGTCCATGCTGGTGGTCCTCCTAGTCATCCCGAGTCCTCTTACCAACTTGCTGCTGTTCGCCTCTACTGCTCTGGCTGCTCCACAGGATCAGCAGAATAAAGACTGCCACAAGTCCAGGTCTAGGACCTCCAAGTTACACATGCAGTGGAGGTCACATGATGACTCTGACAGGACAGCAGACTGAGTCAGGCACTTGCTTTTCTTTCTTTTTTTTTTTTTTTTTTATGGCCTTCTCTTTCTCTGACCAAGCCTGCTGGGATGAAAATCTCCTCATCTGGGAAGTTGGGGGGGGGGGGACAGACTGCCACAGTCGGTCTCCTTAGTGTGGCCTTATATGGCTGTTCTTGCTACTGCCTGAGCCTGATCTGCTCAACTGCATCTACGACTGCTCCCTCTCCCTAGGTGGATGGCTGCTGCTCACTTTCTGTGGCTGGCTAGCCTGGCTTGGTCTGCAGACTAGTCTGCAGTTGCTTCACCGGCCCACAGCAGGCACAATTTAAGTAGCCTGGCCTGGCCCTGTGTGCTGCTGCTGAGTGCACTTTTACTTTTTTTTTTTAACCTTTCCAGCCCTTCCTGAGGGTCTCAACCTTTCGACCCTGCATGACTGTGTTTTTTCCACTGACCCCACTCCCAGGCCTGAGGTCACTCACTGGCAGTGCTGCTGCAAGCCTGCACAGCCCCACTAATGAGAATCTAAACTTGCTCCGACTGGCCCAGTTGGACCTAACTGTCGTTCTTCTGATCCCCTCCTCTCCCCCGTGGTCCTTTTCTGACTCTTGAGTCCTCTCAGCAAGTCTGGACTCCATTGGACCTGGCTGCTGCTGGCTCCGGTGATGTCCCACTCGTGTCAGCTTTGGAACCCCTCAAAGCACACACCACCCTTGTGCCCTCCTCCTTGTAGCATTCTGTACACTGACCTTCTCCACTCCAGTCTGGTTAAATTCTGTGGCTCAGTCTTCTGGCTCGCCAGTCTTCACTGCTCGCTTTGAGCTCACTAGATGCAGTCGCTCCACTCAATCCCAAGTTGCTGCTGCTGCCAAAACTGCTGTTGCAACCACTCCCCACCACCTTGCGCATTCACTAATTCTTTAGCACTAAAAGGAAAACCAGTGCGGGGGCAGTGGGCACATTGGGGAGGGGGTACACAGCAAAGAAACTGACATGTACTACTGCAAGGGTGAGGTAGTGCTGGTTGGAGACCTCAATATTCCAGACGTGGACTGGAGCATCCCAGCAGTAGCATCAACCAGGAGCAGATTTATCCTGGACTCCTTCAAGGTTCCTTCCTCAAGCAACTGGTCATGGAACCAAATCTGCAGAAGGCAATACTGGACCTTGTGCTCACAAACTGGGACAGTGTGATGGGGGTAACAGTGGGGGAGCACCTGGGGAACAGTGACCACCAGTCATTGTGATTTGAAATCACAGAAGGAGCAGAACCAAGCCACACAAAAGCACATATCCTGGATTTTAGGGGGGCAGACTTTGGGGAAAATGGGGATTAGGAAGGAGGGGGGTTGGGTGGAAGCAGGGTGCGATAAGGCAGAAGTGCAAAATGATTACTTCTGCTCAGTATTTACTGAGGAGAAGAGGGGGGTGATACCTGGGGGGGTGGAATGGCAGGGGTGGGGGCGGAGTGGCAGATGGGGAAATCATGGAGGGCAGAGTTCGGGAGGGTTTGAAGGCACTGAGAGTGGACAAGACTCCAGGCTCAGATGGCATCCACCCCAGGGTACTGAATGAGCTGGCAGAGGTCCTTGTGGGACCTTTGGCAGACCTATTTAATGCCTCACTACACTCGGGATTGGAAGATGGCTCATGTGGTGCCCCGCCACAAGAGTGGCCCCAAGAATGAACCGGGGAACTACAGACCAGTGAACCTCACGTCCATCGTGGGTAAGGTGATGGAGACTATCCTGAAGGAGAGGCTAGTGGCCCTCCTAGAGGCCAAAGGACTACCGGACAGCAGACAGCATGGCTTCATACGTGGCAGATCCTGTCAAACCAACCTGGTGGAGTTCAGTGACTGGGGAACTAGGCAACTAGACAGGGGCCATGCAGTGGATGTCCTGTATCTGGACTTCAGTAAGGCATTCGACTCAGTGCCGCATGGGAGGCTGGGAAGTAAGTTAGAAGGCACAGGGGTGGGTACAAAGCTGGTGAGATGGGTAGGAAACTGGCTTCAGGGAAGGCAACAGAGGGTAGGGGGTGGTGGTGGTGGTGGTGGTGGTGGTGGGTGGGGAGACTTCTAGGCCTTTATCTGCTGGCAAATTTTGTATGTTCGTATGCTTGAAAGAGACATTAAGGGGAATGGGGCGGGAATCTGGTTGAACGGTGGGCAGTATTTAAAACGGGGATTACAAGAGCAACAGAATTATGCATTAAGCAGGTTAGCAAGGGGAAAAGGCCATTATGGTTTTCCAGGGAGGTAGTGGAGAAAGTGAAAGCCAAAAAGATTGCATTCAGGCAGTACAAAAAGACATGGGCAGAAGGGGATTGGGAGAAGTACCAGGAGAAGAAAAAGGGATGCAGGGAGGTCAGTAAGGGAAGCCAAAGCTTAGACAGAAGAACATATTGCAAAATCAGTGGGTAGAGGGAACAAAACCTTTTACAGGTACATAAGTGAAAAAAGAAAGGCAAAGGGAGGGATAGTGAGACTGAAAGGGGGGGGATGGGGGCCGCATGGAGGATAACAGTAAAGCCGAGACAATGAACAGGTATTTCTGCTTAGAAAATTGTATTTTTATTTGCTGGGCTCTGATTGACTGGTACCCCTGCCAGGGGGGTACATTAACTTTAACTTTAAATAGATGCCCAGCAAAGTAAAAGATCTGGCACAAGTGCCCCTTCACCCATCCAAGTCTGTTTGCGCCTATCCTATCTGCCCATTGGCTGAAAACACCCTATTCAATTTGAAAATGCTGCCATTTTTATTTCTCGCTTAGCGAGAGATACTACCCTACTAAGGCTCCCTAATTCATTGTCAGCTGCCACAAAAAAACACACACCAATCCTCAGTGGGTTCACTTATCACTACATTATCACTCCTTACTAGCCGGTTGCTGCTTGGCAACATTGCTGAGATTTACTATACACAGAGCCTCGGAACCCACAGTAAAAACATTGTGTCAGACTGGGAGTGTGGTGGGGAGAGGGACATCGGTGCCCAAGACTTGCCAAGCTGAACTGTAAACTGTAAAGCAACAGCTGTACCACACATTACAAAAAAAAGAAAAAACACGAACGAAGCAAAAAAAAAAAGAAAAAAAAAAGCCGTTAGCCGATCAGCTTCACGTAACTGGTGGTGGGCAGAGCGTACTGTCCCATGGCAACCACACTCACAGTACTCCTATATTGCACCAGTAGCAATACATCTTACATCCTCTGGCTCTATCCACAAACAGATTTTTCTGTCGACACTGACATACACAATGTTTTGCAGGCATTTCCGTACAAAATTAAAGTACCTCCCTTTTTACATAGAGGTGTTACTTCCCGGTCTCACCTGCTGCCCAAATGTAATTATTGTCTCCTTTTACTACGCTCTTCTCCCAAACCTGAACATAATTACTGACTGAGCTTTCTTCTCTGTCCTGATCTGAACCGCAACTGCTCCTGGCCCCAGTAATTAAAAGACAGAGACACGGACACGTAAAAAAAAAAAAAAGAAACCTACTTCTATGTTATAAAAGTATGCTGTGCTGTGAAATGCTTTGCTTCCAATTAAAAAAAAAAAAAAAAACTCTTTCAGGGCTAATAAATGGTGATTTTCTGGGTGATTAGGAGAGCAGCGATGGCTGAAGTCGAGTACAGAAAGCTGTGAAAACTCCATGTAAAATTCTGATTTACTCAGGTAATTAGCACTGGCAAAGTCCACATGTAGTCCACTTGATTTTTTTCATTTTAGTCGGATTCGGTAACGGAGCGAGTAGGGTTGAACTGGATAAGCCCAAGTGACCCCTCAGTGTCAGAAAACTAAACCGCAGCACCCTCTGCTGACAAGTACAGCATTAATGCAGTAGTAGAAGGACTACTTTATAAGAACCTTTATTTTCATACTTTTTTTCCTTTTATTAGAATTGTTTCAAATCTTTTTTATTTAAAATCAGTAAAGGTGTTACTTATGGCCCATTTTCTAAGCGCAGTACCCTCCAGGGTGGGCAGTATGGGCAATACCGGACCTTCCAGGAGTTATAAGGCCCTCTGCCTGTGGCGTCGGGCCTCATTAAGCCCCTGGGTGGTCCGGTATAGCCCAATACCGCCCACCCTGTTGGGTATTATTGCTTACTCAGTCTTTACTAAGGAAGGGTTGGGTAATGGGCTTGACAGGAGTACAAGGGGTGGGAATGATGCAGAAATGGACAAGTCCCTTTACACAGGAAAGGGTCCTGAAGAAGGAATGAGTTGATAAAGCAATGGAGCCAGATGAGGTGCACCCCAGGGTCCTTAAAGAATTAAGAAAGGTGGTGGCTGAGCCTCTGGCAATCCTGTTTAGCCAACCCCTGGAAACAGGGGAGGTACCCAAAGACTGGAGGATTGCAGATGTAGTCCCCTTGTAGAAAAGTGGGAACAAAGAGGAAGCTGGGAAGTACAGACCAGTCAGCCTCACATTGATAGTGGGGAAGATCATGGAAGCACTACTGAAGGAGAGACTGGCGGAACATCTGGTTGTCAATGGACTACAAGATCCAAGGCAGCATGGTTTCACCAGGGGGAAGTCATGTTAGACCAACCTCATTGAATTTTTTGACTGGGTGACTAGGGAGGTGGCTCAGGGGAGGGCAGTGGATGTGGCCTGTCTGGACTTCAGCAAGGCCTTTGACACTGAGCCACATAGAAGGCTATTACACAAACTGGGGAATATGGGTGTGGGCAGGACAGTAGTGTGGTGGGTAGTTAACTGGATGGGTGGCAGGACACAGAGGGTGGTGGTGGTAAATGGCTGTCACTGTACAGAGGGAAGAGTGACCAGTGGGGTACCACGGGAATCAGTGCTGGGACTGGTCCTATTCAGCCTCTTCATCAGTGACATTGAGCAGGACCTGGAAGGCAGAATTTCCCTGTTTGCTGATGACACAAAGCTCTGTAACAGAGTAGACACACCAGAGGGTGTAGACAGAATGAGAAGGGACCTGCAGAAACTTGAAGAATGGTCAGGGGTTTGACAGTTGAAATTCAATGCAAAGAAGTGCAAGATAATGCATATGGGGCACAAAAACCCTGGCATAATATTTCAGTTCGGGGGTGAGGATATAGCATGCACTAAGCAGGAAAGGGATCTTGGAGTTATCATCTCTGATGACCTCAAGGTAGGGAAACTGGATAAGACAGCAGGTAAAGCAAATAGGATGCTGGGATGCATAGGCAGGGGCATCACCAGCAGGAAAAGGGAGGTCATAATTCCACTATACGAGACACAAGTGAGGCCCCACCTGGAGTACAGTGTACAGTTCTTGAGACCTTACCTACGTAAGGACATAGGGTAGAGGAGGTTCAGAGGAGGGCAACAAAGATGTTACTTGGATTGCATCACAATTCCTATGAGGACAGGTTGAAGGACTTAGAATATGTACTCCCTGGAGGAGAGGAGGGAGAGAGAGGATATGATAGAGACATACAGATATCTTACAGGGAGGAACAGGGTGCAGAAATGCACTATATTTGAGCAAAAAAGATGTTCCAGGACTAGGGGGCATGGGATGAAGTTGGAGGAAGGATGATTTAGAGGAAATGTGAGGAAGAATTTCTTCTCAGAATGGGTGGTGGACAAGTGGAGCACCCTGCCAGAGGAAGTGGTGGGGGCTGAAATAATCACTGGATTTAAGAATGCATGGAATAGACATAAAGGAATTCTGAAGGTCAGGGGTGAGGGGCAACAGACTTCTCGGAAAGCATAAAGTGAACTTACAAGCTCAAATGGGCAGACTGAGTGGGCCGTAGGCCCTTATCTGCCGACACTGTCTATGTATCTAGGTAACCTGTTGTTGTTCTATCGGTTTTACAACAATAAACCGAGAGCAGCAGAGATCCAATGGCTGTTTATGGGCGATTTGGGCAGGCAGGCACTCAGAGATGAATCTGGCAGCCACACACACACACACACACACACACACACACACCGGATTTGATCAACTTTATTTTTCAGTCCAGGTCACTAAGGAAGAAAAATTATTAAACATTAAACTAAATGAACTCTTTCACAGCACCCCCTATTGAATGGCACCCTAGGTGGCCGCCTAGTTCGCCTAGCCTTAAGACTGGCTTTGGAGGGAGCCTATCAGAAACAGAGGTACCGTGGAAGATTTGAGTGCCAGAGGCCTGCAGAGACCGAAAGAGCCATCTGTTTGTTTGGAGAACTGTAACTTCAGTGCTTGCACTACCTCAGGAAAATACTGGTTACTTGGAGAGTTCAGTTCAGTTTATTGCAGGAAAATTCCATTGAGCAGGCCCATTCACAAGGAGGTCCTATACACATAACAGTAATTTACAGAAGGACATGTCCAACAAATATTGATATACATAATCAGTAGTAGGATGTAGTACATAAAAGCAGCTTAAGCTAACAAACTACATCAAATGGGGACACCCCCCCCCCCAGAAAATGCAAAAATACGTAATGTGTACCGAGAAGCATAAGAGGAAAAAAAAAAAATCTGGTATGCAACAACTTGGCATGATACATGGTATGGGCATAGTGAACATGGCGAGCTAAATCCATATGTAATAGCAGTGACTCGGATAAGGGTGAGGGGGTGAGAAGAGGAAATGGGGAAGTAAGTAGGGAGTCGGTCAGTCGTAAAGAAGGCAGATTTTGACATAAAGGATTGATGAGGCGGGAGGGGGGAGGGAGGGAGAGAGTAGTGAGGGGATTGGTGTAATAGAAGGTGGAGAGGGGTATACAAGATAAAGGGGACAGGGAGGAAACAAGGTAGGAAGAGGAAGGGAGGGACTGGGGTCAGGATGTAGGAGAAGAGCACTAGTTGGAGAGCATTTAACAGCAGTTACATATAGTTTTAAGCTTTTAGGGTTTTAAGAGTTTGAATGCAAGTTGGCCAATAGGCTGCATTACAAATACCTCATTTTATGAAGTTTTCAAGCCATTTAAGCAAAAATTGTGTGGCTTTGGGGAAATTAATCGGTTGATTTCTAAGTGCACCTATGTTGGCCAACATATGGCAGCTATATCAGGCATAGCAACATGGAATTTAACAGCAGATAAGGACTGCTTGGCCTGCCCAGTCTGCCCATTTTTCCCTGCCGATCCTACCCTGTTACTGCAGGCCCTACTTGATCTCTGCCCCCCTGCGCCACCTAAGATTCTCTTGTGTCTATCCCATGCATGCTCGAAGCTCACAACTGTTTTCATCCCCATAACCTCTGCTGGGAGACTGTTCCAAGAATCCACCACTCTTTCAGTGAAGAAGTACTTCCTTACATCTCTCCTACATTTCCTCCTCCCAACTTAATTGCATGTCCCGTTTTTGTGTGTGCATCTTTTCCTCTAACAAATACTCCCTTCCTGTACCTTATTTAACCCTCTGAGGTATTTATACGTCTCTGTCATGTTCCACCTCTCCCTTTTGTCTTCCAGGGTGTGTATATATATTGAGGTCCTTTAGTCTCTCCTTGTAGGGCTTCTGATGCAGCCCCAGCACCATTTTAGTTGCCCTCCTTTTGACCACCTCCACCCTGTCTGTATCCTTCCTGAGGTGTGGTCTCTAGAACTGGACACAGTACTCCAGGTGGGATCTCACCAGCGGACTTTCTATGCAGTGACAACACCACCTCCCTCTTTCAGCTGGCGCTACACCTCTCTATGTACCCCAGTATTCCTCTGGCCCTACCCACTGCCTTGTAACACGGTCTCACCACCTTGAGGTCATCAGATATGATTGCCTTCAGGTCCCTTTCCTGTTTTGTGACCATCAGTACCTCTTCTCCCATTTTGTACTCGCCTCTGGTTTTCTGTGCTCTAGGTGAATGATTTTGCACTTTTTCGCATTGAAGCCCCGCTGCCATGCCCTTGACCACTCCTCCAGTTCCCTCGGGTCTCTACACATTTTTTTCCACACACACACCCGTGAGTGTCCACCCTATTGCAGATTTTAGTGTCCTCTGCAAAGAGGCATACCTTCCCTTCCAGTTCGTCCACAGTGTCACTTATAAAGAGATTAAAGTAGATTGATATTAGTACTGAGCCCTGAGGTGCCCTGATGGTCGCCCTTCCCTCCCTTCCCTGGAATGAACTCTGTTTGCACCACCCTCTGTTGCCTGGCCACTAACCAATTTCTTACCTATGTAGTTCTGCTTAAAGTTGAGCCAGTCCAAATTAATTCATGGGCATTTGCATATGCTTCCCATGATGCATTGCATTATTGGGGTATGTGCAGTTTGTAATTACTTACCTAGTTTACTAACTTAATACACACCCCTAAGCTGCCCAGTTTCCTTATGAGTCTGCTATGTGGTACGATGTTGAATGCCTTACTAAAATCTAAGTAGGCCACATCCACTGCTCCACCCTGGTCTATTTCCCTGGTCACATAGTCAAAGAAATTTGTCTGACTTGACCTCCCCCTCTGTGAATCTGTGCTGCCTCGGGTCCTGTAACCCACTGGATTCAAGGTACACCCCAGTCTTTCCTTTTAGCAGAAACTCCATTAACTTCCCCACCACTGTTGTCAGACTGACTGGCCTGTTGTTGCTGGCCTCCTCCCAGTTACCACTTTTATGATGCAGGACTATAGCTGCCCTCCTCTGGAACCACTCCTTTTCCAGTGAGTTGTGGAGTAGGGCTCTCAGAGGTGCAGCCAGTACCTCCCTGAGCTCCCTCAGTACGTTTTGGATGTACCCCATCTGGCCCCATAGCTTTGTCCACTTAGATTTGCAAGTCCCTTAGGGACTCTGTCCTCTGTAAATGGACTTGTGTCTGCCTCCCTCCCCACTGTACTCCTGTTGCTTTTATGTGGCCCATCCCCTTTCTCTGTGAAGACTGAACAAAGTATTTGTTCAGGATATGTGCCTTTTCATTATCCCCCTTTGCACAGTCTCCCCTACCCTTCTTAACTTCATAATCCCTCCTCTCATCTTCCTTTTTTCACTTATGTACCTAAAAAAGGTTTTGTCCTCTTTGGTTACCCCTTTGGCTATTCTTTCCTCAGTTTGAGCATTGGCACTCCTCACCACTTTCCCTGCTTCCATGTGCTTCTCCTGATGCACCGTCCTATCCTCTTCCTTTCCCTCTGCATCTTTCTACCTCCTGAAAGCTATCTTTTTAGTCTTTACCTTTTCAGCCACATCCTTTGAGAACCATGGTGGTCTGTTTTCTGCTTTTGTTTACTTCTTTTGCACAGGGTTTGTTGCCTTGACTATGCCTTCCCTTAACTTAGCCCACTGTTCCTTCACCCCACTTCTGATAGGTCATCTCTGAGGCATTCACCTATTTGTGTTTTTAATTATTTATTGTTTTAAATCTGCCCTCCTGCAGTCCAGGACTCTCATCCTTGTGTGGTTTGCTTCCGCTGCCATCCTTATGTTGAACCACACTCCGTGATGAGTGCTGGTACCTTGCTGGCCTCTGCCTTGACATTGGCAATTCTGTCCTTGTTTGTGAGCACCATGTCCAGTATGTCCCATCACAAGTTGGTTCCCTGACTAACTGCTTGAGAAACATCCCCTGCAAGGAGTCTAGGATATCCCTGCTTGTAGCTGAAGCTGCTGCTAGGAGGCTCCAATCTACATCTGGCAGATTGAAGTCCCCCCACCAGCAGCACCACCCCTTTTTTGCTAATGGCTTCCACAATTTCTCCCCCTATGCTGGAGGTCTGTAGATCATGCCAGTGTAAACAGTGGCTCCGGTTCCAATCTCCAGGGTGACCCACACTACCATCAGCCCTCCATCCCCTCCCCTGGATTCCCTGTGTCTCTGTCACCTTGATCCATCCTTCCTTCTATTACATGCTGAACCACTGTCAGCAGTTCAATACCTGAGGTACCCAGGGGCTATGTGAGTGGGAGGGAGCGTCTGTAAAGCATAAGGGGTATATCCGTGTACTAGGTGGAGGGAAAATAGCGGCCTTCAGTGCAGTAGGACCATCCAGTAACTGCTGTTTTTGTGTGGGATTTGGAGGGTGGAAAGCTGTTGGCTTGCTGGGCTTGACTAACTGAGGTGGAGTAACTATGTTTGATGGGCATGGGCCACATTTAAATGTGGGTGCAATAAGAACATTTTCCACGTACAGGTTATGTGATTTGGAAATTAAGGTTGTGTTTACTGCTAAGACATTTCTCATTTTTGTCTACATTAGCACTGTGCATGCCAGTTGGGGGATTCTGTTGCATTAAAGCAGGGTCTGTGGGAGTTGTAACCATAGTGGGGAGAGGTGAGTAGGCACAACATCCTACTGCACTGCACTGATAAACTACCTAACCCACTTAAGTATTTCTGTGGGTGGAGGTGTTGCACTTTTTTTTTTTTTGGTACACCCCCCCTCACTGCTGAGTGGTAAAAGAACCCAGGAGCCATGCAAGTATCTTTACAGCAGCCTAGTGACAGTGTGAGGTGGAGACGCCACCTCCCCTACGTCAGTTGTGAGGGGTGTCTGCCCTACGGGGCCTTACATAAAACAGTTCAGATATTACTTGGCATCAAAGTTGAACTCTGGAAGTACAATATACATTGCATTGCAGAACCATAAATTAGTTTGAGCAAACGCAAAAGGAAATAAAGTGCTGCTTAAGTTTGGAAATTATGAACATTGGGCAGAGGGCAGACTGTTCCAGACTTCTGGGCAAACTGCCATTACTTTTCAGCTACCCGATTTCTTTTTCCTCTTAGGGTGTACAGCCTCTTATCTACAGCGGAGTCGGCCACAATGCAACAGAGTAACTTGCATTAAATGACATGTCACAAAATACCGCAGTAAACAAACATTTGTCCATGCCAAATGTTTGCTTGCTGGTATTAGCATTGGAAGTGCAGGAATTAGACAGATGCAGAATAGGAATAGCAGTGAAGTATTGACGTGACACCAACCCCACCCTGCAGAGATGGACAGGCATTGGGGTGTGTCTTTAAGTTGTTGCCCATAACGCTCATGCCATTTCACCTCACCCTACCCTGCAGACACTGACAAGTGTTGAGGTGTGCCTTGGGGTGTTTGGCTTTACCGTCCCCCCATTCCATAAGGAAATACGCTGAAATAGGTGCAGTATAGGAGAATGGGGTGAACTTTTGGGGCTGAAGTGTCCAAGGCACAACTCGATGCCTGTCACTAGCTGCAGGGTGGGGGTGGAATGGCGTGAGCATTACTGTCGACAATCCCAAGTCACACACCTGATGCCTGTCAGTCCCTGCGGGCATTATGGTTGGAAACCCTAACGCCCTGGGCATTTCTTGGTATTTTCATTCCAAGTTTTCAACATGGGCTTTTTGTGACCCCGTCACGTGAACAGTGACATTATCTGTTCGTTAGCCGAAAGGTGATTTTGCACAGCGACTGTGCCATTTGGCGCCACAGGTGCAAAAACACATTTTGAACAGGATGTAAAAAATGACAGCTGTACTGTACATGAGGACGTGTTTATTTATGTGTGTGTGTGTGTGTGTAATGTTGAAAATCTGGAGTGAAAATATAAAACAATTGGTAGAGTTACAAGCGTAGAAACTGTGCAACACACACACACCCATAATGCAATTATTTTGGGGAATTTTTATACCAGATTTTCAACATAGGCATTTTAGGACCTCTGCTCATGAACAGTGGCACTTTGATTCTTAATCTGTCCCGAACGTTGATTTTGCACAGCGACTGCACCCATTGTGCACCAGATGTGCGAAACCACATTTCGGGCAGGATGTGAAAAATGACAGCTGTACCATTCATAAAGAGGTGTGCAAAAATGGCAATGTTGAAAATCTGGACTGAAAATAATAAAAATTCTCAAGTTACGGATGTGCGTGGAAACTGCGCAATGCACACTCATAACATAGTCATTTTGTGGAATTTTACTAACATACTAAAATGCCAGCAGAATAGGCCTAACGGTCTTTCGTGTCTGCTTGTTTGGTCAGCCCCTACCCTGGGAGCTGACCTTACTGCCCCTTCGCTCTCTCTGGCTTTTCCCTTCCCAGTCCCGGATATTCCTGCTGCACAGGACTTTGCTTCCAGAACCCTTCCTCTGTACCTGTCCCACCCCCTCTTGAACCCCACCACCATCTCTGCCTCCACCAGCCCCCTGGGCAGTGCATTCCATGGCTCCACTACCCTCTCAGTGAAGTAGCACCTCCTCCTCCTCTCTCCCCTGAATTCCCCCCCCCCAGCTTCCACCCATGCCTCTAGTTGCCCCCCTTTCCTTCAGAGCACCCTGACTGCTCCTCCCCTATTTAAACCCTTCATGTACCTGAAGACCTCTGTCATGTCCCTGCTGGTCCCCCCCTCTCTTCCAATGTGTACATATTTAGCTCTTCAAGCCTCTCCCCATAGGTCCTGTCTCCCAGGCCCCAGATCATTTTGGTTGCCCTACTCTGGACCCTCTCCAGGAGTTTAATAACCCTCTATAAGTGTGGCCTCCAAAACTGCACGCAGTACTCTGTGCGGCCTCACCCAGCAGTTATACAGAGGGAGTATCACTACCCTCCTTCTGGAGGTGATCCCTCTAGCAATGCATCCCAGCATCCTGTTGGCCTTGGCCGCTGCCCTTCTACAAGTCTCAGAGGTCTTCATCTTGACATCCACCACCACCACCCCACCCCCAGGTCCCTCTCAGCCATTGAGACTTGTAGCATCCCCGGTGTACACTTGACCCGGGTTTCTGGCTCCCAGGTGCAGTACCTTGCATTTCCCTGCATTGAACCTCAGCTTCCACTTTCTAGACCACCTTTCCAGAGCCTCCAGGTCCCTCTGTAGGGCCACCCCGCCATCTACCACCACCCCCAGTTTTGAGTCATCCGCAAAGAGACTCCTCTCACTTCTGATACCCTTCCTTATGTCAGAGACATGGGTGTTGAACAGGAGGGGCCCAAGGACTGATCCCTGAGGGACCCCACTAAAGACCCTCCTTGGGGATGAGACTGTCCCACCAACCACGACCCTCTGGGTCTGATCCTGGAGCCAGTTGCCTATCTATCTGATCATCTGGTTCCCCACCCCCATTCCTCCCAGCTTATTCAACAGGCCCCTGTGAGAAACAGACGCCTTGCTGAAGTCAAGATAGAGGACGTCCAGCAGTCTACCCAGGTCCAAGGCACTAGTCACCCAGTCATAGAATTCCACAAGGTTTGTCTGACACGATTTCCTCGGGACGAAGCCATGCTGTCTATCATCCAGGCACCCCGACTTTTCCAGGTTCTCCCCCAAGCCTCTCCTTGGCAATGCCCTCCATCACCTTGCCCACCACTGATGTCAGGCTGACAGGCCCGTAGTTCCCTGCCACCTCCCTTGATTTCTCCCCCTGTGGATAGGCACTATATGTGCCACCTTCCAGTCCTGGGGCACCCACACTGTCCTCACCAGGACATCCATAATTTCCTTCAGCACTCTGGGATGTAATTTATCCGACCCCAGTGCTTTCTCTGTCTTAAGGGACCTGAGGGCTTCCCTCACTCTCTCTGCCATGATTTCCACCTCCGCTACCTCGTCCGCCTGCTTTGCCTCCCCCTCTCCTGCCAGTGCTGGCCCCCACTCCTCAGACCTGCCGATCGGCAAGGGTCACCCCCCTCCTCAGTTTCACCATTTCCTCCCATGTATGATGCAGCCCCCCCATTTTCCTTGGTGAAAACTGAGGCAAAGTATTCATTTAGTACCTCAGCCTGCTCCCCTGGGTCTTGTGGCCATCCCTCCCCTGTTTTAATCCTGCTAATCTGCCCCTTCACCCTTCATTTTTCCCCAATGTATCAAAAGAACCCCTTGTTCCCTCTCCTAATTTCTCTGGCCAGATTCTGCTTCTTCCTTGCCTTAGCTGCCCTCACCACTCTAGTGGCCCTTCTGGCCATCAGCTTGTACTCCACTCGATCCCTTTCACTTCTTGAGCCCTTGAAAAGCCTATAAGCCGCTTTCTTTCCCCTCACCACCTCCTGAACACCCCTGGTCTACCAGCAGGGTTTACGGGCCCTTCTGCATTTTCATCTTACTCTTGCAGTGGTGCTGGTAGCATCCTGCACCCCCCCAACCCTGATGATTTCCCAAGTACTGTCAGCATCCATGTCTGGCCCAATCCCATCCAAATGCTTCTTAAGGATCCTTCCCATTTCCTTGAAATCTGCCCCCCCTGAAGTCAGTTACCTCCGTCTTTGTGCAGCCTTCTACCCCTCCTAGGTCCAGGCAGAACCAGACCATGGCATGGTTGCTCCCCACCAATGGGTCCCTTACCTCCAGGCCCCCAATCTGGTCACTGTCTGCCAGGATCTTATCCAGTATCCGTGCCTCCCTGGTCCGTTCCCCCACCTGCTGAGTTAGGATCGCGTCCTGAAAGACATCCAACAACCTCTGTTCGCTGGCCATTGAGGATGTCCTAGTCTCCCAGTCCGTTCCTGGCATGTTTAAGTCCCTCAACACCATCACCCTTCCCCTGCCCAATCTGCAGTGTCTCCCCAATATTTGCCACCAGACTCTCCTTCAGCTCCTCCGCCAGCGCAGGGATCTATACACCACTCCTATTTTTACTCTCTTGGCCCCGCTCCTTGTTATCAAGGTGCCCCAAATCGCCTCCACAGTTCCCTCTGCTTCCTCTACTCCTATGCCAATGCAGTTTTTGACTATTATTGCTACCCCTCCTCTCCTTCCCTGCCCCCGTCCTTCCTGAACATGGTGCAACCCTCCAGGTTCAGGTCCCAGTCATGCCCTGTGGTGGCCCAGGTCTCAGTGACTGCTGCCACATCCACCTGTCCCTCAGTTAGCATCACCTGGAGCTCAGGCATTTTATTGCCCAAGCTCCTGGCATTTAGCAGGACTACCTTCCACCCTTTCTGTATACTTCCATTTCCCCTGCTCGTGTTCCCTTAGGGATTCCGTCTTCCCCTGGTAAGCATCTTACCAGCTGGCCTTTTTCCACATTCCTCCAACACCCCAGGGGGGGGTGGAGACAGAGTCCCTCCTTTATCGGACCCCCCCCCAACAGCCTTTTCTCCCGTCCCTTCCCCCTTCACAAGTTTAAACCCCACCTTTCACCAACGAACCCTCTATTTTCAACTTAGGATTTCTCCTCCTCCAAACTGAGATGGACCCTATCTCTAGCATACAGCCGCTTATCCGCCCAGGTCTCCCCTCAATTCCCCATCAACCCATACCCTCTGGCCCCACACCACTCCCTAAGCCACTGGTTTATCTCCCTGATCTTCCTTTTGTGTTCCCCACTAGCCCTTGGCACTGGCAGGATTTCCGAGAAGGAAATCGCGCATCCTATGTCATGACAGATCCTGGCAAGCTCCCTGAACCTTGACTGTATCTCTAGCTCACTATTACCCTCAATGTCATTGGTACCCAGCAGGAATAGTATGTCCAGGGAACCTCCACAATCCTTTGTCAGCTGATGTACCTCATGCTTGTCCCTGTGCACCGTTAGTCCAGGGAAGCATTTTCTTCTAACCGGGCAGGCCTCCCCTTCCCATTTGATACCCCGATCATGGAATCACCCAACAGGAGCACTCTCACCACCCCTTTTCCTCCATTTCCCCATGTCCCTCATCCTTTCTCTGGCTCCCCCAGCTGGCTTCCTGCCCCCCATCTGGGTGCCCCCTGCCGCCCCCTCCGTATTTACCATGGCCACCCTTCCCCTCCGATCCTATGCCTCTCCTTCTCCTGAGTATCCTTTTGTACCCGCTATTCTCCCCATCACTGCTCTCAACTGGTCCTCTCCCCCCATCAGCTAAAGTTGCCTGGCTCGTCCCCCCTACCTTCCCATCTCCATTCAGCCCCTCCTTGCCTTTCGTGCTCCCCTGGCATAAACCTTCAGCTGCTTTTACTGTATCCTTGTATTTCTGGTCCCTCTCCTTGCCCTTTGCTCCCAACTGGCCCTTCTCTTTGCACTTTCCTCCCTCTACCCCCTCCTCCTCCTGCTCTGATCCCCCACTCCCCCCATTTTCCTGCATTCCAAGTTCCCACCTGTTCTTCTTGCTATCCGGCCCCTGCCTCCTGCGCCCCACTTCCTTTCCATCTCTAACCGCCCCTGTCATGGCTACATCACCCCCCTCCTCCTCAAGCAGAAGAAGAGAATTGAAGTGGTTACTGAGCATAAAGTCCGATCCACCTCTCCCCCTTGCTTCCTTCTGTCCAGCCCCAGCCATCTGCCTACTTTCCTGAGAATGTCCTCCCTTTGGCTTTCCTCTGTGTGGGTCCCCAGATACCTGCCTGCTTCCTTGGTAGTGTACTCCTTTTGGGCCCCCTCTGTCAGGGTCCCTATGTGACCCCAGAGTACTCTCCTGCACTCCTTTCCCTATGCCCCCACCCCTAGTGCTTGGTGCAACCCCATGGGAGAGCCCCTGCCCTGTTCCCCAACCATACCTCCCCCCTCCCTCTAGCTGTCTCCTAAACCCCTCAACCTCCTCCCTAAGCTGTGCCAGCTGGTAGCACACTGGGCAACCACCGAACTTCCAAGCCCAGTCCAGTATCATGGCTGGCTCACACCCTGTGCACCCCACCACCTTCCCAAAGATGCCGGCCCTAATGACGTGTGGTCCCATCCCCCTTCAAGTAGGATTCCTTTCGATGAACCACCAGGTTCCCCACTAGTCCAAGATATACCCCTACCCACTAATCACGTCACCCACTAATCCCAGATACAGTCCAACAGTAAACAGGTACCCCCGTTACTAGGTGCAGTACTACACAGTAAAGTTATAGGGGAAGTGTACAACTCTCCTCTCTGCCAGCCCTTAAACCCAACCCCCAGTGGCTAGAACTACATGAGCTGCACCTGAAGTCTTTTCCTCCAATTGCAGGGCAGGTGTTCCCCTTTAAAGGAGCCGAGCTCAGGGGAAGGAGGCATTGGGCCCTACACCCGACCCCCCATGAGAGTGCATCAGCCCTGTGTCTGCCCCTTACTGCACCTTCAAGCGTTCCCGCTCCACCGAAGATCATTGCGCTGGGGTGGGGTGTGTGTGTGTGGGGAGGTGGGGTGTGCAGAGGGTGAGTGTGGGTTGGGAGAGGGGGCCACCGCAGACAATGAGGGTCACCAAATTTTCAACAAAGGCATTTTGGGACCTCCACTCATGGACAGTGTCACTGTGATTTTCTTACTCTGTCCCAAACATTGATTTCCCACAGTGACCATGCCATTGTGCGCAGGATGTGCGAAAACAGATTTCGGGCAAGATGTGAAAAATGACAGCTGTACTGTTCATAAGGAGGTGTGGAAAATATTAAAAATCCTCGAAGTTATGAGCGTGTGTGGAAACTACACAATGCATGCTTGTAATGTAACACAGTAATTTTTTGGAATTTTTCCACCCAATTTGCAACATAGGCTTTTTGGGAGCCCAACTTATGAAACATAGAAACATAGACTTTGATGGCAGATAAGGACCACTTGGCCCACCCAGTCTGCCCATTTCCCTACCTACTGGATAAGCTGCAGATTCTAGTTAACCAACAGCCTACTTCCTGCAACCCCCGGCCCCCCACTATAATTGCCTTGTGTCTGTCCCATGCATGTTTGAATTCCCCCACTGTTTTAGATCCAACGACCTCCTCAGGAAGGCTGTTCCATGTATCCACCACTCTCTCCATTGGAAAAAAAAATTCCTCACATTACCCCTGAGCCGTCCCCCCTCTATCTTTAAATTGTGCCCCCTTGTTCTTACACATCTCTTTTTCTGAAAGATGCTATCCTCCTGGACTTTGTTGATTCCCTTGAGGTACTTGAACGTTTCTGTCATGTCTCCCCTGTCCCTCCTTTCATCAAGACTATACATATTAAGCTCTCTGTCTCTCTTCATATGGTTTCTGCTGCAGACCCTGCATCATTTTAGTTGCCCTCCTCTGGACTGCTTCCACCCTGTCTATGTCCTTGCGTAGATGAGGTCTCCAAAACTGCACACAGTACTCCAGATGGGGTCTCACCAACTGTCTGTACAGAGGGATAACCACTTCCCTTTTTCTACTTGTGATGCCCCTTCCTGTGCATCCCAGTATCCCCCTGGCTCTCCTTATCGACTTTTTACATTGCTTACCCACCTTTAGGTCATCTGATATGACTACCCCCAGGTCCCTTTCCATTTTTGTTGTTGTTAGTACCTCCCCTGCTATTGTGTACTCTTCTCCTGGGTTTTTGTTTCCCAGGTGCATTACTGTGCACTTCTTTGTATTGAATCTAAGTTGCCATATGCCTGACCATTCCTCCAACCTTGCCAAGTCCCTTCTCATCTTTTCTCCCCCCCCTTGTGTATCAACTCTGTTACAGATCTTTGTGTCATCTGCAAAGAGGCATACCTTTCGCTCCAGACCCTCTGCAATGTCACCTATAAAGATGTTTAAAGAGGACTGGACCCAGTACTGAGCCCTGAGGCACTCCACTAGTAACCCCCCTTTCTTTGGAATGTGTTCCATTCACTATTACCTTCTGTATCCCTGTTGTGCAGCCAGTTTGCTACCCAGGCTACCACCATGGGACCCACTCCTAGGCTGGCTAACTTGATTATTAATCTTTTGTGCGGGACTGTGTCAAATGCCTTGCTAAAGTCTAGGTAGACCATATCCACAGCCCCTCCCTGGTCTATTACTTTGGTCACCCAGTCAAAGAAATCAATTAGATTCGTCTGACATGACCTTCCTGCTGTAAATCCATGCTGCTTTGGGTCCTGTGCCCCGTTGGCCTCTAGGTACTCAATAATTCTTTCTTTCAGAAGTGATTCCATCATTTTCCCTACCACTGAGGTCAAACTTACAGGTCTGTAGTTTCCTGCTTCTGCCTTGCTCCCACTTTTGTGAAGGGGAATCACATCTGCCCTCCTCCAGTCCTCTGGTACCGCCCCATCCTGCCATGATCTGTTTAAAAAAGCGTGGTCAGTGATGTCACTAGGTCCTCCCTTAGTTCTTTTAGGATTCAGGGGTGAATCCTGTCAGGCCCTACTGCTTTGTCCACCTTGAGTTTTAGGAGTTCTTTCAGGACTTTCTTCTGTGAATGGACTGGTGTCAACCCCCCCTACCCAGAGTGCTTCTATTGTCTGGTTTAGGTAACTCCTCCTCATCTTAATTTGTGAATACTGAGTAAAAGTATTCATTCAGTATCTCTGCCTTTTCACCGTCTCCCTCTGCCCACCTCCCCTCTCCTTTATTAATCTTCACTAACCCTCCCTTTACCTTTCTATGCTCCCTAATGTACCTATAAAAGGTTTTATCCCCCTTCTTAACTGAGTTGGCTATTTTTTTCCTCGGTTTGGACCTTTGCTAGTCTGACTGCCTTCCCCACTTCTTTCTGCTTTAATTGATACAGTTCCCTGTCATGCTCCTTCTGTGATTCCTTATACTTTTTGAGTCCAGCCTTTTTCTCCTTAACCTTCCCTGCCACCTCTTTTGAGAACCATAGTGGTTTTTTACTCCGCTTTGTTTTCTTTGTTTCACACAAATGCTTGTTGCCTCTATGATGGCAGATTTGATTTTTCTCCATTGTTCTTCCACCCCTCCTTTTTGGTCATTTGCTAGTGCATTTTTCAGGTATTCACCCATTTTGCCAAAGTCAGCTCTTCTAAAGTCCAGTATGCTTGTTTTTTGTATGGCTTATCTCCATGGTTGTGCTCATTGTGAAGCACACTGTGCAGTGGTCGCTTGTTCCCAGATGTCTGCTGACTTCTAAATTTGTGATCCTCTCTCCATTTTGAGAGTACCAGGTCTAGTATTGCTCCCTCCCGAGTGGGTTCCAGCACTAGCTGTCTAAGGCCTGCCCCCTGCAGGGCATCGAGAATGACCCTGCTCTTGGATGTGGCTGCAGTACAAGTTATCCAGTTAACATCTTGCATATTCAGGTCCCCCATCAACAGTATCTCCCCTTTTTTCAGCCATTTTGAGAATGTCCTCTATCATTTTGTTGTCCATTTCCTCCCCTTGAGACGGTGGTCTGTATACAACCCTGATGCAGATTGTGATGCCATTCCCTGTCTCCAAGGTGACCCAGAGTGCCTCTTGTCCTCCCCTTTACTTTTTAGTTTTGTAGCTTTGATCCCTTCCCTTATGTATAGAGCTACTCCACCTCCTTTTTTACCTTCCCTGTCCTTTCTGTAGATTGTGTACCCTGGTATGTTGACATCCCAGTCATGGTTCTCAGGAATGCACTATTTTTAAGCGAAAAAGATGTTCCAGGACTAGAGGGCATGGGATGAAGTTGGAGGGAGGACGATTCAGAGGAAACGTGAGGAAGAATTTCTTCACAGAACGGGTGGTGGACAAGTGGAACACCCTGCCAGAGGAAGTGGTGGGGGCTGAAACAATCACGGGATTTAAGAATGCATGGGTTAGACATAAAGGAATTCTGGAGGTCAGGGGTAAGGGGCAACAGACTTCCTGGAAAACATAAACTGAACTTACAAACTTAAATGGGCAGACTGGGTGGGCCATAGGCCCTTATCTGCCGACACTGTCTATGTATCTATGTATCTGTGTATCTGTGACTGCCACAATATCCAATTGTTCATCTTCCATCAGGGCTACTAGCTCAGGAAGCTTGTTTCCCAGACTACGGGCATTGGTACTCATTGCCCTCCATTTAATGTTGGCTTTATCCTTTCCCCCCCATCCCTGCTCTTATTGTCCTTGTCTATTTTTCCATTTACCCTTGTCCTGCCCTGTGTTGAGCTCTGTACCTCAGTGTTTACCTTACTACCTGCCATGTTTTGTGGGGGGAGGCTTGAAATTTCCTGCCTTTTATCAGAGCCTCCCCCCTTGGCTAGTTTAAAAGCTTGCCAAGGAAGCATTTAAACCTATCACCTAGGAGCTTGGTTCCCTTCATGGACAGATGCAGACCATCATGCCAGTATAGACCTTTATCTCTCCAGGTGGCCCCCCCAGTCCCCAATGAAGCCAAAGCCCTGTGCCCTGCACCAGTTTTGCAACTATTCATTAAACTGCATGGTGTGCAGTACCCTAGCCTCACTCCTGCCATGGACTGGTAGCACCTCTGAGAAGGTTACCGTGCTTGCTACCCATCTGAGGCCCCTCCCCAACTCCACAGATTCATTCTGCACTGCATTGATCCCATGCCTAGCTAGGTCATTTGTCCCAAGGTGGACTATATCTGACAGTGATACTATCATTTCGTTTCTTGGTCCCAAAAGGCGATTCCATGCAGTGACTGCAAAATCATTTTCGGGACCGAATAATGACATGACAGTGACTGAATTCATGAGGTGGGTCCCAAGAACCCCATGTTGAAAATTTGGTGCTAAAAGTCGCAAAAATGGCCAAGATATCACCTAAGTTGGAAAAAAAAAAAAAAAAAAAATGTATGCCATTGTATAGCTTACTGGCATTTCTTCAGTTTGCGGTCGGCTTTGAAGAGTGCAGACGTGTTCCCGCTCACTGAAGATCATCGCACTGGGGTGAGGGGAGTGGGAGGTGGGGTGTGCTGAGGGTGGTTGCGGTTGGGGAGGGCCACCACAGACAATGAGGGACTGTTTGTTCTTTACAGGTAGGGAAAAAAGAAAACACATGTTGAGGAAGGTTTCTTAATTACAGAGACATTTGGCATGCGGGGTGGGCTCCCCGCCACCTGGTATTTTTTTTTTTTTTTTTGTGGGACTGGCGCTGATGGGGCTTGGGCACCCCGTCAGCAAAAAATAAATCTTGACCAGCCGGAGGGAGGGAGTGGGGAGGACAGCGGGAGAGATTTCTTTTGTTGCTGGAGGGTGAGTTGGGGAGCGAGTGGGGAGGACAGCACCAGAGGGAGGAAGCGGGAGGGATTTCATTGGCAGCAACGTGCAGGAGGGCCGGAGAAATTACATGACGTCAATATGTTAAATACACATACATTGCCAGTGCTGATTGCGGTGGTGGTTTTCTTTGAACTGAAGACCACTGCAGCCGAACTGCTGTGATAGACAGCTTGCGCATCCATTGGTGTGGTACGGTCGTGCTTACTAAACGGAGCACTGCATTGGACAGGAGGGTCACACACTTTCAGAAAGTCATACGATCGCAATATGTTCCTTGTGCATGCATGCAAGCAAACCTAATAAAAATACCTTAATTGCTATTGAATTACAGTGTTTCCTGCAGCATTTTGTGATATACTGCAGCATTACTGTGTTCACCCTGGCTGGCGCCACTGTAGTTCTGATTGTAACAGGTGGACTGGGTTAGTGGCCGGGGAAAACTAATGTGATCAGCAGGGAGTTTATCATCCCAATAATAGGCACATATGAGGTCAGTATGACCTGCAGATCTGAAGTCCAAACTAGCGCAACTCTGGTGTAAATACATTATGCAATGGTGATTGAAAAGGGGTGAAAAATCTGATGTATTGTAGAAAGTGGTGAGCTGCACAATAATGGAAGTTTTCAAGTATTTCGAGGAGTACAGGTAATGGGGCGACTGGACAGTAGTGAAGATTATCAGCAGCACCCTTATGAAGTGGAAGGACTTGAGCCCTCTTCCACATAGCAGGAATGGGAACAGTAGACAGTGAACAGTTAAAAATGTGCATCTACTACTTAGCAATAGCAGGAGCACCTAGAGACAGAAACCTAGATGGATGATAGTTTATCACAAAGCTAGCAGTGGGTTTAGTAGCAACCAGTTCTTTGAAATGTAGAATTTGATGTCAGATAAGGACGGCTTTGCCTACCCAGTCATTTTTCCCTACCTACACTGTCACTGCAGACCCTACTTAATCTCTGGCTCATTCTCTCCCCACCTTCCTAACTTTATGTTTATTGTTTTTGTTTGAAAACAGATGGCTAAGAACAGAGAGCATGTATTCAGTGAATACTCTAAGAGCAATGGCAGATAATGTAAATGGTGTCATACAGATTAAAAGAAATAAAAGTTCATAAGATGGAGCCCTCAAGCTTCTGTGGAATTCAAGTAATACAAGATACGGTATGTCGCTAATGGTGAAGATCCACACATGGGCCACCAAAGTAAATAGGACATTATGTCATTGGCTAAAAAACTAAGCAATAAAAAAAAAAAAAAAAAAAAAATTAAAAAGAAACAGCGGGGGACAAAATAAGCACTGTCCTTGGACATCGTATATGAGGGCATACATAAAATGGTAGAGTAACACTGTAAACAGCTATAATTATATCTAAAATGTAATTTGATAAAAGAATAGAAAGTGTTGAAAGAAAAGAAGCAAGAAGTCAGAGGAGTCTGTGTGTGTGTGTGTGTGTGTCACTCCCTTGCGGCACAGTCTGGGTAATGACCCATTTGGTATAGTGCCCATTTCCTCCAGTGGAGCTCAAAATGAGGTAATTTGTCCAAGTTAACTGTAGGTTATACGTTCCATATTCTAGATATCAATCGTTATCGTTTGCCACCCTTCCAGTGTTGGAACTGCGGTGGTGTGCCAAAGTTGTGTGATCACTTTTTTTTGCAGCAATGGCCGATATTAGCAACAAACAAAGGCTCATGCAGTCTAGCCTGGGTTCTTCTGGCGGGATGGCTAGTAATAGTAAGGAGAGTGCAATAGACCCTAGACAATCAAATGTGTAGCTTCCAGTTCTCATATGACAGCTTGCCAAAATGCTTGAATAAAGGGACAAGCCCAAAAGATGAGTAATGGTCACTGAAGTCTGGCCACATCCTCTCCCACCTTCCTTTCAACTAAGATTCTCTCATGCCTATCCCATATGCTTTTGAACCCCACCACTGTTTTCGCCCCCACAGCCTTCACTGGAATACTGTTCCATGCATCTACCACTCTTTCTGTGAAGAAGTACTTGCATCTCTCCTAATCTACCCCATCCAGCTTCACCGCTGTCCCCTTGTTCTTGAGCATCTTTTTTTTTCTTTTTCTGAAAAATACTCCCTTTCTGTACCTTGTGTACTCCTGTGAGGTATTTAAAGGTCGCCATCATATCCCCTCTCTTCCAAGGTGTACATATTGAGGTCCCTTAGTCTCTTTGTCTGATGCAGCCCATGCACCATTTCAGTTGCCCTGCTCTGGACAGCTGCCTCTCTGTGGTCTCCAGAACTGGACAAAGTACTCTGTGTGGTCTCACCAGCAATTTTATACAGAGGCAACACCTCACCCCTCGTTCTGCTGACAATAACCCTCCATGTACACTCCAGCATCCCACTAGCCTCCCAGCTGCCTTGTCTCACTGCCTGGTCACCTTTAGTTAATCAGATATGATTAACCCCAGGTCTTTTTCCTGTCTGGTGGTCTTCACTATTAATCTCTACCCATTTTGTACTCTGCCCCTGGGTTTCTGCACCCTGAGTGCATGATTTTGCATCTTTTTTCCATTGAAACCCAGCTGCCATACCCTTTACCACTCCTTGAGTTTTCTCCGGTATCTGCACCTTGTTTCCACCCCCTTCCCCGGAGTGTCCACCCTATTGCAGATTTTGATGTCATCCACAAAGAGGCAGATCTTCCCTTCTAGTTCCTCTGCAGTGTTACTTATAAAGACATTAAAGAGGAAGAGTCCCAGTACTGATTTCTGAGGTACTCCACTGGTTACCCTCCCTTCTCCGCAGTGAACTTTGTTTACCACCACCGTCTGTCACCTATCCCCTAACCAATTTCTTACCCAGTTTACCACCTTTGGACCCACCCCATAGCTGCTCAACTTCCTTATGAGTCTCCTTTGTGGAACGGTGGTGAAAGTCTTGCTGAAATCTAGGTAGGCCACTGCTGCACCCTGTTCTAATTCCTTGGTTACCCAGTCAAAGAATTCTATCAGATTTTTTTTTTTGACGTGACCTCTCTCTCTAGTGAATCCATGCTGCCTTGGGTCTTGTAATCCATTAGATTCAAGATATTCCACGATTCTTTCCTACAACAGTGATTCCATTAACTTTCCCACCACCAGTGTCAGGCTGACTGGCCTGTAGTTGCCAGCCTCCTCCCTGCTACCACTTTTGTCAACTGGGATTACATCTGCACTCCTGCAGTCCTCTGCAACCACTCCTGTTTCCAGTGAGTTAAGAAGGACTGTCAGAGTTGCAGCCAGTGCCTCCCTGAACTCTCTCTCAGTACCCTTGGATGCACCCTGTCTGGCCAAGGGTATTGAGGAAGCTCATGGAAAACGTTGATTTCTTTAATAGAAGAGAATACAATCTGGATGAGTGGCTTTGGCAAATCGGGCCCTTGGAGCAAGCAAACACCCCTTCATCCTCAGATTCGGTTAGGGGAAATCTGAGCCAACTACGGGCTCAATATACTGAGCCTTCTAGAACAGGTACAGTAGATAAGAGTGGCCGCCAGATTGAAAGCCACTTATACTGGCCAGGGAAATAAAGCCGGCAAACTCTCTTAGCCCTTAAGATAAAGCAGCAATCTAGTTCTAAGTGGATACCTTCCTTAACTGATCCTTCCACTGGGATACCCCACCACAGATCCTAAACAAATGGTGCAAATTTTTTTCAGTGTTTTACCAATCTCTTTATACCACCTCTTCCCTGCTGGTGTGGCTCTTCAGGAAACCTTTTTTTTTACCTTGGCCCACATTCCGCACCTCACTGAAGCACAAACTCAATCCCTGCTCGGCCCTATTACAACTTCAGAGGTGCTTTCCGCTATTGATTCTCTATGATAAAGCGTGTGGCCCTGATGGGTTCATGGCCCTCTTTTATAAATCCTATAAAGACATTTTAACCCCTCTTTTCACTGACCTTTATAACTTTTTGGAGCACTACCACCTCTTCTGATAAATCACTTTTTGAGGCACGTATTGTTCTGTTGCCCAAACCGGGGGAAGGATCTATCTAAACCTGAGAGCTATTGTCCTGTATCGCTAATAAACAATGATGTTAAGTTATATGCTAAAATATTGGCTACCAAGCTGTCCTCGGTTTGGGAATCCCTACTGGGACCTGAACAAGTTGGTTTCGTTGTAGGTAGAAATTCAAGCGAGCACTTCCAAAAAAATGCTTCATCTTCTTTCTGCACCTGGGATGATCTCCAGAGTCTGTGCTGGTCTCCCTGGATGCAGAAAAAGTGTTTGACTGTGTATCTTGGTCCTATCTGTTCCGGGCTTTGGAAAATTACCACTTCCCTTCCGAGTTAATCAACTGAATTAAAGTCCTCTACTCTTCGCCCACTGATTATATTTTGTATAATATTTAGCTCTCCACGCCATTCTCCCTAACCAGGGGTACCCGACAAGGATGTCCCCTTTCTCCCTATTTATTTAATTTGTACCTTGAAACCTTGACCAGGGCTGTGAACTCATCTCTTTTTAGTCAAGGGAATAGATGTCGGAGGAAGCTGTTACAAGCTTTCATCCTTTGCGGATGACATTTTACTACACCTCGCTGACTGGTCCAAGTCCCTACCTGCGGCATTGGATATTATATCCACCTTTGGCACCTTTTCTGGATACAAATTAAACCCCGCTAAAATGGTTGTTTACCCTGTTTCCGCTCTGAACCCCAAACCCCTTTGTCTGCAATTGGGGTTTCAGTGTGAAACTTTGGTATTGAACTATCTAGGTATTAAACTCGATAAAAACATCTCCCGGCTCAAGGCTTTGAACTTGGATCTAGTCCTTCAGCAAGTTGAAAAGGATTTATCCAGGTGGCGACATCTCCCACTTTCTCTCTGAGGAGGGCTAGTCTGATTTTAAGATGTGTGTTTTTCCCAAATTGCTCTATCCCCTTAGTATGTTGAATATCTGTCTTCCAAATAAGTGGTTCCAGAAACTTCATTCCATCTGCTCAGCCTCCTTATGATTAGATAAATCCCCTCGACAGGCGTATGGGAAATTGTGTAGGCCCTAGAGGTATGGGGGGTTGCAACTGCCAGACTTTTACAAATATTATTTAGGTTTACATGGGTCTAAATATTTTAACTAGGGTACTAAACTTCTCTGCCCCCTGTTCGACTTGGCTAACTATCGAACATTCCTTAGCCTATTCTCATGGCATCTCCCTCGAATCTTTGCTATACATCCCCTATTCTAAACTTCATAACTCACTACGTACTTCCCCATAGATTGGAGTATACGAGCGCACTCCCAACTGTGTCAGTACATGAAAGTAACTCATGCCAAGTCTTTTTATACAGCCGCTTTTTAATCTTAATTTTTGTATAGCTTGTAAGGCTATCTCACCAGCCTTTTGGCCTGTCTTATCTAGTACTGCATCGGGGGATCTGGTCTCTGACAACAAGGTTATACCTTTTCAATGCTTGATGAAGGTTTTTTTCAGTTCCTCCCAGCTCCATGTTTAAATATGTTCAACTTAGCCATTGTATCCAGCAGTTTTTGGGGCCTTCCCCTTGGTTACAGGACTCTACTTTTTCCACTCGGGGAACATACCCAGTTGGTTAGCAAAAGAAATGCAATCTCCAATGTTTTTATAAAGCTCTGGTCAGGCACGACTGCACCCTGGTTTTTCCAGTGGCTTATTACTACCATAATCTTCTCCGATTCACCTGGTCCATTTCCCATTGGTATATGGTTTGGAATTCTACTTATCATTACGTGAAGCAAGACCGGCTCCTACTGTTACAATTTAATGTTCTGCACACCTTATATCAAACTCCCTATATTCTATTCTGTGTGCACAACCTCGCCCATCTGTCCTAGTTGTGAGTCACAGGAGGGAACGTTGTTTCATAAAGTATGGGAATGTCCTGCAGTTAAATTGCTCTGGTCTAAGGTTCGGGCTAAAATGTCCCCCTTGTTTGGTTATGATAACTACTTTGTGCCAGAGGTTTGCCTGATAGGGGACTATTCTGGTATTACCATAGCTGCACACAGGTATTATATGGCCCTATCCTCCTCGGTCACCAAGCTTATTGTACGACATTGGCTAGGTAACTGGTCTCCTTCCCTTTCGGAATGGGTACAAGAGTGTTTGATGGCAATTTCAGCCAAGAAAGCCATTGGGAATTTCCTCCCATCCTGCAGCAGGACTAGGTCATGTTAGACAGACGGAGCTTTATTCTTACCGTGTGCAATAATTTTGTAGACCCTTGGTCCTGTGTGTGTGTGTGTGTGTGTGTGTGTGTGTATATAAAAATTTTTTTTTTTTTTTGGGGTGGGGGTGGGGCTGTGTTTAGTCCCTGTGTTTGTTTATCCTTGTTACCTTGTCCCTTTCCTCTTGTGATGTTTTCCTTGTGTATCATTGTTTTATTGAAATATTAATAAAGCACATTTAGTTGCAAAGAAAAAAGGGAGACACGACAGGACAGGGGATGGGGATTGGAGAGTGGGGGTGCTGCTAGACACCAGGGAAGTACTGGGAAAGGATTCTGGAGTGACGAAAAAGGCCCTTTCACTCATGATATGATATAAAGGTTTTTTTTTTTTTTTATCATACGGTGACTTAAGAGGATTCGTAACAGTAAATACATTTCTGAGGCATAACACTGAAGTGCATATTGCACCTAATAGGGTTCCGATCAGCCAGCAAGGCATGGCAGTTTCTCTCCAGGATGTAATTTTTGTGCCTTTTCAAAAACATTTTTTTAAGAAAAAATGGAAACCAGGTGGCGGCAAATGAAGAAAAATAAATTTTCCCGTATGAAATAGGATTCCTTTTTCGTTTCATACAGCTATATTTTGGTGCTTACTGAGCATGCTTGAAAGCTATTTTGTCAAATGTTTAAACTGCAATAACTTAGAAATGGCTTCTTTTTCACCGGAATAGCAAAAGGCACATCTGTGGGCTAGTTCCTTTCTGCCCTGAAAATTTCAGACCAAGATTCTAAACCGTCCGGCCTGTAGAAATGCTCAAAGAAAAATCCCAGCAAGGGCCAGCCCAGTGGCACAGAGGGTTGAGGTGCTGGATGCCACACCTTGCGCTAGGCCGGTGACTTGGGTTTGGGAATGACCGTGGGTCGTCGGGGTACTGGCACGGGGCAGTGGAAGCAGGATCGGGTGGCTCTGCTCTCCCGGGAAAGGGGTGGGGTCGCGCACAATCCTGCCATGACCGAATGGAGGTTCGGTGCTGGCACAGGTGGTCAGTGGCACGACTGGAAGGGAGGAGCATCCTGAACGGTGTGTGCATGCCTCCACACGTACGCGATACGTTGGTGACGTGTGGAAGTAGGGTCCTGGAGAAAACCTGCAACCCCCCAGAAATCCTATAAATAAATAATAAAAAAAAAATATATACAATACCCAGTTACCCATCTATTATTATTATTATTATTTGTTTTTTTAATATATGGATCCGACTTTTTTTTTTTTTTTTTTGATCATTTTGCTGCGACCAGTCTGCTGTTAACTAAAGGAATCTCGCGCTGGTAGCCGACTGCCACAGCCTGTCACACAGTGTTGCCTGGTCTGCCTGCCTTCCGTGACTCTCACACATGCATAGCAACAATTTCATTTTCTTTTACCTTTTGTTTTGGGGATGGGTGAGCACAGTTCAGCGAGATACATTTTCGTTTGTAGATACCCTGGGGGGAAAAAAAAAAAATGAAGTTTTGTCACTGTGGACTCCGCGTAGTGTCCTCTCGCTAAGCGAGAATCCGCCGCCATGTTTTTCAAACTGTTTGGGCTGGAAACGCGCCAGTCGGAAGGCACGCTGAAAAGATGTGACAAGATAGACTTGCACTTGCGCTGTTCATCTTTGGTGATAATACTATTGTTCAGGTCCTGAACGATAGTATTACGGCTCCTGAACGATAGTAGTATCACTCGGGAGCAGTGGTATTATCGGTTCAGGAGCCATACTATTACCAGGATTTTTTTTGTATGGCTTCTGATGGTATTAATTAGACAATCCATAATAAATATAATATATATCCCAGCAAAGTCAGTGAGTGACAAAATACTTTTTTCATCTCTCCAGAACTTAAACCGCACATCTGACCAGAACGTAACTTGCCACATCCAGAGATCAACCCCGGGTGACGGTGCATGCCAATTGTCATGCAAATCCTTTAAATGGTTGCTTTATTGAAGTGCAAAATTTTGAGTTTAACATTGACGTGCCTACTCAACCCTAACTATAAGGGCACGACCTCGCCCCTATAATATAATTTACATCGAACAGAGTGTTATACCTTTCAACCTTTTGTCTTTGAAATCTAGGCTATTGACATGTAACGTGGGACACCAGCTCTTATATTGTTGGCTACATCATCAAACATGGAGTTACAGTACAAGTTCAAAACACTAGAAATTTAGTGTTTTTATTTGTGTACAGTTTAATTTTCAGTAAGCATCACATGGGTATTATTAATCTGTGCTTTAAACTGTGTTTACAGTGTGAGATGGCACTTCCTCTGTGTGGGCAGCACTGGGAAACAATGCAAGGTCAGCATGTGCATGCAGCGAAGAGTTGTCTCAAAGTCCACAAGTTTATTAAGTACAGTAAATCAAAGAGTGAGCCAACACACAGCAAAGAAAGCAGAACTCCCCTGCATAGCTCTGCGCTCTGCAGCTTCATCAGACAGTTTTGTTGCATGACCTGTACTTCTAGTACGCATGCAGTTCAGCAGGACAGGCGACCAGTATGATAGAGGTTTTCAAATCTCACTTACTTATTACAGCCCATTGCACCCCCTGTGGCTGATCCCTGACCATAACAGCTGTGAGGAAATTTGCGAGATGCTGACACAAGGCTTTGTTTCCCATTTTACCGTGTGGCCTGAGGGTGGGGGAAGAGACAGGATCAATGGGCTTAATAATAAAAATAATAAAAAAAGTGAAAAATGTTTTGTTTTGCACTGAAAGGGCAAATTAAGTCTGTTACCCGGAGGGTCCTCAAAACATATCCTGCACCCAGCTGCAGGGGTACCCATGCAGCCAGACTGAAAGAGTGCTCCTGAGTGGTCAACTGTACTTCCATATCAGTGTCTTTTTTTTTTTTTTTTTTTTTTTTTTTTTTTAGGTTATCTGTGCTTTCTCTTGCAAATGGTGCAGTGACTACAAAGCCAAGGGGTTTTGGCTACCAAAACTTGTACAAGTTGATGCTGTTATGGGATGTTTCTCAGTGTCCCATTAATATCTCATAAATCACAGAGAAACTTAAAAAGGACACTTTACCTGAAAAATGTACAATTTTGTTTTAAAGAATTTATCGAACTATTGCTATTCCTCTTTTTAGAGGTGAAAGATGGAACAGCCTAACTCCAGCATGTGAGAGTGTGAGTGAGAGACAACAATGGATTGACCATGAGTTTATTCTTTATTCATTACAAATCGGATTTACAACCTTTGAGTCAGAGTCCTTTACAAAGGTACCACGTCGCAGGGAGGGCAGACATCAAGACAGTTATTACAGTACAGATTAAAACAGAGGATAACATTACAGGTGCAATAAAAGGAACACTTTTACATAGGTTACATATTTACATTAGGTTACATAATACAGTAGTTTGTATGTTACTTAGGTTACACAATGTTACAAAATTGTGAGTTACAATCATGGATATAGTAGGTCCTCAGAGAAGACAGCAGGTTGCATCCCTATTTGGACCTAGTAGGGAAGGAGTGGGTCTGGGGGAGGGAAGGGCTGTCCAGTGGACGTTGTCGAGCCAGGGGGCAAGGCAGGCAGGTACCACAGGTTACAATATGGAGTTAGTTGCACCTACAGCAGCGGGTATTAAAGATATGGTTCCAAAGGGCTGTTTTGAAAAAGCCAATTTTTGGCAAGTTGGAGATGCAGCTAGGGAAGGAGTTGAACCAGGTGGGGGCTCTGTAAAGGAAGGATCTCTGGGCAAGAGAGGTCTTGGTTCTGGGCACCTGGAAGGTGGCCTTAACAGAGCTATGGGTGGTGATGGACGATGATGACTGCTGTAGGGAGGTGGAGACCCCTGGGGGGGAGCCCTAGCAGTGATTTCTTAGCGAGAAGGCAGGTCTGGTAGAGCAGTCGCTCCTCAAAGTTGAGCAGATTGGTGGTAGTCTAGAGAAGGCAGGTGTGAGTGTGGCTGGGGGCACCAGTCAGGAGCCTACAGGCCTTATTGATGGAGAGTTTAACTTTGGAGAGGGCAGTGTTGTCAGCTGCGGTGTAGATGGGCAAGCCATAGTCCATGAGGGACAAGACGGAGGAGGTGATGGCCAGCCTGAGGGCAACCTGAGGCAGGCAGTCCCTGTGCCGGTATAGCCGGCCAATCCGAGAGTTTATGGCAGCTGACTGGGCATTAATGTGGGTGTGGAAGGAGAGGGCAGTATCGAACGTGATGCCTAGGTACTTGTATGTGGTCACTTGCTCTAGTGGGTGCAGAGTGCTGGGGATAATCAAGAGGGGGGGTATTTTTAGTTTTATTTTGGTGGTGGGAGAAGAGCATTGATTTGGTTTTCTTTAGATTAATGACCAGTCTGTGGTCGCTGAACCACCTTTCGGCTTGGTTGTAAGCTTGCTGGAGGGATAATTGGAGGGAGATGGGATTGGGATGTGAGGCAACGAGGACTACATAGTCGGCGTAGAGGAGCATTTTACCGGTACATGAGCTGGGGAGGGTGTTGAGGTAGAGACTAAAAAGTATTGGACCCAGGATGGAGCCCTGAGGGACCCCGGAGCGAATGGGAAGAGTGCTGGAGAGGGATCCGCTGATCTTGACATGCTGGGATCTAGCAGAGAGGTAGCTACAGAACCAGGAAATGGGACCACCAGAGAAGCCAAGTTGGTGGAGAGTGTCTAGTAGAAGGGAATGACAGACTGTGTCAAAGACCTTGGAGAAGTCAATGAACACTGCTTCTGCAAGGCTGCCAGAGTCGAGAGCAGCATGCAGGTGTTGGGAGAATTCCAGGAGAGCCGTGGTTGTACTGTGTCCTGGGCAGAAACCATGCTGCTCTGGACGCACAATGTTGTACTTGGTTAGGTATTGAGAGAGCTGGATCAACACCCAATTTTTCAAGGGCTTTAGAGTGTGGAGGAAGGATGGAGATCAGCCAGTAATTGTTGGGGGTGGACCGGTCCCCACTGTTATGTATGGGTGTGATTTCAGCAGTTTTCCAAGCACTTGGGAACTGACCCAGGCATAGAGACCGGTTTAGAAGGTCAGTCAGGGGGACTAAGACTTTGTCCAAGACCATACGGAGGATCCTGGAGTCAAGGGGGTCACTGCTGGGGTTATTGCTGCCTAAGGCTTTTAGCAGGTGCTGCCTGGCTTCTTGGGGGGGATAGGGTGCACAGGTAGAATGGTGGGCGATGCAGGACCAGAGGGAGAGAGGCAGGGATTGGGTCAAAGAAGCTGCTGGGGAGGACAGAGCTTAGGTCAGAGAAGGCGGTGTTAAGGCAGTTGGCTATAAGGAGCGGATCTGTGGTGGGGGTGCCATTGATGGAGAGCTGGGATGATGGAGGGGCGGGACTTCCCATTTAGCTCTGTCATATTATTCCAGAAGGTCTGGGCTGAATCCCAAGTGGAAGCGAGGGTGGTCTGGTAGTGCTCCGTCTTGGCCCACCTAATGGCCCAAGTACACTTATTGCGTTCTGCATTGTAGGCCTGTCTGTCAGACGCCTTTCCAGATTCTACAGCAGTGTGCCAGAGATTCTCTGTTTCTGAGTCTCTGGAGGAGGGGTGGGGTGATCCATGGGGCATTGCATTTTTTTGGAGCAGATCCTGGTGGGGGGGGCGAAAAGGTCACAAACCATACAGAAGGCACTTGTGAAGTGGTCAAGAGCTGAGTCAATGTCAGGGGCGCGCTGGATAGGGGACCAGTCTAGCTGGGCTAGGTATTGTGTTAATTTTCTGAGGCCACATGGGCATAAACGGTGGCATAGAGTGGCCTGGGACACTGGCTTCAGAGTGGAGGATGACCAGAGACAGAGGTCTGGGGAGTGATCACTAAGAGAGTTGGGGAGGACAGTGACATCTCAGATTTTGTAGGGGAGGTTAGATATAACAACATCTAGGAGAGTGCTGGTGCCAGTAGAGTGGTTGAATCTGGTGGGCTGGGTGACTAACTGGGACATATCCAGGGCAGCTGAGGAGTCCCTTTATATGGGAGGCAGTGGAGGCAAGCCAGTTAACATTGAGATAACCTAGGATGACTTGCTCCACTTTGAGGGACAGATGTGAGGTAGTCAGTGAGGGACTGGACTGCTTGGTTTTGATTCCTCGGGGGTACGTGGGAGACCGTGAGGAAAAGAGGGCCTCTGGCGGGGTCAGGTGTGATTTTTAATGTGAGGGCTTGGGCGGGCTCCATAATCAAGTTTGGGAGCTGGGAGTGCCTGACCTATAAGTGAGTCCCGTACAAGTAGTGTGCAACCACCACCGCGTTTGTCTACTCGATCTTCCGAATAGGTGGTATATCCAGGGAGGGTGATAGCTGAGTCAGGGGTGGATTTGGAGAGCCAAGTCTCTACCAGTGCAATTATGTCCAGTTGATGTTGAACGACCCAGCACTGGAGGGCAGTGGATTTCTTTAGGAGACTGCAAATGTTTAAGGATGCAAAGCGGAGGCCAGTTGCAGTACAGGGTTTGGAAGGGCTGGAAGCCATAGGTCCTGGGTTTGGGTGTACATTACCGGATGAGGATGAGGATGATGAGGGTGATGAGGAGGTGATGAGGTGATGATGATTCTGGTTAGTGGCCGGTGGTGATGGAGACCCTTGGGTCGACACCCAGCTGAGGACTTTACAATCAGGGTGCATGGGATAGATAAGGTGCGAAGGGTGGGGAATGGCAGGGGACAGCTGGGTCCAGGTTCGGCCTTGAAGAGTGGAGGTGTTGGCAGGGTGGTGGTGTTGGGGGTGGGGTCACGGGTGTGTCAAGGGTGGGGAAGGGCCAAGTCACTGGGGTAGTCTGGGGATGAGGTGCCTAGTGTGGAGGACAGGTGCTCCGGTCGGTGTGAGGTCTGTACCAAGAGGGTGAAGGAGAGCAAACTTAGTAATGGAGTGTAGGTACCCATAGTTTTATTCCTGTAGTAGACAATAAGGGTGCAGGCTGACATTGAGTGAGGGTGACTGCCACTGTGGTGTAGTGGTAGTGCTGCCGACTTTGGTGCAGAAAATACAGGTTAGAATAACCGGGGGTCTTGGAGCAAGTGGGGAGGTTGTCTGGGTTGCGAGAAGGCTGGGAGTGCTAGGTTAGTGGTGAAAAAAGGGGTGGAAATGGTGACTCCAAGTGGTCACAAAGGGAGTAGGTTAGGGGGTAGGTATGGGGGTGTGGTTGTCTGGGGATTGGGTAGGAGATTAAGTATTGAGCAGAGTAGGGTGGGGGGGCAGTGAGGTTTTCCAGGCACTGGTACAGAGCAGCTGAGTAGTAGAGGAAAAGTGTCCAGGAAGTAGTAGAGAGTAAGGAGATGTACAGCAGCTTTGGCACGGCTGGGGGAAAACCCCTCTAGTGGGCAAAGAGTATAAGCTGCAAATGGGGGAAAAATCAGTATCAATCAGTAGAAGAAGGAGGGGGCAAAGACTGATGAATAGTGATAGACTGACCACACAATAAAGTTAAATGAGACAGGAACTATATTGTGTTGAGTTGGGTAAGTGTGCTTATAACTGGGCCCTCTAGTGGCTAAAAGATATAATCTGCTAATGGAAAAGTCAGCTCTGATTAACACTGGGGCACATAGTTTAAAAAAAGGCAGGGAGGTTCCGAAGCGTGTTAGTTTGCCACTAACTCCCCTCACCTAACTCATCACTGCAACCTCTACTCTTTCCTGTCCCTCTAATCCCTGTCCCACTGACACTTGTTGCACTGTACCACCCTCAAGTCTAAGTTCTGGTTTGGGGCTCTCCCATCTTACCTTGCATCTCTCCTCAAAGCTGCCACTCCATCCCTATGCAACTTATGGTCATTCTGTGCCCGCTGTTTTGCACTCCCATGAGTCTGCACGTTCGCTAGCAAACTGACCTTCTATTTCAGGCTTCCTTCCCTCTGGAACAACATTTCCCCCTTGAACCGCCTTACCCCCACCTTTCCCACACTTAAGCACTTACTCAGACTGTCTCCTACTTCATCCTACACCTGTCATCACAAGTACCCACTTCTCTTCTTCCTCTGCCTCTCCTCTCCTCTCCCCATTGTAAGCCTGGGTTATTGCTCCATTCTGCTGATTTACTCTTCATGTCTCAGCAGCATCATATAATGTTTATACACACACAATGTGTTGTATTGTACATTATTGTATGTATTGTAGTAAACCTATGTACATCTGTGCTTTGTCACTACTTTACGTTCACCCTCTGTATCTGTACCCCCTTCCCCGGGTCATACCTGGAAACGAGCCTCACTCATGGTACCTTTCTCGGTTATCAAATTTAAATAAAATAAATTGGTTATCAAAGCATGATATCTAGTTATTGCTGCCCTGTTCCACCTTGTGAAGCCCGGGTCAGTGTGGGGTGGGAGGAAGTTAGGCTGTCCGGTAATTATGGTAAGGGGTACTGCTTTGTTAGGGGTATTGGTAATGGCTCACGCCTGAACCATAATGGAATGCCTGGTCCAGGGGTTGGTGTCTTGTTGCCATACATTGGGTATCAATATGGCATGGGGCAGTGCAAATAAGGGTATGCTGCAGAATTGCTGAACTTCAATTTTGCACCACCCAGTGTCATTTCTTTGTTTTATCCAGGCGATGAAGGGTGGCAGTTGGGCGACCAAATAATTAACTTCAGGTTTGGCACGGCCAAGCCCCCCCTTCCCCATCCCAAGGAGAGGACCGCATCCTTTTGCTGACTCTGTGCCTGCTTCCAGCCCACATGAAAGTCAGCGGGAGCTTTTGCATCTGGCCCTAGAACCAAGCGTGGATATTGGTGGGCAGGGCCTGGAAAAAACGCAAGAATCAAGGCAAAACATTCATCTTCAATGTTGCTATTCTGCCCCCTAAGGAGAGTGGGAGGGACGACCAACGATTAATGTCTGCTTGAACTTTCTCTTATTGCTGCTTGTAGTTTAATTTAAACAAGGTGGCGAGGTTGGGTGAGATCCTCACTCCCAGGTATTGTACAATATTATTTGGTGCCCACTGAAAGGGAAAACTCAACACAAATTCTCTATTGCAGGGGCTCCCTAGTTTGATAGCCTCCAATTTTTTTTTCCTAAGTTAATTTTATATTCCAAGAATTTAGCAAATCTCTGCAGTTTGTCCAGTAGCTCTGGACAGAGGTTTTAAGGGACAATGAAAAGTAGTGCATTGTTGGCATACAGTGAGATTTTGTGGTAACTATCCAAAGCCACAATGCCCTGAATGTCTGTCTGTCTGCAATGGCTAGGGTCTTTATGCACATCGGAAAGAGGAGAGGAGGCAGCCCTGTATGGTGCCCCTGGTGAAATGAAAAGTGTTGGAAAAGGACTCTGACTTTTATTATGACCTGCAGAGATGCATATAGTGTCCTAATACACTCATGGATCCTCTTACCCAGGCCCATCTTCTCCATGGTCCTTCTGGAGAAATCTCCAGTCTAGCCATTCAAAGGCCTTTTTGGCATCTATGAATATGGCCAGCGCTGGATCTGGGGATTTGCGTTGCCATGAGACGAGCTTTAAGAGCCTCCTGATGTTGTTGTGGATCAGCCTGCCATGTATAAAACCAGTTTGATCCAAGTGGACCAGCTACTCCATGCACCTCTGCAGTCTACTTGGTAGGATCAAGGTGAAGACTTTTTGGTCCACATTAAGGAGGAAGATGGGCCTGTGTGAGCCACATATGGCAGGATCCTTCCTGACTTTAGCAATTAGAGATACCTGAGCATAAAACTGTGCCTCTTTGTTCCTGTTATACTGTGTGATATGTACCTCCTCTATGTACTATGTAACTTGCACCTCTGTATAACTGTTTGTTTGGAATCTCCTATTGTACAACACTGTATATGTATTTGTTTTTACCTGTTCCTTGATTTGTACTCTCCCGGGTCGTGCCCGAAAATAGACAGTTCTGTCTAGTGCACTTACCCGGTTACCAAAAGCAAGCACATTAATAAATCAATAAATATTGTCATGTTGGGTGCCTCCTTGAATGTTTTATAAAACTTTGATAGCAGCTCATCAGGGCCTGGTGCTTTTCCTGCCTTTAGGTTCCTTAGTGCGGCCTGCACCTCATCCAGAGCTGTGTGAACTTTCAGTGCTTCCATAATCTCTTGCCCTAACCTTTTGACCTTGACTCTAGCAAAAAGGCGTTTAGTTTCTCTTGATGCAGGTGTAACTGTTTGTTTGTAAAAGGTTGTGAACTTCTGTGCTGTTTTGTGGGGATCTGTGACACATAATGATGGGGGCAGGCTGCTTCTTGAGTCAGAGGATTAGTTTGCTGGCTGCCTCTTTGTGTACTTGCCAGGCAAGCAGTCTACCAGTTTGGTTGCCTCCCCCGTACAGTCATTGTCAGGCGTAATGGAGATTCCCCTCAATTTTGTTGTTTAGCAGTTTAAGTTTGGCCCTGCACTTTTCCAGCCTTTGTTTGACCTCCTCATTCAACACCATTTTGTGTTCAGTTTTGAGGTTGAACAGCTGTTCCTCCAGCTCTGTTTGTTCCCTTGTCTGTCTCTTTTTAGATGTGAGCCCAGGCTGATTGTTTTGCCTGTGATCATGGCCTTGGACCCATCTCACCACATTGCGGTGTGAGTGTCTGGGGGTGGTGGTGGTGGTTGGTGATTATATATTCAGACAAGCAGCTCTCCACCATCTTTCTATAGTCTGAATTGCTGAGAAGTGAGATGTTAAGTCTCCAGGTGGAGTTCTTGATCTGTGCATACAGGGCTGGACCTGTTACTACTGGGGCATGGTCCGAGATCGTAATGGGCTGGATCTGGCTATATTCCACTGTGTGCACCCATTCCTCCGAAATCATGAATAAGTCCATTCTAGAACAGGCTTGGTATGGTGCAAACCAACATGAGTAGACCCTGATCCTTGCAATCAGATGCAGTCATACTCCTTGTCACCGGGCATGGGTTTAGGATAACACAATTTCAGGTAGACCACAAATCGGGTGCATAAAAAAATACACAAGTGCGTTTGTCATTTTATTTTTATCAAGTAAAATATACAGAAAGCAAAATGGTAAGTCAGACAACTGCTTAGCTTCAACAGTTTGTAATGCTTCTCTTCAGCCTAGCATGAATCAAACAGTGTGAAAGCACACACTACCAGGAGGTCTTCCACCTTCCTCAGTCAGTATCCAGCTGGCCTCCCTAGCTCTCCTTTCTCAGCACTGAGGTGCAGTGCTTTTTATAAGCTCACTAGAAGCTGGAAAATGTTTCCACTGCCTTTTAACAGCAGACATAAAATAAAACTAACCAGCAGGGGCCACTGTTGCTCCATAGAGAATAGTTATTTGGCAGCCACCTGGAGCACATTACATAACTTGTAAACAACATTGTTAAAGGTCAGAGCTGAGGTCAGAACATTCTGTGCTCTCTAAAACTCTCCTGCAGGGTCAAATTACCTCATGCTGTCTGCTGCAAAATATATCTTAGAATGGGGCTGCTAACATCTAGAAAAAACAGACACAAGTTGTTTTTGTTCTTATATTAAGACAGCCCTTTCATTTTGTAACTTTACTCTTAGTTTTGTTTTTAGATTAATATGCACAGAAAGCTTTATAAACACTTGAGCACTAAATTTATAACCAGCCAGCCAGCATGTTGGACATTATACAAAACATAAACTTCTTTGGAAAGGGGTTTCAGTTTATTCCAGGGATGTCCACTATGACAGGTGTCACATTGTCACCCCCCCGCATAAGATGGCAGCCGCCCTACGGTTGTCCAAATTTCAGCTAACACACTGGAAGGGTGTGGAGCTTCAGCCCACCCTCACTGGAAGCTCAGTCTCAGGGTCCCTTACACAATTCTCTTTTCCTTCATTATACAAATACCATGAGACATTTTATAGGTTTACTACATTAGTAAACTACAAAGCATTACATACACCTGGAGACAGAACTACTAATGGCAGTTTTTATGCCATCTCCTGGCTTTCTCTGACCGGATGCATTTGACTGGTGGGACCATCCAGTACCCAGTATAACTGCCTTCGGGGGGAGGGGACTACCTTGCTCCATCCCCACTTAAGACATTTAAAGGTAGGCTAGCAACATGCCATGCTACGTGCCAAACAGCTTGTCCCTAACCTCTGGGTTTACATATCAAATCTTATACACTACTAGTGGTGTTGGCCGCCACCTTACCCCTCCTATTTATTTGGGAGTCTCCCCCTCCTCCAAGGGTGCCAGCTCTTGCCCTTCACCCTCTGGGTTCCTCCTCCCACATCTTTTATCAGTGGTCACTATCTGTCTGCCCCATAACAGGTCTTACAGTATGCTTCTACCTGCCTATACATGCTGGACCAATAGAAATACGGGGTGAGTCTAGCCAATACCTTCCCACAGCTCAGCTGCCCCGAGTAACTGGAGTGCGCATCCTCCGTCACTCTTTCCTATATGCCACGGGCACACACTACCTGACCATCCACTTGCTTCATCCTGGGGTTGGGCCTCATATGATGGAGAACTTCCTTCCTAAGTTCAGACCACCATAACATGTCTCCTATCTTTGATTTTTATATACTTCCTTAACTGGATAACTTCAGGATCCCCACCCTGCATTTTTTCCCAGTCAACATCAGGAGAACAATCATTTTTCATAGGAGGTTTAAAACATGCAAAAGTCCCTTCAGCCAAAATAGCTTCTCCATCTTGCTTGAAGTCTTCTCCCCCCATATCACATTGCCAGTCAAAGTCTTACCTGGGGTCTCCTCTTCTCATTCGCCGTCCTGCACCAAATAGCAGCCTGGAAAAATGGGCAACAACGGGCTCTCCACAAACTGTGCAAATGCTCCATGGGGATCCTCCTCCAGAACCCATGTATCCTACTCCACTGATTCTTCCTCATCATCCTCTGAGTGGGACCTCTCGAGTAGCTCCTGGCATCTGCGCTCCACCTCTCTTTGGCGTCGATCAGCCTCCAGCCATCTCCAACTCATTCAGTGAAGAAGCCATATCAGGGTCTCCATTTGGCCATCGGTTCCATTTTGTACCTTCCATGGTGCTTTGCCCAGGTCACCATCTCCAGCAGGCACTGTCCTCGCCCTCATACCTGGTGCCATGCACCTCTGCCGTGTATCCTCTGTACCAGATCTGGCACCACTGACTGAACACCTCCTTGTTATGTCTGACGTTCAGTCAGATCCCACTTCGGACCATGTGTCACTGTGCATGGGTTTAGGATAACATAATTTCAGGCAGACCACAAATCTGGTGCATAAAAAAAATGCACAAATGCGCTTGTCATTTTATTTTTATCAAGTAAAATATACAGAAAGCAAAATAGTAAGTCCGGACAACTGCTTAGCTTTAACAGTTTCTAAGGCTTCTCTTCAGCTTAGCATAAATAAAACGGTGTGAAAGCACACACTACCAGGAAGTTTTCCACCTTCCTCAGTCGGTCAGTATCCAACTGACCTCACTATCTCTCCTTTCTCAGCACTGAGGTAGGGACTTTTAATAAGCTCACTAGAAGCTGGAAATGTTTCCACTGCCTTTTGATTAACAGTGGACATAACATAAAACTAGCCACTAGGAGCCACTGTTGCTTCATAGAGAACAGTTATTTGGCAGTCACCAGGAGCACATTACATAACATGTTTACAACATTGTTAAAGGTCTGAGCCGAGGTCAGAACATTCTGTGCTCTCAAACTCTCCTGCAGGGTCAGATTACCTCATGCTGTCTACTGCAAAAATATATCTTAGAAGGGGACTGCTAACATCTAGAAAAAACACATTTTTTTTTGTTGTTCTTATATTAAGACAGCTCTCTCATTTTGTAACTGTACTCTTAGTTTTATGTTTAGGTTGATATGCACAGAAAGCTTTATAAACACTTCAGCACTTAATTTATAACCAGCCAGCCAGCATGTTGGACATTATGCAAAACATAAACTGCTTGGGAAAGGGGTTTCACTTTATCCCAGGGGTATCCAGTATGACAGGGGTCACCCTGTCACACTCCTACCAAGCTTAACTCCTTGTCCAGGCCCCTTGGACAGGCTGCTCGACTTCTCTACTCCTCCAGGCCCTGATTTTGTACAGTTGTAGGCTGAGGACCACATTGAAATCTCCCCACACACACACACACACACACACACACACTCTACAGAGCTCCCCGGCCCTAGTGTTGGCCTTATCATTTTATATGAAAGTCCATGTTTTCTGTAGCCTTGTTCAGTGCGTAGACATTGAGCAAGGTTCATGGAATGGCCCTGCACTGTATGTCCCCCTGATCAGAACAAACCTGCCCTCTGAGCCAAAGGAGATCTCCTGCAGCTCGGGACAGATTTTATGGAATAGTATTGCAACTTCCCTTCTGTGAGGGTGTTACCTGTATGTGGCATGGAACAGCTGCCCCACCCATGCATACTTTGATTTTAAGCCCCTCTCTTATGTTAAGTGGGTTTCCTGTAGGAATGCCACTTCTGTGCTGAGTTTCATAAGCTCATGTAGGACTCTAGTCCTTTTGATCAGGCTATTCATGCCCCCTCACAATGTTTCTTTTTAATTGAATAATATAGTTTCACATTGGATACTATGGATTTTTGCTTTAATATCTTAACATTAAATGTGGGACAAATCCTCCCAATATGGAACCTAGGGGGCTGTTGTGAAGTAAATTGAGGAACTGATTGTTATGTGGGACAGTTGAGAGGTATGATTTAAGGACTGAAAGTAGATTCTATGGGACCTGACAAATTACACCCAAGGATACTTAAGGAGGCAGCAGAGCTGATAGCCTCATGCACACATAGAACCGAAAATCCAGGGCCTACAAGGACCGCTCCCTGGTGGAAAAAGGATATCTAACCCATGACTGGAGCTAAAAAGAAAACAAAATTACTTGTACAGCAAGGATGCCAAATGCACAATAAACTAGTGAAACATGTTTATTGTGACATTCTGTGCAGAACTTGTGGAATTTCTGGATAGAAATGGACTACAAGGCATAAAGGTTAATGAGGGGAAAGTCTCGCCAGATGAATCTGGTAATGGTGAGTCATTGCTGTTTTTGTTTTAAACTTAGATTTGTGGGCTTTTAGTGGTACTGTTATTTCTTTGCTGTCTTTACTTAGAATTGTTTTTGGACTGTTGAAATTTAAAACCTAGTTTGGTGTGCTTGTAGTGGTGCTGTTTTCCTTTGCTGCCTTTAGTTGCTGCAAATTTTCACCCAGACTCCCTCCCCTGCCCAGCCTCTTAATTTTATATGCCCTGTTAAATCTGATTGATTTGACAGGAGCTAAGCACAGGGAACAACAGTGGTTGTGGAGTAGGAGGGGCATAAGGGGGAGGAAGCCCGCCCTTGGCACAAGTGTTTTGACTCATTTTTTTTTTTTTGTTTTCCTTCTTTAAAAACACAAGTATGTCGGTGTCAGGATTTTCAGGACAGTAAATTAATAAAGAGGGAACTAGGAGAGCTTCGATAACTGACAAGTACTGGAATAGCAGTATAAGTGCAGCATAATGTAGAAAGTGGTGCAATGCAGTGGATGTGGGGCAGCCATATTCAGGCAGACCTTCTGGACATTGACGTGCTTCCCTATTTGCAGGCATCTCTCTGGACTGTGGGATGAGGTAGCCAGACTCGGAGCAGAAGTAAACTGGGTCAAGAGTACCTTTGCCCCTATCCAGAGACCACCCAGTCCAATGCCACTGCCTCAAAGGATGCCAAGAATGAGGAGCACTTGGATGATGGTGGGCTCAGGGAGGGTTAGGGCAGTCAGGCAGAGGCACCTCGCAAATCCTGTTCCACTCCAGAACTCGTATGCCGCACTGGCAAATGGGAACAACCAAATGGGGGTACCCAGAGAAGTGGAAGGGAAGGATGTGGAGGTCAACCAAGGAGGTGACCTCAGTGGGGAGAACAGTGGACCCCAGAGGAGGAGGAAGCGAATCTTGGTGGGGGACTCTAGCATAAGAGGGATTCAGCTTAGGAATACAAGAGGGGGAGGGCAGGGAGGTGAGGTGCCTACCAGGTGCCACGGCATGGAGGGATGGGAGGAAGATCCTGGGGATCGCCGGGAAGGCAAGACGGGAGAGTGAGTTGGATGTCACTATCCACCTAAGTACTAATGGCCTGACAAAGGAGGAGCCTAAGGAAGTTCAGGAAGAGTTCTGGAAATTGGGGAGGGGTCTAAAGCAAGTAGCTACTTCTGTCACCTTCTCGGAAGTACTACCTGTGAAGCATGGGTGAACATAGGCGCACATGCACGAGGAACTTTAACTCATGGTTGAAGAACTGGTGCTGTGAGGAAGGGTTTAGATTCCTTGGTGACTGGGGACCCACCTGGAGGGATGGAGGCTTGTTCAAGCTTGATGGCCTGCATCCATCCTGAAGGGGAATCCAAGCACTCAGTGATCAGTTTTAAATGCTACATGGACAAGCATTTAAACTAGCCAAGGGGGATGGCAGGCCAGCAAGAAGGGTACCTAATTGCCCCCACAGCTAGCAGTGGAAACAGTGAACAGGAGGAGTGGATATCTCTACAAAGATACATACATACATACATACATACATAGACAGTGTCGGCAGATAAGGGCCTATGGCCCACCCAGTCTGCCCATTTGAGCTTGTAAGTTCAGTTTGTTTTCCTAGAGCAGTGTGCAAAAGATAGAGATAAGCACCCAAGAGGTGGATAGGCAGGAAGGGGGCAAAATTCAAGAGAAGGGCAGACAGCAGGGAGAATCAGGGATAAAGGACAACCAGGGAGGGGGCTGGAGTAGAACAGCTAAACAGTCCAGGGAGTTAAAATCATGGAAAGCCATGTGTGCCAATGCCAGGAGCCTTAGCAACAAGATGGAGGATCTGGATGCTGTCATGGTGCAGTCGGACCTGGACATTGTGGCCATCACAGAGACATGGTGTAATGATAACCATGACTGGTAGATGGCCGTACCCGGCTACAACATATTCAGAAGAGACTGGGCAGGCAGGGAGGGAGGAGGATTGGCACTTTATGTGAAAGGTGGCATAAAGGCCACAGAGATCCAGGAGGAACAAAATAGGGGAGAGATACTGTGGGGTTAAGCTGGAAAGGAAAATGGGGTCCGTCATCTGCACGGGGTGGTCTATAGACTACGTTTCTTCCTCCTGGGCTGGTATAGGGAGCTGATGCTAGCCATCCAAAGGATGACAGACAAGGGTGAGGTGATGTTGGCTGGAGACTTTAATATTCCAGACATGGACTGGAGCCACCCAGCTGCAGCATCAACCAGGAGCAGATTTATCCTGGACTCCCTTCAAGGTGCCTTCCTCAAGCAACTGGTCATGGAACCAACTCTGCAGAAGGCAATACTGGACCTCGTGCTCACAAATGAGGACAGTGTGATGGGGGTAACAGTGGGGGAGCACCTGGGGAACAGTGACCACTGGTCACTAGGGTTTGAAATCACAGGAGGAGCCAAACCAAACCACACAAAAACACGTATCCTGGATTTTTGGGGGAAGGGGAGGGATGTTTGAAAGAGGCATTAATGGGAATGGGGTGGGAATCGGGGGTTGAGGAACAGTGCCCAATATTTAAAATGGGGATTACAAGAGGAACAGAATTATGCATTAAGCAGGTTAGCAAGGGGAAAAGGAAGAGAGAGAGGAGGCTATTATGGCTTTTCCAAGGCGGTGGCGGAGAAAGTGAAAGCCAGAAAGATTGCATTTAGGCAATACAAAAAGATGTAGGCAGAAAGGGATAGGGGAAGTACCAGGAGAAGCAAAGCGAGGCAGGGAGGTCAGTAAGGGAAGCCAAAGCTCAGACAGAAGAGCGCATAGCAAAATCGGTGGGTAGAGGGGACAACCTTTTACAGGTACATAAGTGAAAAAAGAAAGGCAAAGGGAGGGATAGTGAGAATGAAGAGGGAGGACGGAGACAGCGTGGAACATGACAACAATAAAGCTAACATACTGAACAGGTATTTCTGCTCAATCTTTACTGAGGAAGAGGAGGGTAATGGGCCTGAAGAGAGTATAAGGGGTGGGAATGGCACAGAAATGGACACAAATCCCTTTACATGGGAAAGGGTCCTGAAGGAACTGGAAGGAATAAGAGTTGATAAAGCAATGGGGCCAGATGGGGTGCACCCCATGGTCCTGAAGGAACTAAGAGAGGTGGTGGCTGAACCTCTGGCAATCCTTTAGCCGATCACTGGAAACAGGGGAGGTACAAAAAGACTGGAGGACAGCAGATCAAGTCCCCTTATACAAAAGTGGGAACAAAGAGGAAGCGGGGAACTACAGACCAGTCAGCCTGACCTCTGTAGTGGTAAAGATCATGGAAGCACTACTGAAGGAGATTGGTGGAACATCTGGTTGCCAGTGGACTACAGGACCCAAGGCAGCATGGTTTCGCCAGGGAGAGGTCATGTCAGACCAACCTCATTGACTTTTTCGACTGGGTGACAAGTGGATCAGGGGAAGGTAGTGGACGTGGCCTATCTGGACTTCAGCAAGCCCGCTGACACTGTGCCACACAGAAGGCTATTAAACAAACTGGGGAATATGGGAGTGGGCAGGACAGTGGTGCGGTGGATTGGTAATTGGCTGGGTGGCAGGACACAGAGGGTGGTGGTAAATGACTGTCAATCCACAGAGGGAAGAGTGACCAGTGGGGTACCACAGGGTTCAGTGCTGGGACCGGTCCTGTTCAGTGTCTTTATCAGTGACATTGCGCAGGACCTAGAAGGCAGAATTTCCCTGTTCACTGATGACACGAAGCTTTGCAACAGAGTGGACACACCAGAGGGTGTAGACAGAAAGAGAAGGGACCTGCAGAAACTTGAAGAATGGTCAAGGGTTTGGCAGTTGAAAGACAGTGCAAAGAAGTGCAAGATATTGCATGTGGGGCAAAAAAACCCTGGAACAAAATATCAGGTGGGAGGTGAGGATATAGCATGCACCAAGCAGGAAAGGGACCTTGGGGGTTATCATCTCTGATGACCTCAAGGTAGGGAAACAGTGCGACAAGGCATCAGGTAAAGCAAATAGGATGCTGGGATGCATAGGCAGTGGCATCACCAGCAGGAAAAGGGAGGTCATAATCCACTATACAAGACACTAGTGAGGCTCCACCTGGAGTACAGTGTACAGTTCTGGAGACCTTACCTACGAAAGGACATAGACAGGGTAGAGAAGGTTCAGAGGAGGGCAACAAAGATGTTACAGGGATTGCATCACAAGTCCTATGAGGACAGGTTGAAGGACTTTAATATGTACTCCCTGGAGGAGAGGAGGGAGAGAGAGGATATTATAGACATACAAGTACCTTACAGGGAGGAACAGTGTGCAGGAATACACTATTTTCCAGTGACAAAGATGCTCCTAGATGAGTGCATGGGATGAAGTTGGAGGGAGGGTGATTCAGAGGGAACGTGAGGAAGAATTTCTTAATGGAAATGGTGGTGGACAAGTGGAACACCCTGCCAGAGGAAGTGGTGGGAGCTGAAACAATCACAGGATTTAAGAATGCATGGGATAGACATAAGGAAATTCTGGAGATCAGGGGTAAGGGGCAACAGACTTCTAGGAAAACATAAAGTGAACTTAAATGCTCAAATGGGCAGACTGGGTGGGTCATAGGCCCTTCTCTGCTGACAGTGTTTATGTATCTATGTAACCACTACTTTTACTGGGTGAACAGGGTGATCAGTAGGAGACAGACAGTCGCTATAGTATACTTGTATTTCAGCAAGACTTTTGGGTCAGTCCACCACAGGAGGCTGGTAAAGCAACTAAGGGATTTAGAGGCAGAGGAAAAATTGGCAACCGGTGTAAAACTTGCTGCATGGAAGAACATAAAGGGTATTGGTTAATGGGGAGCTTTCAGAAATAAGGGAAATAACAAATGGAGTACCACAGGGGTCAGTGTTGGGGCCTGTCCTTTTTCAATGTGTTCATCTGGACATCGGGAGCAAGATCTACCTCTTCACAGAAGGCACAAAGATCTGCACGAGTGTGGACATGGAGGAGGGGATAAGGGGACTCCTGGAGGATACGGGCAGGTTAGAGAGCGGGTCAAAGATGTAGCAGCTGGGCTGTAATGCTAAAAAATGTAAGGTGGTGCAAATTGGGGGGGGGGGGATCCAAGGGAGCAGTATTAAATACAGGGTGTTGCTTGAAGGCACCAAGGAGGAAAAGGAACTAGGGGTTATAATTGAGAGTAGGGATTTCCATACACAACCTACCTTGACCATATATTTTTTTCAGGCAGGGGGTTTTAAGGTATTTCGCTGCAGGTATAGTGAAGGTCTTTTCTGCAATAGTTTTGTGTGTCCTCGGTGCGTGCAGGAGGCTTCCGGTCTGAGAACATGCAGTAACTGGCAGTTCTTAGTCTTTCTGAGGAGGTTAGATATGAGCCATGCATGCATTTGAATACTAGGAAGGACCATTTAAGTTCTCTTCTTTTGTCCGGTATGAGTAAGACTCCATAGGTACTGTAACTTTGCAATCTGTTGCTGTGGGAACAATTATGATGACACAAATGGAGCATTGTGATGTAAGGTGTAGACAAGCAGATGAAGTCGGGTGCCAGTGATCCTGGTTTTATGCAATTATTTATTTTATTTAAAAAGTTGTGCCTTTGGCACACTGGAAACCTGGGTTCATGCCCCACACACAGGACGTCTGGAGCAGAGGCCAGCAGGGAGGAAGAAAGTGTGTCCTGTGACTGCTGTCCTCCCGATGGGGGGAGGGAGGGAGCTTGCAGCACCGCTCTATAGAGGCACCTAATAGTGACTGTTGGAGGTACGAATGACTGCGCTGGTGACCACGCATCATGGTCAGGCCAGCCATGCATACATGTGAACAACTGGGATGGCAGTGGGCAGGGACACAAAAAAGGGAAAATGCTGTGCCGGCATGCTGGATGACTGCCTCTTTGCCCCTTCCCAGGCCTAGACCCTCCTTGACGCACCTGATAGTTGCACCTAATCTGGATGCCGCATGTACGTTCCTCCATTAGGCTGAGCCAGATATAGCAGGGATATGCTGGCAAACAGAGAGGGACATTCAGAAGCTTTCTGGTGCATTCCCCATAATGCCCAGGGGAGGCCTGTGGCAGGGGCAAGCTAGCCCTAGAAGGCATCTGGAGGTCTGGATTGAAGTGTGACCAGTGGTGTACTGGACATGGGGTGAGTCTGGTGGGGGGGAAAAAAGGTGGCGTTGTGGGGGCCTGAAGGAGAGGGGTGCCGGGAAGCATGGTGGGTGGAAAAAAAAAAAAAAAATGTGAAGACCGTGCATATTAATTGTAGAACAAAATAGAAGCTATAATTGGAGCGTTTGAAATATGAGCTAAAATGTGTTTACATTTTTTTTCTTTCTTCCTGTGAGGTGCGGGGACTCTGTACTGGTCTACTAAATATGCCACATAATTCCGTACTTATTTCACTGTGCCTTTCAAAAGACTCACAGGGCAGGATGTTTAAAGCAGTTTATCATACTGTAAGTCATCATTACATCAGACTGTTGGTGCAGTGGACGTGTGCCAAACAATTAGGATTTTCCGTTTTGTGTGGTTTAAAGACCTCCAGCTAGGTCACAAGTCTGTTGCCTACTGTGCATCATATTTTGGGGCTCTTGCATACATCTTCCTAGTAGCTTGCATCTACAGCTTGAGGCAAGCTGCAGTAAAGCACAACCATGTGTTTTAAAATTAGCCAGTGTTTGAAAAATAGGGGGCAAGTATGTCAAATGCTTTAGGTGGACCACACGTGCTGAAGTTCGTGGCTGCACCTACAGCCACAGTCCTTGTGCCAGTGTGTGACAATCCTGCCTACTGTCTCCAAAAGTGCTCACGACTGGTGTGTGTAACCTTATAGTGGTTTGTCATAGTAAGCACTATGGCGTTATCAACAGATGCACTGTAAGATCAATTGAGGGATAGTTAAATACTTATTCACATTTCTTAGACAGGGTACCAAGAAGAGCTGTAAACCGCTGGAGGGGAAAGTGAAATTTAAACATAAAATTTGCCACCAAGTGAATAATAATAGCCAAACAATTGTTTATGAAAGTGCATGCTGAAGTGTTGAGTTGAAAACCATGAAAACGGCATACTCTGGGAGTGCATTTGAAAAATTTGTATTTCAAACAATTGCAAGCATACATCAGCGATCCATGTTACTGTTCAGGCTACAGGAAATGTAGAGTTGTTCTGTAAAATGAATTTGTAGATTTTTTTTCTTCAATTTTTAATTTTATTTTTCCTTCTTTGTAGACACTGGATCGTGGTACAAGAGAATGGACAGAAAGTTACGGCCCGTCAAGAACCACGTCTGGTGCTAATTACAGTGTCCTGTGAGAATGGACATCTAGTTCTGAATGCTCCAGACATGGAAGAGTTACGCATCTCACTCCAGGTGCCAAAATCAAATCCTGTGAGAAATATCAGGTGCATTCCATTATTCCTGTTCTAAATAACAATGAGTCCCAACAGGGGTATAGATCTTTTTTTATTAAACTATGTATGGCACGTATATGTGCATATTCAGTATACATAAAACACATGGGTCGGATTAAATATTTTTAAAGAAAAGGGCCACTCAAACGAGCAAGCGATGCTTAAGCAGACACACATTTAGCAAAGAAGCCAAACATCCAGCACTTTCATACCACCGAACCATCCAGACACTGGAGAAGGCTAATACAAATATACTTCATTATGAAGAATGAGCAAAGCACAGCGGAGTGCTACCAATGGAGCCCCCAGCGTTTGGCACCCAGTGCTTTGTCAAGGTAAATGCCTCCCATGGAACCTGGTATATACAAAAAAGTAAGCTCTTAAAGAAACAAACACAATTTACAAGAATTAGGAGGTAATGCAAAAATTACACCTACTCTATGTAAAAAAAAAAAAATGTAATGGATACTGTATTGAAATTGAACTACAACATCATCAAATGCTAAAGTGACAACAAAAGTGTAAAAATATTGAAACCAAAGTACAAAGGTTCAGTTCAAGCTCTCTTGAATCAATATCATGTCAGATGATTTCTGAGACCCTATTAATTTGCAAACTGCAATGCTGGTTTCTACATATAATTTCATTTTCTTTCATTAGATGTAGGGGACAGAATTGTAGCTGGCCAGAAATTGATAAAGTGCAGATTGAGTCTGAACAAATAAAAAGAAACAAGAAAAATAATCTCACTTATGTGGTAGCAGCACCACAGAACAATTTTACAGCCAGCGAATTTTTTTTTTTTTCCATTTTTCATAAATATCCAATTTTGTTTGCAAAACTCAATCTGTGTGTGTTTTTTTTTTTTGTTCTGAAATTGAGGGCCAATCAGCATGTTTTACACACAAATTGGCTTGAGTAGGGTTGTCAAAAATGCTGATGCAAAGTGGGATTTTTCGTGAAAAAATACCCAATTGCTGTTTAAAAATGAAAAACTCCATTTTACATTGTTGTTTTCCAGTGAAAATGAAATTACAGGGCCATTGATTTCTCAAAGTAAATGTACCAACTCTTATCTGGTCAGTCATTCCTGGCCAGGGGATGGTACTCAACTGGCAAACGTAAAAGCAGGAGTCTTTCTGCATTGCTACCCCTTTTTATTTTGTTACCTTTTTAATACCAACAAACAATGGTTTGTGCTTGCAAATGTTGCTTGAAACATTCACAAGTACATCAAGAGCATATGACCTCTTATTATTCCCAGTTGCCCTTATATGTTCTAAACCCCCTCTTTGAACTTGTGTTTGGTATCTCTGACATAGAACTCCCTATTCTTATAAACTGTACTTGTTTTTTTTTTTTTTAAGAGCTTCCTATATATTTCAGTTTCCATGTGAGGGCTTTTATCTTGATGAAGCACTGGGCACGAAACATTGGGAGCTTCATTAGTAACACTCTTGCTTGCTGTGCTGTGCTCATTCCTTAAAATGAAGTGTATTTCTGTTAGGCTTCTCCAGCACATGGACTGTTTTGGCAGTGTGTGAGCGCTGGGCTTTCTGTTTCTTTGCTGAGGGTGGCCTTCTTTGTTTCTTTGCTGAGGATAAGAGGGTAGTATTTTTGTTTTATCTGGCTGTGGACGTGTGTGTATGTGTGTATGTGTGGGATATGACATGGCCTGACTGAAGATATCATATTTATCTTCACCAGAGGCCAGTGAGATATCTTGATGTCACTGGCCTCGAGTGAAGATAAATATGATATCTTCAGTCAGGCCATGTCATATTCTGTTTTGTACAACACATGTTTTGTCCCCCAACACAACCAACGACATGCTCCTCTCAGTGCAATGGCCGACATAAAGGTGATGGCCCTAGCAATACAACCCCCCTTACAGAAAAGCTGTGAAAAGGACAGATGTCATTTGTTGTTGAAAAAATATGTGGTGTATCCTAGTTTTTATGGTTATTTTTTTTAAAAGTTATGTTTTTTTTTTTTTTATGCCATGCCCCTCCCCCCAACAGAGTTCTCCAGGCCCCCCTAAACATAACAGATTTTATGCAACAGATGATATACTATTTTGAAATATCTGGTTGATCCTGTCATTTTAAAATTATTGAAAATATCTGGTTGATCCTGCTATTATTTTGTAAAAAAATAATATTTTAAATGCTTATCTGGTTGATCCTGCCACTCTGAGCACTTTCACCGTCCCTGTAAATGTAGCGTGGCTGAGCGCTATTCACAGTGATGCCTGTTATATTGATAATCATTTTCTGCGAGTTATCCTGAGTTCAAAATGACAGAAAACGCTGTGCTTCATACACAGCTTAGTGTAATTTGTTGGCTGACTGCACACAGACTGCAGTAACTGAATTTGTGGTTTTAGAACAGTAGAGGACGCGAGCCTCTGTTGCTTGCCGAGATCAGTCGGCTCTAGTCTGTGTGCAGTCAGTGTTTTTTTTTCAGCAAATTGCACTGGCTGTGTGGCACAGCTGTTTCTGTCATTTGAACTCAGGATAACTTGCAGAAAATAACTATAATATAACAGGCATCACTGTGAACAGTGCTCGCCACGTTAATGCTTAGAAGGGACCGTGAAAGTGCTCAGAGGGTAGATCAACCAGATAAGCTTTTAAAATATCTTTTTCTGGCATAATGGCAGGATTAAGGAGATAGATTTTGTTTCATGAAAATGTGGAGAGTTAAGATTGAAATGGCTGTTTTTTGTTTCTTTTTATGCAGAGCATGTGTTATTGTAAATGTAGGTAGACAGCGATGAGTTACAAGAAAGTGAAAGTGCCACATAGCACAGTAGTTTCAGTATGACGTATAGGAGTGTGGAGATATCAGTGATATCTCCATGATCTAACTGGAGATATTACTTTTTATCCTGTCATTTATCCCAAAACATGTGTTGTATAAATGTATATGTATATGTGTGTGTGTGTGTGTGTGTGTGTGTGTGTGTGTGTGTATATATATGTGTGTATATATATGTGTGTGTGTGTGTGTGTGTGTGTGTGTGTGTGTGTGTGTATATATGTGTGTGTGTGTGTGTGTGTGTGTGTGTGTGTGTGTGTGTATATATATATATATATATATATATATATATATATATATATATATATATATGTATATATATATATATATGTATATATACATATATATTATAGTGTATACGAGTAATATGTATATGTGTGTGTGTGTGTGTATGTATGTATGTATACAGTTGTGGCAAAAATATTAGGTAACTTGATTTTTCTAATGATGCCCATTACATCCAGAAAATTGTTGAAATTAAAAAAATGTTTTGGTATCCACATATGTATTTCTTTGGTTTGCAGTGGAATAAAATACAAAAAGCAGAAAAATTTACTAAGTCTTACCTTATTCTACACAGAAATCCTTAAATGGCCCGGATAAAATTATTGGCACCTTTTAGAAGTAGTTAGAAATAATTAGATTTCAAGCAGGTGATTCTCCTTCACTTTGAATTGAACTCACCTGTGGTGAGTTGCAGGTGCCTGCAATCTAAAATCACTCATTCAACCAGTTTGAATAGAGAAAAGGACTCATTCTCCGCTTTTTGTGTCACTGTGCATACCACAGTGAGCATGGAAGAAAAGAAAGACAGCCAGAGAATTGTCTGAGGAGGTCAGACAGAAGATTGTAGCCAAGCATGGACAATCTCAGGCTACAAATCAATCTCCAGAGACCTTGATGTTCCTGTTTCACAGTACATAATGTTATCAGGATGTTTAAGGCCCATGGCACTGTAGCCAACCTCCTGGGCGTGGCAGAAGAAAACTGATCGAAGATTGCAGCGCAGGATTGTTCGAATGGTGGAGAAAGCGCCTTGATCAGCTGCCAAACGATTCAAGCTGACCTTCAGACGTCAGCAACACAGTTTCAACTCGCACCATCTGTCGCCAACCCAATGAAAAGGGGCAGTATGGTAGGAGGCGAGGAGGACCCCACTGCTGAGAGAGAGAGAGAGAGAGAGAGAGAGAGAGAGAGAGAGACAAAGCCCCACTGGGGTTTGCCAAAACACACCTGAACAAGCCAAAATCCTTCTGGGAGAATGTCCTGTGGACAGATGAGACCAAATTAGAGCTTTTGGTAAAGCACATCATCTCTATGTTTACAGAAAACAAAATGAAGCCTTCAAAGAAAAGAACACCTTCCCTACAGTCAAACATGGAGGAGGTTCAGTGATGTTTTGAGGTTGCTGTGCTTGCTTCTGGCACTGGGTGCCTTGTACGTGCATGACATCATGAAATCTGAGATTACCAGGCCATTTTGGACCGCGATGTTGAACCCAGTGTCAGAAAGCTGGGTCTCCCAATAAGGTCATGGGTCTTCCAGCAGGACAATGATCCCAAACACACTTCAAAAAGCACCCAGGAATGGTTCAAGACAAGACGCTGGACTGTTGTGAAGTGGCCAGCAATGAGTCCAGATCTAAATCCATTGAAAACCTGTGAAGAGATCTGAAAACAGCAGTTGGGAGAAGGCACCCTTCAAATCTGGGAGAACTGGAGCAGTTTGACAAGAAGAGTAGGCCAAACTGCCAGTAGAGAGGTCAGGAAGTTCATCCATGGCTATAGGAAGCAGTCGATTGCAGTTATTATGACCAAAGGCTGTGCTACCAAATATTAAGTCTAGGGTGTCAATAATTCTGTCAATGCCATTTCTTTTCATTTCTGATTTCAAGGATATATTAAATTCTGAATCAAAAACAAAGGTTCTATAATATTAACAGAAAATAAAAGAATTATGGAGACCAAAATACTGTACTGTTATTAATTTCAACTTATGTTTAGAGAATTGTGAGTTATTTGAAAAAGTGCAAGAGGCGCCAGTATTTTATTACAGTGTGTGTGTGTGTGTGTGTGTGTGTGTGTGTGTGTGTGTGTGTGTGTGTGTGTATATATATTATAAAAAGTGTGTGTGTGTGTGTATATATATATGTGTGTGTGTGTATATATGTGTGTGTGTGTGTATATATATGTATGTGTGTGTGTGTGTGTGTGTGTGTGTGTGTGTGTGTGTGTATATATATATATCTATCCACACACAATTTTATGTATTTATTGGCTTTTCTTTCTTTTTTTTTTTTTTGTGTTATCCATTTTTCCACCCCCATGTTCGCTGGTCCTCCACTCCTTCAGGCTCTGACAAGCTCCCCCTACAGACCTCTCCTGTCCTTGCCCGGCCCTCCTCTAGTCCCCAGATCGCAGCCGCCCCCTGGGATATCCTGATGTATCCCTTCACCGGACGGGTCCCCCTCCTCTGAGAGCCAAGGCACTGGGGGGAGGGGTAGCCCCAGCACATCTTTCTAGGGCCCAGGGGAGCTGCTGGGGAACAGGAGGCACCGGGAAGGCGCTAGAGACCCTTCGGAACAGAGAGCCATCATTCGGAGGGTCAGCGAGAGATTTTCCTGTCTTTCTGTTGGCAGTGTAGTGACGTCACGGCATACGCCGACGTCTGCTCCTCCCCCAGTTAGTGTTGGGCCTTGCGTCCTGAGATACTCCCAGCCTCCACTTGGAGCCAGCAGACGCTGGACCAGTCCTCTACCCACCCCCCGGAGAAGGAGAGCTGTCCCTGGGACGCTCAATCCTTCTCCCCCAGACCGGCCCTCCAGTGACCTGGGCTTGTTCCCGAACCTGGGTCGTTGGCTTCGCAAGTGGAAATCCAACCGCTGCACCGGCGGGCTGGCTATTTATTGGCTTTTGGTGACTGGGTAAATGCATTAGGCAAAAATTCTGCCTATTTTTAAGCACGACCCGGGAGGGTACAGTTTACAAATGGTGAACACATCGTCAAAACATGTATGTACAGTTTACACTAACAGCTTACAAAATACAGGGTGCTTTACAAACATTGCATTGAACATGAGATTAAAAAGAAGGGTGGCATGATGTGTGCAGAATATGGCAGAATAAAATATTTTAGGTATCTAAACTTGTACAGTGCGTACTATCCTTTTCCCTATTAGTTTTGTATAATACATAAATAGAGAGCTGTGTCTTTTTTTTTTTTTTTAATAATCCGTTCGTCTTCAGAAGTAAGCAAGATCATGTAAATAATTTCATTAGAGCAATGGATCAGTGAGGCCAGGATGGATCCCAGCCATTTGTGTCTAGCTGCATAATACCACTGACGTATCAACATTACACGTTGTAAAGCCTCTCTCATTTCCACCATAGAAACACCAAGCACGTATTGGATCCTTAATTTTGTCATATCTGCATTTTAGTATGTCACTCAAAAAAGCCAATTCTGCATTTTGCAAATGTTCTATGCATTTTTGAACATTCCAAAAATTCAAGATAGTAACGAAAGTAGTGGAAACAGTCACTATGGGAATACCATACCACAAACATTGAGGCCATGATATATTGTAAATCATTATGTTTATATTTCATTCATTTTTGTTATATACAGTCTGTACTTTTCTGAAAGAAAAAATTACTCACCTTAGTAATGTTTCTTCTAATGGAGTCTTGCTATATTATGACAATTGCAGTATGACCGCAGGTTAGAACTGCTCCAGAGGTGAAATAGTTAACTTTCCATGCAGGCATGGAACTTAGAGCGCGAACTCGGTTGAAAACTGTCTGTTGTGCTTCAAATGCAAACTGTCAGATCTTTACGAGCTAAAACTCACTAAAGTTCTGTGTGGAAGCTGTAAACCTACACTAGCCAACTGGCTACTAACATAAACACTCATTTTTGGCCCAAAACAAAGATTCAAGTCAGGAGACCCAAAAATGCAAAAACACAACACTAATTCACCCAAAAAGGTAGGTGAAAAACAACAAGGTGGGCATCAAAAAAAGTGCCAACCCTGTACTGCCACCCACATCCCCAAAACAGAGGTTCTGAGAGGGGCAGGCAGGGAAGGAGGTCATAATATAGCAAGACTCCATTAGAAGAAACAACATTACTAAAGTGAGTAATTTTTTCTTCAAACAACATGAAGTCTTGCTATATCATGACAATTGCAGACTACACAGCAGTCCCCCCATGGAGGAGGGACAGAACCTACCTAGGAAATAGGCTCTGAAGCACGGCTGTGCCAAACCGAGCATCACTCCTAGCCTGGATGTCCAGGGAGTAATGCTTGGTAAAAGTGTAAACTGTTTTCCAGGTAGCTGCTTGACATGTTTCTAGAATAGGAATGTCTCTGGCAGCAGCCAGAGAAGCAGCTGTACCTCTGGTAGAGTGAGCCCTCAGGCCTGAGGGGGGAACTTTACCCAACTTCTCATAGCAGAATTGGATACAAGAGACAATCCACCTAGCAGTGGATCTTTTAGTGGCTGGCTTCCCTTTACCAACTTCGCCATAGGTGAGGAACAGTTGAAGGGAGTCAAACCTATGACCCTTGGTACGCTCTATGTAGTAACTAAGGGCTCTCTTCACATCTAGGCTGTGCAGCATCCTCTCCCCAGAGGAGGAGGAGTGGTCAGTGAAGTACACTGGAAGTGAAATAGATCGATTAAGGTGGAAATCTGAAACCACCTTAGGCAGGAACTTTGTTAGTCCGAAGGACCACCTTATCTCTGTGAAAGAGAACTCCTGCTCCACTGACAACGCTTGTAATTCACTTATCGTCTGGCAGAGGTGATGGCTACCAAAAACACAGTTTTCAAGTCAAGTACTTGAGCTCAGCTGAAGACAAGGGCTCAAGGGGGTTGCATAAGCTGAGCAATGCAAACATTAAGATCCCAGGCAGGGGCAGGATCCCTGAATGGAGGTTGGTATGAAACAACCCTTAAAAAACTTGGAAAATACAGGATGAGCTGAAAGGGAAGAGGATTTACCTGCTGAAATAAAGCAGACACAGCTGCCAAGTGCACCTTCAGGGTAGCTGGTCTCAGCCCCAAAGATTTCAGGTGGACCATATAATCCAGGACTGTGGGTAGATCAGCAGAGACTGGGGAAATATGCTTTTCCGAGCACCATATGGAAAACCTTTTCCATTTGGAATTGTAAGTAGCCCTGGTGGAAGGCTTCCTTGCGGCCTTCAATATATCCATTACACCTTGGGAAAGGTGTAAATCGGCAAACTCTAACTCTTCAAGAACCAAGCCTTGAGATTGAGAGATTTTGAGATTCGGGTACCAGACCCTTCCCTGGGCACAGGTTAACAGATTGTGATTCCTGGGAAGGGACAGGGGAGGATGGCCTGCTAAGGACAGCAGGAGTGGAAACCAGGGCTGTCTGGCCCAATCTGGAGCTATCAGAATGACTTTGCATGATTGGGATCTGATTTTGACTAGCACTTTGAACAGGAGAGGAAAGGGAAGGAAGGCATAGAGAAACTTCCCCTCCCAACTGAGGGCTAAGGCATCCAGTGGGAGTGAGCCCAATACTGGGGGCCTGCAGCAAAAAAGAGGAAGTTGGTGATTGTCTGGGGCTGCAAAAAGATCTATCTGCGGGGTGCCCCATCTGGCAAATACTACTCCCAAGACCAGGGGATCCAGTGACCATTTGTGGTGGCCCTGGGAAATCCTGCTGAGAGCATCTGCCGGGACATTGTCCTTGCCTGGGAGGTGTTCAGGGAGTAAGCCAGAGACCACAACTTCATCGCTTCTGTGCACAAGGCCGTAGACAGAGTGCCCCCTTGCTTGTTGATGTACCACATTGTAGTGGTGGTGTCTGTTCTGACCTGGATACTCCTGTTTTGAACAGATTTGGAAAAAGCTTGAAGTGCTAGAAAAACTGCTCTGAGCTCCAACAGGTTGATGTGGAGCAGAGATTCCTGGGGAGACCACAGACCCTGGGTAGTGAGTCGCCCATGTGAGCTCCCCAGCCCAAGAGGGACGCATCTGTAGTAAAGATTAGAGAATGAGACTGAGTGACAAAAGGAACCCCTTGTCTCAGGTTGCTCTGATCCTGCCACCACTGTAGGGCTTGGATCAGGGTTCGAGTTACTGGGATCAGCTTGGTAAGAGGATCCTTTCTTTGAGACCAAAAAGCTCTCAAATGGAACTGGATGTCCCTCATCTGAAATCTTGCTCCTTGCACAACTGCTGTGGAAGCAGCCATGTGTCCTAGGAGCTGCAGAAAATGCCTTGCTGGCCAGGAGACCTGCAGGGTAAATGAGGAGGCCAGGGAGACTAGGGTCTTTGCCCTGTCCAGGGGGAGGAAGGCCCTGGCTTCCTGTGTGTTCAGTTCTCCGCCTCTGAAGGTAAGAAGCTGGACTGGCTCTAGAACCGACTTTGAGAAGATTCAGAAGAAACCTAGAGAGGTAAGCAGTTGCTCGTTATCTGAAGGTGTAAATTGACCTGGTCTGGGGACTGGCCTACTAAGAGCCAATCGTCCAGGTAAGGAAAGATGGCAATCTTTGCCTACTTAGGTAGGCAACTGCTACAGCCAGGCATTTGGTGAATACCCTTGGGGCAGAAGTGAGGCTGAAGGGCATTGCTCTGAACTGGTAGTGGCCTGAGGGCAGCTCGAACCCTGAGGTACTTTCGAGGGAGCTTCTGATGGGAATATGGAAGTAGGGCATCCTTGAGGTCCAGGAAGCTAGCCAGTCCCCTGACCTCAGAGAGGGTAGGATAATTCCCAGAGTCACCATTTTGAACTTTGGCTTTAAAAGGTGCTTGTTTAAATATCTGAGATCCAGGATGGGCTGCCATTCTCCTGTCTTTTTGGGGTAAGTAAGTACCTGGGTACAAACCTTTGCCCTGGTGTAGGGGAGGAAGGAACCCTTTCCACAGCTCTGAAGAGCCAGGAGGTAGAGACCTCTGCCTCTAGGGCGAGTGCCTCTGATGGAGTTGCAGGTGGAAAAGATCTGTTCTCAGCTTTGGAAACTTTTGAAGCTGAGAACCAGTCCCTGGCTTACTACTTCCAGGACCCACTTGTCTGATGTTAAAGACTTCCAGTCCTGGACAAAGTAAGCCAGCCTGCCCCTATAGAGGGAGAATCGGCCCTGGCAATCCCATCAGTGCCTGCTTGGCAGGGCTTTGGGCTGAGGGTGGAAGCAGACCTGCTTGTACCCAGTCTGCTTCTCCCTCTAAAGAACCCCCTCTGAGCATAGGCGGAGGAGGAAGCTTGGGCTGTAAAAGGCCTATGGAAAGGCCTGCCCCTGCCTCCTAGGAAGCTGCTTTTGAGGGTGGCCTGCCTTTCCTTGGCCTATGCACTCCTATAGGTGGTCCTATATTCATACATTTTCTTCATGTAATTCTCTGTTTGCTCCCAAATAGAGAATTTCCCTAACAGGAAAATCCATGGCCTTAGACTGGGTATCCTGAGACAGGGTAGTACATCTGAGCCAAAGCCATCCTGTGAAGTGCCACAGATGTAGCCATGACTCTTGATGAAACATCATTAGAGTCCACTGCAGCATGAAATTGCACCTTGGATGCCTCAATACCATCCATAGCCACCTGTTCCAGCTCCCTGGCAAGCTGGTCAGGGGCATTTAAGCTAGAGACCAGCACAGTATCCCATCTGGATTTCTGGTACCTAGCAGCATAAACCATATAATTTGCTTGTCTGAGTCCCAAAGATGCTGCCATGTACTGTTTCTTTGCCATAGCATCAATCTTCCTGGAGTCCTTCTCAGGGGGGTGTGAAGCTAGGGGAATATTAGCCTTGTCACAGGCTGCAGTCTGCACTACCCCCATATGGCTGCATTGTTAAGTGAGGAAATCAGTGTCGGAGCCTGATAAGGTATACCTCTTGTCCATCCTTTTATGCACAGGAGGTATAGAGGTATAGGTATGAAATATGTATTCAGTGATTCTAATGTCTATCTATGTCCTGTAACAATTTGTACTATGTGTGGCAGTATCTCTGCCCTTATACAAGCGTTGTTATAGCTGTTTTTTACTGTATCATGCTGTTTCTCCAATGTTGCCATGTATGTATACTGTATGTTTTGTGCTCTCCCGGGTCGTTCCTGAAAATAGGCATACTACTTGTCTAGTGTACTTACCCGGTAAACAAAAGCTAAATAAATAAATATAGTGTGAGGAGTTTTTAAAACTTTTACTGTCTGTTTCCGAAAAGATTTATGCAAAGGAATAGACAGTCTCCTAGACTCTGGAATATCCATCATTTCTACATAGTCTGGCTCCTCTTGGTCATCAACAGCTTCCTCAACAGGGAGCTGGAGAGTTTCAGCAACTTTTTTATAAAACATGAAATTAGAAGGGGACTCGAAGCCTTGGAGGAGAAACCCCTAGGGGTCTATCTGGAGAGATGTCCAGATCAATGGGCACATCCAGATCTTCAAAACCATATTCACTCTGCTCATATTCCTCTTCCCCCTCCCCCGGTTCATAAAAATCCTCAAAATCATAATCTTGAGCCGGCTGAACCGAACGCTTACCTGAAGGTGTCTGTTCGGTCGGAACCGGAGAGAGAGACTGGACAATTTGAATTGCTTTAGCTATTTCCTCAGCAGTTGGGGAGAGAACTTTTGGCTCTACACTAGCTGACTTTCTAGTCCTTTTTGCTGGAACCGGCTCCTCGGAACCGGCTCTTCGTTTGCCCGAGGAAGTATCGCCCTGGTCAGAGGGCACTCCCTCCAGGTTGGTTGGCACCGAACCGGGCTGGCCATCTGGGTCAGCGGACTTTTCGGCCTCCCTTTCCCTGAGCCTACCAACTCTCTTATCTATGGTGACAGCAGGGAAATTGTGATAAATCTGGCAATCTGAATTGAGGTGGTCAAACCCCAGACAATAGACACATGTGGTGTGTGGGTCAGCCTTAGCAAAAGCTTCCCCACAAACACTACAGTGTTGAAACCCAGTGGGTCCGGTTTTTCTTTTGGGTTTCTCGGACATAATGCCAGCCTAACCAACTTGCCCGTTTATGGCAATCCACCAAGCAAGACACCCTTATCGGTTCCCAACCGTGTCACGGGTAGTGGAAAAAACCGTAATGAAATCCGTTTTTTTTAGAACCGATAAGAACCAGGAACCGCACTCTAAAAAGGACTAGAAGATTTTAAATACAACCTGATCGGTTCAAACTGAACCGATAAAGAATACAAGTTCCACACAGAAAAAATAAATGTAAAACCTATCTATTACTTACATTACAAGACAGAGCTTGAACAGACCGGTTGTGGTTTAATTCGACTAAAACCGAAAAATAATACTTTTAAACCGACAAAATGAACCCAGCAGAAGGAGAAATCTCCGGAGCGACTGTTCAGTGAGGTGGAGTAAAGAATCTGACAGTTTGTGTTTGAAGCACAACAGACAGAGTTTTCAACCGAGCTCGCGCTCTAAGTTCCATGCCTACATGGAAAGTTAACTATTTCACCTCCGGAGCAGTTCTAACCTGTGGTCATACTGCAATTGTCATAATATAGCAAGACTTCATGTTGTTTGAATCACAATGTTCTGAGCCATTAAGTGGAATAATTTTAAGAGGCCCACTGATTTCACTAGGGTTTTTACAAACTTGAGTCACTCTGAGAGAGAAAATGTATTGGGATGTAACTGATTGTAAAAAATCAAACACATTTTAGCACAACGTTCTGAAGGGCGATTTAGCCTAATCCAGAAATTAATAGTACATGATTCAGCTAAAGCTAATAAATTCAAGAGATCTAGTTAAGCTCTAACAAATGATACAGGGGTAGATTTAGGAAAACCAATGCCTCCCCTTAAAACCTGCATTGCTGTTTTTTTCTAAGGTCAGAAGATGTTTATGATCCCTAATTTCAATTCCATATAGGGCCTGGGCATTATATTTTGCTTCAGTAGTTCTTATTGAGGGTTCTAAAGTTCCTCCACCATATTTATGGTTAAAGCCTCGCAGCGCCACTATGATCCTCGATTTGTTTATCATCTCATAGTGACCCCTCCACTTAAACTTGGAAGAAATAAGTCCAAGATATTGATATTCTTTAACATTCTCCGTTCTATCATTTTTAACACACCAAGCATATTTATAATCTGAACCTCCTAAAACCATAGCCTTAGATTTGCTCATGTTAATCTTTTAAAAGTTCTTCTCTGCAAATTTCAACAATTCATTAATTTTATTGGAAGCCCCATGGGGGAAAGTGATAACATGAGCAAGTCATCTGTGTATGCAAGGGGTTCCACATGGTTCAGTACCTATCTTTGGAGAATTTGAAGGCAAGTCATTTTTTCTTCCTAGAAAATCGTTAATGTAAATTGAAAAGAGAGTGGGGGCAAGCATGCAGCCCTGTCTCACCCTACAACTGGTCTTAAAGCGCTCAGATACTCTAACATTACTGTTTCTAATCTGTGCCTATGTATTTGTGTAAAGTAACTTTACCACTCCAATTAATGCATGATCTAGTCCCCAGTCTCTCGTAATAAGCCATAGAATCTATTAATGGTGTCAAACATGGAAGAAAAATCCATAAATGCCAAGAACATTTTTTGTCTTTGTAGGTTGATGTAGTCTTCATAAAGATGCTGTAAAACAAAAATATTTTCAAGTGTAGAAAAATGTGCATGAAAACCAGCTTGGGCTTGAGAGAAATCACTAAGAGCATGTATATTTGCCAGTAAATGCTTTAACAAGATTTTTGAAATTTTTTTTTTTTTCATTATATCGATAAGGCTAATCAGATGATGATTAACTGGATTAGTTCTGTTCCCTTTTTTTGTGCATTGGCACAATTGTTGACCCCTGCCATGAATCTGGAATATAATTTTTCTGAATACAGTTATTAAAGAAATCAGCAAGTACCTTGGCCCACTGTGTACTTAAACATCTGTGTGTCTCAGAAGACATCAGGTCAGGGCCAGGTGCTTTTATTTGATTTTAACCTTTGTATTGCTTCCAAAACTTCAAGATTGGTAATTTCTGCCATTTCCATGTAATATTAATGTTTAAAGCCACTGAAGAATTATTAGATTTGTAAGATATTTGCGCAAAATAATTAACCCAGTCCTTATCAGTTGAGTTCTCTATGTAATTCATTGACTGTTTATATGCTGTTTCCACCAATTGCCAAAAGGTTTTATCACCTCTGTTAAGAACTTCATAGTGCATGTTTCCATAACCGCGGGAGATATATTTTTTTTGTCCAACAAAAATTATTTTCTCATTTCCTCCCTTAAACTAAGTGATCTGCTTTACGTGAGTTCCTATATTTCCTAAGTACCACTGTCAAATTATGCATCTTGGCTATGCATGCATTATCAAACCATCTTTTATTACCTTTTTTGTTTTCTTTGTTGACCTTACAGAATATTATTTCTTGAATACTTTCCAATAATTCTACCAATGTTTTGTTTTTAGTAACAATCTCTGTATTAAGATTCTCATGATATGTAAGGAAAAAGGATCTTAATTCCGTAACTGTTCTTTGTTCAGTAGCACTAGACCAAATAATTATTTTTCTGTTCCTAATCTCTAAATTATCGAGTACATCCCTATTACATTGAATAGGGCCAAATTATGAGTACTTTTTCTTTTTTGCACAGTCAAGCAGATGGGATAATCACTTTATGTACGACATTTTATTTTAAGTGACATCCAAAAATTTAAAGGTCCTCTCCACAGTGCAGTATCTAACACTGATAAGTAAATTCCCCATCCAAGTCACCAAACAGGCAACCATTTAATGGGAACATTCCATTAGTTTTGAGAATATTAATAAGTTTAGTGCCATTATTATTATTATTATTATTATTATTATTATTATTACTACTACTATAATTATCTTTAGATCACCTAGTTTGTTTATCCACGGTAAGAAAAACATAATTTAAGATGGTATCATCTGCAAAACCATCAAATGTTGCCGTTCTGGAGTTCAGATCACCTAGTAAGAGAAAATGATCTTCTGGATAGTTGCAGCTTAGTTGTGAAATTTTCTCTTCTAATATACTCCAGATTAATGGATTATAATATTTCAACTTATTAAGGGCGATATAAATGTTATAGATAGTCATTAAGAAGTCTTCTCCAGTTAATCTTAATATCTCATAATAATTATGCATGTCTATCTCTAAGATAATTTTAAATACATTGATTTTAACATTTTATAATCAATCCACCCACTCTGCACCCAAATTTTAGATATTTTTTTTCCTGGTATTTGGTAAATACGAAATCCATTCATGCTAATCTCCTCTTCTTCAGAATGGCAAGTTTTTTGTAAACAACTAACTGTGAAGCCAGTCAGATATTTAACAAACTCTACGTCTAACAATTTAGCCTTATAGCCAGTGATATTCCGTGAAATAATAGAAATGCTATCATCTTGATCATTTAGTACTGTTTTATTCTTTAAGTCTGTCATTTGTTTGCCCAAATGATTTTTCTAGTGATTGTCAATTATCTAATTCAGAAAGTATTTTAAATCTATCAGTCCATATTTCTGTGTTTTTGTATCTGATTTTTCCTCAAATGTTCTTGGTTCCATTTGTGTATGACATGGATGCCTTTCTGATACTGCATTACCCTCATCTAAGTTTTTTTTTTTTTTTTTTTTTTTGTGGGTGGTGTTTCTCCTGGGGCCACCAGTCGTCCAATCCATCCTCTCATCCCTTTCTCCGGCTGCCGTCTGACCCAGACCAGTCTCCTGGGAGGGCGATCACCTAATTGCCCCACCGCTTTCCCCCTGTGGCAGGGTGGCAGGATGTGGCCAACTTCTCCCACCAACTTGGATCCACATGGTGATCCCCTCCTGGAGCCAGCACAGGCGTTTACAGACTGCCATCAAGCCGCTACGACTGGGTGCCCTTTTTTCCACTTTTCTCCCCCGTGGTCTCGCGGCATGCAATGACGCCAGCTACTGGGTGAACGCGCGTTCCTGTACATGCCCCTGTCGGGCGTTTGCCACATCCTGCCCCATGTTTGGGGCTCCGTGCCATTGAGCCCCAGCCTCCACTAGGGGTCAGGTGGGCACGACCACTGGGAACCCCCTCTGGAGATGGAGGCAGTCCGCCAGGGACGCTCAATCCATCTCCTCCCTGCCGACCCACCGTGGCCCGTGCTCATTCCTGAACACTGGTCACTGACATGGTGCGAGGTGTGGCACCCAGTACCTCAACCCTCGGCACCGCTGGGCAGACGTCATCTAAGGGGTTTTGATTTGTAATAACTGTTGAATCCACCACATGTATCCCCATTTTATCTAATGTCTGATGTGGCCAAAACTCTGTTGCTTACTGCTTTGTTGTGACGCAATAAATCTACTTGGCTTTCATTATATAGACTTGGGTGTCTGAAATTATCCACGATCCCATACCTCCCTAGCTTTATACCAAGGATATTGGACAGAAAATGCATGTTGTCAGCCTAGGTTTGCTTCTAGTTTCCTTAAACATCTGCTTTAGACCAAAAATGGAGAGTGAGGCAAGTCTACATCCCAAGCCCCCACATCATCCTGCTCCGAACAAGACCCTTCTACTAGCTCGAGGAGTAAATTCCCAATTCTTTGCTCAGAAACATTTCTCCAAAGATAGTACAGAGCTCTCCTGTGTGAGCAACACACTTCTATAGCACTCGAGTCTTTGGACACAGATAAGATTCTTACTTCAGTAACATCATTATCAAGGTTGAGTCCCACTGCATCTCTAAAAATGCTAATTATTCTACTGTTGAGCAGATTTTCTTTTTAGCCGTTAATCTTTTTATTTAGGGGAAGGATTTACAATTTTTTTAAAACGCAGTTACACACAGACAAAGCACACCATACATTTCAGAGTTGTATATACAGTGTGAAGTTATATCCTGAAATAGCACAGTTTCACAAACATACATTTCATCCAATATAGGACATAAATCCATCCTGAGCACAACTTCAGTTCAAGGGGGTTTCATTAGATCCTTAGAACCCATATCTTTCAGTAGTGGGAGGTGAAGAGTAAAGTATTCCAGATATGGGGCCAGATTTCCTGATATGCTTGATGGGTGTTTTTCATGAAGCGGGCCAGCCTTGTGTGGGATGCCAGGAATTCCATGACCTGGTACCACTCCTTGTATAAAGGAACATCTGGAGTCCTCTAGCATTTCAGAATTGGCCTGATAATCTCTACAGAGGCCTGAGTTAGCCATAACCTGTGTTTATCCCTTGGCTGGTCTTCTCCAGAGGGGAGGCCAAGTAGCCAGAATCCCGGGTTGTTGGGGAGTGTCAGATTTGGGATTCTGGAGCAGAAGTGGATTACCCTAGCCCATAGAGGGTGCAATGATCCACACTGCCACAGTATGTAAAGGAGGTCTGCATTGGGGGGATATTGCATTTCCAGCATAGATCTTGTAATAGACCCATTGTTTTCAACTGACATGGGGCGTGGTACCACAGGTATAAGATCTTGTTTCTGATTAGAAGGCTACACTGGTCTACACAAGCTGTGTGGGAGGTTCTCCAGCACCTGCTCCATTCTTGGTCAGAGATCTTTGAATTCAACATTGTTGTCCATCTGGCCTTCACAGGCATCGTGGGGTCTGGGGCAGAGTGCCTCAACCAGTTCTAAATAGTTCCCAACAAGCCTTTATTTTTCTGGGACCAGGCCCGGAGAGGGAGCTTATCTGGGGGAGATGTAGGTGACCGTACACAAGTGGAACAGAGGCATCTCTTCCTTTTCCAACTATAGTACAGGCTTCTGAATTGACAGTATTTCCAGACACACTCCTGTGGTATAGGATTGTTATCCTTCAGGTGTTGAAAGGAAACAAAGGTAATGTTATCTGCCTGCACCAAATCTTGAAATGTGTGTATCTGGACTTTAATCTGTGTTCCACCCAATGGGAAGATATTCTACACAAAGGTGAGGATTATTCCACAGGGGGGTCAGGAGGCCAAGGTCCAGACATTTGTGTGCTCCTTTCCCCAAATTGGTCCAGGCCTGATGACTCTCCCTAATCGTCAACCACTTTTGAGATTTTTTTTTGGCAGTGCAGAGCCCAGGTAACTAAAGGGAGAAGTACCACCCAGAAACGCTGTTTCTATGGCTGGGGGGATACTGGGATGTATAGGGGGAGGCATCACCAGCAGAAAACAGGAAGTTGTTATCCCTCTGTACAGACAGTTGGTGAGACACTATCTGGAGTACTGCATCCAGTTCTGGAGACCCCATCTCTGCAAGGACATAGACAGGATGGAGGCAGTCCAGAATAGGGCAATTAAAATGGTGCAGGATCTGAAAGAGAAGCCATACGAGGAAAGACTAAAGGAGCTTAATATGCATACCCTTGAGGAAAGGAGGGAGAGGGGGGACATGATAGAAACATTTAAGTACCTCAGTGGAATCAACAAAGTCCAAGAGGGTACCATCTTTCAGAATGAGAGATGTGCAAGAACAAGGGAACACAATTTGAAGATAGAGGGGGGACAGCTCAGGGGCAATATGAGGAAGTATTTTCTCCCAGAGAGGGTGATGGATGCATGGAACAGCCTTCCTGAGGAGGTTGTGGGGTCTACAACTGTGGGAGAATGCATGGGACAGACATAAGGCAATTGTTGTGGGTGGTAGGAAGAAATAGGCTGTTTGTTAACTAGGATCTGCAGCTTATCCTGTAGGTAGGTAAATGGGAAGGCTAGGTGGGCCAAGCGGTCCTTATCTGCCATAAGAGTGTTTCTGTGTAACCACATTGGGGCTTGATGGTCCCTTTTGCTCAGGTTGCTACATATCTTAGCAGCCAGGAAGGCACAGGAGTGCTTAGAAAAGTCGGGTAAGTTCCAACCCCGTCTTTTCCAGGAGGACTGGAGTTTAGCTCTGCTAATTCTAGGTTTGTTGCTTCCCCATAGGAATCTGCTCATTAAAGAGTGGAATTTCTGTGCCCATAATTCAGGCATCATGAGGGGTAAGTGGGAGATCAGATAATGTATCCTGGGCCCAGCATAATTTTTATTGCAGCTATCTTGCCCGCTAAGGACGGTTGTAAGTGTTCCCACCTTTGAACTTCTTTGGACACCTGCTCCATTAGGTCCCTTAATTTTCTCACGCATATGGTTCAGTACCAGAATGCGCCCTGGGAAAGGGGACAAGAGCTTGTTAATGCCTTGCCAGATTCCACACAGAAGATGGAGATTCTGGACGTCTTCAAGTTGGGCTCGGACGTAGGCATGCATGTTCTCCGTGCCTCGTATGACACTGCAGACACAGCTGCCAGAGTGGCAGCATCAGGGGTCTGTCTCCGCCGCCATGCTTGGTTGACAGTCTCCGGCTTTCACCAAGATCTGCAGTCCGGAATCCGGGACCTCCCGTTCCAGGGTTCTGTCTTATTTGGGCAGGGGACAGTCACTCTTCTCATCTCCAGGAGTTGGGGAAATCCAACTAGTCCATCCGTCAGATGTACAGAGGAGACTAGAAGAGAGCGAAGAAGCGGCCATTTCAGAAGCCCTCAGGTGCCCAAGCCCACGGCAACCAACAGGGCCAGGGGCGTGGCTTTAAAAGGAGTACCGGCAACCAGTAACCCGGAGGCGCTCCTTTTCATGGCCCCAAGTCCTCCCAAGCCTCTCTGCCCACTTCCGGCCCATCCAGTGACTCTTCAACCCCCGGAGGAAGTACCAGGGAGGCAGTAGGGTCGCCTTCTCCCTTCATCTGAAGGGCTGGAGCTCTAACTGCAGACCAGTGGGGTCTCAATATTATAAGGTGGGGACATACGCTGGAGTTCAGAGATCCCCCCACCCCAATACTCCACCAAGGTCCTCGAGATATCCTCCTTCTCACATTCCTCTCATAGGAGAGATTCAGGCCCTCTTGTGGAAAAGGGCGATAGAACCAGTCCCTTTGCAGCAGCAGGGAAAGGGATATTACTCCCATTTCTTCCTTGTCCCAAAGAAGAGACTGGATCTTCGCCCCAATCTGGACCTCAGTTTCTTAAACGATTATATAGAATACCGATTCCAGATGGTGACTTTTCCAGGGCTTATTCCTCTGCTGCATCAGGGAGACTGGCTCTGCTCCCTAGACATGCACAATGCGTACATGCACTTAGGATCCCCCTCCCCAAGAGGAAGTTCCTGAAGTTCCACTTCCAGGAGGCGCATTATCAGTTTCGGGTTCTTCTGTTCAACCTCTCCTCCACTCCTTGAGTCTTCACAAAATGCTTGGCAGTAGTGGCTGCGGCTGTAAGGCGCCAGGGACATTATATCTTCCCTTACCTTGATGATTGGCTGCTTGCGACCCCGTTGAACGCGCCTCCTTCAGGCTCTCTGAGACACCTATACTCTGTTCCGAGAGGTGGGGATCACCCTGAACCTTTCAAAGTCTTCCCCAGAGCCCAACCAAAAACTCATCTTCATTGGGGCGGTCCTGAATTTGGTCCAGGGCATGGCCTTTCTACCCTCAGAGAGGGGCGATAGCTTGCAGGAGATTGCCGGATCAGTCCTTGTAATCCCTCAGGGCCAGGCCAGGCCCTTCCTCAGACTTCAGGGGCACATGGTGATGGCCATTCTTGTCATTCCTCTGGCTCCACATGGCGACAGCCATTCTTGTCACTCTTCTGGCTCGCCTCCGCATGAGACTCCCATAGTGAATGCTCAGGGTGCAGTGGGATCAATGCATAGACTACCTAGACCACATGGTCAGGATCACAGAACCAGTTAAGAGGACACTTCTTCGGTGGCTGGACCCTCTAAATTTAGAAAAAGGGGTCTCTTTCTGTCAGGGGCCCCCAGATCAGACTCTAATGACGGATGCTTTGGATTTGGGTTGGGGGCCCACCTAGGGGCCCACCAAATGCAGGGAATTTGGATCCCTATGGAGCGCAACCTCCACATTGGTGTCTGTGAAATGCGAGCGGTCCTCAACGTGCTACATGCCTTTCAAGAGGACCTCGTCCCAGGTTCTCTCCTTGTTCAGATGGACAACATGGCGGTTGTCTTCTACATCAACAAGCAAGGGGACACTCGCTCCTAACCCCCTGTGCAGGGAGGTGATGAGAGTCTGGTATTGGGTGCTGGAGCGGCAAATCCCTCTGTCCACAGTGCACGTTCCAGGCATCCTAAACTACTTGACAGACAGCCTAAGCAGATATCAGTCCAAAGTACACGAGTGGGAGCTACTGCAATCAGTAGTGGACCAGCTCTTCAACACTTGGGGTCATCCAGAGCTGGACCTCCTTTACGTCCCCAGGCAAAGCCAAACTGCCAATTTTCTGCTCGCGAGAGCCTGCACCTGGTGTTTTCTGGCCAGATGCATTGTCCCTTTGTTGGATGGGGAGGTTTCTTTATGCCTTCCCTCACTTCCCTCTCGTTCAGAGTTCTATTGAGGGTACAGGCCGAAGGGGCTCGGATGATTCTAATCGCCCCTCTGTGGCCTCGGCAGGTTTGGTTCCCACTGCTTCAATGGTTGTCCTCGGAACCTCCAAACTTGCTACCAGTATGCTCGCAGTTGCTGTCCCAGGATCAGGGCTCACTGGTCCATCCCGATCTCAGGTCTTTGCACCTTCATGCTTGGCTCATTCAGATGTAGCAAAGGCCAGGTATGGGGTCTCCCAGGAGGTGGCAGACGTCCTTGTCTCTGTGAGGAAGCTCTCTGTTCGCTCCACTTATGCTAAGAAGTGGAAGTGCTTCTGTTTATGGGCATCCTCTCACCGTCTGGAGCCCCTTACCTGTCCAGTGAACTCAGCATTGCAATATCTCCTCTCCTTATATCAACAAGGCTTGAGCTACTCCTCCATAAAGGTGCACATATGGGCCATTTTTGGGAGACAAAACCTTAGCCCAACTGGATGTGGCCTGCACCTTTTTACAGGAGATTTTACACACGAGACCTCCCATTACGGATCCTATCCCACTCTGGGACCTCCTGTTTGTGTTGGAGAAGCTTACTTCCCCCCCCCCCTTTTGAACCAGCAGCTGACTGTCAGCTGCATTACCTTTCCTGGAAGGTTTGTTTTTTAGTTGCTGTTACTTCAGCTCGAAGAGTTTCTGAGCTCTAGGCTCTGTTGTGTAAAGAGCCGTATTTAATTTTCCATAGGGAAAGGGTTTCCCTCAGAATGAATCCCAAGTTCCTTCCTAAAGTGGTCTCGGAATTGACCCTCAATCAGTCGGTTGACCTTCTAGTTTACTTTTCTTCTCCCTCCAATAGGGGAGAAGCTCTCCTTCACCTCTGGATGTTCACAGGGGTGCTGAGGTACTACCTTAAGGCGCACAGCTGCACACGTGGCTCGGGCAACTGTTTGGCCTTGGCCACAGCTGGAAGCAAACCGGTGTCAAGCGGACTATTTCCAAGTGGCTTGTCCACTGCATTGTGTTTTGCTATGAAAAGCACAATAAACCCCCTTCTGGTACCGGTCAGGGGTCACTCCACCAGGGGAGTTTCAGCTTCCTTTGCCACTCTGAAGAATGTTTCTATCAGAGACATGCGTGGCTGCTACCTGGAATTCTGTGCACACCTTTGTGAAACATTATAGCCTGGACATTGCTTTGAGATGTTGTGCCGGCTTCGGCATGGCAGTCCTTCAGGGACTTATGTCTTGATTTGCTGTTTCCAGCATCATACTTTCTTCCACCTCCTCGGGGTTAGGCACCTCCTTGGCCTGGGACTGCTTGGGATTCAGTCCTAATGGTTATAGCCTGCTGCAAGAGCTCTCACTCGAAGTAAGATAGCACAGTTATGTAAGAACTTACCATAACAGTAGATCTTTGACAGGAGCTCTTGCAGCAGGCGCTGCTTTCCAACCCTCCATCCCCCGAGTGAGGTGTATAGAACATCATCTTCAGGCTTCACCTCCTTCTCTCGTCAGGGCCCATTTGTGGGTCTTGGCGGTGGAGCTGGGTCCGCCCCCCTTTATACTGTGGCTGATGTCGGGGTGGAGCCGACATCGGGGGGGGGGCAGTCCCTGCTGGGTACTGCTGGCTGAGAATTTTTTCCGGTGGGTCCTGATGCCTGTGGTATTGGTCCTAATGGTTATAACCTGCTGCAAGAGCTCCTCTCGAAGATCTACTGTTAAGGTAAGTTCTTACGTAACTGTACTTTTTTCACAGTGCTACTGCGGGAACAACAGTAAGTTCAAGTCCTGAACTGAACCCATTGGGACACTTGCTGCTGGCTCAGGGCACTGTGGAAACACTTTTTTTTTTTTTTTTTTAAACTAAACAAAAAAACTATACACTATATAACCACATGCCCAACCGGCCTATGCTGCCACCTTGGGCTTCTGATTTACATTGGACCTCTTGAACTTCACCCTTATGTAATTAGAACCTCTCTGTGGCAGCACAGGCTGGTTATGCATGGTTGCCCAACCAGCATTCTCTGTACAGTATATGGGAGAGAGTTGTTTTGAACTGAAATAAAAGGAATCCCAGTGTTGTTGTACCTTGGTAGTGATATCAAAATATTATTATTATACAATGTTGTAAATTCGATTGCCCAGTCCCTACAATCTGATTGGTTGACTAGCACCTTTCCAGCATGATAAATCCTCTAGTATACCCACTGGAAAAGGTGCCAGCCAGCCTTACCAGCAAGAAAAACTCTGAGCCCCAAACAGAAACCTGAATTCCGCCATATTGGACTCCCAGTAAACACCGGTGTCCAAAGTGCCGTGATTCCCGCTACATGGCAACTAGAAAGAGGCAGTTTTAAACAAACCGCAATAGTAACCAGACGTTGCGAATCCCATAAAACCTACCTTTTTTTTCCCCCCCTAAATGATTGTAGCCCCCAATGTACAACTTTGCAACCGGTCCTCATCCAGACACCGCAGTTTGCGGTCTCTCTGCTCCACTGCCAGTGGCTCGTGCGCTCAGTCATCAAAACTCTTATATGCAGCTTATCTCCCACAACACAAAAAAAATGCATAATGAAGTCTTCCAAAAAATGTTAAAACAAATTCCTACCAAGTCCCGACCTTCCTCTCTACTGAATTCAAAACTCTAACCAGGAAAAAAACGCTGTCCGTCACCAGCAGCACATTATGTCTGATCCACCCTAGCAATCGGCTCAATTTTTTCTGGCGTTAGAAAAAATGCAATGAAAATAAATAAAAAAAGGTTTTTAGGGGTATTGTAATTTATTTTTCCTACCTCCTAAAAAACAAAGACATTGCATAATAGCAATATACCCCTCCAGGGAATGGGCATATGGGTGGATTTACCACTTCCGGTGTGGTTAAGTCCACCAGCCATGGTAAATCCACCCTTACAGTATGGATTGGGGTTTCATTGCTATGCTATTAATACCCAGCTATACTTGTCCTTTGCCCTAGGAACATCCAGAGTGGCAGATGTGCTAAACAGCTGCCTTGCCGAGATCAGTGACTGGATGGCCTCCAGCTCGTTGCGGCTGAACCACGATAAGACTGAGGTATTAGTGGTGGAGTCAGAGTGCAGGATAGGATGGCCTCTGGTGCAGAGACCGGACTTGTTCTGGGATCTGGCCCATTGAAGTCCTCTTCTGAGGTGTGGAATCTTGCTGTCATCCTGGACAGGGGTGTGACGATGGAGGCACAAGTGTCTTCCACTGTCCACTCCTGTTTTTTTCCATCTCAGGAATGTCTTCAGGATAAAGCCCCTTGTGCCGCCTCTGGACCTCCCCATTTTGATAAATGCCTTGGTGACAGCAAGGCTTGACTACTATTATGCGCTTTACCTCTGGGTCATGGGAGGATCTCTCCGCAGACTGCAGCTGGTGCAGCACGCAGCTGCCAGGTTACTTACGGGGCACCTTTAAATATTGCCTTATTACACCGGTACTGTGTGAGATGCACTGGCTGCCAGTCAGGTGGAGGATCCTCTTTAAGGTGGGTCTTCTCACATATAAGGCCCTACATGGCCAGGGCCCTGGTTACCTGATGCATCTTCTTATGCCTGCTGTCTGTCTGTCCCCTCCTCTGGTAGGGCATCCTGGCAATTCCCAGGATGAGGTTAAAAATGGCAGGTGACAGGGCTTTTAGTGTCATCGGCCCTGTCCTGTGGAATTTGCTACCCTTTGGGGTTAGGGAGGCCCCGTCCTTGGAGGTATTTAAGGCCCACCTCAAGGCCCTCCCATTCACCCAAGCTTTCCCCGACCTTAGCTTTTTAAGTGAGATCCATACGCAAAGGTCTTGATCTCGGTTCTCGGCCACCTGTGTTTTAAAATTTCTTAGAGAATCTTATTTTATCATGTCATTTATGGAATTTAATGTTTATTGCTAGTTGGTATTTATTTTGATTTTGCTGAGTTTCTTATCTGTTTTATTTATTTTGTACGACGCCCAGAGCCTCTGGGATTGGGCGTCTTTTTAAATAAACATTGCCTTGCCTTGCCTCCCTGTCATGGTATATTGCTTAATTATACATTACTATGTGCATCACTACTATGGTACAACTTAGAATGCCCCCACCCTGCTGTCTTAACACAGCTCCAGTCAGGATGTTCGCAGCTTGTTGGTTACACTCTCTTCCAAGTAAGGTGGTCTGGAGTTCCTTATCGCTGAGATGGCTGAACATGTGCCTCTTCTTCTCTCTACCTATCTCCCCTCTTGCCTCCCATTGCTGCCCAAACTGCCTTTTTGAAGATTAAACTTGGCCAGAGGAGTAGGGGAAGAGTTTATGCCAATTAATCTTATCCCCTTGCTTTTGTGACATAACTAAAGAAAGGCAGAGCAAGGAGGAGAAGTAGCATGAACATAGGAAGCCTAGGCAAGAAAAGTTTTTAAAACTTTGTTATATTGATACCTGGACAGGATGGAGGGGTAGAGTAGCTTATTTACTATAAAAGACACTTTATGATAGGCCACTGTGCACAGATGAGCCTGTGTTGGCATCTCAATATTGTCATGACAACCAAACCTCTTAAGCTTCATTCTTGAGATTGGGTGGTTGTCATTACAACATCTCAGTGATAACACAGGCTTGTTGTGTACACTGTCCCATGCATTAGCCTGTTTTCTAAACTTTATCTCCATGAATCCCCTTTCCCCAGTTGGTTCAGGTGCAATTTCTTATCCCTGGCCCAGTTAGGGTTTTCCCATCTCCAATCCAGTTACGGCATTGGTAACTTCTCTCCACCCCCACTCCAACAAGGTATGTGAAAAAAGCAGTGTTGACAAACCCAGTTGAAAAAGCACTTGGAATTTAGATTGCAACTGTTTGCTTGAGGAGGCAGACGTATTGAAGTCCTGCGAAATGTTTGCAGACACATAGTGCTGTGTGACAGGGTTGAATAAGGCTCTATCCCATTTGTTAATCAGAAAGAGTTTAAACACAAGAATCTGGTGTGCCCTCTCCTTTTCTGTCTCTTGTCTGTCTGGTTGTGCAACCAGATGTTCTCATGAGACCTAGTAACTGATCACTTTGATGGTCTCATGATTCTCTGCCTCACGTTATCTCTCTGCTTTCACTTGCTGTTTCTGTCTTTTCTTTCCCCTTGCATATCTGCGATGATGGCAGAAAGCTATTTAGAAATCAATGGGATAACCTAAGATGCAGTTTGAGCTCCTCTCAGGCTTGTTTGCAGACTCTTTTTTTTGCAGCACTGTCAGCAGGAGGCCAGCTTGGGACACTGTTCTATTTGCAGGCCTGCTTTGCTAAGAAACTGACAAGAACTCCGATACATTTTGTGAGAAACGGCATGTCTCCTTAATGAGCTCAGGATGAAGAAGTTAATTGTCAGGCAAAGACTTGTTATAAAAAGAGTAGCAATGTTTTTGCTAGAGAGCCTGAAACTTGAAACTAGAGATACCTTCAGACGAAAGACTTTGTTTCCTCTGTTTGTACTAACTTTGTAAATAGTTGTACTGAACAATCTTTATTTTTTGGTTTACTGTTACTGATGATGATAAAACACTACTTACGACTTTAATAACTGCTCCTGGTTTTCCTATGCTTCCTGACCTGTGCCTCGATGACATGCTGCTTGTATGATCCACTGTCTACATTAATAATCAAAATTATGAAATGGATAGAAATAGTAATGGCTTCTGATTGGCTAAGAGGCACTTTCAGCTAGGCCCTTATCCCAGCACAATGGCCCAGCTGAAAGTAGCTTAACAAAAATGTGTTTTAAAAAATATATCCCATTTACTAACAAGCATTTGTCAATGCCGAATATTTGCTTGCTGGTATTCGCATTGGAAGTGCAGGAGTTGGACAGTTGCAGAATAGGAATGGCAGTGAAGTATTTAACTTCACGCCAACCCCACCTCCACCCTGCAGAGATGGACAGGCATTGGGGTATGCCTTTGGGTCATCTCCCATATTGCTCACACCATTTCAGCTCACCCTAGACTGCAGACACCGACAAGTGTTAAGGTGTGCCTTGGGCTATTTCGCTTTACAGTCACCCCATTCTGTAAGGACATATGCTGAAATGGGTGCAGTATAGGAGAATGGGGTGAATTCTGGGGCTGAGGAGTCCAAGGCACATCTTGATGTCTGTCACTGACTTCAGGGTGGGGGTGGAATGGCATGAGCATTACAGCCGGCAATACAAAGGCATACCCCTGACTCCTGTCAGTCTGTACAGGGTGGGACGTTATGGTTAGAAACCCTTAATGCTCCAGGCATTTGTTGATATTTGCACTACAAATTATCAACATTGCCTTTTTGCAACCCGCACCTGATGAAAGCATTTGGGACCTCTGCTTATAAACAGTGGCATTGTGATTTTATTAATCTGTCCCGAACGTTGATTTCCCGCAGCGACCATGCCATTCTGGGCAGGATGTGCAAAATGACGTGCCACCATTCATAAAGAGGTGTGAAGAGATGGCAATGTTGGAAATCTGGAGTGAAAATATTAAAAATTCTTGGTTACGAGCGTGTGTGAAAACTGCGCAATGCATGCTCATAACAGTAATTTTTTAAAATTCTTTCACCAAATTTTCAACATAGGTATTTTGGGACCTTTGCTCATGAACAGTGTCACTATGATTTTCTTTAATCTGTCCCAAATGTTGATTTCCCACAGCGACCGCGCCATTGTTCGCCGGATGTGTGAAACCACATTTTGGGCAGGATGTGAATAATGGCAACTGTACTGTTCATAAGGAGGTGTGCAAAAATGGCAAAGTTCAAAATCTGGAGTGAAAATATAAAAAATTCTCGAAGTTACAAGTGTGCATGGAAACTGCGCAGTGCACGCTTGTAACAGTTATTTTGTGGAATTCTGTCACCAGCTTTTCAACATAGGCATTTTGGGACATCCACTCATGAACAGTGTCACTGTGATTTTCTTAATCTGTCCCGAACAGTGATTTCCCACAGCGACCGCACTGTTGTGCAGCAGATGTGCGAAAACACATTTTGGGCAGGATGTGAACAATGACAACTGTACTGTTCATAAGGAGGTATGTAAAAATAGCAATGTGGAAAGTCTGGAGTAAAACTCTTAACATTCTCAAAGTTACGAGCATGCATGTAAACTGCGCAGTGCACGCTTGTAACAGTCATTTTTGGAATTTTTTTCACCAAATTTGCAACACACACTTAGGGGGCCAACCTCCTGAACAGTGGCACTGTTGTTTCATTAATTGGTCCGGAAAGGTGATTCCGCATAGTGACCACAGAATCACCTTTCAGGACCGAATAACATCATGACAGTGACTGAGTTCATGAGGAGGGATCCCAAGAATCCCATGGTGAAAATTTGGTGCCAAAAGTTGAAAAAATGGCTGAGATATCCACATAAGTTGAAAAAAAAACCCATTTATGCCATTATACAGCGTAGTGGCATTTCTTCAGTTTGTGGTCGGCTTTGAAGAGTGCAGACGTGCTCCTGGTGCACCGAAGATCCTGGCTTCTGGCTCTGGAGGGAAGTATGGGGTGAGGGAGGGTGTGGGGAGGTGAGGTGTGCAGAGGGTGGGCGCGGTTTAGAGGAGGGACCCGATGGCGAGGGACTGTTTTCTTTGTTATGGGGGGAAAATAAAACAAGTTGTCACAGGAAGATTTTTTTTTGGGGAAGTCGCAGGTTTGTGGGGGCACCCACCAATTACCCGGGGTTACTAGAATCACAGTAAAACCTAGTGGTAGGCAGGGAAGGCAGCTTGTGAAACTCCAGTTAAATGGATTTCACACACTCATTCTGTTTTCTGTCTCAGCTGAGACTGACGGATGACATCATTTTAGAACTGTCGCTGCTGCATAAGCCACACTGGAATGTTGCAGTTGGAGGTTAGAGTAGAACGTTGGGGAATTTTGAAGCCAGTCTGTGTGCAGTCTTGGAGAGAGACTGTAGTGCAGCTGAGTTTGCAGGCTCTTGGAGCATTAAGCTCTGTTTCAGAGCTACTTTTGTTTTTGGGGTGTGTTTCCACCTGAAGAGGAACACAGGAACTGGTAATTGAAGTGGTGGAGACCGCTCTCAATGGTTTAGAGCCCCATCCCTGAGGTGTTGGCCTGTTTTTCCAGGGGCAACCCCCCCCCCCGGGTCCGGCTAAGGGAAAGAAGCTGCCTGTCTGAGTTGTGCTGAGGCACCGGAAGCTCTTTAAGAGATTGCTTGAGGAGGAAACGCCTGTGGGGTACCTGCAACCAAAGGGTGAGTTCGCTCTGAAAAAGGGCCAAGTGTTTTCACCTGAAACGGAAGAAAACTAAAGGGACTGTTACTGTGGTGTCAGGAAAAGACAGCCAAGTACTGTTTGGGGGGGGGGGGGCTAGAGTAATGGACAAAGCCACTTATAAGTATGTTCAAGGCCAGCACAAAATGGAAAGAAAGAATGTGGTGACTGGACTGCTTAACCTGTGGGGGGTCTAGAGTAATGGACAATGCCACTTATTTTTAAGTATGTTCAAGTCCAGCACAAATGGGAAGCAAGACAAGTAGATGGAATGTGAAATACATTTAGCAAGAATCTGCACAGCAAAGTGCTAAAGGATGAGTTGTTTACAGTCCAGAGAAATGGCTGGGTATGAATTATGGGAGCGAGAGGTGGGACAGCCCCATCAGTAGTAACCAAATTCACCTCTACAGATTTGCTCTGCGACACCTTTTGCTTTCCCTCGGGTACTTGGCCAGTGCCTGAGGAAAGTACCCAGATGTGGGAGTAAGAGGAAGATTCCCGGATGGAGCCGAGGTGCTCTTAGGTGATTTAGGGAGCCACCAGAAAATGTTTCCATGAAGTATGGAAGGTGTCTAAGTGGCTGGCAAGGGAGCCGAGCCAGAGAAAACCCGAAGTAGGGTACAGGTTTGGGCTGTGTAACCCAAAGCAGCGTACAAGTCCGGGCTGTGTGCCCAGTGTGTTGTAGAGCCTGATGGCTAAAGTGATGAGGATGTGTTCTGGTCTCCTTTAATCTGCATTACCAGGAGTGTAGCCCCGAGGGGGTCCATCTACAGTATGCTTTGTTTATTCTGTTTGGATGTGAACAAAAGCCACACTTTAGAATCCCACTTCTGGTATTGGACATTACAGTTATTGCTTCCTGTGTTCGGAGTTACTTGGGTGCCCCTGTGCAGAGTAGCCAAACCTAGCCTCTGTGCCGAGTGACCTATTCCTCCCTGAACCCAGCCCACCTGGTAGAGCTGTCGGATACAAACGGCATACCGGGTAGGGGTTACGTTTGCTTTTTGCACACTGGGGTGGGCTCCCAATGTGCCACCTGCATTTTTGTGGGGTGGGGACTTAAGCCGATGGGGAGACCCCCCCCCCGTTGGCAAAGAAAGACTGTTTTGGGGGGAGGCATGATGCCGAGGGGGATTCGGCACCCCATGACACAACAAATGGGGGGGAGAACATTATGCTGATGGGGACTGGGCTTCTCCGTCTGCTTTTGTGAGGACTGAGCGGATGGCAACAGCTGCCACCATGTTGTGTTAAAATGTTACACCAAGCAGGAACTGGTCGCTTCCTCATTGCAGCACTAATTTGTTTCAAGTTGGTGGCACGCTAGCTGAACTAGTGTCAGCTGCAACATGCCACCACATTGGGAAATGAGGGCCAAGCCCAAGACTGTAGTAGTGGCATTGGCCGCCACAGTGCTGCACCTCCAAAACTCTCTTCTCTCCTAAGCTGCCACATAATGTTTCTTGCGCATGCGTGCAAGCAAGCTGAAAAAAGGACTCATTTCATAATCACAGCAAGGCGCTCCAGGGGGTGCATTATAGTGAGCTAACTGCCTTTCTCAGGTGGTGGAAGCACTCAGCCTTGCCTCGTGCTTCAACCCATCCAAGGTGGGCTGTTATCTCACCATAACACACCCCCTGTCATACCTTATTGCTTAAATATGGACTTATTGCTACTTTGTTTGGTAGACTGAGTCATTTCCCAGTGTCTTGCACCTTATGATTCAGCCTTTATTGGAACAGGCACCTCCCTTTGTATTTCTGTTGATAGGGTCCCTATGGCCACACTGGATTCTAACCATATGGGAAGAGGTCACATTTAGGCCAGGACTGACGCCCCCACCCCCACACACTCTCTACCAGATTGGCAGGGGAATCTGACCATCTCCTACACCTTGCTCTGGTACTGCCTGTAGAAACAAGCATTTGTCAATGCCGAATGTTGCTTGCTTCTATGTGCTGTTTAGGTATTTGGAAGTCATTGGAGTGCAAATATTGAAAATTTGCGAAATTATGAGCGTGCATAGGAACTGCGCAACACACACTCGTGAAACAGTCATTGTTAGGAAATTTTTCACCAAATTTTCAACATAGCCATTTTAAGACCTCTGCTCATGAACAGTGTCACTGTGATTTTGTTAATGTGTCCCATACATTGAGTTTGCACACCGACTGCGCCATTGTGAGCTACATGGGCGGAAACACGTTTTGGGTAGGATGTGAAAAATGACAGCTGTACTGCTCATAAGGAGGTGTGGTAAAATGGCAATGTTGAAAATCTGGAGTGAAAATATTGAAAATTTGTAAACCTACAAGCCTGCGTAGGAACTGTGCAACGCACGCTCGTAAAACAGTCATTTTTAGGAATTTTTTCACCAAATTTTCAACATAGCCATTTTAAGACCTCTGCTCATGAACAGTGTCACTGTGATTTTCTTAATTTGTCCCGTACATTGATTTCGCACACAGACTGCGCCATTCTGTGCTACAAGGGCGGAAACACATTTTGGGTGAGATGTGAAAAATGACAGCTGTACTGCTCGTAAGAAGGTGTGGTAAAATGGCAATGTTGAAAATCTGGAGTGAAAATATTGAAATTTTGCGAACTTACGAGCCTGCGTAAGAACTGCGCAACGCACGTTTGTAAAACAGTCATTTTTTGGAATTTTGGGACCAAATTTTCAACATGGGGTTTTTGGGACCCCTTCTCATGAGTGATGTTACTGTCATGGCCGTATTTGGGCCCGAAGGGTGATTTCGCAGTCACTGCGCGAAATCACCGCCGAGGCCGATAACTCCATGACAGTGACATCATTCATGAAGGGGTCTAAAACCCTATGTTGAAAATTGGTACAAAATCCCAAAAATGACTGAGATATGTAATAAGTTGAACCCCCATCTAGCCCATTATACAGCTTACTGGCATTTCCTCAGTTCGCGTCGGCTTTGAAGAGTGCAGGCGTGTTCCAGTCCACGAAGATCGTCGTGCGAGTCCGGAGGTAAGTATGGGGTGAGGGTGTGAGAAGAGCTGGAGTGCGGGTTGCTGGCGGGGGGTCGGAGCGCCGCGGAGACCGTTTTGTTTTATAGGTTTAAAAAAGGCGTCGTCAGGGCGTTTACCACGCTGAGGTGGGCTCCCAGCGTAGCACAAGGACCGGGGGCCGTTCAGCCGGCGGGGGATTGGGCACCCCGTCGGCCAGAACTGCTTGCCACACTGGGGTGGGCTCCCAGCGTGGCACCAACTGGGGGAATGGCGCGGCTCAGCCCGGCGGGGATTGGGCACCCCGCCGGCTGCCTGAGTGCGTCTTGGAGGCGAGCACGCCTGCGTGTGTGGGGGGCTACGCTTCTTATCGCTGCTCACTGAAGCGTAGCTCCCTCTTTCAACTGTATGCCACTGCATTTTGGAGCGTGTCATAGACAGGTCCAAAATGCATTGGCTTACAGGGGCCGCGCCTGCCAGCTCACTGACTGAAATGGAGGAGGAGGTGACGCACCTCCGAAATCTCCGATGATGGCACTATGTTTCTTGCACATGCGTGCAAGCAACATAAAAAGAAAGCTCAGTAGTGGGGATTTTAAAATCGTTGCTGTTAGAACATTGGTCCAGTACCCTGTTTCTGTACTGTAGCAGAGATATCAAAAATCCATGCTGCCTGATTCACAGTGTGGCACTCTGCTTCCCTACTCTGCCTTATTGGTGGTGTGGCCCGCTGGTTGCTAGTGCCAGCACAGAGTTTTAAAATGTATGCCATCCGATTTGTTGCACAGGCATCTGATTCTCCCCTTTAATGGGAAGTTTATAAAAACAAAAAAAACAAGCAAAAAAAGTGTCTCTCTCCATCAGGGGTCCAGCCCTGCAATTTTTTCAGTACTGCAGCGAGGGGTATTGAAATAAGTGCTGACTGATCTTTGAAATACTGCCCCTTGGAAGCTCAGCCCTTCTGTTAAGTTGGGGTGTTGAAATGCTACCCAGTTTTCAGCCTGGCTGTCTTGTTCCCTAAGATAGTAATGATATGATACCCCCAAAAAAAAAAACACTCACCTGAAAAAAAGGCATTCTGAGTGTGCCCTAGCTGAACACCTCTCCTGAAAGATGCATAAAAGCAATTTTAACAGATGCATAACATTGCTATGCAGCAGTCATTAACTGTTTAATAGGAATGGTGTAGAATGGGAACCGGAATACCCACATTATGCCTCCAAGTGCACTTGCATCACAAAAATACTTCATTAGGAGGAGTTGGTATTGGTGCAGGAGGTTAGCTCTTTCCAGTCCTGCTCAGCTGCCCAGTGGCTTTTCTTGTCACTGCTTAGCTCTCGCTACCCAGCCTCTGCTCTTCGATTATAGCAACTAATGGCTACCGGTGCTATGCCAAGAGCTGGCACCATCATTTTATTTATTTTCCCACTCGCTAGCTTAACCCTCACAGGAGACCCCAACCCTCTTTCCCAACCCCTAATGTATGATTTTTGTTTTGGGGGTTGGGGATGAGAAATTCAAAGCCAGGCTTGCTCAGCCATATAACCTGGGGCTAACACATTTTCTCTTACTTTGAGTTCAGTGAATGGGAACAGCATGTGTGCCATGGGTAATTTGGGGGGGGGAGGAGACTGAGCTAGCCAGTCTTTGAACTGTTGTCCCCCTCCTCCAAATCAATCATTGGATGCAGGGGGAGGGGTAGATGTATGAAATGGTTGGGGTGGGAGTTAGGCATGTGTGGATTTAATAAGACTGTGCAGGCTTGCCAGCAATTGTCCTAATAAAGTATGGGAGGAGTGTGTGAAGGGAGACCTGTCTGTCTAGCCTGACTTTGTACTTCTGTCACCCCCCACACCCAAAAAAAAATGTGTACATCCGAAGCCAGGAAGGGTGGCCCTACAGAATAAATCTATTGGGGTGTCTTGTGGGGGTTGGGTTAGAGAGGGAGTTTTTAATAACAAATGGTGATGACACCCTGTTGATTGTTAGGATAACAAAAAAATAAAAAATAAAAAAACTTGAGAGGGAAGGCAGGACTCTGGGGACCCAACTAACTAGCTTGGTTTAGAACTTCTGTCTTCCCAATCATGCATCCAAGGCTAGCAGTACTGGCGTTTGAACACTTGCTTCTCCCATATAGATGGATATGATTCAGGAAGGGGGTTAACTACTGCGTAAGTATGTAGAGTCTGGGTGTTAGCTAGGGCTGCTGACATGGGGGGGGGGGGTTACTGGGACCGCCACTGTATCACAAAATTAACTACAACTGAATTGGAAGTAGACGAATGTTGTAATTAAGTGCATTGAAGGTTACGCTCCACCTGACCAGCTAATCTGGCATTTGACTACTATTAAAACATGTCTGTGTGAGAGTGGGTAGCTACTGTTGAAGTGTATTTGAGGCTAGAAGATTGGCAAGAGTGGATGGGTTTAACTGGAACCTGCACTGTGTCCTGACACTCTGTACAATCCAGGAGATGAAGAGGAGAGAATACTGCTGAAGAGTGTGTGTGTGTGTGTGTGTGTGTGTGTGTGTGTGTGTGTGTGTGTGTCTGTCTATATGTCTGTGTGTGTGTGTGTGTCTGTGTGTCTGTGTGTGTAGTGACTATTGTATCCCAGCCTGCTCCACAATGCAGCATGTGTGCTGCGTGTGAGGGGGATTGACAGGTGACCAGTACTGGAGATGTAGGGGAGATGATTCTGCTGACTTGAGTGAGGGGGCTAACACTAATCAGCACTATATCCCAAAATGCACTGTAATAATGTTTGTGTATGTGCTCGCTGGGGAAGAGTTGACTGGCACCAACACTGTATTCCAAAATTAGCTACAGGGCAGGAGATGGACTATGTTCTCTCAGTTGTTTGTTTCTTTTGCCCTTGGGAGTGAGGGCAATCCAGTTTTGAAACTGTGCCTATTCAAATGGTTGGCCAACTGTATTATTTATGTTACAGGATACGGCAATGAACTTCTGGGGTTGTTAAGGGCCATTCCACTAGGTATATGGCCACATCAGTTACCTGTTTCAGGGGCATGCCTGCAGCCGAGATTTGTGCTGCTGCCACTTGGAGTACTGTCCACATGTTTACCAAGTATTACAGTCTGGACATTGTCTTCACAGGAAGGGCAGGCTTTGGCCTAACTGTACTTCAGGGCCTTCTTTCTTAAGACTCTGGCCTCCTGCAACCCAGGCAGTCCTTGCTCTCAGCACTGATTGGGATTCGTTCCATAGGTGTGACCTGATGACAGAGATATCCCAAAGAAGATTGAACTCCTACGCAAGAACTTATCGTAACATTAGATCTTTGAGGGAGTCTGTCATCAAGTCATGCCGTCCCTCCCTCCATCCCCTTTCTTTCTCTCTCTCTCTCTCTCTCTCGCGCTCTCTCTCTCTCTCTCTCTCTCTCCAGCTCTTCTGTCCCATTGCTCCACCCTTTCTGCTAACTGGGCACCCTCTCCCTCTCCTCGGTTTCCTGGTGGGACTCCTGTCATCCTGTCTTCTATGGCCTTTGGCCTGGGAAAGAACTGAGGAGGGAGCAGTGCTGCCTGCACTTATACAGGGCATGTGACATCAAAGCCTGACATCAGCGTGGGTGACCCCTAATAGACTGCTGCAGAAAAAGCTTCCATGTGATCCGAAGTGTAGCAAGTACCAGTTAAAAATAGACACAGAGAGGAAACCACAGTGAAGAGGTCTGACTTGTGCTGTGTCTAGAAAAGGCACCACTACACAAACAAGACATCACTTAATTCTATGTCTCACTCCATGAAACTGTTGTTCTACAGTCACATCTATTTAACCACAGTTTTAATCCTCCTTGAAAAATAAATAAAAAAGTAACTTAACTACTCTTGTTTCTATATCAAAACAGTGATATGTGATCTGCAATATGCAAGGCAAAAAAACAGAGTTAACTATATGGCTCATTTCCTGTCCTCTTTTAATGTAATGTTATTTTCAGTTTATAGTAACATTTCCATGTAGGGCACCTTCTATCCCATGGTACAAATGAACTGTTTAGTGAAGTCTTAAAAAGAAAAAGCGCACCATTGCTACTAGACAGATTAGCATTATAGTTACTGTATTAGGACTGGAGTAATTTAATAGTACAATAGGGTCATAGCACCTGACAATTATTTTTTTCTATAGTTTAATTCCATCTATTATGCAGAATAATGCAACAAAGTAGTAAGGAACAAAGTTGCTGATGATACATCTAGGGTTGCTCACTGATCTATTATTTTCCACAGCCTGATTGTAATATATGCAGTAGTTGTTAGGCTGACTCAAGAGAAAACTGAAACAGTGATTAAATGAGTAACTTGAAAGCATACAGTTTATTTAGATCTTGAGGATATTTATCCTCAAATGAAATCTCGAGACCAGCTCTAGTATCGTGCTAAGGCTACTGGCACCCAGACTGACATCCAGGTCTACAAAACAGCAAGGAATGCATGCACCAGAGCAATCCGCCATGAGAAGGCTAACTATTACAGGAGCACCTTAACCAGCACTTGGAATGACCGTAGTAAATTCTGGCATAACCTTGCTGAAGTGACTGGAAAGGATTCCAAAACACCCACAATGTTGAACATAGATGGTACCATCACTTTTGACCATGTAATCATTGCCAATGCATTTAACAGCACTTTTGCTGACCTTCGTCCATGTGCTACTCCCTAACTTTTTTGATTCCACCACAGTCAACTCGGCTCCTGTTAGTTCAGGTTTGCCACCAGGGCACCCTCCTTTCCATTTCAAAGCAATCCCGGAAAGCTTAGCTAAAAAACACATTCTTAAAGTGTTTGGAAAGCCTAGGGTCAGTGGTGATTCACTGGATATGAAACTTCTCGGCCTCACCATTGACTAAGTCCTGCTCCCACTAACCAAAATCCTTAACTGTTCCCTCATATTCTCCCAGTTTCCCCAAAAGTGGAAACTGGCAGTGGTGACTCCAATCCATAAAAGCGGTGACAAGACTCTCTCAAACAACTACAGGCCTATATCCAGCCTCCACCCCCCCAACCCCCATCCAAAGCATTGGATCAGATAGTGGCTGATCAGCGCATGGAGTACCTTGTAATATGCAGCCTGCAGTGTTCCCAGCAGCATGGCTTCTGCAAAGGGCACAGCACTACCACGGCACTCCTCGAATTCACCACACATATCCATCATGCACTTGATCAGGGCCAGTTGGTCGATGCCTCTTTTTTTTTTTTTTTTTATTGACCTGACTAAGGCATTTGACACTCAGTCAATGCATTCTCCTCTAACAGTTATCGCTCCTTGGTCTTTCAAGTGAAACTACCCTCTGGTTTCAAAGCAACTTCAGTAACCAGACCCAACAGGTCAGGATTGGTGAATTCTCTTGTCATCCCTACCAGTCCACTCTGGAGCACCCCAAGGTTCTATCCTGGGTCCTTTGTTATTCAGCATATTCCTGAACAATCTCCCTGCCTCCTGCCATGACAGAATGTTACTGTATGCAGATGATGCAGTAATCTTCACTTGCCACACTGACCCCACCTCCCTTCAGTCTCAACTACAGGAAAGTTTCACTGAAGTGAAAGACTGGTTTTGCTCACAAACCCATCCTTAACCACAAAAAACTAAAACAGTGTTGTTCCATGGAACACACAAGTACAAGGACCATGAGCTCATAATTAACAACCACGAAGGCGTCGCCCTTGAGCAGGTGGATATGTTTAAATGTCTGGGCCTGACCCTTGACTGCTCCCTCTCGTATACCAAACACATTGACAATATCGCTAAAATTGTGAACTCCTGCATAGGGCTACTATACAAGCATAAACATTGCCTAACAGCTGAAGCCTTAAACCTAGCTATTCAGAGTTCTGGTATCTCAGCTATTGACTACGGGCTCCTTATCTATGGATCCGCTACTGATACTGCACTCCGGCGCATAGCTGTAGCCCTTAATAAGGCATGTAGACTCCTTATTTTAGCTGCCCGCCTTTCTCACACGTGACTTCACATTTACGAGCAGGTTAACTGGCTCAGCTATCCAGCAGACTAAAGTACAAGACCTGCATCCTAGCTAAGAAGACATCACTGGGCCTTATATCCCCCCCCGGAGTCCAATCAATACTGACCCCGCAGTGTGTCCGCCAGCTAACTAGAAGATCAGACAGTATAACCTTTACAATACCTTGCTGCCGGACCTCTCAAGCTCAGCGTTCTTACCTTGTCAGAGCCTCCACCTGGTTCAGCTTGCTACCTACAGAAATCTCCAATATTGCCATGATTGGTGCTTTTAAGTATAAACTACATCAACACCTCATGGCTAGTGCCTTCTATGATTGCTTTTTTATAATCCCCTCCAGACATACTACCCTCAAGCATCCCTCCTCACTGCCTCAGTTCCTCCTCCTCTCCTGCCCCCCCAGTACTGCGTATAGGATGAATCTGTCTCCTCTTCCTTTTCATCCCCCCCATTCCTCCTCCCTTGCTATTTCCTATCTGCCACATACCCAACACAATGCCCTCCCTATTTCTCCCCTTCTCCCTCTCTTTCTCCCATACCACCCCCTTACCGCCTCTCTTCTTTCTCTTTTCCCACTAACCCACTCCTAACAAAGCTTCACTGAGCTGCCTATGACTTGTACTGTATAATTAACTTGCAACTCAATTCCTTGACAATGCCTTTGGCTGCCGTTATTGTAACCTTACTTGTCTTTTTTTTATTTTGTAAGTTCCATTGTAATGATCATGTTATGTTTTGTACCTTATTGTCCTTATTGCCTTGACGTGGAACCTTTGTAAAAAAAAAAAAAAAAAAAAGCTCTCTGCTCAAAGGTGTCATCCGAAATGCAAATAAATAAATACAATTTATACAGGATATGGAGATACATAGTTGTGTGGACAGTATTCGAGAGACAAAGTGTGACATTCATACACTCAAAAAAAAAAAAAAAATATATATATTTATAATTAGGCATGACTGAATCTTAATTTTAATGTGTATATGTTGTAGTTGCATAATACCAAATATAAAGATAGTTCTGTATTTCTAAGTTTGGAAAAATGGCAGTTATTTATGACATGTAAACTACTTTTGTGGGTAACTCGGTGTCCATTATGCATTATTTCCCATTTCTAGTAATAAATAACATTTTTAAATGCAGTGTCTCTGTCTTCTATTTAAGTGTATTCTTTTGCAACATCTAATGATTTGATGTTCTTCCATACCTATGTGTTACTACCTATCCTCCAATGTAGACAGCACTAAAGATACAAACGGGAGGTTACCAAAGTTTCATTACTTCATGCTTGTACTGTTTATATCCAGTCAACATGCCTTTCACACTTAAGCCGGACATTAAGCAGAAAGATAAACATGAACAAATCACTTGGTTGTACTTGATTTATTTTGTGACCCTCTTTGTTGCATACTAGTACTGTGGGTAACGCAGACACCACAGTAGCAGTGCAACATGTGAAATACATGGTACAACTTTTGTTAATGGCTTATTATCAACCGAACAGCCAGTACACATTGGTAAGTATCATGCCACATCGGGGGGCCATTTTGACATCAATGTAGCTCTGCAGAGCCAGACTGAGAAGAGGCCCAACCACAGTTAACAACCAGAAAGCACCCAGGCAAGCAGTTTGGTACTGATAACTATAGATGAAGGTGCCACATGATGCTCCCTGGCAACCCTGTGCTGGTCTTTGAGGGGAAAATGATGCCAAAATATCACACAGGCCCACCATAAGCTCACCACCATGTGCATCACAGGGATACCACTGCAGCAAGGTTTTTGTTCTGCACGTGGAATGCCACATCCAAACTGCTCTACAAGTCAAAACAATACACCAAAGTTCCCCATGGACAAGCAAAGGCAAGAGACAGCTGGATGTTACACGGCCGGCCTGAGCTACATCAGGGGCCATTTTGACATCACTGTACTGTACCTCCACAGAGTCAAACTGAGAGCAGGCCCAACCACAGTTAGCAACCAGAAAACACACAGACAAGCGGTTTGGTGTTGATAACTGTAGATGCAGGAACTGCATAGCATCCCCTGGCAACCCAGTGCCAGCCATTATGGGGAAAATTATGCCAAAATATCACAAAGGCCCCCCCTGTGCTCACCACCACGTGCATCACAGGGACACCGCTGCTGCAGGGTTCTTGTACTGCACATGGAATGCCACATCCAAACTGCTTGAGTCCGGCCCAGGTGATGTATTTTTATTTATTTTCAAACCGTTCCAAGATATTATGCCAACACTTGACATTTAATTTATAGGCAGTCTCATTATAAATCTGCTACAGTAAATGTTTTTGCCAGATGAATCCAAACCACTGTTGTTGCCCAACAGGCACTAGTACACCCAGGCAGTGACCAGATTACAGTACTACACATGGTATCCCTCCCATACCCCTGACTATATTAAGCAATGCCATGAGCAGCCTTTCTGAGGTAAGCCCAAGTGCTGTATTTTTTTTATTTTTAAACAGTTCCAACATATTGTGCCATCACTTGGCATCTAATTTAGAAAATGTCTTCTTATAAATAAATTGGGGAAATGTTTTTGCCAGATGAATCCAAGTCAGTGATGTTGCCCTACAGGCCCTAGTACACCCAGGCAATGACCCAGTTACTACACATGGTAACCCCCCCATGCCATGAGCAGTCATTTTGAGGTAGGCCCAAGTGCTGTATTCTTTTATTTTTAAACGGTTCTAACGTATTATGCCACCACTTGATGTCTAGTTTAGAAGCAGTCTCATTCCTACACGTGGTAACCCCCTTTAACCGTGAATGAACTGACCAATGTCAGGAGAAGCATTTTTGAGGTAGGCCCCATTGCTGTAGTTTTTTTTTTTTTTTTTTATTTCAAACAGTTCCAATATTTTATGCCACCACTCACACCTGATCCCTAGTTCAGTGTGCCAATACAATGATGCTCCTTTATAATCTTACAGAACAGACGTTTTTTTTTTTTTTTAAATGAACACCACCGAATCCTTTTCAGTTAAATGGGGGCATATCACAAATCTATGGAAGAGAAATCTCTTGAAATAAGTACATTTACCCTGATCATGATCAGTCGGTCCTTTGACTCCTTCTGCTCCGACTGACACCGACTCCATCCCCTCCTCATCTCGGCAGCGCTAGCACAGGCCAAGGACTGCATTCATTTGTAAAGAGTCCAAAGAGGGTGATCCCTGCTGGCCCCGAATAACACAACCCACGTGACACGTCCCGGTCCTGGTCCCGCAAAGCAGAGGCTGAATTTGATTTCTGCCTCCCGGTGATGATTTTCGCCCGCCGGTCTGGACCCGTAACCACGGTCCACCACCCAAAGTTTTAGGCAATCCCTTGTTGCTGATGAACAGATGCAGTTGCAGTCAGCTCGAGCTGTAATAGCAGCAGCAGGCAGCTTCTCTCCTGCTCTCTTAGGATGACGTCTCCGGCAAGTCAGGTGTCCCTCCTGCATGCGCACAGAAGCTCCATGACGGCTACGGATCTTGGGACACTGAGTTTAGGTGTCCTGTATGAATTTTAAACAAGACAGGGAATTTATTTTACTACAGGAGGGACCAGTCCAGCAGCAGAGCTCTGGGCCACCTGGTGAGCAGCTTGGGCAGTGGGGGCAGAAATGGTCACAAAATTGGAGGCAATGGGCAGTGCATAAAAATGGGGGTCTCAGACAGCACACAGCACAAAAAAGGTTCGGGGCACCAGACAAAATGTTCGGGACTCTAGCCCCGGAGGCCCAGCCCTAACAATGCCCCTGCCGCTTGCTGACTGAAACAAAAACAAAAAACCTCCTGATAATGCGATTTGTGCTTCTCTGCTTCAGTATGTTTCTGATATGTGGGGAGAAGAGAAGTAATTCTGTGTTGCAGGGAAATACAGTGGCCAGAGGTGAGCGGGGAACCTGGCATAACAAACTTATATTAGGATTTGGCCTTTTAATGTGAGAGTGCTTTTATTTAAAACTACAGAGATGGGCATTGTGGAGGAAAGGAGGAAAACCTCTGTCAGTGCCTAGAAATGGCACTTGATTAAAAAAACTAGCGTTGTGCTTGGTAGGGAGCTCTGTCTCTAGCTAAGCCAGAAAAAAAAAATGGTGCCGATTTGAAATTCAGTGGGGTACTTCTGGCCAATGGGCAAGCAGGGTGGGCACAGAGCTATTTGAATGAGTTAAGGGGCACTTGTGCTAAAACTTTATTTGCTGGGCATCTATTGAAAGTTAATATAATCCCCCCGCAGAGGTACCAGCCAATCGGAGCCCAGCAAATAAAAAGCCCATTTTCTAAGTAGGTAATATTGTCTCTTCATCTTGGAGATTATCCAGTAATCCAGCATAGAGGAAAGACAACAAGCCAAAGGGAAAATACAACAGGACTAGCTGGAGACCCAACCTAGGCACCAGTTTATCCATTTAGGAGTGTTCCATTTAGAAACAATGATCTCAAAGAAGATAAAGACAAAGGTAAAAAGCAAAATGCAGCATATAGACACTGTGATAAATCCCAAGTACAGTTCTTGGTTGTGTATATGTGTGTGTATATTTATATATATTTCTTAAAAGGAAATGTATGGCAGAAAAACTACTGCACGTTAATGCTTATTAGCCTTCCTACCATCTGTAATGCCCCAAAGTTGTGGCATCACAGAAATAGGAAGCAATAAATATATAGGGGTTAACGGGTGCCCAGGGTGTCCGCTGTTGGAATGGGGCTGCAGGGTACAAGTAATAAGGGGCCCCTGTGAAGTACATTTCCTTCCTTGTAAAGAAAAATACTGGTACAAAGACAGAAACGTGCCCTGTGCACTAAAAGCTTGTCAAAAAGCAGATTTGTATGTAGCACAAGTAACAATGGTCTGGATGGAATGTTGTGCTGAGCTGCTCATGCACAGCATTCCACTCCAGCCATTCCAGTACCAGAAGGTCCGTTTAAAAAATTACAGTTCAGTTGGTAGTTCCTGGGCAGCTGTTGAGGAGAGATGATGTAGCAAGCCAAGGGGACAAGGAAAGGTGCTTACCTAGGGTTGAAGCCGTCCCAGAGGACTTGCCTGCCTATGTGCCTGCTCTGCCTCCAGTGCCCGAAGATTCTCCCAGCAGCTGTGTGGCACGGTCAGTGGTGCCATCGGGGCACCATGAAGAAGTGAAACCCATCCATTGTGGCAGTTTGGGCTAGAAGCCCTGTTCTGTTTATTTTTAATTAATTAAAAAGTTCCCCGGTCCCACGTTGGCGGCTAGCAAGGGCCACATCACTGGTTTCACCGTCTGCCTTCTAGAGGCCCTCTGACGTCTGCCACATCGTCTGCTTTCACGCCATCCCACTGCTTGCGCACCTCCCGCCTCCCGATCCACCTCAGAAGCCCAGTGAGAGTGGTGAGTCGGCAGCAGCACTTGTTCCATGCTGACCGCCTCTACATCAATGCAGGACTGTATTTTTTTTTTTTTTTTAAATTGGTAGCGGTAGGTGCAGTAGAGAAGTGGCTGAGCGCCGCGGGGAGGTCGGGGTGCTTGGACCCATATTAAGAATTCAGGATGGGTCAGGGTTTAGTAATGCCCATCGGAGGAGTCACCGGGAAGGCAAAGTTTAAGGCCTGTTACATATGCAAAAGAGGGGTGGAGTCTGGGAGGAGCAGAGAGAACCATGTGGCAGTAGGCTGCCCAAGCCAAAAAGAAATTAAAAGGGCACCAGGCACCAGTACAGTGAGGGCAGCCAGGCTCCGTAGTAATTTGGGCAACCAGGCCCAGTAGTGGATAGGGCATCCAGGCCCAGTGTATTCAGGCAGCAGGCCTAGTGGCAATTGGTGCATCCAGGCTCAGTAACTGGGCATTCACATTAAAGTGCTCAAGGGTAGCAAGAGCCTATAAAGACACACCCCAAGAGGAAAAAGGGTCCAACCAAGGGGTGCTTACGCACATGACCTGTTATAAAGTGACTGTAAGCTACTGTACTGTTTCTACAAACTGTTTATTCAAGTATCTAAAGTGTTGTGTTGATTACATAAAGCACCGAGACTGTGTTGTGATACCTTAGGATTGTGGTTATTTGCCCGTGAAGTGAACAGTTGCCCCTGATTGTTGCATTTTGCCCCTGCTCCAGGCAAATTGCCCCTGCAAGTGCAAATTACAGTGTACAGTGCTAATAGAAGTATCCATGTGCAGTATCTAGTCTGTGATTCAGTCTTCAGCCTCCATCAACTCTTCACCTCAGCAGTCTTCAGCCAGCAGAAAACGTCAGCATCTTCTTTCCCTTTCGTTTGCAGTAAGCCGAAATTGACGTCCCTTGGAGAGTCACGGTCACCAGTTCCTGATCAGCTTGGAAGAGAGATGACTGGAAAGAGCCTCGTCCGTCACTCCCAGACGCCTGCAGAGGGACGAGTCCGTCATAGTCAAGTGTGTTCGCAGCCGCCGGGTTCTTATTTTGTTCTTCATTCTTGTGGAATCCTGATCTTCATCTTCCAGCTTTTCTTCCTGCTCCTTCATCCTGCATCACCTGTGCAATCCCCTGGGGAACAGCTCAGCAGTGTCTTCTTCATCCTTGGCAGTCCTCTGTGTGGATTCCTCACAAAGTCTGGTGTTTCATCTTTGGCAGCCCTGGTCGAGTGTCAGTGCCAGGAAAACCCGCAGCAGTTCTTCATCTTTGGCAACCCTGTTCGAGGGTTGGTGCCAAGGAGACGGCAGCAGATCCTTCTCTTGTGGCAACCCTTCAGGTGGATTCCTTGCCACATTTTGGTTCTTTATCCTTGGCAGCCGTGGTCAAAGATTTGTGCCAAGAAAGATCTTTATCCCTGTTCAGTTACTTTGTGCTCTGATATTCCGACAACCCTGGAGAGTGGGTTGGTCGATGACTAAGGTCTGTTTAGTAATCTCTCCATTCCCCTTGCAACCTCTCATAGGTGTTACAGGTGAGCTTGGCACCAAGCAGGAGGCAGTATAGTATAGTACAGTGGTTTAAGGCACTGAGCTGCAAATCTGGTGATATCCAGCAGACCAGACAGGGGTTTGAATCCCGGAGCTTCCACTTGCATACTGTGTGACCCTGAGCAAGTCACTTAACTTCCCTGTGCTCCCAGGTCGCACCTATAAAAAAGCTTTCAGTTTAGTGTGCTACTTCTGGTTAAACAACTTTAATAAAAAAAAAAAAGGCAGGAGTCCCCTTTCTCTTTTTTCCCTAATCTTCAGCTGTGCACAAAGATGACGGACATCTGCATCTTATAGACTTTGAGAGTGTGGTACTGTTTGATGGTTGTACACTGTATGCTTGTTATATGGTATGATAAAGTAATAAGTTATATCCCTGGTTGTGTAGGCCTTTTTAATGGGATATTTGAGTCATAGAATATTATAGCGTGGCCTTAAGCCGAGGTGCACTTATAGAGTGATAACACAGTAGAGCTGTTAGAGTGTTTATTTGCTACTTATGAGAGTTTTTCCCCGACCTTCCCTTGTGACTGTGTCTACCTCTCTTGGTATAAATAAAAGCCTGCTGGGCATCAAACTTCAGATTGTTTTCTGCCTCTCCTTAAAGGGTGTTTCCTTTCACACAACTTTATTCGGACCACAGCGTTGTCTCGCTAGTCTGCCTGCTTGAGGCGACACTGGGTGTGCAGCTAGGACAGGTGATCTTTGCGGTCAGCACCCAGTTGATAAAATCAACACACTAGACAAAATGCAAACCACACAGTGGTTGGTAACAAGCTACCAGGGTTGCAAGCACAATGCCCACAGAGTTTAGAAATGTGCTGTTAGAGTTCTTGCAGTATGGGTATCTCCCACCCACCCTTGTAAATGAACATGGAAAATAACCCATTGAGTATAACAATATGCAAATTTATGAATAAAATCATTACTACCCTGCCTTATCTCCTACCCTCATGATCAGGGGACAGTCTACAGGTACAGGGCCATACATCAGTGGCATGGTATCGTATACAAGGTCAACATATTAAAATTGGTAAATTACAGCCCTAACCCCTACCCCCTTCCCTTCCCTTCCCCTCCCTTTGTGACCAGGGTGGGACAAATCAGTTAGGTGACCAGTGGCTGGCAGAACAGTTGGTTTTGTTACCACATTTTGTAAGGCACACAGTATAATGCAGGTAAGCCTTTGCAGGTGTGCACCCAAAAAGTATTCTAGTTGCAGATCTGCAGTACATATGAAACGCCCGACGTGTGTGGCATGACTGTGGACATGTAATGGCTTTTTGTGAGGTAGCTCAGTTGTTGCAAACTGGAATGATCATGTAACTGCAGAGCACTGTTTTTACCACCCAGCTTGGCTCACAGAAAGACAAGTAATACTGAAGATCAGTTGCAGGATAAATAAATAGTTTTTATTGGTGAATATTTCACCCAGCTGTGTAACTCCACTTACAGCCAATGTTTCACGTTTAACACTTTTTTAGCCTCAGAAAAGTGTTACTTTGTCCATAAGTCATGAGGGTAGGGGAAGGGGTTAGGATTAGGGTTGCTAGTTACAAGTTTTAATGTGTTTTCCTTCTATGGGGGACTCTAGAACTACAAACTGTCCTTGGGTCATGAGGGTAGGAGTCATGACAGGGTGGGTGGGAGTTGCACAGAAGAACCCTAATGGCACATTTCCAAATTTTATGGACATTCTGTTTGCAACCTGATGGTTTATGTACAACCTTTGTGCAGTGTGTGTTTTGTGTAGTAGCAACCCTAATGAGCATTAAAGAAGTTTTTTGCCATAAATATGTATTATGTATATATGTTTATTATACTGGTACGGTAGCAACAGTTCAGTTAGGGCTGAGTATGGCATTCAGTGTTAAGCCTGTAAATTTGCACCTAAATAACTTTGCTGGTGTTCAGCTAAATAGCCCCAGATTTGGCATGTGTCATCTGGGAGGCAGGTGCTCGAGGTGTGGCAAGTTTTGTGTCAGTGGCTTATGTGGTTTCTGAGATCCAGATCTTTTTTTTTTTTCTTTCCACAAAGGGGTTTTTATCCTGTTTTTATACAGGTGTGGGCTGCTTATCAGCCCTGTGCCCAGTGGTTACCCAGTTACCACGTCTAAGTCTGGAAGCAGGTACCCCCACTTATTCCCACCCCCCCTGGGTGGGACGGAAGGGGGAGGGTTGTCTTCCCCCAGCAGAAAATTCACTGTGGCCTCAGGACTGGATCAGCAGGGCAGACTGTTGGGACACAGGCAGGGTTCACTAAACCCAGGCCTCCATGTTTTTCCTCTTTTTCTACCCTGAGTGCACTGACATATGTAGTGAGCACGATGTGCATGCTCCACTTCTGTGGAGATGCCCCCAGTGTTCTGTGTGTGAGATCCCTTCCCACTGTGTGCCTCGTGTGTGCTGCCACCCAGATACCTCCAGGTGTCAGTCAGCAAGATATGGCAACCCCCATCCCTGAGGCAGGAGAGTAGTCATATAGATGCTCAATCCTCCCACAGCCGGCCAGCCCCTGAGCGACTTGCCTCCATTTCCAAATCCAGGTGCCAGCATGGCAGGAGGTGAGGTGTCCAGAGTTTCACCTCTCCACACCACTGAGCTACCAGTTTTACATTATTTTTAAAATATTTCCTGTACTTATGACATGATTTTTCTCATCTATAGCCTGGGTGGTGTGAAATTTTTTTTTTATCCAAAGCTTTCAGGGTTGTAGGGGTCTGTGCCAGGGTAGTGCATTTCAAAGGTCATGCAAAAAAAATTTAATCTGCTCCAAAGTTATAATGATTTAAAGATTTTTTTTTTCTGTGCATGCTCTGTAGTGTTTTAGGATAACTGTCTGATGCAACCTGAAAATGTTGGTGTCACGAGCATTTTGCTTTCGCACTGCTTGTTTTCAAATTATGAGAAAAAGGTTCATGTTATGAGGACTGGCATCCTTCTTCTTTAAACTAAATATGTGGAAAAAACATAAAAATTATGTATTCTTGAAAAAGCAAACACCTGAACCTTAACGGGACCAATTTAGCTAGATTCTGGTGTTTGTTTTTAATCATGCCTAGAAATATGTGTTCTGTGCACCACAAAATCTGGGATGCCCAGCTTAGTAAGAGGATCAAAGCCATTTTTCAGGTCATGACTGAAAAGTTCTCATAAAGAGCAGTGACGGGAATTTTTGGTTTGTACCCAAAAACACTGAAAGCTATATGCTCCCTCACTCTCCCACTTCAGCCATCCCTCCCTTGTCCTTCCGCTGTTGCTTTCAATTATTTTAGTATTCTCCCTTCCCCTCACAGCTCAGTCAGTCCTCCCTCCTCCTTCGTGTTTCTGGTTTATCAATTTTTAAGTGGACTGGGGTGCCCACCCAAGATACCACTTCATAGCAACCCCCTTCCCTCCATATCATATGCCTCCCACGTCCAAAAAGACAAAAAAAAACAAAAAAAACAAACAACATAGTTGGTGACATCAGGGTGCCCACCCCTGGTGCCGCTGAACAGTGAATGCAGACACTAGGGTATGCATTCTCCTCTGTCTGTCTTGTCCCAGCAAAAAAAAAAAAACTGCCCCTTTTTTTTAATTAACACTGCAAAGGAAAAAAAAAAAGATCCCTCACTGATCTTGGCTGCCCCCCCCGCTGCACACAGTCACTTACCTAAACGTGGTCCTGCATCATAGATCCCCTCTCCAGTTGAAATGTTGTCCTCCTTCTGAAACCACAACTGTGATATGAGAAAATAAGGTAAGTTCAGTTAATGTATTTCAGTGCATTTTGAAATTTTATTTATAACTTTGACATTTTTAAATGTTTCCACTAAATCTTCAGCATGGCTTTTTTGGGACCCCCACCTCATGAACAAGGTAGGTGAAATGTTTCAAATCAATACTGAAAGGTGATTTTGCAGTCACTCTGCAAAATCACCTTTTTGGCAGTATTTGATATTTTTCACCTGCTGGGTTCATAAGATGGGATCAAAAGATGACTGTGTTGAAAATTGGGTGGAAAAATAATGCTAAAATGAGCAAGTTATGAGTGAATGTTGAAATACTTCAGTGTTGGGCACTCGTGAAAATACAAGTAAAAGGTGAAAACTGAGTGTTTGTTTTTTGGTCTGAAAATATTTAGAGCAAATATGCTATTAATTTAAATATATAACACAAGCTCCAAGATATGCTCTCATAAGTTTTTATTGCAGACACGGCTCTTCCGGTCTGTAATTACACAAACCTTCTCCATCATAAAACAATTTACAAAACAGAAAGACCTACCCCAGTCCATAAACCAGCCACCAAAACCCCAGCACTTCACCACAAAGACTTTGTCAGGGGGTGTGGTTACTACAGACTTCTCTAACTTAAATACCCATAAGTGCCTGTGAAAACCATTATACAATTAATCTAAAAACGCACTTGTTAAATGCTAGATGCATATAATAACTAGTGCACTATTATCCATTATACAGTTGATGTAATTGAAAGCAGGACGTACACGATTGCTAATGCACCAATATGTAGGCATATTCAATACTGTCAAACTGACTGCTAGAAAAGTTTCCTTAATACTGATTCAAGCATAACAGATATTGATAAACCGTCTTCATGAAAACTGATAAGTCTGCAAAAATACAATTTCCTGAGCCACGACACACAATTATGGCTCATTGAATGGTTAAAAAACACAGTGATGTTTAATGTGTTGCAAGAAAGCAATATAAGCAATGATGGCTTATTCTGTTATCCAGTCAGCTCACTAAAAGTTTTTTTTTTTTTTTTTGTTTTTGTTGAAAAAGTCAAAACGAATATAACTGGTATGACAAACCAATTGTAAAAATAGTTTTCTTGAAATCAGTGAGCCCATATGTATATAGATGCGATGAGCACTGTAACACACAAACATGGCTCTCAGATGGGGGGGTTGGGGGAGGTAATGAAGTTTGATCAGAAAAAATCAGCATGGGCATAATAAATATCGTGTGCTGGTTATAAAAACTTTTCCTCATAGTCAGTAAGCCTGTATGAACGCGTACTATTTGGTGTCTTGCAAAAGAGCAGTACAAACAATATTAACTTGTTCAGTTTTTTTTTTTTGTTTTTTTTTAGTCTTTTTATTGAAAGTTTTGTTTACAATACATACCAAACAAAACAATACAGGAGTACAATAAAGAGTACAAGGCAAGCAAAAATGAAGCATACCAACCAGCAGATGTAGTCCAGAAAAACTAGAATAAAATATCCTGCAAAGCAAGCAACACTCGGTGAGAGGGGCTAGGCATGCAAGGAAAAATGCAACCACCCTGCCAGAACCTGCAGGGTAGAAAAGTAACAATGGACAACTGGAAATGCAATATCAACCTGTTCTGTTAACTTAGCAACTCTCTAAATACACGTTTAAATAAATAAATAATAATAAAAAAAAAACTTTGATCAAAGGTTCACTTGGGAGCTTAAGCAACAGGTTGGTAGAAAAGAGGCCAGGAGTTATATTTTGTTTTAAACTGAAATATTTGATTAGTTTGTTAGTGAAATTAGCTCTATGTGTTAAAAATTATTACCTTGAATTTGAACTGATACTTGGGCTGTGATATTGTAGGTTTGGGGATAGATGTTTGGCAGGGAAAATTAGAAGGTAATTTAAATGTGTTTGCCTGGTGTTTGGAGGAGGGGACATTAGCTGCAATTAACTTGTCTTTAAACAGGAATTACTGTGGCTTTCATTGTTCACTTGGGAGCTTAAGCAACAGGTTGGTAGAAAAGAGGCCAGGAGTTATATTTTGTTTTAAACTGAAATATTTGATTAGTTTGTTAGTGAAATTAGTTCTATGTGTTAAAATTATTACCTTGAATTTGAACTGATACTTGGGCTGTGATATTGTAGGTTTGGGGATAGATGTTTGGCAGGGAAAATTAAAAGGTAATTTAAATGTGTTTGCCTGGTGTTTGGTAAGAGCCCTCACGCACCCTGTTTTGTAGGCTTACTTAAATACTGAAAAGCCACTGGGGTTGGGATTGAAGGGCTGAGTATTTCTGTTTGGGACTGAAATTTTGAAGCAACAGGAGTTGGTGGGCCTGTGACATCATCACGGTACCTGGAGTCTGCTTACACACACTGTTAGTGGGACTGAACACATGCTGGACTGTATGTGTTTGTGAGACTTGGGAACTTTGTTGGTGGGGTTGAAATTGGGTTGTAAATAACTACAGTCAGTATAGAGAGAAACTGTACTCAGGGGAAGGGACTGAGAAAGGGGTGTGCTAATATAAACAGAGGGATAATCAGGGTGGCCATATTCCACCATGGCAGGCATCTTCGGAAGGGCTGTAGGCTGCACAGGCTGTGGGATGGCAATAATTCAAATTGGGCCTGAGAGAGGGAGGCTGCCCACTCTGTAGACAGCTATCTTGTATTAGGAGTGAGGTATATTGGTTAAGGAGTAAGCTGTGGGAGCTGGGGGTGTCCATGATAAGGGGTGTGGATATGGGCAGCAGAAGGGTGGGGCTGAGGGGAGGCTGGGGCAACGCCTGAAATTACAGGACATTATGCTACAGCAAGCAGAAGGGGGATATTAGGACAGAGGACCCTTAGATAGGGAAGTTGATGCTAAGGGGAAGCGTGCAGGGTGAAAATTCTGAATTCAAGGAGACTGGAGGGGGAAAAGTCAGGAGGGGCTGTTGTGCGGAAGCCTAAAACAGCAGACTGTGGGAAGGGAGCTCCTAAGGTGAACAGTGCAAGAGAGGAAGAAGAGGGTCAGTTTAGAGATGCAGTCAGGGGAAACTCGGGTTACTTGATGGAGGCTGACATAGAGTGTCACAATAAATTTGAGATACTAAGCATCCTAGAGGGGGAGGAAGGGGTTGGTGGAAATGAGGAAACTTATACAGAGGCCGGGGGGAGGGAGTCAGATACCCATAGGGCATCACAGAACAGCTATGGAAAGGATAGACATAGTCCCAGAGGAGAAGGAAACATATATGTTAAGCAAATGGGGAGATGCAACATATTCCAGACATGAGGGAGGAGAGCATGATTGGAGAGGAACTGGGAGACAAGGAGGTGGGAGAGGCCCCCTTCAGCAGGAAGGTCAGTACCAAGGATGGGCCCTAGCTAAAGGGACCCACAGAGAGCCTCTGGAGACAGGGGTACTATTACAAGGGGGGTGAGGTGCGGGGAAGGGGAAACCATCAGGGCCAGGATAAATGGTTCAGATAAGAGAGGGTTAAAGGGGACACCTATTCAGAGGGGGTTTGAGTTAAGTGGGCAAAATAGCAAGGGAGGCAGAAAGGGGAGGGTGACAAGGGGTTCTCTAATAAGGCAGGAAGACTCCCATGAAATTGTGATCATGCATAAAGTGGGGGAGGGGGGGCTGAGAGGGCATAGTGGAGGTAACCATAAGGATGATGGCGGTGTTAAGGTTCTGTTACTGGGAGACTCGATGATAAAGGTATCCATTGGGAGGGACAGGGGTGGATGCCATAGCCAGGTGAAGGTAGTGAGTATCTCTGGGCTGACAGTGCACAGAGCAAAGTTCATGGTGTAGGAAATGGTTAGGGATTGTGGAGGGAAACCGGATTTCCTGGTGCATTTGGGAACTAATGATCTAGAGGGAAATAGCATTATGGAAATCCAAGCAAGGTTCCAAGAACTTGCCAGAGTCTGTCGGGATAATGGATGCAACATTTCCTTTTCGGAGATATTGCCAGTACCAAAGGCCTCAGTGGAGAAAAAAATGAAGCTCACAGAGGTTAATGAATGGCTCAGGAAGTGGGGTGAAGAGAATGGGTTGGGGTGTTAGGGAACTGGAATGGAGTTTGGGAGGATAAGGGACTATATGCCAAGGACAGGTTTCATCTTGCCCCATTAGGAAGGAAGTCCTTAAACAGGGATGGCTGACTACATACAAGAAAGGTGGGGTTTAAACTTGTAAGGGGGAAGGATAAGGGAGGGCTGACCAGAAGCCCTCCTCCAGATGAGGGAGTAGCCTCAAGCCCAAGGGGAGGGGAAACAGACTGGAGGTGGAGGTTTCAGGAGGAGCAGGGGAGGATGGAAGTATAAGGAATCTGGGTGGGGTTCGACAAAAGGATCAGGGATAAGGGGTGGGGTTAGTGTTAGTAAATGCCAGGAGTTTGGGAAACAAGTTGCCAGAGTTCCAGGCCATGCTGTTGGGGGGTGGATGTGGCGGCAGTCACGAAGCGTGGGCCAACAAAACCATGACTGGGACCTTAATATACGGGGTACACTATGCTTAGAAGGATAGAAAGGAGGGCAGAGGGGTGGAGTGGCTATGTTCATTAGAGATGACATAGAAATTGCTATGGTAGAAGAGGCAGAGGAAGCGTGGAGGCCTTATGGGTCACCTTCGATCCCCAGCAGGAGATAAGGTCAAGCTGGGTGTAGCATATAGGCCCCGGGATGAGTGATGTTCTAGAGGATGGTTTGCTGGACAACATCATTGCCCAGTGTGGTCCAAAAGGGAAGGAGGGTGTTGATGGGGGACCTTAATATGCCAGGTAATTAACTGGGGAACCATGTCCTCTAAGGTGGCCAAGGAGCAGAGGCTGCTGGATGGCTTCCAGGATGTGTTCTTAACACAGCATATGATGGAGCCCACAAGGAGGGGCATGTCCTGGATGTGGTTCTGCAGATGGGGATCTGGTAAGGGACATGGTTGTACAGGACCCCTGACTGGGAGTGACCACAATACTGTCTGGTTTCAAATAAGCATTGGGGAGTGGGGTGAGATCTAGGACACTGGCAGTGGACTTCAGGGGGCAGACTTTATGGGCATGGGAAATATTCTCAAGGATCACTTGAAGGGATTACCTCAACAACAAGTGTGGAAAGGAGATGGGAGGTCATAAAGCAGGGGACTTCAAGAGGCAGTCAGGATCTGCGCTAAGTTGAAACGTAAGGAGCAAGGTCACATAAACCATGCTGGTGGTCCAGTGAGGTCCAGGTAGCAGTCAGAGAAAAGAAGGCGGCTACAAAATATAAAACAACAAGAGGGGATAGGGATAAGAAATGTACCAGCTTGCATCTAGAAAGTCACCCGTATGGTGAGGAGCAAAGTCCAGTAAAGAGCATCGGCTGGCACAGGGGATACATGGAGGGAAAAGGGTTCTTCCGGTACATTGGGGAGCCGGAGAAAACTAAGGGCCATCTCAGCAGATTGAGATCAGAAGGAGGGTGGTGGAAGAGGCGAGGACCAGGCAGAGGTATTTAACGCAGTACTTTGCCTCTGTGTTCACTAGGAGGGATGGGATATCTACAAAGCAAGGCACAAAGGGGATAGAAGCGTCAGGGAGTGGGATCAGGGAGCAGCAGAAATGGAGCAAAAAGGAGGGAAAGGTACCCAGGGGTGTCACATCTGTTAAGGATAAAAGACCAGTAAGGTGGAGAGGACGGATGATGCCATCCCCACCAAAAGGGTGTGGTTTGCCCTCAAGGCCCTAAAGAAAGACAAATCTCCTGGGCGGATGGCATTCATCCGAGAGTACTATAGGGAATTGGCGGACATACTGGCTGCACTCGGGCGGAGCTTTTCAACAGGTCACTTGAGACAGGAGGGTACCTAGGGATTGCGAGAGGCACATGTGGTACCAATCCATAAAGGGGTGAAGGAAGTACCAGGAAACTATAGACCCATCAGTTTAACCTCGGTGGTGGGAAAATTAATGGAGAGTATACTAAAGGAGACGATTGGGGGTTTACTTGGAGGTGGGAGGTCTGGATAGTCGGCAGCATGGGTTTGTGCCAGGTAGATCATGTCAAACCAACCTTGTGGAGTTCTATGAATGGGTAACATCAGAACTGGATAGGGGTAAGCCTGTGGATGTATTATTCTTGGACTTCAGCAAGCGTTTGACTCTGTCACAATGGTCTGGTGGAGAAACTGATGGGGTTAGGAGTAGGCCCTTTGATGGTCAGATGGATTGAAAACTGGATAGCTGGGCCGCACTCAGAGAGTAGTGGTCTGTGGGGAGCTCGAACCCTACAGAGGTTGTAGTGGGGTACCACAGGGCTCGGTCCTGGGTCCAATCCTGTTTAATGCATACATATCAGACATCAGGGATGGTATAGGGTGTGAAATGAGTCTCTTGCGGATGACTCCAAGATGGGAGCAGTAGTTGAGGGAGAAGGGGAGGTTGACCCTGCAAGGGACCTGGACACCCTGGAAAGCTGGGCTCACACATGGAAATTAAATTTCAATATCACCAAGTGCAAGGTGTTGCATCTTGGTGGGAAACCCAAACACAGGTACACCCTGGGAGGGAGGTGCTGGAAGCCTCAACAGGGAAAAAGACCTAGGGGTCATGGTGGATACATGTATGAATAACACTGAGCAGTGCAGGAGCAGCTAGCAAGGCAAACAGGATGTTGGGATGCATCATAAGGGATCACCTCTAGGAGCAAGGAAGTGATTCTGCCACTGTACAATGGACTGGTTAGACCACACCTTGAGTACTGTGTACAGTACTGGAGACCACACTTGAAGAGGGACATACAGCTCCTGGAGAGGGTACAGAGGAGGGCAACAAAGATGATACGAGGGCTAGGGATTTGACTTACGAGGACAGACTTGAGGAGCTCTGCCTGTTTTCATTGGAGAGAGAGACAGGGGGACATGATTGAGGTCTTCAAGTACCTCAAGGGAATAAATAGGGTAAACATGGAGGGATCTTTAGACTAAAGCAGGAGGCATCACCAGAGGGCATGGTTTGAAGTTGGAAGGTGGAAGGGTGAGGGAAAAGAGGAGGAGGTTTTCACTGAGAGGGTGGTGGACCCTTGGAATGCTCTGCCTGGTGAGCTGGTTCAGAGATCCACAGTGGAGAGCTTTAAGAGAGGTGGGACAGACACAGAAAGTGGATGTATCAGATGATAGCCTATCCCGGGGGGGTGGGGATGGATGATAGGGGTTTCTGGAGCACAAGGGATGGGAGGGTCTCGGCACCCAACTAAGGATCTAGGTTCGAGCAGGCTTGATAGACCATAAGGCCTAATCTGCTGGCAAATAGTATGTTAGTATGTTAGTATGTTAGTAAATGCAGGTCAGTATTATAGATGCAGTATGTATGATTTCATACAAAAATCACACCTTACAAAAAGGCTTGATTTGCAGGCAGTGTTTTTTCATCTTCAGTGCCACAATTGAATCATGTATCACCAATTCTTGCAGTTTTTACTTTAACAGTTCAACCTCGTCCGTTTCTTTGGCAGTTTCATAAAGTGAATGCATGATGAATAGTGATGAACCAATAACTAATTGCAATAAATATCAACTATAAATGCTGATAAACTTGGAGGCAGACATAGTAAAATCAATAATAAAAAAAAAAAAATTGCAAAAAAAGTTACAAGAAAGGTTCAAAATCCAGTACATCATTTAAACATACTGGCTTAAAAAGATTGTAAACGCCAGATGCACAAAGACTCTCCTTGCATCAGATACGTGAATTTGTCCTACCTCCTCCTAGTATGATTTCAAATACATTTCAGACTGGAAGCTTCAACCACCAGGGTCACAGTTATACAGTTCTTTGAAATGCATGCCCAACTGGCTGGTGGCGTTAACAGTAACAATGTTTCTAATATGCTCCTGGATTCTTGAGTGCTCCTTTGGGTCTACTGACATATATCATATATCATATCACATCCTCTCATATCAAAGGGGTATGTCTGACAGTATACACCATTACAGGTGTCACAAGTTATGCATTCCCTGATTTCATATTATCAAGTGGTTTGAGATGAGTAAAATGGACCCCTTCACAAGCATATTGGCAAGCATTGCACCATTTTAATTTTTTAAAACCCTTTGCATTGGACAACAGCCACATAGTTTGGGCCATTCCTTTATTGGATCGAAATTTACTATGTATTAACTTGTCCGTAATGTTAGGGGCTCTCCTAAATGTAATAAGAGGCTTATCTCCCAATACTCCAACTGGTTTGGGATCATTCATCAGTATGGGCTAATATTTATGTACAGTGCTGCCGATTGCCCTGCTAAATGATTATACTCGAGGCTGAAGGTAACCAGGTCATCATCATTCTGTTCTTTTATTTTGGGGGCTAACAGCTCACTTCTTTTTCTGCTGCTTTTGCTGCCTGTAAGAGTGCCCAATCTTGTCCCCCATTTCTAAACCTTTCCATTAGTTCATCAGATTGTCTCAAGAAATCCTCTTTGTCAGTGCAGTTTTTCCCGAGTCTCAGCATCTGATTATAAGGAATAGATCTCTTCAAATTATGTGGTTATGCACTTTCAAAATGCAGATAGGAATTACAGGATGTTTGTGTTTATAATATATCACATCAGATAGTTGCCTTACAACTTCCAAGTCATATTTCTCGCTTTCCATGACTACAGCCCCCCCCCCCAATCAACAGCCTTGATTGTAATATCCTTATTATTGCTCAACTTTCTGAGTGCTTCTTGTTCCTGTATACTCATGTTATGGAAATAGTGCATGTCAATGCTGTTATTCAGTGCTGCTGATTTTTTTTTGGGGGGGGGGCAAAACTCATATGCTGGTTTAAAGGCATTTATGGCTGTTCAGAACCAGACAAATCTTCATTCACAGATGCATTCATTTGTTGATTTGTGACCCCCTCCCCCTATAAAAACACTTTGGTACATACTTTGGGTCAATCTATTTAGAGCCAACCCAGTTTCAGAATGATTAAACCTTTGTGTGGGGGGTGAATGAGAGACCTCTATTTAGTACCTTCACCTCTATTTCGCTTAACTGGTACTTTGAAATACTGTATTTACAACATTCAGAGGAATCTCCCTCGTCTCCTTCTTCCCCCTCCAGTCCCTGCTGAAGGTTCCTCTTTGTGTGCCTCTTTCTGCCACCCCTCTTGTGCATTTTGGCCTCCTATATTCTTTTTTTTTTTTTTAAATCAGCTGGCTCTGCCAAGAAACAAAGGACAGTGGGTCTGGTGTAATACACATGGCTCTTCCTCTTCTCTTAAGAAAATGGTCCAGTTCTTGTTCAGTTTCCTCTGATCCTGTGGGGAAAATGGTTTGCTGCCCATTGCTAGGTGTGGAGCCTTGTGGATTTTCAGTAATAGTGCTCACAGGTGTGGTCCAATTAAAAAAAAAAAAAAAAAAAAAAAACCCTGTCAGTCTCATCTCTTTCATCCTGGTCAGATTTTGTCATCTTAAAAATTTTTATCTTCTCATCATACTTTTGTAGTTTTGATGGACCCAAAACTGAAAGATATTAGTGTCAATGGTCTGTCTGCCGGCTGCCTTCCTCGCTGCACTGCCCGGCGATCACCAGACCGAAGGTACGCTGCAGAAACTGGACTGTCCAGAACCATCAACTCTGCCTGCTGACTGGCTGCTGCAGTTCTTTAATTCTTTGCTACTGCTGTTTCCTCTCTGGACCTTAAGCTAATGTTATATTCTGACTGTGGTACTTGTTAAGTCTCTCAAATTGTCTTGTAATCCTAATAGCCTTGAACCTAAAGCATTTTACAGTAATTTTGCACTCCAAGGGTAGTTTGAAGTGCAAGTTCATTTAGGCTGCAGGTTTGTAGATTGTAAAATATTACAGCTCTCTTTGTTTTAAGGTCCAGTGGTAAGCTACCCTGGATCAGAAACTAAGTTTAAAGTGATACAGTTTTTTCTGTTTAGACCAGATTCCATTTGGGTCACAGTTGTAAACTTTGCCCTGCAAATAACTCAATTTCTCTTTCACTTTTTGTCCTTCTGTCTCCTTGCTGCTTGAATTTTTACGGCCACCCTCCAGCCTTTATTAAATACTCTTCTCTCCCCCCTCGGCACCACCCCTAGCAATGTTCATCCTCCCCTCTCACTAATATTGCAACTCCTCTTAAAGATACAGAGTGCAGCTATTAGGCCTAACACTTGTCCTGTCTTCCTTTAAAGACATCTTCCTATTTTCACCATCTGCTTGCCTATCAGCTTTGCTTAGTGCCTGCTCTGCTATCTACTGTGCAGTTCCATACCTGGGCTTCCTCTCTTGCTACCCAGAGTAATTTTCAAGTTGCCTTGGTACCCCCTGCCCTATCTAATAACATCCTATCTTAACCTACATTTTATATCTTAAAATAGATCCACTGTGCCTGATCGTGCTCCCAGTGAGTGTGCGCTGCTAATCCTGCCAGCTGCCCCGTACCTCCATCCTCCTGACGAACAGGACACCTTCAAATCCGGTTAAGTGTCCAGGCTAGCACTGTGCGGGTTTGATAGGCGGCCACCTGCTGCCACCTTCCTCTAATTGGACTGCTGCTCTCTGCTCGGCCACTGTTTGGCTCTGCCTTTTCTCTGTCTGATTATCTGTCTCTGGGCTTCGGCGCCCTCTGCTTTGCATTGACTTTTGCTGAACACTACTGCCATCTGTCTAGTCTCCCATTGGTTCCTTATAAAATTCCGCCACTAGGGGTGCCGTCTAACATATCTTGAATAGGTCTTCATTTCCTCACTGTAATCTTTACCACAAGTAGAGCCTCCGGCTGGTCTGCTTTCCTAATTAACCTTTGTGGGGCTTTACTTTCTGCTTCTCTGATCCACTTCTTCTAAATAATTGCTACGTTAGCAGGAAACACTTCGTTGTTTTGGCTCTATCTCTAATTTCGGCCAAGGGTTAAAATGGTGGAACACGGGCACCCTTGGCAGCCTTAATTTTATACACACACTATCTCTTTATCCCTAAGAGCTAATCCTCTGTCTCAGTATAACACTAGCTTTCCTACCCAAGTCAAATAGTAACACTATGGCGAAGTATAGTCTGCTATGGGCACTCTTGTCATTTGTCCTTTTACTCAGCCTGGACACTGCCACATGGGCTCTCCCATGTAACCAAATGGCAAAAGACTCCTCAGAGGCTTACCGCAACTATATTTTCTCTAACTTGATTGCTGAGACAAAGCCTGATCTGCAACCTAACCCTATCCTTCTTGTTAGAGGCAGCATCTGTTACCCGCTACATGCCAAGAGGAAGCTGCCATGGAGATGTGCTCTCACCCTAACCTGCCACTGTGCAAGGCTTTGGTTCCTAGCCATGATCATTATTCTGCTATCTGGGGATGTCAAACTAAATCCAGGTCCACCTACCTGTTTCTTTTCCCCAAATGAGTTGTCTGACATGTCCAAGAAAGGATTATTAATTGCTCATATCAATATCAGAAGTCTTACCTGTCACCATGTGGAACTTGAGGCCTGGGTGAAACTCTACAATCCTGATGTACTCTGTCTCACAGAAACTTGGCTAAAACCCAGAATACCTGATGACGTATGCTCCTTGCCTAACTAATTCCCTGTTCCGGCAGGATAGATCCTCATCCAAGCGTGGAGGTGGAGTTGCCCTATTCTTCAAAAATCACCTCAACATCTCTATTGTCCCAGCATCTGCCTCTCCCGCAGTGTGCGAATTCATACAGGCAACTATTGTATTGGGGGAAAAGAAGCTTCATATTATCTGTGCCTATAATCCCCCTGCTGGGGGAATAGTAGGTCTTCAAGAACTCCTTGACATTACCTCCCAGACTGTAAATCATAATGAGGCTGTCATCCTAGGTGATCTTAAACTCAGTTGGTTAGGGTCGGCTTAAATATCCTTGCAATCACTCACGCTTAGTTATAACTTTCACCAGTTGATCTCTGAAGCAACTAGAGCCACGTCATCCCATCAAACGGGTACACTCCTAGACTGGGTGATAGTTAACCATATGGAACATGTGTCAAAAGCAGGAATCCTTGCAGATGCACTAACAGACCACTCACCCACTTTTTGTATCCTATCTATGGTTGCGCCTCCATCTCCTCTATCAAGACTAATCGCGTTTACAAATCTAGCTCATATTGACCAGGATGCATTTCTGTATGATGTCTCCAATATCAACTGGGCAAGTATCTCTCAAACAAAGGATGTGGAGGTTGCTCTACAGATATTCATAAATGAATTTCTTACCATTCAATATAAACATGCCCCCAAGACTACTAGGAGGGTCAGAGGAAAACAGACGAGGTGGCTGCAAAGACCTCCTTGCTAATCTGCGTCGAGGGGACAAGCTTTGAATTAGCGCTACAAACTAACTGGCCTACAGTCAGATCTTGTTGTCTATCGTGAACTAAGGAACAGATGTAAGAGACAAGTTAGAGTTGCTAAAAGCAAATACTGCAAGGACCTTCTACAAAGCTCAGCCTGCGACCCTAGGAAATTCTGGGCCCATGTCAAAACATTTCTCGGTACCTCACAGTCGGTCACTCCTGATGAAATGATCATAAATGGGGCACATTGTAATGACCCTAGGACCATCTCAAACAGTTTTAACAATCTTTTCTCTGATCTGTCATACTATACCTTGGCTTTACAACCTAGTGGATCGCACTCCAATCTACCTACCACACTACCATCAGACAACCATACTGCCCTATCGTATGATGCTCCTCCAGCGCCACCATTCTATTTCAAGGCTATATCAAGAGCGGAAGTTCTGAAATTACTGAGATCCATATCTGCCAATACCAGCTCTGTTTCTGACTCACTGGAACCTCATAGAAACATAGAATTTGACGGCAGATAAGGACCGCTTGGCCCACCCAGTCTGCCCATTTCCCTACCTAATGGATAAGCTGCAGATCCTAGTTAACCAGCAGCCTACTTCTTCCTGCCCCCAACCCCTAGACTTGCCTTATGACTGTCCCATACATGCTTGAATTCCACCACTGTATCTCGTCTTCTTAAGCTGGCTGCTCCACTCGTTGCCTCTCCGATTGCCAGAATCTACACTTTATCCCTTATCCATAGCACTGTGCCAGACCTATGGAAATCTGCAAGAGTAACGCCTGTCTTAAAAATGACCCAAAGGACCTGGCCAATTACAGACCTATAGCAATTCTCTCTGTCCTTAACAAGATCCTAGAGAAAATAGTTGCATCACAGACCATTGACTACCTTACACGCTACAGTCTCCTCTCAAGACACTCAGCATGGTTTCAGAAAAGGTCATAGCACCACCATGGCTCTTCTTCAACTAACTACTGATATTCTGTCCAACGTGGACTCTGGAAAACTCACAGGTGCCATCTTCATTGACCTCACTAATGCTTTCGACCTTGTAGACCATTCCCTGCTTCTCTCCACTCTCCATAAATTCCATTTCTCTACCCCTGTTGTGGACTGGTTCTGTAGCTACCTGTCAAACAGGTCGCAAGCTGTCAAATTTAACTCCTCCCTGTCCAACACGTCTACTGTCAACCTTGGGGTCCCCCAGGGCTCTATCCTTGGGCCCCTTCTGTTCTCAATTTTTATCAACAATGCAGCTGAGGTCCTGGAATCCTGCTCAGCTATTCTCTACGCTGATGACCTGTTCATCTACACTAGTTCTTCTAGTATTGCCTGCATAAACACATCACTTAATTCAGACTTCAATAAGGTCTTAGACTGGCTACTAGACCGTAAGCTTGTACTAAATGAAAAGAAAATGAAAGCCATGCTCCTAGGTTCTGCACTGGAGATCAAGACCTGTTCTAGTTTGCTGGAGATTCTTCACCCAGGAGGATTTCCACTTGAAAATGTTACTTCCTTCAAGTACCTTGGGATCCTCCTGGACCAGTCCCTGGATTTTAATCTTCACATTCAGTCCTCGTGCAAAGCTGTAAACTCGAACCTAGGAGTAGCTTACAAAACGAGCTACATGCTTACACCCTCGTCCAAATTAGCAATTGCCCAAGGTATTCTGCTCCCAACCCTTACTTATGGTGCCTCTATTCTTACCTTTGCCCATAAAACCTCTCTACTAAAATGGGATGTAACTTATAACAATATATGCCAATTTGCCTCTTCGTCGCCTCGACTCAAGCATCACTGCCTTCTTTCTAAGGATCTGAATTGGCTGTCACCCTCTGCCAGTAGACAGTACTACCTTGGATCACTAATGGACTCGATCATCCGGGGGGGAAAAAACCCATCCCAGCTGGCGGCATTGCTGGTACCTCAACCATCCTCCTATGGCCTGCGATCAGCTGACAAATCCTTGCTCTATGTTCCGAGATGTCGGATGACTAAAGGCACAGGGACCTTCCAATTCTGTGCTCCCAGGCTATGGAATGCTCTTCCACTCAACCTCCGGCTGTCTCAGTCTCACTTTGGATTTAAAAGTGAATATCGTCGTTGTCTATCCTTATCTGATGCTTGTACATGCTTTGACCCAAGCTGAAGCTCCTGAGACTTACCAGTAATGTCACCCCTGCTCTAATCCAGCTCCAAGACTGTTTCCTCTTCCCCTTCCCATATTTTCCCTTCTCTTTGTAAATAACTTCTTGACTACTAGCTCTCTTCCTTCTCGAACCTTGTTGCTGACCATACACTGTTGTTTTGCCAATTACCACCCCTGACCTTCCTTTTGTCAGTCTTTCTTATGTTTGAATATTCCTCACATTTCTCTCTATATAACCTTACTATCTTATTAACCCTTTCACTCCACAGGTCGGGTCCATGGTTTCTGCACTTATTATATATCTTACTGCCTTTATCTGTATAATACTTGCCATTATTTTTTGTTGTTTCTACCCATTGTATTTTTGTAGTACTGCTGTACTGTTCCTCTATTTGTATTATTGTATCCATGTTGCTGTTGTTCAACTGTTCTCCTTTTGTTGTACTCTCCCGGGTCGTGCCTGAAAATAGTCATTTTATGGCTAGTGCACCTACCCGGTTAACAAAAACTAAATAAAATAAAAAAATAAATAAAAATGGTGTACTGTAGGGGCAGAAATATAAGATATTGTGGTACACTGGCCAGCCCACTCCAGATAGGCTAAGGGACTGGCTTACAGAATGTCTGTGTGGGGGGCCGGGGGTTAATAAATGTGGGAATTGTAACTACTGCCCTTTGGTAAAAAACACAAAATGATTTAAAAATCACGCCACATGCCTAAATGTGAAAGTTGGAGGTTTCAGTACTTCTAGTACCCCAGACATTATATACATGGCTGAATGTAGTTGTAACAGATTTTATATAGGAAAAAAACAAGTGTTCATTTAAAACTGGGATAGGGGGACATGCCAGGGCAATTTTAAATTGTGACACTACCAGTGCTGTAGCCTTACATGTGTCCAGAACCAGAAATAAATTCTAGCCAGAGTTGATAAGGCTATGGCGAGCTGCTAGATGACCAAAGTTACATGTGTGCATAGAAAATTTTGAACGACTGGATGTAACTTGGCCCTTTTTTTTTTTGGGGGAGTTGTTTCACCAAATTTTCAGCATGGTCTTTTTGGGACCCCACCTCATGAAGAGTGCCACTGTCATTTCATTCACTTCTCCTGAAAGGTGATTTTTGCAGCTCGACTGCACCATTCTGTGGCACAAGTGTGAAAACATGTTTTGGGCAGGATATGAAAAATGACAGCTGTACTGTTAGTAAGCAAGTATGCAAAAATTGCAATGTTGAAAATCTGGAGTGAAAATATAAAAAATTGGCAAAGTTAGGAGCATGTGTAAAAACTGCGCAATACAGTAACACTCTAACAGTCATTTTTTTGACTTTTTTCACCAAAATTGCAACATGGGCTTTTTCGGACTCCACCTCATGAACAGTGGCACTGTCGTTTTGTTAATCAGTCCCAAAAGGTGATACCGCGCAGCTACTGCGAAATCACCTGTTGGGACCAAGTAACAAAAGGACAGTGGCAGTGTTCGTAATTGAATCTAGAAGCTATGTTGAAAATTTGAGCCAAATTTCCTAAAAATGTCTGAGATATCTGCATTCACAGATGCATTCATTTGTTGATTTTTTTTTTTTTTTTTTGACCCCCTCGTCCCCTCCTCCTATTGAAACCCCCATTGACTGGCATTATACAACGCTTACCTTTGATTCATCAGTTCCTGGTTCAGCTTTGAAGAGTGCAGATGTGTCCCGGTCCTGAGAAGATGATGGTGCTGACCTCCAGAGGTAAGTATGGGGGAAGGGGGTGCGGGGAGGTGGGTGCTCCGTGGGAGGATGAAGAGGGGGATTGGGGTGACAACGAGGCACCTGTTTTCCTTTTTACAGGACAAAAACATAAATTTGGGCACACTGGGATGGGCTACTAGTATGCCACATGATTTGGGAGAGAACATGATGCTGACACTGGGATTAGGCACCCCAATGTCGGTGGGGTGGGGGGAAGAAAAAAATAATTAAGTTAGGTGCACTGGGGTGGGCTCCCAGTGTACCGAATGAGTTGGTGGGGGGCTGTGTGATGCCGACACGGGGATTAGGTACATGAGTTGCGGGGGGTTGCAGGATGCTGACATAGGGATTGGGCACCCTGATATTGGTGCGTGGATGGGATATGGAGGGAGCAGGGAAGACAGCAGCAGTGGGAGGGAGTGGGAGGCTTTGATTATGTACCGGTGCTGGGAGAGCACTGAGGGAGTGGGGAAGACCGGAGCAGTGGGAGGGTGTAGGAGGAGTGTCATCTGCAAGATGCGGAAGCAAAGCAACTGTGCATACACAGCATTCGTGCATGCACAGTTGCAGCGAATGACTTTCTGCCATTCACAAGATGGCGGTGCCAGGAGAACTGCATGAGGCATGCATGCATGCATGCATAGTTCTTGTACTGGAATAAGACAGTAACAGCCAAAATGGTGCGGTTGTTACTCTGTAGCGGACGGTCATGGCAGAGTGTTACAAGCTCCGTTGGACATTCGGGGGGATACTTCCAAAAGTTGAGTGGAAGGTTCCATGATTGGCCGTTTTCGGAACAACAGACTGATCCCAAAATGGCTGTAGGCTTCGCCCACAGCCATAAAAGTGAGCATACCTTTATGTTCACAGCTATCAAAAAACCTATCCTGACCAAAAGGGGTGGTGACTTAACAACCCCCTCCTTAGAAGGGAGCAGTACTGGATTTTTGCCATGAGAGCCATGTGTTCCCCTGGATTGAATGAAGGAATAGAAATAAAACCCAGGGTTTTAAATAATTGATTAGCAGTTTTTTTTCTTGGGACAATGCTAACTGTACAGAAAGCATTTATATAGGTTTTCTAGAAGTGTTATGTTTGTTAAACACAGTGAGGCAAGTGCTATGCATTTTCACAATGTTTTAAAACTTTTATGAGCAAAACGCTAATCAATTTTTAGAGTTAAATAAAACCCTGAAACCTTTTTTTAAAAGGAGAAGATAGTGACAGATAACTATAGTGTAGAAATGTTAATGTTACAAATGTCTGATATAATTCTGTAATGGTGGTTTTGATGTACTTTTTTAACTCTTTCTTAGTTTCAGTCTTGCAGCTTTGCATAAAATTGACTTTGACCTGCCAGGGTGAGTCAGTACCAGGTGAAGAATAAAAGTTGCCTTGTGGTGTTCTCAGTGGATTATGTGCAGTTCTATACTGGTGCCATATTAAGTATATTTGGCACAGTTTCTCTTTTATTCTCTATTTATATGTATTTTCTAAATATTTATGGTGTTCTATATTGGTATGAGGAATTTTGCTGCTGTTTAATGTATTTTGGGTGGTGTTGAGAACTGACACGCTTTGTTCATGTAATATAGATAAATGCATTGTCTCTTTAAGAGACCCATTTAAATGGATAGTTACTTCTTGTACGTCAGCCTCTGAGAAAGCTAAGTGCGAAACATGTCAGGTAACGTCACGAGGGAGTGGCCCTCAGCACTTGCTGCAGAAGCTCTTTAGCCAGCCATTTAACACAGCTTGTTGATTTTATTCAATTGGATTATTGAACTTTCGTGAAATGCCTGTGGACTGCCTATGGACTTTGCACATGCACGTTGCATTGGAATGGAATGAACTGTGAGTTTCTTAATTTGCTTGCTGTGCACATTAATAAACGTTTTTGGCACTATAGAAGAATCCAGTCTGGTCGTTTTGTTACAGTGGAGCCAACACATAGTGTTTCCTTTTAAGCAGGTGCTGCTGTCCTCTGCGTTTTGTACTGTTCACCTTTGACCAGGCATTGCTTGCTCTCTGGGTGCAATTACACCAACTAACTCTGTAAGATGATAAAATTCTGTTGCCATACAAAATCCTGTAATTTGAGGAGCAAATCCCCAGTGTCTCTGAGGTAGGACCACAACTTACATACTTCCCTGTAGAGAGAAAAATCTACACACAACTACCCCAGAGACAGTGGGGCATCCTGGAAGAGTCTTCATATTCTTGTGGATTTTTTGTAGAACGTATAGCACAGACGTGACAGGATTATTTGGCCATAGTATAGCACCTGCCAAGTAATTCATGCAACTCACATTTAGATTTCCTGGTAACTTTCTATATCTATGGTCATCACATAAAATCTTATTAACCATTTCAACATTCTTTATTTTATCCACTAGCACAATGTTACCCACCCTTGTCTGCAGATTTTATGACATCATCCCAACTCTATTTGTTTCAATGCCACTTGGTGCTGTTTAATCACTAAACTGTTTGTCATTCTTTTTAGTTTGTAAAATATTATTTACTTCCCTCATTAGTGTCTTTTCAAATGCAAGTGCACTGGGATTATTGGTTTTGGGGCAGAACTTTGAGTTTGATTTGAACAATCTTTCTCTGATACCAAACCTCATTAGTACTGTATCTAGGGACTGTGGTAAAATAGCACTAGTAACACTCATCGTAGGTAGCACTCAATATGAGCGACTCAATAATAGCACTCATAAGGACAGCGACCGGTGAAATATTTCGCTATATCTTGCAGAGCGAGTGTAACAGGCCGCTACACTCTCTACTGCAGGATATGGGATGATGGTTTGCCTAGCTCCGCTGAGCTGGCAATGTAGTGTAGCGGAGTACGCTACCAATCCTGGAGCCAGCAACCAGGGTTTGGGTCTGCTGCCAGATGAAGAAAATGTTGTGTTTTTTCCATCCTTTGCTGTGTTCTAAGTCCGTGCCCCCCGTGGAGTTGATTATATTTATTTTGGGGGTCGTGGGGGGCTTGCCCCCTGCATAAAAATAGATATGATGTTTTTTCAGTGCAGGAAGGAATAGTCTCCTTTTGCGACGGTCATCATGGGGTCCGTCGCCCAGCGTCTGTTGGGCGGTTTTTGGTTTGCTGGATGTGATTGGCTCTCATTAGGAGTCATCGTTATCGCATAAAACCCTTGTCCTATCATCAGTTAAAACAAATGGAATTTAATGTGCATCATCACCATGTATTTCTGTGAATAAATCATTCAAGATTTCTAAAGTGATACTTTCCTGAGAATCGCCTTCATAGAAAATGGATGTTCCATCCCTCTCTCACAAATCTCCCTCATGCAGATCAGATGTCAAATGATTCCCATCTGGTTTCATCGGTCTGTCTTCAGTTGCGTAATAGTCCCTTGATTTAATTTTAATTTTTCTGAAAAACTTGAACAAATCAATGTTAATTTCAAACAAATTCATTGGAGGTGTTGATACAAAGGTCAGTTCCCTTCCAAGACATGGATTTGTGGCACATTCAATGACTACTAGAAATGTTAATTACTTTCAATTTCTCAATGTCATTTTTCTTTCTGAATACCTTAGACTTGCTTCATTTTTTCTTTCCTCTGGAGTCCCTCCTTGTTTTTTTTTTTTTTTTTTTCTTTGCATTTGGGACACTGCATTTCCTTTTTTTCCTTTTTTTTTTCCAAAAAAAAACATTTCTACCTCAAACTCGAATATTCAGTGTTTTCAGCTGAATGCGTATTTGTCTGATTGTTGGCATTTTCTACTCTACAAGAGACCAAATGGGATGTCTGGCTTCTATTGCATTTTTAACTTAAATTTTTTCTAAGGGATCTTGACCCGCTTCTGCTTTGGTTCCCTTCCCGTTCTTCTTTCGGCCAGCTAAAGAACTATCCATTAGTCGGGTCCTCCTGATCGCACATTAGCTTATTTTGTTTTCGCTGCAGTAGTTTCTTTTCATAAGCTCCCATTTTAGCTTTGTGCAGTATCTAATTCTTTACAGTCCCCATTCAGTCTTCAAGGAAGACCCTACAGCTGATTTGCCAAAACTCCCGACAGCCAAAACCGTAATCTTTTTTTTTTTTTTCCTTTTGCTGCTTGGGGTGGGGGGAGTTGGGTTGGGAACCCCAACACCGCATTTATCTACTGTTGTTGCTTTAATCTGAGCCCCAATACACTTTTTTTTTTTTTTTTTTTTTTTGCAAAAAATATCCTTTCTTTTTGAGACAGTAGAATTATTTTGTCATTCATGCAGATCTTGGGACCTGGAAGGACACATCCATCTGGCTGCAAAAGTGCAGGATCCTCTGGGCCCTGCACTTCCATGCCTCCAGGAAAGGAATTTATCAGCTTTGTTGTAATTGTTTTGTGGGGCTCACCTCAAAGTAGAATATTAAGTGTGCCTCAACTCCCATGAAAACAATTCAGTTTTTTAGCCATAAGTCAGTAAATTTCTATTGGTTTGCTGTGAAAGTTGCTATGCTTCTAGTCCAGCATGAGATACACCGTTGATACATTTTTCATGATGATTGGACGTCAGTTGTGGATTTGGCACCATGATGAGGTTTGGAGGTAATTTTGGGATGTACAGTATACCCATTAGTCTTTTTTGGGGGCGGGGTATTATGTGTTGGTCTTGTAGTACTGATTGAGAGCTTTTTTTAATATATAGATTGTCCCTTAACTCCAAATATTATTGGAGTTATGGCTTGCTAAAGTTGCAGTGTTATCCTCTTTTTAAATTAGGTTTGTCTATTTTCAGTTGGTATTTATTAGGGGTTTAGTCTTGTAGTACTCACTGAGACCTTTTTTTGATATATAGCTTGTCCCTTAACTCAAGACTGACAAAGTTACATGTTAAAGTTGCAGTGTTAACCTACGGGAATTTTTTGTGCCTCTCTTGCTCCCAAACCAGCCACGAGTCACTTGGGTACCTCACCAGCACTCCATTCCCACCACCATTCACCATCCCACATTGCAGCCCCCCAGGTAAAAAGATGTTTTTCTTCATCGGATGGGTCCCCCCTTCCTTTGGGGGAGAAAGTGCTGGTGGGGGTGGCCAGCACAACTTATTTGGCCCGGGTGCTGCTGGAGTCTGTCCAGGGCTTCGTAATGACGGGGGACCGGCAGCCATCATCCAGCCGGTAAGGGAGCCATTTTTCCTGGTTTCTCCCCTGGGAGCGTGACATGCAAGGATGTCCAGGCATGACCTGACGTCTGTCACGTTCCCTATCCAGCATGGCCTGATGTGCTGCCATGTCTCTGCCAGAGGTCAGCAAACACTGGGCCATCTACCACCCTCCCTCCTGGGAGAAGGTGAGCCATCATAGGATGCTGGAGCCTTCTCCATCGCCCCCCCCCCGGCCAGCCCTCCAACACCTGGATCCATTCCCAAACCCGGGTCAACGGCCTTGCAGGTGGAAATTCAATCGCTGCACCAGCGGGCCAGCCTGTAACCTATAGGAATTATAATTTGATTTTTTATATGACCCCTGAATGGGTTTTTGGGTCGTATTGTGTGTTAGTGCTCATTGAGACCTTTTTGACAAATAGATTGCCCTTTAACTTCAAATATTGATAAAGGTATGGCTTGTTAAATTTGAAATGTGGACGACCCCAAAAAAAAAACAACCAAATCCAAATTCTTCTTTCCTGAGAACCAGTCTTTCATGACATTTTTGTGAGCTCATGAAAGAAGTTTGGTTCTCATGAAGAAGACCCTTGGGGGACCTAAGTCCAACTTCTTCTTTCATATGGCCCAATTCTTCTTTCATGAGCCATATGAAACAAGAAAATAGGTCTCATGAAAGACTTTTTTAAATGCTCCAAAAACACATTTCAAGGTTGTTTTTCATGAAACTAAGTACAGATTCTAGCTAAATGTGTCTCATTTAGATAGATTTATACCTTGGTGTGTCTGCAGACAATGGTTGAGAATTAATCCATACCTGTTGCAACAAAAATCACCAGGACTGCACACAGGATTCCAAACACAGTCATTTAATCATAGTATTGCAAAAATACATCAGCAACACAAGCAGCATACAGTGGGTAGCAGAAGCCGCTAAGACAAATGGATGTTTCATTTGGCCCCTGCCACACTTCCTCAGAGTTATCTAAGTACATTGTGAAAGTGCTCAAACTTTATAGTGACACAGACTGTGATTTTAAAAACTTCCCACCAATCAGTGAGATTCACATCACGGAGATGTGTTTTAACACTTAAAAACATATATCACAATATCCAAATCACGGATCAGCAATAGAAATGTTACTTTATATTAGTAGTTCACATCATAAATATCCATACTATTATAGTAATTTATACCTTCATGTATTACGATAAACTTTAAGAGACAAAATAATGCTTTAATCCAGGCATTTTTACAGAAATAAATTGCACTCTCCTGGCCTGCTGAGTACTAGTCCCCTTAAAAATGTACTTGGCATGTTTATTAACATCTAAGTTTCTTTAAAGATGCTATACTATCATTAAGGCCTGCATGTTGTCTTGCCCCAAGCTTGAAAATCCAGTAACTTTCTCTTTGGCCTGTCAGTTTTTTAATATCGCCTCCCCCTGTCCTGTTTTCATTAGTTCAGTACCCACAAAACAGACTCTTTCGGCCATGTGTGCACTGGCAGCACAGTGCTCATCATTATGGTGCCACATGGCCAAATTTGTCGCCCCGAGTTGGAATATTTAGAAAGGGAGGGCATTGGAGGGGGAGTGCAGCTGACCCTGCAAAAAGAGGGGGCCACGACATTGGGACTTGGTGCCCTAATGACCGGGCGCATCACGAGTGGTGCCATACATGCCCAGAACCCACAACAGATACTGTGTTCAATGTCTGGGTTGTTCTTCAAGTCTGACTATAATGTAAGTGTCATCCCCCTTCTGGATAGCACAAATATGCTTCCCGTGCATGTTTTGAAAAGGCGTGTGGTGTGACCAACATATAATGCACCACAGGTACATTTTAAGTAGGTAACCCACCCCCTGACTTGAACAAGTAATAAAATCCTGTGTAGTGATCTGTTTTTGTTTGTGCGGGTAAGAAAGTTTTGCAAGCATGTATATATTTGCAATACATTGAGCAACTTGTTCAGTGTGCTCTTCCTGGTGACACATTTAAATAAATAATCTTCAGCATCACTAGCAGCTTCTTTTATTTTGAAACAGGAGCAGGACTGATATGGCCCTGTGACAGGAATGTGACCATGTTAATGTAATCCCCTTTTGTTACTATAATTATTTTCTTCTCTACTTATTTTCATATAACTTCTTTCTGTTGTTGGAGTGGCATGAGGAAAACAAAATGGAGTTCAGGTCACATGTCCCAGCAGCTATCATGGGAAACCAACAAGAGAAATAGCTTTCCAGGTGTAATAGTGTTGCCTTTCCCACAGAGGTAACCAAGTAGCTGGGGAGTAAAGAAAGTAGTAAAAACTGTGAGTTAACCTTTTAAGTACTAGGTTCTTGCACTCGAAACAGTAGGACAAGAGGATGTTGCTCGGTTGGAAAGAGCTATTCAGCCTGTCAGCTGTAACCACACCCACACACGCATGGTTGGGGAATACCGGAGGGGGCTGTCACTCTAGAGAGGTCCCATCCTACTGGCCTGAGTTCATAGAAAAGTTTAACCACAACTCCCTCTCTCTTTCTGTGTGTTTGTGTGTGTGTGTCCCTCTGTCTCTCTCGAAGATGACCTGGGGTTCTGTCTCTTTGTGAGTGTCCCCCAATAGGAAGGAGACCACTGCTTCCATAGCTAGCTTTTCTGGGTGAGGAAACAACACGCTTGGTGACTGTTTCTTGCAAGTTAGCTGGCAGGCAAATATAGATCCTAGTGTGAGACTAGATTGTGAGGTATTCTGTACTGTAAGTCATCTATTTAACTGTTTGTTTCCTTTCCTGTAAATGTGTATATTTTTTTGTTTGCTCCACATTTCCTGTTTGTAATGCCTTCTAGTATTATTGTAGTAAAGATCTATTTTTATAGTATCAGTGGCTGAGCATCATTATTGTGAGTTAATATTTCTGCTGGCAAAGTAAAAATTCAGGTAGAAGTCCACTATCCGAAGTGTACTTCACTAAATATTACTGTGTTTGACCTCCCAGGTTCCTGAGCAGGACAGAGGTATTTTCCTGAGGTAACCATGTAGTGGCAGCAGAAGTAATTCAGAAAAAATTCCCTAGAAGCTGGTACAGCTCAAAGGAATTTTTGTCACACCAAGAGCAACACTTGCTTCAGTGAGATATGTTGTGTACCACAAAGCTTTGAGGAACAGCCCCTTAAGATACTGCCTCCCAGTGAGCCATTATCTTCTCATACAGTTGATGAGGCGCTACACTAAATGGTCTCCGACTCAAAATCACCAGTCTTCACTGGTATCCTGCTGTCTGTCCCTGGAGGCTACCAGGCAAGCAGTAATGCTCTCTCTCCTCACCTGCCTCCATTAATGTTGGCATTTCCCAAGGTTTCGTTCTTGGCCTGCAGCTCTTCTCCATCTTTATCAAGGATATTCCTAGCATCTTTGCTATACGCTGATGACCTAGTGCTCTACATCCCTGATCGGTATCAATTTCTTGCTCATCTCTGACTTCCACAAAGTCCAAACCTGGCTCACCCAAAATTGCCTTGTGCTAAATGTTGACAAGATCTAGGCCATGCTCTTTGGTTCCCCTCCAAAGGTTTGTGCCTGTGCCACTGGCCTTGACACCTGGTGTCTTGATGGCTACCTCATCTCTGTGACCAACCATTTCAAATATCTAAGCATTACACTTGCTCCTGCTTTGGACTTCTCTCAGCATTTTATCTCCAACATCTGCAAGTCTATAAACACCAAGCTTGGACTTGCATACAGGATCTGATATGCCCTCAGTCTTGCCGCCAGAGGTGCTATTGCTCAGGGAGTCTTACTTCCCAGTCTGTGCTATGCACTCCCCTCCTTCTGTCAGGCCAATGCCAGTTGCTTCATTAAATGGAATGTCTCTTGTAATAATGTGTGTAGATTTGCCCTGTCTGCCCCCTTGACTCACCCACTACTGTTTGCACTTTTCTAACCTAAAGTGTCTCTTCCCAGCATTTCTACATTCTATGCTGCTCAAGTGATATCATTAGGTCCTCTAAACCAGCCTCACTGGCCTCTGTGTTCATGCCTGCTGACTATGCCTACCCATTGCGCTCCAAAGATCAAGCATTCCTGGTCGTTCCAAAGAGCTCCTCTAAAATGGATGTGCAAGCATTGCTCACTTTGGCCCCTGGAGCCTGAAACTCCCTACTCTCTCATCTTAGATCTGTCAGTCTCACCTTGCATTCAAAAGAGAACTATTGAATTACCCCAGCTCTTCTGATGCGTGTTCCTGCTCCTGACATCTCCTAATCTCTACACTGTCCCCATTTTTATGATAATCCTCTAGTGCTGCGTATCTTCTTGTTCCCCTCTATTTTACTCCTAACTCTTCACCATCTTTGGCTTGGTTATTCTAGATACTGTTTTTTGCTTGCACATACTTGATGCACTATCCTTATTGATAGCTGTTTTATGTTTACTGCTCACTGTGTCCTAAATCCTCTAATTAATTGTACAACCACTAATTGTTTCGATTATTTTTGCTATCACCTGTTCCATTGCTTTTACCTCATTGTTCATATTTATTTTGTTCCTTACTACCGCCTATTGTTTGCAGCTGTTTATGTACTTTGTACCTTTTGCACTTTCTGCAGACTGTATATTTTTTACTGTACATTTTGTTCTACCTGTTACTACCTACTGTTGTACTATTCCAGGTCATGCCTGAAAATCTGCATCATTTTGTCTAGCGCTCTTACCTTGTAAACAACAGCTAAATAAATAAACAGACAATGAGTTTTGTTCTCACACAGGATTCACAGACCGCTTCTACTAGTGAGGTTCCCTGCTTTTAGGGTGACATGGCAAGCTACCAGAGGCAGGGGTACCCAAGTTGCACTCCTTCCATCACTATACCATCCTGACTGCCAGCACCCACTGGCACTCTAGTGCTGCCCACTGGCAATCAGAAACTTCACCAATCGGTAGGCTTTATGGTCTGGCACACTAGTGAACAAATCCTCTCCCCTTCTGGCTGGAGAGGGTTGTCACATTAGTAAAAAAAAATTATAACCCTAGATTCACCATCCATGCCTTTTTTAGTATACTCCGATATTTGAAAAACAGCTTTTGTTCATTTTTTTTTTTTTTGGTTAATCATGACTCAAATCATTAAAGATGTCTACCACTTACAGTATTTAAAATTCTCTTCCCCTGGAGGTACCTTTTGATTGTAAATACTTGATTTATACTGTGGTTAAGTTATGATGGTGCCAACACATGTTTCTGATGGTAAATAGCACTGCACCAAAAAAAGGCGTTTCGTTCATGGTGAACTTTGCAAGGGAGGAAGAAGTTAAAAAAAACTTAGAAATCACATATCTCAGTAAAGGAAAATAAAAGAAAATTGGTATATTCATGTTTTTCGAGAAATACATTAATGTTTAAAAAAGGCATGATGAATAACACATAATGCTGCATTAAATGAATACTGTCTTACCCCTGTTGCCTGGCAGGCGATCATAAGCAAAAACGATCCTTCCTATCCTTGATTACAAGGATGCTGTCTCTGCTACTGCTCCCAAAACATTCTTAGCCAGACTAGACCCCCCCTCTTCAATACCTTCTGCCAGCTTACTCTTGTTGCCCTTGTACCCACCACTGTGACATGTGCTTCTGTTTGGGTTGGCCCTCAGAAGATAGACTAAGGTTCATGCATTGTGCATTACTGCTAGTCTTTTTAATACTCGTCTACATCATTGTAAAAACGTTCATACACGCAGTATGGTTTATTCTCCTATTTGTGTCCTTTCTAAATTTGGCCCACCCTCCTTTACCCTTGTCAAAGATTTTGTTAAACACTTTATTTGTATTTCATTGCTACTATACAGTGCTGATGCTGGCTATATGTTTTAGTGTATTGTACAGTTTGTTCTGTTTTTATTTCCATTCAAGGATCATATGAGAAAGTTCAATTAATTCACATGCACATAAGTACTCATAAAAAAGGGATTTACTTTAAAATTGCTGTGTTTCTTTTGAAAGCTCTCTTATTTTGTCCTTCTCTCTCTCTTTACTAGAGTGTGGGTGAGTGATATTCCAGGAAGAGACTGTGGGGATGAGGCTTCTCGCTGGATCACCACTTACTTGAAGAGCAGTCAGCCATACCGTCTAGCACAATTTGAGCCTGCCATGAAACCGCGAAAAGCAAAAGACAAAAATATTTCTTTTAGACCCAGTGATGAGGTAACAGCCTTTACAATTTACATATCCACAGTATGTTCCTTCATGTTGTTCTTAGATATTTTCTGTTCTGAGCAGTTCTCCCTATCCAAGATAGACTCTCTTCTTTTATTGACCACTAGGGCTACTGAGCATACTGTATGTTGTGGACCGCCTAAATTTATTGAATTACAGGACCTGGGATGGAAGCGTTGTTTCTAATACCATGGATGCAGTTCACTGTCCACATTCTTGCAGTCGGCTGGATACAGCTGAGTCACCAGAATGTCTTCAAACTAAGCTTCTCCAACCACTTGAGGTGGTATCCTCTGGCTCCATCCCTTGACATCAGATCTTCTGTCACACTGGAAGGGACAGATTTCCTCCTTCACAGCTCTACATGCATTAGAGGATTCTTTTTTTTCATGCGCTAAATTTTTGATGATCTTCGACTTTAAAAAAAGTTTTAGGTTCATTGTTCATCTTCTGGCTTGTGCTAAGTCAGTGACTTAAGGTATGGATAAAAATGAAACCCGAAGTGCTGTGTGCACTGGGCCAGAAAGTGTTGACCACAAATCTGCATGATGCTTGCCTCTATTCCTTAAGGGAACATTATGACCTGAGACTGTAACTGTCCTGTATTGTAAGGCCATAAATCCAATATGGTTGGAGGCACGGAAGGCTCAAATCTACCTTGGTAGGCCCAAGGACTGCAAACTGCCCTTGGAGTCTACCAGGTCAGTGGCCCAACTTGTGGACTTGGAAGAGGAGGCAGCAACAGCTTTGGTGGGTTTGGTCTTGGTGGCGGTCCTGGCTGGGTCCACTGTCTGAGAGTCTCTCACGGACAGGTTCTGTGAGATGTGTCTGGCCCTCCAGAAATTTGGGGAGAGCACATTCTATGAGCAAAAGCACAAGAAATGTCATCCATATTGATCATGGGACTGGTAACAATCTCACTTGTCCCACTTCCTCAATTCCCCCAACTGTTCAACTTTGAATGCATTTCCTCAGGTTGGTAGTCATGTGGAGACTCCCACGGTAGCCCCGTAAGAGCCTGTGACCTGCATTCCAGTCAAGTAGCTGATGGTCCTCAAATCGGTTGACAGTTGTTTGAGGAGACTGAGGCTTCATAGATCAAGTTTATCCTGGTTCTCCTGGTTCTCTCTTATGATGAACTGGCTCAATCTGGTTGTTCTTACTCTGATGGTCAGCTCCTTGGAGCCCACTCCAAAACCCATCATGATCTCCCTGCCAAAGAAGGTTGTCTACATGGCCCTTCCAGTATACTCCCTCCATCGACCCAAGGGTTGATGATCAAGGCATGGCTCACAGTCCCAAACTCACTCAACTGATCAACGTTGATATGGGCGTGAGTTGGACCTCTCCTCCTCAGATGAGGATCAACATTGAAGTTGACTTATTTGATGCGCGTATGAACTTCTCTTGTTACAGTGGTCTATTGCTGGTTAGACTAGAGCCTTGCTCCCGGTTCCTGTAATGCTGTGGACTTTCCCGGTGGCCATTCCTCAGATAGTGGCTCTGTAGACTACTGCATCCACCTAACACCTACCAGTTGTAGAACCACTTCCTCTGCAGCCACTGGTGGGGGCCCTAACAAGTAGTCCCACCAGGCCTATAGTCTCCCTGGTAGACTGTCTGATGAGGTCGCAGTCTGCCCAACCTCCCCTGGCATGTGAGGCACATTCCCTGATTCCGGCATGCAAGAGCTTATGTTGATGGGTGGAGCCAACATATACCACCTTGGGTAGTGGAAGGAGTTTAGCTTGAAGAAGTTCTGGTGACTCTGCTGTATCCAGTGGGCTGCCAGAGTGTGGATGTGAACTGTATACTAATAGAACTATGATTACAGGTCAATAATCTATATATTCACCTCCCAAACATTGATAAATGCCATCTTTTATTCATTTTCTTTGCTACCTTTAATTACAGGTGTCAACGCTTTGTGATTACATATGCAGTAACATAGTATTTTGAGTTTGGAAGGGACTGTAGGTCCATAATGTCCACCGCTCTTCCCCAACTCAGCTTCATAAAAAGGGTTAAGTATTCTGTACAAACATGCACTAATTAATAGGGACTCCCTTCCTATTCTGTTACCCAGGGTACCCTGTGATTCCCTTGATAAGTAGAAATGTTTCCAGGCTTACCATGGAGGCCTTACTGTCTTCATGCCCTGTATCTGGATACACTTCTCTCTGGTCAGCCTGGGAGCTGTACTGATCTAATTGTGTTTTATCATTGATTTGACTGTGTCTGTTTGTAGCAATAACTCTGGTATCACATTGGTGACATAGAATTATATCCTGTACCGACAGTTTTCCAAGGTTCGGGCACTCACCAGCCTTGTAAAATAAACTCCAATGTTTGGGATAAATTAAAGCATTTTATTGCAAAAAATAAGACTGACCACAAAGGTCCGTACATGCTTGACGCATTTCAGATTACATTGAACCCTTTATCAAAAGCTTTTGATATTAAATTACTTCCTTGATTATATCCAAACAACCATATTCCTATAGATTTTATTAAAATACAATCTCAAAATGCCCTTGTATAAGCAGAATAAATAATTTCCTACAGGCTGTGGTTCAAAGGATTCTGATGCATGCCCCAGGGGTGTAAAGAGACAAGGCCCTTATTTCTTCCATATATATCCCAATGTCAGCCCTTTAGAAAATGGACAAAAGAAATACTGGTCTGTGGTTGGCTGACAGCACTCTCTACCCATACAGTTTGAGGCAACACTTCTCATTAAAACAACAACAAAACAAGCATTTGTCAATGCCAAATGTTTGCTTGCAGGCATTGGCATTGGTAGTGTAGGAGTCAGAGAGATGCATAATAGGAATGGCAGTGAAATATTGAACTGAAGCCAACCCCATCACAACCCTGCAGAGACTGACAGGCATTGGGGTGTGCCTTTGGGTCATTGGGCATAACGGCCACGCCATTTCACCACACCCTACCCTGCAGACTCCGACAAGTGTCACAGTGTGCCTTGGGTTCTTTGGGCCTTATGCTCACCCCATTCCACAAGGAAATATGGTGAGATGGGTTCAGTATAGGAGAATGGGGTGAACTTTGGTGCCGAAGAATCCAAGGCACACCTCGATGCCTGTCACTGGTTGCAGGGTGTGGGTGGGGGTGGAATGGCATGATCATGACAGGCGGCAATCCCAAGTCACACCCCTGATGCCTGTCGGTCTCTACAGGGTGGGGCGTTCTGGTCGGAAACCCTAACGCCCCAGGCATTCGTTGGTATTTTCACTCCAAATTTTCAACATGGGTTTTTTGTGACCCCACCTCATGAACAGTGGCAATACCAGTTTGTTAGCTGAAAGCTGATTTTGCACAGTGACTATGCCATTTGGCACCACAGGTGCAAAAACACATTTTAAACAGGATATGAAAAATGACAGCTGTACTGTTAATGGGGAGGTGTAAAAAATGGCAATGTTGAAAATCTGGAGTGAAAATATAAAAATACTGAAGTCGCAAGCATGCGTAGAAACTGCACAATACACACCCATAATGTAATTAGTTTGGGGATATTTTCTTAATCTGTCCCGAACACTGATTTCCCACAGCGACCACGCATTTCTGCGCCAGAAGTGCAAAAACTCATTTCAGCTAGGGTGTGAAAAATGACAGCTGTACTGTTCATAAGGAGGTGTGGAAAAATGCCAGTGTTGAAAATCTGGACTGAAAATAGTACAAATTCGTGAACTTACGAGGATGTATGGAAACTGTGCAATGCACACTCGTAACAGTCATTTTATGGTCTTCTGTCACCAGATTTTCAACATAGCCATTTTAAGACCTCTGCTTATGAACAGTGTCACTGTGATTTTCTTAATCTGTCCCAAACATTGATTTCGCACACCGACCATGCCATTGGGTGCTACATGCGTGAAAATGCATTTTGGGCAAGATATGAGAAAAATGATAGCTGTATTGTTCATAAGGAGTTGTGGTAAAATGGCAATGTTCAAAATCTGGAGTGAAAATATTAAAAATATGCGAAGTTACGAATGTGCGTAGGAACTACGCAACGCATGCTCCTAAAACAGTCATTTTTATGAATTTTTTCACCAAATTTTCAGCATAGGGTTTTGGTGGGCCTACCTCATGAACTGTGACAGTCATTTCGTTACTCTGTCCTGAAAGGTGATTCCGTGCAAGGAAACGCAAAATCACCTTTTGAGACCGAATAACTAACAAAATGACAGTGACTGAGTTCATGAGGTGGGGCCCCAAGAACCCCATGTTGAAAATTTGGTGAAAAAAATTCCCCAAAATGGCCGAGATATGCACCAAAGTTGCAAAAAACCCATTTATGACATTATACAGCTTACAGGCATTTCTTCAGTTTGCAGTCTGCTGTGAAGAGTGCAGATGTGTTCCCGGTCCACCGAAGATCATCGTGCCAGACTCCGGAGGTAAGTATGGAGTGAGGGAGGGTGTGTAGGGAGGTGGATGCGCAGAGGGTGAGCGCGGGTTGGGGGAAGGGGCAAGACTATCAACGAGGGACCGTTTTTTGTTTTTAGTTTTTTCTTCTTTTTAGGAAGACGACGGGCTGGTAGCCACGCCAGATGGCCTCAGCGTGGCACCTAGAAGTCTGTGGGGGGCATGGAGCCGATGGGGGATTGGGCACCTGTCAGCCATCTGGTGTATGGCGGGGGGGGAGCGAATGAGCACGGTGGGGTGGGCTCCCAGCATGCTACTTGAGAATTTTGGGTAGGGAGGATCTCAAAAACAAGGGAGCTGTCTATGACAGCTGTGTTCAGGATGCAGAGCTGAGTGTAGGCACTTTGCATACTGCCGATGGCAATATGTAAATTACCTGCCGATGGCAGTATGCAAATTGCCTACATGTTACAACTGCTGATTGCAGTGGTTTTTCACTTTCAACTGTACGCCGCTGCATCTAAACGGCTGTCATAGACACTCGGACATTCATTGGCGCGGTGTGGCTGTGCCGCAAAAGGGAGTAGGGCATCGGAAAAGTGAGGGAGGCACACAGACAAACTCGTATGGTGGAACTATGTTTCTTGCACATGCGTGCAAGCAAACATAAAAGGCTGATGTGCAGATCACACTTCCCTGCTCCTTCATTACCTTCCACTTCACAGACCAACACTGCAGTCCCTCTGCTGCTGTCTGTTTCATCTGCTGTCAAGCTCGCCACTGCTCGTAGCATGCTGTGTTGACATTTCCCGTCACACAATAACCTATTTTATAAGTGTGAAAAGACCCTTTAGGATGCGGTTGTTGTGTGATACTTGCCTTCCATGGGCTGCAAAGGCCTCTGGAGTGGGTGGGTGTCGCACAACAACCCCCACCCTGTCAGCTCTTATTAGTTAAATAACACAGGTAAGAAGGAGATGCTTCAGTACTTGAAGGACTTGGCAGAGGTTGGGGCTGAGTTCCCTCTTTCCCGTCTGTGCAAAGCAATACTGAACACAGAGGTTTAAAGGATTCTCTTTCACATAGATCAGCTTGTGGGGTTTGTCCAGCAAGGGGAAGCTACAACCAAGAGTTTTATGACATTGTGCTTCCCAAGGCTCTAGTAACCTTGTTTTCTGTGCCATAGAGGACACTCATAAATTGAATGTCCTTGCTGCATTTAACCTTAAAAATTACCTTTACTGTATTTTGCTGTCTGTAAATGAAAATGCTGAACAAAAATAGACTGGCTGTACAATGTCTAAATTGATGATGATGATGATGATGATGATGATGATGATGATGATGATGATGATGATGATGATGATGATGATGATGATTGATTTAACTGATGTAAAGGTGATGGGAAATAGTTTGTACACCTCTAGATGCCCTCCGGTTGTTCTTTTAGTATTCTGTGTTTTTGACGTTTTTTGTTAAATTAAACTAATTCTGTTGCCTTTTTAACTATGCTTAATCTCTCACTCCCCAGCAGTTGCTCTCTCTTTTCATATTGCCTGAAAGTTCTATGACATCACAAACTCTCATTCCAGGCCATTCAGATGAATAGCCTGGAATGAGAGTTACTGATGTCATAGAATGTCTTAGAAATATGAAAATCAAGTGCTGTTGCTAGAGAGGAGAGTGGAAATCTAAGTAGATCCGAGGGCACCCCAAGGCTAGGTTATTTATTTATCAAAACATCATCAAAGCATATTGGAATATATAACTGGCATGGAAAATTAGATGGAAGGGCAGTTAACCATGCAAAAAAAATTTCCTATCTCCTTTAATGTGGTGCTATAGAAATTGAATGCTCCGGCTTCAAATAGAAGCAGTTGGAAAACAGTATGCACTACTACTGTGGCTTTGACATCTGAAAACCAGTAATTTTGAATCTGTAAAAATAGAGGTGGGACTTTAATATCTATGAAATGTCTTAAGTTTCTGTTGAGTTTGTGACTTGACTGTCTTTAGAGCATACTAACGTTGTATTACTATTTAAATAAAGATAGATACATGATCTGTTTACTTACTTTAACATAATTCCTTTCATTTGTTTTTCTCAAAATGTAGCCAATTGTTGTTAATAATTAACATAATACTCTAAACAATAAAGTATAATGTACCCGAATTTGTGCAGCTTCAGGAAGATGATTGACCATTATAAAATGGGAAGGGAAAATCCCACAAGCTGATTAGTTGTTACCTGTGCATTAGATCTGTCTAATGCACAGGTAAAAACAAGTGCTAGCAACCTGGATGCAGCATACCTCTCAACTGTCCCTGATATTCTGGGACGTCCCTGATTTTGCCTCAATTTTCCTTTGTCCCTCATAAAATTTGCATTTTTGTGACAGAACCGTGGGACTAAAATCACAAAATAATGTCAAACATTAAAGTTTTATAGACTTGTTCTTCTTCAGAAAATGTATCTTAACACGTATCCCTTTATTTTATCAGCTTTCAGAGTGACTAGTACCAATTTTTAAGATTTGTCCCTGATTTGGGGTCTTTGTCACTGATTTTTTTAAACCTTGTCCCTGATTCATGAGGCAAGAGGTTGAGAGGTATGGGATGCAGCTCACAAAAAAGGAAAATCAAGCAGCAGCTAGAACCCGGAGATAGAACTTTCAGTTTTGGCCAAGTTGGCGATGGCAGCCATTTTATTTTATCTGAATGGACTTAGATTCAGGAACAGCCTGAGACACACAACTAGCCAGTGTACTGCAATCCAAAACTTCTGTACTATAAAATCACTTTAGAGTACTCACGATCTCTGTCCCTTCCACTCCTTTGAGACTGTAAGTAATTTTACTCACAATGTCCGTGACCACCCCTTCCCGTAACCGTCGATGCACTTCACTTCAGTTTCACAGATGTCTTTACATTTCAGATGCTGATCGAAGAAAGAAAAAAAAAAAGGGAGTCAGGCTCAGATAGGAAGCTCTTTGTTTTAAAATTATTACTAGCCGTCTGAATGCTGTGCTCGCGCATAACTCCCGCCGGTCCTGCCATACGCTCAAATGCCTGCTCGCTAACTCGCTTGCACCACTACTTCTGTAAATACAGTATTGGGCTGCATCCTGCATTACATTTTCAAACACACAGTTGCATTTCTGCTTTTTTAACAAAGCTATTGTCGTTCGTGTCCCCCTCCCAGTCTAGCCTCTGCTTGTTCACTCCTTTTCTCCGCCGGTGGCATTTCTGTCCTGACTGCTTGTTCAGTCCCCAACTCTTGCGCTGTTCTGAGCTACTTTCTTTCTCTGCTCTCCCAGCATTTCCTTGTTTGGTTGCTTGCTCAGCACTCATAACTACGCCACTCTCACCACTTGCTCACATTTTACTCACCACACTCGTTTAGTGTATTCACCTTAAAAGCAAGATAAAGTGGCATAATTAAACAACTGAAAAAGCACACTATAGTCTATGTGAATGATTGCGGGTGCTGTCTTCAGATCCGCTGATGTGGAGCTGGTATTTTAGTCTATACTCCATGATCATCATTCAAAAGTAACAACATGATTTTAAACAAAGAACATATGAAATGTAGACCCACAATTTCACTTCATGTTTGTATATCAGTGGACTTATTGGTGAGGAGAGAGTGTGTGTGTGTTGGGGTGGGAGGGGGCAATGAACTACAGCACAGGATAGAAACTACAGCTGTGCAAATGCAGGATTACAGGCGGCGGAATTATTTTTTCTAAAAATGCACACATGTAACTTTATGTTGTATTAAACCTCTGAATTTTCATTGTCACAGTTATGACAAATACAGGTTCTCATTTTATAAGCACAATAAGACACTCCGGGGGTATGCATTAGACATTTCTAACGCATGGCCAGGGGCCAAAGGCACTCGGCTTGCAGCCTCATGCCTTATTACATCCTTGACTGTGCAATTAGAAACATCTAATGCACACCCCCTTGTGTCTTATTGCTTACTTATTTCAGTCGAATAATGTTTTTTTTTTTAGTTCAGTTTAGTTTGTAAAGACCTTTGAGCAAGTTGCCGTTTTTCAGAGGTGTACAAGTTAATGTACAATCAATATACATACAAATATAACAAACTTGTTTATAGTTACAAAAATGATTCCTGAAAATAGGGCAGCAATCAGTTTTTTAAAGAACAAAATGTTCTACATTCAAAAACCGCATTTGGTAATGATTTACAAACATTAACTGCTTTTGCCAAAAAACAGAAAAAAAATAAAAAAGTGACCAAGGACTGAGTTTCATTAATGTAATTTGAAGGCTGCATTCTGACATCCTACAGTTGATATATTTCTTTTCAACAAAGCTGCTCAAATTTTAAACTCCAACAGGCATGAGTCCTAATTATACCTTTTTACAAATCTTGGCTAACTACTATGAAACTCTGTGATAAAAATACATTAAAAGCCAATTTGTAAGAATGTAAGGGCACACCTATGTGTGTCAAATCTTACATCAAGTACAGTTCTACAAGGTCTTTTAAAGATTGGACCAATATTTTCTAAAGTTATTATATTTGCAGTGGAATAGGCCATGTTGCCATAGTCAAGAACTGAGATAATGATAAAGCTCAAGATACATGGGGGTTGGAATGTCACCTGCCCAGTCAGCATCACTTTTCCCCTTTACGTTGCCCCAGCAACTGTGATCATGCTGTCTGGGTGCTGTCAATCCAAACACAACAAGCATGCTTCTCCCTCCCTCCCTCTGCATGTCACAGGCCCCAACTGCACTACCACCTGTGGTCACCCAGGTGGGGTGAAACAACAGGTTGCACAACCCTCCCATCCTAGAGGAGGAAAGCATCCCCTGCGACACTCGATCGTTCCCCTCCCCATTGGCCCCCCAACATCCCAGGCTTGTTCATCAACCCCAGTCCCCTGCGTTGTAAGTTGCAACCCTACTGCTGTGTTGATGGTCTGACCCTGACCTAATAATGTTTGTTGATTTCTTTTGATATTGCAATTACTCCACATTCTTATGGACTTGCCCTGTGTCATTAATACCACTGTTACTCGCATCAATACATACAGTATACAGTGACAACAGATAAAGGTCTATTGGCCAGTCCAGTTGGCCATCCCTCCCCTTTGTTTCTGCCTTCCTTTCCTAACTAACCCAATATGCCTGTCCCATCCCTGCTTGAAGCTGTTCACTTATTTCACCAGTACCATTTCCTCTGGCAGCTTGTTACACTTGTCTGTGAAAGTGCTTATGGGTGTCCCTTTTGAATCTTGCCTTTGGGAGTAGGAGTTCCTGCTTGTCTCTGTGGATAAAATCGGGAAGAAAAGTTCCTTAGTGTCCATCCTACTTATTCTGTGCAGGTACTTGTATGTCTAGCTCATGTTGCCCCTTTCCCTCTTTTTCTCAAGGGTGTATATGTTCAGGTCCTGCAGCCGCTCCTCATATGTATTGCTTCCTAGTTCATGGACCAACTTGGTTGCCCTGCACTGTATTGCTTCCTTCTTGTCAGTCTCTCCTCATGTAAGAACTCCAGTACCTTGTGTAGTATGCCAGGTGTGGTTGCACCAGTAACCTGTACAATGGAAGGATCACCTCCCAACTTCTGCTGCTTATCCCTCTCCTATGCAAGCCAGCATCTTGTTTGCTTTGTCCATAACTCTGTTACAGCGTGCTGTTTTTAGGTTCTCCAGTATCTTGACCCCTCTCCAGCTACACTTCCCCCTTTCATATTGCACTCTTGGGTTCAACTTCCCAGTGTGCATCACTTTACATTTTTTGGTACTGAAGCCCAGGTGCCAGATCTTTGACCAGCTCTCAAACCTGCCCAGATCTACCTGAATTCCCTTATCCCTCCCTCCGTGTCCACCCTTACTCAGATCTGTGTGTAATCTGTGACGAGGCAGATCTTGCTCTTGATGCATTCCCCTGTGTCACATATTAATACTTTAAAAAGGACGGGGCTCAGCATTGACCCCTAATGTACTCCATTTCTTACTTCTTACCTTGGAAAACTTCTCATTAACTACTACCCTTTGTATTCCTACCCTTAGCCAGTTCTCCAGCTAAGTTGCCAGTTTTTCCCCCCACACTTAAGGCCCTTGTCTTCCTGACCACCCTTTGGTGAGGAACAGAGTCAAAGGCCTTGCTAAAATCCAAGTATACCACATCTGCTGTGAAAATCAAAAGCTGCTGTGCATTCCGTAAAAGGGCTCGTGTGCTATGCTGGGCAGCCAACCCAGACACAATATCAAAAAAAGAAATGTGTGCACTCACCTAAGGGAGAGTTGCTGTAACAGAGCTAGATTGTACCCCAGGTGAAAGGGATTTAAAGGATGGCTGTCCACTATAAAAGCTAAATTGCATACAAGTCACTTTTATTGCAGGTACGATCCACAATTCCTGTTGTAAAACTCTTTCAATTGAAGTGCTAGGGCATTAGGATCGTCATGATATGCTTGCAGTTGAGCCTTCATCACACTTAATTTTGTGGAAATCTTATGGATATATGTGTTTCTTAAAGAATTATGGTTTGTACCTGTAATAAAAGTGACATGTATATAATTTGGCTGTAAGAGTGGACAGACCTCTGAATCTCTCCCACCTGGTGCGCATTCGAGCTCTGTTACAGTCCTCCCCTAGGTGAGTGCACACAGTTATTTTTTATATTATACCACATCTATTGCCTGTCTCCTGGTCACCCAGTTAAAGAAGCTGACCAAATTTGACTGGCAAGACCTTCCTCATGAGCCTATGCTGTATTGTTTCTTGTAGCTCATTTCCCTCCAGGAAGTCCACCAGACCCTCCCTTAGTAAAGACTCCATACTTTTTACATAGTAGCATAGACGATGATGGCAGAAAAAGACCAGTCTATCTTGCCTGCCCATATTACCCTGTCATACCCCAGGACCAGTTGTCTGTGTGGGGTCTGCACTTACCCTGCTCCCCTTTTGTTCTCTGTTTCCACCTCCCTAGTCCTGCTGAGTTGCTGCTATACCCATAGCTCTATTCCTACTGTGTATGAAGCCGTTTATGGTTCTGTCACTCACCACCTTTGCTGGCAGACCATTCCGTGACTCAACCACACTTTCTGTAAAATGATACTTCTGCACATCCCTTCTAAACCTTCCTCCATCATCTTCCACTCATGACCCCTTGTCCTAGCATTTCAGTTCCTGGTAAATAGCCCTTCACAATTCACCTTGTTTATTCCTTTCAGCAACATGAATGTTTCTATCATATCTCTTCCCCCCCCACCTCCACCCCCCGCATCTTGTTTTGGGTGAATAAATGTTCAGTGCCTTTAGCTGATCCTCATAGGATCTGCTTCCTGGCCCTGAATCATCTTGCTAACTCTGCGCTGTACCATCTCTAGCCTCTCCCTGTCTGTTTTTAGGTAAGGGCTCCAGAAATGGGCACAGTATTCCAGATATGGCCTTACCGGTGAGCTATACAGAGATAACAGTACATCCTGTTCCCTAGTGTCAAACCCTTTTCCAGTGCACACTAGCATCCTGTTAGCCTTACGATGACTTTTTTTTTTTCCAGTTTAAGGGAGTCCCTAATAATGACTCTTGAGTCTCGTTCCTCTGTGTTCGGCTGAACCCCTCCCATCCAGTGCTCTGTTTTGGAGTTTTTGTTCACGAAGTGCATCACTTTGCACTTCTTGGGATTGAATTTTAGTTGCCAGACTTTGGACCAATTTTCCACCATTTTGGGTCTCTCTGCTGCAATCCCCCCCCAACATTGCCAACTCTTCCCGAAGAGTTTAGTGTTATCTGTGAATAGATGCAGTCTGCCCTGGATTCCCTCTGCTATGTTGCTGATGGACACATTGAAGAGGACTGGGCTCAGGACAGATCCCTGCTGGTGACCTCTATGTCCACTGACAAGAACCCATTCACTAAAACTTAATCCAGGACCTATTGTCCTAGACCTGCATTGGTCTTAAATTGCTTACTTAGTGGCTTTTGCTGAGGTGCTGCCTGTCTGTGGCAGGAGAGGGATGGCCACACCAGGAGCTTCAACTGATAGCTGAAGAAATGGTGCTGAGAGGAAGGCGTCAGTTACATTCGGGGCTGGTGACTCACCTGGGGGGATAAGGGCTTCTACAGAGGTGATGGCCTGCATCCATCTGTGAGGGGAACCATGGTCCTCAGTGGACTGTTTAAATGTTACATTGATGAACATGTAAAGCAGCCAAGGGGGGTGGCGGAAAGAATCAAGGAGGCAGAAACTGTCCCCACAGGCTGAAGTAGGGAGTGAGGAGAATGTGAGGGGAGAGGAATGCCCCAGGATGCAAAGTAATAAAGAAAGCAGAATGATGGGGATAAAGGGGAAGGAAACAGGAGCATTAAAAAGAGAGTGGGGAGGAGGGAGAGCAAAAAAGGAAAAAAGGGGGGCAACAAGCAGCGTGGAAACAAAATCTGAAAGGCCATGTGTACAAGTGCTTGAAGTCTAGGAAATAAGATTACGGATCTAGAGGCCATCATGCAGAAGCCAGCCTGGATATTGTGGCCATTAGAGAGTCATGCTGCGCTGAAAACCATGACTGGGACATGGCCGTACCCGGTTATACTCTGTTCAGGAAGGACCTGGTGGGAAGGAAGGAAGGAAGGAGGTGTTGTGGTTTTATGTGAAGGAAAGCTTAAAAGCAATGGAGATGCAGGGAATACACGGTGAGATAGAGGTACTGTGGGTCACCCTGGAGATAGGGAATGGAGTCACTAGTCACACTGGAGTGATCTACAGACCTCCAGCACAGGGAGAGGAATTTGACATGGTACTGGTGGAAGCCACTGGCAAGATGGCAGAAAAGGGGGAGGTGCTGCTGGTGGAGCATCAACCTGCCAGATGTTTGTTTGTTTGTTTGTTTGTTTGTTCACTTAACAAGTAAGCACACTGGAAGATTGAGTTCCTTTTACAGGTGCGACCCATTAAAAAAACATACATATAAACAAGCTAAAAATATACAATACATAATAAATCAAACTAGAAATGTCCACGTTACAAAAAAGACATACTTATGTAAAACAATTACAATTAGACTGAGATACAAGAAGCATCCTTAGTTCACGTGTAAATGTGTTAACAGATTGCAACTGTCTTACTGCTCAGGGAATTTCATTCCAGAAATATGGAGCAATATAAGCAAAGGCCCTCTGTCCACAGTTAGATCTCCTAAAAGGTATTTTAAAAACCAAACCATCTGTCCTGTGTGTAGAAAAATAACCCTCATTATAAGGCTTCAATAAATTGCAGCGCCTTTGTGTAACTCCAGAACTAATAATTCTACATGTAAATGTGGCCATACAAAATTGGAAGTTCAGTTGAACAGGGAGTCACCCTATTTCTTTAAAAATATCACAGTGATGTGATAATTTAGAATGATTTAAGGCAAATTTAACAATCAGTTGTAACAAGGTAGATTTTTTAGTAATTACTGTTTAAGAAGCAGTCAGTTATAATAGCATAATTTACAATAGGAGCTAAACACTGGTTAGCAATAGCTAACCTAGAGTCTCTGATAAGAAGCAGTCTTATTCTATACAAAAAGGCCATTTTACAGTGAATTCTAGAAGCTACCCTCAGAAAGTGAGGTTCATTACACAGATTAGAATCTAATAAGACCCCAAGATACTGAACTGTATCCACTTGCTCAAACAATGATCCATCAAGGGATTTTACCTGCAGGCATTGACCCACAGATCTAAGTCGTGTCCTAGTACCAAAGATCATCACTTTTGTCTTTACCTTATTTAAGACTGTTCTACTAGAAATAAGAGATGGCTGTAAATGACACATTTCTCTTGTTAAGGAGTCACTTAAATGACTAACAGAAGGGCCCTGCATATGTATTATTGCATCTGCATATAAAGTAAGAGAAGCATTATTGATTACTTTTACCTGCTGATAAAAAAATAATGAAAACTAAAGTGGTCCTAGTATGGAGCCCTGAGGGACTCGACAGTTGACCACTGAAGATTCAGAAATAGCACCCTTAAGCTTTACCCTTTGTGACCGATCCATTAGATAATTCAGTCCAGGCCAGTAAAGATTGTCCTACTCCCAAAGACTTCATCCTGTTGATTAATAATTGATGGTTCATCAAGTCGAATGCCTTGGTCAAATCCACAAACACGGCCCCAGTCAAGCACCCTCTATTCATACCATCCAGGACCGTGTTTGCGAACTCAATCAAGGCAGTCTCAGTGCTTCTACCTTTGCAGAAACCATGCTGATTTTGGGACAACAGCCCCAGTGAGTCTATGTAGTCAGTCAATTGATTGTAGACTATTTTTTCTGTACTTTAGCCAGGACTAATAACATTGAAATTGGCCTTTAATTTCCAAATGTATTGTAAACTGGACTTATGAATGGGAATTACCAAAGAATGTTTCCAAATATCAGCTACAATACCTGTTGAAAAGGATAAATTAAAAATAATACTGAGTATGCTAGGACTGAGGTGGCATCTCTCAGTAAACTAGGACACAGGCCATCAGAGCCTGCTGAACTGTCCCTTTTAATTTGTCTCAATAGCTTCCTAACTTCCTTTGGAGAGGTAGCCTTTAGACGAACTTTACACTCGTTAGTAGGATCAGTGTTCGATCTTTGGTGTGATCCCCATCATGCTGGCCTTCACAAAAATGATTAAGATTAGTCAACCTTTTGTTAAACTCTCTGACTATTTCAATAGGACAGGTCAACAGATCATCCTTCAGTTTCATAGCACTCTGAGGGTTTGCATTAGGTTTAATGAGAGAGTTAATTGTTTTCCAAAACGTTTTGGTATCAGAGAGCCCTTCACATTGTTTCTGTTGAATGAAATCTATTTTAGTTTTTTTTTTTTTAATCTGGGCTTTACACTGATTCCGTAGAGCTCTACAAGTCTGATAACTAGAAGCAGAGCTACTGCTTTTATATTTTCCATGCCTTATCCCGATATCTCATAAGTTTAATTTAAAGAAGATAACCACCCGAAATGCTTCCCACTGGCCCTTCTTTTACCATATATGGCAAGTTGATCCAAAATACATGTATAACAGTACCCACACCCTCCCCACCACCCCACTCACCCCACCGTGACTTCAATCCACTCTCCAGAGAACATATTAATGGGATAGGTGCAAGTTCTTGTTATTGAACGATAGGGGTGACTAGCCATCAGAAAAGCAGGGGTTCGTAAGGAGCTAGGTACCCCATAAGGATAATAATGTGTAACGCGGCTCATATGTAGTATGGTAGGTCTGTGATGTTTTACGCATGGTGGCTGTGTTTTTCCAGCTAGAGGGCAAGTAGGATCTCTCAATGCCACTCCAAAAATGAGGGAGTGGTAGTATCCTTCCAGTGTCGGAGTATGATTAGTTTGGCAACCGCCGCAACTAGTGACACTGTACTTTCTTTGTTGTCTTTACTTAGAATTGTGTTTGGGCTGTTGAAAATTTAAAACGTAGTGGTGGTGTAATTCTGTGCTGTCTTTAATTGCTGCAAATTTTATCTTGGCTTGTCTGACTGCCCTGTAGTTGGGTGAAGGGTGTTAATTGTCTGGCCTCTGACCTCCGCTACGTGCTAACTGGAGGTGGGGCTTAGTCAGAGTTGAGGTAGCAAGTAGGGTTTTATTTTCTCAGAAGAAGCCAGAAGGGGAAGGAAGGAAACCTATTCAATTCAGTGCTTTAGAGTAACTGGTAATTGCCGCCCTCCCTCCCCTTCCCCCAACTCTTAATTATATGCCCTGTTAAATCTGATTTGACAGGAGCTAAACACAGAGTATAGTAAGGGGTGTGAAGTAGGAGGGGCATAAGGAGGAAGAAGCCCACCCTCAGCACAACAAATGTTTTGACTCATTTATTTATTTATTGTGTGTTTTTTTTTTTTTTAAGAAAATTATCTGAGGATCAGTGGCAGGATTTTTAGGACAGTAAATTAATAAAAAGGGAACTAGGAGAGCTTCAGTAGCAAACAAGTAGTGGAATAGCAGTATAATTGCAGTATAATGTGGGGAGTGGTGCAATGCAGTGGCTGTAGGGCAGCCATATTCAGGCAGACCTTCTGGACACTGAGGTGCTGCCCTATCTGCATGCACCTCTGGACTGCGGAGGATGAGGTAGCCAGACTCAGAGCGAAGTAAACTGGGTCAGAGTACCATCACCCCTATCCAGAGACCACCCAGTCCAATGCAACTGCCTCAAAGGATGCAGAGAACGAGGAGCACTTGGATGACAGTGGACTCAGGGAGGGTTAGAGCGGTCAGGCAGAGGCACATCCCAGATCCTATTCCACTAAGAACTCGTATGCCACACTGGCAAACGAGGACAACCAAATAGAGATACCCAGAGAGTGGAAGGAAAGGATGTGGAGGTTAGCCAAGGAGGTGACCTCAGCGGGGAAAGCAGTGGACCCCAGAGGAGGAGGAAGGGAATCCTGGTGGAGGACTCTATCATAATAGGGATCCAGCTAGGAACAAAGGAGGGGGAGGACAGGGAGGTGAGGTGCCTACCAGGTGCCACGGCATGGAGGGATGGAAGGAAGATCCTGGGGATCACTGGGAAGGCAAGACGGGAGGGTGAACTAGATGTCATTATCCACCTAGGTACTAATGACCGGGCAAATGGGGAGCAAAAGGAAGTTCAGGAAGAGTTTATGAAATTGGGGCGGGGTCTCAAGCAAGTAGCTACTTCTGTCACTTTCTCAGAAGTACTACCTGCAAGAGGCAAGGGAGAGCATAGGAGTGCATGCAATAGGAACTTTAACTCATGGTTGAAGAACTGGTGTTGTGAGGAAGGGTTTGGATTCATTGGTGACTGGGGACCCACCTGGAGGGATGGAGGTTTGTTCAAGCCTGACGGCCTGCATCCATCCTGGAGGGGAATCCAAGCTCTCAATGATAAGTTTAAATGCTACATTGACAAGCATTTAAACTAGCAAAGGGGGGTGGCAGGCCAGCAAGGAGGGTACCTACTTGCTCACCCCCCACAGCTGGCAGTGGAATCAGTGAACCAGAGGAGTGGCTATCTCTGCAAAGCAGTGTGCAAAAGATGGAGATTAGTGCCCAAGAGGTGGCTAGGCAGAAAAGGGGCAAAATTCAGCAGAAGGGCAGACAGCAAGGAGAACCAGGAATAAAGGACAACCAAGGAAGGGGCTGGAGTAGAACAGCGAAACAGTCTAGGGAGGTCAAATCATGGAAAGCCATGTGTGCAAATGCCAGGAATCTTAGCAACAAGATGGAAGATCTGGAGGCTGTTATGGTGCAGTCGGACCTGGACATTGTGGCCATTACTGAAACCTGGTGTAATGATAACCACGACTGGGAGATGGCCATACCTGGCTACAACATATTCAGAAGAGACTGAGCAGGCAGGAAGGGAGGAGGAGTGGCACTGTATGTGAAAAATGACATAAGGGCCACAGAGATCCAGGAGGAACAAAATGGGGGAGAGATACTGTGGGTTAAGCTGGAAAGGAAAATGGGGACAGCCATCCGCACAGGTGTGGTCTATAGACCTCCAGCCCAGGAGGAAGAAACAGATAGGGAGCTGACTTCTTCCTTCCCCATGTGTGCCATATTTATCCACTGGTAAGGTATAACTGATTTGTCATATTAACTGCTTTCCCGTCCTCTTCTACTCCTTGCTTTATCTTTGCTTACGCTCCACTGCTACTCTATCAAATCACTTCCCCCCCTCCCCCATATCCGTTGTAGACTGTTGTTTGTTCTAGCTGCCAAAATACTGTATATGTATTGCACACACCAGTCATCATGTTTCATTTATCAGTATGCAACCTGTAAGTCGCTTCTCTCTCATATCAGTGTTTACCACCTGCGGTCACCCTATGTGGTACCCTTGTATGTATATCCAGCCTGTATCATGTAGCGTGCATTTCATGTATATACTGTTCTAGGGACATGGATATGTTGTTCATCCACACTCATTGGCAGGTATCCTTGCCGCTTTAAATCTTGCCGGAAGGTCTTCAAGCTTGCTCCTCCCACCCACCGGGTGGTATAACTCGGCTCCGCCCCATGGCCTTCAGATCTTCCTTACCGCTTGGAAGCTCAGGTTCCCTCCTTAACGCTCTGCGTTTGAGACTGGTTCCTATTTCTCCGTTTGCGGTTTAAAAATAAATTTTGCGAAAAAGACTTCAGTCTTCGATCCCTCGCGGCTGCGATGGACAAATCGACTCCCGGATTTCGGAGATGCCCATGCGGGCAGAAGATGTCTCGGACGGATCCACACTCCACGTGTGTCTACTGCTTAGGCCTTGAGCACGACCCGCAGGCTTGCGACCTGTGCTCATCTTTCTCGACCGTCCTCGAGGCCGTGCTGCCCGTTTGCAACTGGGCGTCGCGAAGCGTTCCCTCGGTGAAGTCAAGGAGGCCCGGTTGGTGGTGTCACGGCGGGCGGGCTCGGCGGATCAGCTCGGCCCGGATGATCGCCCCTCCCGAAGAAGGGCGGCCGGCCGTATCTTCCTCGGCCGTGACATTTATCCCTCTCTCTGGGTTCTTCCTACGGCTTCTTTTAAGGAGCTTTGTCTGTCCTCTCCACTAAGGGAGAAGGGCCTACGTCTGCTGGACCTTATTCTCGGTCCAAAAGAAGGACAGGAGAGAGTCCCTCCGTCGGCGCTCTTGGGAGGCGGGAAGGTCCCTCTCCCAGTCGTCGGGCCGTCGGCTCGACGACCGGCGCGACCCGCTGGCCTCACGGTGTCCCCGTCAGGTCAGTTGACCGAGACTCCCACCGATGCAGTCGAGATTTTTCTCGACCCGTTGGACGGGCTGTCGCCTTTAGCAGCCGAGATTCCCCTCTCCCCGGTTCCCCCGGGAGGAGTTGAGGATCCCGTGGGCTCGCCTGTGCCTCCGGTTCCGGAGCCCTCGGATGGACCATCCGAGCCGAAGGGAGTGCCGGTTCCGGCCGACACCTCCCCGCACCGACCTCGGAAATTCCGGGACTCTCGGTCTCGGTCTCGGACCTCTTCGCGGTCCAGCCGATCCCACCGTCATAGGCGGTCTCGGTCTCAGCACTGCGGTAAGCGTCGTCGCTCGTCCTCGTCCTCCTCCTCGGACAGGGGAGGCTTCGGCGTAAATTACGTCGACGGTACGAGGACCTTATGTTGCAACAGCTCCTCCTGGCCGGGAGTAAGCCGACCCCGTCGCCTTCCCCGGCCATTAAGTGGCTGTCACCGGAGCGGCCGACACAACCCCTCGACTTATCCGAGGAGCCTATACCCAGGCCGGTTGTTCGGCCAAAACCAGCTGCTCCACCGATTTCCGGTGGAACCTCCGCCTCCACAGCCACCAATTGGGGCTCCGACCAAGGATTCTCGGTCGGCTAAGGGTCTACCCCATCGGCTGTCAGTTACCCTCACTCCCGACCAACCTCGGCAGGTGAAGGGTGGCTCAGGCCAGAGGCAGCTCTTGAGGACTCTTCCGAGTCGAAGATGATTCCTCCTTTTCTCCAAGCGACTGGACTTGGAGTCTTCAGGAGGTCAGTCAATGGACGATAGCCCGTCGTCCTCCTAGGACTGCTTCGGCTCATCTCGAGTCCACGGGATGGAGCTCGAACCGCTTCCAAACAGACAGGTATCCCCTCACGGAGATTCTGGACGAGGGATTCTCCGACTGAGGCCTTTTCGTGGCGAGGCCATAGTGGGTCCGGCACTGGAGCTTTGGCAGCGCCTGCTTCCTGCCCTGTGCCTTCGGCCAGGATGGCCAGGAAGTATGCGGTCCCTACCGGTTCCTTGTCCGGTTTTTCGGAACACCCCTCTGCTGAGGGGTTGGTTACCGACAGCGTTTTCCGGCGTGCCGGCAACGCCAGGGATGTGGACAAACCTCCTGACAAGGAGTCCAAGAAATTGGACTATGTCGGGCGAAAAGTCTACGCTGCGTCCTCTCTGCCTTCGTCAGGCCAGTTCGGCCGTCCTCATGGCACATTTTTCTCATGCCTTGTTGGGCTCCCTGGATGAGGTCATTCCTCATCTCCCCGCGGATCTGCAGACTACGGTCAAGCAGGTGCGGGACCAGGGCAGGGCAGTGGCCAAACAGCAGCTCCAGACTGCTTTGGATATTGGGGACTCATGTGCCAGGTCGGTGGTGGCCGCAGTGGCTATGCGTCGGCGGGCCTGGCTGAGGATATCCACCTTTACTTCGGATACCCAGCACAAGTTGGCGGATGTTCCCTTTTTGGGGACTGACCTCTTGGCCCTGGGGTGGAAGGTCACCTGCAGAGGATCGAGAAGTCCAATGCTACCTTGGACTCGGTCTCCTCCGCTCAGAAGGACAAAGGCCGCAAACCACAGCCTAAGCCCTTTCGTCCTTCTGTGCCCCCGGCGCGCCCGGCCCAGCAACGTCAGGGCCAGCAGGCTCAGCCTTGGCATCCCAAACCCAAGCCGCCGGCTTCCTCTAACAGGAGGCAGGGAGGAAAAGGCCCAGGAGGTCCCTCGGCCGGTCCCTCCTCCAAGCCTGCCCAGTGACGGGCTGAGGGGTGTCGCCCCCATTCCGTCACCTTACCCCTGGGTCCCCCCGTGGGGCGGCTCCGCACTCCGTTCCGCCTGGTCCGCTGTTACCACGGACAGGTGGGTCTTGAGGTGGTGGGAAGAGGCCTGCCTCTGGAATTAGAGCAGGCACCACCCTTCAGAGCCGTCGCCCCTCGGGAGCTTGAGTCCCAGCCTCACTGGCGGCTCGCGAGCCGACATCGCCTCCTCCTCCAGAAGGAGGTGATAAGAGAGGTGGCGACCCTCCTTCAGACCCAGGGTTTGTGTCCAGGTACTTCCTGGTTCCGAAGCGACGAGGGGCTGGCGCCCATTCTCAACCTAAACAAGTTCCTAAGGTCTCGAACCTTCAGGATGGTCACTCTGGCTCAGATAATACCATCCTTGGAACGCGGCGTGTGGTTCTGCTCTCTGGACTTGCAGGACGCGTTTTTTCACGTCCCTATCCGTCCGTCTCACCAGAGATTCCTTCACTTCCGAGCGGAAGGATCCCTTTTCGAGTTCCAAGCCATGCCCTTCGGCTTGTCTCCAGCTCCCAGGGTCTTCACCAAATGCATGGCAGTGGTGACAGCATTCCCTCTTGGCGCTCGAGGGTCCAGGTGTACCCTTACCTGGACGACTGGCTGATAGCAGCTCCCTCCAGGAAGGAGGCGGAGTGGTCAGAGATCTGGCCCTCCAGGTCTGCTCTCAACTGGGCCTCCTTATCAACGAGGCCAAGTCGGAACTCTCGAGCCAAAGCAGGTGATTCTATTCATCGGCGCAGCTCGACTCTCTAGCCAGAGCGGCTCCCGCGGACAGGCCGGGTTCTTTCCTCCTTTGCCCGATCATTTCTGGTTGGGCAATGCGCCTGCCCGGGACTTCCCGCCTCCTGGGTCTCATGGCGGCCTGCACCAGGCGTGGTCCGTTGGGCCCGCTGGAACATGCGTCCCCTTCAATGGGGACTGGCCAGCCAGTGGTCTAGCAGCTGCGATCCTTTGGACCAGCTTGTGTCGGTGACTCAGGGATGTGGGGAGCTCTCCAGTGGTGGACCGTTCCAGATCATTTGCAGGAGGGCATCCCGTTCGTCCGCCCGAGCCGACGGCTCTCTATCGACCGATGCCTCTCTGATGGGTTGGGGTGCCCATCTGGGGGAACACCGGGCTCATGGCCTCTGGTCCCCGCGGGAGTCCCGATGCCACATCAACCTGCTGGAGCTCCGAGCGGTCCGCCTAGCTCTCACCGCCTTTGCTCCGTTCCTCCGGGGTCAAGTGGTCAGAGTCCAGACGGACAATACCACGACCATGTTCTATCTAAACCGTCAGAGAGGCGGGGCCGCTCCATGCTTCTATGCAAGGAAGCTCTCCGCATTTGGTCACTCGTCGCAGCCTGGGCGGATCTCCTAGCCATTCATATGGCAGGAGCCTCCAACACCCTGGCCGATGCCCTGGGCGGATAGGGGCTGCATCCCACGAGTGGTCTCTCCTGCCGGAGGTAGTACAGCATCTGTTCTCCCATTGGGGCACACCTCAGGTGGACCTGTTCGCCTCCAGGGAGAGCGAAGCTGAGACTGTTCCATGCCCGCCCCCCTCAGCAGGGCTCGCTGCAGGGGGATGCCTTCTCGAGGCAGTGGACCCCGGGCCTCTTTTACGCCTTTCCCCCATTTCCCTTGATCCACAAGGTGCTTCTCAAGGCGAGGAGGGACAAGGCGCAGGTGATTCTGATAGCCCCAGACTGGCCTCGCCAGTTCTGGTACCCAGATCTCCTCAGTCTCAGCTCAGGTCTCGCGGCAGCTTCCAGCTCGCCGGACCTGCTCTCAGTCAATCAGGGAAGGTGTTCCATCCGGACCTTCAATCCCTGCACCCTGCGCCCTGGTTCCTGGCGGCTAGAGTTCCAGGCCTTGGGTCTTTCCGCCAGGGTCCTCAATGTAGTTGGGCGTCCCGTAAGAGTCGACCAGAAAATGCTATGCCTTCAAATGGAAAAGGTTTTCCATTTGGTGACAGCAAGGGCTTGGACCCTTCCTCCTGTTCCTTGGCAAGCATCTTGGACTATTTATGGTCCCTTTCTAATCAAGGGCTTAGGTCGTCGACCCTGAGGTGCACCTGGCAGCCATCTCTCTGCTTACCCGGCGGGCAGGAAGCAGTCGATGGCAGGAGGAGAAGGTGGTCTGGGCGCTTTTCAAAGGCCTTGATCACATTTCCCTCAGTGCAGGAACCCCCACCTCCGTGGGATCTACTGCTGGTACTGGCAAAGCTCATGGACAAGCCATTCGAACTATGACAGGTGTGCTCTCTCTCACCTGTCGTGGAAGACTGCCTTCTTGGTGGCTATCACGTCAGCCAGAAGGATGGGAGAGCTCCAGGCGCTCCATCGAGTCTCCTTACCTGGTCTTCCACAGGGACAAAGGTTGTCCTGCGCCCCACCCGAAATTCCTTCCGAAGGTGGTGTCGGAGTTTCACCTTAACCAGGTGTTGACTCTGCCGGTGTTCTACCCCAATCACACCTCGGAGGCCAATTTAGGCTCCATACTTTGGACCCTAGAAGGCTAGCCTATTACAAAGCGCACGGCTGAAATTGAGAGAGTTACGCCAGCTGTTTTGTCACCTACGCTGAAGCCGCATCTGGCAGACCTGCAGCCAAGCGGACGATAAGCAGGTGGGTCACTTCCTGCATAGATCTCTGCTATAAGTTGGCGGGCATGGAGCCTCCCAGAGGGATAAGAGCTCATTCTACCCGCCATACTGCTGCAACGGTGGCTGCTTCCAGGGACGTCCCTATCCAGGAAATCTGCAGGGCTGCTACCTGGAAGTCAGCAAACACCTTCATTACCCATTACCACATCTACCTTGAGTCACGCCGGGATGCTGGTTTTGGGGCCTCGGTTCTCCAGTCTCTCTTTCCCAAGTAAGTATTGGGGTGTCGTCTTGCCTCCCTCTCCCGGAGAACTGCTAGGAGTCTGCCAATGAGTGTGGATGAACAACATATCCATGTCCCTAGAAATACAGGTTACTCACCTGTAACAGGAGTTCTAGGAATGGTATATGTTGTTCATCCTACAATCCTGACCTCCCGGCTTGACTTTAACCTGAGCTTCCAGCGGGCCAGATCTGGCGTCATGGGGCGGAGCCGAGTTATACCACCCGGGTGGGTGGGAGGAGCAAGCTTGAAGACCTTCCGGCAAGATTTAAAGCGGCAAGGATACCTGCCAATGAGTGTGGATGAACAACATATGCCATTCCTAGAACTCCTGTTACAGGTGAGTAACCTGTATTTATTACCTATCTGTGTTTGTACTTTAAGTGTTTATGTCACAGGACCTCCTTGTGAATGAGCTTGCTCAATGGAGATTTCCTGCAATAAACTTGAACTTGAACTTGATGCTGGCCATCCAAAGGATGGCAGACAAGGGTGAGGTAGTACTGGTTGGAGACTTCAGTATTCCCCAGACGTGGACTGGAGCATCCCAGCAGCAGCATCAACTAGGAGCAGATTTATCCTGGACTCCCTTCAGGGTGCCTTCCTCAAGCAACTGGTCATGGAACCAACTCGGCAGAAGGCAATACTGGACCTTGTGCTCACAGACGGGGACAGTGTGATGGGGGTAACAGTGGGGGAGCACCTGGGGAACAGTGACCACCAGTCATTGTAGTTTGAAATCACAGAAAGAGCAGAACCAAACCACACAAAAACACGTATCCTGGATTTTAGGGGGGCAGACTTTGGGAAAATGGGGAGATACTTGAAAGAGGCATTAAGGGGAATGGGACAGGAATCAGGGGTTGAGGAACAGTGGGCAGTATTTAAAATGGGGATTACAAGAACAACAGAATTATGCATTAAGCAGGTTAGCAAAAGGAAGAGGAGACCATTATGGTTTTCCAAAGAGGTAGCAAAGAAAGTGAAAGCCAAAAAGATTGCATTCAGGCAATACAAAAAGACTCAGGCAGAAGGGGATAGGGAGAAGTACCACGAGAAGCAAAGGGAGGCAGGGAGGTCAGTAAGGGAAGCCAAAGCGCAGACAGAACACATTGCAAAATCAGTGGGTAGAGGGGACAAAACCTTTTACAGGTACATAAGTGAAAAAAGAAAGACAAAGGGAGGGATAGTGAGACTGAAGGGGGAGGATGGGGGCCCCGTGAAGGATGACAACAGTAAAGCTGACATATTGAACAGGTATTTCTGCTCAGTCTTTACTGAGGAAGAGGAGGGTAATGGGTCTGAAGGGAGTACAAGGGGTGAGAATGGTGCAGAAATGGACACAAGTCCCTTTACATGAGAAAGGGTCCTGAAGGAACTGGAAGTAATAAGAGTTGATAAAGCAATGGGGCCAGATGGGGTGCACCTCAGGGTCCCTAAAGAACTAAGAGAGGTGGTGGCTGAACCTCTGGCTATCCTGTTTAGCCGATCACTGGAAACAGGGGAGGTACCCAAAGACTGGAGGACAGCAGATGTAGTCCCCTTATACAAAAGCAGGAATAAAGAGGAAGCAGGGAACTACAGACCAGTCAGCCTCACCTCGGTAGTGGGGAAGATCATGGAAGCACTACTGAAGGAGAGATTGGTGGAACATCTGGTTGTCAATGGACTACAGGACCCAAGGCAGCATGGTTTCACCACGGGGAGGTCATGTCAGACCATCCTCGTTGAATATTTTGACTGGGTGACTAGGGAGGTGGATCAGGGGAGGGCAGTGGACATGGCCTATCTGGACTTCAGCAAGGCCTTTGACACTGTGCCACATAGAAGACTATTACACAAACTGGGGAATATGGGTGTGGGCAGGACAGTAGTGTGGTGGGTAGTTAACTGGCTGGGTGGCAGGACATAGAGGGTGGTGGTAAATGGTCATCTCCACAGAGGGAAGAGTGACCAGTGGGGTACCACAGGGATCAGTGCTGGGACCAGTCCTATTCAACATCTTCATCAGTGACATTGCACAGGACCCAGAAGGCAGAATTTCACTGTTCGCTGATAACACAAAGCTCCGTAACAGAGTAGACACACCAGAGGGTGTAGACAGAATGAGAAGGACCTGCAGAAACTTGAAGAATGGTCAGGGTTTGGCAGTTGAAATTCAATGCAAAGAAGTGCAAGATAATGCATATGGGGCACAAAAACCCTGGCACAATACATCAGTTGGGGGGTGAGGATATAGCATGCACCAAGCAGGAAAGGGATCTTGGGGTTATCATCTCTGATGACCTCAAGGTAGGGAAACAGTGTGACAAGGCAGCAAGTAAAGCAAATAGGATGCTAGGATGTATAGGCAGGGGCATCACCAGCAGGAAAAGGGAGGTCATAATTCCGCTATACAAGACACTAGTGAGGCCCCACCTGGAGTACAGTGTACAGTTCTGGAGACCATACCTACATAAGGACATAGGCAGGGTAGAGAAGGTTCAGATGAGGGCAACAAAGATGGTGCATGGATTGCATCACAAGTCCTATGAAGACAGGTTGAAGGAACTGAACATGTACTCCCTGGAGGAGGAGAGGAGGGAGAGAGGGGATATGATAGAGACATGCAAGTATCTCACAGGGAGGAACAGGGTGCAGGAATACACTATTTTTAAGCGAAAAAGATGTTCCAGGACTAGAGGGCATGGAATGAAGTTGGAGGGAGGATGATTCACAGGAAACATGAGGAAGAATTTCTTCACAGAATGGGTGGTGGACAAGTGGAACACTCTGCCAGAGGAAGTAGTGGGGGCTGAAACAATCACGGGATTTAAGAATGCATGGGATAGACATAAAGGAATGCTGGAGGTCAGGGGTAAGGGGCAGCAGACTTCTAGAAAAACATAAACTGAACTTACAAGCTCAACTGGGCAGACTGGGTGGGCCATAGGCTCTTATCTGCCGACACGGTCTATGTATCTATGTATCTCTGTAACTATAGAGAGGTGGGCTTTCCAGATTCACGGAGTACCAGGAGGGGAAAATACCTAAGACAACTCTCGGGGTTAAAAAGATCGTCCAACCCCAAACGAGGGGTTCAGTGCTTGCCTAATAAGATTCCAAAAGGGCCGAATCTTAGGACATTCCCATAGGAGGTGAAAAAGGGATCCCAGGGTTTCCTGACATCTGTTATATTCAGGAGAGGAAAGTCTGCCAATTCTATAAAGTTTTGCAGGGGTAGAACGTAAATTGTGCATGATATTAAACTGCACCAAACACAAACAATCTTGTTCAATGTACTCGTAAAGACTGATCTAGGCCGGCTTCCAAAAAGCTTTGTCATCTGGCAGGTGCAGCATTTGGACCCAATAATAACATAATAGAGTGTGTAGGTGGGGATCTACAGTTTTGAAAATGTATGTAAACGCAGAGACCGTATGGAGCTACCAAGTTAGACTCAGGAGGGGTTCGACCCTGCCAGCCTGTGGTAAGTGCCAGGGCAGTGGGCCTAGGAAATCAGTTATTGCACTTTTAAGTTGAAGAAATTTGAAAAAACTTGGGGCCCTTTACTTGATACCGGGACTGGAGGAAGGAGAAGGGAATGAACCCCTTCTCCCAAAGCAAATCTGTCGGAGTACAGTTGCTCAGTTGGGGGCAGAAAGATGACTGAATGGGACGGTGGTCTATTTGAAAATGAGGATTGTGAAATAGGAGTTGAGGGTACCACGGTCCAGAAAATTTTTTAGATATGATTGCAACTAATTCCAAGCTTTAAGAGACCATTCAATAGGGGTAGAGTGCATCACTTGTGGGAGCTGAGGGTCACAAATAAGGCAGACTAGCCAGTAAACATCCTGCCCTTCTCGCCAAGTCCTTCTCAGTTTGTAACCATATTGGAGTGTAATCATGGAGAACAGTCAAACCCAATGAGGTTTCCCAATGAAATAGTTTACTGGTGTGCTGGGCTTCATAATATAGGAAAACGGATGGCAGGGCTAAGCCACCCTTGTGCTTTGGGGCAGTCAGTTTTATGTAGGCTGTATGAATAGCTGATGATTTCCAAAGGAAGACATTAAGTATTCGCTGTAATTGGGGAAAACCAGACTTTAGGGAGCTAGACCCCAACATCCCCAGGGGATACAATAAACGAGGCAGAACATTCATTTTAAGAATGTTCCCCCATCCCCATAAGGATAATGGCAGTGCAGCCCATCTGTCTAGGTCTAGTTTGAGCACATCTGAGCTTAACCAGATTCTCCCTAACCATAGAAGAAAAAGACTGGGTAATATTTATCCCTAGATAAGTTAAGGTTTTGGATTCCCAAGAGAGGCCAAACTCTGGACATCCCCTCTACAAACCAAGCTATTGAGAGGGAAAACTTTAGTCTTAGACAGATTTAGTTTGTAAATGGATATTTGGGAGAATTCTGAAATCTCCCGAAGCAAAATCGGAATGGAAGTGTGGGGATTCTCTAAATGCAGTAATAAACCATCAACATATGCAGGTAGGGTATAGCATTTGCCTTCTTTTGGGATTCCTTGTAAGGTGTTAAGATGAGACAATCTTTGAATTAGGGGTTGTAAGTAAAAATTAAATAGTAGGGGAGACAGAGGGCAACCTTGCTGGGTGCCCTGCTATAGGGGAAAAGGGGCTGAGAGACCGTCATTACAAAGGATAAGAGCAGATGGAATGGAGTATAATATCTCTACCCATTTTATGAATTCTGGAGGGATACCAAATTTTCACAAAACCGCAAACAAGAAATTCCAGGCCACCCTGTCAAAAGCTTTTTCCACATTCAGGGAGACCCGGGCCATAGGGGACCTGCTGTCTCTGGAAGCGGAGTATAGGTATAATAGTTTCCTGAGGTGGTATGAGTTCCCTAACCTGCTGCAACAGCATGCAGCCCTACAAAGCATCAAGCAGGGCCTAGCATCTGGCTCTGGGATGGCCCAGTTGATGGCTGGCAGGTTGAGATCTCCCACTACTACTACTACTACTACTACTACTACTGCCTCCTCTTTTGCAGCCCCCCTTTCTACTTCTGCTCAGAGTTCCTTATCTCTCTCATATCCCTGCCTTAGTGGTCTGTAAACCATCCCGATAGTGAAGTTTCCACTGGTGATTCTGTGAGTTGTATACACAGTGACACTGCCCCCCCTTTCCCTCCAGTGGATGTATCCTCTGTTGCCTCTGTCCCTTCTCCAACATAAGTGGCCACCCCTCCACCTCTAACGATCCCTATGTTGTGCCTATATATAGTGTATCCGGGGATCAAGAGGTCACAGTAGTTGTTCTTATTGGCCAAAGATTCTGTAATGGCCACCAGATCTAGCCCAGAGTCTACCATAAGTGCTTGGAGTTTGCTAAGTTTATTACCAAGACCCTTGGCATTGAGGCACACCACCCTCCAACTTGCTCTTCCACTCCTCTTGGATCTTGAAAGACTTCTCCATCATAATTCCCTGAAATTTTTAGTGTGTTGTGTTTGTCCTTATTTGCCGGTCTATTGGGGCTGTAGTCCCCATTCCTCGGAACTTCTTCCACTTTGCTAGTACTACTTGTACACTTTCCCCCATCCCTTGGGGAGTCATGGCTAGGTTCCCCACTTCACCTACCTTAGCTGTGGAATCCCTAGGCCCAGCCTCCCCCACTTTTACTTTAACTGTGTGCCAGTGTAGATGTGAAACTTCTGCCCCAAGGCACTAGTCCCCTCTCTTGTCAGGCAAAGGCTGCCACCTTTAAAGAACCTCCTGCCCCAGAACTCCCCCAGTACCCAACAGGGTGGTACCCCTGTTCCTGACACCACCCTTTTAAACACCCTTTGAACTCCTTGATCTCTACCGTCCTCAATCTATCCACCATAGTCTCCATGCCCCAGACTAGAGGATCTCAGAAAAGCCCAAGGAAGCCAAGTGCTTCTTCTGTCTGCCCCCCAGCCTCTGGAAGTCCCACTTCCCCTGCCTCCACTAGCCAGTTTACCAGATCATTGGTATCAGTGTGCTAGTACTCCCTGCTCCCTCCCCCTACTCCACTATCCTCTCCTAATCCCAGATGGTTAATGCTCCAGGCAGTCATCTGACCATCCCCCTCCCCTTTCATGCACTGCCTTCAATCCTCACTGTGCCTCTGACCATAGAGTTCCCTATCACTAGAGTCCTCCTTACTAACTTCCACCCCCTCATGCCCCAGGTGTCACCATATCTTCTTTCACCTCAACACCAACTGACTTGGTGCCCTACCCCCCTTAGAGTGAGGCAACTCTGCCTCTTCCTGTGGTGCAAAGAGATTTGCCATTGATATCTCTTGGGTATGACTAACTGCTGTGTGACTGCCTGTGCCATCCATTCTTCTCCCTCTCCCCTTTCCCACCACCCTCCATCCCACTGAGGCAGTGGGCGTCTGGGGTAGTGGGGTGCAAGAGGGTGGGCACCAGCTTAATTGGAGTTGCATCTGGGATATTTTCTCCCTTGCTGCTGCCAACTGAGCATGGAGCTTTCAGAAGGTCCTACATATATTGGGCAATGTCCCCTTCTCTAAAGCATATCCCTGGAGATGAGTGTTCCACAGTCCCCACAGCTGACTGCCTCCTCACTCACTGTGCACTCCATTCTAGCTTGCTGAGTGCTTATAAAACTGCCTGAGTTACTAAGTAACGTTTGGATGCTGTCTGCCTGTCTTATAACCTTACCCTACGTAGGCAGAATCTAAGATAACAGTATTAGCAGTAATTGGTAACATCCCACCTGAGACACAGCCTATCTGTCTGCCTGTTCTATAACATTACCCTATGTAGGTGGAAACTAAGATTTAAAAGTTATAGCATCGGTCAGTAACACTGCACATTAGATACAGTCTGCATCACCTTAGCTAATGGACTTAGGCAAGGCCATCAAGCACCTGCCTGCCATCTACAGTTAGTCAGTTGCTGCTCCTTCAGAGCCTCTTGCAGAACTGTGGACTTGCCTGTGGATTTCCTGCAGATGCTCAAAACAAGATTCCATCTCACTACTCCTCCTGTGTTCCTCAAGCTACTGGGGTTGCATGCTTCTGGGGTTTAAATGGAAGGCTACAACAAATCCCTCCCCTATAGCTGAGCTTCAGGTTCTAACTGTTTCTGGGGTAGGGGGAGCAAAAGCCTACTCAACCATCTCAAAAAGGTCCCCTAATTTTCTCTGCAGTCAGACACATAGTGCTGCTGGTAGCTAAAACTCCGTGCTCTTGCAGGTTACCCACTATAGACATCAAGCTGACTAGTCTGTAGTTCCCTGGCTTATCCTTCCTTCTGCTCATGTGTAGAGGCACCATGACACTGTCCTGCAGTCCCTAGTGACCACCCCCAAGGCCACTGAGCAGTTGAATATGTCTGCAAGTGGCCCTGCTGTCTTTTCTCCTACCTCCTTCAGCATCCTCAAGTGTAAGCAGTCAGGTCCCATAGATTTTTGTACTGTCAACCCTGAAGACTTTTTCAGCACTTTTTTTTTTTTTTTCTATTTTATTTTTTTATCTAAACATTTGATAACTGGGAAAGACACACTGAGCCAGGACTCGTTTCCAGGTGTGACCTGGTGGAGGGGGAACAAATATATTTACACATGGGAAATTGTACAAAACTGTGCAATGCAATTCATATACACCACAGTATAACAAAACAAAAATTGTTAATGCTGCAAAAACATTTATTTATTTATTTGAAAAGTTTCGCCAGGAAAGGCATGCTGAGCTATAAATTGCTCATTTCCAGATGCGTTCTGGGGGAACGAGGAGAATGGGATACAATTTGCATGGCAAGATACAAATACAGTGAGCTGAAAACAAAACGAAATCATACAAGATACTAAATTGAAACACAAAAGACAAACAATTTAAAAATGATACAGTACTTACCGTGTCGTGTGTGTGTGTGTGTGTGTGTGTGTGTGTGTATATAAATCACCAAGTACATTTGATTTGGTATTTAAAATGAGCAGGATTCTTTCAGCAGTTATATTACATAACAGTATATACATTTGCAGTTTCATGGCTACTTAACGAAATATAGCTGCTTCAGTGTTGTACGTTGGGTGAGGCCTTGGAGTGACAGGAGCAAGTGGAGGGTGGCAGTATGCAAAGCTGCTGTTTGGTAGAGTAGTGTGAGGGAGAGTTTCTTATGAGAGTGGAGAGTTTGTTCCATAGGAAGGGGAGCCTATAGGAGAAGGCAGATTTGCCAGTAGAAGAGGATGGTTGAGGCAGTGAGAAAGACCTGGAATCCCTGGACTAAAGGCCATATGGGGATTGTTTTGCTAGGGATAGACTCGCTGAGAGGTAGGGAGGTAGCAAGTTGAACCAGTATTTGAATACAAGTGTAACAGCGTGGATGTAGCGGCGGTGGGATAGGGGTGCTATACTGAGAGAGGTGTATAGGAAGCAGTGGTGTGATCTGAGGGGGGAGTTTGTGGAAAGCGGGCAGAATGCATTAAGGAGGGTGTCATGTCTGGATAAGGGTGTTGCAGGGGCAGTGCTGTAAACCACGAATGCATAGTCAAAGATGGGAGTGATCATCTTTAAGATTTCACATCTAAGTGGTAGTGGGAGGGAGACTCTGTTGCAGTAGAGCATACCTAGCTTGGGGCGTAACTTTGAAGTGATGGCTTCTGTGTGTTTCGAGAAAGTCATGTGGAGGTCCAGCCATACACCTAGGGATTTGTATTTTGTAACCGAGTCCAGTGACCTCCCATCCAGGGAGATGATGGAGGATTGGTGGGGGAGGAACTCTGGCAAGCTTTTGTGCCATCCTGAATGTCATTGACAGTTTTAGAGATATTTATTTTCAGTAGATTGGTCTGGAATCAGGTCTGCATATTATGGTAATCCCTTTGAAGATTAGATTGGACATTGTCTAGGACCAGTCTGGAGGCGAAAAGTAGGGTGTCATCCCTATACATTTGTATGCGTGAATTTGAGCAAACAGAGTGGAGGTCATTAGTGAATACTGAGAATAGGATGGGGCCGAGGATCGATCCTTGGGGTACTCCTGAGAGAACTGGGAGGGGAGGGAGGAGGAGTCTGCCACTCTGACAGATTGGAGCCTGTTGCTTAGGTAGGATTTGAACCACTGAACTGTGGTGGGGGCTAAACCTGCAGCCTCAAGTGATGTTTTCTAAAGCCTGATTGGTAGGGAGGAAGGAATTTGGTTGTCATAAGGAACTCTGAACTTTTATTTTGACCATGCCCCTTTAACTCTTATTCTCCTCCCTTCCCCCCCTTAATCCCATATTTTGGCAGTGGCTCATCCTTCTTCCCAGTAAATACAGAGCAAAAATATTAGTTCAGTATCTCTGCTTTCCCTGTGTCCTCCACCTTCCATCTTTCCTCACTCTTCAGTCACACAGCACCCCCTTTGACCTTGTGCTGCTTCCAGATGTACCTGAAGACTGCCATTTCCCCTTGCTTCTATCCCTTTTCCAGCCAAAGTTTCGTCTTCGCCTTGGCCTCCCTCATCTTCCTGCTGGCTGCCTTTGTTGCCTCCAGGTACTCCTCCCTATTCTCCTCCTGTTGTCTTCCTTCATACTTTAGGAATGCCCTCCTTTTGACTCTTATAGCCGTGTTTACTTTGGCCATGAGCCACATTGGACTCCTTGCCCTTTTCCCTTTGATAGCTTTGCAAATGTACTTTCTGCTGCTTCTATCATTGCTTTCTGGAATTCATTCAGTTTTTCTTCTGCGCCCCCCCCCCCCCCTTACCTGCTGTACACTCCTTCTGCTTTTGCAACTATACTTCATCTTGCTGAAATCTACTTTTTTTTTTTTTAAGTCCAATACTCTTAATGTTTTGCCATGTTTGTGGTCCCTGTCTGGACCTTTAGCACTACTATTCTGTGTTCACTGGAACCAAATGGTTCCAGGACTACTACACTTATGATCCTCTCACTGTTGGTGAGCATGAGTTCCAGCAAAGCCCCTTTCCTTGTCAGGCCCTGGACTAGCCGAACTAGGAACACCTCTTTGTATGCATCCACCAGTCATGGATTCCTAGTGCTTGCTGCAGCTGGCACTTTCCAGCCCACATCTGGCATATTGAAGTCCTCTACTACCGCCACCTCCCATAAACTGGCCTCTGTCATAGGTATATCTCCCAGTTCCTTGTCTTCATCTTGATCCTGTGGTCTGTAGACCACCCCAGTCCTGATTTGTTTCCCATTTCTTGTTGCTGCAAGCACTCACAGGGTTTCTAGTTTGACTGACTCCTCTGCTATTTATTTCTGTTGCCTCTATTCCCTGTTTTAGACAGTGCTACTCCCATGTCCCCTGCCCTTTGCTTTGTCCATCCTGAACAGTACGTATCATGGTATGGTGATGTCCCATTTGTGGTTCAAGGTTGTCCATGTCTCTGACAGCCACCAGGACAGTGCTCCCTTCTGTGACATTACCTGAAGTTGTTCCATTTTGTTGCCAAGACTCCTTGCACTGGTGCACAACATGTTTCCAACATTTTTTCTTGCCCCTACTTTTTCACTTTGCCCTGGATATGTTTGATTCTATTGTATTTGTCAATGGGCTCTCCCCTGTTTGTGACGTCTTGTGGTACCTTTTAGCAATTTATTTCTCTCCTTTTTCTTCTTCACCTATTTTGGATTCAGGTTGTTACTATGTGAGTCACGTACCTTTAAAAAGTCTTTCGTACAGGGCCAGATAGCGCTGCAGCAGGGCATCCACACTCTGCTGTGATGACTAATTTAGAAATGGACTTGGAGACCAACCATGGAAGGAGTGATGTGTCCCACTGGATGGCTCTGTTCCTTCAGGTGGGAATCTTGCTCCCCCCTCTGCTGGACTGCCACCAGTGGAAGCTGGGAGGCAGCACATGTGGAGGCCCTTTCAGGGGCCAGGACTGTTACAGGCACTGATGCATGCATGTGTACAATTTTGCATGCGCATACAGCATCACTGCATGTCTACAGCCCCATGGGAAGAAAATAGATGGAAACATTAGCAAAGCAGCAAGATGTGACTGCCTCCTCAAAGGCTCTGCACCACTGTCCAGACACCACCTCCCATGCCAGATCCTACAATCTTGGGGAGACCAGGGGCTCCTCCGTGACTCCACTGAGGTCAGTGTAAGTACTAGTGGGTGTTGGGGGGTGGGGGGTGCTGGTCTCGTGGGTTTAGCCGCCAATGCGAGGAGGCTGAGAAATAAAATTCCAGACCTGCAGGTCATCATAGTGGAGGTTAGCCTGGATTTAGAGGCCATAACAGAATTGTGGTGCACTGACAGCCAAGAATGGGGCAGGACCATACATAACAGCTCTTATAAGAAGGAGGGGTTGTACTATTTGTAAGGGATGAAATCAAGGCCATGGAAATGCGGACACACCGGGAGAAACAAGAAGGTCTGGAGATGCTCTGGGTCATCCTGGAGACTGGTATTGGGGCTCCTATCTGTATGGGAGTGATTTACAGACCTCCAGTACAGGGAGAGGAGTTGGATAAAGCACTTGAGGAAGCCATCGTCAGGGTGGCAAGTAAGGAAGAAGCTCTGCTAGTTGAGGACTGTAGTATGTCAGATGTGGATTGGAGCCTTTTAATTGCAGCTCCATCAAGGAGCTGGGTTATACTTGACTTTTCCATTCAGAGGCTTTTCTCAGGCAGCTAATTAAAGGACCCACTAGAGACCAAGTAGTGCCAGACCTGGTGCTTACAAATGGGGATTGCACTGAAGACATCACAATGGACAGTCTTGTAGGAACCAGTGATTGCCATACAGTGTGGCTTAAAATTTAAAAGGGGAACAGAGGCAAACCACATGAGGATCCTGTACCTTAGCAGGCTGGATTTTTAAGAAATGAGAGTGCGCTTCGGAGAGACTATGCCTCAGAAACTGCTTTGTGGAGGGGTTTTATCAAGGAGGGGTGGATGCATACTGGGGGGGGGGGCGCAATAATTAAGGTCACCAACCCCTGTGTGAAGAAAGTGAGTAAAAGTAGAAGGAAAAATAGACTGTTCTAGTTCTCTAGAGAAGTGCCGAAGGTGTTGAGGGGAAAAAAGGGTGACATTCATGAGGTATAAAAAATGCAGAGGGAGGAAAACAGGGAGGTATGCCAAACAAAACAGAGGGAAGCAGGAAAGGCAGTGAGGGAAGCAAAGATGCAGACAGAGGAGGGGGTAGCTAAAGGGAATAAGACTTTCTTCAGGTACATAAGAGAAGAGGAAAGCAAGGTGAGGAATAATGAGGATAAATAGGGTGGCAGGGGAAGACTGTGCAGAGCGTACAGGCGGACCACCAGGGAGCAGCAGGAACAGTGGTGGTGAAGGGTGGACACATGTCCATTTTCAAAGGAAAGAGTCCTGAAGAGACTTGCAGTTTAGAAAGTGGACAAGGCTGTGGACCCTAAGGGATACACCAAGGGTGCAAAAGGAATGCAAGGAGTTGCTAACTGCCCCTCTGACTGCCTTATTCAGTGGCTCACTGGAAATGGGCATGGTGCTGAGGGACAGGAGGAAAGCAGACGTGATCCCCCTCCACGTTGGGGGGGGCAGAGGAGTCATGCCAGATGAATCTTGATTTCATCGATTGGATGACCAGGAAAATATATCGGAGGAGGGCTGTGGAGGTGGCCTATGTGGATTTTAGCAAGGCCTTCATCATGGTGCCACACAGTACACTGAAAAAGAAATTGAGCAGCCTAAGTATGGGAGCCAAAGTAGCAAACTGAGTCAGGAACTTGTTAATGGAGAGACAACAGATGGTGGTGTTTAATGGCACTCTCCCTAATAAGGGAGTGTGACCAGTGGGGTACCACAGCACTTAGTACTGGGACCAGTCCTCTTCAATGTCTTCATAAGTGACATTGCAGAAGAACTGGAAGGGAAGGTTGACTCCAGCAGCTGTGTGACGGCAGAGTTTGGTTGGTAAGTCTCATTCCCCACTAGTGTTTCTGTCCACTTGTAGCTTGCAAGCCTCTATATATTATAGTCAACCAAGTGAAAATATCATCCTCCCCACTTTTGTACTCACTCAGGGTACCCAAAAGCAGTAGAGCCAGCTTTTTCTAGCGTTAATACTGTTCCCTGGCTGCACAAAAGAGAACTGTGCTAGTGAGACATCTGCCCAGAACCCCTGCCTGAGGCTGAACATTCTGGAAGTCTGAGTGTAAATCCCAGCTGCACTACTGAGAACTATGCCGGTGTTAAAACTGCTCTGTATCCCTACCAGAGTTTAAATATACTGTTGTCTGAGTACTATTAGCTATACTGCACTGAACTTCCTGTGCGAGGCTACAAACTGCACGTTATTCAATACATTAATGCTACAGCCATTTTACATTGAGAGTGATTCCATGTATTGCCTGTGTGACAATGCCCGTTTGATATGCTCCTCACATTTTGAACTGTTGGCAGTGCTGTAGTTATACCACCTGTGAGACTGTGATCAGGTGTCAGTTGCTTGGCCCATGAAGTGCCCTCTCCCATGCTGACTCCGGTGATACTGGGATGCTTCATGTGTCTCTGGTGGGGTATGGCTAAACAATCAGCTGCCACGGCAAGGCCACTGTAGGTAGGGCTATATGCTTTATAAGTACATCTAGTAAGACACTGCAGCATCTTGAAGCAGTGACCGACTCTGACAGGTGAGTATGACAGCAGAATATGCAATCTGATAGAGTCCACCAGATCAAATGGGGCAAGGGGCCTGTTATTTTGTTTCTTTTAACTAAAGTTATAAATTATTGCAACTAGTTTTCTGATACTAGTCTAGTCTTAATCATGGGTTATTTTGGGTGGTATTTTACTCTATTTTGTACTTTATTTAGGATTTTTTTTTTTTCTGCTGTGGGTAGGTAACTGGGAAAAGAATATGCATCTAGAAATATTAGTGTGGGATATAAAGTAAATGATGATATGCTCACAAATACCAGTGCAGGAGGGTATATCGTGGGGTGTTATTCTCAGGCCTTAGGGGTGGGAAAGTATTATTTTACAGTTTTGAAATATCACCATTTCATTTAATGTAGCCTATAAAGAGTTTAATATTAAATATTCTAAAAAAACCCAGAAGCTAGAGCAGAGGTTTAGGGCATATTTGTTAATTAATTTACTTCTGATATAATGTCTGGCAACATTCATGTTGATACTAGTCCAGTGGGTAGATTGCACAATGGTGGGTTTAGGAAAAACTGTTTACATTTGGTGCATTTATTTATGGTCTTGGATTGACACCTTTGAGCTAGAAGCTCGTTACGTATGTTTCATGTCAGGTGAGTACAATACAGACATTGATGGACATTGACACAACTGAATAACAAAACTGAGCATAAACATTGCATGGGTAGGCAGTTACACTGAAATACAGATTTGTAAACAGGGTGTAGCTATGCATAACATCAAAAACATATGGCTAGAGAGGTGCGGGAGTAAAGAATGCACAGAACCTACAGGTTGCTAGGTGATGTGGGGACAGTAACTCAGTTGAGTAGTATTAAGCACCGACATGGCATGGGTAGGCAGTAACATTGGAATAATGATCATTATACAGAGTGTAGTTAGGCATTAACACCGAAACATATGCGTAGAGAGGTGCTGGAGTAAAGAATGCTCAAAACAAAGACAGGGTGCTAAGGGGGGGGGCAACATCCAAAGTGCAGAGAAAGGGTAGAAGAAGTTGAGCAGCCTAGAGGCCTTGTCTGAGGGGGAGAAACTTTAGTGGGAAGGAATGTTTGGGTAGGTAGGACCAGGTAGGTGGGACAGGAGAGGGGTGGTGAAATGGGCAGGGGAGTGTGAAGGGGGGAAGAAAAAGGATGAGGGAAAGAGGGTTAGGGTAGGTATGGGGTGTGGCAGACAGGGGTAGAAGAATGGGGGCTGTGGGTTAGAACATTGGAAGTTTATTACCTAAATATACAGAATTCTGTACATGAGTTGACACGTTGAGACATGACATAATTATTTTAACCGAAACCTGATTGACCTCTAAAGTCGAGGATGGCACTATGGTGATGTATAGTTATTAATTATTCAGAACAGATAGAACTGGAAAGAGGGATGGGAGATGAGTGAGTTATATCAAAGATCATTTGGTTGTAGATCGTAAAACTGATGTTACGGGTTGTAACTCGGAATGTGAATTTATGCTGTTTAGCTGTAGGTGGAAGTAAAAAGTTAATTATTGGGGCTTTGTATATTCCCCTGAAGAATAGCAAGGGTGAGACTGATTGTTGATTACTTTACACAGCCGAATGGTTTCAGTTTGCTACATGCACCACACTGGACACCTAGAGTGTTATGAGCCCCACAATTTGTTGATGTGTTCGTAACTGAATGTTAATCATCAAAATTGTTTGCGGGGAGATTTTAAAATGATTGGTTAAAAAAAGACAGATGTACTTAGGGTTAAAAAATCCGCTTTAAATTTAATACAGTTGGTAAAAGACATAACCAGGCTAAATTATAAAACAGATATTGTAACATTATTAGATTGGATATTGGCTTCAAATTGTGCTGTTGTGGAAAAAAAAATGAAGTGCTTCCAGACGTTTTAAGTAATCATTCTCCCATCTCATGTTATTGGTTGGTTAAGGTGTAAAAAATCAGAAATAACTAGCATATGGAAGATTCCTAAAGCTTGGAGCTTTGTAACAATTAAAAGTTATGTTGATTGCACTGGAGTTTTTGTATAGACCAGTTTAATCAAATTTGTGACAAGTTTGCACTCACAAGAAAAATTAGAAAAGAGGCAGGGGCAAGAAATTGTATAAGGGGAGGAGTCAAGTAATTAATGAGAGCTGAGGATAAAATGTGGTGAAAATTTAAAAATGGTGGGTCACATTGGGATAAAAATGCTTGTAAACAGTGGAATAGATGTAAATTGTCAATTCTGAATGGTCAGAAACAAAGGGTGGAGGCATTAAATCCTGATAAATTTTGGTATAGTATTAATGAAGTGCTGAGAAGGAACACAGAAACTTAGAATCTAATGGCAGACAAAAGCCGCTTAGCCCACCTAGGCTGCCCAATTTATTTAGTCTCCTGTTTTTTTCTATCTTCATTTTTGCTGTACACCCACTTGATCAGTGGTGCTGTCTCCACACCCCTTCATTGACCATATGATTCCTTTGTGCCTACCCTGGGCATTTTTGAACTCCCCTTTGTTTTCAACCTCCACTTCCTCCGCTAGAAGACTGTTCCAGGAATCCACCACTCTTTCTGATAAGAAATATTTCCTCACATCTTTCCTGAACCTACCCCACTCTGGCTTCATGGCATGTCCCCTTGTTCTAGAGCACCTTTTTTCTGGAATATACTCCTCTTGTACCTTATTAACTACCGTGAGGTATTAAAGGTCTCCATCATATCCCCCATCTCCCTCCTCTCCTTCAGGATGTACATATTGAGCTCCTTTTGCCTGTCCTTGTAGGGCTTCTGATGCAGATCCTGCACCATTTTGGTAATCCTCTGGACCGCCTCCACTCTCTGTTCTTCCTGAGATGTAGTTTTCAGAACTGGATACAGTGCTCAAGGTGGGGGCTTACTAGAGATCTATATAGGGGCAACACTGCCTCCCTTTTTCTACTAGTGATACCCCGTTTGTGTACACCCCAGCATTCCATTATCCCTTCTGACTGTCCTGTCACACTGAATGGCCACCTTTGGGTCATCCAACATGGTTAACTCCAGGTATCTTTCCGCTTGGTCATTGTCTGTATCATTCCACCCATTTTGTGCTCCACTCCCGGGGTTCTATGGCCTAAGTGCATTATTTTGCACATTTTTGCATTAAAACTCAGCTGCCATACCCCTGTCCACTCCTCCAGTTTTTTTTCTGATCCCTGCCCATCCTTTCCACCTCCACCCCCAACCCCGGAGTTGCAGATCTTGGAGTCATCTGCAAAAAGGCAGACCTTCCCTTTTAGCTTCTCTTCTATATCACTAATAAAGACATTAAAGAGGACCAGTCTCCGCACTAAACCCTGAGGTACCCTGCTGGTCATCCTCCCTTTCCTCAGAGTGGATGCCTTTTACCACTACATCTATCTCCTATCCCCTAATGAGTTTCTTACCCAGGTTATCACCTTGTAGCCCACCCCAAGCTACACAGCTTGCTTACCAGTCTCCTACGTGGAATGGTGTTGAATACCTTGCTAAAATTCAGTTAGGCCACGTCCTCCGCTCCACCCTGATGAGAACATTGCATAAAAATGATGGCCTACTTGTGGATACGCTGGATGTAGTGAATGAGTTTAATAATTTTTTTTAGTGCAGTGTTGGCATACATGCCTAATATAACTGTACAGAGGACTATAATAAATGATGATGTAAGAAATATAGAAAGGGGGCTGTACTTCAAAAAGGTCACCAGACAGGAAATTATTAAATATCTAAATAAAATGAACACTAGACTGGATAGTGATGGTGTAGATATTAAATTGCTGAAACTGACTGTTAATGAAGTGAAGGTTCCCATAATAAATGAATTTCTCCTTGTGTACACAAGAAGTCTCGGTAAAGGGGTTGATGCTACAATTACAAGTAACTATAGGCCCAATTTACAGACAGCGTCCTTCCAGACTGCCTTCTCCCCCAGCAGCCACCCCCCCCCCGGTATCGCTCCCTAGAACCCCTAGCGGTACACCTTATTCTTTATATACTAGACTAGTTAAAGCCTTTGTACACCTTTGTATTACTGAAATTGCTTTGTGTGTTCTTTTATTGTATCTCACTTGTAATGTTCTCCATTGTTGTACTCCACTGCCAATTGTTGTCTACCCTCCCTGCGACGAGGTGCCTTTGTAAATGAGTATTTGACTCAAAGGTTGTAAATCCAAATTATGAAATGAATAAAAAAATTAATAAAATAAAGATCTGTCCTGTCTCCTACTGTCCAAGGAACTAGAAAAAAGTGTGTGTGACCAATTAACGAGTTATGTAGAAGAAAGTAATATTCTAGCAAAGACTCTGCATGGATTTTGGAAAACGTGTTACATGACAATAGCTCTGCTGGAATATATAGATTTTTTGTGTGGCACCTTGGGCAGTGGAGACATGGCTGGGTGGTTTATATTGATTTAACAAAGGCTTTCAATTTAGTCAACAACAAAATTGTATGATCACGGCGTACCACAAAATGTATGTAAATGGTTTCAGGACTGCCTGAGAAAAATAGAATGGAGAAGGTAAAAACCGGCAATATTATGACTGCTTTTAGACCTGTATGTATAAGGAGGCCCACACGGGTCATAATGGCCCGCTACTTTTTTAGTCTTTCTTAATGGACTTCCTTCTGTTTACCAGGACTGCAGAGTCCTCCTTTATGCTGATGATGCAGTCCTGGCAACGAGGGATAAAACTGCCTCTGCTCTTGGGAAACCACTTCAAGAGGACTTTATAAGTGTCCAGTATTGGTTTATTGAAAGTAAACCAGTAATGTTTGAAAAATAAACAAAAAACTGAGGCTTTGTTTTATTTGTAGTTCTAAAAAAATTGGAAAATTGTGATCAATTGGAAATTAAAGCAACTTCAGGAGAGGTTTTGGAGCAGCAAGTGCAGTTTTTTTTAAATATCTTGAGTTTTTTTGGGATAGCACACTGTCCTAGACAAGCATACAGTTTATGTGGTAAAGAGAATTAATAGAATATTGAGTCTGTTATATAGAAATAAAAGAAATTTCAACATGGATACTTGTAAATTGGTTGCTCAGAGCTAATTGCATTCCGTTATTGATAATGGACTACCTATTTATACTTCAGCTATGGACATGTGCTATCCAGACTGAGAGAAGTGTGTAATCAAGCACATAGATTCATTCTGGATGTTAAAAGGAATGGCTGCCACTGTGATGTTTCTGACAGCTTGGGTGGCTCTTGTTGGATAATCAAATTAGATATTATGATGGAATTTGGTCTTAGAAAAGATGGAATGGTCAGAGTACCAGGAAACTGAATCTGATGCTGCCAAAATGTTTTAATTAATATCATACAAGATCTACAGTGAACATGCAACTAAGGCATGGAATTCATACTCTTTGAATATTATAACTAGCAGGCAAATAGGGCAGTTTTAAAGTGGTTTAAAACTACATCTGAATGAGACTGCAAATTGTAGTTTGTTTCAGATCTTTATTGAACTGAATGCTACTTTTTACTGTACAGTTAACAAAGTATTTTTATAATGCATATGTTATCTCTAATGCTATATTATTGTCTGGCTGGGTCACCTTTGAAAATGGATGGCGTGTGCCTAAAGCTGTTCCCTAACAATCTGAACTTGAACTAGAAGGTATGCCTTTTGCAGATAACACCAAACTCTATCAGAGGGTGGACACTTCGGAGGGGGTGGATAGAATATGTACAGTAGAAACCTTGGGAAACTCAGTGGTCAGGAGCATGGCAGTGGGGTTTCAATGCCAAAAAGTGCAAAATCATGCACCTAAGGCATAGCAACTCAGGAGCTGAGTATAGGATGGGGAGAGGTACTGACAGTCATTAAGTAGAAAAGGGACCTTGGGGTAATCTATCTGATGTCAAGGTGGCAGGGCAGTGTGACAAAGCAGCAGATAGGGCCAGTGCGATGCCGGGATGCACTGGGAGAGGCATTTCCAACAAGAGGAGGGAGGTGGTGTTGCCACTGTATCACTCGCTGGTGAGGGGAGTATTGTGTCCAGTTGTAGAGGACACTGGAAGGGTGGAGGCAGTCCAGAGAAGGGCAGCTGAAATGCTGCAGGGCTTGCATCAAAAGGCCTATGAGGAGAGACTGATGGATCACAACACGTACACCCTAGGAGAGAGGAGAGAGAGAGGAATTATAGTACCTCAGGGTGGTGAACAAAGTGCAGGAAAGGAGTCTCTTCCAAATAAGAAAGAGCAACAGGACCAGAGAGCATGTGAGGAAGCTTGGGGGTTAGGAGGGAAGTGAGAAAGTGCTACTTCACTGAAAGAGTGTTTGACACCTGGAACAGACTGGCAGCAAAAGTGGTGCAGATAGAGAATGATAGGGGGCTTCAGTCATGTGTGGGATAGACACGGGGGAATATTTATAAAATGGCAGGGAGAAGGGAGGTTCACCAGAGACATTTATAGTCTGCAGAGACGGACTAGGCAGGCAGGCATCATTTGGGAGGACTGGGTGGATGGCCCTTTACTGCCAACAAATTCTGTTTTGTATAGTAACTGCAGGAGAAAATGGAAATAACTTTTGTATTTTAGTAGATTGCTTTACTTAGTAAATGGCATTGAATGTTATGTATTTAGTTAAGTCACAAGTAATAGACTTCTTTGACTGTGTGACCAGGGAATTAGAGCAGTGTGGAGTGGTGGACGTGGCCTACGTAGATTGCAGTAATGCTTTCAACATTGTTCCACGTAGGAGACTTGTAAGGAAGCTGGGCAGCTTAGGAGTGGGTCCAAAGGTGGTAAACTGGGTAAGAAATTGGTTAGGGGATAGGCGACAGAGGCTGGTGATAAATGGAGTTCACTTGGAGGAAGGGAGGGTGACCAGTGGGGTACCTACCTCATGGATCAGTATTAGGACTGATCCTCTTTAATGTCTTTATAGGTGACATTACAGAGGAGCTGGAAGGGAAGGTTTGCCTCTTGGCAGACAACACCAAAATCTTCAATCGGGTGGATCCTGTGAGGAAGGGGAAGAATGAACGAGACCTGAGAACTCAAGGAGTGGTCAGGGGTATGGCAGATAGGTTTCAGTGTAAAAACGTGAAAAAGTCATGCACTTAAGGTACAGAAACCCAAGGGCAGAGTACAGAAATGGCTGGAGAGGTATTGACCACCAAACAGAAGAGACCTGGGGGTAATTCTATCTGATGACCTAAAGTTGGCCAGGCGGTATGATAAGGCAGTTGGGAGGGCTAGTGAGATGTTGGGGTTCATAGGGAGGGGTGTCATCAGCAGAATGAGGGAGGTGGTGTTGTCTCTGTGTAGATCACTGATTTAGACCCCACCTAGAGTACTGTGTCCAGTTCTGGAGACCACATCTCCGGAAGGACAAAGGCAGAGTGGAGGTGGTCATGAGGTGGGCAACCAAAATGGTGAATGGTCTGTATCACAAGCCCTACAAGGAGAGACTAAAGGACCTCAGTATGTACACCCTGGAAGAAAGGAAGTGGGATATGATAGACCTTTAACCTCACGGGGGTGAATAAGGTACAGGAGGGAGTACTTTTCAGAAAAAAAGTGGTTCAAAAACAAGGGGACATGCTATGAAGTTGGAGGGTGTAGATTCAAGAGATATGTGAGGAAGTACGTCTTCACAGAGAGAGTGGTGGATGACTGGAGCTGTCTTCCAGTGGAGGTGGTGGGGGCCAAAACTGGTGGGGTTCAAAATGCATGGGATAGGCATTGAGGAATCCAAGGAAGGTGGGGGGAGCCAGAGATCAAGTAGAATGTGTGGTGATACTGTACATAAGTAAAAATGGAAAGAATAGGTAGGCCAGGTGGTCCTTATCTGCCATCATATTCTGTGTCTGACAGGACAAGAGGTGTAATTTTTCTTCTGTTTTTAAAAATGGAATGAGAGTTGCACAAATGGGTAGTATAAAAACTGCAAATGATGGGGTCTTGACAGGAAGGGAGATCACAGTGAGGAAATATGAAACTATTTTTGTAGTTATAACTTTAGAAGCTCAGTACAAAGTCAAAGAATGATCCCTCTAAGCAGTTTTGTGCTTTTGGTTTGAACACCAGTGATTATTTTATTTTATTTTTTTTTTTGACGCTTCTTTTCTAGGTTGTCTACTCTGACTCCAGTCCCATCTTGTTGATGTCTGAGGCTTCACTAGAGGACTTGAACACTAGGCTGGAGAAGAAGGTGCAGATGCGACATTTCCGACCTGTTATTGTGGTTTCAGGTTGTGGTGCTTATGAAGAGGTAATTGAGCAGTTTCCATAAGTTTTTTTTAATGCTCGCTCTTTTTTTCTGAAAGTTGTAGTAGTAAGCATTTATTTTTATACAGCTAAACAGAATCATTAGGACAGAAAAATTATTGTATTTTCAAGGCAGACCTGTTTTACCATGAAAGGTATAGTTACAAAGTAATGATTAGGTTTGAACAATGAACTTGATATATCCAGCAGACCTGGGTTTGATTCCTACGATTTTTACTTGCATGCTGTGTGCTGTGACCCTGATCAGGTCACTTTACTTCTCCAGCGTTCCCAGGTTGCCCCTGTAAAGAGGCCTTGTGCCCAATGGGCCTCACCTGGTTACCAAAGAGTTAAAAGGAAAAAACAAAAGACAGCGATTTATAACAAATACAGTACATAGGATAAGGTGCAAGTGTACTGATTACAGAGCACTACTAAATGACATAGTTGGCCTGTATAGCAATGTTCTGCATGAATCATTTGTTGCATTCGCATTTAGTATTTTACTTGTTTTATACTGCAGAACCAAAAGCAGTCAATGGCCGCTTTTAAGGAGTGGGGTTCAGTAGGAACATTATATTTAGAAATGTGTTGCTCTAAATTGCATAATCATTTCTGTAGGAGCTTTAAAATTTTGGTTTGCAAAATCTGTTGCAGTATGTCTTCTTAGGCAGTTTTTGTGCTGAGATTGTTCCACGGTACCTACTAGGTGTCCTGCTTTCTTAAATTTTTTTATTATGGAAAATAGAGTTGATAACCAGATCATCTTTCATCGCCTTTCCAAGGAGAGCCGCCCTGAGCTTTGATACATATCGCAGTGGTGGATTTCTGTACTACAAAGGAGGGAGAATCTGGCCAGCCGGTTGTATGTGGATCAGTGTGGAAGCACAGTTGTCTGAGCTAGAAGGCTGTAGTTCAAGTACCACACAGAAAGTTGGGTTCATAACTAGTGGTGTCAATACAGTGCAGTATGGGGTGGGGTCTACCCTACTGGAGGTGTGGCCATTTGAATGAAATATTACACTGCAGTCTATTTTGTCAGTTTTTGGTAGTTGTCCATCTAAATGTGAAAGATCTCATTGCACCAGTAAAACAGTAGGGTGATCTTTATTTGGAATAAAACTATTTGCATGTGCTTTTCCTGGTTACTAATTTATAAACTAGAAAAGACTGTGTACACTGACAGAACAAACACTAAAATCTTCTAACCATTTCCAAAATAATTGGATTACAATATTTTATAAAGATCATACTGATTTATTTATTTATTGAAAATGTTTCACCAGGAAAGGCACACTGAGCAAAAAGATGCTCGTCTCACGATGCGACCGGGGGTGGGGGGGTGCCGAGGAGGCAAGTATACATACAGTAGTTGAACTATACAGTAGTGCAGTACGGATAATGTACATAGTTGGGAGGGAATTACATTTGAACTTGTTAAAAGGTTGTTCAGATTCTAGTGAGTTCATTTAGAATCATCACCATTTACAGAATATATGGTTATTAGTATAAATGTATATGTCAAAACATTTTTATCTCTCATTATTTTGTGGTAATACTTTTCATTAGACTACATGAATAATGTTTATACAAGTTTTTGAGACAACAAATGTCCCTTCCTCAGTTGTAGAGGAAACTGTTGCATTTTTAGTACATTACCTAAATATCATAGAAGAAATGGAGCCATAGAAACACATAGAAAAGGTTGAGTACAAGCACACAAAATAGCATTTAGACATAGAACCAACAATCATTTTTATTTCATTTCATTCACAATAATATTAAATGCTTAATGTAGGATAATTTGGAAGAAAATTATTATTTATGCCGAGGGAGATATTGAAAAATATTAACGTCATGCGTGCATTGCTTATATGTGCAGTAATATAAGTACTTCATACTATCACTTAGTATTTGTTGCATAATACATGTAAAGTATAGAGGATAATGCCTGGTGTACAGGTGATAACCACAGTGCAAGCGCCTCGAGTGGTTGCTAGGGCAACAGTAAACCTTAAGGGCGTAGATCAAGAAGCTTACAATCACCCTAGCAATCACGAGAGGTGATTGCATCCATGGTTATCATCTGTACACCAGGCATTGTCATTTATAATGTATGGGTCTCGACCAGATAAGTCCGACTCTTCTCCCCACCGAACACAAGTGATATGCCTTACCTCGCTAATGAATCTGTACTACGGCCATATGTTTGTCTAAGAAGACCAACACCAACTAACATAACGCAACTTGTATGTTAAACTATTACGTAAATCAGATCAGTCTGTTTAAATTAGAAGATCCGTAAACACAGCCCCAAAAAAAAAAAAAATCCAGTTGACACAGCGAGGCCACGCTGGCATACATGGAGAACTGTGGGTAGAAATGCTGCATCTTCACATTGAGCCCAAACATCTGGCCACTGCAGAGGATCTTCGTGACCAAAGGAGTTGCTTGTAGAGATCTTGAGGTAATCTAACAAGGGGGCAAACCCCGCCCCCCCCAAAGTCATGGCGATCGCTAGACTCAGTAACGGTAAACTGTCACAATTGGAATGCTGGTTGAATTAATTCCTGAGACTAGCGGTCACGTTCTGTGTCTTCAGCATACTGACTATCTGTGGCATTCCATTTTGCTAAACCCACTGCAGTGACATAGATTAGAGGGGTTTATAAGGCTCTGACATCGTGACAGTGGGATTACAGGGTTGTAAACAGCTTGTTTTCGGTTGGTTATAGGAGCTCCCCATACATTAGTATATATCTTTATTTATTTAATTAGTGATTCGGAAAAGACCTTTGAGCGCGAACTCTTTTACAAAGGTTCCACGTCATAGATTGCAAAACAAAGAACAATAGGAGAAAGCAAAGGTACATTACAATGAACGATACAGCTTGGATTCAGAACTTACAGAATTATTCAAGACATAGGTACAAGTTAAAATAACAAGAAAAACACTTTATGGGGGGGGGGAGATAAGCAGCCACAGAGTGCCTTGTCAATAGTTCAGAGGGACTGGGATAGCTGGCAGTGGGGTGAAGAATGGAGGTACGAGAGAGAGGTATGTACTGCGGGAGGTGAAGGGTGGGGGAAGAAGGGCGCTAAGATATAGGGAAAAATGGTGGGGTGAGGGGAGGCTGAGTGGAGAAGAAATGCTAAAGTAAATGGTGGGGTGTGAGGGGGTATGGTCAGGCAGCCTGCATCAGTAGTGACTGTTAGGGAAACTCAGGGGACTGTGAGTTAGGGGAGGATGGGGTGGCGGGTGCCAAAGGAGCATGACGCAGACTGATTGCTGAGGCAAGTCATGAGAAGGGACCGAGGGAAGGGATACCTGAGGCCTGCCTAGTGCTTGCTGGGGGGCAGAGAGAGCAGGTGTGGCTGGACTCAGGGGCAGATGCACTTAGAGAGTGTTATTAGATGCTGTTTGAGGTCAGTTTTGAATTGTGCCAGACAATTGGTGGCCAAGAAGTGCCCAAGGAGTTCATTCATCCACAGGGGGGCCCTGGTAGGCAAATGCACGTTGCCCAAGTGAGGTTCGGTGGAAGGGAATAGCCAAGGCCCCTCTAGTCCTCCTTCTAGTGACCTGTAACGAGTTGGCTGCATTGATCAAATTGCGTACCCAAGGTGGCGTTTTACCCAATAAAGCCTTCTTCCTTAGGACGCAAGTCTGGAATTTGACCGTTTCTTAATGATAGCCAATTTGCGCATTCATACAGAGTACAGGTGTGAGTGCCACGATCAGCATCCAGGGTGAGTCTGCAGGCTTTGTTGAACACAGTCTGAACCCTCTTGAGCACTGTATCCATTGCTGCCCCATAGACCACTAGCCCATAGTCAATAGTAACTATAATTGAACTGTGGACTGAATGGCGGAGAGCCCCCGGAAATAGGTGTTGCCTGTGCCTGTACAGGATACCAATCTTGGTACTGACTGTCTTGACCAAAGAGTCAATATGGTGCGAAAATGTGAGGGTATCATCTATTATGACCCCCAGATACTTGAACAAGTGAACTTGTTCTAGTGGCTCACTGCATGAGTTTAGATGATATGGGGATGGTGCTTATTTTTGTTGCAGGGGCTGGACGTAAGCATGGCCTTGGTGGTCTTGTAGTTTACTAGCTACTTATGACTACAGAACCAGTCCTCAAGTTTGGAGGAGTTCTGCAGCTCAAATTGTAGGCCAGCCTGAGACGTGCTGCTGCTCAGGAGCACAGCATCATCTGCATATCAGTTGTGTAATATGCATATACAAGACTTCTGTTCCTCTGCTGACATTGCGCACATTGAACTCATTTCATCATCTGCCTTTATAGATGTTTCAGACATTTTTTATTAAGATATAGACTAGCTAAGGACTTGATCTACTCAGTACAACATATGCAAACCCAAGAGAAATGTGCTGGTTGTCACCCACTTCAAACACTGCTTTTTGGAAGTGTTTTTCCTTGTGGTTTATGTGCAGTGCATTTGTGCACTACAAACAATGGTATCCGTTTTTGAAAACCTGTTTCTTCATTATATATATAAAGTTGCATTTCACCAGATGAATTGTATGTTATCTGCCTATTATGCTCAAATCTGATAAGAGCATGGAGCACATTTGAAGAATTCACAGTACTAACATACTAAGAAGCCAGCAGAGTAGGCTCTATGGTCTATCGAGTGTGCTTGGGGATCAGTGCCTGGTCAGGGCACCATTACGGCCACCCCCATCCTCCCCACGAGGTCCCCCCTCCCCATCCCCTGATGGGGTTCTGAGATGCACCCTCCTCCTATACCTATCCCAGCCTCTCTTGAACCCCTCCACAGTTATAACAGCCACCATCTCCATGGGCAGAGCATTCCAGGGTTTCACCACCCTCTCGGTGAAGTAGCGTCTCCTTGTCCCCCTCCTTAGTCTCCAGCCAACCAGCCTCATTGGGTGCCTCCTGGTAGACCTCACCTCCCTCAGCTGAAACGCCCTATCCTGGCTTACCCTATTTATTCCCTTAAGATATATGAAGACCTCGATCATATCCCCTCTGTCCTTCCTCTCCTCCAGGGAGTACAAGTTGAGCTCCTCGAGTCTCTCTCCATAGGACTTCTCCCCCAGAACCTATATCATCTGGTCACCCTCCTCTGGACCCTCTCCAGAAGAGCAATATCCCTTTTTAAGTAAGGATGCGAAAACTGCACGCAGTATTCAAGGTGTGGTCTAACCAGGCAATTATACAGCTAAAGGAGAACCTCCAGGCTTCTCGAGGTTGTCCCCTGGCTATGCAACCCAGCATTTTATTTGCTTGGGCCACAGCCCTTGTACACTGCTCTGAGTTATTCATTTTGGCATCCACCACCGCCCCGAGGTCCTTCTCCCCACTCGAAACCTGCAGTGTCTCCCCTCCCAAGGTGTACACATGAGCTGGGTTCCTGGCCTCAGATGTAGAATCCTGCTTTTCCCAGTATTAAACCTTAGTTTCCAGGTGTGTGACCACCCCTCCAGAGTCTCCAGGTCCCCCTGAAGGGCTAACATGCCCTCCTCCCCATCCACCACCGCCCCAAGCTTCCAGTCATTGGCAAAGAGGCTCATCTCGCTCCTGATACTATTTCTGATGTCTGAGATATAAGCATTAGACAGGAATGGACCCAGCACCAATCCCTGTGGGACCCTGCTAATGACCCTCCTGGGAGATGAAACCTCCCACTCCCCGACCATCACCTTCTGAAAATGCCCTGCTAGCCAGTTTCATATCCACTTGACCATCTGTACCCCCACCCCCATTTCCCTGAGCTTCTCCAGCAGCCTGGGATGTGGCACAGAGTCAAATGCCTTGCTGAAGTCAAGAAAGAGGACATCCACTGGCCTGCCCTGATCCAGTGCTTTCGTCACCCAATCGTAGCACTCCACCAGGTTGGTCTAACATGATCTGCCCTGAACAAAGCCATGCTGGCAATCATCCAGGTGGCCCCGTGCCTTCAGAAACCCCTCCAGCCTCTCTTAAGATGACTTCCATCGCTTCGTCCAGCACCGACGTCAGGCTTACCAGCCTGTAATTTCCCGGCTCCCATTGCTCCTTTGCAGCCGCACGATATGGGCTATCCTCCAGTCCTGAGGCACCCATCCTGACTGAAGGGAGGAGCTGAAGAGGTCCACCAGAAGTGCGGCCAGGACATCAGCAAATTCCTTAAGCACCCTGGGATAAAGCCCATCTGGGCCCAGTGCCTTCTCTGCTGTTAGGGCCATGAGGGCTTCCCACACCCTAGTTAATGGTATGCTCTTAAAACTACATCAATAACAAGTGCACCATTTACCAACCCATTTTCAGCATCAGTATTTATCCTCCACATTACACGGGTGCCACCATCAATATATAGATGGTCTAAAACTGTCTGCCGTTGAATGATCTTTTGGTGCAGTACTTGAATCCTTGGCATGCATTCATACACTTGTTTCTGCAGAGTAAGTAATATTCTTCTATTACGCTGCTCACACTATTCGAAACATCCAAAGCTATTTTGAAAACAGATTTTATAGCTAATTTGAATGGAGGAAAAGGAGAGGTAAGATGGGTATACTGATGTTTTTGCCAGAGAAACATTGTTGCTAGAAAGATTACATAATTTTTCTTCTGTGTATGCATATGGTACATCAGTTTATTTGTAGCTGTCTTGCTAGAATAACTTCCTTATCAACAGAACTATTACATTCACAGGCAAAAAGATTATTTACAAGTGAAGTACCTGTATTTATTATTCTAATTAACTTGTTAGTTTTATTAGGAATCAACTAGGATAATAAATTAGGAATAACTTTGCATTCTCTGTATAAAATCTTCTACATGTAGCTGTGTACTCACAATACTTGAAGGAAGTGCATATGTGGCATGGAAAGCTTGTATAATACAAAATCTTCTGAGAGGATATCTCGCGCCATTGAGCCACATCATGGAACTGTAAGCCATTGATCTCAGGACCACTCGAAAATGTTTGCAAGCTGGGGCCATTTACGTTTAATTGCCTCAGTGGCACCTATATAACAAGGGCATCCCCAGCATGCCTCAGTTCTTTCTTCTACCATCACCTGCTTCTCAGTCTGTCCACCACTGCTGACGAATGCTGCTGAACTTTTGAAAGTATTCGCTAACACTGCTATTTCTCTAAGCTAATTTTAATACTTTTATGCTGCCACCGAAAGACAAGGAACTGCTGTACTTTTATTGCCATTGTAGTGAGGGTAAAATTTATAAGGACAATGGCCACTTCATTTGTATCTATTGCCTCTGTACAAACCACAGCATTAAAGCCTGCTCAGCTTGTCAGGGCTTTAACCAGGCAACCAGGTGACATCACAAGAAAGCTTTAGAAAACTTTCTACTGATCCAAGAAATGGAGAAGCAGGTTGTGATGAATGTGGCTTCACCATTGTCAACTGCTTCTGTTCGTGATTCACCTTCCGTCCGTCAATCTCCAAGGTTGATAGCGGGCATTGCTGAATTGAAGAAAAAAGGAAGTCTTCAAAATAGGCAGAAAAAACTTGCATTCTGAAAAGAATAAGTTCAGAAAGGAAAAGGGTGCATCTCCAAACTGTTCCCATTCACCTGTTAGATGGGGTAAGTCTACAGATAAAGATGGGACCCAGGCTCCAGTCATGGGGCCTGCTGTTCCGCCAGTTGTCTCTCGGACATAAAGGTCGGGGTCTGGAGTCGACTTGTCCTCCCTGCCTGGGGACTTGCAGCCCATTCTGCCATCAGGCACTGTTACATCAATGGTTCAGCCATCAACAACCCCTTCTGAGTTTGTCGATGCACAGGCATTGTATCAAGCAATGTCAGAACTGTTTCAGTACCTGCTGCCATTGATTCCGACTCCACTGACACCGCTGGCTGACGCGTCATCAACATTACCATCAATGTTTCAATTTTCTGTCCGTGCCACTGTGCCAGGCCAAGAACAAGCTTCATTGATGGGATTCCTGTCATTGACTCCTCCTCAGTTGTTTCCCCATCCCTTCGACCATCAGCCAGTGACAGTCCATGGCGAACTGGAATATAATCCAAAATTCCTGGAGGAAGAGGGCATGGAATTCTTGGAGGAGGAGGCCATGAATGAAGAGGAAGAAGGTATAGATGTAGTTGGCTCAAGCTCCACTCTGTGCTCTTGTGTGGAGGTGAGTATGAAAAAAACACCTAGATTCTCCTGAAAATACCTCTTCAAGTCTTCCTTCAAGAGGCTCAGGCTAAACTGGGGTTCCAAGCTGAAAAGGAAGATTCTTCCAAGAAGAACTTCTAAGAGTTCTTGGAGGTTTCAACCTCTCCTACTGTGGTTATTACTCCTGTGCATTCTGCACTTAAGGATGCTACTTTGGCAGCCTAGCACAAGCCTGCTAGCATAGGCCTGCTCAACTGCCAGCCGTTCCCAGAAAGGTGGATAAATAACACCCATATCCTACTGTGAAGTCCTGTTATTCTTCACAGCATAAAACAAACTCTGTGGTAATTGCGGCTGTTCCTGACAGATCAGACACCCAAACCCATCAGCTCTCTTCCTCCAGACAAGGAGTCAAGAAAGCTAGATGTCGTAGGAAAGAACATTTGCTTCTGATTCTCTGGGCCTAATAAATGCTAACTATTTATTGAATTTTGTTTACCCTGTAGGCCCACTGAAACGAGAAATCCCTCTTCTAGGGACATGGATATGTTCATCCACACTGTCTGGCAGGTTCCTTGCCACTTTAAATCTTGCCGGAAGGTCTTCAAGCTGGCTCCTTCCACCCACCCGGGTGGTAAAACTCTCGGCTCCGCCCCATGATGCCAGATCTTCCTTACCGCTTGGAAGCTCAGGTTCCCTCCTTAACTCTCTGTGTGATAGACTGGATCCAAATTCTTTGGTTCGTCCGAAACTCTTTTTAAAATTTTCAAGACTTCGTTCTTCCTTTTCCCTCGCGGCTGCGATGGACAAGTCGACTCCTGGTTTTCGGCGGTGCCCTTGTGGGCAGAAGATGTCCAGGATGGATCTGCACTCCACGTGCGTCTACTGCCTCGGCCTAGAACACGACCCGCAGGCCTGCGACTCTTGCTGTTCGTTATTGGCCAATGTCTTGGAGGACTGCGCTGCCCGGTTGAAGCTTGGGCGCCCCGAGAAGCGCTACCCACTGGTAAAGTCGAAAGAGGCCCGTTGGGTGGTTACCGCAGGCGGCTGGCTCGGCTGAGCAGCTCGAGCAGATGATCTCCCTCGAGGAGGAGGCGGCCCAGGCCTCATCTTCCTCCTCCTCGGTCGCGGCATTTATCCCGCTCTCTTTGGGTACCTTGTATTCGGCTTCGTTCAAGGAGCTGTGCCATTCCCTTTCCACGAAGGTAGAGGGGCCATTGGGACATTTCTCTCAGTCCAAAAAGAAGGATCCCAAGGGTAAGTCCCATCGTCAGCGTTCGTGGGAGCGGGAGAGGTTCCCTTCCCCGGACAGCCGACTGTCAACTTCAGTTGAGGTTGCGGCTAAGGCTGCTGGCTTCACGGCGTCCCCATCAGGTCAGCCAGCCGAGACAACCGTTGACGCGGTCGAGATTTTTCTCCATCCGTCGGACGGTTTGTCGACGGATGAAGCCGACAACCCTTCTTCGCCGGTTCCTCCAGTGGAAACCGAGGATTTGCCTGCACCATCGGTGCAGCAGTCCCCGGTTAAGACTTCTGAGCTGAGGGAGGAGTGGGTGTCCCCCGCTCCTTCCCAGGCCCGCCCTCATTTACACTGAGGATCTCGGTCTCTGACCTCTTCTCGGTCCAGCCGATCCCGCTGACATCGGCGGTCTCTGTCTCGGTACCGAGGTTAGCGACGACGACGCTCCTCCTCATCTTCTTCCTCGGATGAGGAGAGGCTTTGGTGCAGATTGCATCGACGCTATGAGGAGCTGATGTGGCAACAGGTACTTTTGTCCGGGACTAAGTCGACACCGTTGCCTTCCCCGGCCATCAAGTGGTTGTCACCTGAACGGCCGAAACAGCCTCTCGCTGCAGTCGAGATGCCCAAGCCTGGGCCGGTTGTTTGGCTGAAACCTGCTGCCCCACCAATTGTGGTGGAACCTCCGCCTCCACAAACGAAATCAGGGGCACCGACCAAGGACTCTCTGTCGGCTCAAGGCCTGCCCCACAGGTTGTCTGTCACCCTCACTCCCGACTGTCCTCGGCAGGTGGAGGGTGGCTCAGGCCCTAGGCAGCTCTTCACGGACTCTTCAGAGTCCGACGACTCCTCCTTGTTCTCCAGGCAGGTTGACCTGGAGTCCTCCAGGGGCCAGTCACTGGAAGAAAGCCCATCGTCCTTTATGGGTCTGCTTCGGCTCATCTCGGAGTCCACCAGGTTGCAGCTCGAGCCCGTTTCCAAACGGGCCAAGTATCCCCTGACGGAGATACTGGACTGAGGGGATTCACCCACGGAGGCCTTTCCTGTGGCTGAGGCCATTGTCGGCCCAGCCTTGGAGCTTTGGCTGTGGCCTGCTTCCTGTCCTGCGCCCTCGACCAGGATGGCCAGGAAGTATGCGGTCCCTACTGGCTCTTTGCCTGGGTTTTCGGAGCACCCCTCTGCCGAGGGGTTGGTCTGAACAGCGTTTTCCAGCATTCCGGAGCGCTAGGGATGTAGACAAGCCCCCGACAAAGGAGTCAAAAGCTGGACTATGTTGGGTGCAAGGTGTACGCTGCGTCCTCCCTTGGCATCCGCCAGGCCAGCTTGGCCATGCTGATGTCACACTTCTCCCACGGCCTCATGGGCTTCCTGGATGAGGTGATCCCTCCTCTCCTGGCCGACCTCCAGACCACGGTTCGGCAGGTCCGGGACCAGGGTAGGGCAGTGGCGAAGCAGCAGCTCCAAACAGCTCTGGACATAAGGGACTCCTGTGCCAGATCGGTTGCGGCCGCAGTGGCCATGCGCTGCAGAGCATGGCTGAGGATATCCACCTTTACGGCAGATACCCAGCACAAGTTGGTGGATGTCCCCTTCTTGGGGACCGACCTCTTCGGCCCTGGAGTGGAAGGTCACCTCCAGTGGATCGTAAAGTCCAATGCCACCCTGGACTCTGTCACCTCTGCCCAGAAGGACAAAGGCCGCCGTCAGCAGCAGCACAAGCCCTTTCGTCCTTCTGCGGCACGTCCGGCCCAACAGCACCAGCATCAGGGCACTTGGCATCCCAAACCCAAGCCCGCGGCTTCCTCCAACAGGAAGCAGGGAGGTTAAGGCCCAAGAGGTCCCTCAGCCAGTCCCTCCTCCAAGTCTGCCCAGTGACGGGTTGAGGGGTGTCGCCCCCAGCCTCGTCACTCCCCCCTGGGTTCCCCTGTGGGTGGACGGCTCCACCACTTCCTTTCCGCCTGGTCCGCTATCACCATGGACCGGTGGGTGTTGGAGGTGGTAGGAAAGAGACTGCCTCTGGAGTTTGAGCAGACCCCACCCTTTCGAGCAGTTGCCCCTCGGGGGGGGCTACGGGGTCCACAGCCTCGCTGTCGGCTCGCCAAGCCAATATTGCCCTGCTCCTTGAAAAAGAGATGATCAGGAAGGTGGCGGATTCTCCTCCTGACCCGGGGTTTGTGTTCCGGTATTTCCTGGTCCCAAAACGGACGGAGGGCTGGCGCCCCATTCTCGACCTGCACAACCTGAACAGGTTCTTAAGGTCTTGGACCTTCAGTATGGTCACTCTGGCTCAGATAATACCATCCTTGGAACAAAGCGTGTGGTTCTTTTCCCTGGACCTCCAGGATGCGTTCTTTCACATCCCAATCCGTCCGTCTCATCAGAGATTCCTCCACTTCAGGGCGGAGGGATTCTTTTGCGAGTTCCGGGCCATGCCCTTCGGCCTCTCCTTAGCTCCCAGGGTCTTCACCAAATGCATGGCAGTGGTGACAGCATTCCTGCGGCGCCAAAGGGTCCAGGTGTACCCCTACCTGGATGACTGGCTGATTGCAGCCCCTCAGAGCGGAGGTGGAGAGGTCAGAGATGTGGCCCTCAGGTTTGCTCTCAGATTGGCCTCCTCATCCAACGAGGCCAAGTCGTAACTCGTGCCAAAGCAGGTGATACTTTTCACTGGGGCAGAGCTCGACTCTCTTCGAGCCAGAGCACTGCTCCTGGCGGAAAGTGCCGAGGTTCTTTCCTCCTTTGCCCAATCATTTTTGGTTGGGCAATCGCTCCCTGCCCGGGACTTCCTGCGCCTCCTGGGCCTCATGGCAGCCTGCACCAGCGTGGTCCATTGGGCCGCTGGTATCGTCCCCTTCAATGGGGGCTGGCCAGCCAGTGGTCTGGCCGCGATCTGTTGGATCAGCTAGTGACAGTGACCCAGGGATGTGGAGCGTTCTCCAGTGGTGGACCATTCCAGCACATCTGCAGGAGGGCATCCCATTTGTCCGCCCCGAGCCGACGGTCTCTCTATCGACCGATGCCTCTCTAATGGGTTGGGTGCCCATCTGGGGAGCACAGAGCGCATGGCCTCTGGTCTCCTCGGGAGTCCCGATGCCACATCAACCTGCTGGAGCTTCAAGTGGTTCGTCTAGCCCTCACTGCCTTCGCTCCGTTTCTACGGGGTCAAGTGGTTCAGGTCCAGACGGACAATACCACGACCCTATCTAAACCGCCAGGTCGGGACGTGCTCCATGCCTCTGTGCAGGGAAGCTCTCCGCATTTGGTCACTTGTGCTCAGCCTGGAGGCGGATCTCCTTGCCATTCACGTGGTAGGAGCCTCCAACACCCTGGCCGATGCCCTATGCTGGATAGGGGCTGCGTCACACAAGTGGTCTCTCCTGCCGGAGGTAGTACAAGATCTCTTCTCCCACTGGGGCACGCCTCAGGCAGACCTGTTTGCCTCAGGAGAATGCGAAGCTGAGACTTTCATGCCCGCCCCCCTCAGCAGGGCTCACTGCAGGGGGATGCCTTCTCGAGGCCGTGGACCCCGGGCCTCTTCTACGCCTTTCCCACATTTCCCTTGATCCACAAGGTGCTTCTCAAGGCGAGGAGGGACAAGGCGCAGGTGATTCTGGTAGCCCCAGACTGGCCCCGTCAGTTCTGGTATCCAGATCTCCTCAGTCTCAGCTCCAGGCTCCCGAGGCAGCTTCCAGCCCGCCCGGACCTGATCTCAGTCAGTCAGGGGAAGGTATTCCATCCGGACCTTCAATCCCTGCACCTGACGGTGTGGTTCCTGAGCGGCTAGAGTTCCAGGCCTTGGGTCTTTTCTACGAGGTCCTCAACATCATTGAGGCGTCCCCTAAGGAGTCGACCAGAAAATGCTGCGCCTTCAAATGGAAGAGATTTTCTATTTGGTATCAGGGCAAGGGCCTGGACCCTTCCTCCTGTTCCTTGGTGAGCATTCTGGACTACCTGTCATCCCTTTCTCAGCAAGGGCTTTGGTCGACGACCCTTAAGGTGCACCTGGCAGCCATCTCTGCTTACTGGGCGCGGGCTGGGAAGCAGTCGGTGGCGCAGGAGAAGGTAGTCTGGCACTTTTTCAAAGGCCTTGATCACACATTCCCTCCGGTGCGAGAACCTCCACCTCTGTGGGATCTACTGCTGCTATTGGCTAAGCTCATGGGCAGGCCATTCGAACTAATGCACAGGTGTGATATCTCCCACCTGTCGTGGAAGACCGCCTCCTTGGTGGCTATCACATCAGCCAGAAGGATGGGAGAGCTCCAGGCACTTTCCATCAAGTCTCCTTATCTGGTCTTCCACAGGGACAAAGTTGTCCTGCACCCCCACCTGAAATTCCTTCCGAAGGTGGTGTCGGAGTTTCACCTTAACCAGGTGTTGACTCTGCCGGTGTTCTACCCCAGTCACACCTCGGAGGCCGAATATAGGCTCCATACTTTGGACCCTAGAAGAGCGCTCGCTTATTATAAGGAGTGGACGGCTGAAGTTCGGGGAGAGGTTCACCAGCTGTTTGTCACCTACGCTGAAGCTGCACCTGGCAGACCTGCAGCCAAGCGGATGATGGGCAGGTGGTCACCTCCTGCATAGATCTCTGCTATAGGTTGGTGGGCATGGAGCCTCCCAGAGGGATAAGAACTCATTCTACCCGCCATACCGCTGCATCAGTAGCTGCTTCCAGGGACGTCCCTATCCAGGAAATCTGCGGGGCTGCTACCTGGAAGTCGGCACATACCTTCATCACCCATTACCACATTGACATTGAGTCATGCCGGGATGCAGGTTTTGGGGCCTCAGTTCTCCAGTCTTTATTCCCTAAGTAGGGGGTGTGCGCCTTGCCTCCCTCCTCCCGGAGAACTGCTAGGAGTCTGCCAGACAGTGTGGATGAACAACATATCCATGTCCATAGAAATACAGGTTACTCACCTGTAACAGGAGTTGTAGAATGGTATATGTTGTTCATCCACATCCTGACATCCCGGCTCACGCAACCTGGCTTCCAGCGGGCTAGATCCGGCGTCATGGGGCGAAGCCGAGAGTTTTACCACCCGGGTGGGTGGGAGGAGCCAGCTTGAAGACCTTCCGGCAAGATTTAAAGCGGCAAGGAACCTGCCAGGCATTGTGGATGAACAACATATATCATTCCTAGAACTCCTGTTACAGGTGAGTAACCTGTATTTTCAGGGATGACCGGGGGGAGGGGGGATACAGATGATAAACAACTAAAATTGAACCAGATTAAGTTGTTGTTGGTATTTTTAGTGAATGGGGGATATTTGCCCAGGACACTGGGGAAATTCCCCTACTGAGTTGTAGGGGGAACTGCGATGGAGACTGTGTCTGATTCAGATCTCTGAGATGGAGGAGAAGAGACAGGTTGTGGATGCACTACCCAGTATGATGGAAAATGAACCTGGTATGGAGGAAAAAATATCCGAAGAGGAGGAACATTTTGAATTGGCTCCAATGTCCAAGAATTCGGTGGAAGGAGTGTCTGATATTGAAATTGAAGGTGTAGAGGAAATAATTGAGAGTGAGGAAGTAACACTGACTACCAGTGATAAAGATAAATGTATGGAGATGGCACAAATGAAACTCCATCTAGAAGAAAAACGCCTTACTGTCCAGTGCATTCTCACAGAGGATGATGAGAATGGAGGAATGAAGAAAGGATCCGATGAAGAGAGACAGCCCAGAACCTGAGGTTAACGGGAACAACCAGGGAGGAAGACTGAATGAAAGACGGGTAGGAGATGAGCCAAATCCAGTTGAGAGTGTGCAAGGGGTGTCAGCAAGGCAAGTGATAGTCCGAGCGTTTGGGCTGCCTGTGGAAGAAACACTTCGGGGGAATGGTCCCCAGGTATCGTACTGCAAGGAGCAGTATGGAAACCGTACTCTAATTGGAGATGGTTACCGGAGACAGAGTGGATGGACTTCACCCAGAGTGGTAAGACTTCAGGGGTTATTTCTGGCAATATAAACATAGATGAACAAGGAAAAAATACAGTAAAAGAAACATATGGCCTTGAGGAAACGCAGCCAAAGTGGGAAGAGATGGTTTAAATAAAAAGCATACCAATGAAAGAGGTTTCTTCTGAGGGGCATTTTGCTGAGGCAAGGCCTGAAATAAATGGAAAAGAAATCCTCCCAGAGGGAGGAGAAATTGCCAAGCATAAGTAAAGGAGAGAGAAATATGGGGTTTAATGGAAGGAAATCCTATTCAGAGGTTGTTCAGAACAAAAGTAACACAGATGGGCAGGAGAAGCCCCCTCCCACCCCGGTAGATGGAGAGGTAGATTTGCTGTTTGGTTAAGGTATAAAGGGGGACTGGAAATTTTCCCTGACAGGCGATGTGTGGGGAGAGTATTACTTAAAGGTTCAATGAGATTTGTTGCATCAAAAATTTATGCCCTGATACACATTTCAGGGAAAGATGTGTTTGACATCAGTTTCAGATCCATGAGAGGTCTGGAAAGATTTTGGAATAAGTATAACCAGGTAAAAACCTCTCCTTCATTAATCCCTTTCGTGACTATTCCACTGACTACGCCCATGATTAAAACAATTACTGTAATGTTCAAAAATGAATGTGTATATGTGGGGGATATAGCACAGTGGTTACGCAAAAATGTGTGGTATTCAGTCTCCCTGGAGCTATAATCGATACAGAATATTTGTGGACAGGAGGGTGGCATTTTAATGTAAAACTGCACCATTTCTGAGGAGGGAGTTGCTCATATCCCCAGCAGTTTCTTCCTGGGAAGGGACAGAGAAGTTGTCTTTTACCCAGGTCAGTCCAAGGCATGCTACTGATGTGGGTCAAGGTCCCACTTGTCTAATGTATGCAATGCGATTAGATGTGGCCTATGTGGGGAGATGGGCCATGGTAATATGCAAGGCAAAAATCATGTTCAAGGCAATCTATGCAAAAAATATGGGTATTTATATCAGAATGGCACATGGGCTGCACATAACAATTCTAGAAGTATGAACCCGGAGGAGCTGATTAGAAAAGCACAACGGGCGGAAACTGCTAGAGAGCCAACAGCCCCACCAGAACCCGAGGATCATCCAGGGAATAAGGATGCCACTTTCCAGGGTACATATAAGCAAGGGCCAGGAATCATTGTGGTTCAACAGGAGAAACCGAGAGAATTTGAGGAGGAGCCCTTGATTAGGATAACAACTGAGGCAGAATCACTGATCAACATGGAAAGAAAAGAAGAGAGTGAGGTGGGGAAAAGGAAAAGAGAAGGAACAAAGCGAGGTGGAAGACATGCTACCTCCCCCTCCTGTGGCTTATGAAAGCAACCCAGGGAATGAAAGGAGAAGGAGCTTAAGAAATAAACTATCATGCAGGAAATTACAACACCAAATCCATTTGAAATCTTAGGATCTCAAAATGAAGCAGAATTGAACTTGGGGGATCAAGACTTGGATGCTTCATCAGAGCATTCAGCACAACAAACTCAGGAACCAAAAGAAGTGATGTCAAAAGAGGAAGAAAAAGAGGAGGACATGGTTAGAAAAATGGGCTAGTTATTAAGTGAAAAGGGCATTTGTAAATCTATGGTTCTGTTTTCACTAGCATCAGCAAACCTTTGCAGCATATTAAATGGAAAAAAAAAGAGAAGCAGTTTGGGTAGAATTATGAAATTTGGCATGTGAAGTAGTATTTCTACAGTAGACCTGGCTGAATTCTATGCAGATGGTGGCCCAGGCCCAGAAAAGCTGGGTCTGGGGGCCATCTTATGAGTCCTTTTGGACTAGACAGAGCAGATAGGGTTGAAATTTTATTTTCTGGAATGGGGTTTACACTCCAGAAATTGGTAGATATTGCACCAGGAAAGGTGTTACTTGTGGATAGGGTTGCCACCTTTGGATGGGGCAAAAACCGGATCCTAAGCTCCGCCCCTAGCCACACCCCTTTGTATGACTCATCATGCATTGTTTCTCCTAGAAGGCCATTTGTTTTATCAATAAAAGACAAGATGCAGTGGAAAAGATTAGGTTAAGTAAGTGCTAATGGTGTTAATGGCCATACGTTACACCTCCCAGGCCGACTACTTTCACAAACAAAGGGTTATATTGACAACAGAACTTGTTTGTAACCTGGACATGCAGCTGAAACAATGAATACTATGAAATTTGTTTCAAAAGTATGTGAGCGCTCAGAATGGCTCAAAAACCTGACCAGCACACAGCAAAACCGGATTACCTGATAGGGACCCAGAAAACCTGATCACCAGGTGAAAAACCTGACAGGTGGCAACCCTACTTGTGGATGATTTCTGGCACAGTCAGCCCAGTAGATTTGTGATTTTATATGTGCTTCTCAAATTAAGGCAGAGAGGGTTCAGGTATTTGAGAGCATTCAACCATATTTATGTACTGCTAGTAATATATACTTTTGGGGTGGGGGGATTTTAACTGCACCTTAGATGTACAAGAAAGAGGAAAAAAGTGTATTGTGATTCCTTTGCTCTAAAAAGGTGCATAGAAACAGCAGAATTAAAGAATATTCTGGAAGAAGTAACACCTCCAGCAAAATTCACATTTGTTAAAGGAAAACTGTTTTCCAAAATAGATTACATATTCACTTCTAAAAGGATAGATATTTTAAAAGCTTGTGTGGTACCTTCAGCGTTTACTGACCATTTAATAATGAAAGTAACCGTATTTATGGAAATGGGAGTAGAACAGCAAAAGTCAAGATGGAAAATGAGTACCAGGAGTTTGGAGGAAGTTGTTAAGTTGGGTTTAGCATCATTACTTGTGGATAAGGCTTCTGTGATAAGTTCATATGAAGATATGTTGCTCTGGTGGTTGGACATAAAAGGTGTGTAGATGGATGCAAAGCTTTGGGGGGAAAAAGAGCAAGAACACATTTTTTTTTAAATATTTAGATCTAAGAAATCAACTTTTTAGACTGTTTGGAGCTTCATATAGTAAGGAAGATTTCTCAAGCCAAATTGAAATAATTTAAAAGAAAAATTAAGTCAGTGCAGTATGATAGGTCGGCCTCATTAATTTCAGAATTGAATTTGGGAACAAAAATGACACCATTTGTAGACCCTTGTGAAGCCTATAAAGAAAAAAAGAACAGATCTAGGATAAGCAAGCAATAACACACGATGAGGTGTGGGTTATCTCCTGACAAACACGCCCAGATGCGCGTTGTTAGGCCTGGCGCTGCGCTTAGAAGAGTACCTGGGCCTCTTGCTCAGGAAGATAACCACGCCTCTGGCGTCGTGTGCACTTATAAAATGGGCCCCTGGTAAAGAAGTTAATTTGGAAAAAAAATTGAGTAATAATTTTCATAAAATAAATAAAAATATTATATCTGTACAAAATAGAAAAAATAGTCCCTCTGTTTAATTGAAAATTACTATAGCTTGCTGTGTGTCTGTGTCTATAGTAGCCAGTCAGTGTCTGTGTCTATAGTAGCCAGTCAGTGACTCTGTCTAGAGAAGATACCCACAGAAACTGAAAAATTTTGTTTTTTTTCAATATTTTTCCTACTTTGACACTTTAATGCACCAGGACCAAGTGTCTTAACAGCTGGGCTGCCATATTATGTGTGCTGTTTCTTGCGCACTGTCCAAGATGTAGATAGGGTTTTTGTGTGTGATTTCTTTTAGATATATATATATTTTTTTAAATGCCTTCCTTTTGTTTTATTTTTATATTAGGATTTTTCTTGTGTGGGAGCGAGCACATCCCTTAGCAGCCCCAGTAGAAGGATGTTTCCTGGTTTCTGTTATTTTTGCTGTATATGGAAGTACCATTACGTGCTTGCTCTGTTTAAGTAAATCTTTTATTTTTTTAAAGCTGATTTTGATGCGTAGAACAGAGCGAGTGCCGTATAACTAGCAAGTGATATCTGTGTGACTGAGCCGACCGCTGAGAAGTTACTTTTGGTTTTGCGGTCGGCTTCAGAGATCGCGGTCCGGTTTGGAGAGCAGTACAAGATTTAATTTTGACAGTTTGCAATTAAAAAAGGTGTCTGTTTTTCTTGCGATTACAGAAGTAACTTGCTGTAGCTCATAACAGCGGAAGATGCAGGAGGCACACTTGGTATATCGGGCTCGAGAGTGTTAGCGAAGAAAGCCGTTTTCTTTTCAGCACGCGGGGTGCTCGGTGGATCGTGGCAGGCTGTTGGGACGGTGGACAATTGAAGCAACAGGTTTTTTTTTTTTTTTTTATGTCGTGGAGCAGAGAATAAAGTTTTCATTCTTAAATAGTTACAGTGATTCTATGTACTTTGAGGTTGGTTATGGGTGGGGGAGGGGGACACCGCATAACAGAGATTGGTTTCATTTAGAGAGCCTACCATTTCCCCGCTGTGAGCTGTGCCAGCCTGTGCTTTTGTTTAGGGTTGGCACAGCTCACTGATTTGCTGCTGTAGTGGGGCTCAGGAGTGGAGGGTAGTGCCAGTTGGCTACAATAGCTTCTGATAAGGACACTGCTCAGAAGATGTTGTAGCCAATCAGGTTACAGGATTTCTTGAGCCCATTTTATAATGAAGCTTAGGGATCAGAAAGGGGAAGTCATTAGTACTACGGGCAGGATTAGGAAAATTATTGAACAACATTTAACAGAGATAATGGAGGGACAAGATACTGCAGAGGAGAAGATGGATACTTTTTTATCAGGACTTAACATTCCGAAACATCAGACATATCAGCAGGGAGACATCGGAAGAAAAATATCAGAGCAAGAAGTGGAGGAAGTTATAAAGGAGCTGAAACTTGCAAGAGTTCCTGGGATGGACGGGATACCAAATTAATTCTATAAGGCATTTTCAGGAATATTAGCAGCAGTTTTGGTTCGAGTGATTAACTTTATGTTTAAAAATAACTATTTCAGAAGAATTTTCAAAAGGACTGGTTATTTTTTATTTTATTTAAACAGGAGATACGTTAGGCCTAAGTAATTGGAGACCTATTAGTATTCTAATTTTGGATTTTAAAATGCTTACTGAAATTTTACGAAAGAGATTGAGGGGGATTGCGCCGGTTCTGATCCACTCTGTCCCTGGTAGAAATATTCAGAGTAACCTATCTATAATAAGAGATTTTATTGAATATACAATAAAATATAGTTAAACCAGGAACTGTGATTTCATTGGATCAAAGTAAGACTTTTGATCGAGTTAACCATAAGTATCTTCTAATAGTCCTGAAATATTACTGTAATTTTAGGGATTTTAGGCAGTGGATAAAACTGGTATATCAAAATGCTTCAGTAACCACCAAAATGGGAGGGGGTGGTGACAAAGCAATTTATATTAAATCAGGGGTAAGACAGGGCTGTCTTAAGTCCGCTGTTATATGTATTTGCTATTGACCCAGTAATAAGAGCAATTAGACAGAAGGAATTTTAGGGATAAAAGGGGAGATAGAATAAAGGTATCAGCATATGCAGATTACGTGTGTTTTTCTTTCTGTAAATGCAGAAATACCCTGCCTTATGGAAGTTATGAGACAATTTTCTAAGGTTTCAGTGGCAGGATCAAATATAAATAAAGTAAGGGTCTTGGGGAATACAGAGACAAAGAAAGAAAATGGGTATGGAATAAAATTATCAGATGAGGAAATAATTTAAGCATGGAAGATGTCTAAATTGAAAAGAGTGTTCATTTTGAAATCGTTCTTGATTCCCTGTTTCTTGTATGTGGCGACAGTTTTTGCCTTACTGGTAGGTTTTGAAACCAGAATATTGGGCATATTCTTCCAGTTAATCTGGGGAAGTAGGCTGAACCCAATTAAAAGAGAGGTCACATGTTTAGAAAGGAAAAAAGGAGAATTAGAAATGATTAATCCTGTTATTATCTTTCATACTTTATTCTGGTTTAAAAACTTAATTAAGGTATTACAGCCAGAGCTTAAGATAGAAAGGAAATGGGGGGGGGGGGGATGTATTGGAGACATTTCTGGAGAGTTGGTTAGATGAAACCCCCAAAGGAAATAGGAAGTGGGGAATACCAGGATATTATAGAGATACAATAAGTAAACTACAGAAATGGAAAATTACCAGAACACAGGTTATGCAGAATACCAGAAAGGGAATGTATAATAAAATCTTAGGGGAAACGGGTATTAGAACTAGAACTAAAAGGGGCGACTCGGATAGAAAATAAATATGTATACAAAACGTTGAACTCAAGAACTCTGGTAAAAATGTGGGATGTGCAATGGCTGATGGCACATGGAAGAGTAGGAGTTGGAGGTAATCATAAGCATAAGGCTGTGGATGAAAGGAATTGATTATATCCAGGGTGTGGTGCTGATGTTGAAAAGCAGGAACACGTCCTACTGAAATGTGAATATGTAGTAGGGTTGTGAGAATTTCTAGCTAAGTGGCAGATGCCGTGGCTGAAAAATGTAAGCTATAAAAGTTTAGTTTTAAGAATCTTTCCTGAATTATTGGCTAAATATCATTGTTCGACAGTCCAAATTGTGTTCGCTGTTATGAAATACTAATTGTGGCAAAGTCGTTGCCAGCTGTTAATTCACCAACAGGAAATGTCATATGAAGGATTCAGTAGCGTCTGTGAACAAGCCTTAAGGGAGATATATAAGCAGGAATTTAGAAGATATCCTAGAAATAAAGTAACAATGTGGTGGAAAGGATTGGTGTATTTTACAAAATATGCATGAGGAGAAAAAAAAACTGCAAAGAAAGATTGTTCACATATGAAAATATGGATGGGAGGAAAAAGGAGGTGGGTATAGGGGATGGGGAAGTGTGAATATGAAAAAGAAGATGGAAGTAATGCAAATGGGAGAAAAAAATAACACTTTTGTATGTATATATTTATAGCCATGGGGAGGTAAAAGAAAAGATGAAAAAATGATTTAGTAGATTTGGGCAATCATAATTTCTCTACTTTTTAATGGTGGTGAGTAGTTGTGTGGTGATTGGGGGATGATGAGGATGTGGGATAAGTGGGGGTGAATTAGGTGTAGTGGATTATTATGTAATTTTGTCTCACCTTTTGCTTACATGTTTGTATGTACTATGTTTTGGAATTCTTTTTTTTTTTTCTCTCTCTTTTTTCTTATATGTATGTACGCTGATCTGTTGTGGTTTTTGAATAAAAACTCCCCAACTCTTTTCAAGAAGTGCCATGGGGTCTGTAACGTCCACCTGAGCAATCCCCAGAACAGGCAGATGTGACCTCGGTATAACATCTCATCTGAAAGATGGCACCTCAGGAGCCCCCCCCATGCTGCACTACAGTGTCGGTATTAGGATTTATCCCAAGTGCCTGGTGTGGTGGTAGAACCCACAGCCTTCTGATCTTCCAGCCTCAGAGACAAGCGTGCAACCTGCTGAGCCACTGACACTGACCATCAGGCATATATGCTTAAATATCAGAATTGCCTTTGGAAGACTATGGCCACCCTGGTTGAAAAATCACCGGATGGCCAGGGCAAAATACTGGTTCTGCAAACTTTAGTTGATGGCCAGGAAGCTGGTAAGCATCTACTCCTATCAGCCTATTGATGCCTCTGTTGTTGCTGCTGCTAGGGCTGCTGCCTCTGGGGGTTGTCTGCATTGCCACTCTTGGCTGAGGGTGGCTGTTTTTTCCTCTGATGTGAAACATGTAATGAATGCATCTTTCAGGGGAAAACAGCTGTTTGGCAATGATGTTGAAAATGCTTTAAGGGATTTGCAGTCTTAATGACTCTTCGCTCCTTTTGTACTTTGAACCCTATGCCCTGGGGCCGTGGTTATTCCAGAGGCCCCAGTTGTAGTTCCAAAGACCTCGGCATTCCACTTCCCAAGCTATAAACCTTCCCCCAGGTGTCTATACCAGACTTACAAAAGGCTGAACCTTTACTGGCACCTCCACTGCACCTGGTACCTTTGGACATACCTCCTCTTTCTCTGGCCTCACTGCCTCTGGAAATTATAGTAGAGGGCAGCATCTCCCTCTTTCTATAGAAGTGGAGGGAGATGAGTATAGATGCTTGGGCACTGGAGATGGTTCAGTATGGTCATGCCTTAGAGCTCCTTACTGTTCCACTGGTCCCCCCCCCCCACCAACATTGCCAAACGGATGTCTTTCAGAACATCGTGCCTTTTCACTTGAGGAGGTTCAATCCCTCCTCCACAAAAAGGCTGTGGAATTTAGTCCCCATTTCAGAAATAAATCTAGGCTATTACTCCCGGTACTTTCTGGTTCCAAAATTTACCAGGGATTTAAACCAGTACTAGACCTTCAGGGTCTGATCCTTTTCATTGAATACGAAAGGTTTGAAATGGTATCTTTGCACTCCCTTCTGCCACTGCTATTAAAGGGGTACTTGACGATTGTTGTGGACATGAAGGATGCACCTCCAGCAATTATGCATCAGCCTGATGTCTGCTAAGACTAATCGGTCTCATGGTGGCTGCCATCATGATTGTCCCACAGGCCCTCCTCCATATGAATACTCCTCAGTCATTCCTCGGAGCACAGTAGGCTCAGCACTCGGATGAGCTGGAGTGTCTCACACAGGTCTCTCCTCTCTGTCATTCCCTGTTCCCTGCTCTGGTGGTTGGACCACTCCAACCTAGAGAAATGGTCACCGTTCCGGAGGCTGTCCCCCCCCCCCGCTGGTGATGACCATGAATGCCTCATGTTCAGTCTGTGGTACTCATTTGGGTCCCTTCAGAACCCAGGGCCAATGCGACCCTTTGAATACAGTGCTTCACATTAACACTCTAGAGATGAGGGCTGTTCTGCATGGCCTTACAGGCCTTTGCCTCCCTAATTCTCAGGAATCGGCTGTTGGTTTGCACATACAATACTGTGCCAGTAATGTACTACTTCAGTCAACATGGCAGGGTTCATTCATGCAGTCTCTGCATAGAGGAGGTGAGAGTTTTGGCACTGGGCAGTGGAATGCAACATATTCCTGTCAGTGGTGTTCCTCCCTGGTACCCTGAAGGCACTGCAGATCACCTTGGTTAGTCTCTTGTGTTGTGCCATGAATGGGAACTCTTGGGCTCCATCTTAGATGACCTCTTTGAAAAATGGGGTAGTCCAGACATAGACCTGTGTGCGTCTCCATACAGTGCAAAACTGCCACATTTCTCCTCGCTTCCTCTAGGGCCTGGAGTTTTTTGGCTAGACTCGTTGTCCATCTCTTAGAAAAAGATGTTTTTGAATGTTTTTCCCTTATTATCTCTAGTACAGAGGGTTCTGGTCAAGCTGCAGGCCGAGAATGTCACTCTGATCCTGGTGGCTCCTAATTGGCCCAGACAAATTTGTTTTCCACTTCTCCAGCAGTAGTCAGTAGAAACTTCTGTTCTGCTTCCCCTAAGAGCAGGACTCTTGACATAGGAGCAGAGTGCTGTGGTGCACACAGATCTTCTATCCCTGCATCTTCATGCATGGCCTCTGGGGACATACAGCTCTCCTGCTTTGGGGGTTTCCCTGGTGGTGGCTGATGTTCTCTTGGTGACTAGAAAGCCTTCTACCATTATTCACAAAAATGGAAACATTTTACTGTGTGGTATACTTGGCATGCCATGTATCCCTTTACATGTTCTGTTCCTAATGTGCTGGACTAGCTATTGTCATTTAAGGGCTCAGGACTAGGCTATTCCTCAATAAAGGTCCATATGGCCGCTGTGTTGGTTTCTCCTGCCCTGACAGAGGGCAAGACTGTGGCCCAGCTGGAGGTTTCCTGTAGATGCCTAAGGAGTGTTCTCCTCCTTTTCCACCCTTCATCCTCCCCCCAGTCCGAAATCTGGTTCCAGTGTGGGACTTCAGTTTTATTTATTTCTTTATTGAAATATTCAGAAACACCATTGAGTGGAGCTCATTTACAAGGGTTCCACGTCACATTGTACAGAGCTACAAAAGTTGCCATTGGACAAAACACACAGCTCATTGGTTTACAGCAACAAATTGTACATTCCTGTTACATTGCACAGAGTTACAATAGTAGTATTTGGACATAACACACAGTTCATTAGTATGCAGCAACAAGCTGTACATTCCTGTATGTCAGAAAGGCCACTTCCTGGAAGCTTTGTCTGATAGGTAGGAGAGGAGGAGGAGAGAGGAAAGGAGGTATAGAATGCGACTGAGGGGGGGTGGGAATATAAGTGCCCATACAGAGGGGTGTTGTGGTAAAGTGCAGGTGGATTTTTCAGAGAAACAGCTTTTCAGGGCCATTTTGATTTGGATGGGGCTGATTATCCCCAGGATAGAGGTGGGGAACTCATTTAGCCATGGTGGAGATCTAATGGAGAAGGAATGTCCTACTCGGTGGTGCAGAGGGTTGAGGCGCTGGACACCACACCTCGCGTCATGCCAGCCACTTGGGTTCAGAAGCAAACCTGGGTGGCCAGGGGCCGGCAGGGGAAGGAAGAGATTGAGCGTCCGGAGGATTGCTCTGTCTTCCTGGGGTAGGTTCGGGGATGTGCCCGCTCATTGAGTGGCCTCTGGTGGTGGCTGGGGGCCGCCATACATAGGGGGCACAGCAGATGCCTGGGGGACAGAGTCACAGTGCTACGTCACCTCACTGGCTGAGCTCCGCAGAGGAAACGGAATACACCAGAAAAATCTGTCACCCTCCGTGGAGATGATGGGCATACGAGGGACGCCGCACACATCTCAACTGCTGGTCCTGCAATCGGAGGACTTCAAGCTCCCATACCATCCAAGGTAGGACCTCTCTGATCCGGGGACTAGGTCTGCCTGGGTGGTGGGAGTTCCTCTAGCCTCGTAATGGGGTTCAGGCAAGGGACCAGAGGTAGCAGTCGAGGGTACACCCTGGAAGGATGCCCGGGGTGTGTGGCAGACAAAAAGAATTAAAAAAAAAAAAAAAAATAGAAGAGTACTTAGCCAGACTAGTCCTTGGGAAGGGGACTTGAAAGGGGTTCTTGAGGGTGCTATGGGTGACATGCTTGCTTTGGGCTGGGAGGAAGAAGGAGCTACAGATGGGAGAGGAGTGTCCTTGGTGAGCTTTAATCCCCAGCAAGCATGTTTGGTATTTGATGTGTAGGTCCAGGGGTAGCCATCCAGAATTTATATAGAGCTTATAGGTGTGTGTCATTCTGTCAGCTCCTAGGATGAGGTGATATGCATTATTCAGTGCTACTCTTACTGTATTTATAAAGGGTAGAGTCTGCAGCGGCTGCATAGACCACTAACCCATAGTCAATTATTGGGAGTATTAAGGATGTGACTGCCAGCTGCCTAGTCTCCTCTGTCGTAAGTGATTTGTAATGGTATAGGGCACCAAGTTTTTTTTTATGTACTGCTTTCACTGTTTGTTCAACATGATTATTGACCCCAGTGCATGTAGCACCTTAAACTGAATATTTAACAGCAGACAGAAGGGCCAAACAGATGGAAGATGGCGGCTGTGCCGGGCTATAATCGGTGTTAGCTCTGATTTTTAGAGTATTGTAAGAGCTTTGTTTGTTTTTAGAGCTATTTCGAGTTACTTATTCTTTTATAGTTAAGTTTGCACCTTATTTTTGTGTAAGCCATTGGAGTAAGACTCTTGCCTGGAGTCCCAGTGCAGGTGAAGATGGAACTGTTTCGCTGCCTGTTCTCAGCGCTGTAGTGCTTGTTGCTGTTTGGCCTCCTGTGACTGTATTTGTTCGCTTTGCGGTTGCTGGAGGCCTGGAGTCAGAGTCTGAAGTGGATTTTTGTGTGGACTTTCGGATCTGGATTTAAGGAAATCGGGAGGATTTGCCTAGCAAGAGCGACCGACTGCTGTTGGCTGTTTGAGGTGGGGATTTTCTCCGGCCAGATTCTCTTGTGGGCTACCCCAAGGTACTATTGGCATTCCGTGTTGATGAGCTGATTTTTATTTTACATGGACGCTATGCTGCTTTGAACTATTGGATTTTCACTGTTTTGTTGAGCTGAGGCTGACTTGGGCATTCGGTGTGTCTCTTTCTGCTCACTTTCTTGGGAGGCGCCTGTTTGTGCATTGGGGCCACGGCGGGATGCGCCGATGCACATCTAATGAAGAGTGGATGTGCTATCGGCAGCCTCTAGGTCTTTTGGGGGGGTGTCTTATTTTTAGTGGTCTCCGAGCTGGGGACCATAGTTGTGGCTCCTTAGCACGGGGCAATTGCCTCCTGGGGTGAGCAGTGGAGGTGCTCTTTCTTTTTCCCTAAAACCATCCAATCTTTTCTGTTCTTACTGTTATAAGTAAAACACTTTTAAACAATGATTTTTCGCAGGTTGAATGCAAGATTAAACTGTCAAAAGAGCTTATTGGGAACTTATCTGCTGTATTAAAACTGAATTTTCACTTCAGAGGCAGTGAAAGAGCCTCTGTGGTTTTAACTATTATTCAAAAGACTTTTCCTGTTGGCAGTGAGAGTGCCGCTTTGGGATATTCATATATGGATTAGGTGAGAGCTAGTCCTGTGTAAACTCTGAAGGACCTTTTGGGACATTAATGTGCGTTGCGTGGTTCCCATACCCAAGGGTTCCACTGAAAGTGGGCATGTAGCCTGCTCCTCCAGGGCCTCTCATCCAACCCGGGCATTGTTATGCAATGCCTGGTCTATAAAAAACAAAACAGCAATAATTGCTGATTTTGTTGAATCATCTGACCTGACATGCATTACCGAGACCTGGCTGGACGAAAATGCTGGCCCCATTTTGGAGTCGGCTATTCCAGCCGGGTACTCGGTAATACATCGCCCGAGGTTGGATCGTAGGCGGGGGTCGCTATTTGTTTTAAATTTGGAATTGGGCCTTGTAGAGGTTCCAGTGTTGTCCCCTGGATCCTTTGAATGTATCATGGGAGCAGGTGTGGGCTGCAGAATTCTGCTCGTTTACCATCCACCCGGTAGCGAGAAAGTTTTTCTGCAAGAAGTCGCGGACTTCATTGTCGACCTGGTACGGAGCCCTACAGGTGGTTGGTCCTGGGGGACTTTAATGCCTGGGTGGACGATGAACTCTCGCAGTTTGGTCAAGACTTTCTCCAACTAATGAGTTCATTGGGCTTCACACAGGTGGTTACCGCTGCTACCCATATTCTTGGTCATTCTCTGGATTTAGTGTTCACCCTGGGTATGGAGATCACAGGACTGGTGGTGGAACCAGTTGGGTGGTCTGACCATCACTCTGTAAGGTTCAATTTCGCGACCCCCCTTATGAGACCCACCCCTTTGAAGATGGTCCAGTACCACCCTTTGAGGGGAGTTACCTGAGGGTCTGATGGCGGTGCTGGAGCTATCGAGTTGGCCGATGGAGTGCATGGAACCAGATGCCTTAGTAGTGCACTATAATAATATGTTGTTGAGGGCACTGGATTCCATTGCGCCTGTCTGTGTTCACCCCTCTCCCTCCGCTCTCGATCCCCTTGGTTTGACGGGACATTGAGGGAGTTGAGGAGAAAGGGGCGAAGATTGCGCTGTTGGCGGAAATCCAGCCTGGAAGGTGACAAACTTAGATTGATGGCCCTTATGTGGACTATCAATCAGTAATCTCCATAAGAAGGCAGAGTTCCTGTCCAGGAGATAACTGCATCAAGAAACCGACCTGCTCAGCTCTTCTGGACCGTCGACAGACTGTGCAATCCAGCCTGTCTGCGGGGTCGGAGAACTTTTTCACAAATACAGTGTGACGAGTTTGCTCGGTTCTTTGATGATAAGGTGTCATCAATCAGGTCGGAGATCCGCAGCATGCGTTCAAACGAGCATTGCAGTGACCAACATGGGGTTACATGCCCTCGGTCTGTCTGGATGGATTTTGACCAGTCAGCGATCATGGATATCATGAAGATTGTCCAAGGCTTGCGACCAACTTGCTGTAGTTTGGATCCTGGTCCTACGCGCCTCCTTGTGGGATGCATGGATGTGATTGGACCAGTCCTTGCGAAGATAGTCCGGAGTTCTTTGGATCAAGGGGTGTTTCCGAGTCTTTGAAGGAGGCTGTCGTGACACCCTTTGAAGAAACCTTGCTTTGACCCCGACTGCCTCGCTAACTACAGACCGATCTCTAACCTGCCCTTTTTGGGCAAGGTTATTGAGAAAGTAGTCGCGTTACAGCTCGATGACTTTCTTACCACCCATGAAGTCTATGATCCTCTCCAGTCCAGTTTCAGGAAGAGGCATAGCACCGAGACTGCATTAGTTCGGGTACTTAATGATCTCTTAATAGCAAGAGATCAGAAGAGCCGTTCGATCTTGCTGGTTCTTGATCTCTCTGCAGCGTTTGACACCGTGGACCATGGGATGTTGCTAGATCGCCTGTGGCTACTCTGCGGACTGTCAGGGATGGTCCTCAGATGGTTCCATTCTTTCCTCACAGGCAGAAGTCAAAGGGTAGTTTCAGGGATTTTCTCTTCTGCTTCCTTTGCTCTGTCTTGTGGGGTGCCGCAGGGCTCTGTGCTTTCCCCCATGTTCACGGTGTACATGCTGTCATTAGGAGACATTATAAGGTGTTATGGGCTGAGTTTTCACTATTATGCAGATGATACTCAGCTCTATAAGTCCTTTGTACCCGAACAAAATGATGCAGTGTCGGTTTTTAACAACTGACTCGCTGAGATTCAGGATTGGATGAGTGCGAACTGGTTGAGGTTAAATCCGGATAAGACTGAGGTATTAGTCGTTGACCCGGGTCATTATGCAAAGAAGTGGACTCCTGGGGTCCCCTCTGGTCTTTTATTAGGGGATACCCAGTTGAGACCTTCTGAACAGGTGCGAAATCTGGGCGTTATTTTTGACAGTGCGCTGACACTAAAGATGCAGGTGTCAGCCACTGTCAAATCTTCCTTTTACCATCTGAGGAATATCGCCCGGATAAAACACCTTGTTCCACATGATGACCTTCCTGTGTTGGTCCACGCTTTTGTTTCTTCCCGTCTTGATTACTGTAATGCTTTATATCTAGGGTTGCCGGGGGTAGATCTCCGTCACCTGCAGCTGGTGCAGAACGCGGCAGCTAGGTTGTTGACTGGGCTACCAAGAACTTGTCATGTCACACCTGTGCTGCGCGAACTGCACTGGCTGCCAGTGCGATGGAGAATCACCTTCAAGGTCGCATTGCTGACCTATAAGACCCTACACGGTCAGGGACCAGGCTACCTGCAAGATCTCCTTCAGGGTTTTATTTAACTCTAAAAATTGATTAGCGTTTTGCTCATAAAAGTGCTAAAACATTGTGAAAATGCATAGCACTTGCCTCACTGTCTTTAACAAACATAACACTCCTAGAAAACCTATGTAAGTACTTTCTGTACAGTTAGTATTGTCCCAAGAAAAAAACTGCTGATCAATTATTTAAAACCCTGTCCTTTGTCCCTACCGTCCTCTCCGCCCACTCCGCTCCACTGGCGAGGGATTGCTAGAGATTCCCAGGGTTTGTCTTAAATCATCTGGGGCAAGGGCCTTTTCTTTTATGGCCCCGACCCTGTGGAATTCTCTACCTCGTCAGATTAGAGAGTGCCTGTCCGTGGAATCATTTAAGAGATCCCTGAAAAGTCACCTATTTTCACTGGCATTTGGTTAGTTTATTTTATAGTCATTTCATTGTCTTATGTTTTTATTTATTATTGCTGATGTTTTATTTCTTGTTTTGTATCAGAGCTTTGATTTATTGAAAAGCGCTTTATAAATTTTTGATTTGATTTGATAAAAGATAACATATTACAATAATTCTTGGACACTAATAATCTATCTTAGAACTTGTCCTTGTTTTAATTTTTTTTTGTTGTGTTTTTTTTTGGGATTTCTGGGTAGGTTGGGTTGTTTTCTCCCGATATTGTATGAATTATTTGGAGTGACTTGGTTTTAGTTAGTTGTTTTATAGTATTTTAAAAATGTGCTGGGGTGATTTAGTGATGGTCAGACACTATTCCCCCACCAGGCTCAGGGAATTACGCCCCTTTGATTGCCCCCATTATCGTCTGACACTTATTATAGGTGTTGTGCTTTGGGTATATTCAGGGGGCGAAAAAGGAGGAGATCTGGGCCTGTGGGGGGACAAGAAAGGGGTGGGCGGATTGGGGTCATGGGAGTCCAGGAGATGCCCTGGGGCGAAATGGAGTCAGGAAAGAGGTCTTCCCTATCTTGTCCCCATACCCAAGGGCTCTGATATTAACAGGCAAGTGCTGAGGTCTTCCCTGACTGCTCATCCCGCCTTGGCGGTGTTATGCAGTGCCAGATATATTAAAAACAAGACAGCTATTATAGCTGATCTTGTTGGTTCAACCGATCTGACTTGCATCACCGAGACCTGGCTGGATGAAAATGCTTGGCTTCAGCTATTCCAGCCGGGTTCTTGGTGATGCACTGTCCAAGGCAGGATTGTAGGAGCGGGGGCGTGGCCATTATGTTTAAGACTGAGCTGAGCCTTGTGGATGTGCCATTGGGAAGCACCAGATCCTTTGAATATATCCTGGGAGAGGGTGTAGGTTGCGGGATTCTCCTCATCTACTGTCCACCAGAAGATGGTGGAGAATTCCTGCAGGAAATAGCGGACTTCCTTGTCGACGTGGTGTTGAGGTCTCCCACATTACTAGTTCTGGGGGACTTCAACGCCTGGATCAATGATGAACTCTCGAATTTTGGTCAAAATCTCCTCCAGCTGATGACGATGCTGGGCCTTACACAGGTAATTACCTCCTCGACCCACATAGGGGTCATTCACTGGATCTGATCTTCCTTATGGATATGGAGATAGCTCACTTGAGGTGGAACCAGTCAGCTGGTCTGACCATCACATCGTAAGGTTCAGCCTCAGGGCCCCCCCAATAGGTCTGCCCCTACGGAGATGATTCAGTATCGTCCTTTGAGGGGAGTTGGCCCTAGTGACCTGTCGGCGGTGCTGGACCTATCGGGCTGGTCAGGTGAATGCATGAGTCCAGACGGTCTTGTTCTAGCTTATAATAAAGCTGTGGGAGATGCTCTGGACAAGATTGTTCGTGTTCGAACTCTCACCCTCCCTCCATCCAAAGAGCCCTTGGTTTGATGGCTCCTTGAAAGAGTTGAGGCGAGTAGGTCGAAGGATGGAGAGAGCCTGGCGGAAGTCCAGCCTTGATAGGCTTAAGTTGATGGTTCATTATGTTAGCTATCAATCAGAAATCACCCGTAAGAAGGCAGAATTCCTGTCCAGGGAGATTTCTGCTGCGTGGAATCGACCGGCTCAGCTTTTCCGGACTGTTGGCAGATTGTGCAATCCAATCTGCCTCCAGCCCAGAGAAGCTTTTTCTCAGCTAAGATGCAAGGAGTTCACTTGATTTTTCACAGATAAGGTTGCCAGCATCAAGGCTGGTATCGGTTCAACCTCTCCTATGAGGAACTGCAGTGATCAACATGAGGTTACATGCACTCAGCCAATCTTGTCAGATTTCTGTCTACTGGAAATCATAGACATTGTGAAGACCATCCAAACATTGTGCTCTACCAGTTGTAGTTTGGATTCGGGCCCTACAACTCTTTTATTGGGATGTGTAGATGTTATCTGCCCGATCCTTGCTGACATTGTCGTCTGGAAATCCTTGGAGAATGAGGTCTTTCCCGATCCCCTTAAGGAGGCGATCGTTCGACCACTCCTCAGAAAATCCTCCCTGGATCCAGACTGTCTGGCTAACTACCGGCCGATCTCTAACCTGCCATTTGTTGGTAAGGTTACTGAAAAGGTGGTAGCACTGCAGTTGGATGCTCATCTTACAACACACGATGTTTGACTCTCTCCAGTCTGGTTTCAGGAAGAAGCATAGCACAGAGACTGCTCTTGTCCGGGTGTTGAATGACCTCCTAATGGCTAGAGATCAAAAGGCACGTACCATTCTGGTTCTTCTTGATTTCTCAGCTGCATTTGACACTGTAAACCATGGCGTCCTACTGGAGTGCCTGCGGGTCTTTTGCGGGCTGTCGGTACGGTCCTCAAATAGTTTCATTCGTTCCTCATAGGCAGGTCTCAGAAGGTTGCCACTGGAATATATTCCTCTAGTGCCTTCCCCCTGCTCTGTGGGGTACCGCAGGGCTCCATTTTGGCCCCCATGTTGTTTGCATTGTATATGCTGCCATTGGGAGATATCGTCAGGAGATACAGTATGAGTTTTCACTGCTGTGCAGATGATACTCAGCTGTATATGTCCTTTCTGCCCGGTCAAAATGATGCACTCTCTGTGCTAAATAATTGCCTTACTGAAATCAGAACTTGGATGAGTTCCAGTTGGCTGAAACTGAATCCAGATGAGACTGAAGTGCTGGTAGTGGACCCAGGTCGTCCAGGGGTCGGGTTTGGGGGCTGGATATCCATCAGGCTTGTTGCTTGGTGATGCACAGCTCACCACCTCAGACTGGGTGTGAAACCTGGGCATTGTTTTTGGCGATGGTCTGACCTTAAAATCTCAGGTGTTGGCAGTCATCAAATCATCCTTTTATCATTTTAGGAATATCGCCCGGGTTAAACACTTAGTTCCTCCGGATGATCTTCCAGCATTGGTCCATGCCTTTGTCACACCTCGTCTTGATTACTGCAATTCCCTCTACCTAGGGCTTTCAGGGGTTGACATCCGCTGCCTGCAGCTGGTGCAGAATGCAGCAGCCAGGCTTTTGACTGGGACTTTCAGGACCAGTCATACTACACCTGTGCTCCGCGGTCTGCACTGGCTGTCTGTTCAGTGGCGGATCACCTTTAAGGTTGGCTTGCTAACCTTCAAAGCCCTACATGATCAGGGACCCAGCTAACTGAAAGATCTCCTGATTCCCCACTGCCCCCTCCATCAACTCTGTTCTACCGACAAGGGATTGTTAGAGATTCCCAGAGTTTGATTAAAGACATCTGACTTTCGATCCTTTACATAGTCATGTGGGGAGTAGTGCAATGTAATGGCTGTGGGGCAGCAGTCTTCCGGGAGTCTTTCTGGAGGCTGAGATGCTGCCCTATTTGCAGACAACTCTCTGCCCTGAGGGAGGAAGTTGCCCGTCTTCAGGCCACACTGGACAGCAGTAAGAAAACCTTCCCCCAGGCCAGACTGGATGGTAGGAAGGGACCCCCCATCCAGGGAGCACCAGAGCCACCACCACTACCTCAGAGGTTGCAAAGAAAGCACAGCAGTTGGACCACAGTGGGCTCAGGGAGGGTGAGGAGGGTGGAACAGAGGCACACCCAGTCAGTTGTTCCACTCCACAATCCATACACCATTCTGGGGGAGCACAGCTCCCCTATGGATGCACCCACGGAGGAGATTAAGGAGGCTGAGGACACCTGTCACAAGGAGGCCCACAGGAAGGAGGCAGAGGATGCCACAGGAAAGGGAAGCAGCCTGGTGGGGGACCCAATTATTAGGGGATAGAACTGGGGGAGCAGGGAAAACTGAAGTAAAGTGCCTGCCTGGTGCCATGGCTTGTAGGGACAGGAAGCGCATCCTCAGGATCACGAGAACACCTGCACAGGAGTCTGAGCTGGATGTCATTGTCCACTTAGGGACAAATGACAGCTCAACATGAGCTTAGAGCAGTGCAGAAGGACTTTGTAGAACTGGGGAGAGGCCTAAGACCAAGTAGCACACACAGTATCCTTCTCAGAGGTGCTGCCTGTAAATGGCATGAGTGAGGCAAGGGTACTTTACACCATGCAGTTTAATGAGTGGTTGAAAAATGGTGTGGAGCACAGGGTTTGGCTTCATTGGGGACTGGGTTCCACCTGGAGGACACCAGCCTATACTAGCAGGATGGTGTGCATCTGTCCAGGAAGGAACAAGTCTTTTGAGCAATCCGGTTTAAATACTTCATTGGAAAGCTTTTAAACTAGTCAAGGGGAGGCACTGATAAGCAGCAGAAAAATCCCAGCCTCTCCCTACAAAACAGGGTACTAAATGGGAAAAGACCAAGGTAGAAAGGTCAGTGGGGATGCTGCAACAGAAAGTAAGCCATCAAAAATGGAGAGCAATGAGTATCAATGCCCGTAGTCTGAGTAACAAGCTTCCTGAATTAGTGGCCTTGATGGAGGAGGAACATCTGGATATCGTGGCATCACAGAAACATGGTACACAAAAACCATGACTGGGATGCAAACATACCAGGATACACTATCTACAGGAGGGACAGGGAGGGTAAAGAGGAGGAGGAGTAGCTCTTTACATAAGGAAGGAATCAAAGCAACAGAACAAAAGGGTAAACAGGGAGGAGAAGAAGCACATGGGTAAATTTGGAGACCGCAATGGCACCACAATCCGCACAGGGGTTGTATACAGGCCCCCTTCTCAGGGGGAGGAAATGGACAAGGAAATGATAGAAAGTATACTTAGAATGGCAGAAAAAGGGGAGATATTGCTGATGGGTGATCTGAATATGCCAGATGTTAACTGGAGTGCAGTTGCAGCAGCCACTTCGAAGAGTGGGGTTATTCTAGATGCCCTACAGGGGGCATGCCTTAGACAACTAGTATTGGAGCCCACTCGAGAGGGAGCAATCTTAGACCTGGTTCTCTCAAATGGAGAAGAAGAGAGATCACAGATGTAGAAGTGGGTAGCCATCTGGGAACTAGCGACCATCGAACAGTATGGTTCACAATAAACACAGCAATAGAGTCAAGCCATACAAAGACAAAGTTACTGGATTTAGGAGGGCTGACTTTGTCAAAATGGGTGAGTGCCTATGAATGCACTAGCAAATGGGCAGGAAGGAGGGTGGAAGAACAATGGGAATAATAAAACTGCCATCACAGAGGTAACAAGCCTTTGTGTAAAGCAAATAAACAAATGAAACGAGGTAAGAAACCACTATGGTTCTCAAAGGAAGTGGCAGTGAAGGTTCAAGAGAAAAGAAAGCATTCAGGAATACAAGGAATCACAGAAGGAACAGGACAGAGAACTGTATCAGTTAAAGCAAAAGGAAGCTGGGAAGGCAGTCAGAACAGCAGAGCCCAAACCAAGGAAAGATAGCCAACTCAGTTAAGAAGAGGATAAAACCTTATAGGTACATCAGGAGCGAAGGAAGACCAAGGGAGGATAGTGAGGCTTAATAAAGGGGAGGAGGGTGGGCAGAGGGTGACTGTGAAAGGCAGGTACACTAAACAAATATTTTGCTCAGTATTTACAAAGGAAGAGGAGGTACCTAAAACAAACAGTAGAAACACTCTGGATACAGAAGTTGATACCAGCCCATTTACAGAAGAAAGGATTCTGAAAGAACTCTTAAAACTGAAGGTGGACAAAGCAATGGGGCCTGATGGGATTCATCCCAGAATTCTAAAAGAACTAAGGGTAGAACTAGTGACACCACTGACTACCCTCTTTAACAAATCATGGGAGGATGGGGTGGTACCCGAGGACTGGAGGAGGGCAGGTGTGATTCCCCTTCACAAAAGTGGGAGCAAGGCAGAAGCAGGAAACTACAGACCTGTTAGTTTAACCTCAGTGGTAGGGAAAATGATGGAATCACTTCTGAAGGAAAGAATTGTCGAGTATCTAGAGGCCAGAGGGGCCAGGACCCAAGGCAGCATGGATTCACAGCGGGAAGGTCATGCCAGACAAATCTGATAGATTTCTTTGACTGGGTGACCAAAGTAGGTGATCAGGGAGGGGCTGTGGACATGGCCTACCTAGACTTTAGCAAGGCATTTGACACAGTCCCACACAAAAGATTAATATACAAGTTAGCCAGCCTGGGAGTGGGTCCCAAGATGACAGCCTGGGTAAAGAATTGGCTGGAGAATAGGTCACAGAGAGTAATAGTAAATGGAGTCCACTCTGAAAAAGGGGGTTAGTAGTGGGTACCTGAGGGTTCAGTATTAGGACCCGGTCCTCTTCAATGTCTTTATGTTTACATTGCAGAGGGACTGGAAGGAAAGTATGTCTCTGCAGATGACACAAAGATCTGCAACAGAGTTGATGCACAAGGTGGAGGGAAAGGATGAGAAGGGACTTGGCAAGGTTAGAGGAATGGTCAAATGTATGGCAGCTTAGATTCAATGCTAGAAGTGCAGGTAATGCACCTGGGAAACAAAACCCAGGGAAGAGTACACAATGGGGGTGAGCTACTAACAACAACAAAATGGAAAGGGACCTGGGGTAGTCATATCAGATGACCTAAAGGTGGGCAAGCAAATGAGAGGGCAGCAAGGAGGGCTGGGGGATACTGGAATGCATAGGAAGAGGCATCACCAGTAGAAAACAAGAAGTTATTATCCCTCTGTACAGACAGCTAGTGAGACCCCATCTGGAGTACTCGTGCAGTTCTGGAAACCCAATCTCCAAAGACATAGACAGGATGGAAGCTGTCTGGAGGAGGGCACTAAAATGGTGCAGGGTCTGCACCGAAGACATATGAAGAGAGATTAAGGAGCTTAATATGTATAGCCTCGAGAAAGGAGGAGAGGGTAGACATGATAGAAACTTTTAAGTACCTCAAGGGAATCAACAAAGTCCAAGAGGTAGCATCTTTCAAAAATAGAGGTTGCAAGAACAAGGGGGCACAATTTGAAGACAGAAGGGGCGGCCTAGAGGTAATTTAGGAAGTATTTTTCACAGAGAGGGTTGTGGATGTATGGAACGGCCTTCCAGAGGAGGTTGTGGAGTCAAAAACAGTGGTGGAATTCAAGCACTCATGGGACAGTCATAAGGCAATTCTAGGGGGTGGGGGTAGGAAGAAGTAGGCTGCTGGTTAACTAGGACCTGCAGCTTATCCATCAGGTAGGGAAATGGGCAGACTGGGTGGGCCAAGCGGTCCTTATCTGCCGTCAAATTCTATATTTCTATGTTCTTTTGCGGCTTCAACCCTGTGGATTTCTCTACTTTTTCAGTTGAGAGAGTGCCTGACCGTGGGTAGGTTTTAAAATTGAATTAAAACTTATCTATTTAGCCTAGCCTATGTGCAAAGGGGAGGTTGTCGTCTAGGTATACTCCTAGATATCTGAAGGTGCTGACCTGCTCCAGGATAGATCCCGCCTGATTAACGATAGTGAAGGGTTGGAGCAGCTTCTTTTTTGGGGGACAAGAAATCAGCATTGACTTGGTTTTCTTGCAGTTTAGGATTACCTTGTTTTGGAGGAACCAATGCTAAAAGGCTATGACTCTTTGTTGCAGGTTAAGTGTGAGTTCTTGCTGGCTTCTGCTATTAGGGGAGACAACAGTATCATCCGCGTAGAGGAGTATGTGAGAGTCTGGGCAGGCCGGAGGAAGATCGTTGATGAATAAACTGAAGAGGAGGGGTCCAAGGATTGAGCCTTGTGGTACCTCTACTGAGACATGCGTCATGTCAGAGACTGTCCCATTGATTCGTACTTTCTGGGTACAGCCTGTCGGATAGTCTTTAAACCAGAATACTGAGTTTTGGGAGAGCCCAAGGGTGGAAAGCTTATTAAGCAGAAGGGTGTAGTAATCAAGGTCGAAGGCCTTTGTTAAATCTATGAAGATGGACCCCACCAAATGGCTGTCGTCAAGGGTACCGTGTGCAAAGTTGCTGCATTCTAGTAACGCTGTTATGGTACTGTGCTGTTTTCTAAAGCCATGCTGTTCCTGGCATTGTATGCCGTGTTGACTTAGGTGGGCTACCAGCTGTTCACCTACTATCTTCTCCAATGCTTTGAAAAGCGGAGATGGAATAGAGATGGGGTGATAGTTTTATACGACTGTTTATCACTCCCTCTGTGTACGGGGGTAACCAGGGCTGTCTTCCAGATACTCGGGAACTGAGCAAACTGTAGTGAGTGGTTAGAGAGTTTCGTGACTGGCAGAGTAAGGACATCCAGTGCTGAAGCAAGACGCATCATATTTGTTGTGTCACTACCCATCCTTGTTTTCTCTAGTACCTTCTTGAGGTGGTAGAGGGTGTCCAATGCTGAAACCAATTTGAAATATAAATCTGGGCGGGTTGGAGGGGCAGGGGCCACCTTGGACAGGATCATGTGTGGGTTGGGAGGCATGTTAATATAGTTAAAGGTGGTCAGTATTTGGCTGAAGTCGGTGAATGTGGAATTAGATATTTGCAATTTCACTGGAATCTGTGACATTGGTGGTGGTGGTGTAGGAGATGAGGGTGGGGGAGGCCTTATCTTATTTACCCAGGAGGTCCTTCAGTGAGTCCCAGAATTTTCTGCTGTTACCCCATAGTTTGGTCTGCTTTGTTTTTGAAGTGAGCAGCTTTCGTAGACCCTATTCTCTTGTGCAACTATTTCTGGTTGTCTTATAGTTCTGCAAGTCCTGTGGGGTGCCAGTGGACTTTGTACCAAAGCTGGTCACTTAGCTTCATTTGTGCCCTTAAGGTGGGGTTAGCCAGTCAGTGGTATTACCACAGATCTTTCATTTTTTGTAGGGAGCTTATATGTTCGCAGCTGAGTTGACTTCTTTAATGGAAAAGTCCAGTGCATGGTCTAGATCTGGGATATAGTCTAGGAATCCCCAGTCGACTGATGCTAGATACAGCTTGAAAGCATCTAGTGAGCTTTTTGGGAGGACCCTACTGTGCACTAGTTTGGGAGGGGAGTTTGGGGAGCTTTGCCGACCATTCACATAGCACTGGGGAGTGGTCATGTAGAGAGTCAGGGAGTACATTAACCTTTATTAGTTTTTCTTTGTGTGTGGTGAGAACTCAATCAGTGAGGACACCTGTTCCAGTTTTATAGTTAGTTCTGGTGCATTTGTTTACTACCTGTGTCAGGTATAAGCTATTAATTAGATTCTTGTGGGCAGTGTTTGATTTTGAGCTCCAGTCGATAGTGAAGTCACCTAAGACCAGTGTTTCCAAAGATGGTCTCACCTTCTGTTAGTATTGACTGAAGGACTTAATACCAGTTTGGTTGCATGGGGGGGGATGTAGACCTAGGATCTGCAGGTATTTTTTCCCCTTGCTTAGTGTTAGCTTTGTAGCCAAGCATTCACAGTGTGTATCAAGTCTTGTAATGGGAACATTTTGGGTGTGCAAGTGGCTTCTTATATATTGGAGGCAACCACACCCTCATTTCCCAGACCTACCCTGTCTGAAAGTTGTGTATCCATTCAGAGCAATTGCAGAGATGGGAACCTTGGCAGTGAGCTGGGACTCTGTGATGGATACGATATCAGGTTTGGTATGTGCAACCCAGGCCTCAAACTGAGTGAATTTAGGAGGGAGGCTGCCTATTTTTAATGAAGCATTACACAGGGTCCTGATTTGTCCCTGGGTGATTGGGTACCTTGGTTCGGGCCAGGGTTTGGGTGATATTCCGCGATATCAGAAGAAGTAACCAGGTTTTGTGCAGTACGTTGTAGGTAACTGGTTTACAAACTAACTTGGGGTTGTTTGGGGAGTGCTTGGTGACAAGTCTACAGAGCTCTTTCAAGAGGGTGGATCAATGGCACACATATGCCAGAGTGGTATTAAGCTGGTCTGGTCCATATGTGCCAGGGGCCATATTCACTTTTGCTTGCACAAAAGTTGGGTCCTAGAGACCCTCATTGTGCCTCCCTTTGAGCCTATAGCTACTTGTGAACTGTTTCCTCTCTTGGAAGATATTGTTTCTAGTAGCAATAACATCCGCTAGCTGCTTCTCTGAGTTGCAGGCTCTGGCTGCAGATACCTCGTTTTATTATTTTTCAAAAGGATAGGGTTACACTACGTACCAGTCCTCATTTTCTTTCAAAGTTTGTGTCTGAAAGAACAGTAAATCGGGCAGTAGACTTCCAGTTTACTTTTCATCTCCCACAGCTAGGGAGGAGCATCGGTTGCATACGCTAGATGTCCGTAGGATGCTACATTAGTACCTGGATTGTACAAAGCGTTGTAGAAAATCCTCTCAACTGTGTGTTGCTTTGCCCTCCCCGCGAAAGGTGGGCTCGTCAATTTGCAAACAAGGCCTGTCCAAGTGACTGGCCAATTGTATTACGTTTTGTTACCAGAAGCGCAGTAAGCAGCATCCTGGTCCTGTTCATGCTCATTCCGCCCATGGGGTGGCTGCCTTAGTGGCTTGTTTTTAGAATGTGTCTGCTGCTGACATTTTTGTTGCTGCCACTTGGAGAACTGTTCATACTTTCACTAAACACGAAAGTCTGAACATTCTCGTGTAGACATGCAGGTTTTGGCCTCTGTTCTGAAAGACTTCCATACACAAGATCACTATGTCCTGCTGCCCTCCCAGTGTACTTGGTACTGTTTGGAAATCATTCGATGATGTGGCTCAATGGAGGGGGATATCCTCGAAGAAGACAGAATAGTTACCTACCATAACAGAAGATCTTCGAGAGGCTGCCCTCCATTGAGCCATAGCTCTCCCTACTGCCTTCTCCCTTGTTGAGTGACAGGTGACTACACTGCATGTTCTTGCAAGCTCTTTCTCCTCTGTTGCTCCCTATGTCATCCATACTCAGATTTCCATATCCTCTCCTGTGTGCCTGGTGTGGTCCTGGTAGCTTCAGTCCCTGCCGGTCCAGTGGTCCTCTGATCTTGTCTCCAATGGGAACTGAGGCATACTGAGGATGCCAGCGTTTTATAGGTGCCATTGAGGCATGTCGATAAGGGCGGCCCCAGCCTGCAAAAATTTCTAGGTGGCCCTGATGCTGATGGCTTTTATGTGGCTGAATGGAGGAGACTCTCTCGAAGATCTGCTGTTACGGTAGTTGTGTATTCTTTTCTGTTAGTCAAATAAAAGGTATTAGAACATTTGTTTTGTTTTAATTTTTTTTTTTTAATCAATACCTCTCTGCCTAACACAGAACCACAATTTCCTCATCTGTTCAAATCCACAAGGTAAAACAACATAGAAGTGGAACAAAACTGGGGGATAACTTCTAGAGACTGTTCATAAAAAAGCATACGCTCCATAGTGGCTCACACAATGCAACTCAGGCCAGCACCCTGTAGTGACAGCCCGTCTGCAGAGGAACTAGTTCACATAAAGCTACTCCGTTTTAAACACTTTTTTTATTGTTTTGTTTTCTCACATTCTTAAAACAAAGCCCATTTTATAAGCACAGTTAGGCACTCTGTGCTGTACATTGTGCTGCCACAACCACAATTCCAGGGACCGCAGACACTCTGCCTGTGGGCTTGTGCCTTACTATCCCCCTTGGCATGTGGTTATGGCAGCCCAGTCAACACCCCATCATGCCTTGTTGATTACATATGATAGTGTCTTAGTAACTTCTCCTATTGTTACTCTACTCAGTACATCAGTAAACGGAACATCCTCACATTATCGCATGCCAATATTTTGTTCCATTAACTTGAATAAATCCTTCAACAGATGCGTACCAGTATGAATGCTGTCACTGTCTATTGTACTGTGCATCCCATTACTGGTTGTAATTTATACAGCTCTCCGAACATTATATGTCTAGTTCCAAAGAACAAAGATGTGTTTTCTGGTGGCCTAAAATTTCTTGCAGTCATTCATGTATTACTTGCAGCACCACAGCGGGTACCACTGAAAGTTCATCACTAATAATAAATTTTATATGCCAAGAATACTTGCCTAATTTTATCCACTTTTTTGGGAGACAGACTATCTGTTTGCATATGTGTTGGGGTTTTTCGGTATACGTAGTAGTGAATGTATTGTAATAACTGGCTGGCATTTTTTTCTCTTTGGAGTAGCTGGTTATAATTCGCTGTTTTATAACCTGTGAGTTATAACGGCGAACACGTGCAAACTAGTCCTTAACCTGGCTCGTGCTCACTCACACAGCGTGGTTAAAGCGGTCGTCAGTTGGGGAAAATTGAAACTCCTCAGAGAATAACACCATGACCGAAAAAAAAAAAAACACAAATACTTTTAAAATGAGCCGGCCCGGTGGCACTGAGGGTTGAGGTGCTGGACTCCACACCTCACACCATGCCGGTGACCCGGGTTTGGGAACAAGCCCGGGGAGCCGGGGCTCGGCAGGGAGGGAAGAGATGGAGTGCCTGAAGGGCTGCTCTCTCTTCCCAGGGGTTGGGATGGGGATATGACCGTTTGAAGAGTGACCTCTGGCGGTGGTCGGAGGTAGCCTAAAGTAGCGCTGTGGCATATGCCTGGGGGTGGAACCATGGCAGCACGTTGCCATGACAGCCGAGCTATACAGGGGACCTGCTCGCATAAAGGAGAAAAAAAAAATCCTCATCACTGATAGGCGAAGGCACCTCCCCCCACAGACCACACTCCCACACATGGACTCAGATGTCGGGCTGTCCTCCCCCTCTCCGGCCTGGTGTCTCAATACTATGAGAAAGAGCTCCGGGGCGGACCTTCCCCAGAGGGTAGACCTGGGGGATTCCTGGTGCCGGAGAGGAGCTTGTGAGATACCGAGTCACGTTGGGAGGTAGAGATTGTGGATCAGGAGGTCGCTGGAGAGAGTTCGGAGGTAAGGGATGAAAAATAGAGTTCGGAAAAAAAAAATACTTTTAAAACACCAAAAATTAAGTCTTCAGTCACTAACCTTGCTGTCCACATCAGACGGTCCCTAGCTCCTACACGGTTTCTCTGTCATCTTCACAGAAACCCAAATACCCTCTGACCTCAGCAGCTCATTATAATATTGCTGAGGCAACCAAAGGAGGAAAAAAAATCCTCAAGTGGGGGAAAAAAAGACTCAAGTTACAGTTCTAAAGACTCAAGTTAACGTTTTTACTATTATTCTTCCTATTTGCCGCAGTTCTTTTGAGACGCCAGTTTTCTTAGTGACTGATTTATACCATATGCCGTTCTCATACAAATCCCACCATGTAGTTCTAACAGAAACACATTCAGGAACTTATTTACTTAAAGGGTACCTAAACGAGCAGTTTTTTAAAACTGCAAACTCCAAAATCTGGCTTTATAGTGAGGTAAAGGAAAGCCTGCTGTGTACATTGATGCTAAAACTACATCTTAATCTGGTTCAAGGTCAGTTGGCATTCATCTGTATCCCCCTCCCCCGGGTCGTGCCTGAAAATAGGCAGGATTTGTCTAGTGCACTTACCCGGTCAACAAAACTAAATAAATAAATTTATGTAAATAACAAGAATGCAGTTTCATAGCTTTTGAAAATTGTAAACATAAGCCTTTCACTTTCAAAAAACAGCCATGCTTGCTCCCTAAAATGTCTTCCAAGTATGAAGTGATGAGTCATGACATCACTAGAGCCAGAGGCAGAGACCCACGTGACTCCCTATAATGCTAACTAGTTCTTCTTTGATCAACACCATGTGCTAACGTGGATTATTTTGATCAGTACACATGTTAGGCTACGGTTTTGTTTACTTTAACTTGCTGAAAATGTTTTGTAATCCAGCTGACTTTCTCTTTGGCAAACTGCAGTACAGTACAACAGTTCAAATACTTGATCTAGTGGTTATGTGAAGCCCTGAAATTTGTAGCGAAGTACTGGTCTGGTCAATTCCAAAGTTCATGCTTTCTTGGTAATCCACAAATAAGCTTCTCTTGTAGTCATTTTCCACGTGAACCCCCTGCACCTAGCCGGCCTTCTGAGGAACACCCAACCATCCATACTCTGTCCTTAGTACTGCCTGGGGCCGCATATGAGCTTGCGGTTTCATGAAGAAAATTAGCACACCTCAGATTGTAATCTTGTACGTCAGAGAGTTGTGCACACCTATACCTATATGCTTCATCAGCTGGCACTGTTAAAAAATGCCTCCCAAATCACTCTCCAGTCCACTTTCTCAGTGTTTGACTTCTGCTCCCACAGTAAACATTGAGTGACTCACCACCCTTCTGCACAGTGAAGGCAGTATATACAGTCCCCCTGTTGTGTTATTTTTTCCCTACCTCATTAACCAACAATTAGGTATTTCTGGAGGGCCAAGCAATAAGCATCAGGACCCACCAGAAAAATTGCTGTGCATGCCTTCATAAGGGCTGCACTTACTATGGATAACAATATTATTAGCAGGAGAGGCATACTAATGCCTTGAGCAAATCCACTCGACTTCCAGTATCCGTCTACTCCTTTACCTGTGATCTGTAGAACCCCACAGGACAGTTCTTGGCAGTTCTTCTCCAGTACTTTTCTTGCCCTACTCCACAGTGCAAGTTGGCTGGCTACCACCCTTCCGAATCTTGAATGAGCTATACACAGCTCCTCTCGATACTGTCCTAACAAACGCCAACATCCCCCACCCACCCACTCAAGGGTAATCTCCTACACTGAATTCAAGTAACAGTATAGGTGTAGCCCTGCCACTCTGAGTATTTGTCATCGCTGGCTGCTCTCATCCACAGTCTGATAGTGATCATGGTGCTGGCAGCCCCACATCTCGGATCTCGCAATGATTTGCTCAACGTTCCCCTTCCTGTCTTCTCCTAACCTGAATGTAGCTGTACCATGCTGGAATGGCCTCTTCAGTCCCTCTCTGGCATTCATTCTTCTCGCCTGCTCCCAAAACCAAAAACTGGTGAGCTCACTACCCTTCCGCATCATGAATGCAGTTAGTACAGTCTCCCATGTTATTTTTACATATTAGTAATAAACGTGATCTTCTGGTAAGCCAGGCTGATAGCAGTAGGGCACAAGGGAAAAATAGGCTTTCCTACCCATATAAGATTCTAAGCCACCTTTGATTAGGCACTATTAAATGATGTGCATATTGATGCGTACACCTGTCATTTAATAGTAAAGGTAGCCGATCTTTTAAGGATAGGAAAGCTGAACTTTCCCCTTGTTCCCTGCTGCTATCAGCCTGACTTACTATAAAGATTTATTTATTTATGATATGTCAAAAAACCCGGGGACTGTACTACTACCTGCATTCATGATGCACAAGGGTGATGAGCCCACCAATTTTTGGAGTGAAGAATGAACACCAGAGGGGGACTGAGAAGGCCACTCCTGCAAGGTACTGCTGTAGTCAGGGAAGGGGAAGACAGAAGGGGAGAAATATTAGCAGATCACTGTGAGCTACAAGATGCGAGTCTGCCAGCACCATGATCACTACCTGACCCCATTATCCTGGCCAACATTCCCCTTCCCATAAAACCAGTTCACGCAATTGTCCAAGGCTGTGTGTGGGTATTAATGTGTGAAATGGCTGCCACTACACTTTCAATCACTTCACTACCAGTCTGGCATTGCTTGTAAAGCACATTGGGATACAATGTGTATGAAAAGCACTATATAAATGCTGATTCTTATTATCGTTATGAACTCTGGCACCGGACTACACAAGAACTTTGCTACAAACAAGTGTTGGATCTAGGGGTGGTGAAGGGTGCAGCTGCACCCCCCTTCCATTGTAACTTGCTTGCTTCTGCTGCATTTCACTTTGTTGAAGGACTATGATTTATTGATTGTACAAATGTTTACATTCAAAACTATGGATTACATTTGTAGGTTCTGTCAAAAACATACTAGAAAAGAGTAATAGCAGAAAATATAAAAGTTTAATAAAAATATTAAAAAGTGCATATCAAGTATGCACAACACCCCGGCACTCCCATTGTACTAGCATTCTGGATCCACCATAACCACTAGACTACCTGGTTATTTAAGATGTGTACTGCACTGTGGTTTGTCAAAGAGAACGTCGGTTGGATTAAAACACAATTTCAGCATGTTTAAAGTAAACACAATGAACAGAACCATAGCCGAGCATGTGTATTGACCAAAATAATGCACATGGTTTTGACCATTTTGGTGAAACAATTCTATGCAAAGGGGAAAAAGAACTAGTTAGCACTATAGAGAGCTATATAGCTATCTGACTCCTATGATGTCATCACTTAACACATTTGGAGGCCATTTTAGGAAGCAGGTAAGGCATTTTTTTGAGATTAGAAGGCTGATTTTACATTTTTCAAATGCTTAGGAACCACATTTAGGTAAATTATATAAATGTAGTTTTAGCATTAATGAATATAACATCCTTTCCTTTAGTCCCTTGTGAAGTCAGATTTGTAAATAGTTTGTTGTCAAAACGTTGTTTAGGTATCCTTTAACTGTGTTTCATAAAACTATTATTTTTAATGATTTTTTAAATGTTTATTTCAGACATGTTTGAAGCTATCTCATGTTGAATTCAATAAAATTCTGTGCCACATAGTGTCTTAATGTTGTCTATAGTTAGGAATGCTTCCTCATACCCTGGAAAGTTGAGCACAACCAGAGAAGACATCCATTGTGTTCATTATGATGTTTACTGATTCCGTATGTATGAACACCACCACCCATTTTACATAGTTTTATCATGGCACCATTGCGCAGTTGTACAGCTTTTCCCAAGCAGGGACACACAGTAAAGGTTGGCAAAATCTGCAAGACATAATCTTTTGTCAGAGTCGCGTCAAGCCTCATTATGCGAGTTATTTTTTGGAAAAATATCAGTTTTATTCTTGATCCAGTTCTGGAGCTAAATCCTGTGTGTTTTTTTTTTTTTTTTTTTTTAAACCTTCTGTCTTCTGGTGGACTTGACGGTACAAATTACTTTTGTGCTAAGGAATCATAAAGGTAGTTTACATGATATATATGTTGCCCCTTGGGCTGACTGTTCCTGTTTATTAAGGAACACTTTTCCACATTTACATGATTTTGCAGCATAATTCCTTTAAAATTGCCCTCAAGCTTTCATTTAGTTCTTTTTCATCCTTTGCTGCATATTTACTAACAAATGTTGCAGCATCATGCATGTTTACAATGTACTGTATGCACATCCTTACTTGCACCCTAGGGGCTGGATATTCAAACTGCGCCATTCTGAGGCGCAAGTCCTTGCGCTGCGCAAAATAGTTGCGCAGGGGTGTGGCCCAGGCGTGTTCAAAGGAGTTGCGTAGGCAACTCGCTTGAATATCACCCCAACCACAGCCACTGTGCATGGCGCAGTGAAACTTGCACCACCGCAGTTGTCAGAGTGGAGCATTCAACTTGCGTGGCAAGTACCATTGCGCCATGCGCAAAATCATGATATTCAAAAGGTGACATGCAAATGGGGCCATAATTCATGCAAGGCGCAGGCATTTCATCTGATTAGGCAGGGTGGTGGGCCTGCGTGGGTGGGGTGGGGGGCACTAGCCACCAGGGAGATGTTTGGTGGGGTGTTACTTACATTCTGCCCGCGATCGAGCATTACGGTCCACTGGACCACCAGGGAGATGTTGGAGGTGGGGGGTTCTTTTTACATTCTGCCCGCGATGGGCATTTCGTCCACTGGACCACCATGGATGTGAACAGGAGGGGGGAGCCATTGATGCCTGCGACCGCCTGGTGGGGAGTACACGCCCGCGATCGGGCTGAGGGGGGCACAGGGATTGAGTTAGGCCAGCCACAGGGGCAGCTGCTGTGTTGCGCCTGCAATACAGCAGCTCACCTGTGGTGGCCCTCTAAGCCTTTTTTTTTTTTTTTTGGCTCAAGGTCCTGCAGGCTCAGGTTGGGGTTGCGCCTGCATTACTCCTCACAGCCCGGTTGAATATCGGGCTGTGCGGTTTATGCATGGTTCCTCCTCCTCCTGTTGAGCATGCATTCATTTGCATTGCGCTGTTGCTCAGCCTGTTTTCAGTTGCGCAACTGCCTCCTGTTGAATATCGCAGAATGGCGCAATGTAGAACTTGAGCATGCGCAACCCTTTTGAATATCCTACCCTAGACCTTCGGCCTACAGTAGTGGGAGTGAATGGGTTTATAAACACTTCATTTGTTTCACAACACTGTATAACTGTAGCCTTTTTGTGTTTGCATAGCTGATTCTTTTTCACTGGCAACATAGTCACAAGGAAGTAAGGCCACACATGATTTTGTTCTGTGTTGATGCAGTATTTCTCTTGGAAAATGAAACCTACAGCTTCTGACATCTGTTGTTCTAATATTCTTTTTGACAAGCAGCTGAATGCTCATTTCTGTACACTTGTAAGATCCATTAAGTCAGCGTCAGTAGTACGCAATCTGCACGTCACACATTTGTCAGTATACTGTAGTTTGTAACCACTTTATATGTGTATACAATATTGCCTGTCTCCAGATGTGGGGCATCTTTCACTCACAGCAGCATATGCACATAAGGCAATCTGCACTGTTGAACATCAGCTCTGTAGAACACATGCTCAATACATCAAGTACAGTTTCTTTTTTATCATTTATACAGAGATTAATTTTTTTGAAATTTATTAAGCCTCATCTTAAAATATTGTGCAGCCAGACAGGAGAGTTTTTCAGTAACTTGCTTTGTTCTTGGTATTCAAGTCTGTTTACAGCATTTATTCTGTCATTCCTTCCGTCACAACGTAACAGTATACATAGTAGTTCTGGCCACCTCTAACAACTGGAATCTATTAAAAATGCCTGTACAAATCTGCATAGTCTTCATGCTGAGTGGTGCCCCAGAGAACAAAACTAAATGCTAGTTGGAGAATTTAGACATTCTGCATTCAACTCTGCACAGTGGTCATGCTCCCTCTGCTGGCTAAACACCAGATTTGTTTCTTTGCCTGATGAGACCAGTCACCTCGAAATGTTCATCAGTCTTCTTAACTTTATTTTCTTTTCCTAATAACTGTTTTTTTTTTCCTGATTGTTCAGTCAGTTTTTGTTATGCTCTGTGTAAGGGTGTTTTATTTAACTATCTTATTAAAATTAGTGGGCTCTCTGGTTCCCAGGAACTGGAGAATTCTCACTTTGACGCTGTTCACGCCTGAGGGGAAACGATCGTGTTTTTGTTTAAAAAGTTATAACCGCTTACTTTTTTTATAGTTAAAATAGCATTTTTTTTGTTATTTTGTAAAGTGAAACTGAATTAATCAAAATGTTAGGCACTGTCAACAACTTCTTAGTTAGTGTTTCTACAGGGTTCTGTAAACATTCTTGTGGACCATCTTGGCTGATTTCAGCCTCTATCCCACTAGTAGGAACTTCAGGACTTCATAACAGGAATTTCATCCACACTTGCTTCTAGGCAGAATATACTCTGAATATAAAAGTGTGCCATAAAGTGTTTAAACAGCTCACTATAAAATATGCACACAAGCTAACTAGTCGTGGTCATATAATATTCATAATTAGAAATTGATACACAAAATGTTGTTAATACATAGATACATAGATAGTGTCAGCAGATAAGGGCCTATGGCCCACCCAGTCTGCCCATTTGAGCTTGTAAGTTCAGTTTATGTTTTCCTAGAAGTCTGTTGCCCCTTACCCCTGACCTCCAGAATTCCTTTATGTCTATCCCATGCATTCTTAAATCCTGTGATTGTTTCAGCCCCACCACTTCCTCTGGCAGGGTGTTCCACTTGTCCACCACCGCTCTGTGAAAAAATTCTTCCTCATGTTTCCTTTGAATTGTCCTCCCTCCAACTTCATCCCATGCCCTCTAGTCCTGGAACATCTTTTTCGCTTAAAAATAGTGTATTTCTGCACCGTGTTCCTCCCTGTGAGATACTTGTATGTCTCTGTCATATCCCCTCTCTCCCTCCTTTCCTCCAGGGAGTACATGTTCAGTTCCTTCAACCTGTCTTCATAGGACTTGTGATGCAATCCATGCACCATCTTTGTTGCCCTCCTCTGAACCTTCTCTACCCTGTCTATGTCCTTACGTAGGTATGGTCTCCAGAACTGTACACTGTACTCCAGGTGGGGCCTCACTAGTGTCTTGTATAGCGGAATTATGACCTCCCTTTTCCTGCTGGTGATGCCCCTGCCTATACATCCCAGCATCCTATTTGCTTTACTTGCTGCCTTGTCACACTGTTTCCCTACCTTGAGGTCATCAGAGATGATAACCCCAAGATCCCTTTCCTGCTCGGTGCATGCTATAGCCTCATCCCCCAACTGATATATTGTGCCAGGGTTTTTGTGCCCCATATGCATTATCTTGCACTTCTTTGCATTGAATTTCAACTGCCAAACCCCTGACCATTCTTCAAGTTTCTGCAGGTCTCTTCTCATTCTGTCTACACCCTCTGGTGTGTCTACTCTGTTACAGAGCTTTGTGTCATCAGCGAACAGTGAAATTCTGCCTTCTAGGTCCTGTGCAATGTCACTGATGAAGATGTTGAATAGGACTGGTCCCAGCACTGATCCCTGTGGTACCACTGGTCACTCTTCCCTGTGGAGTGACAGCCATTTACCACCACCCTCTGTGTCCTGCCACACAGCCAGTTACCTACCCACCACACTACTGTCCTGCCCACACCCATATTCCCCAGTTTGTGTAATAGTCTTCTATGTGGCACAGTGTCAAAGGCCTTGCTGAAGTCCAGATAGGCCATGTCCACTGCCCTCCCTGATCCACCTCCCTAGTCACCCAGTCAAAAAATTCAATGAGGTTGGTCTGACATGACCTCCCCCTGGTGAAACCATGCTGCCTTGGGTCATGTAGTCCATTGACAACCAGATGTTCCACCAATCTCTCCTTCAGTAGTGCTTCCATGATCTTCCCCACTACCGAGGTGAGGCTGACTGGGCTGTAGTCCCTGCTTCTCTTTGTTCCCGCTTTGTATAAGGGGACTACATCTGCTGTCCTCCAGTCTTTGGGTACCTCCTGTTTCCAGTGATCGGCTAAACAGGATAGCCAGAGGTTCAGCCACCACCTCTCTTAGTTCTTTAAGGACCCTGGGGTGCACCCATCTGGCCCCATTGCTTTATCAACTCTTATTACTTCCAGTTCCTTCAGGACTCTTTCTCCTGCAAAGGAACTTGTGTCCATTTCTGCACCATTCTCACCCCTTGTACTCCCTTCAGACCCATTACCCTCCTCTTCCTCAGTAAAGACTGAGCAGAAATACCTGTTCAATATGTCCGCTTTACTGTTGTCATCCTCCACGGGCCCCCATCCTCCCCTTCAGTCTCACTATCCCTCCCTTTGACTTTCTTTTTCACTTATGTACCTATAAAGGTTTTGTCCCCTCTACCCACTGATTTTTGCAATGTGTTCTTCTGTCTGAGCTTTGGCTTCCCTACTGACCTCCTGCCTCCTTTGCTTCTCCTGGTACTTCTCCCTATCCCTGCTGCCTGTGTCTTTGTATTGCCTGAATGCAATCTTTTTGGCTTTCACTTTTTGCTACCTCTTTGAAAACCATAATGGTCTCCTCTCTTTTCCTTTTGCTAACTTGTTTAATGCATAATTCTGTTGTTCTTGTAATCCCCATTTTAAATACTGCCCACTGTTCCTCAACCCCTGATTCCTGTCCCATTCCCCTTAATGCCTCTTTCAAGTATCTCCCCATTTTCCCAAAGTCTGCCCCCCTAAAATCCAGGATACATGTTTTTGTATGGTTTGGTTCTGCTCTTTCTGTGATTTCAAACCACGACTGGTGGTCACTGTTCCCCAGGTGCTCCCCCACTTTTACCCCCATCACACTGTCCCTGTTTGTGAGCACAAGGTCCAGTATTGCCTTCTGCCGAGTTGGTTCCATGACCAGTTGCTTGAGGAAGGCACCCTGAAGGAGTCAGGATAAATCTGCTCCCTAGTTGATGCTGCTGCTGGGATGCTCCAGTCCACGTCTGGAATATTGAAGTCTCCAACCAGTACTACCTCACCCTTGTCTGCCATCCTTTGGATGGCTAGCATCAGCTCCCTATCTGTTTCTTCCTCCTGGGCTGGTGGTCTATAGACCACACCTGTGCGGATGGCTGTTCCCATTTTCCTTTCCAGCTTAACCCATAGTATCTCTCCCCCATTTTGTTCCTCCTGGATCTCTGTGGCCCTCATGTCATTTTTCACATACAGTGCCACCCCTCCCTTCCTGCCTGCTCTGTCTCTTCTGAATATGTTGTAGCCAGGTATGGCCATCTCCCAGTCATGGTTATCATTACACCAGGTTTCAGTGATGGCCACAATGTCCAGGTCTGACTGCACCATGACAGCCTCCAGATCTTCCATCTTGTTGCTAAGGCTCCTGGCATTTGCACACATGGCTTTCCATGATTTGACCTCCTAGACTGTTTTGGCTGTTCTACTCCAGCCCTTCCTTGGTTGTCCTTTATCCCTGGTTCTCCTTGCTGTCTGTCCTTCTGCTGAATTTTGACCCTTTCTGCCTATCCACCTCTTGGGCACTAATCTCCATCTTTTGCACACTGCTTTGCAGAGATAGCCACTCCTCTGGTTCACTGGTTCCACTGCTAGCTGTGGGGGTGAGCAAGTGGGTACCCTCCTTGCTGGCTTGCCACCCCTTTCTAGTTTAAATGCTTGTCAATGTAGCATTTAAACTTATCATTGAGTGCTTGGATTCCCCTCCAGGATGGATGCAGGCCGTCAGGCTTGACAAACCTCCATCCCTCCAGGTGGGTACCAGTCACCAATGAATCCAAACCCTTTCTCACAGCACCAGTTCTTCAACCATGAGTTAAAGTTCCTGGTGCATGCAGTCCCTGTCGGCTCCTTGCCTCTCACAGGTAGTACTTAGAGAAAGTGACAGAAGTAGCTACTTGCTTGAGACCCCTCCCCAATTTCCTAAACTCTTCCTGAACTTCCTTTGGCTCCCCATTTGCCAGGTCATTAGTACCTAGGTGGATAATGACATCCAGCTCACCCTCCCGTCTTGCCTTCCCAGTGATCCCCAGGATCTTCCTTCCATCCCTCCATGCACCAGTTATGGTTAAACCAACCAACTAGGGAAATGTGATGTTAGGGTTTCCAACCCTAACATCCCACCCCACTCTGCAAGCAGTGAAAGTTTAAAAAAAAAAAAAAAATTATGGTTTTGGCTGTCCTGAGTCTTGGCAAATCAGGCTTGGGGTCTTCCCTGGGGTTATCAATAGTAACGCCACCCATTCTGTCAGCAAATAAGTTCAGATATGCAGAATGTAGAAACCACTTTTCTGCTCGCTCAATCCATGGCCTGGAGTCCCCCATATATAGTTTTCCATTTTCTCTCTCCCCGGCCACAGTGTACACATATGCATGCCACAGTGAGGCGCACGCACACGCTTCAGGATCCAGTGGCCCCTTCCACCCCTCCCAAGACTTGTGTCGCTGCTCCTTGCTGTCTGCGCATCCCACTAGAACTCCACCTGGTGGGAGCAGGACTGTGGAGGAACGGGTATCAATCCCTTTGAGGGGAGAGCCGCAGCTCAATCCCACTCCAACCTCCCCTTCCGAGCCGGCACGCCAGTGACCTGAGGTCATTCCCAAACCCAGGTCACCGGAGTAGCGTGAGATAAGACGTCCAGCACCTCAACCCTCTGTGCCATTGAGCCAGCAGGCCTGGAGTTTTCTGGTGTAACACATCCCTCTCCTGGAAAGGGAGGTTCCTGTATGCCTTCCGTCCCTTCCAGCTCCTGCAGAGGGTTCTACTCAAGCTTCATTTGGAGGGGGCAGAGATGATCCTCAAAGCCTCCTATTGGCTGCATCAGATTTGGTTCCCCTTGTTTCAGCAGCTTGGCAGTGGAACCTCCAGTACCCTTGCCCCAGTGCGCCGGCTTGCATTCCCAGGAACAGGGCACCCTGGTCTATCCAGATCTCAAGTCCTTGCATCTACATGCTTGGCTCCAGCAGATGTAACTATCACCCACTTTGGGGTTTCTTCCAGGGTCACTGACATTCTGGTGGCTGCTAGAAAACCATCCGCAAGAGCCACCTATGCCTTGAAATTGAAACACTTCTCCTTATGGGCTGCTGCTTGTTGCCTAGATCCCTTCTCTTATCCAGTGAATCTGATTTTGGAGTACCTACTCTCCCTTTCAGATTCAGGCCTGGAGTACTCCTCCCTTAAGGTGCACCTTTCTGCCGTCTCTGCTTACCATGCACCTATTGAGGGCAAAGCTGTTTCTCAGCTTGAGGTGTCCCACACATTTCTGCGAGGCATTTTGCATCTGAAACCTCCCATTCAGGACCCAGTCCCTCAATGGGACCTTCGTTTCATGCTGCAAAAGCTGACTCTGTCTCTCTTTGAACCAGCTGTGAGTTGCAAGCTGCACTTTCTGTCGTGGAAAGCACTCTTTTTAGTTGCTGTTACTTCTGTGCAGAGGATTTCCAAGTTACAGGCTCTGATGTGTAAAGAACCTTATTTGGTTTTTCACAAGGACGGGGTGTCTGTGTACTAATCCTCCATTCTTGCTTAAGAGGTTGTCTGGATTTAGACTGAGCCAGTCCATCCACCTTCCAGTTTATTTTCCTGAGTATTCTAGTCAGGGGGAGGCCTTGCTTCATACTTTGGATGTTCACAGGGTGCTTTGATATTACACAAACTGCACCCAGACTGTCTGAAAAACTGATTAGTTATTTGTTTCGTTTGCCCCCAAGAGAGAGGGCACCTGATTCAAAACAGTGTTTGTCAAAATGGGTGGTAAATTGCATTGTTTACTGTTACTGTAAGTACAACAAGCCCATGTCTGGGGTAGTGAAAGGCCACTCTACCACAGGTATGGCTGCCTCTACCACCTGTTTCAGGAATGTCTGCTATGGACATTTGTGCAGCTGCCACTTAGGGTTCTGTCCACACCTTTGTTTGGCACTACAGCCTGGATATTGCTTCTCGATGCAGGGCCAATTTTGGACTTGCAGTCATTCAGGGCCTTCTTTCCTGAGCCTACTGCTTATATCTTCTGCCTCCTCCCAGCTGACCTTTGAGTTGGTTCTGGTACTGCTTGGAACTCTGTCCTACTGGTGTTGCCTGCTGCAAGCGCCCCCTCGAAGTAAGACAGTACAGTTACGTAAGATCATACCATAACAGTAGAGCTTCGAGAGGAGCTCTTGCAGCAGGCACTGCTTTCCCTCCCTCCTTCCCCCAATAGTTGCATCTGCTTTTCTCCTCTTTTTTTTTTTTCCCTTTCCTCAGCTCTGAGGAACCACCTCGGTTCTCCATTTTCACCACTTGTTTGGGGTCTCCGGCAGGAGAACTGAGATAGGTGTGGGGGACTGCCCCTTTTTAATAGGATTGGCAGATGTAAGTGTGCTGACATCGGTGGGGGTAGTCTCCTATGATAGACTGCTAGCTAGAAGTTTTTAATGTGGTCCTGGCGCATGGCAGCTTCAGTCCTACCGGTGTTGCCTGCTGCAAGAGATCCTTTCAAAGATCTACTGTTACGGTAAGTTCCTGTGTAACTGTACTTTCTGCACTCACAGTGGAGGCTACAGGACCAATCGTGGACAGTTGGACGAGAGCTGCAGGTACTGTCGGCCACAAATTAGAGATAGTAAACCTACAAAAGAAAGATTGCTGATGGGATCTAAACATAAACAAGTCCTTACTGCTAGACTGGCTGCACCCAAGGGTGCTCAGGGAGACAAGATGAGCCCTGGTAATAAAATACAACAAATGCTCGAGACTGTGACCAACAGATTAGGGTCGGTGCAGCAACCAACCTGTTCACATAAACAGAAAACCAGGTACTGCACTCCTGGAAAATCAATGGTGGAAAAAAAAAAAAAAAAAAAAAAAAGCGCCCCCAGCAGAAATGTAGTAAATCGAGCCAGTTTTATGGATGCACACACAGTTGGTCTGTGAACCGTCCTTGCCCTGGTGCTTCAAGAATCAAATCTGTCAGTACAGCACTTGTTTTTCTGAGGCACTGGTAATACCCTTGGCAGCCCTATTCAGCATGTCTCTGGCAACTTCCAAAGTCTCATAGGAGTGAAGGGTGTCAAACATAGTCCTTCTGCACATGGAAGGGGATACAGCTGATGAGGCGCTGACACACAGTACCCAGGGTTACGTGGTGCTTTGTTTTTCATTACTCTGCTTCTTGCCTGCACTAGCACTTTTACTGATTAGCTGGTTTTACTATAGCAAGGGTACAAGCGCTTTCATTCATGAGAATGCAGCAGACTGCTGAGGGAGGGCAGCTTGAGCCAGTCACTGTCTCGACTTCCCTGACTTCAGTAGAATTGGGTGCTGCTTGGTGGGAGTAGTGTAGTGCTGTACCAGGGTGAGGGGGGTGGCATAAATTACATTTTTTTTTTTTTTTTAAGCACAAATGAGCACTGTATATTAAGATGGCAGCCGGCCATGTAGGCAGGCAGGTTAGGTTGGTTGCCCATCAGGGGATTTACATTAGTAAATAAAAGAAAATGTGGGTGCTGGGTGGAGGAGGGTGACATTCCTCTTTTGATAGAGGGTGGGGGATGGGATTTATATTTTACTTGGTTTGGGGCTGGGTAGGAAGGAGGGGTGCCATTTCTTTTTTCCTTTTTTAGATGTCTGAATGTTCTTTCCTGAATACAGAGAGTGCCCTAGTTAGGAAGGGCTCCAAATATTTGGGAGCCCTACTGTTGGTGGCATTTGGGAAATACTGTTTGGCCAGCGCCATAGCTCTAATGGAGATATGATGGTGGTGTGCCTTTAAATGGGACATGTGTGCCCTGAAATATTTAGGGGACATTTTATCCTGCAGTTTATCTTAAATACTTTCCTTGAACTATGACGCTCTTTGATACAAAACTTTAGAAAGCGTTTAGAGGTCTGGGGTGCTCTGCCATTGTCCTTGCTCCAATATGTTGACTGTAGTTGCATGAATTTTCTGCCTTGATATCTCTATTTGGTTCAAACAGTATCAGTTAACCCTATGAAGAGACAGTTTTGACAGTGGCATAAATTGATATCCCGAATGTATACAGACAAGTGATCAACTTTGCATTGAATTCTCTATTCTACAGCTCCCTAAGTGGTGGGGAGGCTTACTGCTGCCCAACCTGGGGTATCACCCCACCACAACGACTGCTTGACAGCAAACACCATCACAGCGACAAACCTCACCAGGTCGAGATTGGTTACTGTGGTGGTCCGCTGTCTGCCAATGCAGTGATTCCCAGTGTTGCACCCCCACCCCAAACCAACTCTGACTTGGAGATGGTTATTTAGAGAGATGGGTGTGTGTGTGTGGGAGGCACAGCCCCCTGCAGAAAAACACTTAGTGCTGTCTGGAACAATGCAGACTGTCGGCATTGTTCCCGTCGCTGTCGAGGGTATCGACATCCACACCGTCAATATATTGATGTACAACCCCCAAACTGGAAGGTTACTACCTATCGGCACAGCTCTGTACTGTCTTGCACTGGGTGATACCATACTACTTGGTTCATTGAAAGTCAGTGGAGCTTATGGAGGGAGAACCATACCCCCTGGCCAAAACCATTTCTAGTTTTCCCGGAGATCCTGTGGGCATTACTCACCCCAACAGTTTCACAAAGGTCACTCTTGCGCAGTGGTACAAGACTCTAACACATAAGGCTTTAAAACTAACTTTTTCTGACATGCTCTCTCCCCTACAATACTGATTTTTATGCCGTCCAGGCTAGATCATACCTACAAGACTGAGAAGAGACAGATGTTGTTCCTACCATACAGTTCATTAAGGACAGAACATTGCAGGATTTTCTGACTGCAAGATGCATTCAGGTTCTGAGACATCGACCAGTTTCAATAAATGAAAATTATTCAATATATGAAGTGCTGTGCTCAGAGAATGGCCATCAGATCAGGAGATCCCTATGTTACAGTAATATTGTGAATGTTAACAGGCACAGCCTTATTTATCTCGCAGCTATATGTTGCCCTGTCTTACCCTATCCCACTTCCCACACACCACAGATTATATAAGGCTTCAGCTGGAAAACAGTAGTGCACTTTTTCTGTACCATAGCTCAACAAGCAGAATATCTATACCGCAGCGGGGAACACAGTGCTGGAGAACTTGTAGCAAGTTGCATACAGCAGATGCTACAAATTTTGGTAGCGCCGTTCACTGAAACCTTTTTAGGATCAGTTTTTATCAGCACTGAGGAAAATATTTGAAGACTCATTTAAGCTACTGTACAAGCCACTGCTTTATTACTCATGGATATACCTGGGGTAATATGCATCCCTCCACTAGGAAATTAGTTGAAATTTGTCTAATCACCACTAGGAAAGACATTAGTAAGATCTGGCTGCTCTCTAGCCCACCTACCTTGTGTCTATGATGGGGGTTAATGAATGATATATACAGAATGGAAAAATGAACAGCCAGAATTGATCAGACCATTCCTAAGTCTGAAATTACGTGGCAGAAGTGGATGATATACATTATGTTGCACACTGATGTCTTTGTCCTTTGAACTGCACTGGGGAAACAGGCTGGTGGCTTGAAGGTAGGATGTTGTGTATGACCCTTACAGGAGATTCGTGCTGTAGATTGATTCATCTGTTCATATTTTCTTATGCATCACTGTTCATCAACTATATGTACACTGTAATAAGAACTGTGCTTGCAGCACTGTTGTGTTACTGTCCAGTATGTCTGATTGTGAACCTGTGTACAACTGGAATAAATTAACAGTATAAAAACAAGAAAATGGATTAATTTCCAGAGGGCTGGAGAAGTGGTGGGAGCTCTGGTGCTCCACTTTAACTGTGTTTTAGAATTTGTATGCTTCTGATAAATGCTCTTTAAACCATAGCAAGAGAAAACTGGAACCACCAGCTTATTTAAAGAATACTTAAAACACCTAAAAATGTCTACATGTCATTCCCAAAATGTATTCTACGAAGTGCTAGGTGACACGCTACCCATTTAGAAGATGTATATCTGTGCCTAAAAAGAGCAGAATTTAATGTTTCCTAGCAGTTAAAAATACAGTATATAATGTTGAAAATCTGGGATCAAAATCTGAAAAATAGCACCATTATAAGTAGACTCAAGAATGTCAGTATTTCTTCATAACTGTGTTGCCTTGTTTATGAGATTTTGAATCTACATTTTCAACATAATCTTTTTATGTCCCACACCCTGTGAACAAGATAGGTCTTTTATGAAATCCTGGCCAATACATAGTTTTGTGGCACGAGTATGAAAAGATGTTTGAGGCAGGATTTGAAAAATGATACCCATCATGTTCTTGGGGTGGGGTTAACAACAGGGCTATGTTGAAAACTTAAGATTAAACTTTGCAAAAATAATAGATCTTACTTCGAGAGGGCTCTTGCAGTAGGTAATCACATATAGGACTGACGCCGGCAGGACCCCATGGAAAAATTTCTAACTAGCAGTCCCTGGTGAGGGACCAACCCCACGTCAGGTGACCAGCGTCAGGAGACGTCGGTATAAAGGGGTGGTCCCGGACGCCTGCCTTCCAGTTCTTTCCCACTGTTGGCTCATGCAGCGGGCGTCACGGAAAAGTTTGTGCTTTGTCAGCCCTACCTTTGTCGTTTTTTTCACCGAAAAATCTTATTTTTTCAACAACGTCCGTGTATGTTGTCCCCTACACTCTCCGAGCACAAGAACAAATGCGATTCATGCAGCGCCCAACTACCGCACAAGGATAGCCACTCCCTGTGTCTGTTCTGCCTAGGTCCAGATCATCAGGGAGGGTTAGACCAGTCAGGCAGAGGCACATCCCAGATCCTATTCCACTCAAGAACTCATATGCCACACTGCCAAACAGGGACAACCACATAGAGGTACCCAGAAAAATGGAAGGAAAGGATGTGGAGGTTAGCCAAGTGCAAAAGATGGAGATTAGCGCCCAGGAGGTGGATAGGCAGAATAGGGGCAAAATTCAGCAGAAAGGCAGACAGCAAGGTGAACCAGGGATAAAGGACAACCAAGGAAGGGGCTGGAGTAGAACAGCGAAACAGTCTAGGGAGGTCAAATCATAGAAAGTCATGTGTGCAAATGCCAGGAGCCTTAGCAACAAGATGAAGATCTGGAGGCTGTCATGGTGCAGTCAGACCTGGACATTGTGGCCATCACTGAAACCTGGTGTAATGATAACCACGACTGGGAGTTGGCCATACCTGGCTACAACATATTCAGAAGAGACAGGGCAGGCAGGAAGGAGGAGGAGTGGCACTGTATGTGAAAAATGACATAAGGGCCACAGAGATCCAGGAGGAACAAATGGGGAGAGATACTGTGGGTTAGCTGGAAAGGAAAATGGGGCCAGCCATCCGCACAGGTGTGTCTATAGACCACCAGCCCAGGAGGAAGAAACAGATAGGAGCTGATGCTAGCCATCCAAAGGATGGCAGACAAGGTGAGGTAGTACTGGTTGGAGACTTCAATATTCCAGACGTGGACTGGAGCATCCCAGCAGCAGCATCAACTAGGAGCAGATTTACCCTGGACTCCTTCAGGGTGCCTTCTCAAGCAACTGGTCATGGAACCAACTCGGCAGAAGGCACATTGGACCTGTGCCTGACAAACAGGGACAGTGTGATGGGGTAAGAGTGGGGACCACCTGGGGAACAGTGACCACCAGTCACTGTGGTTTGAAATCACAGAAAGAGCAGAACCTAACCACAAAAACACGTATCCTGGATTTTAGGGGGCAAACTTTGGGAAAATGGGAGATACTTGAAAGAGGCATTAAGGGAATGGAGCAGGAATCAGGGTTGAGGAACAGTGGGAAGTATTTAAATGGGGATTACAAGAGCAACAGAATTATGTATTAAGCAGGTTAGCAAGAGGAAAAGGAAGAGGAGACCATTATGGTTTTCCAAAGAGGTAGCAAAGAAAGTGAAAGCCAAAAAGATTGCATTCATGCAATACAAAAAGACACAGGCAGAAGGGGATAGGGAGAAGTACCAGGAGAAGCAAAGGGAGGCAGGGAGGTCAGTAAGGAAGCCAAAGCTCAGACAGAAGAACACATTGCAAAATCAGTGGGTAGAGGGGACAAAACCTTTTACAGGTACATAAGTGAAAAAAGAAAGGCAAAGGGAGGGATAGTGAGACTGAAGGGGGAGGATGGGGGCTGTGTGGAGGATGACAACAGTAAAGCTGACATATTGAACAGGTATTTCTGCTCAGTCTTTACTAAGGAAGAGGAGGGTAATGGGTCTGAATGGAGTACAAGGGGTGAGAATGGTGCAGAAATGGACACAAGTCCCTTTACATGAGAAAGGGTCCTGAAGGAACTGGAAGTAATAAGAGTGATAAAGCAATGGGGCCAGATGGGGTGCACCCCAGGGTCCTTAAAGAACTAAGAGAGGTGGTGGCTGAACCTCTGGCTATCCTGTTTAGCCGATCACTAGAAACAGGGAGGTACCCAAAGACTGGAGGATAGCAGATGTAGTCCCCTTATACAAAAGTGGAACAAAGAGGAAGGGGAACTACAGACCAGTCAGCCTCACCTCGGTAGTGTGGGGAAGATCATGGAAGCACTACTGAAGGAGAGATTGGTGGAACATCTGGTTGTCAATGGACTACAAGACCCAAGGCAGCATGGTTTCACCAGGGAAGGTCTGTCAGACCAACCTCATTGAATTTTTGACTGGGTGACTAGGAGGTGGATCAGGGAGGGCAGTGGACATGGCCTATCTGGACTTCAGCAAGGCCTTTGACACTGTGCCACATAGAAGACTATTGCACAAACTGGGGAATATGGGTGTGGGCAGGACAGTAGTGCAGTGGGTAGGTAACTGGCTGGGCAGCAGGACACAGAGGGTGGTGGTAAATGGCTGTCACTCCACAGAGGGAAGAGTGACCAGTGGGGTACCACAGGGACCAGTGCTGGGACCGGTACTATTCAATATCTTCATCAGTGACATTGCACAGGACCTAGAAGGCAGAATTTCACTGTTCGCTGATGACACAAAGCTCTGTAATAGAGTAGACACACCAGAGGGTGTAGACAGAATGAGAAGGACCTGCAGAAACTTGAAGAATGGTCAGGGGTTTGGCAGTTGAAATTCAATGCAAGGAAGTGCAAGATAATGCATATGGGGCACAAAACCCTGGCACAATATATCAGTTGGGGGTGAGGATATAGCATGCACCAAGCAGGAAAGGGATCTTGGAGTTATCATCTCTGATGACCTCAAGGCAGGGAAACAGTGTGACAAGGCAGCAGGTAAAGCAAATAGGATGCTGGGATGCATAGGCAGGGGCATCACCAGCAGGAAAAGGAGGTCATAATTCCACTATACAAGACACTAGTGAGGCTGCACTCGAGTACACTGTGCAGTTCTGGAGACCTTACCACGTAGGACATAGACAGGGTAGAGAAGGTTCAGAGGAGGGCAACAAAGATGGTGCATGGATTGCATCACAAGTCCTATGAGGACAGGTTGAAGGCACTGAACATGTACTCCTGGAGGAAAGGAGGAGAGAGGGATATGATAGAGAAATACAAGTATCTTACAGGGAGGAACAGGGTGCAGGAATGCACTATTTTTAAGCGAAAAGATGTTCCAGGACTAGAGGGCATGGGATGAAGTTGGAGGGAGGACGATTCAGAGGAAACGTGAGGAAGAATTTCTTCACAGAACGGGTGGTGGACAAGTGGAACACCCTGCCAGAGGAAGTGGTGGGGGCTGAAACAATCACGGGATTTAAGAATGCATGGGATAGACATAAAGGAATTCTGGAGGTCAGGGGGTAAGGGGCAACAGACTTCCTGGAAAACATAAATTGAACTTACATACTTAAATGGGCAGACTGGGTGGGCCATAGGCCCTTATCTGCTGACACTGTCTATGTATCTATGTATCAAGTCGAAGTGCCAGCATTGTCTTAGCTTTAACATGGCCACCTGAAAAAGATGGCAGCAATCCCTGGAAGCCCATATTCTTAAAAAGAAAATTAGCCCTATGGAGAAGGAGCTTAAAAAGATAAGGCAGGTGTCCACTTCCCCAGAAGGCCATCGAAAGAAGGAGGACAAGGAGAGGCACCGGGACAAAGGCTCCTCCTCTGCGTCTCCCTCGGGAGTCGTGGGCACACAGGTAACATCCCCTCCGGGGGATCGCTCCTCAACGGCGGTTTCTGAGGTGGCGTCGGCCCGCCCATCTGGCTCGGGCCTTGTGGGCACCTCCAGGCAGTTGGAGGCCTCCGCCCATGGTTCGGCTATAGGCTTGCGGCCTACCATCGTGGGCGACTCCGGTAAGCCGGGCGTTGGCTCCTCTGACGTCCGCCCAGAGAGGGCTGGTAAGGCGTCCGACCCTCCGGGCGACGCGACGGCTTCTTCCCCACTGGATCAGGGCCGACCCGGCCCTCTCGACTCCGTCTCCGGAGAGGGCCTCGTAAGTCAGACGTCGGCTCCTCCGGCCCTCGCCGAGCTCGCTCTATGCCTCACGCCGCTCGCCCAACGCCCAGCCAAGAGGGAACCGACAACGGATCCCCAACGTCCGTCGCTCCGCTCACCGCAGCCTTCACTGCCATCTGGGAACCAGAGTCCCCCATCCTGACCCCGGGACTTCTCCTCTGTACCCGGGCGCAGCTGGGGATTTTTGCTCCGCTAGTCCTCCTCCATCTGGAGCGACGGACCTGACGCCTGCTCCCTGAACGCCGGCTCTGATGCCAGCCCCTCCGACGTCAGTACCTCCGGCGTCAGGGCCTCCGCTGTCGGCCTCACCGACTCGGGGAGAGTTCCTGCTCCCATCGGGCCCTCCCTCCGGGCTCTCTGCTACAGACCCGCCTGCGAGGTTCCCAGCTGGGCCGTCTGTGCAGGCAGCCCCCCCCCGGCTTCCAGGTACCCACCGTCTTATTCGACACCAGTGTACCTGGGAACGCCGTGTCCGACGCCGCAGTACCTGATGCTGGGCTTCCCGACACCGCAGTACTTGACGTCTCAATACCCGACGCCAGGTTACCTGTAGCCGGGTTTTGGATACGCTCCATATGGATATAGCCCATATTCTTATCCCCCGCCTCCTCCTCCTCCTCCACTGCCCTCGCGGCCGCCTGTGGACCTGCAGGAGACTCTGGCCTCCTGGTGGGCTGAGGCCAAGACTCAACTCACCAAAAAGGTAGAGAGCTGCCTTCCGGCGACAGTGCGGTCCCAGGTTCCCGTAGGCCCCAGGCGGCACACTCCCTCACCACCTCCGGACTCCAGGGTTCTTCCATCTGGATCCAGAGAGGGGCAGGACATGCGTCCCAAGGGATCCGTTCCTTCCCCAGGTCGGGAAAGGGAGTCTTACTCTTCTTCTTCTTCCACCTTTTCACTCTGACTCCTCGGACTCTTCTGACGGCTGCTCCGAGAGAGACGACGAGCCTCGCTCTCCGTCAAAGCCCTGGCCAAGGACTCTTCCGAAGTCCCCTCCGGAGGATCCTTCTTTTATGGAGTTGCTTAGAAAAATCCAGGAGGTCCATCAGTGGTGCTCTTTGGAACCAGATCCTCCGCGTCTGAAACTCGCTGAACATCTGGATCTGCCCGTGACGGCTCCCACACTAGTGCCACCCTGGATAGAGCCTCACACCAACCTTGTCACCACGATATGGAAACAGCCGTCGACCTTAGCCCCACTTCCTAGGAAGTCGAACAGGCTATATCAGGCTCCAGAGGGTGTTGATTTCCTGGATTCTTACCCTCGTGCCGACTCGGTCGTGATTAGCACCGCTCACGGCCGCTCGGCGAACCCAAAACATCTTAGCTCGTCTCCTCCTGATAAGGAATCATGCCTTCTGGACCAGTACGGGAGAAAGATTTTCGCTTCCTCCACACTGGGGATTAGGGCCCTGAACTACGTCTGCCACATGGGGGACTACCAGAAGGCCATCCTTACTCAGGTGGAAGCCAAGCTGGACTCCTTGCCTGACTCCCAAGTCAAACAGGAGTTGGCTGATCTCGTCCGCTCTGCTCGTTCTGCCAGTCGCCACATGCTACGTGCGACATACGATGCAGTGGACACTGGTGGGCGGAGCTCGGCTTTCGCCGTAGGCCTACGGCGTCATGCTTGGCTCCGCGTGTCAGGATCTGGTCCGGAGGTGCAATCTGCTATCCAGGAAGCACCTTCCGGGGTCAGTGCTGGGGTGATGTCAAGGACATCATTACCGATTTGCAGGAGAAGGGGACGGCTCTGACATCAGTTGATTCCATGTACCGTCCCCATCAGCAGCAGCGCCGTCCCTTTCGCAGACTGAATCGGCCAAAGGCGAAACCCCAGGGAAGGCGGGCCACAAAACTTCGGGCCCCCACGGCTGCTAAGCCCCCACACCCAAAAAAGTAGCGGGTGCTTCAGCTGCGGTGCTGCCCCACACCACCTGACTCCTTTCCTCTCCCACTGCCTCCGGACTCCCCGGAGGAACCGGTAGGAGGGAGGTTTTCCCTCCACCTTCCGGGATGGGAGAGGATAACCACAGATTCTTGGGTGCTCCAGCTCATCGCAGAAGGACACTCCATAGAGTTTCTTAAGAAACCACCCTGCCACCCCCCCCTCTCAAGACCACGTATTCACGGGAACATCTTCCTTTTGTCCAGGAGGAAATCTCTGCTCTTCTGCTGAAGCAAGCAATAGAGCCCGTCCCCCTTCATCTTCAGGGGATGGGTTACTATTCCCATTTCTTCCTGGCCCCAAAGAAGACAGGAGATCTCAGACCGATTTTTAGATCTCAGTTCCCTGAATCTTTATGTAGAGTACAAAAGGTTCAGGATGCTCTCTCTGCAGAGCCTTCTGCCCCTCCTCCAGCCGGGTCAATGGCTTTGTGCCATGGATATGCAGGATGCCTATCTCCACATTCCCATTTGCCCATCCCATCACAAATACCTTCATTTTGCATTCCAGGGGGACCACTACCAGTTCAAGGCGCTCCCGTTTGGTCTGTCCTCGGCCCCCCGAGTATTTACCAAATGTCTGACAGTGGTGGCGGCCCACCTGCATACCAGGGGAGTACAGGTGTTCCCTTACCTGGACGACTGGCTCCTGGCGGCCTCGTCCAGGGAGGAACTCCTGCGTTTCCTCTCCCTCACCCAGCAGGTTTTTGCCTGCCTGGGTATTACCATCAACCATTCCAAGTCTCATCTGGACCCTTCCCAGAGGCTACAGTTAAGTGGGGTGATCCTCGATACGACCATGGGCAAGGCCTTCCTGCCTCTGGACAGGGCGGCCTCCCTTCAGACCCAGATATGTCTGTTATCCGACCGCAGGATGGTCTCGCGAGGTCAGTCCTTCGCCTTCCTCGGCTCATGGTGGCTGCTATCCCGATGGCGTCCGCCGACTCCACATGAGGATCTCAGTGGACTCTACGCCTCAGTGGGATCAACTGGTGGACGACCTAGATCACTCAGTTCTGATCTCATCCGATGATGCAAGACTTGCAGTGGTGGATGGTTTGAGAGAACCTGTTTCGGGGGTCCTTTCTTTCATTCTTCCCCCTCCCAGACTCTAACCACAGGCGCCTCAGGCGAAGGTTGGGGAGCCCATCTAGGCCCTCATCGGAGCCAGGGCTCTTGGTCCAGGCTAGAACAAGCTCTTCACATCAGTGTGCTCGAGCTTTGGGCAGTGTTGTACGCTCTCCAAGCCCTTCACCAATACATCCTTCCTGGCCACCTAGCCATCCAGATGGACAATATGTGCGTAGTGTGGTACATCAACAAGCAGGGAGGAACTCGGTCCTACCCTCTATGCAGGGAGGCAGTGAGGGTTTGGGATTGGGCAACACATCACGACTTTCACCTCATGGTGATTCACGTTCCAGGAGTCGACAACACCCTGGCAGGCAAGCTAAGTCGCTCTTCTGCTCTGACTCACGAGTGGGAACTGGACCAAGGGGTCCTAGACAGTATCTTCCAACTTTGGGGAACACCACAGGTCGACCTGTTCACATCCCCCCAAAACGCAAAACTTCCCACCTTCTGCTCACTCGTTCCAGAGTGAGGCGCTTTCTGGAACGATGCTCTGTCTCTAGACTGGAAGGACAGATTCGTCTATGCATTTCCCCCAATTCCTTTTATCCCATGAATCTTGCAGAAACTAGCTTCAGAAGGAGCGAGAATGATTCTGATCGCTCCTTTCTGGCCCAGGCAAATCTGGTTCTCTCTTCTACAACAATATTCAGAGGATCCTCCTCTTCCTCTTCCTCTATCTCGAGGTTTGTTGACCCAGGATCAGGGGACCCTGGTCCATCCAGGCCTCAAATCCTTCAACTGCATGCATGGCTCCTGCAGACCTAGCCCAATCCGTTTTGGGGTGTCTCCCAAAGTGGCGAGATTTTAGTGGAGGCCAGAAACCTCTACCAGATCCACTTATGCCATGTAGTGGAAAGATTCACTATTTGGGCCGCCTCAAGAATGTGGAGCCCTTCTCCTGTTCAGGGGCTTCTGCTGGAGTATTTACGTCATCTGTTCACCTGGGTCTCAGCTATTCCTCTTGAAGGTACACATGGCGCCATCTTGGCCTGTCATGTTCCCTTCGCAGACAAAGCTCTCAACTGGAGGTCTCTAAGACCTTTCTCAGAGGGGTCTCCATTTGAGGCCCCCTATCCGCACTGCCCTCCCCCGGGACTTGAATTTTGTTCTCGAGAAACTTACCTTCCTCCCTTCAACCTGCAGCTTCTGCAGATTTGAAGTTTCTTTCGTGGAAGACGCTCTTCTTGGTGGCCATTACTTCGGCTCGAAGAATCTCCGAGCTCCAGGCCCTGATGTAAATTCCCTACTTGATTTTTCACAAGGAACGAGTTGCTCTTCGCACGAATCCTAAGTTTCTACCTAAAGTAGTAGCCGAGTCTACCTTAAATCAGTCCATAGAACTACCTGCCTTTTTTGCGCAGTACTCTAATCAAGGGAAATATTTATTCCATACTATGGATGTTCACCGGATTATGAGATACTACACCAACAGGATGAAGGATCTCAGAAAGACTGATCAGTTGTTCGTCTCTTTTGCTCACAAAAGGGAAGGCAATGCAGTTTCCAAGCAATGCCTGTCTAAGTGGTTGGCTCACTGCATCACTTTCTGTTATGACAAATACCACAAGACCCTCCCGGGTCAAGTCAGAGGCCACTCCATAAGAGGAGTAGCTGCCTCTGCAGCTTGTTTCAAGAATATGTCTGCGGCAGACATATGCGCTGCCGCCACCTGGACTTCCGTCCATACCTTTACGAAACACTACAGTTCGGATATTGCCTCTTGTTGTAGAGCAGGCTTCGGGCTAGCTGTTTTGCAAGGCCTCCTGTCTTGAGGCTTGCACGGCTAGAGCTACTTCTTGGAGTAGTTTCCTCCTCCCGGTGCCTTTTTTATTTATTCCAGACTGCTTGGGATTCAGTCCTATATGTAATTACCTACTGCAAGAGCCCTCTCGAAGTAAGATAGTACAGTCACGTAAGAACTTACCGTAACAGTAGATCTTCGAAAGAGGCTCTTGCAGTAGGTAATACCTTCCCGCCCTCCATCCCCCTAGACTTTTTCAGCTCCTTTTCCATATATAGAAATATCTGCTTCTCTCTCGTCCGGCCTCTTTCGGCCTGTGGTGGGAAAGAACTGGAAGGCGATCTGGGACCGCCCTTTATACCGACGGCCACCTGACGCCAGTCACCTGACTGGGGCGGTCCCTCAGCCAGGACCGCTAGCTAGAAATTTTTCCGTAGGGTCCTGCCGCCTGCCGTCGTCAGTCCTATATGTAATTACCTACTGCAAGAGCCTCTCTCGAAGATCTACTGTTACGGTAAGTTCTTACGTAACTGTACTTTATAAGTAAACATTGAAAAATATCAGTGTTTCTTCATAACGTTGATGTATTCTTAACCCAAAATTTCAGCAGTCTTTTTGTCACCCTACCTTATGAACAAGACGGGTGGAATGTTTTAAATGCCGTCCAAATGATGATTTCGTAGAGCAACTGTAAAAGCATGTTTTGGAGGAAAGTTGAAAAGTTGTACCTTCTTTGCTCATGAGGTGAGGTAAAAAAGGCTATATGGAAAATTTGGGGCACAAATGTTAAAAAATGACAAAGTTATGAGCAAAAGTTCTCAACGAATTAAAAATCCATTAGCCAAATTTACCTTGTTTTCGGTCATTTCATGATCGGCCTTGCTAGCAGCAAGACATTCTCCACTTCCAGACATGATTACTCTGGTGGACTGGATAGGCAAGTGAGGGGTGCAAGGGGGTTGTGGGTGCTGAATGGGGGTCTGGGTGGGAGTTCAGAGGGTCTGGGAGGAACAGAAGGCATTGCTGCACTGTTTTCTTCTTTACAGGGGGAAAAAAGCAAACAAATAAAAAAAGATGACCAAGGACTGTTTTCTTTATTTCAAGGAACCAGCACTGGGTTAGGCACCCCAGTGTTAACGGGTGGTTTGTGGGCACCTAGGATGGGCACCCCATGGTGTTGTATACAGTAGCAGGGGGTGTTAGCCAGCACCAGAGCTTGGGCACCCTGGTGTCGGAAGAGTGTGAGTGTGTGAGTGTGTGAGTGTGTGAGTGTGTATAAGTTGTTGTCTGCCGGCACGGGGGTATGCACCTCAGTTTTATTTAGTTTTTATTTAGTTGTTTTTTTTTAACCAGGTATAGCACACTAAGCTGAAAGCTTTTTTACAGGAGTGACCTGGGAGCACAAGGAGGTTAAGTGACTTGCTCAGGGTCACACAGTATGCAAGTGGAAGCTGTGGGATTCAAACCCAGGTCTGGTATGCACCTCAGTATCTGGTTCCTGAAGGGTTTGGGAGGTTGGAATATTGGTGGTGGGATTGAGTGCCACCAGTGTTGTATGAGAGGTGTGTCAGACAGTAGGGAGAATACTGATGGGATTGAAGGTGTCTGGTGGGGTGAGAGGGAATACTGGGGTGACATTGAGCACCCACTGCCATTTTTTTTGAAAGAGTTGGGTGGGGAAGGGGAAATACCTAAAGAGGAGCTGACCACTTGCCACAGGTTTACTGCATATTGATGGTAGCCATAGAACATCTACAGTATGTCGTTCCCAGGGCAGCAGAGAAACGAACGAGTGGACAACATTTGGTAAGGGGAACAAACTGCACAAGAAATGTTGCTGTTGGGGTCTACAAGCAAAACCCACTTCCACCTTGCATTTTCCTGTGTTGTGATTGGCCAAGCATTTCAAAGGAGAAAAGGCTTGGAATGGGTGGAGAAAGGTGGAGAGTGTGTGGGACTGGGAGGTGACTGGATACTCTGAAGCTGTGACACATGGAGGAGCAATGCACCAATGCACCCCCAAAAGCCCCCTCACAGCTCCTACAAATGCAATAATGTTCACATGCTCTGCAAGTGAACATAAAAATGCTGCATTTTTGCCTGTGAAATCTTCATAATTTTTTTTATTTAAAAAAAAAAAAGAGAGAGAAACTCCCCCTCATTTAGCTGCGGAAACCCCACTTTGGTGAGGTGTGTGTCGCTGTTTCTCAAATATACCAACAGAAAAGTTTGTGTATGGGGAGTGTCTGGACTGTGTGTGTGTGTGTGTGTGTGTGTGTGTGTGTGTGTGTGTGTGTAAGATGAAAGTAAAACAGCAGATGGCACAGGTTTACATTCTAATTAAAGGTAGTGCACTAAAGGGTACAACAACATTCTGCGACTTGAACTGTGATACAACAACTTTTTAGTTAGGAAGAAAAATAACCATATACTATAAAATAAGGGTATAAAGGGTAGATGTATGGGTCCTTGTGTACATCAAATAAGTTACAGGTGCAACTACTGTTTGGTAAATAACATTGCAGTGCTATACAGCTTGCAGTCCTCTCACCAGTTGCTGCTCTACATCTGGTCTTTGCCTTCTGTGAAGCCTAACTGATTGATTGAACATATCCCTACATGGTGTGTAGAAATTAAGACATATTACCCCCTCTCTCAACTTCCCATTGCGATTAACTGGCTTCGTATTAGGATGTATAGTGGATGTTGTTACTGGTTTGTGTTTTTAACCCTAGGATTCGTGGGATCAAATTCAGATCGGTACTGTGACACTGGCTCGTGTAATGGCGTGCCCCAGGTGAGGACTGATTCAAGATAATTTAATCTTGGCAAGGCTAGGCAGGGGTAGTATTGAGCCAGCTAAATAACATTTTTACTATTCCAGATGCATTTTAACTACTGTGGATCCAGACACTGGAATTATTGATAGGAAAGAGCCTCTGGAAACACTGAAAAGGTACTTTTGACAGTTTATTTTATTTTTCCCCGATGATTAGTTTTTAGTTTGTTTTCCGTTTCTGCTCTTTCTGCCCTTCTGTGCTCTGATCCTGCTGTCTCTGCTGCAGTCATTTCTTAGAAGTAAAGAGTCAGCTCAGTAGTAAACTCGTTTTCTGCTTTGAAGTCACATGACTAAGCAGGTTTAAAATAATTATCCTGTAACAGATGAAGACAGCTATTAAGTGAAGGGAATTACAGTCTCAGTATCTTAGTAAGGTGGAAGACCGCTGTGATAGTAAGTTCACATGCAGTGACACACATCAGTGAGAGGTCACGGAGGAGGTCAGTAATGCAGAACAGGAAAGAGAGAGACTTGGATAATATCTTTTATCAAGGAATAATTATATTTCTGTGTACATTTGTTGAAAAAGTACCATGATAGACTTGTAAAGGAGCAAAGGAAGGTACTGAACTGCTCAAACATGGCACAAGCCACCGTACACCCCATTGGCATACAATTCTCCACGTAGTATTGGCCCTCAAACTTCCCAGCAGGTCCCTATTGTCTGCGTGGACTAACAGGAGCCTAAATATGGATTCTGAGTCTGCCTTTGCCAGCAAGGTACCCCTACCCACCACCTGCACCACCTCAATTGCTGTGGTATGGGTCAGTGTATCATTGACTGAGTCCCCTGGTCATTCCCTGGCAGACTTCAAGTTCTCAGCCTTGTACGACCTGCAGGGACCATCATATGGTATCCTAAAGTCCATTCTGAAGCCATCTGTCAAGGTGCAAGTGGCCATTCTGGTTAACCAGCCAACCATTGCTTAAGTGCGATACATCTTTATTGGTGTTGGGAGGCTTGTTGCATCCCTTGCAAAAGGGCCGTGGAAGCAGAGTTGCCTGGCTTACATTGGGCAAATGGGTGGGGTTGGCCACTCACCATGCTGTTATGCTTGAACCTGTAGTTTTCCGTCATACACCCCCCCCCCGAGTTTAAATAGATTGACGAGTTAATTTAACATGGCAGAAAAAGACATTCGAGTCCTATCATTAACATCCAATCCCAAATTAATTACCATTACTTTTACAAAACAAAAAGTTTGAAATTAAGCTGATGGTTAAGCCCAGATGGGGACAGTGCCTCAAGTTTTGAAATCCATTGTGATTCCAGAGGCTATATGTTGGTTGTTATTATTATGTCGCTTTTGTTAACCAGGTAAGTACATTAGACAAACACATGCCTATTTTCAGGTACGACCCGGGAGAGTACAGGAAATCAAAGAACATACAGAGTACAATTTGAAGCAAGTAGGGCAGATATACAGATGTCAGGAGAAGCATAACATACATAGTAAGATATCTCGGGTCACGACAGTAATCATAGCAATATGCCAAGGTACAGCACCACTGACACAACGTCACCAGCAGTATATATACAGATATATACAAAATTTGCACATTTGCAAGATACACGGAATAAATACACTCAAGTATACTGTGCAGAGGACCAGGCTAATCAGGGAGAGTTAAGACAGTCACATACTGACGAGAGCTTCAAGTGGTTCCACAGGGAGGTGCGTAGGCCCGACTGGGGGAGGTCCGACCTGGACAGGAAAGGAGTTCCACAGTCTAGGGCACATGATGCAAAGTCCCTGTCCCCATTTTGGTACGAGAAGGGACCTTAAGGATAGCAGAGCCCAAGGACCTTAGGGGGTATGTAGCGGGGGCTGCTGGCACAAGGAGCTGTGCCAGTCCGGGGTGCCAGTACCCAGTACCTTACCCGTGAAACTGCCCACAACAAAATTCAAATAATTGGGCGGGGAGAGCTAGTTGAGCTTACTGAACAGATCACAGTGGTAAGTGAGACGAGGGACTCCAAGAGCAAAATGGTAGATGTTGTTATAGGCAACGGTCCATCTGGAGAGGTGGATCTAGGAGGTATCGGCAAACAAAAGGAGCCCATAACAGAGGGATGGTAGAAACACCCCTCTAGACAGTGCCAGGTGAGCAGCCGGAGTAAGGTTATTCTTTGCCCTGTAAGCTAGACCCAATTTCCAGTTGACAGCTCTACACGCATTTTGGATATGCTGACCAAGATCGAGCTGCGGGTCAAGTGTCACCCCAAGGTATTTGACGGAATCAATGGTGAGAACAGGTGTGCGATCAATAGCCGAGATGCACATAGGAACAGAGGAGGCCTGTAACTTGGCCAGGGAACCGAACAGCATGGCCTGGGTCTTTTTAAGATTTAGGACCAGCTTATGGGATGATATCCAGGAATGAACACTCCTGAAACCCTCACTCAGTTGGTGGTTAATGACCCCAATATCCTTTGAATGGGTGAGGATAACAAGGTCATCAGCATACAGAATAGCCCTGCAGGAGGATGCCGAGGAGGGAAGGTCATTGATGAAGATGGAAAAAAGCAGGGGCCCAAGGACTGACCCCTGAGGACACGGGGGTGGCGTCCGAGAGCACCTTACTATATTTGGTCAGTCGCTGCCTTCCATGAAGGTAGTTGGAGAACCAGCTCGGGGCCGGAGGGGATAAGCCCAAAGACCCAAGTTGAGAGCATAGCAAGGCATGGTCAACAAGGTCAAAGGCTTTAGAGAGATCAATAAAGATGGCCCCAGAGAGTCTGCCCTGGTCCACAGCAGCCCTTATCCCAGAAGTGACAGAGACCAGTGCAGAGATGGTGCTGTGCCCTTTTCGAAAGCCATGTTGCGAGGGAGACAGAAGTTCATGAGCCTGGACATAATCCAAGAGTTGTCCCACCACAACTTTCTCAAGGAGCTTGCTGATGGCAGGCAGAATGGCAATCGGACGATAGTTGTCAAGGATCCTGGGGTTGCCCTGTTTAAGCACAGGGACAACCCGTGCCACCTTCCACAGGTCTGGGATAACCCCAGAGCCTAAGGATAGGTTGATGATATGGGCCACAGGGGAGGCAATGTAGGCAGCGGCAAGGCAGAGAAGGTTTGGTTCCATGCCATCAAGACCAGCACTAGAAAAGGGTGAGAGACCAGTTAGCAATCTCTGCATTTCTTTTACCGTCCCAGCCTTGAGATAGAATGGAGGATGGGGGAAGGTGCCATTTGAGGCAGAGGGACTTGGATAGGACTATCATGACCAGTGGAGGAGAATAGTGTGGTGAACGCAGACGGGTCCGAGAAGTGAGCATTGAATGCATTTATAATTGTTAGCGGATTATTACAGCTAGCGCCATCAATGAGCATGTCTGGAGCCTCACAGGAGGAGGAGCCACTCACTATGTTTTTAATATTCCTCCAGAAGTTCCTAGGGTCCTTAGCTGAGGTCTGCAAGGCAGCTTTACAGAAGTCACTTTTGGCAACCCTGATAGCCTTTTTGCACTCATTCCTGAGCCTCCTGTAATGTTGGAGTATGGTCTGGTCCATTGAGACCTTGAAACTGGCCCAACATTTATCTCTAGCCCTTATGAGAGCAAGGAGGCTGCCATGCAACCATTTTTGTGACAGCCCCCCCCTTACCCTCCGTCTGAGGGGGGCATGCTTATCCTGTAACATCCCAAAGATTCTATTGAAGTGACAGACTGCCGAGGAAGCATTCTGGGCATCCATCACTGAAGACCAGTCAAGGAACATGAGATCCTCCTGGAAAGTCCCCGGGTCAAACCTGGAGAAGTCCCTGACTTGGATGATTTTGGGAGGGATCTTGGGGGGCGGAGATCTTCCATATGCTGTACACCAGGGCATGGTCAGAGATGGAGTCCGGGAGGGTACCTGAGGAGCTAATCCACTCAGGCCTGTTGGTCAGGACCCAGTCCAGGAGAGAGTTGTTACCACCTATGGACAACCATCTGGTGGGCTCCTGAATGAGTTGGGACATTGAGAAGCCAGCTAGCAGAGTTTCATACTGCTTGACATTGCCTCCAAGCCAGTTTAGGTTGAGATCCCCTAGGATTATTACTCATTGTTTCCTGTCCTGGAACCAACAGATTCAAGAAGGGAGGATAAGCCCAGTACACCATCCATGGGAGGATTATAGGTGCATATAATGTGCAGTTTCTTTGCATTCCCAAGTAGCAGAATAGTGTTCAACAGCTCACAGGAAGACTGCTCTGGCTGAGGGCAGGTCAGCACCAACAAGTTAAGGTGGCTACTGTAGTAAACCAGAATACCACCCTCCCCCCCCCCTCTTTTTTTCCTGGACGATCCTGCCTGAGGAAGTCAAAGCCAGGAAGCACACAAGCAGAGTCTGGGATTGAGGGTTTAAGCCAAGATTCGGTTATCCCTAGGATGTCAGGCTTGTAGTGGGTGACCCAGGCATGGAGTTCAGCCATGTTGGGCAGAAGGCTACGGACATTAAGATGAGCTATTTTCAGCCCATTCTGTGACTGCCAGCCCACAGGAGAGGTGAGGGCTTGACATGTAGGACCTGGGTTTAATTCCACATCCCCTGCCAGGACGAGTGTCACCAGTTGGAGCCAGAGAAAATTCAAGTTCCCGCCTTAGTGGACATCCTGCAGCCAATGCACCTGACCACTTTAGATAGGGTTCAGGAAGCACCGCAGGTTAAGGCAGCAGATGGGCCAGGGAGTCTGTCTGTCCCTGGTGGCTATTAGCTTAGAAAAAGTAAAGTCCCACTCATCAGGTAATCCTGGTGAGAACCCGAGTTGCCCCATGTGGGGAGCACAGTCCAGAGTGATAATATGAAGGAACAATACTATGAGCAGCCCTATGGCGAGGGTGTTAGAGATGGGGACTGACGCAGCCCCCCTCCTGGAATGCTTCAGTGCCCCCATAGCTCTAAATGCACACCGGAGTCAGACTTAAATACAACTGGGGCCCAGGAGAAATGAGAGAGATAGGGGTGACCAGACCCCCGGCTACCTGGAGGGCACTAAGGAGCAGTCAAAAAGGACAGTTAGACCTGCAGCCGTCACTCCACCAGGAGCAGAGTACTGCTGGATAGTCTATTTCACACTTGTAGCCCAACACAGTAATTTTCAAGCAAGCAGCCCACGGTAAAGCAGCGAGACAGGGGCAGACAATAAGATAAACACACGTCACCAATGGCTAGTGACTACAATTGACTACAACTTTATAGACTACAGCTGACTGCAGAGAAAGATCAGCTATAAAGATCTGTACCACCCAGAGGATTAGACAACACCCCCACAGTAGGTATGGAAGAGAAGGGGGAAAAAGGCAGCAGCATAATACAAGTAGTCCCCTAGAGCTGGTTGAGGACAGAATTAATCCCCCCCAAATTCGATCCCCACAGGGGACAGACAGTAGGACCAGCCAATCACCCACTCTAAGCATAGTACAACCCCCAGGTGGGAGTGGCTAAGCCCATTTAATGGGAGGAGGGAACGGGACAGGTGGGCGGGAAATTTTCAATCCCCAGGCAGCGAGCAAAGCCAGTGAGTCCTTTGTGCCGAACATCTCTATGTAAGAAGAAACCTTACCAACAAATTTTTAGAAGAGGCGGGTATGCTGTCAACCAGATTCCTGGAAAGGGGATCTACCTCAGACGTGGTTGAAAAAGCTTTTCAGAAACTGTGTAGCATTGATAGGAACACCCTCTTGACCCCTAGAGGCCATAGGGCTAATACAGAAAAAAGGATCAGCTTTGTCCCAGATTATAATGACAAATGTATGGGAATAAGGAGAGTAACTCGAGATAGGTGGTCCAGTTTAACAGCTGATGAGACTGATACTCTATTTGGAAATGTTCCCAGAGTCACCTTTCGGAAAGGCAAAAGTCTTTCAGATCATTTGACAGATATCCATTTTTAAGAAGAACATAAAGATAGACCTTCTCCTAAAAAATGGATTTTTCCAGTGCAGAAAATGTAATATGTGTGGGCATGCAAAGATTGGTAGGGGTAAGTTTGTCCATCCTAATACTGGACAGGTAAATAACCTAGAACAACACATTACATGCCAGACAGAGGTCACAGTGTACGCAGCAGGGTGTACTTGAATGCTGTATGTGGGCCGGACTATCCAGCCCCTGTAGAACAGGACTCAAGAACACAGAAGAGCCATACTGAATCAGAAAATGAGCAATGCATTTGAAGCTCACTATAAAGAAGCACAGAATTCAAATCCGCATGGTGTACGATTCTGTGCTTTGGAGCATGTTCCATACCTAACCCCACCACCACCATTAAGGGGAGGAGACATATTCAGACTTTTGCTCTAGAGGGAATCACAATTGATCTGAAAACTAGAGGCATTGCTCCATTTGGGCTGAGCAATCAGCTTGGTGTCAAGCATTTTTTATAAAGGTAATGGTAATTCATTTAGGACTGGATGTTTGACTGGACTGAAATGTATTTTTATTTTCTGCTATATTAGATTAACTCTTCAACCTGTTTATCTACTGTGAAATCATAAGATTGATTTATTTATTTATGACTTTGATAACCAGGTAGGTGCACTGATCCAAAGGACCGTTTTCAGGCAGGACCCGGACCAAGTAGGCACAAGGTACAAGATTAAAAATACAATACAATGGATACTTAATAAAACACAGTGAATACATTCAAATACAAAGTTAGGTAGGTAAAGGGGTACAACAGTTGGCATTAATAATGGTATACAGCAGAACAATAAATACAGCAGGAACAATAAGTACAGCAGTAGATACCATGATAAATTAGCACAAGAGCAGTACAGCGATAGCCAAATACAGTACTAGTAGGAAGGGAAGAGCAGAGGAGTTGGCCAATGTAAGGATAGGATTAGCGAGTTGGCTAGGAAGGCTGTCTAGGCAGACAGTTTACAGCTGTGCTTGGTGTGGAGCCAGGATCTGACGTTTAGTTAAAGGACATGTGGGTGTTGGAGGATCTGAGCAGTGCAGGCAGCCCATTCCAGAAAGAGGGAACTGCCACAGACGGGGCATTCCCTCCCATATTTGTCGTGGTTCTCGGCACGTCAAGAGGGGAGACAGCAGAGGAGCGAAGGTACCTGGACATGGTACTGCATTTGCAGAGGTGAGGGAGCACAGTTTCTTTAGATGGTGTCTACAGAACACCGAAGGGTGAGTTTGAGGTGACCATGTAGAGAGGGCCAGCCAAGAGAGCAGTAGAGGTCGCAGTGATGCATGAAGTAGGGAGCAGATAGCACAAAGCAACAAATGCTGTTGTAGACAGATGAGAGCCTGTTCTGTAGGGTGGCAGAGACTTGAGAGTAGATGGGGGGGAACAGTAGTCCAGTGAGGGAAGGAGGTTATCTTTTTTGACAGTGGCCAGGTGTGCCTCGTTGGACTGGTATGGTTTTATGTGGTAAGCAGCCCCAAGTTTCTGGTTGATTCTGCTGATGATGACATTGACATGGTCTGCAAAGAAGAGGGCAGAGTTGAACATAATCCCTAGGTATTTAAATGAGGAGGCATTTTCTGGTGGGACGAGGGCCCTCGGGCAAGAGAATAAGGAGTGAAGAGTTATCAGCAGTAGCTTTGGATTGGAAGGGTTTAGAAGGGAATAACATGGCCTTTGTTTTTTTTAGCGTTAACCAGCAGCAGGTTAGAAATGAACCAGCTATGGGCAGCGATAAAGTTCTGGGTGAGGACAGACAATATGCGGGGAAGGGATTTGTCACTATGGCATAATATGAGGTCATCCATGCATAGGAGGGTGTTGCATTTAAGGCAGTCTGGGGGGAAGGTGTTGACGAAGATAGAGAATATCAGGGGACCAAGGATGGACCCTTAAGGTACTTCTGTGGTCACGGACAAGGCTGGAGAAGAAGCAGAGCCAATGCAAATGGATTGGGAGCGGTTAGAAAGGTAACACTGAAACCATTTGATGGTCTTTGATGAGCAGCCAATCGATTTGCAATTTGCAGAGGAGTAGGGCATGGTTGACCATATCAAAAGCTTTAGATAGGTCCACAAAGATGGCACCAGTGGCGCATCCACGATCCATATTTGTGAGTGTATGATTTGTGAACAGGGCCAGAGCAGTGGCGGTGTTATGATGCTTGTGGAAGCCATGTTGTTGTGTGCATAGAAGGTTATAATTGTTGAGATAATCGGATAGCTGGTGGTGGACTGCTTTTTCAAGGAGTTTACAAAGGTGGGGGATGATTGATATAGACTGATAGCTGGGGGGGTGAGGGTCTCCAGCTTTGAAGATAGGAACCACCTTGGCTGTTTTTCCTCGAGGGGGGCATAGAGGAGGTGGACAGAGCAAGGTTGAATATAAAGGTAAGTGGCCTGGAGATCGCCGAGAAGGCCAGTTTTAGAAAAAACAGATCAGCACCTGGGATGCTCCAATTGGGTAAACCCCAAAGAAGTTTGCCGGTAATGCAGGGGGAGATTGCCTTAAAATAGAAGTGGGGGGGAGAGTGTGAGAAGAGGGGCAGGAGGGGGTATTGGGTTAGAGCAAGAAGTACAACCAGAGGGTGGGCAGGTGGGGTGAGGTGAGGAAGAGTGGGTAGGTGGGGATTGGGAGGATGTGTAAGGCCCAGAGTGAGTAGTGTAACTAGGAGGGAGTTTGCTGAGCAGGGCCAACGATCAGTGAATTGGGAGTTGAGCACCTTAGCTACTTTCGTGGGGTCAGTCAGGAGTCCCGAGGGGGAATTTAGGTGTATGTTGGGGTTGTTGTTGCGGGGATGCAAAAGGGAGCTTATGGAGTTCCAGAATTTCCACAGATTGCTAGAGGTGGTATTCCCACTTTAGTGATCTAGTTAAGTGTTTGCATTTGTTGCACAGGTAGCGGAACCCGTTCCACAGGGAAGGAGAGGGGATTTGTAGTCAGCCCACTTGCAGTCTCTCTCTTTCATGAGTGTGAGGAGTTCAGAGGTTAGTCAGCATGTGCACCCACCTCAGACTCTCCTAGTGGTGACAGGAAAGTGTCGGTCCTGAATGTAGAGGTGAGCACTGGTGAATTAGTCGACCACAATGTTAACATTGGTAAGGGCATGGAGGTCACTCCAGTTGACGGCCTTTACATCCTCGAGGAGGAGGGACTTGTTGGGGCAGTTAAAGTTGTGAAATGACAGGTACTTGGGGGGGTCTTGGAGGACCAGATGACATAGGTGGGGGAGTGGCCACTGAGTGATTCGGACATGGTGCCTGCTTGGGGGATTTTGTCCTCACTATCGGTGATAACGCAATCAAAGAGAGAATGGGAGAAGGTACAGGTGTTAAGTCGCATTTGAAGCGTGATCATTTGAGCTAGGTCATGCACCTTTAACATGTTCTCATAGTCAATTTTGTGTGCATCTTGCCAATTGAAGTTGATTGATTCAGATATGCACTGTAGTTAGTCTGTTTTCCCAGTGTTCTTTTGGACTCTATATGCAGCAGCATTTTCCTACAAATAAGAACATTTTTTCTCTCTAAAAATATAACTTTAGGATTTCCCTAAACCGGTTTATTGATTTGCATATTTGGTTTTTTTTTACTACTTTGCTTCTGCTCTATGAACACAATTTCTGCTTGTCCTAACTGGACCACTTGTAATGTATTAAATATACAATGTACACTTTATTTTTGGAATGTGCAGTTATTTCTTAGAAACCGTGTAGATTTCCTTGTAAAAACGTCTCTTTTTTGCAAGTTTGATGTAATTTTACGTCAATATAATCATCTCTTACCATGGAAATTTCCACCTTGATAGTTGGGAACCATATGCAAATGAGACCAGTTGCTTGTATATAATATTTTTGTTAGTTATGTATATATTAAACTATTGTAATAGTTTTTACTTTTGTTTAATGTTTTCACTGGTGAGTGGTTTGCCTCTTCTGTATGCACGTTTTTTTTTATTTTATTTTGTATGAACCAATCAAGTGCTGATAATGTTAATGAACCAAGGTAGCTAAAAGTGTGCTAGATAGATTGACTCCACTCCCTGATGAAGCCTTCCTGTGTAGGGAGATGCATAGTGGTGCAGCAGTCTTGTCATGCAGTTTGTGGCATTTAAAGGAGCACTGTCAACTTTTTAGCGGGATTTTTGGTCAATTGTGACCAGTTTGCTTCTATCACCAGAACTAGCAAAGAAACTGTTCTGACTGCCCCAAAATGTAACATAATGTAATTTTATATATATTTTTTACATATTTGTGATCATCATGCTCAAGAGAGTGGCCTACCAAACTTTTTTTTTTGTCAACTTTATTTAAAGATCCAGCAAACCATTAGTTGTCAAATCGCATGGCTTACAGCAGAAGATAAATCTTTAGAAGAAAAATGAGTGGACACAAATTAGAGATTACACATATATTTGATGGCAGAAAAAGACCATGCCAGCCCATCTTGTCTGCCCTTTACACCCCCCCCCCATCCCATTATACTGTCTCTGGATATTCACAGACATGGTGCGTGTTGGACTGAAAGAAGATATATCTTAATACAACACAGCATTTCCCTGAGTAACATATATTTATTTTTTATTTATTTAGTTTTTGTTGACCGGGTAAGTGCACTAGACAAATCCTGCCTATTTGCAGGCACGACCCGGGAGAAGAGGGATACAGATGAATGCCAACTGACATTGAACCAGATTAAGCTGCTGGTGGTATTTTTTAGTGATCATAGGTTGTTACAACATTCCACAATCGAATCTACAGTAGATTAATTCCTGTTTACAATCCGTAAACACTAAAACTTTAACCAAATGGGATCGACCAGCCAAAAATCCAACTGAGCCAGTTAACCCTGGTACTGGATTGTTATAGTAGCAACTTCTTGGCTCATTAGACTTTATTGAATGATCACCAAATAGATTACTCAATCAACCCATTAAAAGAAGATAGTCAGTTAGGAATGCCAAAGGGCTTACTGTCTGTCTCTGATGTGGGCTTCTCAAAGGACCTAAAAGGTTGGGAACCAGGGAAGATGAAGCACTGCCTCCAGGGGGCCCCAGATCTGTTTGTTCCATCTTCATGATTCTTAGCTTTGTACTGTGTATGTTCTAGCTTCATACATTGCATTAATAGCTTAATCCAGTGGGCTACAGTTGGGGTAGATTCTAATCCCCACAACTGGGCCAGGATCTATTTCCCCATCACAGTGCCCAGGTTCTACAATGGGTGGTGCATTCCCGACTGTCCCTGAGGATCCCCAGGATGCCCCAGCAGGATGTTTATAGGGTCAAACAGACTTGGAGCCCCCAGAATTCTAGATAAGAGGGAGACAACAGCCTGTCAGTAAGAAGCCACCTTTGGGCAAATCCATAACATAAAAAGTACCTGGGTGGGACTTATTTTTGGGACAGTGTTCAGTCTTAGAGGGGCCAATCCTGTTGGCCAACACTGGTGTAAAGTAAGTTCTTTGTAAGATGTTGTAATGAATGGAATGTAACCTGTTGCTAATTGAGCACTTCAAGCCCTTTTTAAGGACTAATGTTCTATCTCCCTCAGTAAGGGGCAGTCCACCAAACTTGAACTGCCGAAAACATATTGCTCATGAGAATGCATGTCTGTTTGGGCACCATCACGATTACAAAACTTGAGCATGAACGACTTCATATTTTTGCAGGGCAATATGAGATAAGGCTACCATCCAAAAGACCATGCAAGTCTAAACAAGAAGATGCCCCAGGGAATGAAAATGAGCACGAAAATGCAACCTCCCCACAAAAAGCCTGAAAAACGGAAAGATCCGAGTATGTGCATTAGCATGAGCGCTAGTAGCACACGCCAGGATCTTGGCTCCGTTTTTCAGGGGTTTTCTTTTTGGTTTTGTGCTTTCAGTGCTTGTTTTCATTCTAGAGGGTTTCTTCTTGTTTAGAATCTCATGTTCTTTTAGATAATAGCCTTATATCATGCCAAACAAAATTGGTTCATGCATGAGTTTTGTAATCACAATGATGTCAGTACAAGACTTGCATTCACTGGAGCAAGCTGTTTCTAGTGGCTCAAGTTTGGCAGGCCACTTGTCACAAGCACGATGTTTGCAAATGTATAAGAAAGGTGTAAAATTACATTCTAGGGGCATGGATATAGTTCACAGTCCACACAATGGCAGTTTCACCGAAGTGCCGATTTGTTGGAACACCTTTAAGTTAAGCTCCTCCCACCTCACTTGTGGTTTATCCTCCGGCTCCACACCATGATGTCAGATCTTCCTTTCCACTGGAAGAGTTCACTCTCCTTCTTCACAGCTCCGTGCATTGTAGGCTACCAAGTGCGTCACTGGTGATTTCAACTGTTTTTTTTTTTTTTCCTACCATTTCAAACTTTCTTCGACTATTTCTCCTTTCCTTTGCTCTGGCTCCAGCCTCATTGACGCAAGATGGATTCAGAGAAAGCAAAACTAGTTCATGGCTTCAAGTTCTACATCATGTGCCAACAGAAGATATTGAGAACGGACCCACATGTGTCTTGACTGTGCTGCCTAAGAACACCATACAATGTCTCTGAATGTGGCCTGTGTCAGTCAGTGCTTCCTTCTTCCTTAGAAGGTCATGCAGCCTGGCTTCTCCACCAGCTGACCAACAGGGATCTGAAGCTGCAGCTGGAGGGCCACAAGTCAGTCTCAACTGTGGTGGGGCTGGCTGCTCAGCTTGTGGCTACAGAAGAGGTGGTGACAACTCCTGCGGTGGGCACCTGTTGGTCTTTGCACTGCTACTGCCTGGAGTCAGCATTGGGAGTCGTACACAGTGGACCTCTGTGAAATGTGTCGAGCCCTCCAGGCCTATGAGCAAATCCCTGCCCACCATGGTAAAAAACACATGGGACTGGGAGAGATTGAGGTCCTCCTACTCGCTTGACTCACTTTGAGTGCTTGACTCCGGTGAGCTGGATGTGGTTGAGGGCTTTATTGACAGCTCCATGGTGCGTCTGTTGGCCTTGTTGACCTTGGCACCAGCTGATCAGGTGGTTGAGATTTTTCTCAACCCCATCAACCAGTTGTTGGAGGGGATCAAAAAGGAGTTGATCACCAAGACCCCAGTTTTCCCGGTCTTCACCCAGGAGAATGTGGACCGGTCGGAGTCCCCAACCTGCTCCAGTCGGGATCAGCCTTCACTGGTGGTCAGGCCACTAAAGCTGATGTTTGCACACACACCACAGCATGTGATCTATACCAACCCTCCGATGACTTTTCCTCGACATCAGCCATCAGGTCAACAGTCAAGGTCGTGGCTGAGGTGCCACTCATGCTCTTGATCATGCTTGACCATGAGGTGCTGCAGAAGTTCTTGGTTTACTTGGTTATTGTGGACAAAAGAAGGACGAAGCCCATTGAGATTGTCCCCCACCACACTGGTGGGAAATATATCTTTCCTCTTTTTTTTTTATTTTTTTATTCTTACTTACTTAGCTTTGTGGATTGTAACCACTGATCAAGACCTTTTTTAAATAAATGAAGAGTTGCTGTCCACCAGGTCTTGTGGCAAGCTATTCCATAATCTGGGACACTCTGACAGTAAAGTAATTTAGCCTTTTGCTAGTTTGGGACCTGGCCACATCTATCTGTTTATTACGAAGTTGTGGAACAATTTTTCTCTGAGAAAATTGTAGACCACACTGTTGCATTAAATCTTTGGATTTATGAATTTTAAACATATAAAACGCATATCGCCTCTGATACACCTATTTTGTAGTGAATAAAGCCCTGTTTCTTGTAATCTTACATGATAGTCACAGTTCGCTGATCACAGAACCATTTTAGTTGCTCTCCTCTGAATCATCTTAATCATGCCGATATCCTGCTTAAGATAAGGGTTCCAAAATGGAGACCCATAATCAGAATATGGTCTTACATAAGTCCTAAAGAGAGGAATAATACATTCCTCAGTTCTTGAAACAAAGGAACGTTTAATACGAATGAGCAATGCATTGGATGTTTTAGCAATCCTGATGCACTGATCGGATGAGGTCAGTTTATTATTGACAATCCCAAGATCTCGTTCACTCACTGAGATTTTCAGGGGGGTGTTCTTAAGTACATAAGCTTGATGAGGGTTGTTCTTACCGAAGTGCAATACTGAGCATTTATCCAGATTAAGCATCATACCATTGCTGGCCTGGTGGCGCTGAGGGTTGAGGCGCTGGACGCCACACCTCGCGCAATGCTGGCGACCCGGGTTCAGAAACGAGCTGGGGGTCGACGGGGGAGGGGAGTGAGACCGAGTGTCCGAAGGACTGCAGTCTTTTCCCAGGGGTGGGTGCGGGGTGCATTTGTTCTTGGAGCAACCTCTGGCAGTGGCTGGAGGATTGCCGACTGCAGCAACGCGGCGTATGCCTGGCGGCGGAGCCACGCCACTCTGTTGCCTTGCTGGCTGGGCTCCACAGGGAGAGAGGGGAACTAAAAAGCACAAAAAAAAAAAAATGATGAGATGACGAGGGCCCCAGGGATCTCCCTCTCATCCCCAGTGCTGGGCCAGGCCACACAGGGGATCCACGGATGACCTCCCAGAGGGATGGACCCTTTAATTTCAGAAAGAGCCACCGAGGGCAGGCCCTGTTCTGAGAGGTGATCCGGAGCACTGGGAAGTTCCTCTGGGAGGGGTGGACCAGTGATGGCTGTCCACGGTGGGGAGAAGGGGCAGGATTTAGTGGGCACTCGAAGGATGCCTATGAGATAACGGTGTATGTATAAATAAATAAATAAATAAATAATTGAAGCATCATACCATTAGTGGTAGCCCGTTCAATAATTTTCAGGTTATTGAAAAGTATAGACTTATTAGTAGCTGTATTTACTGCTCCCCCTAACTTGGTGTCATCAGCAAACTTGGAAAGTAGATTTCCTTCACTAACCTGCATGTCACTAATAAATGCATTGAAAAAAGTCAGTCCAAGGACTGAACCCTGGGGAACTCCGCTAGTAACACTCCACATCTGACAGAGTACCATTAATTCTAACTTGTTATCTATTTGACTACTTCATCCCCGGGCAAAGAGAGGCACTGCTGCAGGATGGAGTGGCACTGCAAGGAACTTCTCTGGCAGCAGTGGACCATTGCAGGGTGGGGTAGAGCTCTACCCCGGCACCTGTTGACTGGCAGGTGCCAGTCCTGCCCACGCCAGTCCACCCTCAACAGTTGTCTCTGGCATCTGTCTTCCCACCCTTACGGGTGGAGCCACCTCCACTACAGCCTTTGGTGTGAGCCCCAACCAAGGACTCTCGTGCTGCAGTTTGTGTGCCAGGTTAGCTGTCTGTGGAAATCACCCAGTCAGAGGATACTAGGGTGGTCCACAGTGGCAAACAGTCATGGGTCATTTTTGAAAAGTCCTTATATGACATAGATGGGTCATCTATGTTGTCGTGTCAGATGTATACCTTTTGACTGGGCTTTGGTTGTGGACCTAACTACCTACCAAGGGACTGTGTCATGTGGGGCTTTTCTGCTGATGTCGTAGTCCATGAATGTATCATTGGAGTCAGTTGAGAAGCACATTAAATACCCAATCACTGGGATCTTGAAAAGGGACGATTCCCCGGGAGTCACTTTTTCCCATGGTTGAGGCCATTTTAGGACTGAACCTGGAACTTGGTACCACCCAGCATCCTGCCCGGCACCCTCCACCCACGTGGTCTGCAGGTATATGGTGATTACTATGTCCCTTTTGGGGTTCTCAGACCATCCTGTGGCATAGGAGTTGGTCTCGGGCTTGGCCTACTGGAAGCCCAGGGGCCAAGGGGACATGGACAAGTCCCCTGACAAAGAGTCTAAGAAACTTGACCATGCGGCCAAGAAGGTCTATACCACTTCCTCTCTGGGTCTCCATCAGGTGAGCTACACCATGATGATTGCCAACTTTGTCACTCCCTGATGGGAGTGCTCGGTGATGTCCCTCCTTACCTTCCAGCTGACAGCAGTTGCCGGTGAAGTTAGTCAGAGACCAGGGTCAAGTGCTGGCTAAACACCAGCTTCAGATGGCCTTAGACTTGGTCAGCTCCTGCACCCAAGCCATGATAGCAGCCGTCTGTGTTGCAGGGCCTGGCTGAGGTTGTCCACCTTTACTGCGGACACTCTGCACAAGCTGGCCGATGTCCCTTTCTTGGGCACAGATCTCTTTGGGCCAGGATAGAAGGACATCTCATATAGAAACCTAATTTGATGGCAGATAAGGACTGCTTAGTCCATCCAGGCTGCCCATTTATCCCTACCTACACTATTACCGCAGGCCATGCCCAATCTGTAGCTCTTTCTCCCTCCCCCTTTCCTTTCCACTGTGATATTATTGAACCCCACTACTGTTTTCACCCCAATTCCTCTGCTGGAAGGCTGTTCCACACCACTCTTTCTATGACATACTTCCTTACTACTGCATCTACCCCGCTCCAGCATCATAGCATGTCCCGTTGTTCTTGAGCACAGTGTCTTCTGAAAAACACGTACCTCCCATACCTTATTTAACCCCTTCGGGTATTTAAAGGTCACTATCTTATCTCCATCTCCGTCCTCTGTTTCAGGGTGTACATATTGAGATCCTTTAGTATCTCCTAGTAGGGCTTTTGATGTGGACTGTGCACCTTTTAGTTGCCATCCTCTGGACCACCTTCTCTGTATGTCCTTCTGGAGGTGTGGTCTCCAGAACTGGACACAGTACTCTAGGTGGTGTCTTACCACTGAACTACACAGGAGAAATCACCGTCTCCCTTTCTCTGCTGGTGATGCCCCTCCCTATGCACCCCAGCATCCCACTAGCCCTCCCTACTGCCTTGTCGAACTGCCTGGCCACTTTCAGGTTATTTGATATAATTAGCCCCAGGTCTCTTTCCTGCTTGGAGGTCATCAATACCACTCCACCCACTTTGTACTCTAACCCTTGTTTTCTGTGCCCCAAGTGCATTATTTTCCACTCTTTTGCAATGAAACCTACCTGCCATATTCTTGATCACTCTTTCTCAGGTCTCTGTTCATCCTTTACACCTCCCCCGAGTGTCCACCTTTTTGCAGATTTTTGTGTAATCCGCAGAGAGGCAGACCATCCCTTTCAACACCTCTGCAAAGTCACTTCTAGAGACATTAAAGAGGACTGGTCCCAGCACTGTTCCCTGAGGCATCCTGCTGGTCATCCTCTCTTCCTTGGCGTGAACTCCGTTTACCACCACCCTCTGCTGCCTATCCCTAAACAATTTATTATCCAGTTTACTACCTTTGGATCCTCTCTACCCAGCTTGCTTATAGTCTTCTATGTGGAATGGTGTTGAAAGCCTTACTGAAATCTAGGTAGGCTACATCCACCCCGTCACCCTGATCTAAATCTTTTGTCACCCAGTCATTGAAATCTATCAGATTCATTTTACATAACCTCCTCCTGTGAATCAATGCTGCCTCGGGTCTTGTAACTCACTGGATTCAAGATATTCCACAATCTTTTCCATTAGCAGTGATTCCACTGATTTCCACCGCCGATGTCAGGCCGACTGGCCTATAATTGTTGGCCTCCTCCATGCTACCACTTTTGTGTAGTTGGGCTACATTTGCCCTCTTCCAGTCCTCCAGAATCACTCCTGTTTCCAGTGAGCTGTTAAGTAGAACTGTAAGAGGTACAGCCAGTATTTCACTGAGCTTCGTCAGTACCCTTGGACACACCCCATCTGGCCACATTGCTTTGTCCACCTTCAGATTAACAAGTCCCTTCAGGACTTTTACCTCCAGAAAAGTACTAGTATTCACCTCCCTCATTCCAAAGCTTTTGTTACCTTTTGTACCCATCCTCTTCTTCTTCTGTGAGAACTGAACAAAAGTATTTGTTAGGAAGTGTGCCTTTTCCTGGTCCACCTCTGCACAGCCCCCCCTTCTCTTTTTAACCTTACAGTCCCACCCCTGGTCTTCCTCTTATCCCTTACATACCTCAAAAGAAAAAAAAAGTCTTGAAATTGTCGAAGAGCTGCAGCAAAAGCAAACATGATACTGGGCTGCATAACCAGGAGGATTATCTCCAGGAGGAGGGAGGTGATCCTCCCTCTATAAAATGCCCTGGTTAGGCTGCATCTTGAGTACTCTGTGCAGTTCTGGAGACCCCATCTTAAGAGGGACATAGTGCTGCTGGAGAGGGTCCAGAGGAGGGTGACCAGGATGATTCAGGGCATGGAGGGTAGGACCTATGAGGAGAGACTGGAAGAACTCAATCTGTACGCATTGGAGGAGAGGAGGGACAGAGGGGACATGATAGAGACTTTCAAGCATTTAAAGGATAAATATACAGAGCCAGGAAGTGTTCAGGCTTAAGAAGGGGAAACCACCAGGGGACACGAGGGAAGCTGGAAGGGGGAAGTATAGGGAGTGCAGGAGACACTCTTCACAGAGAGGGTGGTGGAACCATGGAACCCACTGCCCAGGAGTCTGGTGGAAGAGACCACAGTGGAAGGATTCAAGAAGGGTTGGGACAGGTACAGGGGGAAGCTGAGGCCAGGGAGGGCCACTTCTGGGGCTGGGGGGTGGAGGAGCAAGCTCCCAGTAGGGGGCTAGCTTCCGAGCAGACACGATAGACCATGGGGCCTATTCTGCTGGCTTTTACTATGATACCTAAAAAATGTCTTGTCCCCTGTTGCCTCCTGTGATATTCTCTCTTCAGTTTGCACCTTTACACTTGTTGCTTTAACTGCTTCCCTCTGTTTCCCCGATACACCTCCCCATCCTCCTCCCTCTGTCTCCTTGTACCTTCTGAATGCTACCATTTTATCCTTTACCTTTTCGGCCACCTCTTTTGAGAACCGTAGTGGTCTCTTTTCCCTCTTGTTTTCGCTCACCTGTTTGGCACAGAGGTCTGTTGCTTTTTCTGTGCTCCCTTTTATCTTCCCCCACTGCTCCTTCACCCCACCCAGGCCATCCCCCCCTGCAAGGTCATCCCTGAAGTATTTAACCATCTTTGCAAAAATCTGTCATCCTGAAGTCCAGAAACCTCGCCCTTGTGTGGTTTGATTCTGCAGCCGTCCTTATATTAAATCACACCGTATAGTAATCACTGATCCCCAAGTAGCCTCCCACCTTGACGTCTGCAGCACTGTCCCTGTTAGAGAGTATCAGGTCCACTTTTGCCCCATCACGAGTAGGTTCACTGACTAGTTGCCTGAGGAACACTCCCTGCAGAGAGTCCAGGATGTTCTTGATTCTGACTGAAGCTGCTACTAGCAGGCTGCAGTTTACATTTAGCAGGTTGAAGTCCCCAACCAGCAGCACCTCCTCTTTTTCTGCCATCTTGCCAGTGGCTTCCACCAGCACCTTATCTAATTCCTACCCCTGTGCTGGAGGTCTCCATATCACTCCAGTGCAAACAGTGTCTCCATTTTCCATCTACAGGGTGACCCACTGTGCTTATGCCTCCCCCAGTAATCTCTGTATCTCTGTCGCTTTTATGCTTTCCCTCACAGAAAGCAGCACACCTCCTCCTTTCCTTCTCTTCCAACCTGGTTCTTTCTGAACAGAGTATAACTTGGTATGGCTATGCCCCAGTCATGGTTTTCAGTGCACTATGACTTGGTAATGGCTACAGTATCCAGGTCTGCCTCGGTCATGATGGCCTCTAGGTCCACAATGTTATTTCCTAGATTTCTAGCATTTGCACACATGGTCTTTGAGATGTTTTTTTTTCCACTCTGCTAGTTGCCCTCCTTTTTTCCTTTTTACCCTCACTCCTTCCTGCCTCTCTTTTTAATGCTCCTGTTCCTTTACCCCTTTATTTCTACCACCCTGCTTCCTTTATTAGTTTGCACCCTAGGGGATTCCTCTCCCCTCAGGTTCTTCTTACTCCTTACTTCAGCCTTTGGGGAGGACAGTTTCATCACCCCCTTGGCTAGTTTAAATGTTCATCGAAGTAATATTTAAACTATCCACTGAGGACTTCAGTTCCCCCTCCTGGATGGATACAGGCCATCACCCCTGTATAGGTCATTATCCTCCCAGGTGGGCCCAAGTCCTCAGTGTAGCTGAACCCTTCCTCTCTGCACCATTCCTTCAGCTATGAGTTGAAGCACCTGGTACAGAGATCCCTCTCCTGTCCCCTGTCACAGACAGGCAGCACCTCGGCGAAAGCCACTGAGCAAGCTACCTACCTAAGACCCCTCCCCAGCTCCCTGAACTCCCCTTGCACTATCCCATCCCCATCCCTAACCAGATGATTAGCCCCTAGGTGGACAGTGACATCCAGCTCTCCCTCCCATCCTACTGGCCTAGTGATTCTCAGATCTTTTTCTCATCCCTTTGGGCTGTGGCGCTGAGTAAGCACCTAACCTGCCTCTTCCCCCCCCCCTTCCTATTCCCAAATCTATCCCCCTCACAATCAAGTCCCCCACCAGAAGTTGCTTCCTTCTCCTCTGGGGTCCTCTGCCACCCTCCTTGTGGTCTCCACTATGGAAGGCCCTCGTATCCTCCCTGGTCACCTACTGTGGGTGCTTCCTCCTGGCATACCTGCTCTGCCAGAGCGACTAAGTAATTATGTAGTGATACTGGTTGAGGAATGTGCCTCTTTCTCACCTCCACTCCTTCCAGAGCCTGCCATAGTCCAGCCATTTCTCCTCCATGGCATCCTCTGAGGTAATGGTGGCAGACTTGGTGGCCCCTGGGTGGTGGAAGAGGTCCTTTGAATTCGAGCTAACTCAGCCTGGAGTCTAGAAACCTCAACCCAGAGTGGTGCATGCAGATGGGGCAGCACCTCACTCCGAAGAAGGTCTCTGAAAACTGCTGCTCCACAGCTACTGCACTGCACCACTCTCAGCATTCTCAAATTCTGTTCTGCCTGTGTTACCTGCAAATACTTTTGTGCTCTTACCCCTGATAGGGTGTTTACAGTTTTCCCCTTTTTTGTTTGTTTCTGTTTGTGTTCTCCTGTGCCTTGTTTAAATCTTTTCTCCTGTCCTAGATTGGTGTTGCTCTTAATAGCAGTTTTGGCCTGCCTTTGACCTTCCCCCTTTCCAGCAGTGACTGTTTCAGAGTAGTGAACAGGTGCCTTGCTTTAGTCGACTGGCAGAGTCCCCCGCTTCTCCGCTTCCTTCTACTAACGCCTGCCGATGCCTGTGACACCAGTCACCTGTTCTGCTCCTTCACAGTTCCACTCACTCACTCACTGGTCATGGACATTGTCATTGGCTGTTTTTATGTAGAACCTTCTCCCTTCCTGGTGGCACACTATTGGCTGTAGGAGGTCCATAACCAACTAGCTGAGGCCCCAGACCAGACAGTTGGCACCTCTCCCCCAAACTACATGGCTAGACACAGTTCTTATATGGCCCCTAAATGTGGGCTACTCAGCATACCTCTCAACCTTTTGTCCCCCAAATGTGGAACATTGCCTGTCAAAATGTGGAACAAATGGGCAAAATGTGGAACATTTAATCAAATCTGTACCTAAGAAGCTCAAAACACTGTTAAAATGTTGCATTTATGTTCAGAAAGTCTGTTATTAATTGAATAATTTATTTTTTCCCATAATTTACTATGGATTTTTGCTTTAAAATGTTGACTTTGAATGTGGAACAAGTCTTCACAATGTGGAACAGGGAGCATTTTTGAAGTAAAATGAGGAATGTTCCTCATAATGTGGTACAGTTGAGAGGTATGCTACTCAGGCTGGTCTCAAATTTACCTTTCACTCAAAAATAAATACACTAATTCAAACAAGTTTCACTACAACTTAGCCCACCTCTGTCTCCAAAAAACACAAGCCTTTTTTTTTTTTCCCTCCTTTGGCAAATGCAGACAGACTGTTCACGTAGATTGAGAAGTCCAGTACCACCCTGGACCCAGTGGCTTCATCCTAAAAAGGACACTAAGGCCCAGAAGCCTAAAAAGGCCTTTCAGTACAGGTCCTAGCAGCCTCAGCAAGGGCCATGTTTTCTGGTCAGGGATCAGAGAGGCAGGGGTAGGGGAAGTGGTGCTTCTCCAGCCCCAACAGCAGGTACCCTTGCAAAGCTGTCCAGTGATGGGTCAGGGGGTCTCTTCCTCCCACCTGTCCAGACCCTGACCCTGTTCCTGGGGGGGGGGTGGCTGCGCAGCTTCTGGCCACATTGGTTTGTCATAACTATGGACAAGAGGGTACTCGAGGAGGTAGGCAGAGGGTTTCTTCTCGATTTTAAGGTTCTTGCGATCCCACACTCCATGGGAATATGTGATGTAGTAGGATATGCCGGCCACCCTAAGGGAGGACATTGCTCAGCTCCTTGCAAAAGGGGCTATAACCCGTATGCCAGACACCCAGGCACGTTAGAGCTATGTGCTCAGGTACTTCCTTGCCCCATACTGGATCTGCACAAACTCAACCAGTACCTATGGAAGTGCAAGTTCAGGATGGTAACCTTGAATCCAATCATGCCATCCCTGGAGAAGGGCATGTGGTTGTGCTCCCTGGATCTCCAGGATGTGTTTTTCCACATCCCAGTCCATCTGTCCCACTGGCAGTACCTTCAGTTCTGCACAGAAGGGATTCTGTATTAGTTCCAGGTCATGCCTTTCGGCCTCTCCTCCACACCCAGGGTGTTCTCCAAGTGCATTGCAAATGGTGACAGCTTTCCTGAGGCACAAGGGCATTAGGGTGTATCCCTTCTTGGATGATTGATTGATTGATTGCAGTGCCATCCATGATGGCTGTGGAGTGGTCAAGGAATCTGCCCCTCAAGACCTGCAGAGACTTGGGCCTGATGGTCAACTTGGGCGAGTCTGATCTGATCTCCTTGCAAGTGATTCATTTCATTTCATTGGGGCAGGTCTACTGTCCTTGTGGACTGGGTGCTGGATCTTACCTCCTCATGGGCAGCCTGGGTGCAGATCTCCTAGCAGTTCATGTCGTGGGAGTTCACAGTCAGCTGGCAGATGTTCTTAGCCGGGTAGGAGAGATGTCGCCCGAGTGGTCACTTAATCAGGAGGTGGTGAATTGCCTGATCTTCTTCAGGGGGATCTTAATCATCAGATCACACTGTAGGAACTTCACCATCGCTGAAGCAGGATCCACACAGAAGATTTTCAGCAGTCAACATCTGTTAACGTCACCAACTCTATAAAGGCATGAGCATCCCCGCTCCCTCCACAGTTCTTTCTCACCATTGACTTGTTCGCATGGGTCTCCACAGAAGTTCCAATGCAGTATCGTGCCATTTTTCACCTATGGCCCTTTCACCTGTCCGGTGAACCAGATCCTGGATTACCTGATCTTTCTGTCTGACCCAGGTCTCCAGTACTCCTCCCTCAAGGTGCACCTTTCAGCTATTTTGGCCTTTCATGAGCCAGTGAGTGACCATACTGTAGCTCAGCTGGATGTCTTCCCATACCTTCCTGAGGGGCATCCTGCATCTCAAACCCCCATTCCATTCTCCCGTCCCAGTTTGGGATTTAAATTTTGTTTTGGAGAAGCTGACCCTGTCTCCATTGGAACCAGTCACGACTTGCGAGCTATGTTTTCTTTCTTGAAAAGCATTGTTTTTAGTCACCATTACTTCTGCTAGAATAATTTCAGAGCTTCAGGACCTCTGGTGCGAGGAGCCTTATTTGATTTTTCCATAAAGACAGGGTGTCTTTGCATACAAATCCTAAGTTTCTCCTAAGGTGATGTTTGAGTTTACACTAAACCAATCTATCCACATTTCTGTTTACTTTCCAAAGCATGCCAATCCAAGGGAAGCACTGCTCCATACATTAGATGTGCGCAGAACTTTGAAAAATGATCTGCTCCGAACCAAGGAACACACAAAGTCGAAACAGTTGTTTGTTTCTTTTGCCCCAGGTAGAGAGGGTGTTTCTGTTTCTAAACAATGTTTATCTTAATGCTTGGGAAATTGCATTGTGTTCTGCTACAAATACGGCAGAGAATTGCCTGGAGTTGTCAAAGCTCATTCCACAAGAGGCATGGTTGCCTCTGTAGCCTGTTTCAGAGGGGTCTAAACCGCTGATATTTGTCCGGCTGCCACCTGGAGTACCATCCATACCTTCACTAAGCGCTACAGTCTGGACAGTGCCTCTAGAGCCTGTGCAGGATTTGGCAGGGCTGTGCTGCTGGGCCTCCTGTCTTAAGTTTAAGGTTAGCCTTCCTCCAAGACTGTCTGTCTGCACCTGTAACTGCTTGGGACTCATTCCTGTGGTGTGACCTGATGACTGAGATACCCCCGAAGAAGATAGAACAGTTATGTAAGAACTTACCATAACAGTAGATATTTGTGGGGATCCATCATCAGGTCTGCTTTCTCCCACCATCCCTCTTTTGGGGGGCTTTCTACTGGAACTGGTTACCTGGTGTATCCAGCCTTTCTTATAGGCCTGGGCACCTCTCTTTCTCTCTCTCTCTCTCTCTCTTCAGTCTTCCATGGCTAGAGCTATGCTCCATGTGTTTCCGGGGGAAAGAACTGAAGAGGGAACTGGGCCACTCATGCCTTTATAGGGTGGGTGACATCGACAGATGTTAACGGCATGGGCAGTCCCAGTTGTACTGCGAAAATCTGTGTGGATCCTGCTTCACCGATGGTGAAGTTCCTGTGGTGTGACCTGATGACTGAGATCCCCTTGAAGATGTACTGTTACGGTAAGTGCTTACATAAATGTTCTGTCTCTGTGGGGCACTCCTCTGGTGATATGTTTTGTCTCCAGGGAGAATGCCAAACTGAGGCTGTTTTGTGCCCACCCCCACAGTCTCAGACACTGCTGGGGGATTCCTTCATAAGAGACTCTACACCAGACCTCCTCTGTGCCTTCCATACCCTCCTCTTGAGCCACAAGGTTGTGGTCAAGACTTGGAACGACAAGGTGCAGATTATCCTGATAGCTCCAGACTGCCTAGGCAGTTCTGATACCCAGATCTCCTTGGCAGTAGGCCTCTGTGGAAGTTATCTCTTCATCCAGAGCTGCTGACCAGATATCAGGAGACCGTCCTGCACCTGGACCTTCAGTTCCTGAGTGGCTATAGTTCCAGGTTTTGGGTCTTTTTGGAAGCTGTTTCACACTGTGGAGGCCTCCCTCAGAGAGTCAACTCACCGTTGCTACAACATTATATGGAAAAGATTTTCCATTTTTTGTTAGGGCAAGGATCTTGATCCCTCTGCCTGCCCTGTGGCTAGTATCCCTTCAGTACTTTTGGTACCTCTCCCGGTTGAGACTGCGAGCGATGACCCTCAAGGTATAACTGGCAGCCATCTCTGCATACCAGGCACAGACTGGTATGCTGACTGTGGCACTGGGTAACCAGGGACTTCCGTACAGGGTACTCCTAACTGAATTAAGGGAAGGTCTGGTACCGGGTGGGAGAGAGTAGTGGCTTCTAGTACAGGAGGCCTGATATAGACGGTGGTTGTCAACATATTTTATGAGAGCGAGTGGATCTACACCTTGCTGAACCTTATTAGTGGCAGCTGAGGTACTCGATATTGTGCAATGCATTCTTTGGGCCTAACTAATCAGTGGATTAGATATTGAGAGGTAGTTTGGGCGTTCTTTCTGTAGGTAAAAAATCTGGGCTCAGTACCATAGGAGTGTTGTACTACCTACTTTCTATTGCAGGGGTCGATGTGCCAGTAAAACTGTGTTTGCCTATTCAGAGCTGCTATAGTTGTTGACTGCTGTCTTACTGTGCGTGACATTGAAAAGGAGTATGAGGGTATCATTGTTTTCTGTGGTGTGTGATTAATGATGGACCTCGAGTACTGTGGGGAGGTGGTCAGGTACAGCATCCCAGCTGATTGCACTAGATTGTCAGGTTGCCACTATTAGTTGTCTCTGGATGGAGGCACCACACATGATTCTCTTGGGATACACACCCTCAGCAACCATCCATATCAGGGTAGGGGGGTACCCATAGTAAAATGCTGATTACTTACTAGTAGTAAGGAGAAACCTAAGAACCACTGTTAACATCTCTGGCAGCCCAGTGATGGTGTAAGGTGGGGAATCTCCCCACAAAATTTGCCTATGACAAAAACTGTACCTGATTTGGATATAAAAGGTGATCCTGATTTTTAATAAGCCTAAGTTCTACTTCAAATATCTGACACCTCAAGCTAAGAAATATTTAGTTGCGTTATCCTCCAAAACCAGACTCTGGCCAGATCAACTGGCTATGAAGTTTTTTTTTTTTTTTTTTTTAAATTGGCTGTTGACAAACTGATATTACCTATACATAAACTGTTCAGTTTTACATTGCAATTTAGTTTATTGCCTTATATCTGGAAACAAGCTAATGCTATGCCAGTTTTTAAGTATGGGGACCATGCCAGTGTCTCAAACTTTAGGCCCATCTCCATTTTGTTCCCCCTGGTCAAGACCGTGGAGAAGATCAGCCATGACCAATTGCAGGAATACATCTCTGTGTATGGTTTGCTTACCACATGGCTTTCGGAAGATGCATAATATGACTACTACTTTAACTGAGTATCTTCATGGAGCCTTGGACAGGGGAGAGAGTATGCTGGAGCAGTCTTCCTGGATCTATCGAAGGCCTTTAATCTTGTTGATCTTAGATTATCGGTATGGAAACTTTGGGAGATGGGACTGTCTGTTGATATGGGGCATGGTTCGCTGACTATCTGACCAATTGAACCCAAAGAGTAAAATGTAGTAACTTGTATTCTTCTATTTTGCCTTTGGAAACAGGGGTTCCACAGGGGTCCTTTCTGGGACCTCTGTTGTTCAGTTCCTTTATTAATACAGTTCCTGCTGTTGCAAAGTACTCCCATACAATTCTGTATGTTGATGATACTGTTCTTTTTTTTACTTCTGGGGTAAACTTTGATAAGATGCAGAAGTGTTTGCAGTCTGATTTTAAGCTTATCTGGGACTGGTTTGAGCATTATGTCCTGGTTATTAATGCAAACAAAAACCAAGACTGTTATTTGGGAGTAGGCATGGTCTAAGAAAATGCTGAGCTCTGACTAGTACTACTTCAAGTGGTGAGGGCATTGAGCAGTTTGTCATTCAAGTACTTGGGGGCCTATTTAGATCCACTGTTGTCTTTCACATGCCATGTTGACTATGTTGTAAAGAGTATCAACAAATGAACTGGCCTTCTTTATCGAAATAAGAATAATTTCAGTGGTGAAGTTTAAAAATTACTGGTGAATGGCCTGATTCTTTCTGTTGTCAGCTATGGATTAGTTATCTATTTGGTAGCTTGTAATACTCTTTTGGAGAAAATAAATCTTGCTACGAATAATGCCTGTAGATTTGCTTTAAATTGTAAAAGGGGTAGCCATAGTCATTTATATACTGTGCTAAATTGGCTGCCACTTCATTTCCGAATTTATTATAGTTTTACTATTATGTATAAAAAGTAACTTTTGGGCCATACCCCTGGTGGGGTTCAGTCACTCTTTAATTATATCTCAAATAGATTTCTTACTAGGAACATGGCATGTGAAAGACTTCAGATACCCTATGGGAGAACAAACTTAGGACAAAGGTCTTTTTCTATTAGAGCAGCAAATGTTTGGAATTTGCTTCCAGTTGAGATCTGCAGTTTAAATACTTCAAATGCTTTTAAAAATGATGTATTACAGTTGCTTACAAATATGTTGGCTTGTAATTGTAGATATTATTTTATTGTATGGCTTATACTGTTTATACTTTTTGTACTGTCTGACTGTATGTGACGTGGACACCTTTGAAAATGGGCTATTTTGGCTCAAAGATTTTCTGAATATAATAAAATAAACAAAGGCCGTACACAACCACACAAATCAGAAGAATAAACTCTGGTTTTAGAGTCCTCTCACCACTTCTGCTGGCTAGCCTGGTGCTCTGACTGTCCATTCTAAAGTTGTCTCTAGAGCAACACCTCAGGGTTGAGATGATGCAAATTGGATGACCCCAAAAATACACCCTTCTAGAAAAAACATGGTTACAGTGGTGAGTAATTTAATTTATCAGCTTCTACAGTTGCATCATTCATCTTGCATATCTTCCCTTCAGAGTGATCTCTTCCATTAGTTCCCTTTTTCCTCATGTCTTCACTTTCCTCTTCGGTGTTCCTCTCGTCGATCAGTGTAAAGCCTTCTTGATTATGTTGATGTGGTTCCCCGGTTTGCTTTCTCATCTTTGATTTGGTTTTAGTCCATCCTTTTGAAGATAGTATCACTTTAATCAAATGTCCCAGTTTCTAAGGAAAGTAATCGTCCCTCCTTACACCAGCACCTGAACCAAGCATTTATACTTCGAATCCAGGTTTTGCATCTTTCATCTTCCAATTGGATGGACAGTATTTCTGACAAGAGGGCTTCTGCTTTTCTGTTTAGTCTTCTTCCCGATATTCATGTATTTCTTCAATTTTCAGCTGTGTGAGTAGATTGAACCTGTTCTCGATATGTAATTGTATCCAGATTTTATCCTTAAATTAGATGAAAAGAGTGCTTTTTAGTTCACAAACCACAAAGTGCCACTAATTGGTTAAAAGGGAGATTGTGTGGGTGCTTATCAAATTCCTATAAGAATGCATTGTCTGAATTTTTATGCTGATTTATTAAGCTATAACTATTGTTTTTCTTTGCTTTCTTATAGCTACCGTATGTGTGATCCCCCCGAAAAACATATCTACAAAACAGCGCCCTTGTTTGGACAGTTTTGTGCTGTTGACAAGACGGGAGTAATGCGAGTGGGAGATCCTGTGTACAAGCTTGTTTAGGAATGAAACTGCATTTTTCCCCTGAAGATTCTAAAGTAAAACTGTAAATTCTACACCAAACATTAACAGTCAAGAACCTCCGCACTTATGGGAGGGGTAAAGAAAAAGCAAAGCACTTATTTTCTCTGATTGGAAATTGGGTTGAATTTTGAGTTTTAAATCCCAGCAGATTCTGGCTTGAGATGTGCCAACAAAAGAAAAATGAAACCTGGAGATAGGCCAAACAGTAAGATCTGGAGGGTAGACTATACTTTTTTATAGACACAATAGCCTGTACTTTAGCTGACTGTGAAAGCTGGAGCCAAGTAGAAAGAGAGCATAATGAACTCAAAGGTGGTGTTTGGATATTTGAAATAGTATTACCAGGGTGTATTACATGAATTGAAATTTTGTTCCCAGTCTTTTTCGTAGCATAATTTCTACCCTAGACCATTGCTTCATTCTTGGGACATCCTGCAGTTCCAGTCTATCACTGAACAGCACTTTGGGGATGCTGAGTGCCTTACCCACTGCCAGATCAAGATCCCTCCACTGCACTTTATACTGTGCCACTCAGTAGTACCTAATGAGTATCAGGAGAATCAATCCTTCCTTGTCTTTTGGAAGCGAAGGGGTTTCATACCCAAGATGAGGATGGGCATTATTCCAGAGGTATTTTGCAATGAAACTGTTCAATTCTCAGAAGGCAGATTGAGGTACTGGGACCGGGAGAGTTTGAAAGAGATAGAAAAAGCGGGAGAGAACATTCATCTGAATTGTTTAGACTGTATTTATTTATTAAATTTTGTTCACCTGGTAGGCCCACTGAGACTAGAAGTCCCTATTTCATGGTGACCGGGGATACAGATGGTAAACAACTGAACCAGATTAAGCTGTAGGTGGTATTTTTAGTGAATGGGGGAAATTTGGCCAGGACACCATGAAAATTCCCCTATGCTTTTTGAGAAATGCCATGGGATCTTGAACATCCACCTGAACTACCACCAGAACAGGCAGATGGGACCTCTGTATAACAGAGGTAACAGCACACCAAAAAAAAAGTGCAATAAAACAATCTTATACAGCAAACAGAAAATAAAGTGGATAAGTAACAATAAAGTGCAAACATATTACAAGTTTGTATAAAATACAGCACAGATACAAGAAATAAATATACAACATTATGAGCAATATATACAAGTGGCAGCAGATTATTGAAGCAATAAATTGTGCAATACATTGCCTAGTGGAGAGACGAGGGCTCCAGATGGGTTGTAGGGAGAGGTAAGTGAAGGAACATAGGTGGGGATGAGGTAGACATTGAGCAGGTAAATCATGCAGGATGTCTGAGTGGCTTTGGTTGGCAAAGGAAGGATAAGGACATAGTAAGGTGGGGATGCTAGGTAGGGAGGGGGTTGGGATGGATTGGGAAGGGGGGATAGACATGAGCATATAGTGGTGGGGGTAGCTCGGAGCTGGATTTTAAAGGGGGAGTTCGAGTGTATCATGGAGTTGATCCCAGAGATGTGGGAGATGGTAGGAAAAGGCGGCCTTGCCTGAGCAAGTGCACGGATGGGGGAAGGAGAACATACTAGCATCCCTGAAATGGAGGGAGTACGTGGAGGAGCTAACTGGAGATGGGCAGGAGTTGAGGTAAGAGGAAAGGGTGCCAAACCAGAATTCAGAAATAAAAGTGAGGCTATGGATATGGTGCCTGATGTATAGAGACATTAAGGAGAGGGAGGAATAAAGAGTGCAGTGGGGAAGGGGGAGGCGGCGAAATGACAAAAAGAATTTAGTAGGGTGTCAAGTCTAGTGAGTGAGGTAGCAGGTATGGAACAATAAACCGTGTCAGCATAGTCGATAACTGGTAAGATGGTTTTGGTGACTAAATCATGACGAGTCAGCAAGGGGTGGGGGGACAGTCCTTGTGGCAGTAGAGGGCTCCTAATTTGGGTCAGAATTTGGAGCAGATGGAGTCAATATGTGCAGTGTAATCAAGGTTGCTGTCAAGCCAGACCCCAAGGTATTTGAAAGCCTTGACAGTGTCTAGTTGAAAGCCATCCATGGTAGAAAATGCAGGGGTGTTCTGGGATATGGATAACCTTTGCCTTAAACTGAAGAACATGGAGACTGTTTTTTTTTGGAATTCAAAATCTTGCTGCAGTGGGGTGGCTACGTCAGAGGCATTATGACCGGAAAGGTAAATCACGGTAGTATCCGCTTACATGTAAATTTTGGAGAGAGAACAGATGAATGGGAGGTCATTTATAAAAGTTGAGAATAGGATAGAGCTGAGTATGGATCCTTGGGGAACACTGATTTGGATGGGGAGAGGATGTTGCCTATCTGAGCAGATTGCTGTCTTTTTTGGAGGTAAGATTTGAACCAGTCTGCAGAGAGTGGTGCCAGACCAGAGGAAACAAGTTTTTGGAACAGGAGTTTGAGAGACTGAGTCAAAGGCCTTTGCCAGATCCACAAAGATGGCAGCAGTGATGAGGCCTTGTCCATGGCTGTCTGGATATATCAGAGGCACAAAACAGGGAGGAGACTGGAATGCTGCCTCCTGGATTCTTCTTGCATTAATCTTGTAGCCTGAAAATGAGCCAGAAGTATAAAGTAGAGGAAATGCTGCTGCCGAGAATATATCTGTGTTTGTTAAAGCGATTCAATATATCATCTGAATAGAGATGAATCTTGTGTCCCTGTCCATGAACTGTGATACCCGAGATCTGTTGAGTCTCCTTGAAGGTCTGGGCCAGAAAATCAATATAAAATGTGAAAAGGGGTGGGGAGAGGGGACAACCCTGTCATGTAGCAGCATTAACCCTAACCCCTGGGTACACAGGAATTCAGAATAGCTTAGCTGTCAAAACGAACACCCAATAACTGTCTTCTTTCATTTAATGCAACCTTTAAGTAGCATGCAGAAAATAGGTGCGTTTACAGCAGAATACGGCAAGCTTAATAGCACTGAGGCAACTACAAAGAATGGCCTGGCATTTTGTCTCCTAACAGTGAGGTTTCATCAGGGAACCCTGTAATGTCCCTCTCCCCAGGGCAGATCTCTCTCCCAGATGTCCACTGACCTTCACTTGGCTGTTGGGGATACATAAACACCAGTTACCACTGTGACAAAGGGTTCTGGGAATCCCATGATTTGCAGGACTGGCAAGATGGCTCCAGTCCACTCTGTCAGATGCCTTCTCAACAACAACTGCCACCAGCAGTGTAAAGTGCTTTCCTGAAATTATCCTGTATTGCAGTTCAGGCATGAATCCTGTCTGTTCCAGATTAATAAGTGATGGGAGTATCCATTTCATTCTCTTGGCCAGCAAGCTGGTGTAGATCTTATAGTAAAGGTAGAGAGCCGAATAGCTTAGTGTATTTGCCCCTCTGTAGGGATAACTGAGGTAAGTGCCCCATTCCAGCTTTGGGGTAGTTAACCAGACTCCAGTGTCTCATTAAGGACTTTTTAACAATGGGGCATGCAATGTCTGTTGTAATGTTTTATACAATTCTATTGAGAAGCTGTCTGCTGTGGGGCTCTTGTCCACCTTATAATTGGCGATGGCCTGAGCAAGTTTGTCACTTGTAAACGAAGCTTGTAAGAGCTGTTTTTGTTCCTCTGTCAGGGTTGCAAGAGAGAGCCCGGCCAAAAATTCTTCTCTTGTCTGGGAGTGCATATTTGGAAGGGCCATGTATAGTGACTGATAGTAAGTGGCAAAAGTATCTGCCACCTCTTTCTTTTTTATCTTCTTGTGGCCTCTGTCAGGGTGTTAAATTTGTGCAGTTGAGTTTTGTGCTTTATGCTGCCTTAACATGTAAGCCAACAGATTGGCTGTGTGCCCCCACCTTCAGAATATTTTTGTTTCAGAAGTCTCAGTGACAAGTCAGTGTGAGTGGAGGGAAGCTTGTCCATTGGACAAGTCAGTGTGAGTGGAGGGAAGCTTGTCCATTGGACAAGTCAGTGTGAGTGGAGGGAAGCTTGTCCATTGGACAAGTCAGTGTGAGTGGAGGGAAGCTTGTCCATTGGACAAGTCGGTGTGAGTGGAGGGAAGCTTGTCCGTTGGACAAGTCAGTGTTGTGATTCCAGCCCTAATCGCATTCGCCTTTTGAGCTTCATCCAGCTGCTTTCGTGGTTTGTCTCTTTTCCAGAGTTGTCTTTTCAAGTATGTAGCCATACTGATGTTTCCCATAGCATGGCAGCTGTGGCCTCTATGATGTCATTAACTGTATAATTTCCTTCAAAAAGTCCTCTGTCTCAGTCCTCCTCAGTTCTGGTGAAAGAGACTGGTTCAGTCTCCAAAGTTTATAAATGTTCCACTCTCAAATTGATCTTCACTTTAAGCAAGGTGTGGTCTGATATACGCTTTGGCAAAAGCTCCGTCTGAATGCTAGGGAGCAATTCATCTTTCATAAAAAGAAAATCATTCCTTAAATAGGTATGATGAAGTCTGGGGAAAAAGAGTACTGTTTTACTCTTAGGTACAGTGCTCTACAGATTACCTGATATTCCACGTTTGCCAGCTGTCTTTTAACATATCTCTGTTCCCTAGTCAGTCTGGACCTACAAGTGCCTCAGAAGCCCAGATTGGGGTTCAAAATGATATTAAGGTAAATCCCCAGATAACCACCCCCTTCCCTTTCAGGGCCAAAAGGTCAAATAATGACTGGAAAGACATTTGAGAGTCTTCGGAGGGGCATAGACATTCAGCAGTAGAACATTTCCCCCATAATTCGTTGTTCTTTTTTAGGTAACTGGGTCAGGCTCACTAGGCACAAGTGCCTGTTTTCAGGGGTGACCTGGGAGCACTGGGGAGGTTAAGTGACTTGCTGAGTCACACAGTGTGCAAGTGGAGGTTATGGGAATCAAACCTAGGTCTGCTGGATGTATCAAGCTCATTCACAGCTCATTACTCTAACCTCTAGGTTATACTGCTAGCCCAGTAATAGTACACTTCACCAACATGTAAGGACCCTGTTTGTCTTAACTTCCTCTTCCTCAAAGAAAAAGAAATGGCACATAAGTATGAAAACTCCACCCTCGTGCCTTATTCATGTGCTGCATGAAACTTCTTAACATAACTGAACCTCTGTGGTTTGACACTCTTCAAATAAGAGATGTGTCCTGTAAAAATATGGGTTCCCCCTTTATGTAATAAAAATGTTACCTTGTGCCATTTGACCAGGTTATGAAACCCAGTTACATTGAAGGATGAGAGTATACAGTTAATTAGCCATCTTTAAATAAACAGAAGAACATTTTCTGGGTGTGATATTGCAGTTTGTTCGGCTCCCTCCCACCCTCTCCATTGCTGTTACTGTAGTATCCACCATGAAAAATGAAAAGGAAATGACAAACATCAGAAAACCAGTAACATATAATAGAGATCAGAGAACTGGGTAGAACTTGACCTCCAAGGTAGGAGAGGTCACTAAAAAAGAACCTCTCTGACAAGGTCTGGATACAAAACATGCCCAGCCCAGCAGGAAGGGTCCACTGTCTCAGGTAGAGCCTCAAGATGGTCATGTCTTATGTCTCTCAACCGATCTTTGTAGGGTCTCTGAGGTAGAAATGAGCTAAGGCAAGGCTCTGAGTATCTCCCCCTGAGAGTCCAAATATAGGGGAACTACTGTATAAGAGAGCAGACAAAACTGAAGTATGACCACAGGCAACACACCCCTCCCCACATGTGCCTGCAAGTGTGAAAGCATCAAAGTATCCCTGAATTGAAAAGGGACTAAACTTTGAAATGATATGCCCAGCAATATTCATTGAATAACATTTCATGTCCTGTAAGTCACAACATACCCTGCAACTAGTGATCCTCATTTGGGCACCCCTGTCCCTTCGGCTCTTACTCACCCACCCTTGTTTTAACCTTAGCATAGTGCTATTCAAAGATACTCTTGTTGCATTTTTGGCACTCTCCTTGTATTATTTGTACTGTTTGTATATATTCTTTCATTTCTCCCACTTTTATTATGTATAGCAGACTCCCGAGTCGTTCTTGAAAATAGGCATATACCTTGTCTAGTGTACTTACCTGGTCAGCAAAAGCTAAATAAATATGCATAACTGGTATATATTATTCTCATGTACTAGCCACTGTTTTCTTTCTGTATATTGTACATTGTTCTGCTTGATTTTTATCTGTTCATGTCTCCACTGTAACTGTTCTATATCTGTATCATGTACATGTCTAGCTCCATCTTAAAAATGAGCTTTGCTCAATGGTGTTCGCCTGGTTAAATAAAGATTTTGATTAATTGACATACTACTACCATCAGTGGAGTGAAGGTGCATATCAGTTCCTAGTCAAAACTTTCTTTGTGCTGTGGCACTTCTCCAGAACAAGAAAAAAATAGCAGACAACCAAGCACAAGTCCATCTGTAATTCTCTGTAGTAAATGTCACTGATGGGCCTGAAAAAGTCTGATTGTGTAAGGCCTCCCAAGTCCCTAGGAGCATGGGGTGGAAGAAGAAGGCCTGTGGCACGCCCAAAAACAAATTCTGGTCAGATCCACCACGGCTGCATAATGAAGTTAGTGAGATTGTGTTAAATTGTGAAGGATACATGGAGAAACAACACAATGCTTTTTAACTAGCAAGATTTGTTTTATTTTCTATTCTAAGGAAGGCAGACACATTATTAGGAAAAGATACGGAGGTGTCGATTTTAATGGAAAGAATGGTAAGTAATAAAGGTTTTGTGTAATTATCATATACTCATAGCAATAGAAACGGACTGATTCAGAACCCTGGGACCTCACCATCGGAATCATTTAGGAATGCATATTTCATTATTCATATTGAGGCCAATCAACCCAAACACCATGACTCAGATGGCCTATACTTGCATGGCATGGCTAACCCTTGTTCTATAGATGAAGTCCCTGTTCTCTACATTAAGATGCAACATTTTATCTATGGATTACTGACTGCTCCTTTTGTGATTGACAGGACTGTGACACTTTCCTGTATGCACAAGTGGAACAAAAAAATATTTAGGATAATACATTTTTCCCAGATAACACATGGGTGCTCCTGTTTTACATAGCAACACTTATTCCAGTTTCTGTTATACACAGGCTTGTACTTAGGAATTACAGACTTTGGATCAGTCCAATTTCAGATATTAGGCTACTGCCATTTAATATATGATAATGCATATGTCACCTTGGGAATATTTCTATATTATCCTTTTTTGGGGGGAGGATTTTGCATAGAACAAACAGTGACACTCATGATATCGATCACAAAATTAGTATTCCATACTCATTACACCAAGGTGTTCCATCTTACTTTAGAGAATAGGGACTGCATCTGCGAAGTGGGGGTTCACCATACCATGCAAAGATACCTCAACTTATCATCATGATGGTTGCCGAGGGCCTGGAAGGAAAAGTATACCTCTTTACAGACACAAAGATCTGCAACAGGGTTGGTACACAGGGGAAGGTGGAAAGGATGAGCAGGGACATGGCAAGGTTGGAGGAATGGTCAGAAGTATGGCAGCATGAATTCAATGCAAAGTAATGCACCTGGGAAACAAAAACCCAGGGGAAGAGTACACAGTGGGGGGGAGTAGTAAGCACAACAAAAATGGAAAGGGACCTGGGGGTAATCATATCAGATGACCCAAAGGTTAGCAAGCAATGTGAGAAGGCAGTGGGGATCACTAGGGCATACTGGGATGTATAGGGAAAGGCATCACCAGTAGAAAACAGGAAGTTGTTATCCCTCTGTACAGATAGTTTGTGAGACCCCATCTGGAGACCCAATCTCCACAAGGACATGGACAGGATGGAGACAGTCCAGAGGAGGGCAACTAAAATGGTGCAGGGTCTGCAACAGAAGTCATAGGAAGAGAGACTAAAGGAGCTTAATATGTATACCCTTGAGGAAAGGAGGCAGAGGGGAGACATGATAGAAACTTTTAAGTACCTCAAAGGAATCAACAAAATCCAAAAGGGTGGCATCTTTCAGAAAAAGGTGCAAGAACAAGGAGACACAATTTGAAGATTGGGGGGGGGATGGTTCAGGTAATATGAGAAAGTATTTTTTCACAGAGAGGGTGGTGGACGCATGGAATGGCCTTCGTGAGGAGGTTGTAGGGTCAAAAAATAGTGCGGGAATTCAAGAATGCATGGGACAGACATAAGGCAATTCTAGGGACGTGGATATGTTAAGTCCACACTTATTGTAAGTTCCTTGCCGCTTTAAATCTTGCCAGAAGGTCTTCAAGCTGGCTCCCCCCACCCATCCGGGTTGTAAAACTCTTGGCTGCGCCCCATGACGCCAGATCTTCCTTACCGCTTGGAAGCTCAGTTCCTCTCCTTAGCACTCTGCGTTTTAGGCCTGGATCCAAACTCTTCGGTTAAACTGAAACTCATTCTAAAGTTTAAAAGACTTTGGTCTTCCTTTTCCCTCGCAGCTGCGATAGACAAATCGACTTCCGGATTTCGTAGGTGCCCCTGTGGGCAGAAGATGTCACGGACCGATCTGCACACCACGTGCATTTATTGCCTTGGACTCGGCCATGACTCACAGGCTTGTGAGTTGTGCAAACCCTTTTCCGCTTTGGTCTTGGAGGACCGCGCTGCCCGGTTACTGTTGGGGTGACACAAAAAATGTTATCCTCCGGTTAAGTCTAAGGAGGCCCGTTGGGCAGTGTCCGTGGCTGTGGGCTCGGCGGAACAGCTAGAGCAGATGATCGCCCTCGAGGAGGAGGCAGCCCAGGCCGCATCATCATCTTCCTCGGTCGCAGCATTTATCCCGCTCTCCTTGGAATCCTCCTACACAGCTTCTTTTAAGGAGTTTTGCCAATCCTTCTCCACAAAGGGAGAAAGCCCTTTGGGACATTTCTCTGGTCCAAAAAGAAGGACCCCAAGGGTAAGTTCCATCGTCTATGTTCGTGGAAGTGGGAGAGGTCCCCTTCCCTGGAGAGTTGACACTCTACTTTGGTCGAGCTTGTGGCTAAGGCCGCTGGCTTCACGGTGTCCTCATCAGGTCAGCCGGCCTAGACACCAGTCGACGCGGTCGAGATTTTTCTTGACCCTTCGGACGGTCTGTCGACTGGAGAAGCCGACATCCCTTCTTCACTGGTTCCCCCGGTGGAAACCGAGGACTTTCCTGTGCCGGAGTCCCCGGTTAAGGTCCCTGAACTGAGGGAGGAGCGGGTTTCCCCCGGCCCCGTCCCACCCTGGGAAACACTGAAGGTCTCGGTTTCAGACCTGTTCCTGGTCCAGCCGATCCTGCCGACATCGGCGGTCTCGGCATCGTAGAAAGCGGCGGCGCTACTCATCCTTGTCTTCATTCTCTTCGGAGGATAGACTCCGGCGCAAATTGCGTTGGTGCAACGAGGAGCTAATGTGGCAGCAGCTCCTTTTGACCAGGAATAGGCTGACTTCGTTGTCTTCCCCGGCCATTAAGTGGCTGTCACCGGAGCGGCCCAAACAACCCCTCCTAGTGGTAGAGGAACCAAAGCCGGCACCGGTTGTTCAGCTGAAACGGGCTGCGCCACACATTGTGGTGGAACCCCACGCCTCCACAACCAAAATTTGGGGCCCCAACCAAGGATTCTCGGTCGGATCAGGGCTTGCCCTATTGGTTGTCTGTCACCCTCACTCCCTTGGCAGGTGGAGGGTGGCTCAGGTGCTCGGCAGCTGTTCGCAGACTCATCAGAGTCTGATGATGATGACTCCTTGTTCTCCAGGCTGCTTGACTTGGAGTCCACTGGGGGTCAGTCAGTGGACGAGAACCCATCCTCATTTTTGGGAATGCTTCAGCTCATCTCAGAGCCCACTGGGATGAAGCTCGCACCAGTTTCAAAATGGGCCAGGTATCCCCTCACAGAGATACTGGACCGAGGGAATTCCTCCACGGAGGCCTTCCCAGTGGCTGAGGCCATTGTTGGCCCAGCCCTGGAGCTATGGCAGTGGCCAACTTCTTGTCCAGCACCTTCAGCCAGGATGGCTCGGAAGTATGCTGTCCCCACCAGTTCACTCTCCGGTTTCTCGGAGCACCCCTCTGCGGAGGGGCTCGTGACCGATAGCGTTTTCTGGCATTCCGGGAACGCTCAGGACATGGACAAGCCTCCCGACAAGGAGTCCAAGAAGTTTGACCATTCCGGGCGGAAAGTTTATGCTGCTTCCTCCCTAGGCCTTCATCAGGCCAGCTCGGCCATCCTGATGGCACACTTTTCACACGCTCTTTTGGGCTCCCTGAATGAGATGATTCCTCATCTCCCAGCTGACCTCCAAACTACGGTCAAGCAGGTGCGGGATCGGGGAAGGGCGGTGGCCAAACAGCAGCTCCAGACCTCCCTGGACATTGCTGATTCGTGTGCCCAGTCAGTAGCGGCCACAGTGGCCATGCACCGCATAGCTTGGCTGCGGATCTCCACTTTCACGGCAGATACCCAGCACAAGCTGGCAGACGTTCCCTTCCTGGGTACCGACTTGTTCGGTCCTGGGGTTGAGGGGCATCTTCAGCGGATCGAGAAGTCCAGTGCCAACTTGGACTCTGTCATGTCTGCCCAGAAGGACAAAGGCCGCTAGCAGCAGCATAAGCCCTTTCGTCCTTCAGCCCCTGGGGCTTGTCTGGCCCAGCAACGCCAGCATCAGGGCCACCAGGCTTGCACTTGGCACCCCAAAGCCAAGCCTGACGCTTCCTCCAACAGGAAGCTGGGAGGTAAAGGTCCAGGAGGCACCTCAGCCAGTCCTTCCTCCAAGCCTGCCCAGTGATGGGCTGAGGGGTGTCGTCCCCAACCTCGTCACTCCTCCCTGGGTTCCCCCCATGGGGGGGACAGCTCCGCCACTTCATTTCCGCCCGATCTGATATCGCCATAGACCGCTGGGTGTTGGAAGTGGTAGGAAAGGATCTTCCGCTGGAATTTGAGCAGTCCCCACCCTATCGAGCCGTCACCCCACGGGGGTTGGCTGGGTCCACAGCCTCTCTGTTGGCCCATCGAGCCGACATTGCCCTCTCTCCAGAAGCCTTCAGACCCAGGGTTTGTGTCCAGATACTTCCTGGTCTCAAAACGGACGGGGGGGCTGGTGCCCCATTCTCGACCTACACGACCTGAACAAGTTCCTAAGGTATTGAACCTTCAAGATGGTCACTCTGGCTCAGATCATCTCATCCTTGGAACGAGGCATGTGGTTCTGTTCTCTGGACCTTCAGGACGCATTCTTTCATGTCCCAATCCGTCCATCCCACCAGCAATTCCTCCGCTTCAGAGTGGAGGGATCCCTTTAAGAGTTCCAGGCCATGCCCCAGCTCCCAGGGTCTTCACCAAATGCATGGCAGTGGTGATAGCATTCCTGCTGCACCGAAGGATCCGGGTGTACCCTTACCTGGATGACTGGCTGATTGCAGCCTCCTCCAAGTCAGAGATGGAGTGGTCCAGGGATCAGGCCCTCCAGGTCTGCTCTCAGATTGGCCTCCTCATCAATGAGACCAGATCTGAACTTGTGCCAATGCAGGTGATTCAGTTCATTGGGGCAGAGTTCGACTCTCTTAGAGTCAGAGCACGGCTCCTGGCGGACAGGGCCGAGGTTCTTTCCTCCTTTGCCCAATCATTTCTGGTTGGGCAGTTGCACCCTGCCTGGGACTTCCTGGGCCTCATGGCGGCCTACACCAGTGTGGTCCATTGGGCCCGCTGGCACACGTGTCCGCTGCAATGGGGACTGGCCCACCAATGGTCACAGCACTCCAGTCCTCTGGACCAGCTAGTGATAGTGACCCAGGAGATGGGTAACACTCTCCAGTGGTGTATCGTTCCCACTCATCTGCAGGAGGGTATCCCGTTTGTCCGCCCAGAGCCGATGGTCACTCTAACGGCCGATGCCTCTCTGGGTTGGGGTGCCCATCTGGGGGAGCTCAGAGCACATGGCCCCTGGTCTCCCCAGGAGTCTCAATGCCACATCAACCTGCTGGAGCTTCAAGTGGTCCGACTAGCCCTCACAGCCTTCGCTCCATTTGTACGGGGTCCAATGGTCCAGGTTCAGATGGACAACACCACGACCATGTACTACCTAAACCGCCAGGGCAGGATGCGCTCCTTGCCTCTGTGCAAGGAAGCTTTCCGCACTTGGTCTCTCGTGGGCAAACTGGAGGCGGATCTCCTAGCCATTCATGTGGCGGGAGCCTCCAACACTCTGGCCGATGCCCTAAGCCGGATAGGTGCTGCATCTCATGAGTGGTCTCTCCTGCCGGAGGTAGTACACGATCTATTCTCCACTGGGGCACACCTCAGGTGGACCTGTTTGCCTCCAAGGAGAATGCGAAGCTGAGGCTGTTTCATGCCCACCCCCCTCAGCAAGGCTCGCTGCAGGGGGATGCCTTCTCAAGACTGTGGACCCCGGGCCTCTTCTACGCCTTTCCCTTGATACACAAGGTGCTTCTCAAGGCGCAGGTGATTCTGGTAGCCCCAGACTGGCCCCATCAGTTCTGGTATCCTGATCTCCTCAGCTCCAGGCTCCCAAGACAGCTTCCAGCTTGCCCGGACCTGATCTCAGTCAACCAGGGGAAGGTATTCCACCCGGACCTTCAATCCCTGCACCTGACAGCCTGGTTTCTGGTGGCTAGAGTTCCAGGCCTTTGGTCTTTCCGACGAGGTCTTCAACGTTGTTGAGGTATCCCGTAAGGAGTCGACCAGAAAATGCTGTGCCTTCAAATGGAAGAGATTCTCCATTTGGTGTCAGGATAAGGGGTTGTACCCTTCCTCCTGTTCCTTGGCCAGCATTCTGGACTACATATGGTCCCTTTCTCAGCTGGGGCTTCAGTCGATGACCCTTAAGGTGCACCTGGCAGCCATCTCTGCTTACCGGGCGCAGGCCGGAAAGCCATTGGTGACACAGGAGAAGGTGGTCTATATATATGTATATAAATGTTTAAGAAAAACCTGTGGCTTTTTCAGCTTGAATCAGAATGCTGTCTCTATTGTTTTCCTTGGGAGCTGCAGTTCCAGGCAGTCCTTAATTACTGTTTCCTTCTGAGTCCCCAGGTGTCTCTGATAATCATTTGTTCCAAGGGTTTTTAAGTCACTTTGAAGGCATTAAGTGTCCTCTGTTCTTCTAGTCCTTAGTAAAATACAGGGGCTCCACAAATCAATTACTCCACAGACTTTGTTCCGTTGCTTGCTCCAGGTCCCAAACTAATGTGTCTTGTTCCAACATGATATCCACCTCATGCCCCTCCCACATGAATCAAAAAAAAAAAAAGGGTGGGGGTGGATCTTACTCCCCCCAAAAAATGAATGCTGCCTCCCACTACTCAGGTTCCAGTTCTTGTACTGCCCATTTAAGAAAATAGTACCTTGCAACCGTTGACTAACATGAAAGCGTATTTATTTGAGAGCAGAAAATATTTCTTGGAGGAGGGTAAGGCGGAAGAGACTATTTACACCTTCAGTCAGTTCCATGGACAGAGAACATGACATCACTCCTTTTGTACATGCAAAATGTCTGCAGGCTCTACCTTCTGCAGCCATAATAACAGTGTATGATAAAGGGGGGGGTCAAGAACCATGAAGTCTCTGAGATGGTGCAATCCTTGTAACACTGCATGTAGAGAGGAAGAACAGAGCGGGCAAGTAGGTCTCTGTTGTAATGCTAAAAAAAACCTTCATAGCTCTCTGAGGGGGACCACCATGGTTGCCCATTACAGGACAATTCTAGGGAGCACATGGCAGGGGATCAAACTGTGTGAGCATATAGCTCAGCAGGCCAGACCAGGAAAGCATGAAGGGTGTAGCAGTACACACACCATGGTATAAAAATTTATTTTTGAGGGGCAACATTTTGCCTGAACCCAAGGGCATTATTTGTCCCACCTTCTGATGTTATGATTGTTGGTGATTTGAGTAACAAGTCACTGTACAAATGCATACATCTGTGTGCTGCTTTATTTTTCTCCCATGCTTAACAAAGCATTAGGTTATACAACTGTAGAGCATCACACAGGTTATAGCTAGGCACAACAAACTGGGTACACCTGGGGGCAACAAGCAGGGTTGGGGAAACAAAAAGGGTACAACTGGGTCAAAAAGAGGGTAGGGGTAACAAAGAAGGTCATAGTGTCCAACCTTTATGTTCCTAGCTGCACCCCTGGAAAGCACTGCAAAGTTCTGTCCCCTGGTTGCTTCCACTGGGCCCCCATGCCCCGCAGCTTCCCAAAAGTATTTGTATCTGCTGGTTATCCCCTGTGCATTACAAATTGCAATCTCTTCTGGTATGATTCTAAATTAAATCCCAAGTGGACACAACCTCCTAAATGCAAATACTGCTTTGAACAACTTATTACAGCAAACCCAGCAGTCCACTAGTAAATCCAGTATGGATTGTGGCAGGCATAACAATGATCATTCAAAACAAGCACAGGGTAGTCATCTCCACACTGCCGGTCCTGCCTCCTCACTGCACCAAAGCCTAAGAAAATACCCCAAGTATGCACACTTCATAAATCTCAGCAGGTTGAAGTGTAGTTGTTTAGGGCTTACCACTCTCGTCGTGCAGCGCTGAAGTACCTTGTTAGCACCTGATTATCAATGTTCCTCTTGATACCCAGAAGTGCTACAAGGGATATGAGTTCTGAAAGAGTTTAATAGTGCTTTTATACCCTCCTTTACTGAGTCAGCACATCAGTGGCATTCTTCCCACCAATTCCACACTTGTTGGCATTAACTGTCTCTGTCTGAGGGGATCTGATCTCGTCACCCTCACTGCCTTTGATGGAGCAGTAGGAATCCCCAGTTTCCACAAATCTGAGGTAGCTTCCTGTAAATATCATAGGTTCTCTGTAATGAGGGCAGCATCTCTCCCAGCAACCCGGTTGCTGACGGGCCTGCCTGGGTCCTGTCATGTGACCCTGGTCCTGCGTTCCTTTCACTGCACCTATAAGGCTGTATATGGACTGGGCCCCGGCTACCTGTTGTAGCTCCTGTTACCCGCAGCCTCTGTTCTCTCCCTCCGCTCCTCTTTGAGAAGCCTCCTGGATGTTCCCAGGGTTCGGCTCAAGACATCCGATGATTGAGCATTCAGCGTCTCTGGGACAATCCTGTGGAACATGTTTCCATCTGCAGTCTAGGAGGCCCCCTTAATTGGTATTTTCAAGCAGAGGCTAAATGCCCACCTTTTCAGCTTGGCTTTTACAAAATGATTTTATGTCTATTTTAGTAACAGATGACTGTAAAACTGGAATTTGAGATTTTATTTTGTAAGTTTTTGATCTTAATTGCTTAATTTTATGTTTTGTTAGGCTCCCAGAGCCTCAGGGATTGGGTGCCCTAGAAATAAAATTTGCTTTGCCTCATCTTTGTTGGATTAGGAGTCTGGAAATGGATGTTCTGTTCTTTCAGGGCCTGCTTCAATCTGCCACACCTCAGTTGCAGATCTGTTTCCTGGGGGTAATCATTATCCAGAGAAATTTTTTCCACCATTAAACAACAGATCCCTCGGTTTTCAGTCCTTATTGATTACCTCTTGCTTGGTTTCGAAACTCTGGAACTGGAGCACAAGGGACTGCATTACAGTTGAGTGGCTTTGGGACCAGGGCTCAGTGTGCCCTCTCTTCAAGGAGCAGCATATTTGCAGGCGGTTTAAATGTCTCTCTTTGAAAAACCCTTCACTAAATTCAACCATATTCTGGAATTCAAACCCTTCTTTCAGTTTGTATACCATATCCAGTTATTCTTGCATCTACTGTGCCTGCAGATTCGAACATTTGGTCTTAAGGCAGGTTTTCATATCCTGTAAGTGAGCTAATGGCTGCTGTGTGCAGGAGTCTGTCTTCCATGTCTGATACTTGCTGTTCGTCACCTCCACCCTCATGTAAGTGCTTTTTTAAATCATCTTTTATTTCTTGGGGGACTACCTGTTTTCCTGCCTGAATACTTGCAGTTCCTCCAGTAGAGTTTTAAGTTCATCCAGTGCACAGGTGGGGGCGGCCACTCTAGGCCCAACTTGACATGCGGTGTCTGTGTTATCCAGGCCAGACTCCTTCAGGGATCCCAAGCAATGGGTTGATTTTTTTTCTTCTCTGTCGACCCATCCAACTCATGAGTGCTGCTGTAGCCTCTTCCAAGAAAGCAAGTCCACAAAGATGTTTTTTAGTTTAGGTTTCTGCAGGGTAAAAGAGGCCTTCATCGAGTAGAGCCAGGGAGAGCTCGCTGATCAGTGGCCAACTATGACAACAACTTCACTGGAAGTTCCTGCATTACCCTGCTTTGTGTTCCTCTTTTAACCTCTTCCATTACATATTCCACAAAATGACTAGCTAGCCTTGCAGTGGCAAATTTCATGATTCAAATGGTTGGGTAGGCCTCCTAGACTCAAATATACCACTCTTCAAGTACCTAAAATCAGAGAACGGTTTGGTCTCCCCAGCCTGAGGTGATAACATTGCTTCCAGACTTTGTTCCTTATCTCAATGGCTACAACCTACATCACCACAGATAGTGCCTTGATGGAGCTAGAGTTTCTTTCAGATGTTCCAATAGATAACTGGCTGATTGATGAAGGTAGGAAGGGGGGTTGGAGTAAGTATATGAACAATACATCTCCATTTTAGGTGACCCCTGATTCAGCAGTTGGTACACCACCATTTGCCTCTCCTGCCCTTAGCATACCACTCTAAATTTTTACCTGCTAGATTAGACACTAGATTTATAGACTGGCAGATGTGGGGTCTCCATCTCCTTTTGCAAGTCTCTACATTAGCAGGGTTCCTCCCTTTTCATGATGTTTGCCCGCAGTATACACTGACCTGTACGTACCAGTACAGATTTTTTCAAACCCCTCATATCCTTTCATGGTGTGCAGTTACCCTACACTATCTTAGAAAGGGCACCTTTGTAACAATTTCCTATTAAGGTTCATGGGTGACCCCCTCCTGCAGAGACCACACAGTAGTTGTATCTCCACATGGTACCAAACTCTTATACAGTCCAGACCTGAACAACATGAACTAGCACAGCATAAGTAGCAGCAGTAACTTGTTATCCCCATAATCATGTTGCAGTTGTGGTAATACTGCCCCATCACTCATAAAATAATTTCCCCAGGAGTGGAGAGAATATGTCTGGACGCATCTGATTTTTTTTTTTTTTTTTTGCTCCTGTTATGCAGGTACAGTACATAGAGATATGGCTATGACCCCAGCTTGCTGGAGAGGTTGGAGTAAACAAATGGCTACACATCATCACATTATGTCGGCATGCCCAATGTTAAAAGCTTTCTTCTGTAAGCCGGCCCAGTGGCGCTGAAGGCTTAGTTAGTTAGTTAAAACCTTTATTTTTAAACAGGAATTCAGATGGAAAAATTCACATCATTAGGACAAAGTCCTATTTTCAAGATGGTCCTGTATAATACATGATTCATAAGTTATAACAACAATACATTCACAATATACATAAACCAGTCATTCAAAATATAATACACAAAAACACCTAAACAATTATCTATAACAATCACAATGTACTTTTAGTTCAGACATCAGACTTCTTAAAAATACCTTCAAATCATTAATCTGATTACAATATACAGGTTTCAAATCCCCCCATAAATGATTAACAATAACCGGAAATCTAAGAGTACTATATATGTTTATGAACCCCTTAAATTTATGTCTCTCAAATTATATACACATTTTCTTGGTTCTAATTTATCATAAAGGCTTTCAGGCTGTTGAAATTTTATTACCTTAAAAATTTGTATTAACCAAGAAATCCTACGTTTACTTTCTTGTGTGACCCAACCCAATTCACTAAGCACTTGACAATGGTGTGCTCTATAATCCTTTTGTATTATAAATCTAGCCATCTTATAATATAATTGATCAACCTTAATTAGCCATCTTTTGCTGCAAAACCATATATGATTTCCATATTCAAAATTGGAAGAAGGAATTGATTTATAATTTGTTCCCTCATTAATCTATTCAAACAGAAACCAGAGCGCCTAAAAGCTCCCAACCTTTTATTTACTTTAGTTATAGTCTCTGTTATATGATGTTCAAATTTCAATGATGAATCTATCCAGACACCAAAATATTTATATACTGTAACCTGTTCTAACATTTCATCACTTATGGTTTTTATATTAATCCTTATAGTTCCAGAACTTAAAGGGGCTTGCCTTCTTCCAAAAAACCATAAACTTAGTTTTCTTGCTATTAAGTATTAAGCCAGATTTAGTTAACCAATTTGATAAACCAGTAAAATCATTTTGTAAATTTTTTTGCATTTCACCTATTGTATGACCACTAGAAATCAACAAAGTATCATCCGCAAAAAGGTTTATACTAGAGTGTTTTATACAATCTGTAACCTTATTAATATAAATCAAAAACAATATAGGGCCTAAAATAGATCACTGAGGTACTCTTCGTTGCACATTTAATTTGTTTGATAACACTCCATTAATACAGACCTGTTGAGTTCTTTTTGATAGGTAAGATTTAAACCAATTTCCTGTCTCTTTAATCACACCAAATTCTGCCAAGCGACTAGCCAACAGGTCATGATTAACTGTATCGAAGGCCTTAGATAAATCCACGAACACCGCTCCCACCGATTGGCCCCCCTCTAATTTAGATGCAATAGCATCAACCACATCAGTGAGAGCGGTGCCCGTGGGAGTATCCCCTTCGAAAACCAAATTGTTGTTTGATTATTAATGAATTCCTTTCCAAATGGTCAACCAATTGAACTTGAATTAATTTTTCCAAAATTTTTGATATCCCAGATAATAAAGCAATAGGCCTATAATTTGTTGGTTGGTATAAATCCCCTGATCCTTTATGTATAGGAATAATCTTGGCATTCTTCCAAACAACTGGAAAAATGCCCTCAGTCAGGGACCAATTAAACAACTTAGTCAATATGGGAGCAATCACTTGAACTGAATCTTTCAAAAATCGATTTTCTATAAGGTCAAAGCCATAGGCCTTCTTTGTTTTTAACTTCCTAAGTTCTACCTTTACCTGTTTACAAGATATCATTTTGAAGCTAAACCTCTGATATATTAATATCCAAATTCTCGATTGATTCATCCCCTATTTTTGGATCAATAAGATCCAAATCAGGCAATGTAACAAAATGGTCATTTAAAATATTTGTTGATTCCTTTATATTCTGGGGGACACCTCTAGTAACTATCTGAATAGGTTGGCTACAAACCTGTGGGGTCTCAAAAGATTTCAATAATGACCAATACTTTTTATTATTATCTGTAGTCTGTTTAATTTTATCTTCAAAATAGGTGAATAGAAGGCTGAGGTGCCAGATGCCTTACTTTGCACCGCATCAGCAGCCTGGTTTCAGGAATGATCTTGGGTCAGGGAGGGAGCAGGATTGAGCAGCCAAAAGGCATCTCTCTTCTCCCAGGGTGCTTGTCTGCCCCCCCCCCCCAGTTCTGCTGCTGTTGGGTGGAGGTTTGATGGGAAGCGTAGGTGGGAGGGAGTGATGGCGATTGCCAGGATTGGGGCGGAAAGGGCCGTGTGTGCCTCCACGTGCACACATGCACATGTCAGCTGGGGTCCAGGGGGTTAAAAGGAGAAAAACTGCAAAAACTACTCATGACAAAAAAAAAAAAAAAGCTTTCTTATGCTGTCTTGTGAGTGAATTGTTCAACATATTTATGCCACAAATAACACTAACGTCCCAGTTTTTCATGTTGTTACATTTTCTTGTCTTACAGAAAGACAGCGGTGTAGGGGTAGTTATGTAATGGGAATTTTCTTTACCGCCACTAAGAAATAGATTGCCAGACACTGACTTTCCCCTATTCCACCTTCCACCACCGCAGTGGAGGAGTGGAAGCAACAGGTACAGTACATGAAATTTATAAAATGGAAAAAATGTCATGTTCAGTTCAAAATGGGGAGCAATAGGGTATGGGCAGACGGACCTGCTGGCTCATGTACTGTCCTACACCCTTATTCCACAGCAGGCTGACAGTTTTCAGTACTGGAGAGTTGAAGATACTCGTATACTTTGTTTTTCTAGATATAGCTGGAACCTTTGCATGTCCCTTCACTGTTTATTTCTGCCTAGCTCCCGCCATATAGTTTCTGGGGAACATATATTAAGTACCTTCTTTTTCTTGATTAGTATTCTTACATTGCTGTGTGATGGCTATGCTGCATTGTTCTCTTACTTTATTCTTAATGCTGTAAATTGTTGTTCATCAAATTAATATAACAAATCAAGTTTATTGCAGTGTCAGTGGCTCAGTAGGTAGCACACTAGCCTCTGAGGCCGGGAGATCAGAGGGCTATAGGTTCAGTTCCCACATCTGGCACTTGGGTTAATATCCCAGTACTGACACTGTACTGCAGCATGAGAGGGGTGCTGCACTTCTGAGGTGCCGTCTTTCGGATGAGACGTTAAACCGAGGTCCCATCTGCCTGGATTGGTGGTAGTTCAGGTAGCTGTTAAAGATCCATGGCACTTATCGAGAAAGAGTAGAATTTCCCGGTGTCCTGTAAAATTTCCCTCATTCACTAAAAATACTACCAACAGCTTAATCTGGTTCAAGGTCAGTTGGAATTCATCTGTATCGCCCTCCCCCGGGTCGTGTCTGAAAATAGGCAGGATTTGTCTAGTGCACTTACCCGGTCAACAAAAACTAAATAAATAAATAAAGAAGGAAATAATAAAAAACAGACTGTGGAAAAAAAGCAAACAGAACCCTGAACAACAAAGATTGGGAAACATTTTAAATTGCCCAAAATACCCTGACCCAAAAGGTTAGGAAAGCCAAAAGAAATTACTACAGTGTTAAAATCAGAGGCCACTGAACCTACACGGTACTGGGACCTCATAAAATCCTTTGAAGCACCAATAAAAAAACTCCTTATTCAGAAGCAACACAGTGGGGTACTTGAAGATCCATTTCACTCCACTTATATACTGAATGAGTATTATACAAAATTATCTGATATAAAAATTCCACAAGTAAATAAAGAGAGGGTATACAGCCAAAGGAGGTAGAAGATAGGAGTAAACAAATCACAGACACCACCATACCAGAATTCAGACTCCATCATTTCCCCAAAAGAAGTACTTAAAATCTTTAAAAAACTAAAATCTGAAAAAGCCTGTGGATTGGACGAACTAGAAACCTGCTTCCTAAAAGATGCATCAGTTGTCCTAGCACCCATTCTTGCAAAATTATACAATTGGAATTTGACAGAGGGAACATACCCAGACAGCTGAAATAGTACCCATCTTTAAAAATGGTGAAAACACAGTACCATCAAACTAATGACCAATTGCCCTCCTACCAGTGTTATGAAAAGTGTTTGAAAGACTGGTACATACCCAACTATACAGTTACTTAGAAGTACAGTCTCATTACAAAATATTAATCTGGCTTCAGGAAAGGACACTCCACGAGTACCCCTCTCACTGACCTCATAGATTTAGTATCTACACCATTAAGCAAAGGAGAGGTGGTGGGTGCAGTGTCCGTGGACCTGTTGAAAGCATTCAACCTAGTAAACGATTGCATACTGCTAGAAAGGATGGATAACATACACATTTCTGAGGAAGCACAGAAATGATTTACCTCATACATCACAAACAGAACTCGAAAAAGTTCGTATTGAAGGCAGATTATCTAACCTAGGTGAAGTCTCAAAGGGAGTCCCACAGGGCTCCGTACTAGGCCTGCTGCTATTCCTAATATACATGAATGAACTACCACATATCATAAACAACACTGAAATTTGACGATAATACAATATTGGGTCGCATCTGGTGAAACCTACCAAAATGGAGCAAAAACTGCAATATGATTTCTTAAAATTCCAGTGCTGGTTTGAACACTCTGGATTAGTACTAAAGAGCAATTGGGCTGTCAATCATTGGGGTTTGGGCACCAAAAAACCTGGTTAAAAACAATTCATAAATATCAGCTGCTGTATCCGGATCATTATATAACCAAGGTTGTTTTTCCTCCCGAATATAATAGTAAAAGGAAATCTGCAAGGTCAGGTCACCTTAATAAAATCCAAATGTGGAGAAGGAAGAATAAATATGGTGATAGGGCTTTTTCCCGGAATAACTTGCCAACCCCACTTCGCATAACCACAGAGCATAAGGTTTTTACTCAAGCTCTGAAAGAATTGTTCTGCTTCTCCTGTCCGTGCACTTAGGTTAATCATCTACCCGTACTTTGTTGTCGTATATTTTTTCCACTATCAAATAGCATGTGTCCTTTTCAATCTTATAGTGTGTGGTTCCACCCTCCCTATTTTATAATGTTTATTTCTAGGGACATGGATATGTTGTTTATCCACACTGTCTGGCAGGTTCCTTGCCGCTTAAAATCTTGCCGGAAGGTCTTCAAGCTGGCTCCTCCCACCCACCTGGGTGGTAAAACTCTTAGCTCCGCCCCATGACGCCAGATCTCCTTACCGCTTGGAAGCTCAGGTTCCCTCCTTAATGCTCTGTGTGATAGACTGGATCCTAATTCTTTGGTTCGTCCGACACTCATTTTAAAATTTTCAAGACTTCTGTCTTCCTTTTCCCTCGCGGCTGCGATGGACAAATCAACACCCAGTTTTCGGCAGTGCCCTTGTGGGTAGATGTCCAGGACGGACCCGCACTCTACATGTGTCTACTGCCTTGGCCTAGAACATGACCCGCAGGCCTGCGAGTCATGCTGTTCGTTCTCGGCCAACGTCCTGGAGGACCGCGCTGCCCGGTTAAAGCTAGGGTGCCCCGAGAAGCTCTACCCACCAGTAAAGTCAAAGGAGGCCCGTTGGGCAGTTACCGCGGCGGCTGGCTCGGCTGAGCAGCTCGAGCAGATGATCGCCCTTGAGGAGGCGGCCCAGGCTGCATCTTCCTCCTCCTCAGTCGCGGCATTTATTCCACTCTCTCTTTGGGTACCTCGTATTCAGCTTTGTTCAAGGAGCTTTGCCAATCCCTTCCCACAAAGGGAGAGGGGCTATTGGGACATTCCTCTTGGTCCAAAAAGAAGGATTCTAAGGGTAAGTCCCATCGTCGGCGTTTGTGGCAGCGGGAGAGGTCCCCTTCCATGGACAGCCGACTGTCTACTTCGTTTGAGGTTGTGGCTAAGGCTGCTGGCTTCATGGCGTCCCCATCAGGTCAGCCGACTGAGACACCCGTCGATGTGATCAAGATTTTTCTCGACCCGCCGGATGGTGAAGCCGATAACCCTTCTTCGCCAGTTCCCCGGTGGAGACCGAGGATCTGCCTGTGCCCTCGGTGCAGCAGTCCCTGGTTAAGGTGTCCGAGCAGAGGGAAGAGCAGGTGTCCCCCGCTCCTTCCCAGGCCCGTCCTCGGAAACACCGAGGATCTCGGTCTCGGACCTCTTCTCGGTCCAGCCGATCCCACCGACATCGGCGGTCTCGGTCTCGACACCAATGTAAGCGGCACTGCCGCTCGTCCTCATCTTCCTCCTCGGAAGAGGAGAGGCTTTGGCTCAAATTGCGTCAACGCTACGAGGACCTGATGTGGCAGCAGGTACTTTTGTCTGGGAGAAAGCAGACGCTGGCCATCAAGTGGCTGTCACCCGAGCGGTCGAAACAACCTTACGCTGCAGTCAAGATGCCCAAGTCTGGGCCGGTTGTTCGGTCAAAACCTGCTGCCCCGCCAATTGTGGTGGAACCTCCACCTCCACAACCAAAATTTGGGGTGCCGACTAAGGACTCTCGGTCGGATCAAGGCCTGCCCCACAGGTTGTCGGTCACCCTCACTCCCGATTGTCCTCAGCAGGTGGAGGGTGGCTCAGGCCCTTGGCAGCTCTTCGCGGACTCCTCGGAGTCCGACGACAACTCATCCCTGTTCTCCAGGCTGGTTGACCTGGAGTCCTCCGGGGGTCAGTCACTGGATGAAAGCCCATCGTCCTTCATGGGTTTGATTCGGCTCATCTTTGAGTCCACCGGGATGCAGCTCGAGCCCATATCCAAACGGGCCAAGTATCCCCTGATGGAGATACTAGACTGAGGGGATTCACCCATGGAAGCCTTTCTGGTGGCTGAGGCCATCGTAAGCCCAGCCTTGGAGCTTTGGCAGCGGCCTGCTTCCTGTCCTGCTCCCTGTGCCAGGATGGCCAGGAAGTATGCGGTCCCTACTGGCTCTTTGCCCGGGTTTTCGGAACACCCCTCTGCCGATGGGTTGGTCACCGACAGCGTTTTCCAGGAATGCTAGGGACGTGGACAAGCCCCCCCGACAAGGAGTCCAAAAAGCTGGACTATGCTGGGTGCAAGGTGTACGCTGCGTCCTCCCTTGGCCTCCGCCAGGCCAGCTCAGCCGTGCTGATGGTACACTTCTCCCACGCCCTCATGGGCTCCCTGGATGAGGTGATCCCTCATCTCCCGGCCGACCTGCAGACTACAGTCCGGCAGGTTCGGGACCAGGGTAGGGCGGTGGTGAAGCAACAGCTCCAAACAGCTCTGGACATAGGAGACTCCTGTGCCAGATTAGTTGCTGCCGTGGTGGCATGGCTGAGGATATCCACCTTCACGGCGGATACCCAACACAAATTGGCAGACGTCCTCTTTTTGGGGACCGACCTCTTCAGCCCTGGAGTGGAAGGTCATCTCCAGCGGATCGAGAAGTCCAGTGCCACTCTGGACTCATTAACCTCCGCCCAGAAGGACAAAGGCCGACGACAGCAGCAGCTCAAGTCCTTTCGCCCTTCTGCATCTGCGGCACATCCGGTCCAACAGCACCAGCACCAGGGCCAGCAGGCTTGTGCTTGGCATCCCAAATCCAAGCCTGTGGCTTCTGCTAGTAGGAAGCAGGGAGGTAAAGGCCCAGGAGGTCCCTCGGCCGGTTCCACCTCCAAGTCTGCCCAGTGGTGGGTTGAGTGGTGTCGCCCCCAGCCTTGTCACTCCCCCCTGGGTTGCCCCAGTGGGGGGACAGCTCCGCCACTTCCTTTCCACCAGGTCTGCTATCACCACGGACTGCTGGATGTTGGTGGTGGTAGGAAAGGGCCTGCCTCTGGAGTTCGAGCAGGCTCCACCCTTTCGAGCCATCACCCCTCGGGGGGGCCACAGGGTCCGTAGCCTCACTGTCGGCCCGCCAAGTCGATATTGCCCTGCTCCTCGAAAAAGAGGTGATCAGGAAGGTGGCGGATCCCCCTCCAGACCCGGGGTTTGTGTCCAAGTATTTCCTGGTCCCAAAACGGATGGGGGGCTGGCACCCCATTCTTGACCTGCATGACCTGAACAAGTTCCTAAGGTCTCGGACCTTCAGGATGGTCACTCTGGCTCAGATCATCCCATCCTTGGAACGAGGCATGTGGTTCTGTTCCCTGGACCTTCAGGATGCGTTCTTTCACGTCCCTATCCGTCCGTCACATCAGAGATTCCTCCACTTCAGAGCGGAGGAATCCCTCTACGAGTTCTGGGCCATGCCCTTCGGCCGCTCCCTAGCTCCCAGGGTCTTCACCAAATGCATGGCAGTGTTGACAGCATTCCTGCAGCACCAGAGGGTCAGGGTGTACCCCTACCTGGACAACTGGCTGATTGCAGCCCCCTCCAGAGCGGAGGTGGAGTGGTCCAGAGATCTGGCCCTCCAGGTTTGCTCTCAGATTGTCGTCCTCATCAATGAGGCCAAGTCGGAACTTGTGCCAAAGCAGGTGATACATTTCATCGGGGCAGAGCTCAACTCTCTTCGAGCCAGAGCACGGCTCCCAGTGAACAGGGCTGAAGTTCTTTCCTCCTTTGCCCAATTATTTCAGGTTGGGCAATCGCGTCCTGCCCAGGACTTCCTACGCCTTCTTAGCCTCATGGCAGCCTGCATCAGCGTGGTCATTGGGCCCGCTGGTACATGCATCCCCTTCAATGGGGACTGGCCAGCCATTGGTCACAGTACTTCGATCTGCTGGATCAGCTAGTGACAGTGACCCAGGGGATGTGGAACACTCTCCAGTGGTGGACCGTTCCGGCATATCTGCAGGTGCGCATCCCGTTTGTCCGCCTCGAGCCGATGGTCTCTCTATCCACTGATGCCTCTCTGATGGGTTGGGGTGCCCATCTGGGGGAGCACAGAGCACACGGCCTCTGGTTCCCTCAGGAGTCCCAATGCCACATCAACCTGCTGGAGCTTCGAGCGGTCCGTCTAGCCTTCACCGCCTTCGCTCTGTTTCTACGGGGTCAAGTGGTTCAGGTCCAGACAGACAATACCATGACCATGTACTACCTAAACCACCAGGGCGGGATGTGCTCCATGCCTTTGTGCAGGGAAGCTCTCCGCATTTGGTCTCTCGTGCACAGCCTGGAGGCGGATCTCCTCACCATTCACGTGGCAGGAGACTCCAACACCCTGGCCGATGCCCTAAGCCAGATGGGGTCTGCGTCTCACGAGTGGTCTCTCCTGCCAGAGGTAGTACAAGATCTCTTCTCCCACTGGGGCATGCCTCAGGTGGACCTGTTTGCCTCAAGGGAGAATGCAAAGTTGAGACTGTTTCATGCCCGCCCCCCCTCAGCAGGGCTTGCTGCAGGGGGATGCCTTCTCAAGGCCGTGGACCCCAGGCCTCTTCTACGCCTTTCCCCCATTTCCCTTGATCCACAAGGTGCTTCTCAAGGCGAGGAGGGACAAGGCGCAGGTGATTCTGGTAGCCCCAGACTGGCCCTGCCGGTTCTGGTATCCAGATCTCCTCAGTCTCAGCTCCAGGCTCCCAAGGTGGCTTCCAGCCCGCCCGGACCTGCTCTCAGTCAATCAGGGGAAGGTATTCCATCCGGACCTTCAGTCCCTGCACCTGACGGCCTGGTTCCTAAGCAGCTAGAGTTCCAGGCCTTGGGTCTTTCCGACGAGGTCCTCAGCGTTGTTAAGGCGTCCTGTAAGGAGTCGACCAGAAAATGCTATGACTTCAAATAGAAGAGATTCTCCATTTGGTGTCAGGGCAAGGGCATGGACCCTTCCTCCTGTTCCTTGGCAAGCATACTGGACTACCTGTGGTCCCTTTCTTGGCTAGGGCTTCGGTCGATGACCCTTAAGGTGCACCTGGCAGCCATCTCTGCTTAGCGGGCGCGGGCCAGTAAGCAGTCAGTGGCGCTGGAGAATGTGGTCGGGCGCTTTTTCAAAGGCCTTGATCACATATCCCCTCCGGTGCGAGAACCTCCACCTCTCTGGGATCTACTGCTGGTATTGGCTAAGCTCATGGGCAAGCCATTCGAACCGATGCACAGGTGTGACATCTCTCACCTGTTGTGGAAGACCGCCTTCTTGGTGGCTAGCACGTCAGCCAGAAGGATAGGAGAGCTCCAGGCGCTTTCCATAGAGTCTCCTTATCTGGTCTTCCACAGGGACAAGGTTGTCATGCGCCCCCACCCGAAATTCCTTCCGAAGGTGGTGTCGGAGTTTCACCTTAACTAGGTGTTGACTCTGCCGGTGTTCTACCCCAGTCACACCTCGGAGGCTGAATGTAGGCTGAATACTTTGGACCCTAGAAGAGCACTTGCTTATTACAAGGGGCAGATGGCTGAAGTTCGGGCAGAGGTTCGCCAGCTGTTTGTCACCTACGCTGAAGCCGCACCTGGCAGACCTGCAGCTAAGTGGACGATAGGCAGTTGGGTCACCTCCTGCATAGATCTCTGCTATAGGTTGGCAGGCATGGCGCCTCCCAGAGTGATAAGAGTTCCTTCTACCCACCATACCGCTGCATCGGTGGCTGTTTCCAGGAATGTCCCTATCCAGGAAATCTGCAGGGCTGCTACCTGGAAGTCAGCACACACCTTCATCACCCACTACCACATCGACCTTGAGTCACGCCGGGATGCTGGTTTTGGGACCTCGGTTCTCCAGTCTTTATTCCCTAAGTAGGGGGTGTGCACCTTGCCTCCCTTCTCCCAGAGAACTGCTAGGAGTCTGCCAGACAGCGTGGATGAACAACATATCCATGTCCCTAGCAATACAGGTTGCTCACATGTAACAGGAGTTCTAGGAGTGTTATATGTTGTTCATCCACATGATCCACCTGACCTCCCCAGCTTCAGTGCACAACCTGGGTTCCAGCGGGCTAGATCTGGCGTCATGGGGCAGAGCCGAGAGTTTTATCACCGGGGTGGGTGGGAGGAGCCAGCTTGAAGAACTTCCAGCAAGATTTAAAGCGGCAATATGAACAACATATACTGTATAGCAGGTTATATTGGTGCCCATTTAATTTAGCGCATCTGATATGTAGTACTTATTAGCGCCTGTTTATATTAGCGGATGGTTCACCTACAATTACAGTACATTAGTCATTTCATCATGGTTCCAAAATATTATCTTATGCATGTCCCATGTCCTGACTCCTGAGTGTTATACTGCTACCTGGATGCAATCAGTTTCATACTCGGGATAATTTTGTTTGCACTAACAACTACGACTTATAACTGGCTCCAACTTGTGTTGTAAAAACCTTACCCACATTACACAGGGTGGCCATCCAAGTAAGAGTTCAAATACAAACTCATGTGACATTAAAACAAAGAAGCTTTCTGTTTCTGCACTGCCTCCTTCTGAATCAGGTTCTACTGAAACTTTGTAGGCTGCTATTTGGCAACCATTCACTAGGGGTACAAATGCCGATGTGGTGCCTAAGAGCTTAGAACAAACTGAACAGCCAGACAGAATGTTTCATAAGGCTGACTCATTTAAGCAAGTAGGTGAACCTGCTCAGCGCCGAAATGCGGTGAGACTCACGTACACGTACTGCAAAACTGTTTCTTGACAGGAAATTTATTCTTCACAATCTGCTTAAAATGTTATGCATATTCCAGTCCGGGACCTGTTTGCTCAAGGAGAGAATGGCGTATGAACAGCTGCTTAGTACAATGTTGCTACACCGTACAGTAATGACATATATAGTAGATAATATTAGCAATCCGAATAGATTAGTGGTATTTCCGTTTCAGCTAATATCGCTACAATAAAAGGAGCGCCAATATTACCTGCTATACAGTACCATTCCTAGAACTCCTGTTACAGGTGAGTAACCTGTATATATTTACAATTTTATATTGGTATTTTATAATTTTACCTACTATCTACTTTGTACACAGGACTGTTTTGAAAATAGGATTGTAAAATCCTAATGTTGTATTATCCTAAATAAAGTTTTACCTACCTACTGTACTTGCAGCACAAAAAATCCCAAGTCATGGCCTTTTTTAATAATACCACTGGAAGGAAAGGTGAAAAAAAAGAGATAAAAACAGAAGGCTGCATACTACTAGAGTAGATCTCGGGATATAAATATCTAGGCAGCTGGGTGGATAGCTCATTGAAATTTGGCCAACACATTAACAAAATAACTAGCAAAGTAAATGGAAAACTTGTGGCATTCGGAGTGTAGTTTTCTCCGTATACAAAAGCATGAAATATACAATTATTATGCAACTTCTGTTACCTATTTTGGAGTTTGGGTGTCATAGCTACAGTCATGCAAGTGAAACCCCTCTAATGAAAGTAGAAATGATCTACAATAAAGTAGCCAGATTTGTACTATGCTGTGAACAAAAAAACTCATCACTGTAAGGTGTGCAAGGACTTCGGATGGACTACAATAAAAAACAGACAAGGATGAGAAGGAGGCGCTGGTGGGATTTGAAAAAAATGTGAACAACACAAGCCAGTGGATAAGGGAGGGGCAATTGTGATTATGAATAGCAGTGGCTGTGAGAGAGAGGTTAACAGACAGTTAAATGATTCCTCCTTTTATGTTCACTTAAACAGTGATCCTACATTTTTTTCCAAAATAAATTGATGAAGATCTTGATCTATTGAAACATGGGAACCTTTTACCTATTCAAGTTATAGATTATTTATGTGTACCCAACTCTGTTAGGGCTACTATTTGTTGTCTCCCAAAAATTCCTAAGTCTAGTAGAGCCACCAAGTAGACCCATTGGGCCCAGTTCTAGAAGGCAGTTGCAAGTCACCGCCAAATGCAACTTGTGCCACCCGCAACTGCGACATTGACATTGCACCCTATTCTAGAAAGGGCAGGGTCTCCGCAGCGGAATCCTGTGATTTACGACATGCGACCTGGTTTGCCGAACAGAGGGCACACCTGGCAAGCATGTCACAAGCCACAACGCAGAACATAAGTGCCCCCCCATGCCCAGCTAGCCACATTAGGCACCCTGCAGGGCTGCCCACATCAACTGACCCCCATAGTGTAGATAGGCCCCACAGGGCTGCCCATCCCCCTGCCCCTGAATCCCTGTACACATAATGCCCTGCAGGGCTGCCCACACCAACTGCCCTGACTCCCTGTGTGATTAATGTCCCACAGAGCTGCCCACACTAACTGCCCTGACTCCCTGTGTAATTAATGCCCCGTAGGGCTCCCCAACCCCCTGAATCCCCCATTGTAAAATGCCCCACATGGTGGCACTGTCATCCCCCCACCCATGCCCTGACCCCAGAGTCGCTGGCCACAAATGCAGCAAATACCCTGACAAACCCTGATACTCTAGTGGCCCCCAACCCAGCATCCCCACCCGCCCCCAGCCGCGACTGGCAAATTAATTTCTGAGCGTGTCTTTCCAGTAAGTATGGAACTCAGTCGGTGGTTGGCCGTGGAGGTGAGAGGTGGGCTGTGCCAGTCGCTGGCTGGGGACAGGTGGGGAGGGTGCTGGGTGGGGGCCACTAGAACTACCAGGGCTTGTCAGGGTATTTGCCATTGCGGCCGGTGCCAAGAACAACAAAGGGGCATGGGGTGGGGGATGACGCGCCATGGACATTTTGCAATGGGGGATTTGGGGGGGCAGGGGGTGTGGGGTAGTTCTGCAGGGCATTAAATACACAGGGAGTCGGGGGGCAGTTGGTCTGGGTAGTTTCTGCAGGGCCTTACTGTATGGGGTAAGGGGGGTAAGTACAGTACAGGGATTGGGCAGGAACATCGTGATGCCCGGGGGCAAACCATGTGCAACTGCTGCCATAAACCCCTAGCACCATGTGCAGGGGGTTATGGTGCAACTGCTGGCGTAACAGCTCTTAGCACAAGTGGCCTCATGACGTATCACAGGCCACTTTTGTAGAATAGCTGCAAGTCGCAACCGTTGATGAAATTGCTGCTTTCATGCATATTCTACTTGGCGCAAGTGCTGTTAGCACCAGGTGTAACTTTTCTAGAATCGGGGCCATTATTTCTAACAATAATTCTCTTACAGAGCCCCTGGCAAAATATGTAGATGCACATATTAGTGAGTTGGTTAGGAATACTCCAGCTCACTTAAAAGATACTGGAGAAGTGTTAAACATTATCAGCAAGATAGAAATTGCTAGGGGCAGCGTATTGGTTACATTAGAAGTAACTGCCCTATATACCAATATTCCCCAAGAGTAGGGATTGAGTGCTTTGAAGTACTTCTTGGATATTAGGGTGGTTAGGGACCCTGAAACATAAATTTTGGTGAAATTTGTGTTAAAGTACACTGCCTTGTTTTACAAAAATGAGTACTTCTTACGAATAAAAAGTACAGTACTGCCATGGGGGCAAGTTTTGCCTCTAATTTTGCCAATCTATATATGGCGAAATGGAAAGAGGAGGTAATTAGGACACAGAATAACCCTTTCCTACTCCAGATAGATTTGTGGAGATGGCACATAGACAATGTACTTTTAATTTGGAAGGGTACAGTTTCTGATTAGGAAAAATTTGCCATGCACCTTGAGTCCAGTAATCCTAACTTGAGGTTCAGTATCACTTACAGCACGGAACAAATTAATTCCCTGCATTTAGTAACTTTCAAGGATGAGAAAGGGGAACTGTCCACTGACCTGTTTTGGAAGGCCACTGATCGCAATACACTACTACTGGTCAGAGTAGCCATTCACATCATGTGATTAGGGCCATTCCAAAAGGCCAATTTGTAAGGACAAAAGGACGTGTGGAACAGTAGATTTATATGAGAAAAGGGCTGATGAACTTGAAATAAGGTTAAAAGAGAGGGGCTGCTCTAGGGGAAATTATAGGGAAAGCTAGAAATGATGTAGATTTATTAGACAGGGGTGATTTATTGAGAAAATAAATTGGTTACCAAACAATATGATATACAGACTTACTTTGTAAGCACTTTCAATGCCCAGTCCAAAGAGACTGCTAGTATTGTTAATAAATACTGGCACATTGCACTACAGGACCCTGGTTTGAAGGGATTACCGGCGGGGGGTCTGAAGACAATGTATCGAAAGGAGCATGTTTAAAAGACAGTTTAGTTTCTTCAGTCCAGCAAGTGGTGGATTGGCATTCTATGTGGCTACCTAGTAAAGTGAGTGGTAGCCACTGTTGTGGAAATTGTAAATTTTATAGCCAAATGCGTAATACTAGAACTTTAAAGCATCCTTTAACAATAAGAGAATTTTCTGTTAGATACTTTGACTTGTTCTACCTGTGGCCTTGTGTATATAGCCTATTGTAAATGTGGGACATTCCACATAGGAAAAACCAGGCAAGCTTTTAAAACTCATGTAGGGGAACACAATAGGGCCATAGAGAATAAGGATGTCAGAAACACACTGGCAATGCACATCTTAAAAGCCAGTAACAGTTTTGAACATGAGTTTGAATTTCAAGGACTTGAAAAGTCAGTGTTGTTACGTAGTGGAGAGGATCATGATAATCTCCTCCTGAAACTTGAACAGTATTGGATTTATTCTTTTAAAGGCATGGAAGGTAAAGGCCTGAATGGCAGACTGGAAATAAATAATAATAATAAAACCTTTCTTCAATAACAATAGAAAATAGGTGACATGCATAGCTCTCAACTGTCCCTGATTTTACCTCAAAATTGTACTCTGTCCCTCCTAAAAATTGTGTTTCTGTGACAAAACAGTGGGGGTTGTAAGCACAAAATAATGTCAAACATTAAAGTTACAAACGTGTTCTTCCTTAGAAAATGCATTTTACACTAGGCCCCTTATTCCACCAGCTTTCTGAGTGGATCTCATTAATTTTGAGGATGTGTCCCTGATTTTGGTCCTTTGTCCCTGATTTTTTTAAGCCTTGTCCCTGATTTATGAGGCAGGAGGTTGAGAGGTATGGTGACATGTTTTGTGGGAAATTTTAACTTTTAAGTTTTGGATTATTCACTGTGATTTATAAATGTCTTCTTACCCCAGGAGTCCTTTTGCATCAGTAACTTTTTTGCACTTAGCTGGCTAGGTGCAGTTGCCCCGGAGGCGTACCTTTAAGAGAGATTTAATGAGCATAGGGCCAAGCCAATCAAAAGACAGGAGGGAGTGTGGACTGAGAGAGAGAGAGCTGTTGACTGGTCCAGAATTTCTTTCTCTGCTGAACTGAGCAATATAGCCTCCGAGGTGTCTCCCAACTTTCCTTGTTGACAGCCTCCTAGGGCTTATCTAGGTAAAGTTTTCCTCATAAATTATTTCCGTTAGTGTGCTGAGTGAAAAATTTTACTTTTTCATTAGCACTGTGCAAATTTTTTTTTTTTTAGTGCGACATCGCTATTTAGACTTTATTTTTACTGCGACTATTTGCTTTAAAGCCTAATTTTATAGTGGGTGTTTATTTTCGATGGTTTCCTTCATTTTTGGCATAAATTCTTGTGGGAACCGTCGAATTAGGGACAGTTGCCTTGTTTTTACCTCAGACCTCGTAGGGTTTACCGAGAGGCACCTGCAGTAGATTTCAATCTTAAACAGTGCCTGGAGGTTTTCTCTCTAGATTGACAATTATGAGGAAACCTTTTTTGTTTTATTACTGGACCTTGGTATCATCTGTGTCAGGACTGTCCATAAGGGTCCAGCAGCCACCTGTGTGCAGTTGAGTATTACTGGCTTTCTATTAAGACTGGAACTGGTATAGATCCCAGTTTTACAACCAAAAAAAAAAAAGACACTGGTAATAGAATTTATCAACTGGGGCAGGACTGGCCAGTGGCATTTTCACAGAAACCTGCACTCAGTTCGTAGGTTCAGAACTGGTTTGCTTTGCTTAAATTGGCGAACATAGCAGACAAACCTTCGATAATTATGGCTGAGGATAAATGAAAGGCTTCTGACGAGGGGACATTCAAAAGTACTAATACCAAAAGCAGATGTGCTGAGGAACCCTCCAGATCCCAGTCAAAAAATAAAGCTTCCAAAGATGAAGTTCCTCACAAATTGAAAAATAATAAGAGTGACAAAAAAAGGAAACTTGATCAAGCCTCTGATGAAGTGGCTAAAAAGAAACTCTGTCAAGGCAGATATGCTCCCATTGCTCCTGGGCAAGCAAATAGTGAGACAACAGGCAGCTTAAAGCATACAGAAAAAAACAAAACACTTACAAACTGTGCAGGTTCTTCCATCAGTGCAAGATATGGAAAAAGCATGGCAACTGTTTCAGACCCGTCAAAAGATGGGTCCTCAATTTACTGGGGCTGGCAAGCACTCCTCCACAATGCTCTGTTCTGTAGACTGTGAGGGTGACGCAGATGATGATCCATTTTTTTGATGCCCCTGACATGGATTTTGAGGGCCTTGAGCCCCAGGAGTCCCCAAACCCTCACCTTGGGGATCCCCAGGGTGACCACGAGGATCCTTCCTCTATGTTTACATTTATACAAAATATGCTGGATACCCTGGACCTCCCTACACAGGAGCCCAACCAGGATGTCGATGAAGACAAAGATTATAGGGAGATGAAGGATCTTTCATCCTCAAAGACCCTGGTTGTCCCTATCTATAATGCATTTAGAAAAAATACCATGAAGGTGCTTTAACACCCCACTTCAGTACTAGGGGTTGATAAGCAGCTTGAGAGAAAATATAAATTGCCTAAAAATGGTACCAAGTTCCTGTCAGCACATCCTAGCCACAAGAGTATAGTGCAGCAGGCAGCTTGTGAGAAAGCTGGAGTCTCCTTGTCGCCCTCTCCCCCGACAAGGATTCCAAGAAAATTGACTTTATGGCAAAGAAAATGTATGCCACAGCTTCCCTGCTTCTCAGGCTTTCTTCTTACATGTATTCACAGCCAAATATCAGAAAGCCCTTTGGAAATCTGTCCAGGCTAATCACCCGCAACGGATCAGATTCTATGATGCAGGAGCTGGTGGATATGTCAAAAACTGCCATGGAATCTACTATGTACCATTTCCACTTGGCAGATGACAATAATGATGCAGCCTCTAGGGCGATGGCCCATGCCATATCTCTGAGACGCTTCGCCTGGCTTAGAACAACCAGTCTGACCACAGAAACTCAGAACAAGGCCATGGATTCTCCCTGTGATTAAAATATGTTTGATTATAGAACCACTGACTTCATGAAAAAGGTTGATGAGTAGAAGGTCTCCTGGCAGAGCCATTCATCGAAGCCTAAACCCTTCGCCCCTCAGAGTTCCTGTCCCAGGGGCGGTAGGGGAAGAAGTTTTGTTCCCAGGCCTTACAATCCCTATCCCCAATCTGACTTTAGCCAGTACAGGGGGTCTTTCAGAGGCTGGGGCAGAAGGGGCCAAAGAAGAGCCCCCTCTACCCTGCCATCTGCCTCTCAGTCTAAGTCCTGATGTGAGTGTCCAGGTCGCTTTCCGGTTGGAGGCAGACTTTCTCACTATCTTCAGCACTGGTTCCTCATCACGTCAGACAAGTGGGTGCTGGAGATAGTGGAGAAGGGTCTGTCATTACAGTTCAAGCAGCTGCCAGACCTCAAGTGTACCCAGGTGCCAAGACCTCTGTCACCATCACAGATACTTCTGTTGGAAATGGAGGTACAAAACCTTCTGGCTTTACAATCAGTGGAGAAGGTCCCCACCTACAAGAAGGGCAAGGGCCTCTACTCCAGGCATTTTCTGACACACAAGAAAACTGGGGAGTGGCACCCTATCGTGGATCTCAGATATTTAAACAAACATCTGAAAAAACCCAAATTTAGAATGGTCACTCGGTCACTGGTCATACAGTCCTTACAGGAGGGCAACTGGCTAGCATCCCTTGACTTAAAGGATACCTACTTCCACATATCCATAAGGAGATCTCACAGGAAGTTTCTCAGATTCAAACTTCCTTTGGGTCACTATCAGTTCACCGCAATGCCCTTCGGTCTGTCCTCGGCCCCAAGAGTCTTTACCAAGTGTCTCACAGCAGTAGCAGCATATCTCGGGGACTGGATATCACTCTCTACCCCTATCTGGATGAATGGCTCATAGTAGCTAAGCCTACCTCAGAGCTCGCTGATCTCAGAGAAGTAACAAATTTTCTAAGTTAATACCGGTGTCGGAGCAGTTTCTCCAAAACTTGCTGTGGTGGAAGGACCCTGCAGATTTGCAGGCAGAGGTTCCCTTTCAAGCTCCCTCTTCCCACAAAGGTGATCACCACAGATGCCTCCCTGTTGGGCTGGGGAGCTCATCTAGACAGTGCCTCAGTAAGTGGCAACTGGACTCCTGAAAAGTCACAGTTGCACATACATTTTTTTGAACTCAGAGCAGTCTTACTAGCTCGAAAAGCTTTCGCTCCCAGCATAGAAGGGCAGGTGGTTCAAATTTGAATGGACAGCACCACTGCAATGTTCTACATAAACAAGCAGGGTGGTACCAGATCAGGAATACTGTTTGGAAGCTCTGAAGCTCTGGTCTCTAGCTTTCTCCCTGGGAGTCAGCCTCTCAGCTATTCATCTCCCAGGCAAACGCAATACTTTGGTGGATACTCTAAGTTACATCAGTCAAGGTCAGAGTGAATGGACACTGAACAAGCAAGTACTAGCCACAGTGTTCAGGCAGTGGGGCACATCAGATGTGGATCTGTTTGCCTCGCCTCTCAATTTTGAGCTTCCTCAGTACTGTTGCAGGCCCTCAGTTCTGGGAACACTTCCTCTGGATGCCCTGATCCTGGACTGGTCAGGGAGGTTCCTATACACATTTCCTTCCTTTCCCCTGATATTCAGGGTTTTGCTGAAACTCAGGCAGCAGCCTGCATCCATGATCCTAGTGGCTCCAGACTTGCCCAGGCAAGCCTGGTACCCTCTCCTTCTCTCAATGTCCTGCAACAGGACCATTTGCCTGCCTCCGACTCGCTCCCTGCTGACCCTTCCTCAGATGGGAGTGCAGTACCCAGACATACACTCTCTTCACCTCAAAGCCTGGTTCTAGGGGAGTTAGTTTCCATCCTCACAGTACTCTGAACAGGTCCTTAAGATACTGAGGATGGCTAAAAAACTGAACACTAAGAAGACTTATGCAGCCAAATGGAAAAGGTTTTCCCTCTGGTGCAGAAGTGAAAAGGTTGAACCCCTATCAGCTTCAGACCGTCAGCTGCTAGACTACCTGGTACACCTACAGGCGTCAGGCTTGAAACCATCTTCACTCAAGCTACACCTGGTGGCAATATCCGCCCACCTTTCCGTGGGAAAGAAGAAATTATTTTTTCCCCATGACATTTTTAAACAGTTTTTCAAAGGCCTCTTGTACCTCCAGCCTCCAACCAGGAAGCCTGTTCCTCCTTGGAGCCTGAACCTTTGCATATATGGGCTCATGAATCCACCTTTCGAGCCTATGGCCATGGCCCACATCAATTCTGTAACTTGGAAGAACGTCTTCCTGGTAGCCATTACGTCTGCCAGGAGGATTTTAGAGCTACAGGCCCTGTGCACTGAGCCAAGCTACAGTACATCATCCCTCACAATGATAAAGTTGAGCTCAGGACAAATAGGAAATTTCTGCCAAAGGTGGTTTCAGAGTTTCACTTGAACCAGTCCATTACTCTACCTGACTTCTTTACTGAGTCATCCACTCCTGGCGAGCAAAAGTTCCACAGCTTGGATGTCAAAAGAGCCATCTTTCACTACCTAGAGCATACTAGACAGTCCAGAGGCTCTTCCACTCAGTTGTTCCTCACCTATGGGGATGTAGGCAGAGGAAGACCAGCTATCAAAAGAACTATTTCTCATTGGTTGGTCTCTTGTATTAGATTCTGCTATGAGAAAGCTGGTCAACAACCTCCAGTTGTGCTCAAGGCCCATTCCACCAGGGGCATTGCAGCCTCACTTGCAACAGCAAGGGACAGTCCCCTGCTGGATGTCTGCAAAGCAGCTACCTGGAAATCTGTGCACACCTTTGTGAAACACTACAGTTTGGATGTGCAGACCAGATCTGATGCCAAATTTGGCAGGGTAGTTCTGCTGAGCCTCTTTCCTAAGTAGGTTCTCTGCCAGCCTCCCACTTCTTCTTTCTGCAAAAAAGTTATTGATGCTAAAGGACTCCTGGGGTAAAAAGAAAATTACTCGCTGCAGTAATCTTCTTCCTTCCATGGGGTCCTTTAGCATCAGTAAGCTCCCACCCTTCCTCCCCAGTTCACCTGTCAGAGAAGGGCTCTTGCGTCACCTTTTACCAAATTTGGTGTTTCTTATTTATGAGTTTTTACCTCGTGTTGCTGTTGTTTCTATTTCCACTTTTGTACATTTGCATGTTTTTTGAATCCTGTTAATTCTTTTTCGGGCATTTGCCCTTGTTTTTCCTTGAAAAAATTCTGAAGCAGTCAACAGCTCTCACTCAATTCACACCCCCTCCTGTCTTTTGATTGTCTTGGCTCTATGCTCATTAAATCTCTCTTAAAGGCACACCTCCGGGGCAATTGCACCTAGCCAGCTAAGTGCAAAAAAGTTACTGATGCTAAAGGACCCCATGGAAGAAAGAAGATTACTTCGGTGAGTAATTTTTTCTTGTGACTTAGTGTTAGAAATAATATGTATTTGTATTTTTTTCTTGTAGGTTGCACTGTTCTGAATGACTGTGTTTTTTTTGGGGGGGGGCATTTATGGTTTCTCATGGTTGGGTATAAGTGCCTATGTACTTGGTACTGGCTTGCACAATACTTGACACCGCTTTATGCATTCATGTTAGGGAGGTCTTTGATGCCCCCTAATGTAGAATGCAATTTTATATTTATAAAAAGCTACTAACTGTACATAAAGTGGTGGGATTCAAACCATGTTTTAATGTTTGTAATACTTGGTTGCACTTTATATAGCACTGTTATTTTAATTGAGATGTGTACTTAAGTAAATGCTATCTGCTTACACATACACCTTTTCAGAAAGCTCAGTGGAGAGAAACATGTCAGGTGACATGTAAGCAGAGACATTGAGTGGGTGGAGCATTTGTTGGGAGCTGCTGTTTGTTTGCACTACCGATTTTGTCCATTTTTAAGTTTCTTATGATGGTTGAAACCATGAACATCAACATTAAAAGGATTTAAGCACTATTTCATATTGATGAGTGACCTTTTCCTTTGAAATTCGGACAAGGATTGATAAAGTTTTGGTTACAAATGAGGCAGTGGAAAGTAACACACACTGTGTTTCCTTTTGGTTGGCACCGGTCCCCTCGGCTGTTGGTCTGAATGGATACTATTGATTTATTAACCTGGCACAACCATTCCTTGGTGCGGCTTAACCCTTTTGAACTGAATAAAAAACGGACACAAATTGATTTGAGCTGGATTGGTAACCAAAATTAACCATTAAATCTAATAGAGAAATTGTTAAAAAAAAAAAAAGTTGACCACAAGTATAACCTGAGATTCAATAAAAACAGAACATATGAAGAATGCATACCAAAAAATCAGATATGGAAACATGTCACTTACACACACAGTGGCAAAATATTGTAATGACATTGATCCAAAAATTAAAGCACTAGCCCCAAAACCGAGAGCCTGAAACATTGCCATGAAAATTGGAACTAAGGACATGCTGCACTTGCATAAAATGAGCCCTCACAAGTTGTCTCCACATGTATTCAAAGGTGACACTGTTCAAACACGTTCTGTATGTAACCCTGTGTTTTTTGGTGAATATCTAAGCTCGCAGTGTTTAAACATACTCTGCCTGTTGTCACTATTTTGTGAACACTTACACCATAACCTGAAACAGGACCACCTTGTAAATAGGGCCATGACACCCTAATGGTGTAATTGTATGCCTGTATAAAAATACAATTTTCTACTAAAAGGTACTGTTGCTTTTTAGCATGAATCTAATATGCTTATGGTACTGCCTTCTCCTGGAGGCATCTCTGAGCTGGATCTCAGGAGGCTGCTCTTGGCTTTTTGGCAAAACAAATATGGACTTGAAAGGAGTGTCAGCACTCATAAGTGTATGTGATGAATCACTGTAATGTCAATTTATACTTTGTGTTACTTTTTCTAAACAAAAATGTTAAATATTGTATAAAAAAACTTCAGATGCAACATTTGGTTAGGTGATTTGATCAGTGCAGAAGCTAGTTTGACAACTATTTAATGGAAGGAAGAGGATCTTGTCTAGGCCTCAGTTTGGTGGGTAAGCAGTAACACATGATAGGGTGTGCATTAAATATACACCCTGGACGATTCCTTCAGCCAACCAAGAAGTAGGACAGTATAGCTCAGGGCACACCCTGGAGTGTGTTATTGCACTTACAGAATGGTCTTCTCCTAAAAATGTAGGAAAAACACTGAACACTTTTTAAAATTAGTTGAATGACTTAAAGTAAAAAGAACATTGTATATGTTGCTATGGTATTGGCCATTTAACCTATTTTAGAATGTAAGGGCACTGTTACCATGGAGTTCTGTAGAACTCTTTGATTATTGCATTTTTTTAAATACTATTTTAGACTGAGGGAGCACTCCCAACCAATCAGAGTGCTCCTTTCCCCTGCATGTGAGACACTCTTATTCTGTGAAGAGTGTCTCATGTGCAGATGCCCTGTAAAAAGGCACATTCAATAACAGTTAAAAAAAAAATAAAATAAATAAATAACAACATTGATTGCTCGATTTATATCAATACGCCCCCCATCACCACTTGTTGCAGTATGTTTCACTTGCATTCTGCTCGGGTTCGCTTTGTCATTGTCTCTCGTGCAGAACGTGCATAAAACCACTCTTATACCACAACGAGTGGCTCTGTGGGACATATGAAAGGAGTAATGCCTGACAGGGTGGCTGTTATGCTTGGATAACATCCTTCCTTGGGAAGTTGGGCCATACAACACCCAAGAAGGGATATTATCCCAGCATAACACCCACCCTGGATGGCATTATTCCTATTGTACAATGGCTTGTTGTTATATACAGAATAAAAAAATGATTTTAAAGAATGTTTTTGTGTGTAAAAATATTTTTGTTTCTTAAGAGAAGATGCTAATAATGTAAATGCTAATGCAAACAATCAGCTGGGATGTTATGCCGGTATAAATCCCTGCTGTGGTGGCCAACTGACCAATCAGAAGCCAGGATTCTTTCTTGCCATTGTATAATAATAAGATACAGAAGCTTGTTTACAGAGCTGTGTATTGAGCTAAATCTCTGCACAGTCCTGTGACAAAATTCCACAAATCACAGTGCAGGATTGCTGTCCCATAAAGAGTTCCAGATCACAAGTCCAGAATCAAATAAATGTATTTCTGCGATCCCCAGTGTTTGTGTCTATTATCACAAATTCAAGTGCAGATGAGGAGTGTAGACCCACTCTTTTTTTCCCTGTCCTTCAAACATTCTTCATAATAAACTGTCACTTTGTGAGTGGTTCTTTTGTGCATAAGTTGAGAGATCTGCAAATACCAATGCTCAGCCAATGCCATCCAGCCCCACTTAGAATGTAGTGTTAAATAATGATATCTCTAAAGGAAATCTCTGGTGGTCCTCCAGTGGTAGAGTAGGCAGGAGGCTGCTCTAGAGAAATTTCAGGAAGTATGTGGGCCTCTTGGCACATACTTCCCTGTAGCCACCAAGGGTGTGTGCTGTGGGCTGATTGCATCTACAAGTGCTTTGGTTAGTGCTGCACTCTAGAAGGCTATATCCAGGCAAGTTTTGGGCACTCGCACTGTTCTCTGACTTTGTTTGAATATTGCACATTGCAATTAGGCCTAGCGCTAATTTATACTCAGGATTGGGGCTGTACGAGGTGCAAACTTGGGACATTCAAACATTCAGCCCCATAACCTTTTTTTTTTTGGGGGGGGCAGGGTATGCTTAATGAATTTAATAAAGAGTATTAAAGCTGTGTAACGGCAGGTGTAATTATAAACCGATACGGTACACCCTTAATTACCATTTGAGGAGTGAAAAGATGTGTTAGAAAGTGCTCTGAAGTACAGGAGCTGGATTCCTACAATTCTTGAAAAATTCACAGCTGATGGAAAAACTTGGACAAGTGGGTTGCCATTTGCGGAACCACAGTTTCTCCCACAGCAACGGTATTCTCAAAAATGAAGCTGGTTTACAACCAGCTCCACCATTTATGACAGCTTGCTGATGGTGTTGCCATGGAAATCCCCGCAGTTGCGGAAAAATGTTAAGGCCGGTGGGACCAGCCATGACATCTTCTGCAGATGCTACAGATGAGAATACCGATCTCTGCAGCTGCAGATATTTTGGTCAGCAACTGGAGTTGTGTTGTGGGACTTAGTCCGTTGAGCTTTTGAGAATCCATCCCCAGGTCTGTTAAAAACCTACATATGCATTTGGCTAACACCACATGTGAGAGTGCAAAAAAGATGCAGTTCTCATGCCATACCTCTCAACCTCTCAGCATTAAAAACCATAGGACTAGCCTTCAAGAAATCATAGCAAAGGGCCAGAATGTGTAGCACTTTCTTATAATAAACAATGATATGTCTACAGATAGTGGGCCCCATATAGGTAGTAATAAGGACTGTTTATATCAACTTACTTCAATGATGTAATAATTTGTGTGTCCAGAAATAGCTCTAACATTATGAGAAACATCAGTAAACCTATATAGAACAAGAGTACTTTTGAGTGTGAAAATCATAGCGTTATGCGAAATTCATAGCAGTTGAGAGAGAAGTCTCCTGTTCAGTTTTCTATGCGATATGCATTTGCATGCTGTAATGTTAGCCATTTCACAGGTATAGAAATTACAGAGTTTGAGCAACACTTGCAGATTGGCATGAGCAACACCTCAGCCTCTCAGTTGCACAGTCAAATGCCAGCCTAGATAATGTTTGTCAGCAACCCTATATATATATATATATATATATATATATATATATAATATGTATGTGTATGTGAGAGATTAAAGGGCAGCAAGGTTATGTTGAAATGTTTAAGTCCTCTTCTCCCCAACTTGCATGCTGTAAATCAGTTGCGTGATTTTAGTGATTTTTATCTTTCTGATAGAAGTATTGTATGTGTACAGTACCTCTGTCATATTGTGTCACTATATTTATAAGTGTAGTTGTGTTATAGTTTTAGATTGTTTTTTTTTAATATAATTATTAAAAGGGTCTGCATATTACAGGCTAAAGTACAATAAAGGACATGTTATGTTGCATTGTGGTGTCAGGCATTATTTCACGTACTACAGTCACACATACTGTATTAGTATACACTTTGTGAGTCAGAACACCTTGCCCCCACTGAGATATAGCACAAGTGGGGATCTGGGGTCTGCCATTAGTGCAGTAAAGCTGTATGTGACCATATTCCAGTCCTGTCAGGTATTCTGTTGGTTCCAAGTCCGAGAGGTTGGGGACAGGAGCAGGGAATACATCTTCCAGAGCCCCTATCTTAATGGTTAACAATTATGAACTCACTGATCCGGCAGGAAAAGAGGTATTACAGGGGTCGTCTTACCATCTGTTATGGCGCAAAGTTCAAATCCCTATTCATTACATGCATTAGTCAACCCACCTATCTAGGGAAATAAATTTATTTTTGTAAGAGGAAAGGGGAAATTATTTATTCAGGAAAGGCACATTAAGCTGAAGCTTGTTTCCAGATGCAACTTGGGAGCACAACAAACTTAAATGACTTGCTCAGGGTCACACAGTATGCCAGTGGAGGCTGTGGGATTCAAACCCAGGTCTTCAGGTTTACAGTTCAGTGCCCTAAACCACAGTACTATGTATGATCATTAAGAGAGTGCATACTTTTTTCCAGCTTGTATAACTGATTCACCATATTAGGCCAGGGACCCCATATTCAAAAGTCCCAGGCTGCATCACACAAGTTCCTGCGCCATGCAACTGAGATGCACCAGCACAAAATAATGGCATATTCAGAAGATGCACCATGAGATGAGATTGCACATGTCTGGCTGAATATCCTGAACATGCGTAATCATGCAGTGGGAGATGCATGGCACAGCAGGTAACCTGAGCCCTATACGGAGCATGGAGAAATGTGCGGTAGGTGGCCACATGCGTGGTGTGCAAAATTGCAGTTTTTAGCTGGGATACACAAATGGATTCATTGCACATTCTAAGCCCATTCCCCTCATGTGCAGCTCATTTCTAGAATGTATGCAGGCCATTTGCATACTCCCGGGCATGCTCAGTTCCAGCTTTGCAGGGCTGCCCCACCACTCCACAAAGATGAACAGGAGATACTGCAGCCTAGCAGGTAGCTGTGATGGATTGTGTGGGGGTGTATGGATTGCATTGGCCTGGATACAGTGCTGTTACTAATAGCCATGTACAGGTTCAGACTGGAGTACAGGACACCCATCTGGACAAGCAATGGGGAGGACAGAGGGTGACACAGTCTGATAGGCGTACCACATGCATGTGATACACCAGCTCCACATGCAGTGTACAGCCACCTGCAGTGGCCCCCCCCATATGATGGGAACATGGTGATAACTGCAAGAAATGGTAGTGTGCAGAGGGTGACCAGGTACCCAAGTGAGAGGGTCCCACCTGTGTGCACCAATGGTTTACCAGTGTGGGTGTGTGCCACATTTACTACCAGGCTACCTGGGCACTGTTGCCTCAGGCATCACCCTGAGAGTATGCCACCACCGAGTGGTGCTGTGCAAGCCATGGCCTCTGGTACATGTGCTGCAGTGTGGCAATCTGCTCCGCTGGTGTGCTAGGGGGCACACAACAACACTGGCATGTGCCAGCTGGGTGTCTGCTTCCCAGGTGCAGTGTAGGGGATAGCTCTCTGGGCAGTGCTCATGGTATGCCAGCACCTGTGGCTTTGGGTACTTCTGTCCTGGTATGACTGCTGTGTATGGGTGCTTGGAGCACATCCTGGTGCACCTCCAGGCGCTGTCTCATGATGGCCCATCTGCAGTTTCCCAGCCTTCCTGTGGGTGGCTGGCCGATTTAGGCCATCCTTTTGTCTGCCTACCTTTGAGTGGCACATTTCTGAGATGTGTGGCAGATGTGCTGCTCATTTTGGCTGAATATATGGATGCATAGTATATTTATGTACATGTCCCCATTTTGTGTGCCACATACATTATTTCTGCATGGTCATGCATTCGGAAATGTGCAGCGCATCTCTCCCTTTTGAATATCTCACTTCCACACAATTTCTGGGATGCACCGTGCATCTCCATTTTGGATCATGCTTCTCCTTTGAAAATATAGGCAATGGTGTTTAAAAAAGCAGTATTTGTTAGATGGAAAAAAAATCATCATATAGGTTTTTTCTTAGCAATAATAATGTGTTTCTGTCATGCTTAGTTATATGTGGTGTATTTTTAATTTTCTCACATATTTTTAAAACTGCCCATTTATAATTAATGACACATGGCTTCAAACATGGCCACCACTCACAATTTTTGAAAATCTCTTCTGTTGAAGTTACCTGTTGAATCCACATACTAAATTCATACTGTGGTTATTATGCTGGTGCTGGCATGTATTTTTGATGGTAAGCAGCACAGTACTGTACCAAAATATAAATTATTTTCAGAGAGAGCATGGTACGGGGATCAGAAAATTAAAAAAATGTCAAAATCCCATCGGCCCGGTGGTGCTGAGGGTTGAGGCACTGGATGCCACGCCTCATGCCATGCTGACGACCCAGGTTTGGGAATGAGCTCAGGCTGCTTGGGGTTGGTGGGGGGGTCAGGAGAGGATCAAGCATCCAGAAGATTGCTCTCCTCTCTCAGGGGGAGGGTAGTGTGTCTTCCTGCTTGCTGACTGCTCCCTGATGCTTGCAGAGGGCAGTTTGGGTTGGGGGGCATGTTTCCGATGTGCTTGTGTCAGGGTGTGGTGGGGGGACAAAACAGAAAAAGGAGGAGAGCCCTGGCCAATGCTCAATGATGGCTGCTGTACCTGAGGGCCAACCCCAGAACCTGGATTGGGTCTCCAGGTGGAGGTGTAGCGCTCCACCTCCTTCTTGGCCCCACAATGGGGGGGGGGACTTCTGGGGCTGGTAAGTGTGGGTGGGTCTGGAGAGAGTGTCCCTCTGGTAGGAGGGCCGAAACCACCAGTTGGGGTATTTCCCCAGAGGAAGGAGGAGGAAAAAATGTACATAGAAGGAAAAAAAAAAGATTTCAAAATCCTATATCTTGGTTCAGGAATGAATGTATACAAAAAGAAAAATGTGTATAGGGATATTTTTGCCAGGGTAAGAAAAAACTGTTGAAAATGAACTGCATGGCTGGTGACCAACAGATACTGCTGCTTTAAATCTGGGCTTGGTGGGGTGAGCCAGATCCTGGTTCTAGATTTCTTTTCAGCTGTTATTAGGGTGCCCAGAGGCTATCTGAAATTGGAGTCCCAGAGGCTAGCAAGGTTCAGTAGTGGAGAAACGGAGATAGTTCAGCTGTTAGGAGAACTAGTTTGTTATAGAGTTCCTCTAGGTCTTTTTCAGTCTCCTGTGGAAAGAGAAGTAATACTGGGCAGTCATGCATTAAATGTGTGTATGTGACTCGGGTCCCCCACAGTTCTAGGGAACTGTCTCCTGCAGAGTTCGTTAAGGTTCAATATATGTGAGACATCATATGGGACAAGGCTTCTGTCTTAAAGCGTACGATAAAGTAGTGTATCACAGGCAGGAAGGAAGGACTATGGGGAGTGTGCCTCTAGTGGGAGAGATTGGATGTAATGGCAAACTTGTGAAATTTGGAGGATCTCTGACTACTGGAGCTCATGGAATGTTTGCACATCCATAAAAGGCAAAGGATGGATCCTGACATTGGCGGATAAATATGCTGAAGAGAATATCTTTCCCAGTTCTGAAAGCCTGGGTCTAATTGGGCCAGTTGGAAGTTTTCTAGTAGCACAACAGGGCAGAAAAGAGATAGGAAAGGATTGAAATGTAAAGCCTGTCCTGTGGAGTGCCAAACTTTGATTTGCTGCTGAAGCTATGCAGTGAGTGCGATGACCTGTTTGATGAGACTCCCTTGTGGTATATTACCATGATGAATTCCCATTTAGGAAACCAGCCATGCTCCACAGCAAGCCAGCTAGTGGGGGAGTGGCCAAGGTGCCAAAATAGTGTGTGGCAAATCTGGGCTGCCCAGTAATACAGCTTAAGATGAGGGAGTGCCAGGCCTCCAGAATGCCTAGAAAAGGTAAGGCTCTTCTATTTAATGCATGATAAAATATGAGATCGGTCTACTCCAGTGTCTCCACATAGATGGGGATAAATAGACTGGGACATTCTGGAACAGGTACAGTTATTTTAAATTGTGAAAGTCTAAACACTATATAGTAAATGACCGAGTTCACTATAATAGAAACTGAAATACGTCATGTGACCTGTGTGCGCACTAAAAAAAAAAAAAAAAAAAAAATGACTTACACATAGGTGCAGTGAACATATCCCTGTTCAGATTTACAATACAGAAAAGATAGTATCTGTGTTCTTATAGGTGTAATTTCAAAAGTTTAAATTCACTTGCATCTATTACCTAAATAAAGGCAACCTAGGTGCGAATCTTAGGGACATCATAACTTGTGGAGATGCGTATCTAACCCAAATGCGGTCAAAAACTTTCAGGTGGGGGGCGTGGCTAGCAGCCGACTGAATCAGATACAGACCAGAGAGCTCTTGCTAATCAACCTAAATAACTAGCAAAAAAGTATTTTTTAGCAAGCTACCACCTCATGTAATATTTTTACTACTTTGGAAACAATGCCTGGAATTGGATGGCTGAATTTGGGTTGTCTGAGATATGGGAAATCCACGGAAGACTGTGCAGTCTGATTCCAGTAGGGGAAAACAAGGAAAACCCCAGGATGGCACTGTTCACAGCGGCCCAGAGGCTGGAGCACATGGCTGCCCGGAGCCTTCTAATAGCACTGTCTTGCAAACTGTCCAGGCGCTCGATAAATCGGTCAAAGCCTTAGATGCCAAGATGGATTTATTCAATCAAAGGGTGAACTTACTTGAAAATATGGTGGAAACAGTTGCGGTGTAGGCTCATTTTGTGAAGGAATCTCCACACAAAATGTCAGCTGGTTGTGCCCTCGGTGTGCAAAAACATTTTGGTTTGCTTACTGTTTACTGTAGTATAATAGATTGTATTGGACTAATTTTGCTTAGTTCTCAGATGACATAGTGTGTTTCTACAAATCCCCGAGTCCCCTGTAGCTGATATCAGAGCAGTAGACAGCAGTGGAAGATTCAGTGACCTGTGGTGCATGTTATAGCATTTTATAATCTCAGATGAGATGTTTTCCATTTCTACTTTTCTCCAGGAGCAAAGAATTGTCCTCTGTGACTGTACTTAGCCCAGGAAGGGCAGTGGGACCAGCAAGCAAAAGATCAGAGCTTATGTAAACTCTAACATGAACTGCAGACTATTGAATCTCCCACTGCTGCCTACTTCTATGATGTCAGCTTTAGGGAATTAAGGGATTTTTAGTAAAAGAAGATGTCAGCCTAGAACTAAGCAAGATTAGTTTTTTACAATATACTATATAGAGAATAATTCATATGTAGGGAGTAGATATGGAGTTTTCCACCTCCCAGTTGTATGATAATATGTAAACCTCGAGTGAAGTTCAAGAGGTTTTATTATCACACAATGAGGTGAAAAAAAAAAAAAAAAAAAAAACCTCCATATCAACTCTCTACATATGTTTTATTTTTATAATAACTGGTACTAAAAAATTTTCTCAGAAGAATTACCACTACGAGGAGATGCAAGGCCAAAATGCTCGTACTTTCTTAGTAGTAGACATGCCCCCACACTATTCAAGGACTGACATCACATAACGTGCTAGTGTTGGGGTGTGCCTACTAGTAAGGAGGTACGGGCGTTTTTGCCGTGGGTCTCCTTGCTGGTTTTTACAAGTAATCCTACAAGAAATATCTGAAATAAATAATTCCTGCACATGTACAGATCTTTAAACCAGAGGGCAAGCTACAGAATAGGGGAAGGGGGAGGAATGTGTTTTAAGTGCAAACCTGCTCTGTAAGCTTGTGAGGTTCTGTTTACGTTTGAGAACGGTCTTGTGCTGCCTCAGACAGTTTCATTGGTTGGTGCTTGTGTATGCTTCTCAGCGCAAGGATGTAAAAGTTGTATCAACCTGCAGGTTGATACAAGTTTTTTCATATCAACCTGCAGGTTGATACGACTTTTCAAAGTTGCTAAAAACGAGTTGATATTGGGCTTCACCAGTTATTATACAACAGTAAACTACATAAACCAAAATGTTTATCATTATCTTGTATAGCATATGGGCATCCATATTTCATTTTAACAAGCAAATATCCTCAAAGTCTTACCCCCTCTCCTCCAGCTTTCTATGCTCCTACACAGAACTCAGTATCTGCAGGTCTGCCTCTCTCTCACCACTGTGGCCACTCCTGCCAGGTACTCTCCCTCTGTCTTCTGGTGCCATCTGTGGCTTTCACCACTGCAGTACGACTGTTAACTGCATGACGGTCGACAATCTAAGTTTGAAAAGAAACTCTGCTTTCTCAGTTGCCAACACTGGGCTGGATATTCAAACTGTGCCCCAAAAGTGCGCAATAGCAGAAGCAAGCACAAGTCCATTGCGCCCATGCGCAATAGATGCGATATTCAAAAAAGGAGGAAGCCAAATTGCGCCAACAGCTAACGTCTGAATATCGCAAACCTGCACCATAGCGCAACTAGGAAGAGGAAGCTGAGCAGATACGATGCGCTACGGCGCAACAAGGGCTGCCCAGCTGAGCAGCCTAGAGGCGCCATAGTGCAAGCAGGGAGCCCCCCATCAGCAGAGCAATGTAACTGCACAACCAGGGAGGTAGGTAGGGGTCCACCACCCATGCCACAGATGGGCACAGGAACACACAGCAGAACTGACAATGCGCCCCCACACCCTAAGCACAGCACAACTGGGGGAGGGCTGGAATATCCACTGGCCCATGGGGACAAGCAAACAAAGCACAGCTGGGCCATGGTGCCCCAGCACAACCACCGGCAAGCTGAGACTGCCACACAAGGAGGGCAGACCACCCCATGCCAAACCAGCCACCCCAGTGCACAGCACACCCTGCACTGTGACCCCAAGACACCTCCCATGAGCAGTGACCACCACTGCAGGAAACCCCATGCATACCACCAGCCCCACTGTCACACTGCAACCTCCTGTACCACAGAACCATACAAGCCAGACCCTCCATGAGCACCCAGCAGTGGGTGGCAGCACACGGCAATGCAACAATGGCAGACACAGTGCCAACACGCACAATCCCTCTGAGGCACAGCTGAGAGACCGACCATGTGTCGGCACAAGAGGTACCCCACATGGGAAAGGCCATGCCCCTGACACCACCACCATTGAGACAGCACTCTGCACAGTAGACAAGTGTCACATCCCGACCCACCACGAGCCACAGCAGCCAGCACAGACACCCACAGTGATGCGTGGAAGCATGCAGCACACCGGATGCAACACAATGCAGGAGCAAACACACACCCATACCCAGGGGGACACTAACACAGGGACGCAGTAGTGTGGCAACCAAGCTCCCAGTGTGGGCCCATGAAAACTGAGCACACACAGCCTGCAGTCCTCCATGGCACAGGAGTGACACCCACCCTGTGCATGAACTGTGGTCCTGTATGCCACCAGCATATGCCTGGAGCACAAGTCACAGACAGTGGTGCACAGCCCCTGCAACACACACAAGCCATGGCATGGAGGTGGGACAGCAACTGCGGAGGCCACAGTGTCACCCGAGGCAAACATGCACCACACCTGTGACAGGAGGCAACCCAGCATTGTGACGGTCACAGTGGATGACCTGCAGGAACATCCACCACTGACAAGGCAGCAGACCTCGCAGGCCACAGACATGCAAGGGTGTCAGCTGCACAGGCCAAGGACGGGTTGACAGGGGCACAATGGACACAGAGCATGCACCATGGACCACTGCACACAGTAATGCAATGCACAGGGAACAACACACACATCACAGACACCAACTGATAGCCACTCTCAAACCAGAGACACTTCCCCATGCACACACACACATACCCATGACTGAACCTCCCCAGATGCCATGCACACCACTGCAGCTGAGCACCTATAGCCAGCTGCAAATCAGAGACCACCACAGTATTCATATCAAAATATGTCTATTGTAAAATATAAAACAAAACAATAACAGTGAACTATGTACTAATGGGCTGGAGGGACAGAAACAAGGTGGAGGTGAGTAAGGGGCAGGGGTGAACATATGGGAGAGGGTAGGTGGGGTGTGAGGGTTGATCAAAGGGGGGTAGTTGCAGGCAGGTCTTGCAGACATCATTGTCCAGCCTGGTCCTCCTCTGCCTGGGGCTGTTGCCTGGGCCACCTCCTCCTCCTGACCCCATGCCGCTGTAAGTCCCTCAATATGGACAGGGACTCTTGTGCCACCTGCAGCAGCTCCTGGACAGCCTGCTGGATCCACAGGAGTATCCGTACACCTAGGACGAGGGATCAGAGTCAATAGATGTGACTGTCCATCCCCCTGCAGCCCACCCATTATGCATGGCATACAGCCATGTGCCACGCTCCTGTGATGGTGTGAGCCCACCCACAGTGACCGTGTCCACAAGACATGCCCAACCAGGCAGCAACAGCCATGTGTACCACTGCACACACCCACCGCCCATGTTCAGCACAGCACAACCAAGGCTGTACAGTAACGTGGCTATGCGGTGTGCAGGCAGTGCCACAGCCATGTGCCCAGTGCACGCATGGACCACCATTGATGCACTCTCAGACATGCAGTGCCACTGGACAGTGCTGACTGTCACATGTCGCGTGCATGGCAGTGGTGTCCATGGATGGTGGCCATGCCCTGCTTCCCACCCTGTCACACAGCATGCAATAGCAATCATGGTGTCATGGCACTCACCCTCATTGGGACGTTGTTGGCATTGGTGTTGGTCCCCAACACGCCCGTGTGCAGAATCCTCCTCCCTTTGCTGCCGCTCCACCATCCGCCTCTGCTCAGCCAAGCCTGTGGGAGACAAAAGGAGAGAAATACATCAGTACAAACCCAAAGCAAAGTCCCCCTGCTAAAATGTGTGTGCCCACCCACCCAGCTAGACCCACCCACCCCATACCTGTAAACACCGCCACAGCCAACCCTAGACTATCCCTCCCCTATGTGCTGGACACATAAGACAGTGTTACCCATATGGACGATACAAGTGTGTAGACATATCACCCACCTGGACGAGGCACCACGCCCCTCCTGGCATGTGACCGCAGACGGGCAAGTAGCTCCGGCTCCCTCCTTCCAAGGTCCCCGTACCGGTGCCTGCACTGTTTCGCTGTTCTTCTGCGGCCATTGGCCACCTCCTGCCAAACCTGGGTCCTGGCCCTGTCCAGTGCCTCCTCACCAAAGAGTGGGCCATAGTGTGGCTCCACAATGGCCACAAGGTTGGCCAGCTCAAGGGCACTCCATTGAGGGGCTCTCCTGCGTGCCATCTCCACCACTATAATAGGCAATATGGCACTCTGCAGCGCAGCACCCCACGTGGAACTGCTGCACGGTACAGTGCCGCCATTCCCTATTGCACTGTTACTGAACAGTGCGATAGAGGTGCAGCCATGCCGGACGTATAGCGCCAAGGGGGTAAAGGTCAGGCACAGGGTCATGGGTCTCTGGCACAAATCCACGCACAGCACCATCGGATGTCTATGTGTCTAGCGCGATTGGTTGCCTGTGTGCCATTGCCACTGTGAACTATTGCGCAGTTGTGCCACAGCGCCATGTAGTGACCCTCACCATAGCGCCACTGGCACAATGGTGGCCGTGCCCTGAATTGCCTACCACACACAGCATGTCATCAGCACGGCAGACGCCTGTGTAAGCTACCTGGGCATGCGCAGTGTGGTGTACTACGCATGCCACAGAACTGCGCCATTGGCTCAGCACATGCAACACAATTGTGCAAAGTGGAAAAGCGCGATATTCAGCCGTCGTATGCTAATTATCCGGTCAGCCATGCAATGGCGCAGCAGCGCGATTTGCATCTCATTAAAGTTGCTCCTCACCTAATTTGCATGGCTTGCACTATAAAACTGTGACACTGTTCTGCAGTGGCCATATTCAGTTACTGCAGTTTATTGGTGAGTTGCATGCTGTGTGGTGTTCAGGACTGTGGTATCAAGGACTTGCTTTGTACTGCACAGTCACAGGTAACCACTGTCATCCATACAGGCTGAATAATGACCAAGCTAGGTCTAGGTGAGGAGGACAACGATGGTGGGTGGAAGAGGAGGCCCAATTTCACCAAGGCCGAGACGGAGGCACTCTTCGAGGCCTACATCGATCAGGAGCCACTGCTCAGTGGATGGCGGGGCACCCCTCAGGCCCGTGCTGCTGCATGGGAGGGGGTGGCACATGCCGGCAACCTGCATGGCAGCCACCAGTGCTCTGTGCAGGAGTGTAAGAAGAAGATGGGTACCAACAGGAGGAGGGTGAAGGAGAAGGTGGCTGCCATCAGGGCGGCACGTGCTGCAACAGACGGGGGCCAGCTGGAGGTGGTGGAGCTGACACCAGCAGAGGACAGGCTTGCTGCAAGCATGCAGCGCAGTGCCATTGAGGGCGTTCCAGGAGGTGGCTTTCAGACAGGTGGTAGCCCATCACTGCATGGTACGTCATGGTCTGTCGGGGGGGAGGGTAGATCACATGCACTAACGTGACCTTACTTTCTGTTACAGATCCTGCGCATCTGCAGGGGTCAGCAGTGGAGGGCCTGTCCACTGCAGACAGTCATCTGGAGTTGGAGGAGGGACCATCCACCTCTGCAGGTATCCGGCGAGCATTGCAACAGTGGGTCCACCTGGCTGTCAACAATGATGTCATTGAGACAGGTGTGGGGGAGGCCCTTCCTATGTCTCAGCGTTCAGGCATCCAAGGATGCCAGCATGCTGTGGCACAGACCTGCACCAATGATGATGACACAACCGTTATGGGCAGTGACATGTGTGTGCCACGGAATGGACACATAGCAGGTCAGCTCACGCTCATGGACCTGGCTGGTTCCGACGTGTGTGCCAGCGTGTCAGCACGGTCCCAGGCTGTGCCTGTCAGCACCAGTGGCTGGTCTGGACAGTGGCACTGTTGCAGCCACAGCGGCGGAACAACCGATCTCTTGGGCACAGCAGGCGGAGGGGCAGCAGCAGCAGTCGCCCACCGGGACTGGGGGTTCAGGGTTCAGCGGTGGCATCTGTGCATCGCCTATGGACTTGCTCATACCTGGTCCTGGTGAGCAGCACCCACCCTCAAGGGGTGCTGAACATCAGGCCCTTCCATACCCTGAGGGACGGGATGCCGAGGTGGCAGACGACCTCTTTGACGAGTACACCCGCCTACTGCAGGCATCAGTACAGCAGCAGATGCAGCTTGCAACATCCGTGGAGGCACTGTGTGTGGCTCTGGAGCGATTCGAGGAAACGACACAGCAGGGACACCGATAGGATCCTGTCACAGATTGTCCAGTTGCGGGAGGATGTGACTTCTGCCATTGACAGGCAAACACAAGCGTTGGTCGCTGTCATGGACACAATGGGAACACAGTCAGGTGCCCATGTGTCACTCACACTGCGCAGTTCGCTATCCACTGCCCGTTCCCAGCATTGTGCGACACCCACCCTGTCGACGCCGGGTTCAGCTGTGGGCATCCCGAGCACTCCTGGTGCAGATATGTTCAGTGTGCTGCAGACCCCTGTGCAGGCATGGTCACATTCGCGCAGTGGAACCACTGGTGGACCATTGGTGCCACCCCATGAGGCCCGTGGTCAGCCTGCCAGTGCTGCTGGGTCTCAGCGGGGCCGCCCACACATCCGAGGTGGATGTGGCACTGTGCCAGAAGACACCTGTCTCCCAGCGTGGGCACTGTCTGGTGCTGCCTGTGTGCATTGTGTGTTTCGGTGGGCAGTGCACGGGTGGGACACATGGTCCACCTGCACACCCTCCCGACTGCTGTCCACAGGTACGTGTGCGTGATGATGCCTGCATTGTGCTGTACACCAAAGTGCGATGGTGCCCAGCATCTGACACATGCACATAGACAGTCAGTGGACGTGGTGGCCTGTGGACATGTGTGTTGCTAGTGTTTGTGTTCCGGCTCTGTTTTGCACCTGACCCCTGTGCACTTTGTGCCTATTGTGTGTGCGTGTGTGTGTGTCCGTCCATGTGGCGTGTTACTTTTCACCCCTCCCTGGTTGTATGTGTGTGCTTCTGTGCCCTGCCACATCACTTGCCAGCATGCACCCCTGGTGTGTTTCCATGTGTGTATGTGGGTTGTGCTCCAGCCACTGGTGGTTGCACATGGCCCCATGACTTACCTGTGTTGGCTGAAGTGCTCCTCTGTGATGGTGTCCCAGTGCAGCTGTGCCAGCCAGATCAGTCGGGGGTCCCATCGACCAAGGGGGGGCTGCCCATCCCCATTGTTGCTGGCGTCACCGTCGTCCCCATTGCTGTCCCCCTCTTTGACCTGTATGGCTATCCCACAGTCTTTGGCCATGTTGTGCAGGATGCAACAGGCCAGGAATATCCCACAGGCCTTTGAGGGGCTATACTGTAGGGCACCGCCAGAGTTGTCCAGGCAACGGAAATGCGCCTTCAGCATCCCAAACACCTGCTCAATGATGTTGCATGTGGTGGCATGTGCCTCATTGAAGCGTTGCTGTGATGGGGTCGTGGGCCACCGGTAGGGTGTGAGCAGCCAGGGACAGAGTGGGTATCCACTGTCACCTGTGTGGAGATAGTGGAGGTTAGCGTCTTGTTCAGGCTCAGACTGCCCCAAACCCTGTGGGCCACACTCACGACACCTCTGGCTTACCCCCCCTGCCCACGATTTGTCAGTTCTACATACATACTCACCCACTAGATGACCTGTGGGGATGTCCCCACTCTTGAATCGGTGGGACAGTGCTGACTGGTGCCAGATGAAGGAATCATGTGCTCCCCCAGGGTGCATGGCACAGACATTGATGATGCGCCCACTGGCATCACACACCAGCTGGCAGTTGACACTGGCATATCCCTTCCGATTCATGTAGGAGGCCCCATCGGGGCTAGGTGGTGTGCGGATGGCCACATGGGTGCAGTCTATCACCCCTAGCATGCCAGGCATATGTGCTACCCTGTGGAACTCCTGTATGTTTGCTGTGCACTCCGCCACGGTGCTGGGGAAATGGATGTACTCCACAGCATGTGGCAGCAGTGCGCTGAGGAATTGGGTGAGGATGCATGATGTGGCCGACTGTGTTATGCCTGTGGTATCCCCTGTTGGTCTCTGGAAGGTACCCGTGGTGAGCAAGCACATGCAGGCTGTTACCTTTGTCTGCACTGACACAGCATGACTCCGTCGTGTGGGTGCCTGGATCACATCACTGCACAGCTCACAGAGCTGCCTCAGTATTGCCCTACTCAGGTGGTACTGGCCCACAATCTCAACATCTGTGTACAGCTCAAAGCTGGTGCGGGCTCGGTACTGCCTGTTGGGGGCATACCGCTGACGGGCCCTTCCACGGCCACGTCCCCATGCAGCATGCCTTCTAACCCCCCTCATTACAACATCCATGTGGAAGGTGGCACTGTCCATGTCCCTGGCTTGTGTTCCCCCCCAGCTGATGTTGCTTTGTTCCCCCCGCTGTCCTGACTGCTACCTCCCCTGCACCGGGTACACCTACTGGCCTCTGCACTCTGTGGCCCCACACACCTTCCCTTGCTCCTCTTCTGTGGTGTGGTTTCCCTGGCCTGCCCTCTTTCTCCCTGTTTCTCTGTGCCTGTCTCTGACTCATGTAGCTTCCCTGTAGCGTTCTTGCACCTCTTCCTTGCTCCTTTTTATTTTAGCTCATTTCCGCTATGGCGCAACTTCCGCCTGTTCCACTATTGCGCATTGTGCAAGTCTTTGAACATCGCACTGCTCACTTTATGCATGGTTCCACCGCCTTCGGTTGCGCATGCCTTCATTATCATTGTGCTGTTGCTCAGCATGTTTTCAGTGGTGCAACTGCCTCCTGCTGAATATCGCAGAATGGCACATTTTCTGACTTGCGCTGGCGCAACCCTATTGCGCATTGCGCAACCCTTTTGAATATCCAGCCCACTGTCTTTTTTTTTTATGAGCATCAGCAGTCAGAGCCATGGTTTGAAAGTGGCGACTGCACATGGATTCCAAGTTGTGCTGCAGTTGTGATGTCATTACTGCAGCACAATGTTTCGAGGTCACTACTTCAGAACAAAAGATCTTCTTCAAGGTACAGCTCTTGCAGCAGGCTACACCATTAGGACTGAAGCTGGCAGGCATCAGGACCCCACGGAAATCTTCTAGCTAGCTGATGTTCAGGCGTCGACCGCCTCCGACGTTGGTCCTGCCTGACATCGGTAGTACACAGGAGGCGGTCCGCGAAAATCCTCAGTTCTTTCCTGCCGTCGACTTGCATGTCTCGACCCTTCGGTCAGTATATAGAGCGCGACGATCAGGAAATTCGTTCAACCATTTCTTCATCAAGAATTTCTTCAAGAATCTCTTTCTCCAGATTTATTCCTCTGTCTGCTGCCCTCCCCAACTTCCATGAAGGACCATTTGTCCAAGTGTAACTGTGGAAAACAGATTCCATTCAAAGACCCACATTCGGCCTGCGTCTGGTGCCTGGGCCCAGACCACGACACCCAGGCTTGTTCTTTTTGTCAGGGCTTCAACAGCCGGACCCGGATCCGCCGACAGAAGGCTCTCCAGGCTTACCTTTTAGAAGAGAAGCTCAAGGCTATGGAACCTTCCTCCAAGGGGAATCTTCGGAAAAATCCCGCAGGCACCATGAGAAGCATAGAGAGAAGGTGAGACCTAGATTCCCTTCTAGGGCCTCGGGCTCCCGCAGCTCTAGCTCCAGGTCCGACCGTTCTCCGTCTCAGGCCCACTCTCAGCCTCTCCCAGTCATGGTCAAGTCTGCCAGTGGTTCTTCTACCCTGTGGCCTGCTAAGACCTCTAGGCCTTCCTCTTCCTCCAAGGCCTTGTCTAGGTCAGGGGATCACCACAAGTGGCACTCGGCCCCTGACGTCCGGTCAGTTTCTCTGCCGCCTCCCCCTCAACATAAGACTAAGGAGCTGACCTCCCTGAAGAGGATGTCAGACCCGATGTCGGCTGACCCAACGTCGGCCAAACCTCATAGACCCCGGGAACCTATGACAGTCTGACACCCATCGACGTCCAACACAGCAGCTAGAAGAACCCCACCGCTGCCTACCGACGTCGGCCAGGAGGCATTGACAGAGGAGGAATACACTCAGTCTGAGGACCAGGCGGGTGACCCCAGACCTGTCGAGCTCCCACGGGAGCCCTCCCCAAAACCAGAGACCCCAGGGGAGCCGATGTCGGGACCCGACGACAGGCCACCGGCGCCAAGTCCATCTTCGGGCCTTAACATTTCGGAAGTGAAAGAGTTATTCACTTTCTGATGGGACACCATCAAAAAGGATGTGGTCACCACGCATCCTCCTCCCACACCTGCGGCACCACCAGCCCCAGTGCCCCCTCCTTCGGCCAATGGGGCAGCAGGCCGAGTACCTTCCTCCCCAGGAGCCAGCCGGACCTCCTTGGGGCAGACCTACAGACAACAGAAGGCCTCCGTCCAGATCCTCTTCTGGGTCACCCGGCCCCAAGAGATCCAGAAGACACCGCTACTCACCGTCTATGGAGGACTCAAGATCGAACATCTCGGATGGCTCCAGATCTCCTTCTCCCATCAGCGTCCCCTCTCCGGACCCACGTGAACTGCCTAGGTCTCCTCTGGATGACCCCTCATTCTCTGAGATTGTGAGACATATCCAGGAGAACATGGGGTGGGACGCAGGAGAACTCGACCCCGAAAAGTTACGCCTAGCTCGTTATCTTCGGCGGAAAGATCCTAAGCCTGTGGTGGTACCTCCCTTGGTGGATGCTTTTGTGGATGTCACCAAAGCAGTGTGGAAACATCCACATTCACTCCCGGTGATGCTGAAGAAGGCTGACCACTTGTACAAGGCCCCAAGGGAGGGCCAGTACTTGGCTAATCATCCTCTGGCCAACTCCCTGATCATCACAGCCTCTCATGACTGGTCCCAGAGACCGCAACATTTGAGCACACAGCCACTGGACCCGGAGTCCAAGCAACTGGATGCACTGGGTAGGTGCACTTAGGGCAGGTCCCTGAACTACCTTATCCACGTGGTTCAATTTCAGAACGCTCTGTGGGAACAGGGACAAGATTTGGTAGAAAAATTGCCAGATGGTGGGCAAAAGGAGGAACTTCTCCAGCTCCTCTGCATGGGTTTAGACATGGGGACTCAGGTGCTCCGAGCCGCGTACGATTCTGCGAACTCCTCGGCCAGAGCGGCAGCCTCAGGCGTATGCCTCCAGAGACACTCATGGCTCTGTGTCTCCGGATTCACCCCGGACGTCCAGAAGAACATTCTGGATGCCCCCTTTCACGGCAAAGTTTTGTTTGGTGAGGCATCTGAGAAGGTCATCACCAAACTGCAGGAAGCTGGGAAGGCCGTTAGATCTGTCCAGGCCATGTACAGATCTAGACTCAGTTCCTTTTGTCGGAACCAGAGTCGTTTTCACAGCTGGACTCAGAAACAACAGCCTCATTCTGGCCTGCAACAAAGGGGCTCCTTTACCGGGAAAGCCCAGAGCAAGTCGTCCTCAGGTAGAGGCCAACGTCCTACCAAGTCGGCCCAACCTGCAGAACCCTCTGCCACCACAGCATGACTCCTTCCCGGCCCCCGCCCATCAGGATCAATGGGAAATAAAGGTCAGGGGTCGCATCGGAGACCACCTGCCAGGGTGGCAGTCAATCACCACCGACAGGTGGGTGCTACAGTTGGTCAAAAAAGGCCACTATATAGAAATCTTAGACAAGCCACCCACAAGGCCTCCTCTGCTCTCCCGTTACTCGGGTCAGCATGCCCTGCTCATCAGGTAAGAAGTGCTCATGCTGCTGCAGAAAGAAGCATTGGAGCACATCCCAGAGAATCAGAGAGGAGCAGGATATTATTCCCACTTCTTCCTGGTTCCAAAGGAAACAGGGACCTCCGTCCAATCTTGGACCTAAGCAACCTCAATATGTCAGTCGCTCACAAACGCTTCCACATGGTGACCCTTCCAGGCCTAATCCCCATGCTGAAGAAGGATGCATTCTTGGCATCCCTGGACATGCAGGACGCTTACCTGCACATCCCCATTGCTCAAGCACACAGGAGGTTCCTGCGCTTCGAGTTTCTCGGCCACCACTATCAGTTCCGAGCGCTTCCTTTCGGGCTGTCATCAGCCCCCAGGGTCTTTACCAAGTGCATGGCAGTCATGGCAGTGTCTCTGAGGAGACAGGGCCACTATGTGTTCCCATACCTCGACGATTGGCTTCTCATGGCCTCCTCCGAGGAGGCACTGTTGATAGCTATCCAACACACCCAGTTCCTTTTTCAGTCTCTGGGCATCCTAATCAACTACGAGAAGTCTCTCCTGGTAGCGTCCCAGAAACTGCAATTCATAGGGGCAGTTCTGGACACCACCCAAGGGAAAACTTTTCTTCCCGAAGACAGGGCGGAAGCATCCGGTCACTCATAAGGGACCTATCAGCGAAGAAGACCGTCCCAGCCAGATTGGTCCTTCGCTTGCTCAGACACATGCCTGCGGCCATTCCAACAGTCCCAATGGCAAGGCTCCACATGTGGGTAACCCAGTGGATGCTCAGAGTGCAATGGGACCAAAGGCAAGACCATCTGCAGCAGCCAGTCAGAATCACGAAGGCCGTGGTTCAGGACTGGCAATGGTGGCTAGATCCAGGAACCCTCTCTGTGGGGGTTCCATTCACAGAGCCGTCCCCGGTGATAACGCTCTCCACAGACACCTCAGGGCTGTGGTGGGGAGCACACTTGAATGGGGTGAAGTCTCAGGGAACATGGACTACTCAGGAAGCTCATCTTCATATCAACATATTAGAGATGAGAGTGATCCTTTATGCCCTGCAAGCCTTCCAGTCGGACATTCCACCGAGTACTCTCCTGTTACAAACAGACAATACAGTGTTGAGGTACTACCTCAACAAACAAGGAGGAACACACTCATACCCCCTCTGAAGGGAAGCCACGAGAGTGTGGGAATGGGCAGTACGACACGGCGCAAACCTCATTGCAGTTCACATTCCTGGAGTGGACAATACCGTCGCAGACAGCCTGAGTCATTCCTAGGCCAGGGTCCATGAGTGGGAACTTCTACAGGAGGTGGCAGAGGATCTGTTTCACAGATGGGGCACTGCAGAATTGGATTTGTTTGTGTCCCCATCCAATGCAAAACTGCCCAATTTTTGCTCGCTAGATCCGGGGCCTGGTGTTTTCTGGCGAGACGCGTTGTCCCTCTCCTGGGCGGGAAGATTCCTCTATGCCTTTCCTCCCTTCCCATTGATCCAGAGAGTCCTTCTCAAACTTCGCAGGGAGCACGCGATGCTGATTTTGATAGCGCCTTTTTGGCCCAGACAGATTTGGTTCTCGCTTCTGAGTCACCTGTCCGGGGAACCCCTGCTTCCTTTGCCAATCAGCTCCCATCTGCTGTCTCAGGAGGAGGGTTCACTAGTCCACCTGGACTTACATTCACTGAACCTGCACGCTTGGCTCCTAGAGACATAGCCATTTTGCGACACGGGTTCTCGCAAGAGGTGGCGGAAATTCTTTCTGCTGCCAGAAAACCGGTGACACATGCTACATACGCCATGAAATGGCATAGGTTTTGACCATGGTCTCAAGCATGCAGCTTCTCCCCTTTAGACTGTCCAGAGAAATTAGTTCTGGAATACCTGCTCTCCCTTTTTCAATCGGTGTTGGCTTACTCCTCGATCAAGGTGCACCTTTGTGCAATCTCAGCCTACCACGCCCCAGTAGGCCAACACACGGTAGCACAGTTGGATATGTCCTGTGCCTTCTTAAGAGGGGTGCTCCACCTTAAGCCACCCATCAGAGATCCTGTCCCTCCTTAGGACTTACCTTTCATCCTGGAGCAGCTTACGCTGCCACCTTTTGAACCTGCCGCAGATTGCGAGCTGCGTTTTCTGTCATGGCAAATGTTATTTTTGGTTGCTGTTACTTCGGCGAGAAGAATCTCCAAACTACACGCTCTTATGTGTAAGGAGCCTTATTTAATTTTTCACCAGGACAGGGTGTCCCTGAGGACGAATCCCAAGTTTCTGCCTAAGGTGGTCCCAGCCCTCATGCTTAACCAGGACATTGATTTACCAGTGTACTTCCCTAAGTACGCTAATCGAGGAGAAGCACTGCTTCACACCCTGGATGTTCACCGGTGTCTTAGATACTACTTGACCAGGACCAAACAGCACCGCAAAACTGAACAGCTGTTCGTCTCTTTCGCCGAGAGGATGTTGGGAGATCCAGTCTCGAAACAGACCCTTTTTTGCTGGCTCATCCAGTGCATTTCCCTTTGCTATAACAAGCGACAGAAACCCTTACCAGGTGTAGTTAAGGGCCATTCGACAAGGGGAGTGGCTACCTCTTTTGCAGCACTGAAAAACGTATCCACATCAGCCATATGTGCTGCAGCCACCTGGAGCTCAGTGCACACTTTTATCAGGCATTACAGCCTTGATATCGCCTCATGGCGAAGAGCGGGTTTCGGACTTGCTGTCCTGCAAGGCCTCCTGTCCTAGGCTCAGGACGTGTTGGTGTCTCAGTATCGCTTCCTCCCGATGGCTTTTCAAGGCGCCATTGCTTGGGAATCAGTCCTAATGGTGTTACCTGCTGCAAGAGCTGTACCTCGAAGAAGATAGTACAGTTATGTAAGAACTTACCGTAACAGTAGATCTTCGAGAACAGCTCTTGCAGCAGGTACCTTCCTGCCCACGATTCCCCCTTGGAGGAGGTAAGTTCCAGCCTACGCTTAGCAACATCATTTTTAGTCTTGGCCATCTGATGGCGGGTCCTCGGTCTCCCTTTCTGATGTCATCCAGCAGCTGGGAGTCTCCGGCGGGAGAACTGGGGATTCTGGTGGGACTGCCTCCTTATGTACTACGCCTGACGTCGGGGGCGGGACCGACGTCTGAGGTGGTCCCTGCTGAAGACTGCTAGCTAGAAGATTTCTGTGGGGTCTTGACGCCTGCCGGCTTCAGTCCTAATGGTGTAACCTGCTGCAAGAGCTGTTCTCGAAGATCTACTGTTACGGTTAGTTCTTACGTAACTGTACTTTATTCTAGGGATGGAATTCCATCTAGAATAGTGTTCCACCATAGATTATAGAACAAATCTTGAACTATACTGCAGAGTCAATTGACAATCGTATTTGTTTTCTTTTTTTTTTTTGGCAGAGGAGATATGCCAATAAAAAAAGATCTCTCTTCCATTACATAAATTATTTGTATATTAAAAATGGTGATGATCTAGTATTGGGCTGTCAGAACTACTGGTGAGGATCTGAATCTGTCGTCATAGAAAACTGTGAAACTGATGTAGGAATCCAGCATCTTGATTGGCTAGAACTAATCTGTGGAGGAGTGGGAGGGGAGTTTAGGGTTTAATGAACTGAAAGTGACTTTACTGCTGTTATAAAATGCTGTAAGGAATTTTGTATTTTGATTTGAAATGCACAGATCATGATGCATGTTAGCATGGGACGCTGTAGCTATGCAGATTCCAGATGTTCAGAAGTTTGGATTGTCTTCCCTAGTTTTATAATTAAGGATGAGGCATGCCACTTGTGGGATAAGTGCATATCTGTGTTATTATCCCATAATAACAGTATAATACACTGATCCTCATTTTTTGGTAGTTCTGAAAAATTGTTCTAAATGTTTAAATGTTTAGAACAACTCTTCACAGGTGCTGAATAGCTTTTAAAGACTTTGCTAATCAGCAACTGAAACAGAACACAGACTAGCAATATCCCATCTAGATGAAATACCGATATTTCATCTAGATGAAATGTTGGCTGAGCAGCTGTGTTCTGAGAAAACTAGCAAATCTCAAGTTTCGTAATTTAAAAAAAAAGGCTCACATTGTATTATAAACAGCAACTGACCTCCTGTAGTACATAACAAGCTGATCTTTCAAGAACCAGTCTTCACCATTGATGCCCACTTTTGGGTCTGGAGGCACTAGGACCTCACGGTAGCAAGCTTTGGCTAGGGGCAGACCACAGCTACTGGGCACATGCCTGTACATCCCCACGTGGTGCCACACACCAGCCAGTAACTGTTGACAGCTCTGTCACTAATCACAGTTCTGTTCTTTCCACCGTTAAGTGCACACCTTGGGAGTGCAGTGCCATAGTTCGACTCGTTGCCGCTATTCTTGCTGCATCAGCACTACTTTAACTTCTTTGTGGTATTGCTTTTGTTTTGTTGTTTTCCATGATGCTGAAGTCTGATAAAAAAGGCACAAAGTCATCTAAGAAAGTCCAAGAGCTTCCCAGTATGTGTAATTGCCCCGTGGGAATCTGATGGATGTTCTGGACTGGCATCAGATCTTGCCACCTGTCTTGAAGTGAAGCACAGCATGAATGCATGTAGTGTCTACCTGCTTCTCCATGGACTGCCACATCCTACAGAATCATGCATTTAAGTTGGGTTGCCCAGTCCCCACCTTCAGAGGCAGGCGTTGCATGGATGTAGCCAAGCTCAGATCATTAGGCCTTTCCCCTGGGCATCTTCCTGGGACTTCTGGTTCCATAGAAGTATGAAGTTCACTGCACTAAGGTGTCAGAGACTGGTGGTTGGTTCTGGTGGACAGTCAACTCCTTCTGTGCAGTTGACTGTGAACCAACCCTTCACCACCTACCTGCCCAGATCAGCAGACATCCCCGGTTGCAAGGCTGCAACTATATACATGATCTACATCGGTGGACACCTTGATGTTGTCCTCTGGCAACACCTGTGCTTTTGTCAACATTTACAGTGATGGCACAGCGTCTGGCACCTGGGACACCACCAAGGCCTCTTCTGACACTGTTTGCAGCATCAGGGGAGGGACCAGCATCTAGGCTGTTGTCTGTGCTGTTGCCAGTTCAGAGATTGCCACCATCCATGGTTTTGTTAGCAACATTGAGGAGGGTGATGGCACCAGACATGGTGACAGAGATGGCTCCGAGTGAGGTGCTGATGATGATGATGAATCCAAGGTCATCCCTGACTCTGGTGTAGTTCATGACACTGAGGAAGATGGTGGCTGCAGAAGCAACATTGAAGTTGTCACCAAGCATGGTGTCGAGGGCAGTGCTGGTCATGGTGATGGGGATGATCCTGTCTCTGAGGCTGTTTTTGACCCTGAGCCCATTGCCAGAGGTGGTGCCAGATGGCAGCCTGGAGGCAGAGTTTTCCCCAGAGCCACTGACTACCACTGGCGAGGACTGGGGTCATGCTGTCTGACCTGTACTGCTCCACTGTCCTCATCTGGATGTTCCCCCATGGACACCGATCAAGTCACTCCTCAGATGTAGAAGGGACACCCTTCAGGTTAATCTGCTAGGCTATCCCATTTGTCAAGACCCCCTATGCATTTCTTCAGCCCAGTAAAAAGGCCTTCAAGACCATGAGTCTCGGTGCCCTCTAGCAGGGCCTCACCATTTTCTGGAAAGGTTGCCCTCGTTCATAGATTCTGAGAGGTTCCTAACATGGAATCAACACCAGGATTTCATTGGTTCCTTAGACAGATGGCACAGGGAGCTTAACAGGGCCCAGTACAAACCCTTCTCCCCCACACAAATGATCCCCAGAGTCAGCACTTTGTCTCCATTGGCATCCTCCTCCGAGGACAATGAACCTCTGCCCACCTGCCTTTGGCTGCTAAGTATGTCTTGTTCCAGCCATTCTTGGTGGAGATGCTCCAGGTGCTAGACTTAAGTGCTTACACAAGCTGAGATCTGGTAGCCCTGGCGTTGAGACTCCTTGATGTTCCCAGTCTTGATACTGTTATTGTTCCTCCATAGCCTAGAGCTTTTGATGAGGCATCCAGGGCAGTGTGGTGACATCCCTTTCCCAACCCAGCCATCCCCAGGGACATTCTTTTGTGGTACTGTGCACACAGAGGATCTGCAGGTGAGGTACCTCAACCTTTCTCAGGGCTTGAAGTACTGCAGACCCTGTCAGTTCCTCTTGTGTGGCCAACTTTCAGATGCAGAGTCTGCTCAGATGGATGCCCTTGACAGTAAAGCTGTTCCTTCGCACATGCCCTAATGTGCATCTCTGCATAGCAGGTACATACAGTGACATAGAACCATAGCCTATGGTTGTGGCTAAGCACAGTCTTAGCTACACTGCCACAGAGTGAGGCAGTCAGGCAGGCCATTGAATTTTCTGCTGAGTGCCTGGAGCTAGTTCGGCACCAGTTGAGGCATCTTATGATGCTAAGATGGCCTTCAGGTTAGCAGGAACTGCAGACCACATCTGGCAGATGATGTGACTTCACTTCTCCCAACTGACACCTTTGGTCTGGTGTAAGGTGCTTAAGTCGCACTTCCAAGAGGCTCATTTCTTCTCCCCTAGGGTCAGGCAGAAACTGTCAGGGGAACCCTCCTCCTGTGCCACAGGAGCCCCGACCTGGCCCTGACCAGTCTCTGGTCTCACCAGACCTGTAAGAAGTCCCTGCCCTCAGGTGTTCTCCATCACACAGAGGGTTGAGGGTATCTGTTACAGAGTGAGAAAACTCCTCTCTCAGAAAGAAGGGAAATCTTGGTACTCTGACCCATAAGAGGGAATCAATGGTGAAGACTGGTTCTTGGAAGCTATAACAGTAGCATACTTGCCATAACTGTTGATCTTTCAGAATATCTTCATCATTTATTTCTATACCCACCCACCATCCCCCGCTCTAGCAAGGCTAGTGCCTCTGGGAACCTCACCTTGACAATGCTGGCTGGCACCACTTAGTGCCATGACATTTCCACAGGTGGACTCCCTATGGAGTAGGTGTTTTTTCTTCTTAAAGGGGTTAGAATCCACTGCTGGATTCCCACTCCCACAAAAAAATAATAATACTGGGGTGAGAGTTATTTTTCATGTCCCTTATAGCAAGCAAAGAAGGGGAAGACAGCTGATTAATTCTGTTTTTGTTTCTGTAAAGCTATCCGGGAGGGAGATTTTAGTTGGCAACTTAAAGTGCCCCCCCCCCAACTTAAAGCACCTAAATTCCCCCAGCTGCATTCATTGATTTACTCCATGGATGACCTTCCACAGTCAATTTTAATGGGAGACTTCACTGCAAACTGGCCCTCCAGCAGGGAACTGAGATTGAAGACTTCTCTGGGTCTGCACCGGAAGACATATGAAGAGAGATTTAAGGAGCTTAATATGTATAGCCTCGAGGAAAGGAGGGAGCGGGGGGACATGATAGAAACTTTCAAGTACCTCAAGGGAATCAACAAAGTCCAAGAGGGTAGCATCTTTCAAAAAAGGGTGTGCAAGAACAAGAGGGCACAATTTGAAAATGGGGGGTGGCTCAGAGGTAATTTAAGGAGTATTTTTACAGAGAGGGTTGTGGATGCATGGAGCGCCTTCCGGAGGAGGTTGTGGAGTCAAAATCAGTGGTGGAATTCAAACATGCATGGGATAGTCATAAGGCAATTCTGGGGGGTTGGGGTAGGAAGAAGTAGGCTGCTGGTTAACTAGGATCTGCAGCTTATCCAGTAGGTAGGGAAATGGGCAGACTGGGTGGGCCAAGCGGGCCTTATCTGCCATCAAATTCTATGTTTCTATGTTTCTCTTGCACCCCCTTGGCTTGAACCAGCTAATTAAAGATCCCACATGATGCAACTCAAACTGCAGGGTTTCTAGCATCTTTGATTTTATTTTTGTTTCTCCTGAGCTTCCAGTTGGCATGATCACTAAATAAGTTTCTCTGGCAACCAGAGGAGCTATCACCTTTTGCATGGTTAACCTTTCCCCTCCCAAAATTATCCCCAGTACCATTAAGTTTTGTTGCTTCAGGAATGTCAGCTTGGAGGCCTTTTGTTTTGGATTGCTCAAGATTAACTGGGGGAGTTGTTTTACTTCTCAAATGGAGATGCCACCTAAGGGCCATCCTGTTGGTGCAGTAGTAGCACTTCGGCTTGCGGCGCCAACGCCCCTGGGTTCAGAAGTGAACTCGGGAGTCAGAATGTCAGCGGGGGGGGCGGAATCAAGCATTACAGGAACTGCTCTTCTCCTCCGGGGAGGAGTGAGTTTGGTACCCGGTGTTTGCCTGGGCGCTAGCAGTGACTAAGGGTCAACACAACAGGAACTGTCCTAAGAGGGGAGCAGAGGCAGGGCAGATATTTGTCATGCTGTGTGTGGGAGGGTACGTGGCCCAGCCATTGGCATCATTGCATGCCACGTCCTTTGCTGGGAGAACAATGGAGGAAAATCAGGGCCAGCCAGCAGGATGACACCAATCTCCTGCAGGCCACACACACCCAACTATCTGGGCACGTCTGGGCCTTCCAGATCCTGTCTCGACCCTGGGGGAAAAAGCCAGACAGGTATGTCCTGGACGACGCTGGGGTGATGGGGCTAGGGAGCTCATGGGAAGGGGGCTAGCCAACAAGGAGGCCAAAAATAGATTTAAAAAAATGCAGATGTCACCTAGCATTATTTCTTTCTACAGTTCAATTTGCTCTGTGACCAACATGTCTCCTTTCTTGAAAAAGAGTTAAATCCAAACACGTTTCCTGGATTAATCCTTTTATTCTTACACAATTGAAGTCTCGGGATAAATTTTACCAAAATGCTAAGAAATTAGATATCGCAGAGGCATGGCAAACTTTTCAGAAATTTCAAAATGACTGTTTCCATCATCAGAAAATCTAAATCCTCTTTCTTCCAAACAAATTTATCTAATGTCAGAAATAATCCAAATAATTTTATTACACACACTGGGGAATATGGGTGTGGGTAGGACAGTAGTGTGGTGGGTAGGTAACTGGCTGGGTGGCAGGACACAGAGGGTAGTGGTAAATGGCTGTCACTCCACAGAGGGAAGAGTGACCAGTGGGGTACCACAGGGATCAGTGCTGGGACTGGTCCTATTCAACATCTTCATCAGTGACATTGCACAGGATCTAGAAGGCAGAATTTCACTGTTCGCTGATGACACAAAGCTCTGTAACAGAGTAGACACACCAGAGGGTGTAGACAGAATGAGAAGGACCTGCAGAAACTTGAAGAATGGTCAGGGGTTGGCAGTTGAAATTCAATGCAAAGAAGTGCAAGATAATGCATATGGGGCACAAAAACCCTGGCACAATATATCAGTTTGGGGGTGAGGATATAGCATGCACCAAGCAAGAAGGGATCTTGGGGTTATCATCTCTGATGACCTCAAGGTAGGGAAACAGTGTGACAAGGGGCAGGTAAAGCAAATAGGATGCTGGGATGTGATAGGCAGGGGCATCACCAGCAGGAAAAGGGAGGTCATAATTCCGCTATACAAGACACTAGTGAGGCCCCACCTGGAGTACAGTGTACAGTTCTGGAGACCATACCTACGTAAGGACATAGACAGGGTAGAGAAGGTTCAGAGGAGGGCAACAAAGATGGTGCATGGATTGCATCACAAGTCCTATGAAGACAGGTTGAAGGAACTGAACATGTACTCCCTGGAGGAGAGGGAGAGAGAGGGGATATGATAGAGACATACAAGTATCTCACAGGGAGGAACAGGGTGCAGGAATACACTATTTTAAGCAAAAAGATGCTCCAGGACTAGAGGGCATGGGATGAAGTTGGAGGGAGGACGATTCAGAGGAAACATGAGGAAGAATTTCTTCACAGAACGGTGGTGGACAAGTGGAACACCCTGCCAGAGGAAGTGGTGGGGGCTGAAACAATCACGGGATTTAAGAATGCATGGGATAGACATAAAGGAATTCTGGAGGTCAGGGGTAAGGGGCAACAGACTTCTAGGAAAACATAAACTGAACTTACAAGCTCAAGTGGGCAGACTGGGTGGGCCATAGGCCCTTATCTGCCGACACTGTCTAAGTATCTAATTTTTGGCGCATGATTGACTCTGTTTGGAAGGTACCTTCAGTGTCTTTCACCACAAATGTACTCTATGATGGTTCCATGATGTACTCCAATGACGGTATCTCTGCTGTGTTTCTCTTTTTTTTTTTCTGAGGCTCCTGCTGTGTTGTTGAGCAAGGCTGGCCTATCTTCTACTGGATTATCCCACGCTCCCTGTGCAGTGTTTCCTCTCCAAAGACCTAAATTGTATTTTAAGTCTATTATAACTGATGTATTTAAATTACTATTCTCATTGAGAGAGGACACTGCTAAGGGAACTGACAACCTAGATAACGTTCTACTTAAATGCAGCACTGACATCTTGGCTCCTCTTTTAACCTATATTTTGAATTTATCTCTCAGCACACAAACTTTTCCTTTAGCCTGGAAACATTCATTAGTTATCCCCTCACAAAATGTTGGGGATAAAACTTTGGTTGAGAATTACTGCCCAATTTTTATGCTTCCCATAATTTCTGGATTTATGGAAACAAACCATTTTATCTCAGATTACTGAATATTTGGCTAATTATCAGGTTCTTTGTAATTTTCAGTCAGGTTTCAAGCCCAGATTTTTCACCCAAACAGGATTGGTTGATTTTCATGACTCTGTATCTAGAGCTCTGGATAAAGGGTGTCTTGTAGGCTCTGTTTTATTGATCTATCAGAAACCTTCTACATGATCAACCATCCCATGCTTTTAACTCATCTATCTTTCTACAGCTTTTCTTAAAATGTTACCTCTTAGTTTTTATCCTGTTTACATGGGAGAACTGTTTTCTGGAATGCCTGTCCTTCTTCTCCTCTTTCCATTTCCACTGGGGTCCCTCAGGGGTCTGTACTTGGTCCTGTTTTATTTACTCTCTTTGTAGATCCCCTACCTTCTGTTGTGGATCATCGTTCAGTCAGATTTTATGCTGATGACACAGTATTTTTCTACACTCACAAAATTCCATCTCCCCTCTCCTTGACTGTCCAGGGCGACTTTGACAAAATTGTGAAATGGTTTTCTGACAGTCTGTTACTCCTTGCTTTGTTACTGGCAAATTCTTCTTTTTCAATTTGCTTGAACAATTATCTACTGTAGCTTGTGAATGAATTTAAATATCTTGACCATACTTTTGATTTCATCTTGACTTTTAAAACACACATTGATAAAGCTGTTTCTAAAATTTGACAATGCCTGGGGCATTTAAAACATGCCAGGCACTGCTTGTCAAACTCTGCCATAAACATATTATTGGGCAAGCCATTCTCCCTAACTTGTATTGTGAAGATCCTATTTATCGTCATGCCCCTCTTCACTGCTTCTTCCTTTAAATACTGTTTATCATTAGTTACTTCCATTTATGTTAAAATCAAAAATGGGATAAGTATCATTGCACTTTATTGCACTGACTAAACTGGTTGTCACCTTCCTTCAGGTGTACTTTCCATTACTGGTCCCTTATTTATAAAACAGCGAATAACCAAACCCCCACCTTTTTATCTGAAAGGCTAATTGGTCTCGTCCACAAATACAGCCTCATTGATGTGCCTCAGTGTGGTTTTTCCATGGCCAAGTTTCATACACACTTTGGTACAGAATGTTTTTCATATACAACTGTGTTTTCTTGGAATAATTTGTCTCCTTGGCTTAGAATTTTGCCCATTCTTGGTATTTTTAAACATGGTTTGAAAAAATTGCTGATGCAGGAACTACCCATCTTTCATTGTTATTTGTTGATTTTGTGTTTATTAGTTTTTGTTGTTTTGTTATTGTTATGACTTGGGACGTTCTGTAAATGAGACTTGGTTCTCATAGAACTTATCCTGTATTTTATGCAAATTTTATATATATAAAACAGAAATAAACTATCTTTTTGCTTAGTATGCCCCTTTTCTTTCCTTATGTCAGCTGGTCTGTTAGTGCATTATCCTTCGGGGTGCCTGGGGAAATGAACACATCTCGACTTCTTTGGTCTGTTCAGTCCTACAACTACAAATGCAACTGAGATTCCCTTTTCTTATCCCTGATGGGGGAAAAAGGGGCATATTTTAATTATCCAGCCAACCCTCTAGCTAGTAGCATGGGGTTTGTTTATTCCAGGAGTCTATGTGATTCATTCCTATGGCGACACATTATACCATTTCACTTGTTAGGGGTCCCAAATCTGGGCATCCCCCTCTTGCCTTTTCCGCCAGAACTGCATGCTTCAGGGCTGCTGCCTTGAAGATCACTATCCATCTCCTATCTGGCTAATGATGTGAGGCTGTGGTTCCATACCCAGCTGCCTCTCTATGCCACCTAATGTGCCCTCTTTCTCTATCCAATAGTTAGTAGTTGTTTTTTGTTGCTTATTGATATTCCTATATCATTTCCTTATCCCTTTGGGCTAGGAAATTTCTTAGACTTCTTTTATTTTCCCCCCACTTTCTTTCTGTCCTGGCAAACAGAAAATACAGTTATGTAAGAACTTACCATAACAGTAGATCTTTGAGAGAATATCTTTCATCAGGCCACACATATGGAACTGTCGCCATCAGGCACTTGGACCACATGGAACATTTTTGCTAGCAGTCTACTAGGGCCCACCCATGATGACATTGTACATCAATGTCCTCACTATATAAACATGGGCGGCCCCACACCCTCCACAGTTCACTGCTGGAGACCATTGCAAAGGACCTCCTTATGGGGAACCAAGGAAGAGCTGATGGTTCCTGCCACTAGGCATGGTTGAAAACAACAGGTAGACCATCTTGGAGAGAGACAGAGATAGGAGCAAAGGTGCTCTGTGTCTAAGGGGGATGGAGGATGGGACGGCATGGCCTGATGAAAGAGATTCTCTCAAAGATCTACTGTTATGGTATGTTCTTATGTAACTGTACTATCTTCTTTGAGGATATCTCTTTCATCAGGCTACACCTATTGAATGAGTCCCAAGCAGTACTGACAGAGACAGTCTGTGTGGCTGGAGGCTGGAGGCCTAATAAAGGAGACCTTGGAGCACAGCCAGGCCGAAGCCTGCTCTTCTTCTAGAGGCAGTGTCCAGACTTTAGTGTTTAGTGCAAGTATGGAAAGTGCTCCAGGTTGCAGTGGCACAAATTTCTGCAGCTGGCACAGTTCTGAAACTGGCAACAGAGCTGACCAGTGCCTCTGTTTCAATGGTCACGTGCAACCCCAGGAAGTTCCTTACCATACATCTTGTAACAAAACATATTACAGTTGACCAACTATTTGGACAGACACTGTTTAGTAACTGGTATGCCCTCTTTCCCAGGAGTGAAAGAAACAAAAACTGTGAGGACTTCCTGCAGACTGTTGCACAATGAACATAATATCTGAGTATTCTGTGTTTATCTAATGTATGGAGCAATGCTTCCCCAGGATTGGCATTCTCATGAAAAAAAAAACTGTTAGGTGGATAGTTTGATTCAAAGTAAACTCTGACACTACCTTAGGAAGAAGCTTTGGGATGGTCCGTAAAGACACCCTGTCTTTATGGAAAATCAGATAAGGAGGCTCACCCATAAGAGCCTGCAGCTCAGAAATCCTTTGAGCTGAAGTAACAGCAACTAAAAATAATGCTTTCCAAAAAAGGAAATGTAGCTCACAAGTCACAGATGGCTCAAAAGGAGCCAGAGTGAGTTACTCAAACACAAAATTCAGGTCCCAGGCCAGGACTGGTTTGGGAATGGGAGACTTCAAGTATAGGATGCCTCTCAAGAACATATGGGCTACCTCTAGCTGTGGCACCATGTGGCCATGAATAGGCACATGGAAAGCTGAAAGAGCAAGCAAGTGCACTTTTATAGAAGAGTATTGGAGTTCTGCATTTGACAAGGACAATAAATACTCTAGAACTTGATTCACTGGCCATGTCAAGGGATCTAACTGATTAAAAGTGGCCCATAAAGTGAACCACTTACACTTCATGGAATAAGTGGCCCTGGTGGAAGGTTTTCTAGCAACCACCAGGACACTGGCCACCTTTTGGGATACTCCGAATCTCGCAATGGCTATGTCTTCAGGAGCCAGGCATGGAGATGGAGTGACTTGAGATCCTGATGGACCAGGATTCCCTGTTCCTGGGAGAGCAAGCCTTTGCACAGGGGCAGGGGAACTGGAGGTTCCACTGCTAACTGCTACAGCAGGGGAAATCATATCTGACGAGGCCAGAAGGGAGCCACCAGAATTAGAGTGGTGCCTTCCATCTGGAGTTTGATTAGCACTCTCTGAATCAGAGAAAAGGGAGGGAAAGCATAAAGGAGCCTCCCTTTCCAAGAGAGGGACAGCGCTTATCATCAGAAAATGCCAGGCCCTGGAGCGAGCAAGCAGAAAAGCGTCAGTTTTGCATTGTGTGGGAATGCAAAAAGGTCCAACTCTGGATGACCCCACCTGTTGAACAGGACTTCTACTACCAAGGTCATCAGCTCCCACTCATGCATTCGAGACTCCTACCAGTTTACTATGTCTGCCCAGGATGTTTGGGATGCCTGGAACATGGATGGTCAAAAGTTCTAGACTGTGTTCCAGAGCCCAGTACCAGACCCTCGACACTTCCCGGCACAGAGGATGAGTGGCCTCCTCCCCTTGCTTATGTAGTGTACTACACTGATGTCTGTCTGCACCAACAGATGCCCAGGGGCAGATGGTTCTGGAGGGCTTGCAGAGCATACAGAATAGCCCTTATCTCTAGGATGCTTGTGTGGAGGGAGGTCTCCACGCTGGTCCATGTTCCTTGAGTCTGATGAAGCCCGAGATGAGCCGCTGGCCCATTCCTGAAGCATCTGTGGAAAGAATCTACTGAGGGAAGGGAATGAGGAAAGGAACCTCTTTCAGCAAATTGCTGGGTTCCATCCATCACTGGAGCACCTTCCAGACAGGAAAAGTGACTAGAACCTGCTGTTCTAGGTCACTGGTGTGTTGATCCCACTGGACCCTTATGTCCATTGGTGGATCCTGATGTTCAGCCTGGCTAGGGTTACCATGACAGTGGCTGCTGCCATCAGGCCCAACAGCCTCAGGAATGCCCTGGCTGTGACATACCTGTCATTGTAAAGCAGCCGGGCCTGAGCCATAAGGCGCTCCACCTTGTGCTGGGGCAGGAAGGCTAAGCCCTGAGCAGTGTCCAGTACTGCCCCTATATACTGCAAACACTGACAAGAGGTCAAGACTGACTTGGGCAGACTGACCATGATCCCTAGGGCATTGAACAGCTGTTTGGTAAGTGCTAGGGTGTGGGACAGTTGCTCCCTTTACTAGGCTTTGAACAATTAGTCATCTAGATAAGGAAGATGTACAGTCCCTCTCCCCTGAGAGTCACTGCCACAAATGCCAAGTATTTGGTAAATACCCGTGGTGCAGATGACAAGCTGAAGGGCAACACCCTGAACTATTAGTGTTCCCCCGAAACAGGAACCTAAGGTACCTCCTGTGGGGTAGACAAATCATGATATGCAGGTAAGCGTCCTGCATATCCAGTCCCCTGTTTGCAGAATAGGCAGCAGGCCTTGCAGAGTGACCATCCTAAACTTCTTGTACTGAATATAGAAGTTCAGATCCCTCAGATTCAGAATGGGCCTTAAGTCCCCTGTGGACTTTGGGACTAGGAAGAAATGAGAGTAGAATCAAGTGTTTGTTTGCTCCCAGGGAACTGGTTCTAGGGCCCTCTTGCACAGCAGTGTATGCACTTACTCTGATAGCACTGGCGCAAGGGGCTGGAGGATGTAGAGGGAATTGGCGGAAGTTCTGGAGGTAAGTCCAGAAGTTCTAGAGCGTGTCCCTGTTCTATTAATTGTAGGATCCAAGCATCTGTTGTAACCTCTCTCCACTGGTCCAGGTGGAGGGAGAGGCAACCCCCTACCACCTCACCCAGATTGTCCACCGGAGCGTGGGTGTCTAACAAGGAGTCATGCTAGGGCAGACCCAGCAGCCACGGCCATGCCTCCTGTAGGGGCTTTTGAGTGGGCACCTGTGGAGGAGGTTGCAGCTGGCAAAGCTGCTCTGCTTTTGCTGTGTTGTCTGGCCCCAATCTAAGTCTTTTGGTGGCCCTGTGAAAGGGCACCTTCTGCCTACTTTTTGGCTGTGTGTGATAGAGGGAATGGACTGAACTCAGAGTCCTTCCTGAGGCTTGCAGGTCAGAGAGAATATCCTGCTAATCTGCCCCAAAGAGTTTGTATCCTTAGAAAGGGGTGTTCAGAATGGTCTGCTGGACATCCATAGTAAATCCTGACACTCAATCAAGAGTGCCTTCTCATACAGATACCGACTGCAGCTGTTCTGGCTGAAGCATCTGAGATATTGTAAATAGACTTTAAGAGGTGCTTACCCATGTCAGCACCACTCTGGATGGCCTTGAGCATCTCATGCTTCTCGGGATGCTCTGTGAGGACCTGAGCTGCTGCTTTAGCCTTCCTGCAGTGGGTATTCTGGTATTTGACCATATGGGCCTCGTACTGTAGTTTGCATTTCTGAGGCCTAGTGTGGTAGAGGTGAAGGCTCTTTCCCATGAGGTCCAGTCTTCTCAACTCTTTATCTGGGGGGAGAGAACTGAGATGCTTAGGTTTCTTAGCACTATCATGGGCTGCATTGATCACCACTGAATCAGCCTGAGGCTAGTTGGTGAAAAAAGGCTTTCCTGAGGTGGTCTGGTACCGCTTGTCTGCCTTTCTGGGCATGGCAGGGATCAAGCTTGATCTGTGCTAGGCAGCCAGAGTGGCATCCTCTAGTGCAGCCAACAGAAGAGGAATGATCAGAAGTGGAGAATCTGGTAGTTCCATGAACTCTACCAGGTTTCTCCTAGTGACGTCTTGGTCCTCAGCATCAAACCCCGTTGCAGTTTGGAGCTGCTGCATCATAAAGATGAAGGAGGGATCCTCATGAAGGAACCTTGGGAAATACAGGATAGAGTCCTCACTCCTGGAAGAAATGGTGGAGTCAGACCTGTCAGTAAGGCTCCCACCCATATCTTCCTGTTCTGCAAAATTAGGTCATGGTTGTATTCCTGATCTTTATCAGTGGGCTCTGAGGGATGCAAGGAAGGAAGCGAGGCTGTCAATGCCCTGGAATGTACAGAGCATGTCGACGTGATGGGTGTCAATGCAGGGACCGGTCTGTGAGGCCCATTTGTTGCCATGCTCAGAGTAGGAGGAGGAGAGATTAGGCTCTGTATTATCTTCACGGAGGAGGAGAACACCACTTGCACATCAATGCTGGCCTACAGTGCAGGAGTGCCTCGCGATGTCAACGGGGATGGCTAGAACTCCGGCATTGACTGAGTGCCTTATGGCATTGAATGAGGTGGCTGTAGCCATGTCATTGCTGGAGCACCTTGTGATGTCAATGGGGAGGCTGGAACTCTAACGTCGATGGGCCTTCACTGACCATACGAGGTGTTACGAAGCTCACTACCAGCTGGCCTATAGGAAACTGAGATCTAAGTGGCAGGGCTAGAGATGTCGACAGGGGGTGTCAGGAGTCCCAGCGCCGACTGGCCTTTGCCCGTTGTGGTAGGTCCACTGGAACTCACTGCCAGAGCCACCCCTGTGGTAATGAGGATGTGGGCGACAGGAGGCATTACCACTGAAGCAACTGATGATGCTGCAGCTGTTGGTGCTGAGTGCAGCGGCGACAGAGATCATATTGAGGGGGGATTTATCCTTACTCTGCTCCCTCTCCTAGTGTTTGTGCTTTCCTGAAGATTTCTCCTGGGTCTTGGAGGAGTGAGAGCCCAAGGAAGGGGATAGCGATGTGGAGGAGCTTCTCACCTGGAGCTCCCTCTCCATCCTTTCTACCTTCTGTTCAAGGAGGCAAGACTACACGGCTTTCTGACGGTGCCGATGGGTAGCTTGGTTGAAGCTCAAGCAGATCTCGCAGGCCTTAACATTGTGGACCTCTCTGAGACAACAGATGCAGGCATCATGGTTGTTGTTGTAGATTTTTCTACCACGTTCACAGTAACAGAAGAGTTTAGCGGAGTCGGTTATCAACATACACAATGACGTTAATCACTTTAAAATAAAGTGATAAGTACTAGGATGACAAAAATAAAAAACTTAGAAAAATTGAAGATTTGGCGATTGACTGTAATGACTGTGTCTCCATGGAATCTGGCAAGTATGGTCGATAGCAGGAAAAGAACTGAGGAGGGCATGGGGCTGCCCATATTTATATAGTGAGGACGTCGACGTATGACGTCATCGTGGGTGGCCCCTATTAGACTGCTAGCAAAAAAGTTCCCATGTGGTCCTGGTGCTTGACGGCTATAGTTCCATACAGTAGGTGTGGCCTGATGAAAGAAGATACCCTTGAAGAAGAAATGAGGTTAGTGAGGGAGGCAGCAATGGTTATTATCAATCAATCAATCACTCACTCAAGCTTTATTTTACCAGATGAAACATCATTGAGAAAAACTCATTTACAAGATGGACCTGGACATAGAGTAGACAAGGACAACAGTATAAAACCAGCATAATAATACAATAGTATCAGATAAGGATTAACACTGCAATATAGGCTAATCATTTTACACAAGTGGGGTAGAAGCTTTGTACAATACAAGTTAATCATTTTACACAAGTGAGGCAAAAATTTGTATAAGCAAATGTAAAAGATTGGAGAATAGACATAAATGCATACTAAAGGGCAAAAATAGGAATCAGTAGAAGGGGAATTGCAGGGAAGGAAGGAAACGGGGGGAGTGATAAGTGGACCGCAAAATGCTACACAAGAGACAAGGGATGGTACCATGAGGCTGGTATTATGTAGGAAGTTGTTTCCTGCAGTTGCAAGATTCTGTGAAGGCATGGACAAACAAGATTTTAAACACTGTCAATTTCACAGGCGAAGCTAGTTTAAGAATTTTTTGCATGTTATTCCATAATACAGGGAGGGAATGGCTTATGGCAGCAGCACAAAGCAAGATCTGACTCTGGGAATGACCAGGGATAAATATGAAAGGCTTCTCAGAGTGTAGCTACCAGGAGGACAGATATGTAGACAATCAGAGATATATTCAGGAAGCTTCTTTAAGATGGCTTGGTACATCCAAAGGACTGCATTTCTCTGCCGTCTGTAACAGAGTGATGTCCAACCCACTAGTCCATATAGCGTGCAGTGGTGAGTAGAGTAGGGTGCATATGTAATAAATCTTATAGCTCGGTGGTATAGAGTGTCTAATTTGGACAGGGCTGCACTAGTACCTTGTCCATCCAAAATATCTGCATAATCCAGCAATGAAAGGAATGTGGTGTGGACAAGTGTGGTTCTTGCTTCTACTGTGAGAAGTTGTTTTATTCGAAAAAATAGGCCAAGTCTCTATTTAAGTTTTTTAGTAAGTTCCTCTATATGCTCTGAGAAGGGCAGTTTGTTGTCCATCCATACACCCAGATATTTTAGTTTAGTAACAAATTAAAGGGGATCACTGAGGAGGGTAGAGATCAGGGGTACGTCACCTGGCTTAGTGATATGTGACAGCCTGGTGAAGGGAGAGAAAATCATTGCCTTTGTGCTTTTTACATTTAGAAGTAGTTTTAGTTGCAGCAGGTTTTTCTGAAGATGGCTGAAGTCTAGTTGCAGATCTGTACATGATATTTCTGGGGATGGCCTAGCAATATACAGAACGGTGTTGATGGCAAATAAGTATATACTAGCAGCCTTTAACCCTGAGTGAATGTTGTTAATATATATATGGCAAACAGGAGTGGGCCCAAAATGGAACCCTGAGGAATGCCTTTCAATAAGGTTCTTGTGGGGGGGAGAGATCTCCTTCCGCTTTTACTTTTTGGGAGCGTCTAGCCAAGTAATCATCAAACCATTTGAGTGCTGTATTGTTCAGGCCAAAGTTGCGGAGGGTGCCCAGGAACAAAGAGTGATCCACCATATTAAGTGCTGTGCTTAGATCCAAGAACAAGGCGCATACATATTGCTTATTATCCAGAGTAGTTAGCCATTCATTAGAGACTTTGGCCAGGGTGGAGATCATGCTATAGCAAGGCCTGAATCCAGATTGCACTGAGGTTAGTAGGTTGTTGGAATCGAGGTAGTTCCTGATTTGCTGCTCGACTCGGTTTTCTAGTAGTTTAGAGAGAGCTGGAAGCAGAGAGATAGGCCTATAATTGTTAAGGTCACTTGAATCTCCTGAATTCAAAAGGAGAATGACGTGAGCAGTTTTCCAAATAGAAGGACGGGTATCCTGTGTGGGGACAAATTAAATAGGTGGGTAATGGGAACAGCCAGAGCGTGATATGCTATTTTTTAAAAATATGGTTCTAAGAGAGCTGCACCAGTGCTTTTCCTTGTGTCAAGCTGAAGGAGCAAGTCCTCAACTTGTTTAAGCATGACAGGGCTAAAGCTGAAGGCGGCCTTAACCTCTGGGATGGGCAACCAGGTCTAGATCCTTAACAAATAGTTGATCTCAAGGCTGTTAGCTGAAGATGAGTCAAAAGCCAGCCCTGCCATAGCAAAATGATTATTAAATAGATTTAGGATCTCAAGCTTGTCAGAGATGGTAGCGCTACCCGCTGTGATTTTTGCAGGAAAGGAGTTTGCTGATCTATGATCCTCTACCTCTCTTGTGGTTTTCCAAACAGCGATGAGCATGTGGTAGAAGTATTCAGTTTGTTGTTGTAATAACTAGTTTTTGCATCTCTGGTAAGTTTGGTGCAATGATTTCTGGCCACTCTAAAGACTGCCTAATCAGAGGGGAGTTTAGTTGTCTGTGCTTTTTTCCATAGGGCATCCCTATGTAGTAGTTCGGACTTGAGGCTGGAAGAAAACCAAGGGCATGACATTTTTTTTTTTCATATTTTCACAAGGGAAGCATGTCGATTTATAGTATCTAGGAGGATGTTCTGGAACAAATCATAAGCTTCATTAATTATTGGAGCAAGGTAAAAGTTTTGCCAACAGGTATGCTTCAGGTCCAGTAAGAAAGCATGGAGGTCAAAGCTGTGGTGGCTCCTTTTAAGAATGTATCTAGAGTGCGAAATTGGCTTTGGTAGTGACCTAACACATGCAATGACACAATGGTCACTAAGATCGTTAAGGAAAATGCTCTAGTGAGTTACCAGGTGTAGTTTATTAACCAATATAATGTCCAGAAGCGTGCTGTAGGTAGGATTTTTCTTGTTAGGATGTGTGGGTTCCATAATGATTTCAGTCAGCCCAACAGCGTCGCAGAGATATTTGAGTGGCCTAGAGCAAGGTGTTATCCAGTCCAGGTTTCGGTCACTCATAACTATAACTTCCGAAGGGAAGCTATCAAGTATATGACTTAGATGAGCTAGCTGGTTAGTAGCATCATGTGGGGTGGGCAGCCCCTGGCAAACGCTTTGCTCCCAGAAGGGCCTAGTGCCTCCAACCCAGACTCGCATATGGTTAGCAATGGTGAAGATATTCTGGAAAATCAACAGTTATATTAAGAACTTTCATTTTCTCACACCTCAGAGAGTTGGTGCCATCATAGAGCACTCAAGCTTTGCTGTCACGCTTTATGACATCAACAACCCTTCTCAGTGTACAAATCCACTTGTTCTGCATGCTTGGGCTGTGTTATTCTGTATATGTATACCCTGGAATGCTTATTGCTATTATAAAATGACTTCCATGTTTGTTAAATGTAAAACTGAGTAAAAAACTTCAGTGAATTCCTGACCCTATGCTGCTGTACTAAAATAACATAGAAATTTAATTTCATAAGTCACATTTCTTGTTACTACTGTCTGTCCTGCATTCTCAGAGGCACAGTTTTCTAAGAGAATTTTAATGATCACTTTCAGTGGTTTTTAATGTACTATTTTCTCACTAAGAGGACACCCAGGCCTTATTACAAATAAGGTGCAACAACTCCCATTTCTCAGACATAAATTCTGATCATCTACGAGGATATTGCTTGCAGCAGGTCACACCTTAGGAACTACAGCCATCAAGCACAAGGACCACACAAAAACTTTTTTTTTTCCTAGCAGCCTGTCTGGTGATGTCACCATGTCGACATCCCTCTATGCTGCTGTGAGTGGCCCCATGCCCTCCTTAATTCTTTTCCTGCCGTTGACCATTGCACTTTGGACTCCACAGAGCACTGTCGCTTCTTTTGACTGCCATTTTTTTCTCAAACTTTGCTCTTTTTTTTCCTCACCCTAGTTCTTCAATCACTTTATTCGTTAAAGTGATTCCCCCTTTTTTCTTTTCTTTTATGCTCGGATCTGATAATCTGTTCCGTCAATGCAGCTGTGGACAGAAGAGCTTCGGAAAAAATTTCCACAAGGCCTGCATCCACTGCCTCTGCATTGACCACAACATCCAGGCCTGCAAGATCTGCCATGGCTTCAATCAAGCTACCCAGAAGTGGCGTCAAAAAGAGCTAAAATCTTTCCTCATGGAACAGAAGGCCACCACCTTTGAGAAGGAGCTTCAGGTTAGGAGCTTCTCCGCTTCCCTGGCCCCATCTTTGGACTTTCATTCTGCCAAGGTACACCCTTTCACCTACAGGGTTGGTCTTGGCAGCCCTCTCTGCCGGAGCTCCTCAACCCAGTAGTAGTTCATCGCCGATGGACCTCTCCCTTCTCTAGTCGATTCCTACTGCCTCCCTCACCCTGTCTGCTACAGTGGGGACTTTGGCAGTATGGTCTGTCAATTCCACTAACGCTGGCCCTTTGTTATTGGGGTTTACTTCTTTACCCCTGCTGATGCATCCCCCTGCTGAATGCTCCTGCCTCTTCAGGGGCCACAGTCAGGGGGTGATGCTGGTCTACTTGTGGCCAATGACGGTCATGTGTCGTTGGGCTTCAGGTTTCTTCAGCCGATGCCCCTGACCGTCCCTGCAATGTTGGGGATGCAGATCCCTCAGTTGGTTCCTCAACTGGCCCCTATCTACTCCCTGTTTCAGCCCTCCTTCCCAATGCCAGGGCCTCAATTCGTCCTGTTGCTGCCGCGGGGCATTCTACTAATACCAGTGACCGACGTATAAGCGCTGTTCTTCTCTATCCTGGACTTTGTGCAAAAGATTGTCCTGCCTCAGGCCCCATTGCTGGCAGGCCTTCTTGGCTGGATTTAGCACCATTGCATAAGGCATTGTGGAGACCCCCTCCCACACTCATCGATGTTCTTGGTGCCTCTCTCTTAGCCAGGGGACAATAACGATTGTCGCCTTGACTTCCTTCTCTCAGAAGAGGAACACAAGGATGCCAGGGCCAGGACTCCCTCTAGCCTCCACAGTCCCTTCAGCGGGGAGGACTCCTCCAAATACACCCAGAGGTCTCTCACGGATGACCACTCCTTCATTGCTGTGATGTGACAACTGCAGGCTGCCATGGGGTTCGATGCCGCAGAGCAGGATGTTACCATGAGAAACCTGTTTCACCACCTAGGTCTGCCAGATTCCCCTCCTCTTATCCCTTCTATGATTGATATGTATGAGAATGAATCTGTGGCCAGTTGGTACAGGTCTAACCTGATTCCCAACCCCATGCCCAGGAAGGTGAAAAGGCTTTATCAGGTCACCCCGGGAAGCCCTTTTTTGTGGGGCTCCCTCAGGCCAATTCCGTGGTTATCAGTGCGGCCCATGATCGGTCCAAGAGACCCCAACACCTCAGCTCTCTCCCTCCGGACAAAGAGTCTAGGAAGCTGGATCTTATGGGCAAGAAGCTAGTTGCCTATTCCACTCTGGCTGTAAGGGACCTTAATTGTGTGGGCCATATGCTCAAGTACCATATGCTCAGTAGCCAGGTCTCCTGCCCTGTTCCTCCCTGTGGGTCCCCAGAAGCAGGAGATGCTCCAGGTCCTACAGTCTGGTGCTAATGTCAGCAGGCATTTCTTGAGGGCTGCCTACGATACCTTAGATGCCTCAGCCAGGGCCTCCACAGTGGGCATCTGCCTGTGGAGGGACTCCTGGCTCAGGGTGTCAGGCTTCGCTTCTGATGTTCAACAGTACAACTGAATGCTCCCTTAAGGGGTTACCAGCTCTTTTGGGGAGACATTTGGGACATTCTCAGTGACCTGCAGGCTTTGGGGAGAACCCTGTGTTCTGTTCACTCCCTCTACCACACTCACCAGAAGCATGGACAGAGGGTGCCATTTTGATGTGCCACCCATTGACCTAGGTCTGACACCAAGCAGCCCAGCAAGCCCAAAGCTGTCTCGGCCCTACCTACCCCCTCCTTTACCACTGGAAAGTCCTCCAGAGGTGGCAGAGCAGGCCCAGTGGCAGGCTCAGCCTCAGCCTAACTCCTTGCTCGACTCCCTCCATATGGTTCTCCAAGATATGGTGGTAGGGGGTCACTTCTTCCATCTGGATGGGTGGGAGGAGATCAGAACAGATGCCTGGGTGCTGCAGTTCATGGAACAAGGACACACATTAGGGTTTGTAGAGTTGCCTCCAGATCTTCCCCAAGGCCTTCGACTTACCCTCCAGGACACATCCACATGCTGCTAGAGCAGGTCCATACGCTGCTGTGAAAAATGGCCAAATAACCTGTCTCCAAGAGTCAATGGATCATGGGGTTCTATTTCCTCTTCTCCCTCATCCCAAAGTCCACTGGAGTCTTGAGGTCCATCTTGGACTTAAAAAACCTGAACTACTACATTCAGTACAAATGGTTCAGGATGGTCACCTTCCCGGGCCTATTGCCTTTGCTCCAGAAGGGAGACTGGATCTATTCCATGGATATGCAGTACACATATCTCAACATCAAGGTCTGTCTTTCCCACAGGAAATACCTCCGGTTCCTGTTCTGGGGGGGCAGTACCAGTTCAGGGTACTTCCCTTTGGCTTGTCTTCAGCACCCCGGGTCTTCACCAGATGCCTAGCGGTGGGGTTAGCGGCCCTCATGAGGGAAAGTCTTTACGTCTACCCTACCTGGATGATTGGTTACTCAAAGCTCAGTCCCAGGAGCAGCTGTCTTTGACTCTGGTGCATACTCTACAATTGTTCAACAATTTGGGGATCACAGTCAACTTCTCCAAGTCAGTGTTGACTTTCGGCCAGTGTCTCCAGTACATAGGAGTTATATTGGACACAGCCCAGGGCTTCACCTTACTGCCCCTAGACAGGGTGGAGCACCTGATAGTGCAAGCCCAGGAACTCTACAACAGCTGCAGTGTCACAGCCAGGACATATCTCTGGCTTCTGGACTTGGTGGCAGTGGCCATTGTCACAGTTTCTCTGGCCAGGCTTCACATGCGCATCCCTAAGTGGACTTTGAGGGTACAGTGGGATCAGCAAACTGATGATTTGGAGCAGAAGGTTCTGATCTCATTATCAGTAAAGAAGGTTCTCCTGTGGTGGATGGAACTCAGCCATTTGTTTAAGGGGGTTCTGTTCCTCATTCTCTCCCCTCACCAGATTCTTACAACGGATGCCTCAGGGACAGGATGGGGCACACATCTGGGTCCTTACCAGACTCAGGAGACATGGGCTCCATTCAAGTCATCCCTTCATATCAATGCTCTTGAGATGAAAGCTGTTCTGTATGGCCTACACGCCTTCCAGTGCCACCTGTCCCCAGGCCATCTGTTAGTGCAGACAGACAACATTAATGTGGTGAACTACATCAACAAACAGGGGGACATCCACTTTTACCCCCTGTGCAGGGAGGCAATGAGGGTTTGGTATTGGCTTTAGACCATGGCCTAGAGCTGTTGGCTGTCCATGTTCCAGGTATCCAAAATGTCTTAGCAGGCAGGCTCAGCAGGTTGCAGTCCTGGATGCATGAGTTGGAACAGCTGATCTTGGTCATAGAAGACCTGTTCTACAGGTGGGGGCATCCAGAGCTGGACCTTTTTGCATCCCCACACAAGACAAAACTGACACTTTTCTGCTTGCTCAGTCCAGGGCCTGGAGTTTTCTGGCAAGACACATTGTCCCTTTCTTGGAAAGTGAGGATTCTCTACGCCTTTCCCATTTCCTCTGATTCAAAGGGTGCTATCCAAGTTCCAGATGGAGGGTGCCACTCCGATTCTGGTGACTCTCCTTTGGCTTCATCAGATTTGGTTTCCATTGTTGCAGCAGTTAGCAGTGAAGCCTCTGGTGCTCCTTCTCTTGTGCCCCGGCTTGCTGGAACAGAACCAGGGAACCCTCATCCATCTGAACCTTCAGCCCTTTACCTGCATGCCTGGCTCCTGAAGACATAACCATTGCTGGGTTTGGTTTCTCTTCTAAAGTGGTTGACAGCCTGGTAGCTGCCAGAAAGCCCTCCACCAGGGCTAATTATTCCATGAAGTGGAAGTGTTTTGCTTTGTGTGCAGCTTTCCATCACCTGAACCCCTTCACCTGCCCAGTGAACCAGATTCTAGAGTACTTACTGTCCTTGTTTTATGCAGGACTGGAATACTCTTCCCTAAAGGTGCACTTGTCTGCCATATCTGCCTTCCATGTGTCCATTTAGGGCCATATGGTGGTCCAGCTGGACATGGACAGTACATTTCTGAGAGGCTTCCTGCACTTGCAGCCTCCCATCTATAATCCTGTCCTGATATGGGACTTGAATTTTGTTTCAGAAAAGCTTACTTTGACTCCTTTTGAGCCAGCTACATCTTGCAAGCTACACTTTCTCTCATGGAAAGTGTTATGTTTAGTTGCTGTTACTTCTGCTCAAAGGATTTCTGCACTACAGATGCTCATGTGTGAGTAACCTTATTTGATTTTTTACAAAGACAGGGAGTCTTTACACACTAACCCTAAGTTCTTACCAAAGATGATGTCTGGGTTTACCCTGAATCAAGCCAACCACCTGCCTGTCTATTACCCGCAGAATGCCAATCCAGGGTAAGCATTGCTCCATACTTTGGATGTACATAATATTCTTAGATATTATATTCATTGCACGAGGAACTGGCAGAAGTCCTTGCAGCTGTTTGTTTCATTTGTCCCTGGGAAAAAGGGGAAGGCCAGTTTCTAAACAGTGTTTGTTCAAATGGTTGGCCAACTGTATTATTTTCTGTTACAGGAAGTACCTTAAGAAACTTCTTGGGGCTGTTAAGAGCCACTCGACCAGAGGCGTGGCCATGTCTGTTGATTGTTTCAGAGGAGTTTCCTTAGCTGAGATCTGTGCTGCTGCCACCTGGAGTATTATCCACTCTATCACTAGGCACTACAGTCTGGACATCACCTCTAGAAGGTGGTCAGATTTTGGTCTAGCTGTTGTACAGGGCCTCCTTTCGCGTAGGTCCCTGCTTTCCAGTCACCCAATCTAGTCTCCTGTGCAGTACTTCTTGGGACTCGTTCCTAAGGTGTGACCTGCTGCAAGAGATATCCTTGAAGAAGAAAGAACAGTTACGTAAAACTTACCATAACAGTAGATCTTCAAAATAATCTGTTGCAGCAGGTCATGCCATCCCTCCCACCTTCTCCCTTCATTCAGAGTCTAATTTTTCCTGTTCTCCTTTCTCCAGGATGGTCAACCTTCTGTTCCCATGCTCCTTCTGGTGGATCTCTCTGGTTCTCCCTTGGTTCCCTCGGGAGTGCGTCCTTGCTGGATGGTCTGCAGTGGGGAACCAAGGAGGGAGTGGGCTACCCACGGCTACATAGGGGGATGCTGACATAGTGACCTCACCATGGGTGGCCCCAGGTAGATTGCTAGCAAAAAAAAATGTTTCTGTGTGGTCCTGGTGCCTAACAGGTGTAATTCCTCAGGTGTGACCTACTGCAAGAGATTCTCTTGAAGATCTATGGTTACGGTCAGGGGAGGTTTTTGGCACATTCAACCCATGCATTTGCATGGGGCCCCCAGTCAGCAAGAGGGGCCCCCTGGCCCTGCCATCACCCACACCACTGTCTGTTAGGGACCCTGGTATCAAGCTTTCATTGGGGGGCCCCACAGGGCAAACGCCTCCACTGGTTACAGTAAGTTCTTACATAACTGATCTTTTTATTGCCTCTCTTCACAGAAAATTAATCAAGCTTTTTTAGACCAGCCTGTCGAATCATGGGTGAGTGCTGATGTCATTTAAGCAAGAATATCATATTCCTTAAGGTCTTGTCAGTACTATACACACACCCAGTACAATAGACTGTAAAATGGCAAAAATGATTTTTTGCTCCCACTTTTCTAATGGGGCCTGTATTGATGCATTATACCAACAAAACAACATTGATAATTACCTGGCAAGTTCCTAGTCATCACAAGCACTTTGGGCACAGAATCAAGCACCCCCCCACCCAACAACACCATAAAAAAACCCTCTGTGGCATATCAAATGTAGATTTTGGTTTCCTGTGTTCCCTTCCATCCCTGTATGCAGCCTCCTCAACTCCCTCTTTAGTCTGTGCAGATTACAGTATATTCAGGTCAATTACATTCTATTCAAATTTACTGCCTTTGCTTAGGTTTCACAACTTACACAGAACGTGTACTACTACCTCGAACCTCTTCCTAGATGTATAATACCACAGCAATGTACGCGGTTTATCCTTCCCCTCCTTTACAACTTATCCAAAACATGCTCACACAGTACTCCTGATCTGTACTGTTGTACGGAATAACACATCTCATGTGATCTCATCTGATCAGTCATATTTCTTTATCTTATCTACTGTGCTTTATCATTTCCTTTTGAAGTGCCCCTAAACCCCAACACAAGGAACAATCTGATTGTAACCAATTCCCATCATGCCTTACCTCATAGATGTATTTCTGCTTTTCTTCAAACACCAGAGGAAATGTAGAATTTACTCTGTGCTATTTTCACTTCTGAAGTGGATTTATAACAAAATATTCTTCATTTAGAAAAAAATAATGTTGAAGTGCACCACTAAATTTCTTTTGGCACTGCTGTCTTTGCCCTGCATTGTCACAGTCGCAATTTTCTGTGCAGTGTCACATGCAGGAAAGAGTTGAAAGGCAAGGATTCTGCAGTTAGAGGTTTGGCTAGTGCTGGCCCGGTGGTACTGAGGGTTGAGGCGCTGGATGCCACACGGTGACCTGGGTTCAAGGCGAACTTGGTTGGCAGGGGAGGGACAGGATTGAGCGTCTGATGGACTGCTCTCCTCTCCTCTTCCAGGGGGAGGGTATCGGGGCTGTCCATCATCCCAGCGACCCCCATTGGAGAGTGTGGGAGCTGCAGGATGCGGACTGGATTTGCGGACGAGTGTGGCAATGCCGGCAGGGTTGCCATGTGCCATGACATCATTGCATGCCACGATCAGGGGAGGGAGCGTGGAGGAACAACTACAAGGGGGGAAAGCCCCTCCGGCCCAGATAGGCAATGGCCCCACAGTGCTCACCCGCCAAATGCCCAATGCTGGACCTCTACCTCTGTCCTTTCAATCTCCTGTCAGAGCTTGGGCTCCATGGGAGAAAGTAACATCTCTGAGATAGGTGGGGGTTACAGCGGGCAGTAGAGCGCTGGACGAGTTGGGAGCCTGAGAGAGTTCCGGTGTTCTGGAGGCAATAAAAAAGAGATATATAAAAAAATTTAAAAATATTTGGCTAAAGCGTTTGTATTGAGAGGAGGATTTCAAATTTGGGAGGATTGGCATTTCTGCTAAGTTAATGACAGGCTGTTTGTAAGGAAGTACTGTAGATGCATCTGAGCAGAAGGGGGGCCAGTGTGTTGGGGCAGAAGTTAGACATCTTCATTGCAAGGAGGTGAATCTACATGAGGAGGAGGAGGGCTGCAGTAGGGACAGGGACCAGAATGGAATTACTGTGGGAGCCTAGTACCATCCATCAAAAAAAACAAGTAGGACCATGGAGAATACTAGGAGGATGGGGAAGAAAGGGGAAAGACAAGGGATAAAGTACAGGACTGCATCCCTATTTCTAGCAAACAGCTCTTTACTATTCCCTCTATTTACACCCCTTGGAAAGTTGTATGTCATTATCATGTCCGGTCTCTCAGCACGGGGTCATAATGTCATATGACATAACAGTGCAGCAATGTACTGCACTGTAATTAAAGCAGATACATTGCTGACACGCAGACATACTGCCAAAACATATTTCTGCTAAAGAATCTAGTGGCTTCTTTGTTTTATGGGGGGGGGGCTCCTCCCCACACTCTGCATTATGGGGGGTGCGCCACCTGAGCCCCTCCTATTAATATAATCAACTCCAGGGGGGATTCAACATGGGGACAGGGAGAAACACCATCAGGGGAGGAAAAAAAAAAAAAGAAACCACAAAATGCAGTTTTGCAAAAGACTGGGATTTGAGCCCTGGTCCACAGAAGCATAGTGACCCTGCACTGCAGTGGCTCATCCAACTAAGCCATGGTGGCAGCTCGGCAGACCACCTCACCAACAGAGGTTTTGACCTCCACGTCACTCCTCCTCCCCATCCATGTGTGGCAGGGCTCAAAACTGTGTGCAACATATGTGTCTTGAGGGGTTTTGTACCCTGTCATGCTAGTACACTGTGCTATATGTTCCGCGTGGTATTCCATGTGCAGTTCTGTATATGACATATTGGCCCGATAGGCTGTCTCTTGCATCTCACCTCCAGAGATTACATGTTAAGGGCCTCCAGCATTCCTCATTTGATCTAACCTGGGTCATTTTGGCGACCGGTCTCTGTACTTCTCCAGCTGGTCTGTCCTTTCTCTGTTGAGAGCTCCAGAACTGGGCACGGTATTCCAGGTGAGGCCTCACAAGTGATCTGTATAGGACAGTATCACTTCTCTCCTCCTGCTGTCAGAAGCCTCCCGATACACCACAGCATCTTTGCTGCCACACTGTAGGCTTTGTTGAATGTAGTAATACAAAATTTGTGAGCAGAAAAGGCAAGGCAATTTTATTTATATGCCATCCTTTCCCATTCTCTGGGCGCCTCTCAATTTACACACCAAAGTAAGTACTATTAGATAAAATCAATAAATAACACAGAATAAATTAGCCAGAATACTTTACAGAGCAGCACCAGGCCCAAATCTCAATGTAAAAATACAAGTTTTCTTTTTTTTTTTAAATATATCTTTATTCAACATTTACATATTGAAACATACAACAGACAAACTTACGGTGACACGTGTCTGTTCATCATAGTGCTGTGGCAACAGGAAAATACTACCAGCCTTAGGCATGCAGTATCTCCCCCTAGAACATTCAAAAGAAATATGTACAGATGCTGAAAGACTACAGCTACATTTGTTGAACTGGTGTACCATATAGAGGTGATCCCAAGAGACAGAGGAATCCAGGGCATGCCACTGTCTCTAGGACAATGATCAAGTGACCTTAGTAAAGCATTTTTACCACAAGTTAAGGAACAAATTCAGAATCTGTTTCAGGTACAGTACAAATTCAATCTAATGAACCCCCATTATATAAACATCCATATATAATGAACTGGTATGTCTCCCAAGTGAATACACAGTGAACATTTGAATCCCAGTTTTATGAGCTCCTGATTATCTGAACTAATTATATGTCTCTCAAGCAGTTTGGATAATCGAGACTGTACCGTACATAATTTACCCAGTGGGCCCAGATGTTCCCAAACTACTTTTGCTGCTGATTTCTGCTAAAAGTCAACTTTTCCTTGTCATACAACTGATATACTATTGCTTTCTAGTCTGCGACCCTAGGTGTAATTGCTGATAACCAATGTCTTGTTATCGCTTTCCTACATGCAGCTATTATGACCAACAAGAATTTATTTTTTTTCCTCTGTGTCTTCAGCATGGATGGAGGCTAACCCAGATATGTATAACATGAGTCCTCAGGGATTTGCATCCCCAGTATCTTATTTATTTCAGCTGTAAAGTCCAACCAGTACAGCTTAATCAGGGGGACGGACCACTGGTGCTTTACTACATCCTCTCCAGCAACTGAGAGTGATAACATAAATTTGGCTTGGATGTGCAGAGTAAGGAAGTATCTAGATCGATGTTTCCATGAATTTTCTCACCAGACCAGCACACTGGTCATTATTATACTGCAGACAGTAGAGCTGGTGCCAAATTGTGTCTGATATTTGGATATTCCACTCTTCTTCCCACTTCTAACAGTATTTGAGTTCCAGGGTCCAGTGCTTGCAGAGCCTTATAGATGTTTGACATCAGTCTATCTGCTGGAAGGCCTTGCCCAGCTGTCGCAAGAAGGGTTATTAGATCAATTGGTTGCTGCAGAAGGCGTTGCCAATCTGCTCAGGAGGAGATGTAAGTTTGTAGTTGCAGGTATCTACAGAAATCTGTGAGGTTAAGGTTAGGGTTATATTCAGGTCTACAGTAAGTTCTTCAAAGGATTTCATGGTCTGGGCATTGAAGAATTGATAAGGAGATGACAGTCTCATTCTGCCCCATCAACATAAACAAAGATCCCATATTACCACTGAAATAAACCATTGAAGAAGTTTGAAGTATGTGTTAAACTAAAATTTGACTGCTAATTTATGCGCAGTTTTACTAGATCTTTAATCCAGATCTCTTGCCCTTGTCCATCCAGGAGCAGTATCCTGTCATTGAACAGTGGCTCTGGGAGTAAGTGGTCTTGGATCTGTGCCAGCTCTACCATCTCCCATCTTGCCCCATAGGAGGAGGATACCAGTAAAGTAGATATGTGCTGCCCAATAGTACCTATCTACAATAGGCAGGACTACACCTGCTCTGTCCTTTGCAAAATTAAGATCTTGAATCATGCTGTCTGATGAGTGTTATTCCATAAGAATTTTAAATCATGCTATTCCATTTTCTGAATGCTGATTGGGGATTGCAACAAGATGGTCTGGAATAAGTGAAGGAGATGAGGGAGGAATTATATCTGAACAATTTGTACTCTGTGAATGAGACCAACTGGCAAGGCTGCTCACTGCTGTAGAACTAATTTGAGTTTCACTGTAAGAGGCATGTAGTTTTCCTTATATAGGTTTTGAAGCCCTTTTCAGATGTGGATGCCTAAATATTTAAGGGACTGCCTGTCCCACTGCAGGGAGAACTGTGCTTTAAGTTGCTACATGGGGTTGAAATTAAGTGCAATGATTTCTGTTTTTGTAGCACTGACTTTATGGCCTGAGAAGTTTCCAAACTTTGGAGCAAGGACAGCATTTCAGGTTATAACTGTTAAGGGGTCTTTACACACCAACAGTACCTTATCTGCATACAGATGAATTTTATGTTCCTGATTCTGGAGACTGACTACTCGGATCCTTTTGTTCTGTCAGAAAGCCTGGGCTAAAGGCTCAGTATAAATCATGAATAGGAGCAGGGACAGGGACATCCCTGCCTGATTACCCTTCCCAGCTGGAATGTGGCACCCACATGTCCATTCACCTTTACCTGTGCCATCAGGCTAGAATAGATCCCTTAAATAGCCCGTAGCAACAAATCTGGGAATCCCATTTCCAAAGAAGGGCAAGAGGATAACCCCTTTTGACCCTGTTGAACACCTTCTCAGCACTGACTCACAACAGGACCACAGGTATTTTAGTTGCAGTGATGTAGTGAGAAGATGGAGCACTCTCTTGATGTTGTCCTGGGTTTGCCACCCCTGTTTGATCCAAGTCTATCAGAGTAGTCAGTAGATGTTCCAGCCTCTTGCTAAAAGGCCAGTGTATATCTTGTAATCTGAGGACCAAAATAGGGCAGTAGGACTCACACCTGCTTTCATCTTTACACTTCTTTGGAATAACTGAGATTAGTGCTTCAGCCCAGCTGTTGGGAAGTTACCACCCTTGATTGACTTCACTGAGTGCTCTGAGTAATGGTTGGTGTAGAGTTTCCTGAAAGACTTAGAAACATGGAATGTGTCAGCAGATATGGGCCACTGGGCCCAGCCAGTCTGCCCATATTTTTATTTCTTCATTATTTTACTTTTTTAGTATTCACCTATACCATTCACTGGTTAACCTTAAAATATACACTTGACTGTCTAGCATGCTTACCTGGTTAACAAAAGCTAAATAACTAAAATAATAATAAGTAATAAAAATAACCTGTCTGTTCCTGGGCTTTTATCCAACTTGAGTACTGTAATTGCTGCATCTGACTCTTCTGCTGTGAAAGGCCTTTGCAGTGTCTACAGAAAGATGATTTTTTTTTCAACTGGATTTTAAGTGTGGCCAGTGAAGGCTCACCTCTTATCTCTAAGGGTAGGGCATTCTAGAGAATCAGGGCAGCTGCTCTGAACATCTTGTCACCCAATGATTTCAAACGGGATATTGGAACAAACAAGAGGTCTCCATTCACTGACTGTAGGAGCTGGCCAGGAGCTTAAGGTAACAGGAGGTCTTTCAGGTAGCCTGGACACAGACAATGCAGGGCCTTGTAAATTAACAAGCTTACCTTGAAGCTGATGCACCACCGAACTGGCCACCCGGTGAAGAACATGGAGAACTGGCATGATGTGGTCAAGCAGAGAAGTTTCAGCAACCAGCTTTGTTGCTGCATTGTGAACTAGTTGCAAATGATGCAGCAACCTTGTAGACAACCTGAGGTATAGAGCATTACAGTAATCCAATCTTGATATGGCTAAGGCATGCACCATTGTTGCTAGGTCAGTCAGCTCAAGAGGGACTTGATCAGGAAAATGTTAAAAAAAGATTGTAGAAGCCACTGTGGACAACAGCTGATACCTGATATTCTAAGGTCAGTTTAGAGTCCATAATGACCCCCAGATTTCTCACTCTAACTGCAGCTCTGAGTGTCACACCATCCAACATGGGTAGGATGGTACTACTACTTGTCACTGCTGAGCCAAACTGACCTATCCCCAAAACTGACACCTCCATCTTCAATGGGTTTAATCTCAGCCAGCTAGTCACCTTCCATTCCTAAATTTCCCTAAGGTACTCACTCAATTTCAAAACAACTTCACCATTGTCAGGGGCACAACATACATACAGTTGGGTATCATCAGCATAGAAATGAAAACCCAAGCCATAGCATCTAATGATGTCCCCCAATGGCAAAATGTTCTCAGCAAACAGCATGGGAGCTAGAATCAACCCCTGAGACACACCATAGCAGAGTGCAGCTTTTCGGCAGGGGAAGAGCCCAGCCACCCACCCCATCCCCAACCACCCCACCCTACACTCCTTTTATAGGGTACCACAGTTGTGACACTTTCTGTGGCAAAACAGAAAGGGGTGGATCAGTGGGGCATCCACAAGTTGAGCTCATTTGCAGGGGCAGTAGTAATTTAACTTGCTATAACAAGTTATACGAAAACAAAACACAAAATCAAACCATTACTTGCATTTTCTTCCTTCTAATTACTCTGACCAGGTTACAAACCCAGCAACTTATCTGGAATGGATATCATTAACTGCAGGTACTGCAGAACACTTTTCAGAAGGACAGTCTTACAGGATTTAGGACACTGTCCTACATGCTGGGCCATTAGAGATCTTAGGGCTCAGCTCCAGGCAGCATGGGCAGAGATTGCGTGCCTCAAATTTCATATTCAAGAAGAAATACATTATAAGAACCACCCGCAATTTCCCCAACATCCAACAGAAGAACCTCGACCTCAGAGGGTAGTTGGTCTAGGAGATTGGCAGGTGGTTAGGAGGGGCAAATCGGGTGCCTCATCACTCAGTGCTCTCCAACATATTACTTCCAAAAACCATATAAACAATACAAACAGGTATCTGCCTCTATCTCCGAAATCAAACAAAGGGGCAGAGGACACTGTAGAGCAGGACACTGCAGCACAGGAGCTAACACAGCAAAACTCGCCCAAATCAGGAACCAAAACAAAAAAAAGCAAAAAGAAAATCCCAAAAACTTCTGATCATAGGAGACTCCATGATTCGGGGAGTTGATACCTATCTCCAGCTGGGGTAATGGTCAGATGTCTCCCAGGTACATCAGCATGGAGAGACACTGACTGCATTGCTAAAATTGTTCAGGAAGCAGGAGAAAACATTGATGTCCTGGTACACATAGGGACTAATGATCTCGCCAGCCGGTCAGTTGTGGAGACCAAGGAATACCTGACCAGGCTGGGTGACAAACTATCATCCATTTTGTCAGGCATCTCCTTCTCTGAGATCCTGCCAGTCTGGGAGAGGGGGGCAGATGGACGGAAGGTCAGAGAAGGGGAGATAGGGGAGCTAAACACGTGGCTCAAGGGCTGGTGCCAGGAAAAAGGACACAGATTTGTAGGGAACTGGCAACAGTTCTGGGAGTGAAAGTTCTTTAAATTTGATGGACTGCATCTGACTAAGGAGGGGAGTAAGTGCATTGGGGCAGAAGTTTGACGTCTTTGCAGAATATTTAAACTAGCAAATGAGGAGAGGGGTGCAGCATCCCATATGTCAAATGGGAAGAACACCCCTCCCCCCCCTCAGCTAGTGGTCAAACAGGGATCCAGCATGTTTGCAGTTCATTTGCATCACCAGGTAAGACAAAAGGTCCATCTCCCCATACGACACACAGGAGAAATGCCAGACCTCACCCAACAACTAACACACCGAAATCTGACCAATGAAAAATCATATACACAAATGCTCACAGCCTGGGAAATAAAATCCCAGACCTGCATGCAATAATGTCAGAGGCTTAACTGGACATAGTAGCAATTAGTGAGACATGGTTTACCAGTAACCACACTTGGGAGACTTCAGTACCTGGCTATGTACTGTTCAGAACAGACCGAGGTGCAAGAAGGGGGTGGAGTGGCCTGTATGTCAATAAAGATATCAAGGCTACAGAAATTCAGAATACACATAAGGAGCCAGAAGAACTGTGGGTCACCCTGGAAACAGGAAATGGACAGCCATAAGAACTGGGGTTGTCTACAGGCCCCCAGACCAGGGGGAGGACATAGACACATTACTGTTAGAAAATATACAAAACATGACAGCTAAAGGGGAGGTTCTGGTAATGGGATACTTAAACATGCTGGATACAGATTGGTCAATACCAGCAGGAACATCTGCCAGAACTAGTCACATGGTGGATTCCCTGCAGGGGGAGGGCCTCAAACAACTGTTACAACAACCCACAAGAGACAGAGCTATCCTAGATCTAGTACTGACTAACAGGGAAGGGATCACAGATCTCCAGGTAGAGGGTCACCTGGGGGCCAGTGACCATCACATGGTATGGTTCAGTTTGGCCACTACAACTAAATCATCCCATTCCAAGGCAAAAATATGGGACTTCAGAGGAGCTGACTTTGATAAGATGGCCTACAGAGTTATTGTAAGCTAGCCCTGGCAAAAAACACAGGTGAGGGGGTACAGACAAAGTGGGCAAGCATTAAGGATGCAATACTTGAAGTAACATCCCATTGTGTCAGACAGAAAAGGAAGTGCAAAAGAAGAAGGAAACCACTTTGGTTCTCAAATATAGTAGCAGAAAAGGTTAGAGCCAAAAGGCTGGCCTTCAGGAAATATAAGGGAGCACAGGGGGATGAAGATAGGGAGGCATGCCAAACTGCCCTAAGGGAAGCAGGGAAGGCAGTAAGGCAGGCAAAGTCCCAAACTTGAGGAAACACTAGCACGAACAGTAAAAGAATGTGACAAAACTTTCTATATATACATTAGTGAAAGAAGAAAGTCCAGAGGGGGTATTGCTAAGCTCAAAGGAGAAAAAGGTGTGTGTGAGAAGGAGGACCCTGTAAAAGCATCTATCCTAAATAGATACTTTTGCTCAGTATTTACTTAAGAGAAGGTAGGGCAGGGCCCACAGTTCAGCACCATGGACACAGGGGAGGGAAGTGAGCACTACTCCCTTCACAAAAGAAAGTATCCTACAAGAGTTCGCTAAGCTCAAGGTGGACAAGACAATGGGACCTGATGGCATACATTCCAGAGTACTTAAGAAGCTAAGGGTGGAACTAGCAGAGCCATTAGCAGAACTGTTTAGTGAGTCTCTGAGCACAAGAGAGGTCCCAGAAGACTGGAGAAGGGCTCATGTGATTCCGCTCCAAGCGTGGTAGCAGGAGGATGAGGCAGGAACTACAGACCAGTCAGTCTTACCTCAGTAGTGGGCAAGATTATGGAGGCACTCCTTAAGGAAAGGATAGTGCAACACCTGGAATCCATAGGGGAACAGGATCCAAGACAGCATGGATTTACAAAAGGAAGGTCCTGTCAAACTAATCTCATAGATTTCTTTGACTGGGTAACCAGAGTGGTGGACCAAGGGGGAGCAGTTGATGTCGCCTACCTTGACTTCAGCAAAACTTTCGACACCGTTCCACATAGAAGATTGATAAATTAGCTGGATAGGGTCAGAAGTTGGTCAACTGGGTGACAAACTGGTTGACGGGCAGAAAACAGAGAGTGGTGGTAAATGGTATACAGTCAGAAGAGATGCGAGTCACAAGTGGGGTACCTCAGGGATCAGTCCTGGGGCCAGTCCTCTTCAATATCTTCATTAGTGACATTGCAGATGGACTAGAGGGTAAGTCTTGTCTGTTTGCAGATGCCACCAAGATCTGCAACAGAGTAGATGATCCAGATGGGGTGGGCAGAATGAGAAGAGATCTGGATAAACTAGCAAAATGGTCAGAAGAGTGGCAACTGGGATTTATTGCAAAGAAGTGCAAGATCATGCACATAGGGAAGAGAAACCCTGAAGCCACCTATAGGCTGGGAGGGGAGTTGCTGGCAGACACAAAGGAAGAAAGAGACTTGGGCATCATCATCACCAATGACCTGAAATCATCCAAGCAGACCTCTAAAGCAGTAGGTAAGGCTAGGGAGATGTTAGGGTGTATTAGTAGGGGTATCACAAGTCGTAAGAGGGAGGTAATAATCCCTCTTTACAAGACACTGGTTAGGCCCCATCTGGAGTACTGCGTGCAGTACTGGAGGCCACACCTTCACAAGGACATTAACCAAATTGAGGCAGTCCAGAGGAGGGCAACCAAAATGGTGCAGGGACTGCATCAGAAGTCATATGAGGACAGAGTAACGGAGCTCAATATGTATACCCTAGAGCAAAGGAGGGAGAGGGGTGATATGATCGAAACATTCAAATATCTTAAGGGCATTAACAAGGTGAAAGAGTCTAACATGTTTCAATATAGGAAAAATAGCAGGACAAGGGACACAGCATGAGATTAGAGGGTGGCTGATTAAGGGGTAATGTGAGGAAGTTTTTCACAGAAAGGGTGGTGGATGCATGGAACGGCCTACCTCAGGAAGTGGTGGATATGAATACAGTGCAGGGCTTCAAACAGGCATGGGATAGGCATAAGGGAGCAATACATATGAGTATGAATAGATAGGCCACTGATAGAGCAAAGGCCGATGGCACATTTATAAGGTAGAAAAAGAAATAGGCAGGCTGGATGGGCCTTGCGGTCCTTATCTGCCGTCAACTTCTGTGTTTCTATGTTTCTATTACTCAGTGTAAAAGAGCTGAGTGCCACCTGCTGCACCTTGCCAGACACATAGGACATAATCCACCATAGCATCATCCCTGGGAGTCCTATATAGTGCCACAGATAAGCTAACAGCACCCCATGATCCAGTGTATCAAATGCTGAAGAAAGGTCAAGCAGAACAAGGATGGAATGATACCCACTATCTCTCACTAGAAAGAAAACATGGTGCACCCAGACTGGGAGGAAATCATGGCACACCCTGACAAGAGCGGTCTCCATCCTATGGTGAGGCCAGAAATCAGAATGGAAAGCCTCATTGATGCCATGTTTCTCCAAATGTTCCAACTACAATGCCACCACTTTCTCAATTGACTTCCCCCAGAAAGGAAGGTTCAAGATGGGCTTGTGGTTGGAGAGAACATCAGGATCCAAAGAAAATTTCTTGAGAGGGGGCTTAACTACTGCCCTTTTCAGGGCTGTTGGAAAATTCTCCTCCCCAAGGGAACACCTAATGATCTTCACTACAATCGGACAGAGCGAATACCAGCACTCTAAGAGAAGCTGGGTTGGTCCAGGGTCCAACAGGGTCCAACATACAGAAAGTATGACACAATCTAGAAACCACCCAGAGGACATAATTCACCAACACTAGCTCAAACTCTGCCCATAAAGACGGAGTGCATCCATCCATCAAAGACAAACCACTTATGGATATACCAGCCCTAACAGAAGACACCTTGTCCAGGTTAAACTCTTCACACTTGTCAAGAGCAAAGGCATTGCAGGACTGGAGACTGACTGGATTTAATAATCTGTTCACGAAGTTGAAGAGCTGAACTGGCCAGTTCTTCCAGAAGCAATCACTCATGACAGGAATATAGACTTTTTCAGAGTGATTCTCCTCCAAATGTGAACTCTGCAAACAATGCTCTAGCTTCTGCCCTTATGTCTTCAACCTCTTCAGATGACCATCAAAACATGGTGACCTGTGGTAGGAGACCATGGGGTAGACACTGAGGGGTGCTATGGAGTTGACTGCGGCCATAAGAGCCAAGTGATAACCCTCCACATCTGCCTCAGCTCCCATCAGTTAAGCTGTCTGTGTGTCTAGAAGAGCAGTAACTGACCATCTCCACTGGGGAAGTCCAATGAGGAGCCGCATAAAGAAACCACATGGCATGATGATCCGACTAAATGACTGGCTCAGCATTTATATTGCTAATATCAAGACCTAACAAGAAAACCAGGTCTAAGGCGTTGCCATGCTGATGAGTACCAGTGGCAACTGCCTGTACAAAGCCCAGGGAAGACATCACCTCGAGGAACTGCATTCCAAAAAGAGATGTTTCATAGTCAACCCAAGCATTAAAGTCACTCAAGACCAAAAGTCTAGATGACTCCACCATCAGGTCAGCCATGAAACTCTCAAGTTCTTGCAAGAATTTGTGCCCATACCCTGGATGTGGTATATAGCATGACCTTACAACTTATACCTGACCCACCCTTCACTGCCACACATTCAAACAATCTGGTATCTCCCGTGGGTATGCCATTGGCTGAAAGTGGATCTAAAGCAGATGGCTACCCCTTGCACTCCCACCTAGGACAGTGCACCACAAAAAAAATCTGGTCGAATGAATGCCTCAGCACAGGTCCCAAGTTATCCCTTAACCAGGTCTCCATGATACGTACCAGATCTGCCAAGAAATCCATAATGAAAGCCTCCATTATGGCTGTCTTATTACTTACAGACCTGGCAATACTAAGAACTGTCCTAAGGTGAGGAGCTGAGTCAGCCGGTCCATTTGCTACCTGTTGACCAGAAAACTCAGGAGCTTGGGGGGATCAGAATTAGGCAGGGAGGACTCCTTTCCTGACAAAGTCTACTCCCCAGGCACCTCCCAGATACCACACTCCTGATCCTTCCCCCGTCTACCCACAGAGCACATCTACATTGTGAACAGTGCCCCTGGAGGACCCCCTCCATAGGCAGGGTACAAGGGAGCCCTCCACAGGGACACCACTCTTGTAGTTGTTCCACAGGGTAGAGTAAATGAGGCCTGTCTGCTAGACAACACATAATAAAAACCCTCCCTCTCACCACAGCAACAAAGGAAAAAACCCACCCACACAATAACAACAAGCACCATCCCAAAACACCCCACCCAAACACCACACACTTAAACATTATACACCTCTAAAGTAATTCCCAACAGCCACACACTAAACATACACTAAACCCAAAATAAGATACCCCCGATGCACTCCTACTAAAATAAATAAACACAACAATACAATATTTAATTAAAATGAGAGAAAGGGGTGAGGGAAATATGGTGTAGAAGCTAATTAACTGAAATAAAATTTGCAGATAAAGTCAAGATTGTCCAACCAATGCTCAGAACCTAGACTCTGAATAAAGTCCATGATTCAAAAATGAGTTTGCGGAACAGTTCTATATTGAGTTTGCAGAACAGTTCTATATCCTTAGGGCTCTGTTCATGCTATGGGCTAATCCAGTTTTAGCAAGCAGCGCAGTTTTGTGAGGTTGCTCCACGGCTTTCACCCAGTGAGCAAATGGTGTCACAAGATTTACATTCCAAAACAGATTACTGGCAGCAAATGATAGCGGTAAAGCAGCATACCTCTACAGCTGCTTCAAGCACACAGTGGCCTCTCCTTAGCATCTCTGTGCCCCATTTAGCAGGCCTCTCTCACTGGCCCCCCAGCTACTTTTCAAAGAGCCACTGTTGACCCCTGTCTCCAAGTTCCAAGTAATTCAGGGACATACAACCAGTCCCACATATTTCAGCAAAGTCAGGCCTGACTTTGTCTGACTGCCAGTTACAAAATATAGCTTGTCCCATGGAGCAGGCTCTCCCACCAGTTTCTCCGCGATCAAGCTGCTTTCATCAGCCTCCTTACAGAACTAATTGTTGTTGCTCCCCGGGTCTAGCCAACACTTTCTGACTCCCAACTATATCACATCAGCCAAGTCAGGAATCGAGATGAAATGCACACCTCTTGGCTGCTTGGCCCTCCCAGTCTGCTCAGATGTTCCCTCACTAATCTGCCTGATCAGACCCAATTCAATCTCTGGCAACCCTCTTGCTTCCCTGCCTCTTTTCTAATCCATTTCTATGTCTATCCCATATGTGCTTGATGTCCCCCACTGTTTTAGCTTCCATCACTTCTGCTGGTAGTCTGCTCCAGGTATCTACTACACTTTCAGTCAAGAAGTATTTCCTCACTTCTCTCTTGAACTCCCCCCAGCTTTATTGCATGCCCCCTTGTCTAGGTGCTCTTTCTCATTTGAAAAAGACTCCACCCCCAACATCTTTTTCACCCCTGTGAGGTACTTGTAGGTCTTTATCAAGTCACTTATCTCTCTCTCTTCTCTTCTAGGATGTACATGTTGACATATACCTCAGTTTCTCCTCGTATGGCCTCGCATGCAAATCCTGCACCATTTTAGTTGCCCTCCTGTGGACCGCCTCCACTGCCTGTTATGTCTTTTCTGAGGTGCATTTTCTAAAACTGGACATTGCTCCAGGTGGATTCTTGTTAGCGAGCAATATAGTGGCAACACCACCTCCCTCCTCCTGCTGGAGATATCCCTCCCTATGCACCCCATAATCCCACTAGCCCAACCCACTGCCCTGTCACCTTGAGGTCCTCAGATTTATTTAGTTTTTGTTGACTGGGTAAGTGCACTAGACAAATTCTGCCTGTTTTCAGGCATGACCTGGGAGGGATACAGATGAATACCAACTGACCGAGAACCAAATTAAGCTGTTGGTGGTATTTTTAATGAATGGGGGTGGAATTTGGCCAGGGCACCAGTGAAATTCCCCTACTGTTGCAGTAGGGGGAGTCTGTGTCACAGCCTGGTAGTTTACCAAGATGGCCAAGCAGAGGAAAGAAGGAGAGGAGGATGAAGTAATGGAACTAGGAGAGAAGAAAGACAGAACAATCTTTAATGAGACCATTCAGATGGAGGAAGTTGTGGAACCCACTGAACTAATACCAGAAGAAGGTAATGAAAAGGATTCTGTAAATAACTTATTGGATGACTCTTTAAATGAATCTATGGGCAAAACAGAGGAAAGCTTTACAGAAGAAAATGACACAGAAAAAGAGATTGTTGGAGCGGGGGAGGACAATTGAGAATGGAATGATGCAGCATGTATTTATATATTTAAAAGTTTTACCAGGAAAGGCATACTGAGCAGACTACCGCTCGATTCCAGATGTGTCCTGGGGTGTTTTGGGGATGGGAGGATACAAAATCACATACATAATACAGAAATTACACAGAATATATACATAATATGTACAGGTATATATACAGTATGTACACAGCAAGCCACAACAGAACATCAGAGTTAATAAGGCATCAATATGGCAAGAAGGTAAAAGACAACTGTATGACTAAAGAGAAAATAGAAGAAATAAGGAACTTCTTGGCAGAAAACTGCAACTTGAAAACAACTGAGAGAAGCCGGTTTGACAAACGGGGAAGGCCTGTCAAATACATTTGAATTGTGATAACGTAGCTGCACCAAAGACCTCGATCTGCTGGGTGGAGCCCGTGCAATTTGCAGAACAAAAAGCACAAAAAGGGCCATTAACAGAAAGAGAATTACCAGATATTACATCAGGAATGGCAGAGAAAGGTTCAGGAGGACTGAGCCTAAGACATTCTGGAAGTGGAATTAGCAACGAGGAGCATACATGGTCCATGGACAATGCTCTCCATGCAGCTGGCTGGGAGAAGAACTCCAGCACAGGACAATAGGTTTCAGGAACATCTCCAATTAAAATGCCTACAGATATAAGAAGGCACACTGTGGATAAAAATAATTCTAAAGACCTAGAGCTGCCCTCAGAATTAGAACTGACACAGAATCCACAGCTACAGTTTAAACAAGCACCTGTAAGGAGTAAAGACACAATAAATACCGCTGAGGAAAAAATAACCAGGGGACGCCACAAAGATAATCCAGATATGATGCAAAGGCCTTTGAATTTAATAAATAAGGAAACCCCAGAAACATGCTCTTCCTTTTCAAAACAGCAATATATCCAGCGAAACAAAATAATGCTGTCAGGTTGCTATATGAGGGCAGAGCCTTCAGATTGAGTGTTTGTGGCTAGATTATTATTGAGAGTCTATGAAGTTTTTTTGCCAATGAGATATACACATTAATTCACATATCTGGAGAGACTACCTTTGACATCAGTTTTAAAACAGTGAGTGGTCTGGAAAGGTTTTGGGTGAAATATAGCAAGCTGAAAAAAACTCCATTATGGTCACCTTTTGTGGCCATCCCCTTAACTAAGCCAGCACAAAAAACAATAACTGCTCTTTTCAGAAGTGAAGGTTTTAGCATTTCAGACTTAGTACAGAAGTTAAAAATTAACAGAAGCACTCTGGATAGGGGTTACATACAAACATATGAATGTACGAAATTTGCCAGCAGATAAAGGCCTAGAACTGGCAGAAGTCCTCACAGCTGTTTGTTTCATTTGCCCCTGGGAAAAAGGGGAAGGCCAGTTTCTAAACAGTGTTTGTTCAAATGGTTGGTCAACTGTATTATTTTCTGTTACAGGAAGTACCTTAAGAAACGTTTTGGGGCTGTTAAGAGCCACTCGACCAGAGGCGTGGCCATGTCTGTTGATTGTTTCAGAGGAGTTTCCTCAGCTGAGATCTGTGCTGCTGCCACCTGGAGTATTATCCACTCTTTCACTAGGCACTACAGTCTGGACATCACCTCTAGAAGGTGGTCAGATTTTGGTCTAGCTGTTGTACAGGGCCTCCTTTCGTAGGTCCCTGCTTTCCAGTCACCCAATCTAGTCTCCTGTGCAGTACTTCTTGGGACTCGTTCCTAAGGTGTGACCTGCTGCAAGAGATATCCTTGAAGAAGAAAGAACAGTTACGTAAAACTTACCATAACAGTAGATCTTCAAAATAATCTGTTGCAGCAGGTCATGCCATCCCTCCCACCTTCTCCCTTCATTCAGAGTCTAATTTTTCCTGTTCTCCTTTCTCCAGGATGGTCAACCTTCTGTTCCCATGCTCCTTCTGGTGGATCTCTCTGGTTCTCCCTTGGTTCCCTCGGGAGTGCGTCCTTGCTGGATGGTCTGCAGTGGGGAACCAAGGAGAATGGGCTACCCACAGCTACATAGGGGATGCTGACATAGTGACCTCACCATGGGTGGCCCCAGGTAGATTGCTAGCAAAAAAAAATGTTTCTGTGTGGTCCTGGTGCCTAACAGGTGTAATTCCTCAGGTGTGACCTACTGCAAGAGATTCTCTTGAAGATCTATGGTTACGGTCAGGGGAGGTTTTTTGGCACATTCAACCCATGCATTTGCATGGGGCCCCCAGTCAGCAAGAGGGGCCCCCTGGCCCTGCCATCACCCACACCACTGTCTGTTAGGGACCCTGGTATCAAGCTTTCATTGGGGGGCCCCACAGGGCAAACGCCTCCACTGGTTACAGTAAGTTCTTACATAACTGATCTTTTTATTGCCTCTCTTCACAGAAAATTAATCAAGCTTTTTTAGACCAGCCTGCCGAATCATGGGTGAGTGCTGATGTCATTTAAGCAAGAATATCATATTCCTTAAGGTCTTGTCAGTACAATACACACACCCAGTACAATAGACTGTAAAATGGCAAAAATGATTTTTTTGCTCCCACTTTTCTAATGGGGCCTGTATTGATGCATTATACCAACAAAACAACATTGATAATTACCTGGCAAGTTCCTAGTCATCACAAGCACTTTGGGCACAGAATCAAGCACCCCCCCACCCAACAACACCATAAAAAAACCCTCTGTGGCATATCAAATGTAGATTTTGGTTTCCTGTGTTCCCTTCCATCCCTGTATGCAGCCTCCTCAACTCCCTCTTTAGTCTGTGCAGATTACAGTATATTCAGGTCAATTACATTCTATTCAAATTTACTGCCTTTGCTTAGGTTTCACAACTTACACAGAACGTGTACTACTACCTCGAACCTCTTCCTAGATGTATAATACCACAGCAATGTGCAGTTTATCCTTCCCCTCCTTTACAACTTATCCAAAACATGCTCACACAGTACTCCTGATCTGTACTGTTGTACGGAATAACACATCTCATGTGATCTCATCTGATCAGTCATATTTCTTTATCTTATCTACTGTGCTTTATCATTTCCTTTTGAAGTGCCCCTAAACCCCAACACAAGGAACGATCTGATTGTAACCAATTCCCATCATGCCTTACCTTGTAGAGGTATTTCTGCTTTTCTTCAAACACCAGAGGAAATGTAGAATTTACTCTGTGCTGTTTTCACTTCTGAAGTGGATTTATAACAAAATATTCTTCATTTAGAAAAAAATAACGTTGAAGTGCACCACTAAATTTCTTTTGGCACTGCTGTCTTTGCCCTGCAATGTCACAGTCGCAATTTTCTGTGCAGTGTCACATGCAGGAAAGAGTTGAAAGGCAAGGATTCTGCAGTTAGAGGTTTGGCTAGTGCTGGCCCGGTGGTACTGAGGGTTGAGGCGCTGGATGCCACACCGGTGACCTGGGTTCAGGAGCGAACTTGGTTGGCAGGGGAGGGAGAGGATTGAGCGTCTGATGGACTGCTCTCCTCTCCTCTTCCAGAGGGAGGGTATCGGGGCTGTCCATCATCCCAGCGACCCCCATTGGAGAGTGTGGGAGCTGCAGGATGCGGACTGGATTTGTGGACGAGTGTGGCAATGCCGGCAGGGTTGCCATGTGCCATGACATCATTGCATGCCACGATCAGGGGAGGGAGCGTGGAGGAACAACTACAAGGGGGGAAAGCCCCTCCGGCCCAGATAGGCAATGGCCCCACAGTGCTCACCCGCCAAATGCCCAATGCTGGACCTCTACCTCTGTCTTTCAATCTCCTCTGTCAGAGCTTGGGCTCCATGGGAGAAAGTAACATCTCTGAGGTAGGTGGGGTTACAGCGGGCAGTAGAGCTGGACGAGTTGGGAGCCTGAGAGAGTTCCGGTGTTCTGGAGGCAATAAAAGAGATATATAAAAATTTAAAAATATTTGGCTAAAGCGTTTGTATTGAGAGGAGGATTTCAAATTTGGGAGGATTGGCATTTCTGCTAAGTTAATGACAGGCTGTTTGTAAGGAAGTACTGTAGATGCATCTGAGCAGAAGGGGGGCCAGTGTGTTGGGGCAGAAGTTAGACATCTTCATTGCAAGGAGGTGAATCTACATGAGGAGGAGGAGGGCTGCAGTAGGGACAGGGACCAGAATGGAATTACTGTGGGAGCCTAGTACCATCCATCAAAAAAAACAAGTAGGACCATGGAGAATACTAGGAGGATGGGGAAGAAAGGGGAAAGACAAGTGATAAAGTACAGGACTGCATCCCTATTTCTAGCAAACAGCTCTTTACTATTCCCTCTATTTACACCCCTTGGAAAGTTGTATGTCATTATCATGTCCGGTCTCTCAGCACGGGGTCATAATGTCATATGACATAACAGTGCAGCAATGTACTGCACTGTAATTACGAAGATACATTGCTGCCATGAACATACTGCAAAACATATTTCTGCTAAAGAATCTAGTGGCTTCTTTGTTTTATGGGAGGCTCCTCCCCACACTCTACATTATGGAGTGCGCCCCTGAGCCCCTCCTGTTAATATAATCAACTCCGGGGGGGATTCAACATGGGGACAGGGAGAAACACCTTCAGGGGAGGAAAAAAAAAAGAAACCACAAAATGCAGTTTTGCAAAAGACTGGGATTTGAGCCCTGGTCCACAGAAGCATAGTGACCCTGCACTGCAGTGGCTCATCCAACTAAGCCATGGTGGCAGCTCGACAGACCACCTCACCAACAGAGGTTTTGACCTCCACGTCACTCCTCCTCCCCATCCATGTGTGGCAGGGCTCAAAACTGTGTGCAACATATGTGTCTTGAGGGGTTTTGTACCCTGTCATGCTAGTACACTGTGCTATATGTTCCGCGTGGTATTCCATGTGCAGTTCTGTATATGACATATTGACCCAATAGGCTGTCTCTTGCATCTCACCTCCAGAGATTACATGTTAAGGGCCTCCAGCATTCCTCATTTGATCTAACCTGGGTCATTTTGGCGACCGGTCTCTGTACTTCTCCAGCTGGTCTGTCCTTTCTCTGTTGAGAGCTCCAGAACTGGGCACAGTATTCCAGGTGAGGCCTCACAAGTGATCTGTATAGGACAGTATCACTTCTCTCCTCCTGCTGTCAGAAGCCTCCCGATACACCACAGCATCTTTGCTGCCACACTGTAGGCTTTGTTGAATGTAGTAATACAAAATTTGTGAGCAGAAAAGGCAAGGCAATTTTATTTATATGCCATCCTTTCCCATTCTCTGGGCGCCTCTCAATTTACACACCAAAGTAAGTACTATTAGATAAAATCAATAAATAACACAGAATAAATTAGCCAGAATACTTTACAGAGCAGCACCAGGCCCAAATCTCAATGTAAAAATACAGTTTTCTTTTTTTTTAATATATCTTTATTCAACATTTACATATTGAAACATACAACAGACAAACTTACGGTGACACGTGTCTGTTCATCATAGTGCTTGGCAACAGGAAAATACTACCAGCCTTAGGCATGCAGTATCTCCCCTAGAACATTTAAAAGAAATATGTACAGATGCTGAAAGACTACAGCTACATTTGTTGAACTGGTGTACCATATAGAGGTGATCCCAAGAGACAGAGGAATCCAGGGCATGCCACTGTCTCTAGGACAATGATCAAGTGACCTTAGTAAAGCATTTTTACCACAAGTTAAGGAACAAATTCAGAATCTGTTTCAGGTACAGTACAAATTCAATCTAATGAACCCCATTATATAAACATCCATATATAATGAACTGGTATGTCTCCCAAGTGAATACACAGTGAACATTTGAATCCCAGTTTTATGAGCTCTGATTATCTGAACTAATTATATGTCTCTCAAGCAGTTTGGATAATCGAGACTGTACCCGTATAATTTACCCAGTAGGCCCAGATGTTCCTAAACTACTTTTGCTGCTGATTTCTGCTAAAAGTCAGCTTTTCCTTGTCATACAACTGATATACTATTGCTTTCTAGTCTGCGACCCTAGGTGTAATTGCTGATAACCAATGTCTTGTTATCGCTTTCCTACATGCAGCTATTATGACCAACAAGAATTTATTTTTTTTCCTCTGTGTCTTCAGCATGGATGGAGGCTAACCCAGATATGTATAACATGAGTCCTCAGGGATTTGCATCCCCAGTATCTTATTTATTTCAGCTGTAAAGTCCAACCAGTACAGCTTAATCAGGGGGACGGACCACTGGTGCTTTACTACATCCTCTCCAGCAACTGAGAGTGGTAGCATAAATTTGGCTTGGATGTGCAGAGTAAGGAAGTATCTAGATCGATGTTTCCATGAATTTTCTCACCAGCCCAGCACACTGGTCATTATTATACTGCAGACAGTAGAGCTGGTGCCAAATTGTGTCTGATATTTTGGATATTCCACTCTTCTTCCCACTTCTAACAGTATTTGAGTTCCAGGGTCCAGTGCTTGCAGAGCCTTATAGATGTCTGACACCAGTCTATCTGCTGGAAGGCCTTGCCCAGCTGTCGCAAGAAGGGTTTTTAGATCAATTGGTTGCTGCAGAAGGCGTTGCCAATCTGCTAAGGAGGAGATGTAAGTTTGTAGTTGCAGGTATCTACAGAAATCTGTGAGGTTAAGGTTAGGGTTATATTCAGGTCTACAGTAAGTTCTTCAAAGGATTTCATGGTCTGGGCATTGAAGAATTGATAAAGGAGATGACAGTCTCATTCTGCCCCATCAACATAAACAAAGATCCCATATTACCACTGTAATAAACCATTGAAGAAGTTTGAAGTATGTGTTAAACTAAAATTTGACTGCTAATTTATGCCGCAGTTTTACTAGATCTTTAATCCAGATCTCTTGCCCTTGTCCATCCAGGAGCAGTATCCTGTCATTGAACAGTGGCTCTGGGAGTAAGTGGTCTTGGATCTGTGCCAGCTCTACCATCTCCCATCTTGCCCCATAGGAGGGAGGATACCAGTAAAGTAGATATGTGCTGCCCAATAGTACCTATCTACAATAGGCAGGACTACACCTGCTCTGTCCTTTGGCAAAATTAAGATCTTGAATCATGCTGTCTGATGAGTGTTATTCCATAAGAATTTTTAAATCATGCTATTCCATTTTCTGAATGCTGATTGGGGGATTGCAACAAAGATGGTCTGGAATAAGTGAAGGAGATGAGGGAGGAATTATATCTGAACAATTTGTACTCTGTGAATGAGACCAACTGGCAAGGCTGCTCACTGCTGTAGAACTAATTTGAGTTTCACTGTAAGAGGCATGTAGTTTTCCTTATATAGGTTTTGAAGCCCTTTTCAGATGTGGATGACTAAATATTTAAGGGACTGCCTGTCCCACTGCAGGGAGAACTGTGCTTTAAGTTGCTACATGGGGTTGAAATTAAGTGCAATGATTTCTGTTTTTGTAGCACTGACTTTATGGCCTGAGAAGTTTCCAAACTTTGGAGCAAGGACAGAATTTCAGGTTATAACTGTTAAGGGGTCTTTAAACACCAACAGTACCTTATCTGCATACAGATGAATTTTATGTTCCTGATTCTGGAGACTGACTACTGGATCCTTTTGTTCTGTCAGAAAGCCTGGGCTAAAGGCTCAGTATAAATCATGAATAGGAGCAGGGACAGGGACATCCCTGCCTGATTACCCTTCCCAGCTGGAATGTGGCACCCACATGTCCATTCACCTTTACCTGTGCCATCAGGCTAGAATAGATCCCTTAAATAGCCCGTAGCAACAAATCTGGGAATCCCATTTCCAAAGAAGGGCAAGAGGATAACCCCTTTTGACCCTGTTGAACACCTTCTCAGCACTGACTCACAACAGGACCACAGGTATTTTAGTTGCAGTGATGTAGTGAGAAGATGGAGCACTCTCTTGATGTTGTCCTGGGTTTGCCACCCCGAATCCTGTTTGATCCAAGTCTATCAGAGTAGTCAGTAGATGTTCCAGCCTCTTGCTAAAAGGCCAGTGTATATCTTGTAATCTGAGGACCAAAATAGGGCAGCAGGACTCACACCTGCTTTCATCTTTACACTTCTTTGGAATAACTGAGATTAGTGCTTCAGCCCAGCTGTTGGGAAGTTACCACCCTTGATTGACTTCACTGAGTGCTCTGAGTAATGGTTGGTGTAGAGTTTCCTGAAAGACTTAGAAACATGGAATGTGTCAGCAGATATGGGCCACTGGGCCCAGCCAGTCTGCCCATATTTTCATTTCTTCATTATTTTACTTTATTAGTATTCACCTATACCATTCACTGGTTAACCTTAAAATATACACTTGACTGTCTAGCATGCTTACCTGGTTAACAAAAGCTAAATAACTAAAATAATAATAAGTAATAAAAATAACCTGTCTGTTCCTGGGCTTTTATCCAACTTGAGTACTGTAATTGCTGCATCTGACTCTTCTGCTGTGAAAGGCCTTTGCAGTGTCTACAGAAAGATGATTTTTTTCAACTGGATTTTAAGTGTGGCCAGTGAAGGCTCACCTCTTATCTCTAAGGGTAGGGCATTCAAGAGAATCAGGGCAGCTGCTCTGAACATCTTGTCACCCAATGATTTCAAACGGGATATTGGAACAAACAAGAGGTCTCCCTTCACTGACTGTAGGAGCTGGCCAGGAGCTTAAGGTAACAGGAGGTCTTTCAGGTAGCCTGGACACAGACAATGCAGGGCCTTGTAAGTTAACAAGCTTACCTTGAAGCTGATGCACCACCGAACTGGCCACCGGTGAAGAACATGGAGAACTGGCATGGTGTGCTCAAGCAGAGAAGTTTCAGCAACCAGCTTTGTTGCTGCATTGTGAACTAGTTGCAAATGATGCAGCAACCTTGTAGACAACCTGAGGTATAGAGCATTACAGTAATCCAATCTTGATATGGCTAAGGCATGCACCATTGTTGCTAGGTCAGTCAGCTCAAGAGAGGACTTGATCAGGAAAATGTTAAAAAAAGATTGTAGAAGCCACTGTGGACAACAGCTGATACCTGATATTCTAAGGTCAGTTTAGAGTCCATAATGACCCCCAGATTTCTCACTCTAACTGCAGCTCTGAGTGTCACACCATCCAACATGGGTAGGATGGTACTACTACTTGTCACTGCTGAGCCAAACTGACCTATCCCCAAAACTAACACCTCCATCTTCAATGGGTTTAATCTCAGCCAGCTAGTCACCTTCCATTCCTGAATTTCCCTAAGGTACTCACTCAATTTCAAACAACTTCACCATTGTCAGGGGCACAACATACATACAGTTGGGTATCATCAGCATAGAAATGAAAACCCAAGCCATAGCATCTAATGATGTCCCCCAATGGCAACATGTTCTCAGCAAACAGCATGGGAGCTAGAATCAACCCCTGAGACACACCATAGCAGAGTGCAGCTTTTTGGCAGGGGAAGAGCCCAGCCACCCACCCCATCCCCAACCACCCCACCCTACACTCCTTTTATAGGGTACCACAGTTGTGACACTTTCTGTGGCAAAACAGAAAGGGGTGATCAGTGGAGCATCCACAAGTTGAGCTCATTTGCAGGGGCAGTAGTAATTTAACTTGCTATAACAAGTTATCGAAAACAAAACACAAAATCAAACCATTACTTGCATTTTCTTCCTTCTAATTACTCTGACCAGGTTACAAACCCAGCAACTTATCTGGAATGGATATCATTAACTGCAGGTACTGCAGAACACTTTTCAGAAGGAACAGTCTTACAGGATTTAGGACACTGTCCTACATGCTGGGCCATTAGAGATCTTAGGGCTCAGCTCCAGGCAGCATGGGCAGAGATTGCGTGCCTCAAATTTCATATTCAAGAAGAAATACATTATAAGAACCACCCGCAATTTCCCCAACATCCAACAGAAGAACCTCGACCTCAGAGGGTAGTTGGTCTAGGAGATTGGCAGGTGGTTAGGAGGGGCAAATCGGGTGCCTCATCACTCAGTGCTCTCCAACATATTACTTCCAAAAACCATATAAACAATACAAACAGGTATCTGCCTCTATCTCCGAAATCAAACAAAGGGGCAGAGGACACTGTAGAGCAGGACACTGCAGCACAGGAGCTAACACAGCAAAACTCGCCCAAATCAGGAACCAAAACAAAAAAAGCAAAAAGAAAATCCCAAAAACTTCTGATCATAGGAGACTCCATGATTCGGGGAGTTGATACCTATCTCCAGCTGGGGTAATGGTCAGATGTCTCCCAGGTACATCAGCATGGAGAGACACTGACTGCATTACTAAAATTGTTCAGGAAGCAGGAGAAAACATTGATGTCCTGGTACACATAGGGACTAATGATCTCGCCAGCCGGTCAGTTGTGGAGACCAAGGAATACCTGACCAGGCTGGGTGACAAACTATCATCCATTTTGTCAGGCATCTCCTTCTCTGAGATCCTGCCAGTCTGGGAGAGGGGGGCAGATGGACGGAAGGTCAGAGAAGGGGAGATAGGGGAGCTAAACACGTGGCTCAAGGGCTGGTGCCAGGAAAAAGGACACAGATTTGTAGTGAACTGGCAACAGTTCTGGGAGTAAAAGTTCTTTAACTTTGATGGACTGCATCTGACTAAGGAGGGAGTCAGTGCATTGGGGCAGAAGTTTGACGTCTTTGCAGAATATTTAAACTAGCAAATGGGGAGAGGGGTGCAGCATCCCATATGTCAAATGGGAAGAACACCCCTCCCCCCTCAGCTAGTGGTCAAACAGGGATCCAGCATGTTTGCAGTTCATTTGCATCACCAGGTAAGACAAAAGGTCCATCTCCCTACTATACACACAGGAGAAATGCCAGACCTCACCCAACAACTAACACAATGAAATCTGACCAATGAAAAATCATATACACAAATGCTCACAGCCTGGGAAATAAAATCCCAGACCTGCATGCAATAATGTCAGAGGCTTAACTGGACATAGTAGCAATTAGTGAGACATGGTTTACCAGTAACCACACTTGGGAGACTTCAGTACCTGGCTATGTACTGTTCAGAACAGACCGAGGTGCAAGAAGGGGGGGGGTGGAGTGGCCCTGTATGTCAATAAAGATATCAAGGCTACAGAAATTCAGAATACACATAAGGAGCCAGAAGAACTGTGGGTCACCCTGGAAACAGGAAATGGACAGCCATAAGAACTGGGGTTGTCTACAGGCCCCCAGACCAGGGGGAGGATATAGACACATTACTGTTAGAAGATATACAAAACATGACAGCTAAAGGGGAGGTTCTGGTAGTGGGATACTTCAACATGCTGGATACAGATTGGTCAATACCAGCAGGAACATCTGCCAGAACTAGTCACATGGTGGATTCCCTGCAGGGGGAGGGCCTCAAACAACTGTTACAACAACCCACAAGAGACAGAGCTATCCTAGATCTAGTACTGACTAACAGGGAAGGGATCACAGATCTCCAGGTAGAAGGTCACCTGGGGGCCAGTGACCATCACATGGTATGGTTCAGTTTGGCCACTACAACTAAATCATCCCATTCCAAGGCAAAAATATGGGACTTCAGAGGAGCTGACTTTGATAAGATGGCCTACAGAGTTATTGTAAGCTAGCCCTGGCAAAAAGAAACACAGGTGAGGGGGTACAGACAAAGTGGGCAAGCATTAAGGATGCAATACTTGAAGTAACATCCCATTGTGTCAGACAGAAAAGGAAGTGCAAAAGAAGAAGGAAACCACTTTGGTTCTCAAATATAGTAGCAGAAAAGGTTAGAGCCAAAAGGCTGGCCTTCAGGAAATATAAGGGAGCACAGGGGGATGAAGATAGGGAGGCATGCCAAACTGCCCTAAGGGAAGCAGGGAAGGCAGTAAGGCAGGCAAAGTCCCAAACTGAGGAAACACTAGCACGAACAGTAAAAGAATGTGACAAAACTTTCTATAGATACATTAGTGAAAGAAGAAAGTCCAGAGGGGGTATTGCTAAGCTCAAAGGAGAAAAAGGTGTGTGTGAGAAGGAGGACCCTGTAAAAGCATCTATCCTAAATAGATACTTTTGCTCAGTATTTACTTAAGAGAAGGTAGGGCAGGGCCCACAGTTCAGCACCATGGACACAGGGAGGAGGGAAGTGAGCACTACTCCCTTCACAAAAGAAAGTATCCTACAAGAGTTCGCTAAGCTCAAGGTGGACAAGACAATGGGACCTGATGGCATACATTCCAGAGTACTTAAGAAGCTAAGGGTGGAACTAGCAGAGCCATTAGCAGAACTGTTTAGTGAGTCTCTGAGCACAGGATAGGTCCCAGAAGACTGGAGAAGGGCTCATGTGATTCCCGCTCCACAAGCGTGGCAGCAGGGATGAGGCAGGGAACTACAGACCAGTCAGTCTTACCTCAGTAGTGGGCAAGATTATGGAGGCACTCCTTAAGGAAAGGATAGTGCAACACCTGGAATCCATAGGGGAACAGGATCCAAGACAGCATGGATTTACAAAAGGAAGGTCCTGTCAAACTAATCTCATAGATTTCTTTGACTGGGTAACCAGAGTGGTGGACCAAGGGGGAGCAGTTGATGTCGCCTACCTTGACTTCAGCAAAACTTTCAACACTGTTCCACATAGAAGATTGATAAATAAGCTGGATAGGGTCAGAAGTTGGTCAACTGGGTGACAAACTGGTTGACGGGCAGAAAACAGAGAGTGGTGGTAAATGGTATACAGTCAGAAGAGATGCGAGTCACAAGTGGGGTACCTCAGGGATCAGTCCTGGGGCCAGTCCTCTTCAATATCTTCATTAGTGACATTGCAGATGGACTAGAGGGTAAGTCTTGTCTGTTTGCAGATGCCACCAAGATCTGCAACAGAGTAGATGATCCAGATGGGGTGGGCAGAATGAGAAGAGATCTGGATAAACTAGCAAAATGGTCAGAAGAGTGGCAACTGGGATTTATTGCAAGAAGTGCAAGATCATGCACATAGGGAAGAGAAACCCTGAAGCCACCTATAGGCTGGGAGGGGAGTTGCTGGCAGACACAAAGGAAGAAAGAGACTTGGGCATCATCATCACCAATGACCTGAAATCATCCAAGCAGACCTCTAAAGCAGTAGGTAAGGCTAGGAGATGTTAGGTGTATTAGTAGGGGTATCACAAGTCGTAGAGAGGGAGGTAATAATCCTCTTTACAAGACACTGGTTAGGCCCCATCTGGAGTACTCGGCAGTACTGGAGGCCACACCTTCACAAGGACATTAACCAAATTGAGGCAGTCCAGAGAAGGGCAACCAAAATGGTGCAGGGACTGCATCAGAAGACATATGAGGACAGATTAACGGAGCTCAATATGTATACCCTAGAGCAAAGGAGGGAGAGGGGTGATATGATCGAAACATTCAAATATCTTAAGGGCATTAACAAGGTGAAAGAGTCTAACATATTTCAATATAGGAAAAATAGCAGGACAAGGGGACACAGCATGATATTAGAGGGAGGCTGATTAAGGGGTAATGTGAGGAAGTTTTTTTCACAGAAAGGGTGGTGGATGCATGGAATGGCCTACCTCAGGAAGTGGTGGATATGAATACAGTGCAGGGCTTCAAACAGGCATGGGATAGGCATAAGGGAGCAATACATATGAGTATGAATAGATAGGCCACTGATAGAGCAAAGGCGATGGCACATTTATAAGGTAGAAAAGAAATAGGCAGGCTGGATGAGCCTTATGTCCTTATCTGCGTCAACTTCTGTGTTTCTATGTTTCTATTACTCAGTGTAAAAGAGTGAGTGCCACCTGCTGCACCTTGCCAGACACATAGGACATAATCCACCATAGCATCATCCCTGGGAGTCCTATATAGTGCCACAGATAAGCTAACAGCACCCCATGATCCAGTGTATCAAATGCTGAAGAAAGGTCAACAGAACAAGGATGGAATGATACCCACTATCTCTCACTAGAAAGAAAACATGGTGCACCCAGACTGGGAGGAAATCATGGCACACCCTGACAAGAGCGGTCTCCATCCTATGGTGAGGCCAGAAATCAGAATGGAAAGCCTCATTGATGCCATGTTTCTCCAAATGTTCCAACTACAATGCCACCACTTTCTCAATTGACTTCCCCCAGAAAGGAAGGTTCAAGATGGGCTTGTGGTTGGAGAGAACATCAGGATCCAAAGAAAATTTCTTGAGAGGGGGCTTAACTACTGCCCTTTTCAGGGCTGTTGGAAAATTCTCCTCCCCAAGGGAACACCTAATGATCTTCACTACAATCGGACAGAGCGAATACCAGCACTCTAAGAGAAGCTGGGTTGGTCCAGGGTCCAACAGGGTCCAACATACAGAAAGTATGACACAATCTAGAAACCACCCAGAGGACATAATTCACCAACACTAGCTCAAACTCTGCCCATAAAGACGGAGTGCATCCATCCATCAAAGACAAACCACTTATGGATATACCAGCCCTAACAGAAGACACCTTGTCCAGGTTAAACTCTTCACACTTGTCAAGAGCAAAGGCATTGCAGGACTGGAGACTGACTGGATTTAATAATCTGTTCACGAAGTTGAAGAGCTGAACTGGCCAGTTCTTCCAGAAGCAATCACTCATGACAGGAATATAGACTTTTTCAGAGTGATTCTCCTCCAAATGTGAACTCTGCAAACAATGCTCTAGCTTCTGCCCTTATGTCTTCAACCTCTTCAGATGACCATCAAAACATGGTGACCTGTGGTAGGAGACCATGGGGTAGACACTGAGGGGGTGCTATGGAGTTGACTGCGGCCATAAGAGCCAAGTGATAACCCTCCACATCTGCCTCAGCTCCCATCAGTTAAGCTGTCTGTGTGTCTAGAAGAGCAGTAACTGACCATCTCCACTGGGGAAGTCCAATGAGGAGCCGCATAAAGAAACCACATGGCATGATGATCTGACTAAATGACTGGCTCAGCATTTATATTGCTAATATCAAGACCTAGCAAGAAAACCAGGTCTAAGGCGTTGCCATGCTGATGAGTACCAGTGGCAACTGCCTGTACAAAGCCCAGGGAAGACATCACCTCGAGGAACTGCATTCCAAAAAAGAGATGTTTCATAGTCAACCCAAGCATTAAAGTCACTCAAGACCAAAAGTCTAGATGACTCCACCATCAGGTCAGCCATGAAACTCTCAAGTTCTTGCAAGAATTTGTGCCCATACCCTGGATGTGGTATATAGCATGACCTTACAACTTATACCTGACCCACCCTTCACTGCCACACATTCAAACAATCTGGTATCTCCCGTGGGTATGCCATTGGCTGAAAGTGGATCTAAAGCAGATGGCTACCCTTGCACTCCCACCTAGGACAGTGCACCACAAAAAAATCTCAGTCGAATGAATGCCTCAGCACAGGTCCCAAGTTATCCTTAACCAGGTCTCCATGATACGTAACAGATCTGCCAAGAAATCCATAATGAAAGCTCCATTATGGCTGTCTTATTACTTACAGACCTGGCAATACTAAGAACTGTCCTAAGGTGAGGAGCTGAGTCAGCCGGTCCATTTGCTACCTGTTGACCAGAAAACTCAGGAGCTTGGGGATCAGAATTAGGCAGGAGGACTCCTTTCCTGACAAAGTCTACTCCCAGGCACCTCCCAGATACCACACTCCTGATCCTTCCCCTGCTCTACCCACAGAGCACATCTACATTAGAACAGTGCCCTGGAGGACCCTCCATAGGCAGGGTACAAGGGAGCCTCCACAGGGACACCACTCTTGTAGTTGTTCCACAGGGTAGAGTAAATGAGGCCTGTCTGCTAGACAACACATAATAAAACCCTCCTCTCACCACAGCAACAAAGGAAAACCCACCCACACAATAACAACAAGCACCATCCCAAAACACCCCACCCAAACACCACACACTTAAACATTATACACCCTAAAGTAATTCCCAACAGCCACACACTAAACATACACTAAACCCAAAATAAGATACCCCCGATGCACTCCTACTAAAATAAATAAACACAACAATACAATATTTAATTAAAATGAGAGAAAGGGGTGAGGGAAATATGGTGTAGAAGCTAATTAACTGAAATAAAATTTGCAGATAAAGTCAAGATTGTCCAACCAATGCTCAGAACCTAGACTCTGAATAAAGTCCATGATTCAAAAATGAGTTTGCGGAACAGTTCTATATTGAGTTTGCAGAACAGTTCTATATCCTTAGGGCTCTGTTCATGCTATGGGCTAATCCAGTTTTAGCAAGCAGCGCAGTTTTGTGAGGTTGCTCCACGGGCTTTCACCCAGTGAGCAAATGGTGTCACAAGATTTACATTCCAAAACAGATTACTGGCAGCAAATGATAGCGGTAAAGCAGCATACCTCTACAGCTGCTTCAAGCACACAGTGGCCTCTCCTTAGCATCTCTGTGCCCCATTTAGCAGGCCTCTCTCACTGGCCCCCCAGCTACTTTTCAAAGAGCCACTGTTGACCCCTGTCTCCAAGTTCCAAGTAATTCAGGGACATACAACCAGTCCCACATAATTCAGCAAAGTCAGGCCTGACTTTGTCTGACTGCCAGTTACAAAATATAGCTTGTCCCATGGAGCAGGCTCTCCCACCAGTTTCTCCGCGATCAAGCTGCTTTCATCAGCCTCCTTACAGAACTAATTGTTGTTGCTCCCCGGGTGTAGCCAACACTTTCTGACTCCCAACTATATCACATCAGCCAAGTCAGGAATCGAGATGAAATGCACACCTCTTGGCTGCTTGGCCCTCCCAGTCTGCTCAGATGTTCCCTCGCTAATCTGCCTGATCAGACCCAATTCAACCTCTGGCAACCCTCTTGCTTCCCTGCCTCTTTTCTAATCCATTTCTATGTCTATCCCATATGTGCTTGATGTCCCCCACTGTTTTAGCTTCCATCACTTCTGCTGGTAGTCTGCTCCAGGTATCTACTACACTTTCAGTCAAGAAGTATTTCCTCACTTCTCTTGAACTCCCCCACTTTATTGCATGCCCCTTGTCTCAGGTGCTCTTTCTCATTTGAAAAGACTCCACCCCAACACCTTTTCACCCCTGTGAGGTACTTGTAGGTCTTTATCAAGTCACTTATCTCTCTCCTCTCTTCTAGGATGTACATGTTGACATATTCCTCAGTTTCTCCTCGTATGGCCTCGCATGCAAATCCTGCACCATTTTAGTTGCCCTCCTGTGGACCGCCTCCACTGCCTGTTATGTCCTTTCTGAGGTGCATTTTCTAAAACTGGACATTGCTCCAGGTAGATTCTTGTTAGCGAGCAATATAGTGGCAACACCACCTCCCTCCTCCTGCTGGAGATATCCCTCCCTATGCACCCCATAATCCCACTAGCCCAACCCACTGCCCTGTCACCTTGAGGTCCTCAGATTTATTTAGTTTTTGTTGACTGGGTAAGTGCACTAGACAAATTCTGCCTGTTTTCAGGCATGACCTGGGGGAGGGATACAGATGAATACCAACTGACCTAGAACCAAATTAAGCTGTTGGTGGTATTTTTAATGAATGGGGGGGGTGGAATTTGGCCAGGGCACCAGTGAAATTCCCCTACTGTTGCAGTAGGGGGAGTCTGTGTCACAGCCTGGTAGTTTACCAAGATGGCCAAGCAGAGGAAAGAAGGAGAGGAGGATGAAGTAATGGAACTAGGAGAAGAAGAAGACAGAACAATCTTTAATGAGACCATTCAGATGGAGGAAGTTGTGGAACCCACTGAACTAATACCAGAAGAAGGTAATGAAAAGGATTCTGTAAATAACTTATTGGATGACTCTTTAAATGAATCTATGGGCAAAACAGAGGAAAGCTTTACAGAAGAAAATGACACAGAAAAAGAGATTGTTGGAGCGGGGGAGGACAATTGAGAATGGAATGATGCAGCATGTATTTATATATTTAAAAGTTTTACCAGGAAAGGCATACTGAGCAGACTACCGCTCGATTCCAGATGTGTCCTGGGGTGTTTTGGGGATGGGAGGATACAAAATCACATACATAATACAGAAATTACACAGAATATATACATAATATGTACAGGTATATATACAGTATGTACACAGCAAGCCACAACAGAACATCAGAGTTAATAAGGCATCAATATGGCAAGAAGGTAAAAGACAACTGTATGATTAAAGAGAAAATAGAGAAAGAAATAAGGAACTTCCTTGGCAGAAAACTGCAACTTGAAAAACAACTGAGAGAAGCCCGGTTTGACAAATGGGGAAGGCCTGTCAAATACATTTGAATTGTGATAACGTAGCTGCACCAAAGACCTCGATCTGCTGGTGGAGCCCGTGGAATTTGCAGAACAAAAAGCACAAAAAGGGCCATTAACAGAAAGAGAATTACCAGATATTACATCAGGAATGGCAGAGAAAGGTTCAGGAGGACTGAGCCTAAGACATTCTGGAAGTGGAATTAGCAACGAGGAGCATACATGGTCCATGGACAATGCTTCCATGCAGCTGGCTGGGAGAGAACTCCAGCACAGGACAATGGGTTTCAGGAACATCTCCAATTAAAATGCCTACAGATATAAGAAGGCACACTGTGGATAAAAATAATTCTAAAGACCTAGAGCTGCCCTCAGAATTAGAACTGACACAGAATCCACAGCTACAGTTTAAACAAGCACCTGTAAGGAGTAAAGACACAATAAATACCGCTGAGGAAAAAATAACCAGCGGACGCCACAAAGATAATCCAGATATGATGCAAAGGCCTTTGAATTTAATAAATAAGGAAACACCAGAAACATGCTCTTCCTTTTTCAAAACAGCAATATATCCAGCGAAACAACATAATGCTGTCAGGTTGCTATATGGGGAGGGGTGCCAGAGCCTTCAGATTGAGTGTTTGTGGCTAGATTATTATTGAGAGTCTATGAAGGTTTTGCCAATGAGATATACACATTAATTCACATATCTGGAGAGACCACCTTTGACATCAGTTTTAAAACAGTGAGTGGTCTGGAAAGGTTTTGGGTGAAATATAGCAAGCTGAAAAAAACTCCATTATGGTCACCTTTTGTGGCCATCCCCTTAACTAAGCCAGCACAAACAACAATAACTGCTCTTTTCAGAAGTGAAGGTTTTAGCGTTTCAGACTTAGTACAGAAGTTAAAAATTAACAGAAGCACTCTGGATAGGGGTTACATACAAACATATGAATGTACGAAATTTGCCAGCAGATAAAGGCCTAGAGGTCTATCAAGTCTGCTCGAATGTGCAGCTAGCACCCTTTATTCTGCAGCTGCCCCTTCCTTCCACCCTTCCCCTTCATTAACCCTCCCCCTTGTCCTGTCCCATCCTCGTTTGAAGCAGTCCACTGTTCTACTGCATTCCACTTCAGCAGGTAACGCATTCCACCCAGCCACCACCCTCTCAGTAAAAAAGTGTCTCCTCATCTCCCCTCCTGAACCTTCCTCGCTCCAGTCTCATATCATGGCCCCTGGTGGCCCTCCCCTCCCTTACTTTAAACAGCCCCTCTGTACCCATCTTGTTTATTCCTTTCATGTATTTAAAGGTTTCAATCATGTCACCCCTGTCTCTCCTCTCCTCCAGTGAGTACATGTTCAACTCCTTCAACCTCCTCTCATATGATAAGTCCCCCAGCCTCCTCTCATATTATAAGTCCCCCAGCCCCTTGATCATCTTTGTCGCTCTGCGTTGCACCCCCCTCCAGTAACTTAATGTGTTGATCCCAGTCCTTTCACAGAAGAAAGGGTTCTGAAAAAACTCCTAAAACTGATGGTGGACAAAGCAATGGGACCTGATGAACTTCACCCCAGAATTAAGGGGAGAACTAGTGACACCACTGACTACCATTTTTAACAAATCATGGGAGGATGGTGTGGTACCTGAGGACTGGAAGAAGGTAGATGTGATTTCCCCTTCACAAAAGTGGGAGCAAGACAGAGGCCGAAAACTACAGACCTATCAGTTTGACCTCTGTGGTAGGGAAAGTGATGGAATCACTTCTGAAGGAAAGAACTGTTGAGTGCCTAGAGGCCAGTGGGGCACAGGACCCAAGGCAGCATGGGTTCACAATGGGAAGGTCATCTCAGACTAATCTAATTGATTTCTTTGACTGGGTGACCAAAGTAGTAGACCAGGGAGGGGCTCTGGACATGGCCTACCTAGACTTTAGCAAGGCATTTGACACAGTCCCACACAAAAGATTAACAATCAAATTAACCAGCCTGGGAGTGGGTCCCAGGGTGGTAGCCTGGGCAAAACATTGGCTGGACAACAGGACACAGAAGGTAATTGTAAATGGAGTCCACTCTGAAGAAAGAGGGATTACTAGTAGGGTACCACAGGGTCCAGTCCTTTATAATGTCTTTATAAGTGACATTGCAGAGGGACTGGAAGGAAAAGGATGCCTCTTTGCAGATGATAAAAAGATCTGCAATAGGGCTGATACTTAAGGAGGCTTGGAAAGGACGAGAAGGGACTTGACTAGTTTGGAGGAATGGTCACAAGTATGGCAGCTTGGATTCAATGCAAAGAAGTGCAAAATAATGCACCTGGGAAACAACAACCCTGGGGAAGATTACACAATGGGGACGGAGGTAGTAACAACAACAAAAATGGAAATGGATGGGGGGTAATCATATCAGATGACCTTAAAGGAGTAGTCCACTCAGAATTTGCAAAAAACATATGATATGCAAAGTGTTTTGATATGTATGTTAAGCCCTAATATGTCCTTCCCTCTATCTGCTATTAGGAGTTTTTCCTAAATTAGCCTGCTAGCTGTATGGTAGTTTTACAACCCCTGGGGATCTCCATCACAAATAGGTTTATTGGCTTTCTTTCTTCTATGATGCACCCTGTCCCATGTGACACTGATGTAGGCATGTCCGTAGATTTAGCATGTGCACTGCTTTAAAATCAGTTTAAAATCAGTTCACAACAGCAGGTAACTGTTCTTATCCAGGGAGCACAAATGGCAACAATTAGAGTTTAGCAGATACCTAAGAGCAAGCTAACTGGGGTTTCTGTAAGAAAACAGCTGCTAAACAGCTTTAATTCATTATATGTGTTTTCGGTGTGTGTCAGGTCTAGCTAGCAGTAGTAAGTGTTTTCATTTTAAAATGTTATTTCATCAAACTACACACAACAATAAAAAGCACAGAAATTGCCCCGATCATCAATGCTACCTATAATTATTAAAGACTCTAGCTGTTTTCTTACAGAAACCCCACTCAGTTAGATGTCAAGTATTTGCTATACTGTAAATGTAGGTATCAGCATTCTATTAGCAGTTAGTGCTGATTTTGCTCTGTGACAAGATTTTCATATTTATTTATTTATTTTTACAAATGAAGTGTATGGTATGAAGCTGCAGCATAGAAACTGCAAAATAATTTGAAGGCAGCTTTTCTCCTGCTTGTGGTATAGCATGAAAGCAACAGGATGACAGTGACTATTCCAGCTACACATTTGATTCCATTTTACATTGGTTCACTGCACTACACATTTAGTGTATCACACTTTTTCAAATAATAAAACAAATATTCTCCAAACGAAATGACTCACACATACATATTTTTATACTTTATTAAAAAGACACTTCACATTTGTAACAAAAAAACAAACAAAAACATAAATAAATGAAAGTGATGTCACAGAGCAAAATCAGCCCTAAGTCAAAGTTCCTTCTAGTAGAATGATGGTACCTACGTTTATGGTTTAGCAAACACTTGAGAGCTATGTAGGTGTTCTGTAAGAAAACAGCTACAGTCTTTACTAATTATACCATTGATGATCTGGGGCAATTTCTGTGCTTTTTATTGTTGTGTGTAGTTTGATTATATAACATTTTAAAATGAAAACACTTACTACTGCTAGCTAGACCCGACACACTCCAAAAACACAAATAATGAATTAGAGCTGTTTAGCAGCTGTTTTCTTACAGAAACCCCAGTTGGCTTGCTCTCAGGTATATGCTAAACTGTAATTGTTGCCATTTGTGCTCCCTAGATAAGAACAGTTACCTGCTGTTGTGAACTGATTTAAAACTGATTTTAAAGCAGTGCACATGCTAAATCTAAGGGCATGCCTACATCAGTGTCACTCGAGACAGGGTGCATCGTAGAAGAAAGAAAGTCAATAAACCTATTTGTGATGAGATCCCCAGGGGTCATAAAACTACCATATAGCTAGCAGGCTAATTTAGGAAAAACTCCTAATAGCAGATAGAGGGAAGGGCACACTAGAACTTAACATACATATGAAAACACTCTGCATAATATATGTTTTTTTGCAAATTCTGGTTGGACTACTTCTTTAAAGTTATCAAGCAATGTGAAGAAGATAGTAGGAGGGACTGGAGCGGGTACTAGGATGTATAGGGAGAGGCATCACTAGCAGAAAACAGGAAGTTGTTATCCCTCTGTAAAGGCAGTTGGTGAGACCCCATCTGGAGTACTGCTTCCAGTTCTGGAGACCCCATCTCCATAAGGACATAGACAGGATAGAGGCAGTCCAGAGGAGGGCAATTAAAATGGTGCAGGGTCTGCAAAAGAAGCCATACGAGGAGAGACTAAAGGAGCTTAATATGTATACCCTTGAGGAAAGGAGGGAGAGGGAGGACATGATAGAAACTTTTAAGTACCTCAGTGGAATCAACTAAGTCCAAGAGGGTAGCATCTTTCAGAAAAAGAGATGTGCAAGAACAAGGTGACACAATTTGAAGATAGAGTGGGGTTGGCTCAGGGGCAATGTGAGGAAGTATTTTTTCACAGAGAAGGTGGTGGACGCATGGAACAGCCTTCCTGAGGAGGTTGTGAGGTCTAAAACTGTGGGAGAATTCAAGAATGTATGGGACAGACATAAGGCAATTCTTGTAGGGGGTAGGAAGAAATAGGCTGTTGGTTAACTAGGATCTGCAGCTTATCCTGTAGGTAGGGAAATTAGCAGACTAGTTGGGCCAAGCTGTCCTTATCTGCCATCAAAGTCTATGTTTCTAAGTACATTGGGTAAAGCAAAAATGTACTATTATAGAAGATCCTGAAGCAATCATGAATACAGAAAATATTTGGATGGGAGATGGCATGTAAGTAATGTTAAAAACAGATAATGGGGGTTACACCTACCAAACTCTTTTTTTCTAGGATGAGACAGAGGCTTACTGTTCTATCAGGGACAACCTATGATGTGTTATAGATGTTGGTCTTCTGAGCATCTAAGTAGCATAGGTGATAAACTGAGATGTTTGGTCTGTGGGGAGCTAGGACACATTGCAAACTAATGCTTGAATGAATGTAGATGCAATCTATGTAATGAAAAAGGTCACACTTTCCAGAACTGTAAATGGGTGGTATATAGCACACAAGATCAGGGAGATGGAGAGGAACAATGGTTACTGATTACCCTAATACAAAAGGAAAAAACGAGGGCAACGGTCATTAGATCGACAAGAAACCACTGTAGACCAGATCACAAAAGAGGTAGAAAACACAATAACACAGGGGAAATAATTAGGGACAGAGGAAGAGAATACAGAAATCAGTGTACCTACAGAACAGGAAGGGCCAAAGGAAGTACAGGATACGAAGGAAGCAGAAAATAGATTAGAAATAAATACTGAAGTAAACAGCATGCTACCCCTCACCATTCCCAGACCCCGCAAATCCAGCACAAGAACTAGAAATTGCAAAGGGAAACCAAGTGGGGAAAATAAAAATTAAGACATTTACAACCAGATCAGTGACAAAACAGGCTGACAAAACAGGAAATAGATTTGTGATACTACAATCGGACCACTCAGATGAGGAATCAGATGTTTCATCTGTAGCTTCCTCACTCCCAGAAATCACAACAGATACTGAGAAGGCAGAGAGGCCTAGAGGGTCTCAAAAAAGGAAAGCCAGAAATAAAACAAAACATAAGGAGCAAAAAGCGAGAAAGGGGAAAAACAAATAAATAAACAATGGTGGTACAACCATTTTCCTTGTATACTATTAACAGTAATAGTATTAAAAGGCTGGGGAAAAGGAAAACAGTATTTTCTTGCCCAAAGTATTTACATTTTGGGTTGTTTTTCCTACAAGGTGTATGATTACATTCCTTAACAGAATGTTGTGAGGCCACAAGGGATTGGCTAGTTGGCCTGTTTTTTTGGTCCTTAGGACAGGAACCCTGTTCGGGTATAGGAATTTTATTTCGAATAGCTGAGGTGAAGGTTTTAAAATTATATGACTTACTACCTGGCAGGGTTTTAATTATGGATGTTACTATACAGAACATTGAGTACAGATTAATAAACTACTATGGTCCCAGACAAAAGCAGCCAGATGTGAAATTATTAATTTAATTCAATCATATTTATACATGGCACTTCATATTATTTTTGTAGGGGATTTTAACTGTCCCCTACTAGCAAAAAATACAAAACAATATTGTGACTCCAATCTCTTCGGCAAAACAACAAAGAAAGCAAAACTGAAACAAGCCTATTTTCTATACATACAGACAGCTACATCCACTTTTCAAACAGGCAGTCTTGTATCTAGAATAGACTTTATTTTTACATCAGAAAATCTAAAAATTGACTCAGCTGCTATATGGCTCGCAGAATTTTCAGATCACAACGTAGTCTCCATATGGATTAAAACAGAAGATAAACTGAAAAAAAGACCAGGGTATTGGAAATGGAATGTATCATTAGTACAGGACAGATATGTATTTCTTCTCATTAACTCATTTATAAAAGCAAGGGAGTCAGTATTTATAGTGTCTGATAATACTGTGACCTGGTGGGAAGATACAAAGTGGGAATTGCGAAAGTTATGTAAGAATCTGAGCAGGTCTTTAAGTAAAAATATTTTTTTATTGTATCTACATAACAGGAACATTTTTACAACAATTATTATTTGTGTCATATGAAATGGGTCAGAATCTAACAGATCAGATAAATAATGTAAAACAAGAAGTGATGACATTTCACAAAGAAAAAGTAAAGACGCTGTATCACCAACAGAAATTTGAAACCAAGGGAAGGGTTGAAAGCATATGTCCTTTTGAATATATTATAAAAACAGCAAAAGATAGAGAAATGGTAGCTACTGTATAAAGGATGATACAGGAAAGGAAGTAAACACACAAAGAGAAATAGCATGAGCTGTGGAAAAATACACGAGGGAAATGTATGCACTATTAGTAACAACAGAAGGGGATGCAAGAGATTTTCTAAAAAACATTAAAAATACCAACAATAGACAAGTCCAAAATTATTTATTTATTTCTATTTATTCTAGGATTACAAGTACCTTTGAGCCAAGGCTCTTTTACAAAGGTTCCACATCAGAAATAACAAACGACAAGGAAGCAACAGTGAAATAACAGTAAACAATTCATGTACAACAGTGCTATTGAAAGGGGTCAATTATAGGAAGAGTAAGGTGTAGAGGAGGAGGAGGAGAAGTGTAGCTAGTTAACAGAGGCAGCTGTAGTAAAATGGTGAACACAGCTAGGACGCATGTGCCCACAAGGAATAGATAGGGTCAGGTGCCCGGAGGTGGCAGAGAAACAGGGATGAGAGGAGAAGGGGAGGATGAAGATGCAGCTGGAGGAATTTCGAAAAATAAATGGGAAGAAGTGATAGAAGAGAAAAAGGGGGCAGGGTGAGGGGGGAAATAAGTGCTATAATGGGGCAAGGAGAGACTAATGAGGTAGTATGAAAACTTGAGATTTGAAGTGGTGCCTCAGCAGCTGGGGGGAGGGGGACTGGGGGGCCTGGGATTAAGCAATATATAAGTTAGGATTAAAGCTGTGTAGGTCATCAGCTAGGAGAGGCAGTCACAGGAGCTACAGGCAATGAGATGGGCCCGGAGCCTGGTTTTGAACAGACCTAGTGTTGAGGCTGAGGAGATGGTGTGTCTGAGACCATTCATCCATAGAAGAGCCCTATAGGTGAAGAAGCATTGGCTCTGCGTAGTTCGACAGCGAGGAACTTGTAGAATCTGGGTTGTCGAGCTCCTGGTATTCTGTCAGTTGGTGTTTTGATGTAACAAGGCAGTAACACTGGGGGGGTCTGAGGCCAAGGTTGATTTTTCTCACCATAGCACATATGAGATACTTTATACAGTTGGAGAGTTGGAGCAATCCAAATTGTTCATAAAGGGCACAGGTGTGGGTGAGGTGGTGAGCACCAGTTGTGAGTTGGCATGCTTTGTTAAGTGCAGTTGTTATACGTTGGAGGGCGGACGTCATGGCAGAGCCATAGATAATGAGGCCAAAATCAATAATTGACACCACAGAGCTCTGGACGGCAATCTTCAGGGCCTCTGGGGTGAGGTGCTTCCTGTGCTCGTAGCATAATCCAAGGCGTGTGTTGGCAGTTTTAGCCACACTGTCAATGTTAAAAATGACAAAATTAATACAAAAGGAAGAAGTAGAAGAAGCATTGTCCAAATTGGCGGGGGGTAAAACACCAGGGCCAGATGGCCTCCCTAATGAATTAATAAAACTAATAGGGAAAGAACTTTTGGAGGAAATAACAGAAGTGTATAATCATATACTAACTAAAAAACAAGTCCCTTTACCTATTGTATGAACATGGGGATTCTAACATACATATATAAAAAAGGAAGCAAAAAGGACCTGAATAATTGGAGGCCTGTAAGTCTCCTCAATTCTGATTTTAAACTATTAATGAAAATTTTAGCTAATAGAATAACAGCAGCATCCAATTAGGTAATCTCTCAGGCACAAACATATGCCACACCAGATAGGCAAGTGCAGAACCACATAATTTTAATAAGGGAATTAATAGAACTGGGTAGGATTGGAGAATTAGATGGATATCTAGTATCGCTTGATCAAAAAAAAGTGTTTGATCGAGTAAATCATAGTTTTCTGTGGGAAGTACTGAGGCACTATAATATTCCGGAAAATATGATTGAATGGTGTAAATGTATATACCAAACTGCAACTGTGGTGCCGATAGTAAATGGGTGGAGAGGCTCAATCACATAGTTACATAAAGGGGTAAGGCAGGGATGCCCATTAATTCCCATTTTGTATGATTATTTTATAGATCCGTTATTAAGGAAAATAAATGAAAATAATGAAATACGGTCTCTGGTTTTCAAAGGACAAAACCTACCACATAAAATCATTGTGCATGCAGATGATATGAATGTTCTGGTTAAAAATGAACCTTCAATAGTAGAGATTTTAAATATATGTAAACTGTTCAGGGGCCTATCAGGAGCATCCTTAAATAAACAAATGTATAGGACAAAGAATAAATTATCTACTAAATTATGAGGGGACAGTAGAGCAAATATCTATTAAGCCAGACCCGTTAGAAATTCTGGGTATCACTTTTGGTCCAGGCAACCTGGACAAAATAAACTGGAGGAAAAAATTAGACTTGGGACAAGCTAAGGATTACAGGGGAATAAATGGAACTTTATTAAACAAAAAAGGAGTGTATCTAATTAAAACTTTTTTGGTTCCAATTTTTTTATATCTGAATAATATCCCCCCCAACCTAAAACTATGGAAACCACTATTTTAAGCATATTTTTTCAGGCCTGTTGCGGTAGCTGACTCAACCTGATAAAAAGAAACATTTTATATTTCCCTGTAAAGAGGGGAGGTTTAAATATGATAAACCCCATTATTTTCTTTAACATCTTTTTTTATATAGTAATCTAAGGCCAGTAATAATAAATCAGGGATATGGCTGGGAAAGAATATTCAGAGAAAAGTATCACTACTGGTTATTTCAATGGGAAACAGAGACTTTGAAAACTTTTAAAAAAATCGGTAATGATTCCGGAATATGTGAGATGCATATTTTTGAGAATAAAACAATGGCAGATCACAACACAACAAAGCAGGACAGTACCCAGGAAGAAACTTTATTTTTATTAGATTCTTGATGTACAGAAGAAGAAATTTTCTATAAATGTCCAATGCCTTATAAAGATAACCTGGTAACATTTTTAAGTGATAAAAGGATTCTAGAAAGAATGTGGGACCTGCACTGGCTTTCATGCCGTGAGAGAATTAATGTGAGGTCAAACCAAAAACATAAAAACTACAAGAGAGAATATGTATTAGAACAAACTGTATACAACAAGAAGAAACAAATGTAGATTTATTCTTCCTATGCTTATTTATACAAAGATTTGGAAATATCTTGCAAATCAATGGTTGGAACCCCTGTTTAGCACTATTTTCATATGGAAATTTAATGTATGGAACATTTGGGAAAGGATGGGGAAAATGGTTGGTTAGCATTTTACAAATAATTATGGTAGCCTTTAAATGGAATATATGGTTAATGAGGTGTGGGTTTACTTTGCAACAGAAAGAATGGAGTCATTTGGAACTACATAAGAAAACAATGAAGGATTTAAGGGGGATATATGAGGATGACAAGAAAAAGATGGACAGAGAAGTGTTATTGGAACTTTGAAAGGCATTACCTTGGATCACAGATAATGACATTCCAATTACTTAAATGTGAAATGACAAGGATGTAAACAAGTTATGAATAGGAAATATATGTATGTATATGAGGTGAAAATAGAAATGAGTTTACTGAAGGATGTATTTATATATCATTTTTTTTTTGTTGTGTTCAATAAAAAATTCCCCATCTGAGAAGTGCTACAGGCTCTTTAACATTCACCTGAAATGCCACCAGAACAGACAGATGGGACGTCAATTTAACATCTCATCTGAAAGACAGCACCTCAGGAGTGCAGCACCCCCCCTCCATGTTGCACTACAGTGTTAGTATTGGGATTCAACCCAAGTGCATGGTGTGGGGATAGAACCTGCAGCCTTCTGATCTCCTGGCCTCAGAGGTGAGTGTGCTACCTTCTGAGCCACTGACACAGATGTGAGAGATATGATAACCTCATGGACCATGTCCTGTTTACAACTGTTAATACCTTCCTCACCAGTCCTATACTCAGCTCCTGGGTTCCTATTCCCTAGATGCATGAGTTGGATTTGAACCCTCCCAACTGCCATGACTTTGACCACTCCTCAAGTTTTCCAAGATCCCTGCACATTGTCTCCACTGCCCCCTGAGTGTCTACCCTAGAGTAGATTATGGTATCATCTGCAAAAAGACATACCTTCCCTTCTGGTTCTTGTACAATGACCCCTGTGAAGACATTGAAGAGGACAGGTTCCAGTACCGAGCCCTGTGGTACCCCACTCGTCACTCTCCCATCATTAGAGTAAATGCCATTAACCACCACCTTCTGTCTCCTATCCATTAACCAGATTCTAGTCCAGTTCACCACCTTTGATCCCACACCTTGGCTGTTCAATGTCTTTATCAGGTTGCTGTGTGGCATAATGTTGAAGGTTTTTCTAAAATCCAGATAAAACACATCCACTGCTGTCCACTGATCTAGTTCCTAGGTCACCAAGTCAAAGAAATCGATCAGATTCATATGGCATGACCTTTCCCATGAATCCATGCTGCCTGTGGTCTTGCAGCCCATTGGATTTAAAATACTTTGCCAGTCTTTCCTTCAGTAGGGTTTCCAATAATTTCCCCACCACTGAATTAAGACTGACCAGCCTGTACTTGCCAGCCTCCTCCCTGCTGCCACTCTTTTATATAGAGGGACCATGTCAGCCCTTCTCCAGTCCCCTGGATCCATGCTGGCTTCCAGTAAACTGTTAAACAAGACTGTTTGTGGGACAGCTAGCACCTTCCTGAGTTCTTTTAGTACCTATGGTTGTATCCCATCAGGTCCCATAGCCTTATACACCTTCAGAGTGCAAGTCCCTTCTGGACTCATTCCTCTGAATATGGACTTGTGTCTACCGCCATATCCCTGCTATTCCCTGGTGGTCCATCCCCCCTCTCTCCACTCTGAAGACTTAACAGAAATACCAGTTCAGGATGTCTGCTTCTTCTTGGTCCTCTTCTGTGCAGTCTCCCCCTTCACCCTTCTATGCCTCACTATCCCTTTCCTTGCTGTCCTCTTCCCACTTATATATCTGAAGAAAGTCCTATCCCCTTTAACAACCCCTTAAAGGATCCTATGCTCTGTCTGCACCTTTACTTCCCTCACCAGTTTGCCTGCTTCCTTCTGGTTTACTTGGTATACCTCTCTGTCTTCTTCCCTCTGTGTTTCCTTATACCTCCTGATTGCCACCCTTTTTTCCTTCACCACCTTTGCCACTTCCTTAGAGAACCATAACAGTCTTGTTTTATGTTTGTATGTGCACAGCAAATATTTTGTTTCAAGAAGGGGGTTTCAGAGGCATGCCACTGTCAGGTCCAGTGCAGCTCAGGCTCCGGGGGGGGGGGCCTTGACAAGTAATAGCTCAATGATCAGCGAGGTTGGTCATGACTCTTTTCTGTGCTGGTGGGGCAGAAACTTTATGTAGTTGAAAGGAGCAAGCCACACCCATCAGAGAGCAGCTTGAAGCCACCCAATAAGCAGGGAGTGGTGTCATGCTCAGTCCACTCCTCTTACCACCCCCAACATGCTGTGCTGAATCCAAGCCCTGTTCATGAGCAGGGAACCCACAGCACAAACTCTTCCTCTCCCTCCCCTCTCCCTGTCATTCATGTAATAGCCCCCCCACCATTATGGTGTGCCCCAACCCCTTAAAATTTGTGGACACTGGGGTGCCCACTCTCAGTGTAGCCAAACATCTGTGACACTGGGGTACCCAATCCCCAATGTCACTATTGCTGTAATAGAAGAAAATTGTCCTTAATAGTCTTTTTTAATTTACCTTGAAAAGCAGAACACTGTCCATCAGTGTCTCTTGCAGTTGATGGCATTACCCACCCTACCTCAACCCCCCCAATCAGTACCCACTACCCTACACCCCACCCTCACTCAACTCAAAATGGTCTACTACTACTCTGCTGCAAAATATGTCCTCCTTTGGTGCAACTAGGAAAACAAGGTAAGAGTTTTGGTATATTTTCAATGCATTTTGAACTTTTACTCATAACTCTGTCATTTATTAATATTTTTTTTTCACCAGAGTTTCAACATAACCTTTTTGGACCCCACCTCATGAACAAGATAGGTGACATTTTTCAAATCCAGTTTGAAAAGTGATCTTGCAATTGTTCTGCAAAATCCCCATTTGTGCAGGTTTTGAAAAATGTCACCTACTGGATTCATGAGGTGGGGTTATAAGAAGACTGTGTTGAACATATGGTGAAAAACTATGGTACAATGACCAAGTTAATGAGCAGACATTGAAATATTTCAGAGCTTTTTTTTTTTGTAGTTGATCTTTTTATTAAGTGTTCATCAAGATAAACATACGTCTTCCAAGTACATAAATGCATATGAGCATAATGAAGAGACAAAACAGCATGTGATCACAAACATTTGTAGAATAATTGACATGAAATCTTGTACAATAAATCCTGAATTAAACATTACAAACCATGAAATTGAGGGAGAACAAGCATTATACAAACCAAGAAGTGAGTATGAAGTGTAAATTGAGATATAAAATGTATACAGTCATGGTTGTACATAGTCATGGTATGAACATATTATAATGCTGTAGTTCATATATAAGACAGGAAGACTTAATAAAAATAATCAAGTATTACATAGTTAGAATGACTAGAAAGGGATAAAGAGAAGAAATGGGAGAAACTTTGCCATTTTTCAATCAAACTTTCAACACAGCCTTTTTGGGACCCATCCTCATGAATAAGGCGCTGTGTGATACAATGACCAAGTTATGAGTGGACATTAAAATATTTCAAAGATCACGCATAACTTTGCCATTTTTCAATATTTTTTCACCAAGCTTTCAGGACCCAACCTTATGAACAAGGTACTATAGGTGAAATATTTCAAATCTGGTCCAAAAGGCAATTTTGCAGTTACTCTGAAATCACCTTCTGGGCAGGATTTGAACAATTTCACCCACCAGGTTCATGAAGTGGGAAAAGACTAGGTTGAAAATCTGGGGTAAACATTTTTTTAAATATACCAAAGCTATTATGGTATGTTGACATTCTTCAATGTTCACTCACAACTTTAGTAATTTTCAATATTTTGATATCACTTTTTCAAAACAGCCCCCGCTTTTTCACACCAACTTATAAATGTGACAGGTGTTGTTTTTTCAAATCCTGCCTAAAACATATTTTCACACATTTGGCATGAAATTATGTTTCAGTTAGTATTTTGTAAATGACACCTGTCATGTTCAGAAGGGGTATCATAAAAAACTGTGTTAAAAAGTTTGGGGTCAAAACAAAAGCTATGAAGAAACGTGTGCAGGGCCAGCTGTTGGCCCAGCAGGTAGCGTGTTGTGTTCCTGTGCCAGTGACTTAAGTTCAGAAACAAGCTCGGGGAGCCAGCTTGGCAGCATGAGGATGGGGGCCAACACTGTCACGCACCATGCTGTGAGCCTGGGAAGGTATTGCACAGTGTTCTGTTACACAGGTGACACCTTGTGATAGGCTGAAGAGCCTTCCCTCACAAGGGTTGTCCTGCATGTCATGGCCTACTTTTGTAATTAATTACTCACATCATTAAACATGACCATGACTCACAGTTTCTGAAAATCTCTTCCCTTGATCTTACCTGTTCAATGTACATTTTAGATACATACTTACTTTGGGTGTACTAGGATGATGTTCCCACATATTTGTAATGGTAAGTACCATAGCACTGTTTTATTTATTTGGTAACCGGGTAGGTACACTGGTCTGAGGGACAGTTTTCAGGAATGATGGCCCAGGCCATCTAGATGGCACATACAATAGATGAGATTCAGGATACAGTACATACTGTATATATCAACATACAATTAGAAGTGAAACCTATAGTCAGACAATTCAAACAAATAATCAATACATGAGAATCAACATACAAGCGCAGGTGATAAAAACTGTCTTCCGACTGTACCAATGTATTTCATTTTTAAATAGCACCCATGGCACAAGACTGGGAACTTATAAAACCATCAAAATCCTGTAAGTTGCTTCAGAAATGAAAATACACAAGACAAACATTAGTTCTCACTGACTCTATTGCAAACCCTCTTGTATTACAATACGTCTATGCCTTCATCATTCTGGACAACACAACCAAAACCTACCTGACAAAAACTGCAAGCAAATGTTCAGCATTGGCAAATGCTTGTTTTCATTCTGCTTTTACTCACTTCCTTCATGAAGAGGTTGGTTGCTTTAATTATGCCTTCTTATTTTTCTCCACCTCTCACTGGCACCTCCACCCCCATCAAGATAGTTTCTGAGCAGTGTACCATTTCTTTAAAATCTGCTCCCCTAAAGTACTTGACCATCCTCATCATGTGGTTTGGCTCTGTACCTGTCTTTATGTTAAACCATACTGGACAGTGACCTCTGGTACACAGGGGACTGTCTACTGTGATGTCTGCAACACTGTCCCTGTTTGTAAGCACGAGATCTGGCACTGCCTCATCACTATTGGACTATTTTACTAGCTGCCTCAGAACAGCCCCTTGTAATGAGTCAAGGGTGGACCTGACCCTTGCCAAAGCTGGCACTGGAAGGCTCCACTCCATGTCTGGTAGATTGAAGTTACAGTTAGCAGCACCTCCAATGTACTTGCCATTCTGATTATCATTTACCCAACTGCCTTATCCAACTCCTGTCCCTGTTCTGGTGGTCTGTACACTATTCCAGTATGGATAGCAGTCTTAGAGTCTGTCTCCAGGATAATCCACAGCACTTTGAACCCCTCCTTTTCCTCAACGTGCCCCTGTACCTCCATGGCCTTGATTTTCTCCCTGCCCTGTTTCTCTTAACAGAGTGTAGCCCAGTATGGCTATGTCACAGTCGTGGTGCTCAGTGCACCATCGCTCCGCTATACCACTACAGAAATCCAGGGTAGCTGCCACCATGGTGGCGTCCAGGCCTGGAATTTCATTTCCAGGACTCCTTGCATTGACACACATGGCTCTCCACACCTTCCTTTTTTTCCCCTGTTTGCTGTTCTGTCTCTCCCCCTTTATCAGCAACATTGCAGAGGGTCTGTAGGGAAAGGTCTTCCTGTTCATGGATGACATTAAAATCTGCAACAGGGTAGACACTCCGGGGGTGGTGGAAAAAAGTGAGAGGGGATCTGAAAAGGTTAGAGAAGTGGTCAAGGGTATGGCAACTGGGCTTCGATGCAAAAAAAGTGCAAAATCATGCACTTAGGGCATGGAAACCCAGAGGAGGAGTACAAAATGGGAGGAGAGGTATTGACGACAACCAAACAGGAAAGAGACCTGGGAGATCTTCTTTAGTGGCATCTCAGTCATCAGGTCACACTGTAGGATTTCATTGTCAGTGAAGCAGGATCCATATGGAAGATTTCCCAGCAATGCAACTGGGGCCGCCCACGCCGATGTCACCTGCCAACGTCATCAACCTTATAAAGGCATGAACGGCTCTGCTCCCTCCTCAGTTCTTTCTCGCCATCAACTCAACTCGCATGGGTCTCTGCGGAAGCTTCATCACAGTTCATGGGATTTTTGCTTATGCTTTTCTTTAGATTTGAGAATCTCTTTTTTTTTTTACAAGAGATTCTTTTACCTCATTTATGTTGAGAGTTAATCCCTCCAGATTTCTCTTCCATTGCTGCTGCTGCTGAAAGAAGATTGCTTCTTCTGATGAACACAGCCTGTGTCTGCTGTCTTGGGACTGACCACGATGTCTCCGACTGTGATCTCTGCCAGAAATTTAGTTTAACATTCCTTAGGTGACACAAAAAGGCTTTGAAGAAATTTCTCATGGAACAACAGGTAGCCAGTTTTGGGCAGGGGTCGTCCGGGGTTCCTCCTTTCCAGCCGTCAGTGGGTTCATCAAGCTTCCAGGCCTCTAATGCCTGAAACAAGTCCTCAGAGGAAAGTCACAAAAAAGTCCAACATCGGGACCGCTTACCCCAGTGGCAATCCTGTTCCCTGACAGCTTCTTCATCTTTGTCTGGGGGTACTCTGGCAGCAGGGGCTGTCCCGATGCCTTCTGCTGTCCAGGCCTCCACTCCTGCCAGGCCCCTATGGGCAGCACCTTCTCTCACTTTTGAGGCTGGCCGGCAACCCTCAGGTCATCAGCCCTTCAATCGTTGACCCTTGGGTTGTCGACTCCGGCCCCTCTATTGAGATCTGATGCTTCCCCAGGCTGTCAGATGCCGGGGCCCTTGGGCTCTCAAGACCTGTCGGATGGTTTGTCACACTCTATCTCAACAATTCCTCTGCCATCGATGCAGCTCTTCCCTGCCATCGACCTGAACTCCATTTTGACCCAGTTGACCATTGCTTTGGTGCATCAGTTAGGTGCACACAGACCTGTGTCCCCAGCACCATCAAACGCTCCATCGTCGTTGATGCCAGTTGGGCCTTATTGGCCTGCGTCCCTCAGGGGGATGTCAATACTTCATTCATTGGATCCTGAGTTGGAATGGGTTGATGTTGAAGAGGAGTACCATCCAGACCTTATTCTCTCTGAGGAAGAGGAGGAGGATGAACCTCTTTCCTCAGACAGGTTCACTGTTTCGGTGAGTGAGGACTCGGTTAAACATGCTCCCAGGTCCCCTCCTGAAGACTCTACCTTTTTCAGTGTTATGAAGCAACTATTTACAGCCATGGGCTTCCACACTGAGGAGGAGAATACCACCAGAAGAGAGTTGTTGGACTTTTTGGAGATCCCAGAATCTCCCCCCATTTTGCCAGCTCTGAGGAATGCCACGACTGTGACATGGCACCACCCTGACATGTTTCTTGCCATGCCCCAGAGGGCTGATAAGCTCTATCATGCTTCCCAGGGCGTGCCATATTATGCTGCCCAGCCTGAGACCAACTTTGTGGTCATCAAAGTGGCACATGACAGTTCCAAGGTGTCCAAGCATCTTAGTTTCCTTCCCCCGACAGGGAATCCAGAAGGACTGACCTTTGGGGTAAGAGGGCCTATGCATCCTCCATTCTGGGACTTTGGATTGCCAGTTGTTTATCTCATATGGTCAAGTACCAGAATCCCATATGAAAGAAGGGCAGGGTGGCTGCTCAGGCTCTCCCAGACTGTTCCCAGAAACAAGAGGTCCTTATGTCTCTCCAGGCCACCAAGGATATCAGTAAACACCTCCTCTGGGCCTTGTATGATATGTCTGACACTGTAGCCATGGCTGCTGCTACAGGCATTTGGTTTCGTAGCAGATGTCCAACAGAAGGTGCTTAATGTCCCCTTCAGTGGCTCAAAGCTTTTTGGGTCTGATATCCAGGACATTATTAATGAATTACTGGCCTCTGGCAGGGCTATTAAGTCCCATCCATTTGCTCTACAATACCCAGCCCAGGAACAAACAGTGCCCGTCCTTTTGAAAGGTGTTCCGCCAGTCCAGTGCAGGCTCCCACCTCCAGGGAAAATGGTAGGCCAGTTTTTTTTCTTGCCTACCCCCTCATCTCCCTCGGGCCCTGCTGAGAAGCAACCCAGATGCAATGGACCAGACTGAGCAGTCGGATCCACAGCTGCTTGACTCCTTGCCAGCCCTTCCTCTTCTGGTCCCTGACCAAGAGGTGGTGGTTGGAGGTCGGTTCTCCCTCCATCTCAGTCAATGGAGAACCATCACTTTAGATGCTTGGATTCTTCAGATTATAGAAATGGGTCATACTCTGGAGCTTTTGGAATAACCCCCAAAGACTCCCCTGGTACCCTCCATCTATCCTCCAGACCATGCAGTGGTCCTTCAAGAGGAGGTACACTCCCTGTAGTAGAAAAGGGTGATCGAGCCAGTACCCAGGTGGCAGAAGAACAAAGGGTTCTATTTCAGGTTCTTCCTGGTCCCCAAAAGAACTGGAGACCTGAGGCCTATCCTGGATCTCAAGGGCCTTAATCTCTACATCCAGTACAAAAAGTTTCACATGGTTACCCCAGGGCTGCTGCCCCTGCTCAAACAGGATGACTGGCTGTGCTCCCTCGACATGCAGGATGCTTACCTGCATATTTCGGTGTGTCCACTGCAAAGTCAGTTTCTCCATTTCTTTTCCAGGGCAAACATTACCAATTCAGTGTCTTATTCTTTGGCTTATACTCTGCGCTGTGAATTTTTACAAAATGCTTAGCAGTAGTGGCTACTGCTCTCCAGTGAGAGGGCTTGTACATCTTTCCCTATCTGGATGACTGGCTCCCCAAAGCCCCTTCCAGGGATCTGCTTCTCTGAACCCTGGCGAGAACCCTCCGATTGTTCCACTCCCTGGGCATCACTGTCAACTTGCCCAAGTCCATTTTGATCCCCTGCCAAAGGCTGCAGTATATAGGGGCGGTTCTGGACTCAGTGCAAGGCAGATCTTTCCTGCCTCCAGACAGAATGGAGTGCTTCTTCTCACAGGCTCAGTTAGTTGTACAGAGTCGTTATGTTTCTGCGAGGGTCTATCTGAGGATCCTAGGCCTTGTGGCTGTGGCCATTGCCATGGTCCCCTTGTCCAGATTGCACATGCAGGTAATCCAGAGGACCCTCTGGGTGCAGTGGGATCAGCACAAGGATGACTTGGAATGGCTCAAGCTGGTCTACTCTCCAGTTCACAAGGTGCTCCAATGAAGGATGGATCCCGAAAACCTCTTAAGAAGGGTCCCATTCCTGATCTTGTATCCCCAACATATTCTCACTAAAGATGCCTCTGGCTTGGGCTGTGGGTGCACCTGGTTCTCTTCCAGACCTAGGGTTCCTAATCCCAGACCAAGACTGCCCTTCATATAAACGTCCTGGAGATGAGGGCAGTTCTAAATGCCCTGCAGGCCTTCCAGAGCCACCTCTCTCTGGGCCAGTTGTTCATTCGGTCAGACAGTCTCAGTTTGGTCTACTATATCAACAAGCAGGGGGAACACATTTGTATCCCCTTTGCAGGGAAGCAATGAAGGTCTGGTACTACTGTGTACTGGACCACAGCCTGGAACTCTTGGCAGTCCATGTCCCAAGCATGCTGAACACTCTGGCAGATAGCCTCAGCCAGACTCAGTCCAGGATGTATGAGTGGGAGCTTCTCTCATCCATCACAGATGATCTGTTCGACAGATGGGGTAGTCCAGAGTTGGACCTTTTTGCATCAACGCTCAACACAAAACTGCCCAATTTCTGCTCACTAGATTCAGGGCCTGGGGTTTTCTGGCAAGATGCTTTGTCCCTCTCCTGGACAGGGAGGTTCCTTTATGCCTTCCTCCATTTATTCTGATTCAGAGGGTGCTAATCAAGCTGCAGATGGAAAAGTCCAACATGATCCTGGTTGCACCCTACTGGCCATGGCAGATACAGTTTTCATTACTGCAACAGCTAGCGGAGGGACCTCTGGTCCCTGCCCCTCTGCAGGAACCTGCTCACACAGGATCAGGGGACCCTGGTCCATCTGAACCTCAAGTCCCTTCATCTGCATGCCTGGCTCCTGAGGACATAGCCATTGCCTGGTTTGGAACGTCTCAAAAGGTAGTGGGCATCCTCGTGGTGGCTGGGAAGCTCCCTGTTAGAGCCACATATGCCATGAAGTGGAAGAAGTTTTGCCATCTGGGCTGCCAGACATCATCTGGACCCTTTTTGCTGTTTGATGAGCCCAATCCTGGACAACCTGATATCACACGTTGGACTCAGGCCTCCAGTACTCCTCCCTCAGGGTGCACCTTTTGGCTATCTCTGCCTTCCACAAGCCAGTGGATGTCCGTACCGTGGCTCAGCTGGATGTGACCCATACTTTTCATAGGGTCATTCTGCACCTGAAACCTCCAATGCGTACTCCTGTCCTGGCTTGGGATTTATATTTTGTTTTGGAAAAATTGACCCTGTCTCCATTTGAGCCAGCTGCAACTTGCAAGCTATGCTTTCTCTCATGGAAAGCATTATTTTTGGTTGCTATTACTTCTGCTCAAAGGATTTCAGAGCTTCAGGCTCTCTGGTGTGAGGAGCCCTATTTGATTTTCCACAAAGACAGGGTGTCTTTGTGCATGAATCCTAAGTTTCTTCCTAGGGTGGTATCTGAGTTTACCCTGAACCAATCTATCCACCTCCCTGTTTCTTTCCCGGAGTGTGACAATCCAGGGGAAGCGCTGCTCCATAGTTTAGATGTATGTAGAATTCTGAAATATTATCTGCTGCAAACTAAGAACTGCAGAAAATCAATGCAGCTTTTTGTTTCTTTCACCCAAGGAAGAGAGGATGCTAAGGTTTCTAAACAATGCTTGTCCAAATGGTTGGCCAATTGTATCTTGTTCTGCTACAACAAACATGGCAAGGAACTGCCAGGGGTGGTGAAAGCTCACCTGACAAAGGGGAAACATAGAAACATAGAATTTGAAGGCAGATAAGGACTGCTTGACCCACCAAGTCTGCCCATTTTCCTACCTAACAGATAAGCTGCAGATCCTAGTTAACCAACAGCTTACTTCCTCCTACCTCCCACTAGGACTGCCTTATGTCTGTCCCATGCATTCTTGACTGTTCTTGACTCCACGACCTCCTCAGGGAGGCTGTTCCATGCATCCACAATCCTCTCTGTGAAAAAAATACTTCCTCACATTACCTCTGAGCTGTCCCCCCTCTATCTTCAAATTGTGCCCCCTTGTTCTTGCACATCTCTTTTTCTGAAAGATGCTACCCTCTTGGACTTTGTTGATTCCCTTGAGGTACTTGGCTGACTCTGTGGCCTGTTTCAAGGTGGTCTCAGCCACTGACATTTGCACTGCTGCCACCTGGAGTATCATCCATACCTTTCACTAAGCATTACAGTCTGGACATTGCTTCTAGAGACTGGGCAGACTTCGGCTGGGCTGTTCTGCAGGGCCTCCTGTCCTAGCCCTCAGTTTGCCTACCTCCCAAACTATAAAGCAGCACTTGTAATCACTTGGGACTCATTCCTACAGTGTGACTGGATGACTGAGATACCCCAAAAGAAGAGATAGAACAGTTACGTAAGAACTTACCGTAACAGTAGATCTTAAAAGGGGTCTCAGTCATCAGTTCTGCCTTCCCTCCCACCATCCCCCTGTTTGGGTCTTTGCCTCAGACTTGTTATTTGGTGTATAGAAACATAGAAGTTGACGGCAGATAAGGACCACAAGGCCCATCCAGTCTGCCCATTTCTTTTTCTACCTTATGAATGTGCCTATGGCCTTTGCTCTGTCAATGGCCTATCTAGTCATACTCATCTGTATTGCTCCCTTATGCCTATCCCATGCCTGTTTGAAGCCCTGCACTGTATTCATATCCACCACTTCCTGAGGTAGACCGTTCCATGTATCCACCAGCCTTTTATTTAGGCCTGGACACCTCTCTCTCTCTCTCTCTCTCTCTCTCTCCCCTCAGTCCCCCATGGCATGGGTTTGCTCCCTTAGTGTCTGGGGGAAAGAACTGAGGAGGGAGCAAGGCCGCTCACACCTTTATAGGGTTGATGATGTTGGTAGGTAACATTGGTTGGGTGGCCCCAGTTGTACTGCTAGAAAATCTTCCATGTGGACCCTGCTTCACTGACGGTGAAGTTCCTATGGTGTGACCTGATGACTGAGAGCCCCTCGAAGATCTATTGTTATGGTAAGTTCTTATAGAACTGTTCTTTATCATATCTGATTACCTAACGGTGGTTAGGCAGTGTGGCAAAGCAATCAGGAGAGCTAGCGGGATGCTGGGGTACATAGGGAGGGGGATCATAAGCAGAAAGAGGGAGGTGGCATTACTCCTGTATAGATCACTGGTGAGACCTCACCTGGAGTACTTTGTCCAGTTCTGAAGACATCATCTCTGAAATGACATAGAAGGAGTGGAGGTGGTCCAGAGAAAGGCAACCAGAATGATGCAGGGTCTGCATCAAAAGCCCTATGAGGAAAGACTGAAGGACCTTAATTTGTATACACTGGATGAACGGGGTGGGGTGGGGGCATATGATAGCAACTTTCAAATACCTCACAGGTATAAATAAGGTTGAAGAGGAAGCAGCTTTCAGAAAAAAAGATGTTTAAGGACAAGGGGTCATGCTATGAAGCTGGAGGTGGGTATACTCAGGGGAGATGTGAGGAAGTACTTCTTCATGGAAAGGGTGGTGAATGCCTGGAACAGCCTCCCAGCGGAGGTGGGGGGCAGAAACTGCAACTGGTTTCAAGAAAGCATGGGATAGGCATAAGGGAACCTTAGAGATAAGACAAGGTGGGGGGATAAGCCGGAAATCAAGTAGGCTATGCAGTAATACAGTAGGTAGGGAAAAACAGGGAGACTAGGTGGGCCAAGTGATCCTTCTCTACCATCAAATTCTATGTTTCTGTGTTTTATTCTTGTCTGTGTTGCTCCCTGAACCCCCCTGACTCACCTCTTCCATTTTTACCTTCACCATTCCTTGTCTCCTTCAGTCCTCTACACTTGCTTTCCTGAGTAATGCTCTCCTTTTCTTTGGTCTTGTCCTATCCCTTCCTTTATGGGCCCCTACCCTAGGGAATTTTCTCCCCTCAGTGCCTCCTTTCCTGATGCTCCATCATCCAAGGGGCAATTGTTTCCTCTCTTGGTTTTACTGCCTGCCTCTGGCTAATTTAAATCTCATCCAAGTAGCATTTAAACCTGTATAAAATGTATAATGACTTTTTTTTGTTAATGTTGCATTTATGTGAAATTTTGTTTCACTAGCCACCGTGAAAAGGGCATGAACTCAGTGTGGGAAAGTGCACATTTGTGCACCGAAAGTGAGCCCAGCAGATATTCCCCCTCCCAGAATGCCTCTGCTTCACTTCCATTTGTGGTCACCCTTGTGGCAACACTGCAGCAGAGACAGAGACCTTCCCTTTCCAGAGGAAGAGTGCATCCATTTCCCAAACCAGTGTTAACAGCAGCAGTACCTCTACCGCTGCACTGTTGGGATGTATACTCTTTATCCTATGGAGGTATTCATACATCTTGATAATGTCACCCCCCCCCTTTTTGCCCCCAGTATATACATGCTGAGATCTTTCAACCTCCCCATGTAAGTCTTCTCCTGCTGACACTGGTTCATTCAGGTCACCCTCCTCTGTACTGTCTCCACCCTGTTCTTGTCTTTCTACAAGTGTGGCTCTCAGAACTGCATACAGTACTCCAGATGAGGATGAACCAGGAAGCTGCACAGTGGCAGAATGATCTCACTCCTCCAGCTATTGATCCCCTTCCTATACATCCCAGCATCCTATTCCCCCTTCCCACTGCCCTGTTGCTCTATGCTGATGTTTGTAAGTTGTCAGAGATTATTACTTCCATGCCCCCCTTCTCATTCATACATTTCCCTGTTACCCTCCATTCTGTATTCTGCTTTGTATGTTTTGCCCCTGTGCCTTTACCTTGCACACAGTGGCTTTACCATGCATGTCTTAGTATCAAATTTCACCTGCCAGACCTTCTACCACTTATCTAGTCTTTCCAGGTCCTCTCTCATATTTCTTACCCCAAACTCACTATCCACTTTTCCACAGAAATGTGTATCATTCCTGAAGAGGCAAACCTTTTCCTTCATCCCTACTCCAAAATCACCAGTGTTGAAATGGACCAGACCCAAGATCGATCCATGTTTATTATTTTTTATTATTTATTAGAATTTCAGATTAACACCTTTGAGCCAGGGGCTCCTTTACAAAGACTCCACATCTTAATTACGTAGATAGGTTAAGACAATTGAACATTCAGGCATGGTTACATTAGGCAGAAACATGAGATACGCACTGCAAGAGGTAGGGCATTAGACTATGGTAACAACTAGGACAAACTAAAGTAAATTACAAAAGAGGAGCAAAAAACGCTCAAACTATACATTGAAAGATTGCAGCCAAAGGTCTTGTCCAACTAAAAAAGGCATTGAGTAATAGCTTAGGTAAACTGAACACAGGCAAGGCTAGCCTGTCAAGTAAAAATAGGGTAAAAGTTAAATAAGGGTGAGGGAAAAGTGAGACCACCAAGAGGCAGTAATAGATGGTGAGAATAGAAAGGGTGTAGGAGGGGATAGGGTAAGAGAAGGGTGGAGTGGAGACATAGGAGGAAGAAGTGGGAACAGGGCTGAACTTGAGGAGGGGGATGAGGACATAAGTCATGGAAAAACTGGACGAAAAGATAGCAGGTGGAGGTGGGAGGGAAGGGGAGGAGGTAGAGAATAAGAGGGAAAGGGAGGGGGATGGAAAACTGGGTGAGGAGAGAAACAAAAGGGGGGTGAACGGTGGGGCTCTTGGCATAGGAGGGAAGCATGAAGTGGGGCAGTCTCTATGAGATTTAAGTGAAGCAGTCAACAAGTGGCACAAGTCACTAGGAGTTGACATAGTTTGTGTTTGAAAGAGCCAAGGGTGGCTACATCTGCGATCTTGCAGGGTAGCAAGTTAAACAATTAGGGGCTCTGCCTGTGAATGACTACTGGCCTTGTGAAGTGCAACAGTGAGTGACTTTTGGTGTTATCAGAGCTTCTGGTATGGTGGGTGCTGCAAGATGGACTAAGGAGCTTCTGTACCCCAGCGGGCATGAGACCAAGAGAGGCCTTTTTTGTTACCAGGCAGGTTTGGTAAGAGATTCTTCCCTGGAGTTGGAGTCAGTTTGCCTGTTCATAGAGGTTGCAGGTGTGCATGCCATGGGCAGTCTCAGTAAGTAGTCAGCATGCCTTGTTCAGTGCAACAGAGATACGCTGTAAGACAGAGTCAGTGGCAGCTCCATAGACAACAAGCCCATTGTCTATGATAGACAATTGAGCTTTGCATTGCTAGGTTAAGAACTTCAGGGGTCAAGCAGTGCTTATGTTTGTAAAGAAGTCCGATGCTGGTATTCACAGATTTGGCAACAATGTCAATATGATTGGAGAAGGACAGTGTGCTGTCAAGAGTCACATCCAGGTACTTAAACATTTGTGCCTGTTCTAGTGCGACTCCAGAGCAGTTTCTGACAGTCAGCTGTTTGGTTTTGTTTATTATGCAAGCCATGGAATAACATAATTTAGTTTTTTTTTGTAATTGATCACTAGCTTTTGCGAGATGAATCAGGCCTCAACATCCGCTGATTCTCAAGGGGTGAGGGCTCAGTGTTCTTTGCAAAAATTACTACGTCATCTGCATACAAGAGAATATGTTCAGGGCAGGATGCAGGGAGGTTGTTCAGGAAGATGCTGAAGAGTAGTGGCCCCAAAATTGACCCTTGAGGGACACCTGGCCAGACAGGTTGCTTAGCCAAGAGGACATCTCCAATCCTCACCTGTTACAAGCGGTCAGAGAGGTAGCTACTAAATCAGCTTAAGGTATCAATTGATAACCCTAGGTCCACTAGCTGTTCAATTAGTAATGTATGGTTGACCGTATCAGATGCCTTTGAGAGGTTAATATAGGTGGCATCGACTAGTTGTCCTTGATCAAGCGCATGGTGAATGAAGCCTGTAAATTCAAGGAGAGCAGTGGTGGTACTATGGCCTTTGTGAAAGCCATGCTGCTGAGGACATTGAAGGCTATATTTTTCCATGTATTCCACCAATTGGTCAGCAGCAATTCTTTCGAGTGCTTTGGAGACAGGGGGAAGAATGGAGATAGGCCTGTAATTTCCATGTATTGCCCTGTCACCACTTTTATGGACTGGGGTCACCAGGGCAGACGTCCATGTGGGAGGGAACTGGGAGAGCATAAGAGAATGGTTGATAATCTTGGTTAGGGTGGCTGAATAGCATTGAGGGTGAGAGCGATGAGTTTCAAGTCAAGTGAGCCCCCACTTGCTCTGGTTCTACTGAGTACTTTAAGTAAGTATTTTATGGCTTCACTTTCGGTCACTGCTTTAAAATAGAACTGTTGGTGAGCTGGCTCCTTATCAGATTGGACACTACTATCTGCCGCAGAGGTGGGGTCAAAGAAGTCAGCGAGTAGTACATGACTGAGATCAGTGAATGCTGAATTGAAAGTATTGGCAATTTCAGAGGGGTCAAGGGTAATGGTGCCATCTATGTTTAGCATGGTTGGGGCCATTTTAGAGTCTTTCCCCATAACTTCCACGAGATTGCTCCAGAATTTCCTCCCATCTTTCCACGAGTTGGATAGGGCACTTCTGTAGTAGCTGGCTTTTTCTGATCAGATAGCCCTGGTGCAGGCATTCCTGGCAGTCATGTATGCCTGAATATTTGCTTGACTGCCAGCAGCTCTTGCCTGATTCCATAGCTGGTCATGTGTTTTCATTTGTGCCAGGAGATCATATGTAATCAAGGGGTTGCCTGTACCCTTGATTTTTCGCTTCTTGTATGGGGCATGGACATCACATGCTGTATTGAAGCAGGAGATTAAATATTCTGGAGCAGTATCAACATCAGTAGCCTATAAATTTGGGACCAATCTTGTTGTCGCAGTAGTGATTTTAGAGGCTCTAGGTGTCCCTGTAGAGTACCCTACTTTAGACAGTTCTAGCCAGGGGTTTAGTGAATTTATTTGACCATAGTCACTGGATGGGGGAATGATCACTGAAGGAGTCTGGAAGGACTGCTGTTTGAGTGATACGCACAGGGCGGTTAGTAAGCACCCAATCCAGCAGTGTACTAGTACTTGTTCTATAATTAATCCTGGTGGGTGAGGTAATGAGCTGGGTGAAGTTTGCTGCAGACAAGGCATCCTTGTAGGAACTGGAACTGAGTGAGAGCCAGTATACATTGAAATCCCCAAGCATTATGACTTCCAAGTTGTGCTTTAAACTGTTGATGCAGTTGAGGAATGGGTTCAAGCCTGGCGACGACAGTTTGGGAGGGATATAAACTGATGCAATAGTCAATGCCTTGTTGTGGGCACCGATTAGAACCTTGATGGCCACGGCCTGTAAATTAACCCTGGTACTGGGCAGGGACAGGGTATGCCCCATTAGCCTGAAGACAGAGTACCCTAGTATTGCAACAGCAGCTTCAGGGACCACTGGCGACAGCCATGTCTCAATCACTGACAGGATGTCTGGGCTGTGCTGGGTGACCCATTCGGTAAAGGCATCCAATTTTTTTGTAGAAAGCTACAGATATTGATGCTAGCCAGAGAGATTGTTCCTGTTCTGTCTTTTTCATTGGGTCTGTTTAAGGGTGGGCCAGGATTAGGGTGTATGTTGCCGGATATTAGCAGGAGTAGCAGTATTAGTCATTTCCGTAGCTCCTTAAGATATCTGCTGTGAAGCATGCACACCCTTTTTCCTGCATGCCCTTTCCTACCTGTACCTTGTATAGACTGGACACTCAAGAGTATAAACTGAGAGCAGTAAAGTGTGGGCAAACTACTCATTGGACATAGGAGCAACCAAGAATGTAGAGATGACTGGGAGAAGAAATTTGAACTGTTCGAGTTATGGCCATTGGAGGCAGTCCCACATCTATGCTGGGGATATTCATCAATGTGCCCAGAGGTAGGGAGGGGTGAACGCCTATTTACAGTGCTTATGGGGGATGTCAGCATGGTCGGGAGGAGCAAGAATGGCATAAGAATAGTTGGTGACATTGTCATTATAAAAAAAATATAGGCACAGAGGTGGCAAAGATAGGAAACAAGTTGGGTAGGGTTCAGAAGAAGCAGCTGTGTTGGGGAATACAATAAGGGAGTTTCAAAGAGGATCAAGCTCAGTGACAGCAAAGTGTAATAGATAAAAACTGGATGAATAATAGATATCAACAGTAACAGAAACAGTAGCTGCAGAGTGAGAGACAGGTAGAGAAATAGGGGTCTGTCAAACCGTGCAGCCAATAAGGAAAGGAGAAGAAAAGAGGGGAGGAGCTAAGATGTATTTAATAGAGGCCAGCGACAGGGTGGGCGGGTGCGAATAAAAAACACAGCCAGAATAAAGTTAAAGGTAAGCTTGCAGCAATAACCAATCAGTTCTCCCTGAAGGTAGCCAATCGCAGCGCAACTAATCTCAGGTGGTAGGAAATGAAAAATTCTCTGGCTTTCCCTGGGGTGCACCGTACCTGAGCTTCTAGAGTTGCAGCAGCAGTAGCAGTGGGAGAGGTGAACAGCAGCGAGCCGCAGCACTGGGGGAGCATGCCCGGTCAGGGGGGCTCAGTCTGCATGAGAGAGAAGGACAGTAGTTACTTTAGCTAGGTTTGAGATAGGGGGGCGGGGAGAGACAGAGATACATAGACAGTGAAATGGCAAGGGGCCAGAGGCATCAGGTAGAGGTTAGCTTAAACAGGAGGCAGGGATTTGAACAAAAGCAGGGGGAGAAAAAGAAGCTGGGGGCAGGGCGGGTCAGCACTAAGCACTGAGGGAGGATTAGAAAGAAGGCAGTGGGCATGAGAAAATGGAGGAGAGAAAGAGAGAAAAAGAAAAAACTACAATTTGGCAGGGTTGAAACAACAGAAAACAGGGCTAATAAGTAGGCTCAAAGAAAGGAGACATAAGGAGCAGACAGTAGATGACAGAGAGGAAAGATAAATATTAGGGTAGAAGCAGGCAGCTTATATTAACTTTAAATAATATAATCAATTGCGATTTTTACTAACTAGGTAACTCAGCACTAAGGTATTTTACATACAAGAATTAATGCCTACTCTAGCTAAAACATTCACCATAATTAAGCTTTAAAATACACTGTAAAAAATATAGTACTGTAAGAAATTTGCAGATGGAGCAGAGAAACCGAAGAAGAAACCCAGCCAAAGTAAAGTTAAAGGTAGGTTTGCAGCAATGGCTAGGCAGTGGGAGTTCTCCCTGCAGGTAGCCACTCACAGCGCAGCTAATCTCACGTGGCAGAAAATGAAATGTGGCACACAACTGGTGACCTCTCTGATCTTAGAGTGATCCCCATTAAGGACAGCCCTCTGGGTTTCTGTCACTTAATCAGTTTCCTACCCATCATGTGATCTTTTCCCCACCTCAGGTCACCAAAGCTTTCTGACCAACCTTCCATGCAAAACAGTATCAAAGGCTTTGCAGAAGTCAATGTACAGTATGTACACCATTTGATCCTTGTTCACTGCCTTCATCTCCCAGTCAAAGAAGTTGACTGTGTTTGTCTTACACAACCCCCCTATGAATCCATGTTGTCTGATTTCCTGAATTCTGTTTGCCTCCAGGAAACTCACTAACCTCTCCTTCATTAAGGTCCCTGCTAACTTCCCCACTACAGACAGATGATTGACAGGTCTTTAGTTCCCTTCATTTTCTGTTTCCACTCTTCTGCAGAGGAACTACATCCACTGTAGAGTTGCTACCTATCCGGTTTTAGGGTCCTTATCCAGTCATCCAGTTTTGATTAAATATAGTCCAGTTTTTGAGCCATTTTGAGTGCTGATATACTCTTAAAACTGATGTATCAAATCATCCACTGTTTTGGCTGCGTTTACATGTCCAGGTTACACAGAAATTCTGATGTCATACAGACCTGCCTTTGTTTGTAAAACCAGTCTGTCTGGGAGGTGTAAAGTATGGCCATTAAGACCATTATCAGTAAATTAACCTAAACTTTTCTACTCTGAATTTTAAGTGTGGTCTTTTACTGCTATGACAGGAAAAAGCTTTTACATCTTTATATGATCTCATGTGTTTCTTTTTGTTTGTTCTATATTCTGATATGTTTTAGACCCATTTTTTGTTAAATTAATGATCCAGTTTTTATTGCCTTTATCACTGCATTGATTACTTCTCTCCTGAGTCCTCAATAGCTACTGCTCCATTTTGTACTACCTGAACATTCCATGATATTAGCTACACTTTTACAGGCTATTCAGATAAACAGCATGGAATGGTGTGTCTGAAATTGTGGAATGTCTTAAAAATATGAAAAAAAACAGCAGTAGCTGCTGAGGTAAAGGGAACACAATGCAGTACTGAGGGTAGCACAAGCACCAATAATGAAGTTATCAAAAATTGGTCAAAGCATATCAATACTAACTGACATGGAAAGGAAAATTGGAGAGTGTTTAACAGAGGTTTGAGCAATAAGCTATGAATGAGCTTGGCACATCCAGCAGATCTGAGTTTCATTCCCCCCTTCCACAGTATAGCAAAGTGGTTTAAGGCTCTGATCTGCAAATCTGGTGACATCCAGCAGACCACACCTGGGTTTGAATCCCACAGCTTCCACTTGCATACTGTGTGACCCTGAGCAAGTCACTTAACTTCCCTGTGCTCCCAGGTCGCACCTGTAAAAAAGCTTTCAGCTTAGTGTGCTATGCCTGGTTGAACAACTAAAAAAAAAAAAACTTTCACATTGTGTGACTCTGAGCAAGTCACTTAACCTTTCTGTGCTCCTGGGTCATTCCTGAAAAATGGTCCATGTTGTCAATGGGAGTTAACCTGGTTGCCAAAGAATAAGTAAGCAATAACCCATGACAGGGTATGGGATTATAGGCATTTAATCCACACCTGGGGTGCGTTGTAAGGCACGAGGGCACAGATTTGGTGTCCTCACAGTGACCCAGGTGTGGATTAAATGCCTATAACCCCACACCCTGGAGTGGGTTATTGTGCTTATAACATGGTTTAGGTTACCCATAGGGTACACCCCCCAAAACAGCTGCTCCCCCTGTTTTAATGGCAGAAAGGGGAATTTATCCTTGCACCATGCAAAGTAGTCCCTGACTGTGGCTTAAATTGACAGGTTAATCAATGGCTGCAGACAGGGAGAAGGACTTCTTTGCTTATGAAGTGCAGCACACAATGGGACTTCTGCGTTTTTCTGTCTCTCTCTCTCTCTGGATGAGAGACAATGTAGGAGGTGGCACAATCAATCAATTTTTATTTATAAAAAGGCACCTTTCCATAGTTCAAGGCACCTGTGCATAAGATAGTCACATAAAACCATAGCCAAACATAAAACTCTAACATATATAAACCTTAAATTATCAGCAGTACAATAAATAGAGAACTAAAATGACGGAATCATTAAATATTGTCACTAAAGCTAGGCCAAAGTGGTACGACTTAAGTTCATTATTAAAACTTTGGATGGTCAAGCATTCTCTCATCCAGTGAGGTACAGAATTCCACAGGGGCCACAAGTGCAAATGGATGGGCCCCAGATGTTTGTAAATGCACCCTGGGAATCTCTACCAATCCCTCGTCAATGGATCGGAGAGGCTGGAAGGGGTGGTAGGGAGAAAGGAGATCTTGCAGGTAGTGGGTCCCTGGTTGTGTAGGGCTTTGTAGGTCAGTAAACTGACATTGAAGGTGATACACCATGACACTAGCAGCCAGTGCAGTCTGCAGAGCACAGGTGTAATGTGACTGATTCTTGAAGTATCAGTCAAAAGCCTGGCAGACACATTCTGCACCAGCTAAAGGTGGCAGATGTCAACCCCCGGTAGCCCTAGGTACAGGGCATTGCAGTAGTCAAGACAGGTGTTCATGAAGGCATGGACCAAAGCTGGAAGATCCTCGGGGGATCATCAAGTGTTTCACCCAGGTGATATTCCTCAGATGGAAAAAAGAGGTCTTGCTTATGGCTGACACCTGAGCTTTCAGGGTCAAACAGCTGTCAAAGGTAACACCCAAATTCCACACCCAATCAAAGAAGGCAAGCTGGACACCCCAAGCCAAAGACCCAAGGGTTGTCCAGCCAACACACCTTGTCCCCGATGATCGGGGTCCACCTCCAACACCTCAGTTTTGTCCAGATTCAACTTCAGCCAGCTAGCACTCATCCAATTCTGAATCTCGGATAGGCAGTTGTTAAACACAGAGAGAGCATCCCCATGTTTGGGCACAAAGGACATGTACAGTTGGGTATCTTCTGCATAGCAGTGAAACCTCAAACCGTACCACCTAATAATGTCTCCTAATGGCAGCATGTACACAATGAACAACATGGGCACCAGAATGGAGCCCTGCAGTACCCCGCAGGATAAGGGGAGAGGATCCGAGGAATAATTTCCTGAGACCACTCTCTGTGTCCTACCCTTGAGGAATGATCAAAACCATCTGAGAACAGTACCAGACAGTCTACAGATGAACCACAGGTGCTCCAAAAGCTCACCATGGCCCACCATGTCGAATGCCGTGGAGAGATTAAGGAGGACCAAGATGGAATGGGTCTTCCGATCTCTCGCTATTAGGAGATCATTAAGCACCCGAACAAGGGCCGTCTCAGTGCTATGCCTCTTCCAAAATCCAGACTGGAGAGTGTCATAGACATCATGGGTGGATAAGTGATCATCCAGCTGCAGCGCAACCACCTTCTCAATAACCTTCCCAACAAAGGGAAGGTTAGAGATAGGTCTGTAGTTAGTGAGACAGTCCAGGTCAAGGGAGACTTTTTTCAGCAGTGGTCACACAACTGCCTCCTTTAGGAGATCCATAAAGACCCCCCTCTCCAATGACCTCCAGTCTATCTCAGCCAGGACCGGGCCGATTTCCTCAACTCACCCCACAAGGAGACCTGTTGGACCTGGATCCAGACTACAGCTAGTCAGCCGTTGCGTCTGGATGATCCTCATGACATCCATGAAATTCGGCTGTCTGAAGTCAGACCAGACAAACTGGATGCTCACAACCTCCTGTCAACCTCCGCAATCCCCCATAGAGGGGGCCTGGCAGATACCAGACCTAATAGTGGCAACCTTATCCACGAAAAATCTAGTAAACTTGTCACATCTTTCTTGTGACAAGGCTCCGCCAGACTGGAGAAAGATTAGATTGCACAATCTGTTGACAGTCCAGAAGAGCTCAGCTGGTCAATTTTCCACAGTGGAAATCTCCCTGTGGATTGTCGCTTGATAGTCAACATAATGGTCCATCAATCTAAGACTGTCGACATCCAGGCCGGACTTCTGCCAAGCCCTCTCTAGCCTTCAGCCTACTCTCTTCAACTCTTTCAAGGTCCCATCAAATCAGGGGAACCTTGTGCAAAGAGTAAGTGATCAAACACGAACAGGAGCAATGAAATCCAGTGCATCCAACACCACCTTATTATAGGCAAGTACAAGATCACCAGGATCCATGCTTTCACTCATCAGACTATATAGGTCTAGCACCACCCTTAGACCATCTGGAGTTAGACCCCTCAAAGGACGGTACTGGACCATCTCCATCACAAGAGAGCAAGGCACCCCCCCCCCACAGCACAACTCTCTCTTTTTCTCTCTCTCTCTCTCTCTCTCTCACTCTCTGCTGTCCTGTCATGGCAAGTAAGGCATGGAATGGAATAACAGTGTCCTTAAGCTGCAGGGGGAGAGAGAGTGACACAGTGAAAGACAGCCTTGTCCCGATCTCTCTCTCTCTCCCTCACACAAACGGCATCAGACACAGCAGAAAGCACAGTGGCAGCGGACAATATGGGGGACAATGTTAAGAATGGAGAGATGTCAGAGACTCAGAGACAGCCACTTGCTTTCCCAAATTAAATGCTCTCTCTGTGTCTCTCCCTCAGCCAGGCACTCAGCATCGGGATGAATGGATGATGTACCAGCACCGGGAAGAACACAGAGCATGAGAGAGATGGACAGAAACACAAAGTAAGTGCACTAGCAGAATTCTGACACTTCCCCATTCCACGCAATGCGCATTCGCACTCTCTCTCTCTCTCTGTTTGACACTTACATTGCAGGATTTTGCTGTCTGTCTCTCTGTCGCACTCGGCGAGCTACTTACTCTGATATGCAATTGCAAATCGGGACATTGTTTTCTCTCTTTCTACGGCAGGACTGCTTGGAGTACCGCTACTTGTACCTGTAGATCTTTGCAATATGGGGCGAACAGAACTTTTCCCACTATTTGTAGAGTGCATTTCTTACTGCTTTACTCTATTACCACTGTGAGATAAGTGCCACAGGGCGCACATCTGTCGGTCTGACTCTGGGAGTGAGGCACTCATTGGTACTGTGTCTTGAAATGCCCATTCCTCTCATAGCCATTGGGATAAAAAGATAAGCAGTGCCTGACATGATACGGCTTCTGCCGTCACTTTAGTGGCCACTACCTGTTCTTTCCTTGCATTGCAAGCAGTATTTGGTACAGGAGTGATTTCGGACTTGTCTCTGATATTTTTGGTTTTTTAACTTGACGGAGAATGGCTTCTCCTTCTGGAAATTTTTCCTGCAACCACTGGTCTACCATCAAAGTACCCAATATGGAGAAATTTATGTTAATTTTCCCCTGGTTTGCGCAGTCTCCTCTGCTCACTAAGAAGTGAAAAACAAATGGCTACTCCTCAAAGCAAGCAGAAGAAGATATGCAGATCCCTCCACAGTGTAAAGAGCCCTCCTTGAAATTCTGGAACAGGATCCGGTAGTTGAACCATGAATTAAATAGGAAATTTAATCCATGGCCACCTGACACCTTTTGTCCAATCACTAACATGTGAATAGGTGACCCATGTTATAAAAATAAATAAACAAGCTGGAAACTTGCCATGGTTATCCCATTTCATACAGGAGGCACCACCAATGCCCTGACAAAATACAATCCCTTATCTCAACTCCCCTCTCTTCTTCTCGTTAACTAGGAGTTTACTTGAGAGGAACCAACTGTGTGCAGAGCCATAGTTTAGTGTGAGGGTGGATGAGATGGATTCCAGAGATTTGTCACTATATTTCATATAGTTAAAGTGATTTTTTGAGGTTTGCCATAGCAAATGGGAGTAGTACCCTGTAGGAGCTGTGAATCAGCCCCCTGCTATTCAAACAACCAAAAAGGGCTGTTTTCCATGACAAAAATGCTTTCATTTCTATGCTCTGTTTCACTTGCATAACCCTGCCCCTTTTTTCTCAGTGTTGCAACTCCCAACTATGACATCATGCAAGGAAAACAAAGTTTTTAAAGGGCAGCCAGTTTTTAGCTGACTCTTTACAGTGTTTGCAAGTAGCTGTATCTAGCGTTATTACATGTAGAAAAATTGTGGTGATTTGATTGGCTGAAAGCAGCTCAGAGCCGTGTAATCATTGACTCATAATTACCCTCTTGAACTACTTACAGTGATTCAGGCTTTATAACATAAACATAGAAAAGTGTCATCATGCTCCCACATTCTGACAGGAGTTGTCACTTCAGACCTGCCACTTCACCAGCAGGCAATAAAAGTGAAGCAACATCTACACAGAATGTCAAATTGTGATTGGTTGGCATCCATGGCACTCCCAGACATTACCTCATGGGTTATAGCCCACCTGATAGGCTAGAGATGCACATGACCCAGATCAGATTTGTAGGATATCCAGGTCCCAGGAACCCCTGCTCTCCAGTTTTGAATTGTGCATCTGTTAGGTTAGAAGCATACCAGGAATCCCTGTATTTTTCTATCAAAGTAGGAACAGCATTTTAATTGTTTCGGTTAGTTGTTTCTGGTTTTTCAAACCTTGTTTGCTTGCCTTGTTTCTCTGTAATTGACATGCTTTGCAAATTGTATATTTGTTTTTTCACCTTTGGGGCAGCGTGGCCACTGGGTCAAGAACAGCATTAGCCATTTCCATTCAGGCGACTCCCTTCCCTCTGTTTGTCTCGATATGGCGAGGGCTGCTTGGCTTATCTACCCTCAGCCAGCCTCTCGCCGACTTCCCCTGGGCAGAGCAATGATGCTGGTGGCCCCACGCGGGCCTGTATCCCCCCCCCGCTATCGCGTTCGCCCCACAGGGCCGAGCGTTGTCTCCCCTCGACGTTCGGGGCTCCTTTGTCCTGAGGAAGCAGTGTATCGCGTGGTTGCTAAGGCTCTACTGCAAGTCGTGGCTCCTGGGCCGAGCTCGCCCTTTCCGGGGATTTCAGGGAGAGGCGCTCCTCCGCGCCAGGCTCGAGAGCGCAGTAGGCCGCAGGCCTAGTTTCTCCATCTCCCCCCCTCCCACCTCGAGCTCTGGTCTGAAAAGCCAGTCCTGCGCCTTGCTCACTCTTTCCTCCCTTGCCTCTTGCGACTATCTGCTCTCGTCGCGTCCAGAGAGGGGGAAGGCGAGAGTGAGTAGGCCGCGTTTTGGGCCTCCTGGAGTGGAGGCCTCCCGTCAGCCAGCGTCCAATGGGTGGGGCCTCCAGCAAAATATGGCCCTATGGCTGGCGCTCTTCCGGCGGCCCCTCGCTCACAATTCGACCTCCGACTAGACGGAGCGTCCCAGATCGGTCTTCTGGCCACATGAGAGTGGCGTTCTAGGCCTCTGAGGAAAATCCCCCTCGACTGCATCAAAAAAAAAAAAAAAAAGAAAAAAGGAAAAAGGGGTTTGTTTGCTGACCAACGGCCCACCAAGAGCTCAGAGCCATTGGGTCAGTACAAAGGGGTCCTAGGCCTGAAGGCCCCGGGCTCGCCCCGAAGATCAGCAAGCTTCTCACCAGGCGTGACTCGGGGGGGGGGGGATGGTGGCAGCAGGTGTCTCCTGCTGGCCCTGGGGGGTTTCGTTTTGGATGTGGATCTGGTCCCTTGTGCGGCCACTACAGGCATTAAAAAAAAAAAAAAAAGAGGAGGATGTGTTCTTTTGTGTTCCTAACCACTCGGGTTCCTCCCGTAGCGACCCCAGTGGATGACTAACGGAGTTTCTTCCTCCCTTCGCATGGTGTCCCCGGCCCCCTCCCACAGCGGGCCTTGGAACCATCTCACCACACACCCTGTGGTAGGGGTCCTCCCATAGCACCCCTACCCTCAGGAGTTCTCTGTCTTCCCGGCCCCTCCTCCACTCTGACGGGGATATAAAAAAAAAAAAAAGAAGAAGAAAGGGGGGTTTAAGAAAGAGAGAGAGAGAGAGGAGATAAAGGGGTGACCATTTTTTCCTTTCTAAAAAGTGTACTTTCTCTCTGATTGCAGATGGTTAAGGCCAAGAAGTGTTCCGCGTGCAACGCCAACCTCCTCCCTCAAACCCCGGGGCCCCTGTGCGTGGCCTGCCTACTCGACGATGACTTTTCCTCAATGGAGAGGACACCTCCTCAGTCCCCCGCCATCCCCAGATCCAGCAATTCGACATGGGTAGACCCAGGCTCCTTATTGATCCAGAATCAACAGGCAGCAGTGGCCATGATGGAGAGCCAACAAAATTTTATGCTCAAGATCATGGAAAAGCTGGAAGCCCTCACCCAGAACAGGGCGAGACCGCCCAGCCCAGAACCTGTCAAGACTAGGGGTCCACCAGATGAGACATCCATGCCCGAGGACCCCCGCCCGGTTGTTCCACACGACGGCCCACTGGAGGAAGGGGAGAGAGATGACGTGGACGAAAAAGAAGAGGAGGAGGAAACAGGGTGGATTCCGATGCAGAGGACATGGATCTGCAAGCTGCTCCATCCTTAACTTCGAAGCTGTGCTCATTTGACACAATTCCGGGGCTCATGAAAATGATCAAGGCCACCATGGGGCTGGGCACGGAGGACCCCGAGGAGTGCAAGCCCGAGTCAAAGCTCGATCCAATGATCCAGCTTAGACCCACGACCACGGAGTCTTTTCCAGTATGCCCGGCCATTGAAGACATTTTCAGCAGGGAATGGCAATCCCCCGACCCGGGCAGAATGCCAAACCGCAGAAACTTGGACAGGATGTACCCCATCCAGGGGGAAAAGTCAGATAATTGGTGCAAGGCGCCCACCATTGATCCACAGGTGGCGGCTCTGAGCAAGAAGACGGTGCTCCCATGTGGCACCATAGCCCTCAAGGATCCGACAGACAAGAAAATCGAGGACATGCTCAAGAGGACCTTTGAGATCGAGGGAACCGCTGCCAGGGCAATGACTACAGCCATCTACACATCTCGGGCACAGATTCGCTGGCTCGAGGAGCTCCAGGAGCAGGCTATCCCTAAGTCTAGGGAGGCAGAGCTACTGGACTGTACCCTGGATGCAGCCAAGTATCTGGCTGATATGGTGGTGGACTCTCTCCGCCTTCAGGCGAAAGCCACCGCCATCATCAACCGGGCCCGTAGGGCACTGTGGTTAAAACTCTGGGACGCCGATACGGAATCCAAGACTTTATTACAGAACTTACCTCTCAAAGGAAACCACGTTTTTTGGGAGGGACTACAGAGTTACTTGAAACAGAAGGAGGAAGGTAGGGACCTTCTCAGAATTAGGTCCAGACCCTCTTACGCACCTTCCGCAAGACGGAGGTTTCGGGGCGGGATCAAACTTGGCCAGACCCGCAGGGACTCCTTTCAGCAGAGCCACTCTTTTTGAAGTAGAGGCTCCCCCTCCAGCTCCCACGGCCCCTCGTTTCAGAACTATCAACCCGCCCCCTTCAGAGCCTGGGGTCAGAGATCCGGTACCCGAAGTAGAGGCTTCAGGGGAAAGCAGTGACTACCAGCGGTCCAGGACTCATGGGCAGAACCTGTACCCCCCCGTAGGGCAAAGGCTAGCCCTGTTTGCCCACCACTGGATGGCCACTACATCGGACAGATGGGTTCGAGATGTAGTGTCCAAGGGATACGCCATCGAGCTATCCCGAACCCCTGTTCCACACAGGTTCGTGTCTTCCCCCGTGTCCAAAAGGAGAGCGTCTCCACACCAGGTACAACAGATTCTAGCAGAGCTAGTCCAAAACAGGGCCATCCAGCCCGTTCCGGTTCAGGAACAAGAAAGGGGCATGTACTCCATCTTCTTCCTGGTACCAAAAAAATCGGGGGAACTCAGACCTATCCTGGACTTAAAGCAACTGAACCGACACGTGGTCCCCCACCGGTTCAAAATGGAGACCATTCGGTCAACACTCCAGGGCATCAGGGTAGGCGACTTCATGATGTCCATCGACCTGAAGGACGCCTACCTCCACATTCCCATTATCAAAAGACACAGGCAGTTCCTTCGATTCCACATCCTGGGTCATCACTTCCAATACAAGGTGCTTCCGTTCGGCCTGTCCTCGGCCCCCAGAGTCTTCACCAAGGTCTCCATAACCTTGGTAGTCAGGCTCAGGGAGCAGGGATTAGACATTATCTCTTACTTGGACGATTGGCTCATCCGCGCAGGCTCCGAGGATCAGGCGCGGGCGTACACTGAGCTCGCCTTACAGGCTCTCGAGGACCACGGCTGGGTGGTAAACCAGGAAAGAGTCAACTCCACCCCTCCCAACAAATTGAACACCTCGGGGCCATCATCAACTCAGCCGAAGGCTGGGCAAGACCATCCCCGAGCCGGATTCACAACCTACGACAGCTGGCTTACGAGTTAAAGACACGCAGCCACATCACGATGGGGAAGATAGCACAACTGCTGGGTTGCATGGCCTCTTGCATCAACCTTGTACCCTGGGCAAGGTGGCGCATGCACCCACTCCAGAACTACGCCCTGTCCTGCGGGGCACCAAACGAGCACAACCTCCAGTGCGTGGTGCCACTGCCGGTAGCGGTAAGATCTTCTCTGGTCTGGTGGACAACAGCAGGGAACCTGACCAGAGGAGTTCCACTGGAACCCCCACGTACGGTCCCCATAGAGACAGACGCCAGCCTCTCGGGCTGGGGGGCCTGTCTGGGGAAGGCTGCAGCATAGGGAACGTGGTCCCCAACGGAGACCCAGCTTTCCATCAATGTTCTGGAGATGAGAGCCGTGTTCCACGCCCTGAAGGCGTTCAGGCAGCTTATCCTAGGCCGCTCGGTCATGATCCGGTCCGACAACGGGTGACGGTGGCCTACATCGCAAACAGGGGAACCAGAAGCAGGGCCATGTCAAAGAGGCAGCAAGGGTGCTCAATTGGGCACAGACACATCTCTGCACCTGGGAGCAGTGCACTTGCAGGCAAATTAAATGTCAGAGCAGATTGGCTCAGCCGACAGCAGATTCACCCGGGAGAATGGAAGTTGCACCCGACTCTCTTCCAAAAGATCCAGAGAACATGGGGTCCCATGTCCATGGATCTCATGGCATCATGGGACAACGCCCAAGTGGACATGTACTATTCACGGTTCAGGGATGCCCATTACCAGGGCACGGATGCCCTGTCCCAGACCTGGCCGCAGGAGTACGCGTATGTATTCCCGCCACTCCCCCTAATCCCACAGGTACTGTCCAAGATCTGAGAATCACACGTCACGATCATCATGGTGGCCCCTTACTGGCCACGCAGATCATGGTTCGCGACGATCAGAGGGATGTTGCTGGCCAGTTTCCGGATACCCGACCGCCCGGATATGCTGTCTCAAGGACCGGTACTTCATCCATCTCCCCGGACCCTAAAACCCACGGCCTGGCTCCTGAAAGGAGGAAATTGACGGCAACCGGGTATCACAGTCGGTCGTGGGTACACTACTCCAGTCTGGAGCGGGCCTCCACACGTCCACTTACGAGGCAATGGGCCATCTTCGCACGGTGGTGCCAAAGGTGAGGGTCGGTACCAGAGCAGTCCGACCTGGCCACCATCCTTCTGTTCCTCCAGCAAGGAGTGGAAAAGGGGCTGGCCCCATCTTCCCTAAGGGTACAACTGGCAGCCATTGGCGCAGCCATGGTACTCATGGAGGGACACTCACCGGGAGCTCACCCGGATGCCATACGCTTCATGAGAGCGGTAGAACTCCTCCGACCCAGGACCAGGCCAACCATCGCCCCGTGGGACCTACCCCTGGTACTGGGATCCCTAAAATTGGCCTCATACGAACCGCTTCTAGATGCAGACCTCTTCTGGGTCGGACTAAAGACCGCATTCCTGGTGGCCATCTGTTCGGCCAGAAGGATTGGGGAACTTTGGCGCTCTGTCATGCTCGGAGCCATATACTGTCTTCACGCCCCAGGGGGTCAGACTGAGAACAGTACCGGCCTTCCAGCCTAAGGTCTCGACTAAGTTCCACAGGGAACAGCCTATCGATCTGCCCACCCTGCCATGAGATAACCCACAGGGCCATGGCGGGACCCCCCATCACCTGGACGTTGGGTCAGTCCTATCGGTCTACCTAGTCAGGACCCGCCACATCCACAAGACGGAGAGGCTATTCATTGTCTCAAAGGGGCAAAGACGGGGACTGGCGGCCTCCAAGACCACAATAGCAGGGTGGCTCAGACGGGTCATCCAACATGCCTATATGGCAAACCAAATGTCCCCACCACAGGGGATCAGGGCCCACTCCACCAGGGCGGTTGCCACCTCTTGGGTGGAGAGGGCCTCGGGTCTCCTCCGAGGATATCTGCAGAGCGGCCACCTGGAGCTCCTTGCATACCTTCGCTAGGCACTACAGGCTAGAGCAGCTCCAGGATTTCAGATCCTCATTGCGATACTGGTTCTGTCAACAGCTTCTACTCCCGGACACTCCGACTCACTGTCTTCCCACCCGGAGTGTTAACTGCTTCATATCTCCCATGAGGTAATGTCTGGGAGTGCCATGGATGCCAACCAATCACAATGGGTGTTTACTCACCTGGTAAAGGTGATTGTGTTGGTTGGCATCCATGGCACTCCAAGGCCCTCCCTCGGGAGTGATCGGAGCGTCCGCCTCAGGCAAAGCAGGGGGGTCCCTACCAAACTCCCCACTGGGTCGCAGGGGAGCTTTATTATTATTATTATTATTATCTCAAGTTCAAGTCGAACCCCTGGGTTCAAGCTTTTTCTTAGTCTGTAAGTAATAGGAAATAAATCGCAGGCCTCTGGCCTTTCTTTTAATCATGTCGTGGTAGGCCTTCTTTGTTATTTGTCTATTCGCACTATGTAGGGATTTGTTTCTCTCTTGCCTGTTTTTCCAACTAACCTTATTTTCAGCTATGGAAGATTCAAACTGGAGAGCAGGGGTTCCTGGGACCTGGATATCCTACAAATCTGATCTGGGTCATGTGCATCTCTAGCCTATCAGGTGGGCTATAACCCATGAGGTAATGTCTGGGAGTGCCATGGATGCCAACCAACACAATCACCTTTACCAGGTGAGTAAACACCCATTATCTTTTTTGCCTTCCTGCATCACTAAAACATTTTTCCAGAAACTTTTCTGCAGACTGTACTACTGTAAACACTACTGAAATAGGAGACTGCACTTTGATTGGGGAGACAGAAAAATCAGCTATTTACCGTACCTACAATGCCTCATTATGTAAATTAGTATACAGGCTATTATATTTCTGTGGTCACTACAGAAATAGGAGACTACATCTCTCAGTGAAGAAATATTGTCAGCTAGATACGATATGCACAATGCATTGTTTTGAAAATAAACATATGAGAGCTTTTATTGTTGAAGCCACTACAGAAATATGAGACTGCACCTCACAGTAAGGAAAACAACTTCTTATTGTACCCACAAAGCCTTGCTACATACATCTACATATTAGGTGCTATAATGCAGTCACCACTACTCAAATAATGGACTGTACCTCTGAGTAATGAACATTTAAGTCAATGTTATAATTTACCCAAAATTCCTTGTTGCTGTATGTAAAACATTGACAGATCCCTTGCACAACATCTTTCTGTGGTGTGGCCACACACAGAATACTGGAGGGCGGGCAGCAACAAAGTGCTGATAAAACATAAATAAGATAAAAAATTACTATGACAGATTTTGTTACAAAACAGTTTGCAGCTTCATCATCTAAAGCATGGCTGGCAATGGCATACTATGTGAAAAAGGCATTTGGGAAACATGCATAAATCATTTTAATTATATGCTGCTCTTAGTCAAACTAGCCTCCTCTGGTGGTTCTGCCACTCCTTACACTGGTTCAATTCCTACCTCTCTGATAGGACCTGATCAGTCAAATTGGGTCCTAAATTTCCTCTCAGCTCTCTCTAGGGGTTCCACAAGAGGCGGTTCTAGGCACCCTTTTTTTCTCTGTATGTGTTAACAATCTCTCCAACTGCCTTAAGTTAGGTAAAATCTACATGCATGCAGATTATACCCTCATTTTCTCCTCTGGTCACTCTGTTTCAGACATTGAACTCACACTTCAGCCTGACTTCGTTAATCTGCAAAAATTACTTCTTGCCAATCAGCTTGCTATGAATTATACAAAACAGTTTGGTACCACCCACTGGCTGCACTTGTCCCAGGTGAGGATTTACTGGAGGGGGTGCTAAGGGGGCTGTAGCCCCCCATTAGCTCCTCCGGCCTATGTCCTGTCAGTGTGCTAGATTGAAAATTTGAGTGTCTGGCAACATTCAGTGATTTTTTTTCCCAGTTAGAGCAGAAGGGGTTAAGCTGGTGGCAAGACCTGGGTCAGAAAACATGCCTGTGCAAAGATGCCATGGTACCACATCCGACGCTGACCTCAGCTGACCTTTTGCATGCCTAAGTATGATCTGCCATGATGATGGCAAGGCAAGGCAATTTTATTTATAGGGCACCCATTCCCAGAGGCTCAGAGTGCCTAACAAACACAGATACATAAAAACAAGTGTTAAAATACAATAAAACTTAATATGAAAAAAAAGTACGTTAGATGAGCTGCTCGAAGTTCAGTCACAGCCTAAACATTACCCATTTTTTCCAGTCTGCTGGGACTAGTGCATTGACCCTGAAAAAGTATGTGTCCTCCAGATTTCAGACTGTTTGACTCATGCTGTGCAGTAGTGCCCTGGTGAAGGTTCAGTGCTGTACTGCTCTCCTGTGACTTGGTAAAGCTCGCTGGTCTGACCATTCTCAGACGGTGTTGTCTCCTATCTGGGGACTTGATCTCATCACCCTGTATAAGGTAATGATAGAGAGACTGAGTTTCAGGTTTTCTGGGGTGGGGGGATATTGCGTTGGGAGGTTGGGAGGTATTGCCCCTTGGGTTTACTTCTGACTTGCTTACTCATGGACGATGCTTCAGCCATGGGGAGACAGAGTGAGTCAATAACTCATGATGTCACTCAGAGATACTAAGCACCAGAGGTAGAAGCAGGCTGGGAGGCACAGGAGGATTTTGCTTGCTTACCTGTATCTGCTCCCATCCTGACATCACCATGATTTCTGTATAGTCAGCACCAAGGACAAGGCAAGCTACTGAAAGTGGGAGGGGGTGTTTCAAATCAAATACCTTCCAGCCTGTATCCAAGTCAGTCAGGTAGCGTTCCTAGTAAGTCTTTCCACAGGACATCAATTTTGCGTCACAGTTTATGGATATCCTTTTGTTTTTGGAAATCTTTCCTCTGTCATATTGTAATTGCTCGAGGTGACAGATATAGCCCTGTTTACACTATGAGCCTTTTAAAAATATGGCAGCATAGACTTGAAAAGGGTTAGCATGTAAATTCAGGTCTACAGCCTTCCTTTTGTTTGTGGTCTGTTTCTGTGGTTTTACTCTGTCCTTAGTTGTAAACTGCAACTTTAAAAACTGATCTACGTTATTGACCTTGATGGTAGTATTGCAATGTTGAATGCAGTTTTGTAATTTCAGCTCACTGATGCTGTCAGAGGGACATACATCTTTTTCTTGTTTGTTTTTAGATATTTATCTGCTAATTATTTCTGCAGTCTCATGCACTATGTGACTCAAATATGGAAATAATTTATTTTTTATGGGGGGGGTTCGGGCTACATACTGGACTCTGGGAAGGGGGCTAGGGTGCAACTTACTGGGCATGGAGAGGAAGTAACAGGGCTGCAAATTATGTTTGAGATTACCTCCAAAATGCACCAGAATGCATCAAGTTTAAAAAGTTTTCTGGGGCCTAGGTGGCCACCAGACCCCCAGCCTATAATTTACATTTTTAATCCAACTTCAGTCCCCACATCTACATCACTCCTGTATCCACCCCTGTGTCCCTCTCAACTCTGAGGTTGAACTCCATACTGGTGAAATGTAAAAGTGTGTGTGGGGGTCTACCGGACCAAGTTATGTGTGGGCCAACTGATATAAACTGACAGCAAAAAAAGCTTGCACACCAAGTAAGTCAATCAGAAAATATCTATCACAAATAAAGTGAAAAAATGCAAAAAAACTTTAATTCACACCTTGACAAAGTGCTGTATTATGGCATGAAATGCCATCATTTTTTATAGCTGTCTGTAGAAGAAAAATGGAGGAACGTTGAACACATTTTTAGACATTTCAATGTATCCTTCCACAGCTATAAATCACTATGCCAAATAAAATAAAATACTCCCTTCTTTCTGTTTAGAATGTTGGAGGCAGCGCTAAAGCTGCTTATCAGATAGCCATTAAGAAACTGAAACAGCTTGTTAAATATTGGTTGCCTATTAAACTGGAGATATGTTTAACCCCTTCGAAATGCAACACCTTGCACATTTAAATACTTAGCATTTAAACATTTTCTTGCTATTAACTTGAACTGAGCAACTATTGTCTTTCAAGAAAGATTCATACTTCATAAATGTCACCCTTTCCCAGGTGCAAATGATTTACACTGTTTTTTAACCTCTTAAGACAGTATCTGATAAGCACTGTCTCAGACATATGCCAGGTCTTCTGTGAACTATCCAGGTTAATTATATAGCAATCTGCAGACATTTGCTTTTTGGGGAAAAAATGTATTGAGCTACAGCAAACACACACATACACACACATACACACAAACACACACTGTACACACCACCCTCATGGCCACAACATTCAAAATAAATACTGCAATCCAATATATCATAAAACAATAAAGAAAATGTTTCTTTATGCCAGTGAACACAGTAAAGTTCAGTCTAAAATAGATTTCCTTTAAAGAACTAGTGTACTGCCTAAAACTAATATTAGATTTTAAAAGTAGCCAACCATTACCTTTCATCGAAACATAGAAACATAGAAGTTGATGGCAGATAAAGACCGCAAGGCCCATCCAGTCTGCCCATTTCTTTTTCTACCTTATGAATGTGCCATCTGCCTTTGCTCTGTCAATGGCCTATCTATTCATACTTATCTGCATTGCTCCCTTATGCCTATCCCATGCCTGTTTGAAGCCCTGCACTGTATTCATATCCACCACTTCTTGAGGTAGGCCATTCCATGCATCCACCACCCTTTCTGTGAAAAAGAACTTCCTCACATTGCCTCTTAATTGGCCTCCCTCTAATCTCATGCTGTGTCCTCTTGTCCTGCTATTTTTCTTACTTGAAACATGTTAGACTATTTCACCTTGTTAATACCCTTATGGTGTTTGAATGTTTTGATCATATCACCTCTCTCCCTCCTTTGCTCTAGGGTATACATACTGAGCTCCGTTAATCTGTCCTCATATGTTTTCTGATGCAGTCCCTGCATCATTTTGGTTGCCCTTCTCGGGACTGCCTTTACTTGGTTAATGTCCTTGTGAAGGTGTGGCCTCCAGTACTGCATGCAGTACTCCAGATGGGGCCTAACCAATGTCTTGTAAAGAGGGATTATTATCTCCCTCTTACAACTTGTGATACCCCTACTAATACACCCTAACATCCCCTTAGCCTTACCTATTGCTTTAGTGGTCTGCTTGGATGATTTCAGGTCATTGGTGATGATAATGCCCAAGTCTCTTTCTTCTCTTGTGACTGCCAGCAACTCCCCTCCCAGCCTATAGATGGCTTCAGGGCTTCTCTTCCCTATGTGCATGATCGTGCACTTCTTTGCATTAAACCCCAGTTGCCACTCTTCCAACCATTTTGCTAGTTTATCCAGATCTCATCTCATTCTGCCCACCCCATCTGGATCATCTACTCTATTGCAAATCTTGGTGTCATCTGCAAACAGACAAACTTTACCCTCCAGTTCATCTGCAATGTCACTGATGAAGATATTGAAGAGGACTGGCCCCAGAACTGATCCCTGAAGTACCCCACTTGTGACTTGCATCTCTTCTGACTGTATACCATTTACCACCTCTCTCTGTTTTCTGCCCACCAACCAATTTGCCACCCAGTTAACCAACTTCTGACCCACCCCAAGCCTACCCAGCTTATTAATCAATCTTCTATGTGGAACAGTATTGAGAGCTTTGCTGAAGTCAAGGTAGGCGACATTAACTGCTCCCCCTTGGCCCACCACTCTGGTTACCCAGTCAAAGAAATCTATGAGATTAGTTTGACAGGACCTTCCTTTTGCAAACCCATGCTGTCTTGGATCCTGTGCTCCTATGGATTCCAGGTGTTGCACTATCCTTTCCTTAAGGAGTGCCTCCATAATCTTGCCCACTACTGAGGTAAGACTGACTGGTCCGTAGTTCCCTGCCTCTCTGCTACCACTCTTGTGGAGCAGGATCACATGAGCCCTTCTCTAGTCTTCTGGGACCTCTCCTGTGCTCAGAGACTCACTAAACAGTTCTGCTAATGGCTCTGCTAGTTCCACCCTTAGATGGTTTAGTACCCTGAGATGTATGCCATCAGGTTCCATTGCCTTGTCCACCCTGAGCTTATCGAGCTCTTGTAGGACCCTTTCTTTTGTCAAGGGAGTAGTGCTCACCTCCCTCCCCCCTGTGTCCATGGTCCTGAGCTGTGGGCCCTGCCCTACCTTCTCTTCAGTAAATACTGAGCAGAAATATCTATTTAGGATAGATGCTTTTACATGGTCCTCCTCCTCACATGCTTCCTCATCTTCTTTGATCTTAGCAATACCCCCTCTAGACTTTCTCCTTTCACTAATGTATCTATAGAAAGTCTTGTCACCTTCTTTTACTGTTCATGCTAGTGTTTCCTCGGTTTGGGCCTTTGCCTGCCTTACTGCCTTCCCTGCTTCTCTTAGGGAAGTTTGGTATGCCTCCCTATCTTCATCCTGCTGTGTTCCCTTATATTTCCTGAAGGCCCGCCTTTTGTCTCTCACCTTTTCTGCTGCTGTTTTTGAGAACCAAAGTGGTTTCCTTCTTCTTTTGCACTTCCTTTTCTCTCTAACACAATGGGATTTTACTTCAAGTATTGCATTATTTATACTTGCATACTTTACCTGTACCCCCTCACCTGTATTTCTTTTTGCCAGGGCTAGCTTAACTCTGTTGGCTATCTTATCAAAGTCAGCTCATCTGAAGTCCCATATTTTTGCCTTGGAATGGGCTAATTTAGTTGTAGTGGCCAAATTGAACCATACCATTTGATGGTCACCGGCCCCCAGCTGACCTTCTACCTGGAGATGTGTGATCCTCTCCCTGTTAGTTAGCACTAGATCTAGGATAGCCCTGTCTCTTGTGGGTTGTTGTACCAGTTGTTTGAGGCCCTCTCCCTACAGGGATTCCATGTGTCTAGTTCTGGCAGATGTTCCTGCTGGTATTGACCAATCTGTATCTGGCATGTTGAAGTCTCCCATTATCAGAACCTCCCCTTCAGCTGTCATGTTTTGTGTATCTTCTGACAGTAATGTGTCCATGTCCTCCCCCTGGTCTGGGGGCCTGTAGACAACCCCAGTTCTTATGGCTGTCCCATTTCCTGTTTCCAGGGTGACCCATAGTTCTTCTGGCTCCTTATGTGTATTCTGAATTTCTGTAGCTTTGATATTTTCATTGACATGCAGGGCCACTTCACACACCCTTTTTGCACCTTGGTCTCTTCTGAAAAGTACATAGCTAGGTACTGAAGTCTCCCCAGTGTGGTTACTGGTAAACCACATCTCGCTAATTGCTACTATGTCCAATTTAGCCTCTATCATTATTGCCTGCAGGTCTGTGATCTTGTTTCCCAGACTGCGAGCATTTGTGTACATGATTTTCCATTGGCCAGATTTTGGTGTTTTAGTCATTGGGTGAGGTCTGGCATTTCCTCTGTGCATCGTATGTGGAGCTGGACCTTTTTCATTACCTGGAGATGCAAATGAACTGCAAACATGCTGAACTCTTGTTTGACCACTAGCTGAGGGGGGAGCATACCTCTCAACCTCCTGCCTCTTAAATCAGGAACAAGGCTTAAAAAAATCAGGGATAAAGGACCAAAATCAGGAACACGTCTTCAAAATTGGTGATATCCACTCAGAAAGCTGGTAGAGTTAGGGGCATAGTGTAAAATGCATTTTCTAAGGAAGAACAAGTCTGTAACTTTAATGGCTGACATTATCTTGTGCTTACAACCCCCATTGTTTGGTCATGGAACCACATGTTTCAGAGGGACAAGGTAAAATTTTGAGGCAAAATCAGGGACATCCCTGAAAATCAGGGACAGTTGAGAGGTATGGGAGGAGGGGTGTTCTTCCCACTTGACGTATGGGGTGCTGCACCCCTCTCCTCATTTGCTAGTTTAAATATTTTGCAAAAACATCAAACTTTTGCCCCAATACACTGACTCCCTCCTTAGTCAGATGCAGTCCATCAAATTTAAAGAACTTTTGCTCCCAAAACTGTTGCCAGTTCCCTACAAATTTGTGTCCTTTTTCCTGGCACCAGCCCTTGAGCCACATGTTTAGCTTTCCTATCTCCTCTTCTCTGACCTTCTGTCCATCTGCCCCCCTCTCCTAGACTGGCAGGATCTCAGAGAAGGAGATGCCAGATGAAATGGATGACAGTTTGTTACCCAGCCTGGTCAGTTGTTCCTTGGTCTCCACAACTGACCAGCTGGTGAGATCATTAGTCCTTATGTGTACCAGGACATCAATGTTTTCTCCTGCTTCCTGAACAATTTTAGCAGTGCGGTCAGTGTTTCTCCATGCTGATGTACCTGGGAGACATCTGACCACTACTCCTGGCTGGAGATAGGTATCAACTCCCCGAATCATGGCGTCTCCTATGATCAGAAATTTTTTGGATTTCCTTTTTGCTTTTTTTGGTTTGATTCCTATTTTGGGCGAGTTTTGTTGTGTTAGCTCCTGTGCTGCAGTGTCTTGCTCTGCAGTGTCTTCTGCCCCTTTATTTGATTTAAGAGATAGAGGCAGATACCTGTTTGTAGTTTTTATATGGTTTGTGGAGGTAATATGTTGGAGAGCACCGAGTGGTGGGGCACCTGATTTGCCTCTCCTAACCACCTGCCAACCTCCCAGACCAACTACCCACTGCGGTTGAGGTGCTTCTGTTGGATGTTGGGGAAATGGCGGGTGGTTCTTATAATATATTTCCTCTTGAATATAAAGTTTGACATGCGCAGTCTCTGCCCATGCTGCCTGGAACTGAGCCCTAAGATCTCCAATGGCCCAGCATGTGGTACAGTGTCCTAAATCCTGTAAAATTGCCCTTCTGAAAAGTGCTCCACAGTACCTGCAGTTAATGATATCCATTCCAGATAAGTTGCTGGGTTCATATCTGAGGTACTTTTTCTTTTTCTTTTGTTTAATTAGAAGATTGTTTACCTGATGTTAGTAGGTGTGATGTGTGGAACAGCTCTTAGCCTGGCAGCTGACATATCTTACTCTACTGCCCCACACTATATCATCAGCATTGTGACCTCAATGACTGTGACATCACTGCTACTTAGGAACAGCAAGTGAGTGACTGCCAGGTCATTCACCTATGACGTCATAGTCAGTGAGATCACAATGCTGATGATGTAGTGTGGGGCAATAGAGAAAGCTGTGTCAGCTGCCAGGCTAAAAGCTGTTCCACACATCCAGCACAATATTATTACATAGAATATTTTCCAATGAGCAAAAGGAAAAAGGAAAATACTTCAGAAATAAAAAATTACAACTGACTACTACTTAAAATTTGTATTATTTTCCTTGTCTGCCTGTTTTGGCTCCACTAGCTCTTTAAATATTTCTTATCCTATATTTTGTGTCCAGGATAGCATTGGGGAGATGCTACATCTCATTGCCATTGTGATCTTCATTTTACACATTTTTTGCACTGTATTTACTCAGGATGTCCCAGAGTAGATGCAATATCTTATTTTCAGTGGGGTAATGATTTTACTATTTGTATAATATATTTATTCAGGGTAGCCCAGTACAGATGTAAAATATTGTTTTCAGTGTGTTCTGATTTTATGCAATGTAGCAAAGTGTGTAGATGCGGAGCACCACTGAAAATAAGATGCCATTGCCATGTCTTCTGGGAACTATCCAGGCTAAACATAGCAATCGGCAGGCATATTCTTGGAAAACACTTTGCAAAAATGTGTAAAAGGAAGACCACATTGAAACTGCCTCTTAGCAGATCTGCAACATGCAAATTCATTAGAAATAATGGGTAAAAGCATCCCAAAAGCTTTCCACAGCTATATTGGCTCTGACCAGAATTTGTTTGTGGGCTGTGGGACACTTTCATATTTTCTAGCTTTTTCATCTTGTAAGAGTGAATGTGAATAAAAGCTTTTTGCATTTTTTCACTTTATTTTGTGATGGATATTTTATGACTGACTTACTTGGTGTGCAAGCCTTTTTTTGCTGTCTCCTTGCTGGTGACCCCATTGACTCTGTAAACTCCAATAAATGCCTCAAAGTGATCCTTGATCAACAGCTAGACTACTCACTCCACATAAATTATATACTGGGAAAATGTTTCAACAAACTTGGGTTAGAAATTGCCCCCTTCCTCTCTTTCAGTACTAGGAAAAACTGATTAAGTACTTTATCTTCCCATTGATTGACAATGGGGTGTAGTTCTCTCTGGAGCCTCCACTTCTGTCCTCATCATCCTTTTCAACATACTCTGTAGGTTTGTTGTGGCCTTCCTGTCACGTACCAATCATTGCACAATGTACAAGCACCTAGGCTGAGCTTCTGTCCCTGTGAGGTAATCCCTCTATATTGCTCTGCTAAGCACCAAATACTGGTCCGGGAAGCTACTGGAGCAACTCAATGATTTATTTACCTCCTCTTCCAATCCCTCATACTGCTTCAAGTTGAAGGAAGGAAAAAGACTACAAATTCCTTGGTATGGACTCACTACAGGACTAGCCTCTATCAGGTGCAGAGGTCCTCACATATGGAATAGTGTTCCCTCTTCTTTCCCTTCTTTTACCAGTCTCCAGTCCATGAAGGCTATGTGTCAGGAGCTCTACAAGGTCCCATTGCCTGCCCTAATTGCACTAGAGGTGTTCTTTAACTAATTTATGGGGGCTCAACCCTGGTTTGTGTGCTCCAGCCCTGACCATGTCTGTAATGGGCCCACCCATGGATATTACATATAGCAGTAAATAACTTCATTTGTAGTTTTTTAAGGAAATGCATCCCCCCCATACCTGTGGTACTCAAATGTGATTCGACACTGTGTATGTCAGTCCCTAATTGGTGACTCTGTGTACTATACTGTATATATTATCTTTGTACATTTGACCTGGCAACTTTATGTACATACTGACTTTATACAGTGAAGCTCGCCAGGATGAAACCCACTTCTGCAGCATTCTGCAGTGTGCTGCAGCAGATTTGCCGCAGTAAACTGTAATTTCAATAGGAATTCATCCCTTTTGTCATGCAGGAAAATGTGACACTGCCTGGATGAAGAGAATGTCACAGTTTCCTGCATGACAAAAGGGGACTAATTGCCATTGAAATTACATTGTTTTCCACAGTAACTCTGCTGCAGCATGCTACAGAGTACTGCAAAATACTGCAGAATTGAGTTTCACTCTAGCAGACTTCACTGTACATCTTCTATTGGAACTATTTGTATTATATTATCTGAGTTATGTGTTTCCTATTAGGATTCTGCTTGCCTGGTATAATATGTTGCAAATAAATACATTCTTATTTAATTCCCAATTCTTTTCCTTCTCTTCTACTGCCTGTGCCTCTTCCACTTTCTCCTGCAAGCGTTCCACAAACTGCCAAAACCTGTCCTCCTGAAGTCCAGAAATTCTGCCTGTGGCTGTTTCTTACCCACTTCTAATTTAATACTAAACTGCATGGTCTGGTGATTACTGCTCCCATGTGGCTCCTGTCCTGTGAGGTCTCCTGTACTGTCCCTGTTCGTAATCAAGTTTGTGATTGCTCCATCCCTTGTAGGCTCCTCAATGCTCTGTATCAGGAATGCTTCCAGAAATGCCTGTCCAAGCAGCTAATTTCTCACACTTGCTGCTACAGGGATCCAAAATCCACATTTGGCATGGTGAAGTTATCCATTAACAGCACCTCCCATTGTTCTGCTGCCATTTTGATCTTTCTGAGGTTGTGATTGATATACCACTCCAGTCCCGATGTTCCTCTCTCCATTCGTGCCTCCACCAGCACTGTCTCATACACTTGCTACCTCCACTGTCTTTCAGCTCTATGACATTTGCACCCTCCATTACATATAACGCTACCCCCCTTGCCCCTCATCCCTCCTAAACACTGCATACCCTGGAGTGATCAGATCCCAGTATCTCAGTCATGGTACTCAGTGGTTAAATTGGGCAGGGGCCCACAGGAATTCTATTCTACTACCACTAACAAACTTGCAGAATAGTTCCTGTACCTCTGTCAACTTTCTCCATTGAATACTATAGGAGAGTTACACCAGCTATAAATGACATATTGCTCACCTACAAATCTAGATGTGAAGGCTCCCCCACCTAAATATTTCCAGTTTAACTACTGATGGTACTGTGTTACCCACATCTCTGTGATCACCACGAGGTCCAACCATGCTTCTTCCACTACTGCCTCCAGGGCACTACAGTAGCTTTATTCCCCAGACTTCAGCATTAATGCATGTAGTCCTCCATGTCAGTTGCTTCTTCCTTTCTTGTGAGTTCTTTATACCCATCCTCCCCTGCCCTCATCCTTAGCCCTGCTCCTACTGCACCCCAGCCACTCTTCTCAAGGACCTCCTGCAGTCCCATCCTTCTTAATATACTCTCTTAAAGAGAGAAAGACAAGGGGGGATATGATCAAGGCCTTCAAGTACCTGAGTCCATTAACAGGGTAAATACTGAGAGCCACTTCTACCTTAGTGGGAACAAATCTACTAGGGAGCATAGCCTAAAGCTGGTAGGCAGAAGATTCAGGAGAGCGAGTAGGCACTTTTTCACTTAAAGGGTGGTAGTCAAGTAGAATGAGTTGCCAGAGGAAGTGGTCTTTCTGAAAACAGTGGATGGCTTCAGGACAGGATGGGACAGAATAAAGGGAAAAGTTGCTGGTGGTAGAGGGGGGAAGGTGGACTTGAGGAGGGTCAGGGGTAATTTTGGGAGGAGGGCGGGTCCCTCTGTTGAAATGTGAGAACCTGCACACTCAAGCAGACTAGACAGATCATAAGGCCTTTATCTGCTGTTATGTTCCTCTGTTTATACAGTTCTGTACCATTGTTACCTCTGTATCTGCATCTGCTAGCATGGGGGGGGGCATCCAAGACTTTCTCATTTGAACAGGTGCACTTGTCAGCAACTGATCTGCCCTCCCCTGTGCTTGTTTAAAAGCACCTCAATACACTCTGTAAACTTGCATCATAGATCTCTGGTGCCTTTCTCAAAGAGTGTAGGCCATCCCACTTGTATAGCCTTTTGTCCCTTCAGGAATGCCACCAATCTCTTGCATGCCCAAAGCCCACATCTCTGCACCACTCCTTTAGCCAAGAGTTGAAGTGAGTGATCAGGAGAAATCACTTCTCAGCCTTAAACTGAACTGGCAGTACCTCAGAAAAAGATATTGAGGTTGCTGTCAGTCTGAGCCTCCCTCCCAGCCTCCTGTGCTATTCTACACCTCCCCTAGGGGTCTGCTAGCTAGATGATTGCTCCCAGAGTGGCCAGTGACATCTAGCCCTTCCCTCATGCACACTGTGTGCATCCCTCACAGCTGAAGATCTCAGTGGGCACCTTACTACTCTGCTTACATGAACCCTCACAACCACTACCCCCTGTGGTGCCCTAACTATGGAGTCCCCTACAACAAGTACCTGTCTAGATCTCACCTTTCTTATTGACTCCAAGATTATTACAGGTGACACCTTAAGGACAGAGCTGGTATCTTGGGAGATACGAGGTCCTGGTCCTCTCTGTGGGGAGACTGGACCTATTGAATCAAACCATTCTAGGGCCCTTGCCCAAGTGGGCTCTTCATTCACCTACTTCCCCCCCCCGGCTGACTACAGTCCACATCACATTCTGGACCTGTGGCTTCCTATGGGGATGAGAAGCAGGGTCTGGCTGCACCAGCCCAGACTGGGCCTGCTCTGGAAAAGTTTAAGTTCAGCCTTTATAGTGGCTAGTTCCACAGTGAGCGTTGCAGTCCTATTGCACATTGGGTAGCATCACCATCTCCAGATGATCTCTCTGAAAATGGCTTCTCCACCTGAGTTGCATCCTACTAGACACCCACCTCCCTACCCAACCTGTCCCCTTCTCCTCTACACGTTCTCCACCTCTGTCTCCCCATGCCACTGCCTCACCTATAATCTTGGGCTACTTACCCAGCTTTCCCTTTGAGGTGAAGATGTTGATTTCCTTACATGGATCTGTTCATTGGGGTACCTCCGAAAGCATTTTTCTAGGTGTTCCAAAATACTGTAACTGGTGATAGCACTGACCCTCATTGTCTCTTATGTCCACTGCTACTGAATCCCTTTCCCCCCTACTCAGCTTTTCCCACAGAGAATAACCTGCCAGATACCTGCTGTGTAGGAAAGAAACTAAACACAGGAATAGTATCATTACCCTAACAGTTACCCCCAACTGTTATAGAATGACTCCTTTGTGGGAGGAACCAATGCCTTACCGGTACCTTGGAGTTGCCTTGAACAAAGTTTCCTTGTAATCTCTGGACTCCCTGCAGATGGGAGGGAGGCTATGAAGGAACCTGCTGCCATGTGATGAATACATTGCTTCCTGGAGTAAATGATCCACAATTATGCTGGGTGCTGCAGGGCATGAGATACACCCAGGGAAAGTAGAGTTGTCCTGATTGTGTCGAAGGACTTCCTACGGTCCCTGGAGGCATAACTCAAATTGGGAAAAAAGAGCGGGTTTGTCCCCATCTGATGTCATCAAAGGACTAATTTTTCATGCTGCTTCAAGGATGTGGGTCCTGTTCATGAAAGCTCACCAGCAGGATCAAAAAGGTACGGGGCACATTGCCTGCCTGCCTCCTCCTGGGTATTATCTGGAATGCTCTGTAAACCAGGGGAGCTGGCTGCAGATGCAAGTTTGGCCCAGCCAGGACTCTGCATACCCTGCAGATTGTCTACTTCGATTGTCTCTGGCAGTCTGAAAAGCTGTAACTTTGGAGGCCCTCATTTGATTCTGGAGGATCTGTATTCTGTGCCTGTAAGGCTTCATTCTTCTTCGTTCATCCAGTGATGCTTGTGATAGCTTTGCAAGTGGTCAGTGCCACCTGCTTCATGCTCCTTGCAGCTGTTGTTGCCTGGGATTCACAAAGCACACTTTGAAAACTGAGCCCCTGGTCTGTGACTCTCTTGCATTTGTCATTTGAGGGACCCAAGTGTGGAAATAAAAGAGGAGGAGAGAGAAAAAGAAAAACAAGTGCTCAGAGAAAGAAGGGAAGAATCATTTGAGAACATGCGGGGAGACAGTACAGTTTATGCTTGTGCAACATAGTATCAGTAATTTGAGGTTGGGAGGGACTCTAGGTAGGTCCATTAGGTCCACTTTTCATAAGAAGTGTAGTCTAGTGATTAGAGCACTGACTTGGTAACCAGGAAAATGCATTTTCAAACCCAGCTATAGCCAAACATAGGCTTGATTCTCAGTTGCATGGGAAAGTCCCTTGTTGGTGACCTACTTGAGCTATGCTCAGAGGGGGTTGGAGGGCCTTCCTGACCACCACATACCATTGTTCTGCTGTGCAGAAGATGGTGGAGTTGGGATGTAAATGCCACGCAGTGCCATTTATACTGCAAACTAGTGCAGGAGATAAACACTGCAGCACTTTGAGCTGACCTCTAACTTAAACTACTAGAAAACTCTCGCAGTTTCAGGGGTGGTGGGGGTACATTGGGGGGGGGGCATCAAGATAGGTGTGGACCCAGATTGCAGAAGGTACTGGAACATGTGTGTGGGGCTAGAGAAGGGGTGCCACTGGACTGCCAGGGAAGGACTTTTATAGTGAAACATGTTTGGGCCCAGTGGATCACCAGAGAGGAATGTTTGGAGGGACTGCAGTTAGAAGACTTCAGAGGAGGGCCAGAAACAGCCCACTATTACTTTTGTCTTAGTACCACCACACTCATGTAAGTGCATGGCATTGTCATGTGCATACATTTATGTGGTGATAATCTGCACTGTTACTGTGCATAAACTGTGTTTGCACAGTTATATCAGGGGGTCTTCATTTGCATCTTGTAATCTGTGCCAGAGGAGGGAAGGGACATCCATTTCTCAGTGTAGCAGTTTTCTATGTTGGTGGAATGGGGCACTTTTTGCACTCTGTTTTTCCATTGTAAAAAAATTTGTGACTGAAAAGCGGCCCTTAAAGTGTAACTTTGAGCAGTCACTTAACTGCTCAGTACTCCAGTCCACCCAGCTGCAGAAGTAGGTAACAGCAGGACCCCACTGGAAACAAGATGTTACACCTCAGGTGTGCTATCCGGGTAAAGCAATTGTAAAATAAATATGTTGTGCAGACATACTACTTTATAGGGATTCCTCATCCAACCTACTACCCAAGTGCTAACTGAATTCCCATGCCGGAGTGTTCACTGATATCCCAGTCTGGGAAGGATATTCTGAAGATTATGACACTGTTAAGTGTGGACTGTGGTGTTAATAGATCTTTGCTACACCAGGCACAGTAGTCACTCGCTCTTCAGCCTGCTCTTTTCCCCAGTGAGAGATCAAATCAGAATGGTTGGCAAATAGTGTGGCCCAATTTACATGGTTTACTTGGTATGGTAAGACAAAAGAAGGCCTTGGGGTCCATCAAGGCCATCTCCCACTCTCAGTGGGTGAATTAGTGTTTACTTCTATTTAATAGAATTAAACATTAATTATATTTAATAACAGATAATCATCAAGCCCTTACTTGAAGCTGCTAAATAAAGATTTGTTGACTAAATCTTGTAGGAGTTTGCTCTGTGAATGGTCCGAGCACAGGTAGAAGAAATTGTTCTTCTTGTTTGTATTAACCTTGGGGATAACCAGTTATTTATTATGTGAGCTCAGGTTTGTTTTCCTGGTATTAAATTCAAGACCACAATGAGCCATAAGGTCTGCATTATTTAATGTGTTAAAAAATAATAGGAGGTAACGTCTTGTTTTCCTTTCTTCCAAGCTAAACAGCCCCAAGGAAGCAAGTCTATCTTCTTAGTTAATGAACTCCAGGCCCCATACAAATTTGTTGCATGCCTTTGTGTCCTTTCAATCAGGTTACTGTCCCACTTTAGATATGGATTCCAAAATGGTGATCCAAAATCCAGATGAGGGATTACATAAATTTTATATATTGGTAGTAGACACTGTTTCTGGAGACAAATGAACATTGTATAGAACTTAGTAGTCTGTTCATTGTTTTGGAAACTTGAATACAATGGTCTCTTGATGACAGTTTGTTATTTATTATGATACCTAAGTCTCCTTGGTCATTGGGTGAAGTTGTACATTATCTAGGAAATATAAGTAATTGTTTTTTTTTTTTCATGAAATATAAGACACTGCACTTCTCTGGGTTAAATTTCATTTTATTAAGTGTTGCCAAGTCCTGTATGACTTTTAAGTCCCTGAGCAATATCTGATATTTATCTAGGGTATTGACCTCATCCCCCAGTTGCGTGTCATCAGCAAATTTAGTTGAAGTGTTTATGACATTTTGATTCATGTTGCTTATGAAAAGGCTGAAGGGAGAAAGCCTCAACATGGATCCCTAAGGAACCCCACTTCTAACAATACCCCAAAGTGAAAGTTCACCGTTAATTTTAACATGTTGGGTTCGATCAGTTAACCAGTGATGAATCTACCTTACTATATCATGACTAATACCCATACTCATATTGTAAAATTTAACAACTAGGAGAGTATGAGGAACAGTATTGAATGCCTTCCCTAAATCTAACAAGATTACATCCACTGGCTTCCCAATATCTAAACTTGTGCTGATTTTATTATAAAAGGTGATCAAGTTGGTGGTACATGACAGACCACGTCTGAAACCATGTTGTTAACTGTCTTCCAAACCTAGGGATTTTATTTCCTTATCTAAAATTAGTTTTAGTAGTCTTTTGATTGGCTTGCTGCATAGGGAAGTAAGACTGATGGGTCTGTAGTTTGAGACAATATTTTTATTTCCTTTATATGAATTGGAACCACCACTGCTTGTTTCCAGTCAATTGGAAGGATCTCAGTTTTCAATAATTTATTAAATAATATCATAAATGGGTAAGCCAGGACATCTGCTATGTCCCTTAGGAACCTCGGATGTATGTTGTTCGGCCCTGGTGAGGTGCTTCCTTTGATGTTTTCTAGAACAGACATAACCTCAGCTTCTGTAAAAGGCTGTTTAATGTTGTTTAAAAATTTCAGCTGGTCTGAATGTGATATGTTGTAGATTGAACAGAAATGAAAGTTAAATTGATTAGTCATCTCTTTATCTTTGGTTATAGTGGCACCATTTGATAATATTCGTCCGACCGTTCTGGGTAGATTTTTGTTTTTATGATTATTGGAATTCCAATTTGTGTTTCTCACTTTTGATCATGTTCTTTCACTTCCTTGATTCAGATTTATATTTACAAATAGTCACCTCTGATGTTTTTTTTTGTTTTGTGTATGTGTAGTGAAACATTTTGTAGTAAAACATTTATTTCAGTACAACCTTTCACAATAGGTAGACTGAGTGTTAAAGTATAGCCTTTTTCTCAGATACTTCAGTATAATTTCTTATACCATATAACCAAATGTGTTTACTCAAGTAGTGGAATAATTTAACATGTACTGTACACGAGGTAGGTGCATGACCAACTAACTATCCATTAGAAAGGGATGGAGTACAGATGTTGATGTACTTTTGTTATGTTGATGTACTAAATAATAGGGACAAATGACAGCAGTATCTGGAAAGTGTTAGGACATCTGATGACGGGTGCCACTGCTGATCAGAAGTAATTGTAGCCTAACATGAAGACATAAAGTTGTTATGACAAAGATATGATTGGTAGAAAGCTACTAGAAATGGTAAATATTGAGAAATATACTGTTGACTTGACACTATATAAGCTCTCTGTGTAGAGTGAAAAGTTAGCACTCACCAACTGAAGATATATCCTTGTATGCTATGATGAGTGCATAACAAGTGATATTGAGATACATGTATTTGGAAGAGATGAGCTCGCAAGAATACATTTTACAGAAAGACATACCAACTTTTGTGTGGCTTAAATTATTTGAAGATAGAAAACACAGTGCAGCTATCTGTTACTCTGTTACCACTACAATTGGTGCCGTGACTAGGATGTCTGAAGACAGTCTGTATGGTTGCTGATGACATCAAATGAACCGAGAAGAGAAGGAAGCCACTGCAAGGAATGCCTACCATACCTGAACTAATTACTCATGTAGGGAGGGAGGTTGAAAGACAGTTAAGGAAGCTGAGGCAAAGTCAGACGTGATTCGCCAGTGAATCTACTGACGTGAGTACGGATTCCATACTACGTAAATGTTTAGAGACTTCATGAAGGTCCGTACAGCTCTCCTGAAAAGCAGGAAGACACATGCTTATGTTTAATTAAACAATGTACAGACCGTAATGAGAAAAGTAAATCAGATAAAACCAAGTTGGTGAACATATGTCAAATGTATGTACAGTATCAGTTAGAAATAACTGCTAGGATGTGTCAGTTGAGGAAAGAATTGTTAGAGAAAAATGATGCTCATTACTTAAATATAGACAAATATGTAACAGAGGCTAAAGATAGTGAATATACAAGATATTATTCACAAAGGGAAGTTTGTGGGTTAAAAATCAAGACTCTGTAATGAGTTCCCTGCTGCCCAAGGTTACTCTGTTCTCTGTACTTGGAGAACTGCAAAAACATTACTGTATTCAGTAATGAATGTTAACTTCAATGATGCCGGAGTGAAGTTTAAGCTACTCTGGTTTATTTTTATGGTTCATCCCATGACATGTCCCAGTTTTGAAATGTTGGCTCATTGTCTGCAAACTGCAGTTGCAGATGTGAGGAAGCATTGGAAGGGGCATGTGGATGGGGTGGCTCTCTCGGACAATCACATAGGAAATAAAGAGATTAGATCATGCCAATCTGGAGTCCAAGACCTTTCATATAAAAAAACAGTCTGTGTATACATTACCAGCAGAGGCACAGTTGTAGTGCCAACTCTCCTTATAGTAAAGGCAGAATAACTACCTCCTTTTATCTAATTGAGTGTTCAACTAAGCAAAAAGTTGCTAAAACTAAAAATATGGTAATTTTCACCTTGTTGCAATTGGTGACCTTTTGCAACCCAATTTGACCTTCCATGTTTAATCTAAGTTAAGCACATTATTTTGTCAGGATTTTTCAGGTCCTGCTATATTTTAAGTGATACAAGTGAACTTTTTCACTCTGACATGGAAAATATGATTTACTGTCTAAAAACAGAAAAGAAGTAATCAAGATTTATTTAAATCTCACATATCAACTAGCTTAGAAAATAATGATTTTTTCTTGTAACATATTTTATGGCTCTTAAGCAAGCACTAATGACAGCTCCAGCTCTCATTAATCCTTCTGAGTCCTCTGATTTTGTAATACAGATACACACAACAGATCAGGTAATTAATGTGGTCCCATTACAAAAGAGAGCAGAAACTTTACGTCCTGTGGGATATTTTTTCTTGTGTATTAACACCTGTGGAAGAGACATATGAGGAATGTGTAAAACATTTGTTAGCTGTATATTGGGCCATACAGCCTACAGAATATATTGTGTGGTTTAATAGAATTAGCCTACAAACGTCTCACACTCCAGTATTTAAAAGGGATGTGAGAGGTGTGTCTTCCCAGTGACTGGTTAAATGAGCTTTAGCTCTACAAGGGAAAAATATCACAGTAGAAAAATGTACCTCACCTATGTTAGTTAAATTAATGACATGGGAGGGAGAGGCACATGATTGTGAAACTGTAATGGGAATTGATTTTAAACCTATATTTGCAGCAGAACCAAATACTGAAGCAAAAGATGTTTATGTAGATGGCTCTCGCTTTTGGGAGGATTGACATTTCCACACAGGATATGCCATATGGACACTGAGCACTAATCAATTAATAGCACGATGTCCATCATCATTTTCTGCCCCTAGAGCAGAATTAGAGGCAGTCCGTGGAGCTATTATGGCTTACCATCGGGAGGCTATTAATATATTCTCAGACTGTGCTTTTGCAGTAAATTCCTTATTAGACTTTTTGCCAATTTGGGCTAAACGAGGAATGCGGACAGCATCAGGAGAACCTGTCACATTTGCTCCCATATTACAACATATATGGGACATAGGAGCTCAAACACCTTTGAAAATAGCAATTTATAAAGTAAGAGCTCACCAAAGAATCCAAAGGATATTCATGAGTTAAACAATAACTTAGTGGATAATCTTGGTTAAGTTGCAGCCAAACAAACAAACTTATGGGTAGACCCTCTCGGAGGTGATTCTAAACAATTGTGGGAGATGGACAAATTTGACACACATCTTATTAAATAGATAGCTGCCATCTCACAAGTCCCAAATTTGGGGCATATCCAAGATACAGATGCTTGGAAAGTGGGCTGTCGGAACCAATGGAAAGACACTAGACAGTGTGCAACCAAACATGTCACCATATAGGAAGATATGGTAGTATGGGAATGACAACCTGGGTTTAGGAAGTGGATACCACCCACTTCACCTGAAAAATATATTATTATGGATAATCATTGAATTGCAGGTCATTGTGGACTCCATAAAACTTGTAAAATGTTGGCACAAAAATATTGGTAGCTAAAAATAGGAAAAGATGTCAAGCAACGTCTGGAGGCTTGACTCATCTGGGCACAGATGAATCCTCCAGTGCCTGGTAAAAGGGTTCCATTAGGACTTATCCCCCTGGTGGACGGTCCTTGGTCCAGCTTACAAACTGATTATGTGGGGCCCTTGCCTACTGCAAAGGGGGGGGGGTTTCGATATTTATTAGTCATTGTTGACGTATTTTCCAAATGGGTAAAAGCATTACCCGTACGAAATGATAGTGCTACAGCTACTGCAAAAGCACTATGGGAACAGGTGTTCTCATGATGGGGTTTTCCCAAAATACTTAAAGGTGATAGAGAAACTCACTTTACAGTGAAAATAATGACAGCTTTGTGTAATATTTTGGGTATCACCCAACGTTTGCATTTACCCTACCTTCCACAATCCTCAGGTATGGTAGAAAGATTAAATGCACTTAAAAAAAATGCACTGAAAAAGGCAGTGTTAGATACTGGTAAAGGGTGGGTGATGCACTTACTAGGAATCCTAATAGGTATTAGAGGTACTGAAAATAAGAGTACTGGCTATAGCCCATATTAATTGATGACTGGACGAGATATGTGGCTGTATTATCCTTCGGATTATCAACACCAATGTTAGACCACATCAAAACTGATGTATTTTTGAAACACCTGCAAAAACAGTTAGCTGTTTATTTACCCCATGCTGCCGGTAATATGGCACAGACTCATTGGAAAAACAGAGACATGATGATAAAGTAATACTGCCCATTAAAAGGGGTCATCACGTCATGGTGAAAAATTATGGTCAAAAAGGACCATGGGACGCTAACTGGATGGGACCCTATGAAGTCATTAATGTTTTGAGACCATGGGTCATTCAGGTCCGATGAATTCGGCAAGGGTCTACAGAGACCAAATGGGTCCACATGGACCAATGTAAATTGTATCAGCCTTTAAATGATGACAACTGATACTGCTCTGTTTCTCCCAATAGGTAAAGTACAATGATGTATTTTGTACTTAGGCTGAGCAGTACCTTACTGATACTGGCCACTTCCAAACGATTCAGTGGATGCCCAGGGCACATATGGAACAGTTTATATAGCAAGAACTATGCTATTCATACAGTGTGGGGTCTCCCAGTACTATTAGGAGAATGATATGAACACACTGGATATCTTCTTGTCAAATGGTACTTAATTCGTTATGGACTATGTAAAAATGCGACATGGGGATACTCGCCAGACGCCTAGCCTAGTACGGCGATGTGTGTCGTGAACACAACAGCCCAGAAAGGAATCTATATCTGCTCTACTTTGGGGGATATAACCAATTTGACAGGAGAAGAACAAGATTTATTTTGAATAAAATTAAAGGACATGTTACGTTATCCATCCAATATTATGTTGTTAAAGGCATCTTATAAAGGTTCAAGACGTAATATGTGGCATTTTTTATATAATACATCTATTGTGAAAAACTATACAATAGGGATTAAAAGTAAATTGAAATATTATAATGTGTTACTACATTTGCCTTTTCCATGATTACCGCTTCAGTGTAAGGATCAGGCCTCAGTATTGTTGTGGCAATAGTATTATAATAATACTTTAAATCAATACCATGACAGACACAAAATGTGGTAATTTCAAATTCCTGCAGAGGCAACACCAGGCTTATTCCATCATAAAAGAGACGTATGGGTCTGGTTAGTCTCAGGATTAGGAATTGCTAATGGTATCAATGCTATGGTTTTATAAGGTCATATTCGTTCTTTAGAAACGACTTTAAAAAATATGGCTACTGGACCATTATCAACTACTGCGAAATTAGCAGCTGATAATGAGGACATTGATTGGTTTGCAATTAAAAAAACCTTACAGAATTTTAAAATTATTGCTCAGATACAGTAGCAGCCCGTTTTTATAACTCACTTTCTAATATGTCTAGAGAAAGCTATATAGAACTGCTTGCTCTCAATTAGCTGCTAAAGCACATGCTTATCTAGTCAATGAGTTAAATAAAATTAAAACAAATAGATTACCTTTAGGAATAGGTGAAAATAATGTGACTAGATTATTGGATAGTCCCACTGTATTCCTACCACCCTTAGCTATGATCAAAGTATGGAACTCACCAAATCAATATGCACATGTGCTGCGACATGTGATTCCCGTACTAGTGATAATACCTGTATGTTTTGAACCACCGAAAATATCATGGCAAATCAGTAATTTGGGAGTATCAGTACATGACCAGATCATGAGACTCCAAATACCAGGTGACACTATTGTACCAGTACACAATGAATATGTTGTCTTACCTAAGCAACAATGGGCTGGATATTCAAACTGCGTCCCAAAAGTGCACAATAGCAGGAGCAAGCACAAGTCCATTGCGCCCATGCACAATAGATGCAATATTCAAAAAAGGAGCAAGCCAAATTGCACCAACAGCCAACGTCTGAATATCGCACAATTTGCACCATTGCACAACTAGGAAGGGGAAGCTGAGCAGATACGATGCGCTATGGCGCAACAAGGGCTGCCCAGCTGAGCAGCCCAGAGGTACCATAGTGCAAGCAGGGATCCCCCCAGCAGCAGAGCAATGGAACTGCACAACCAGGGAGGTAGGTAGGAGCCCACCACCCATGCCACAGATGGGCACAGGAAAACACTGCAGAACTGACAATGCACCCCCACACCCCAAGCACAGCACAACTGGTGGAGGGCTGGAATATCCACCAGCCCATGGGGACTAGCAAACAAAGCACAGCTGGACCATGGTGCCCCAGCACACCCACCAGCAAGCTGAGACTGCCACACAAGGAGGGCGGACCACCCCATGGCACAGCAGCCCCCCTGTGCACAGCACACCCTGCACTGTGACCCCAAGACACCCTCCATGCATACCACCACCCCTACTGCCACACTGCAACCTCGTGTACCACAGAACCATACAAGCCAGACCCACCATGAGCCACAGCAGCCAGCACAGACACCCACAGTGGTGCGTGGAAGCATGCAGCACACTGGATGCAACACAGTGCAGGGGCAAACACATACCCATACCCACAGAGACACTAACACAGGGACGCAGTAGTGTAGCAACCAAGCCCCAGTGTGGGCCATGAAAACTTCATAGCACACAGCCTGCAGTCCTCCATGGCACAGGGTGACACCCACCCTGTGCATGAACTGTGGCCCTGTATGCCACCAGCATATGCCTGGGCACAAGTCACAGACAGTGGTGCACAGTCCCTGCAACACACACACAAGCCACAGCATGGAGGTGGGACAGCAACTGCAGAGGCCACAGTGTCACCTGAGGCAAACATGCACCACACCATTGACAGGAGGCAACCCAGCATTGTGACGGTCACAGTGGATGACCTGCAGGGACAGCCACCACTGACAAGGCAGCAGACCTTGCAGGCCACAGACATGCAAGGGTGTCAGCTGCACAGGCCAAGGATGGGTTGACAGGGGTACAATGGACACAGAGCAGGCACCATGGACCACTGCACACAGTAATGCAATGCACAGAGAACAACACACATACACCACAGATACCGACTGATAGCCACTCCCACACCAGAGACACTTCCCCATGCACACACACACATACCCATGACTGAACCACCCCAGATGCCATGCACACCACTGCAACTGAGCACCTATAGCCAGCTGCAAATCAGAGACCACCACATTATTCATATCAAAATAACTGTATTCAAAAATATAACAACAACAACTATTTACAACTATGTACAAACATGGGGTGGAGGGACAGGAACAAGATGGGGTGGGTAAGGGGTAGGGGTGAACATATGGGAGAGGGAAGGCGGGGTGTGAGGGTTGGTCAAAGGGGGGAGGTTGTCTGCATTCACTGGCGGCCAGCCTGGTCCTCTGCTGCCTGGGGCTGTTGCCTGGGTCGCCTCCTCCTCACCCCATGCTGCTGAAGATCCCTCAGGATGGCGAGGGACTCTTGCGCCACCCGTACAAGATCCTGGATGGACTGCTGAATTCGCATGGAGAATCCGCACACCTAGGACAAGGGATCAGAGTCAATGGGTGTGACTGTCCATCCCCCTTAAGCCCACCCATTATGCATGGCATACAGCCATGTGCCACGCTCCTGTGATAGTGTACACCCACTCACAGTGACCGTGTCCACAAGACATGCCCAACCAGGCAGCAACAGCCATGTGTACCACTGCACACACCCACCGCCCATGTCCAGCATAGCACAACCAAGGCCGTACAGTAACGTGGCTATGTGGTGGGCAGGCAGTGACACAGCCATGTGCCCAGTGCATGCATGGACCACCACTGATGCACTCCCAGACATGCAGTGCCACTGGACAGTGCTGACTGTCACATGTCGCGTGCATGGCAGTGGTGTCCATGGATGGTGGCCATGCCCTGCTTCCCACCCTGTCACACAGCATGCAATAGCAATCATGGTGTCATGGCACTCACCCTCATCGAGATGTTGCTGGCATTGGGGTTGGTCCCTGACATGCCCCTGTGCAGCGTCCTCCACCCTCTGCTGCTGCTCCAAATTCCTCCTCCGCTCGGCCACGCCTGTGGGAGACAAAAGGAGAGAAACACATCAGTACAAACCCAAAGCATATTCCCCCTGCCCCAATGTGTGTACCCACCCACCCAGCCAGACCCACCGATCCCATACCCTGTAAACACCGCCACAGCCAACCCTAGACCATCCCTCCCCTATGTGCTGGGCACATAAGACAGTATTACCTATATGGACCATACAAGTATGTAGACGTATCACCCAACTGGACGAGGCACCATGCCCCTCCTGGCATGCGACTGCAGACGTGCAAGTAGCTCCAGCTCCCTCTGTCTAAGGTCCCCATACTGGTGCCTGCACTGTTTGGCCATTCTCCTGCAGCCAGTGGCCACCTCCAGGTTAGTGGCCACCTCTTGCCAGACCTGGGTCCTGGCCCTGTCCAGTGGCACCTCAGCAAACAGTGGGCCATAGTGTGGCTCCACAATGGCCACAAGGTTGGCCAGCTCAAGGGCACTCCACTGAGGGGCTCTCCTGTGTGCCATCTCTAATGCTATAGTAGGCAATATGGTGCTCCGCAGTGCGGCAACCCCATGTGGAAGCACTGCGCGGTACATCGCTGCCATTCCCTATCGTGCTGTTGGTACAGTGCCACCATTCCCTATCGCTCTGTCACTGAACAGCGTGATAGAGGTGCAGCCATGCCAGACATATAGCGCCAAGGGGGCAAAGGTCAGGCACAGGGTCATGGGTCTCTGGTGCAAGGCCACGCACAGCGCCATCAGACGTCTATGCGTCTAGCGCGATTGGTTGCCTGTGTGCCATCACCACAGTGAACTATTGCGCAATTGTGCCACAGCACCATGTAGTGACCCTTGCCATAGCACCACTGACACAATGGTGGCCATGCCCTGAATTGTCTACCACGTACAGCACATCATCAGCATGGCAGATGCCTGCGTAAGCTACCTGGGCATGTGCAGTGTGGTGTACTACGCAGGCCACAGAACTGCGCCATTGGCTCAGCACGTTCAACACAATTGCACAAAGCGCAAAAGCGTGATATTCAGCCGTCATATGCAAATCATCCGATCAGCCATTCAATGGCACAGCAGCACGATTTGCATCTCATTAAAGTTGCTCCACACCTAATTTGCATGGATTGCACTATAAAAATGCGACACTGTTCTGCAGTGGCCATATTCGGTTACTGCAGTTTATAGGTGAGTTACATGCTGTGTGGTGTTCTGGACTGTGGTCTCAGGGACTTGCTTTGTACTGCACAGTCACGGGTAACCACTGTCACCCATACAGGCTGAAAAATGACCGAGCCAGGACTGGGTGAGGAGGACGATGGTGGGCGGAACAGGAGGCCCAATTTTACCAAGGCCGAGATGGAGGCACTCTTCGAGGCCTACATCGATCAGGAGCCACTGCTCAGTGGACGGTGGGGCACCCCTCAGGCCTGTGCTACTGCATGGGAGGGGGTGGAACATGCCATCAACCTGCACGGCAGCCACCAGCACTCTGTGCAGGAGTGTAATAAGAAGATGGGTACTGACAGGAGGAGGGTGAAGGAGAAGGTGGCTGCCATCAGGGCAGCACATGCTGCAACAGGCGGGGACCAGCCGGAGGAGGTGCAGCTGACTCCGGCAGAGGACAGGCTCACTGCAAGCATGCAGCACAGTGCCATTGACGGCGTTCCAGGAGGTGGCTTCCAGACAGGTGGTAGCCCATCACTGCATGGTACGTCATGGTCTGTCGGGGGGGGAGGGTAGATCACATGCACTAACGTGTCCTTACTTTCTATTACAGATCCTGCGCATCTGCAGGGGTCAGCGGTGGAGGGTCTGTCCACTGTGGACAGCCATCTGGAGTTGGAGGAGGGATCATCCACCTCCGCACGTAGCCGGCGTGCATTGCAACAGTGGGTCCGCCTGGCTGTCAACACTGATGTCATTGAGACAGGTGTGGGGGAGGCCCTTCCTGTGTCTCAGTGATCTGGCATCCAAGGATGCCAGCATGCTGTGGCTGTGGCTGTGGCACAGACCTGCACCATTGATGATGCAATGACCATTATGGGCAGTGACATGTGTGTGTCACGGAATGGACACACAGCAGGCCAGCTCACGCCCATGGACCTGGCTGGTTCTGACGTGTGTGCCAGCATGTCAGCACAGTCCCAGGCTGTGCCTGTCAGCACTGGTGGGGCAGCACCAGTGGCTGGTCAGGTCAGTGGCACTGTTGTGGCCACAGCGGCGGAACAACCGATCCCTTGGGCACAGCAGGCGGAGGGGCAGCAGCAGCAGTCACCCACCGGGACTGGGGGTTCAGGGTTCAGCGGTGGTGTCTGTGCACCACCTGTGGACTTGCCCATACCTGGTCCTGGTGAACATCAGGCCCTTCCATACCCTGAGGGACAGGTTGCCGAGGTGGCAGATGACCTCTTTGATGAGCACACCCGCCTACTGCAGGCATCAGTACAGCAGCAGATGTGGCTTGCAACATCCGTGGAGGCACTGTGTGTGGCTCTGGAGCAGGTTGAGGAGCGACACAGCAGGGACACCGATAGGATCCTGTCACGGATTGACCATTTGCAGGAGGATGTGACCACTGCCATTGACAGGCAAACACAGGCGTTGGTCACTGTCATGGCCACAATGGGCACACAGTCAGGTGCCCATGTGTCACTCACACCGCGCAGTTTACTATCCACTCCCCATTCCCGGCATCATGCGACACCCACCCTGTTGACACCGGGTTCAGCTGTGGGCATCCCGAGCACTCCTGTTGCAGGTATGTTCGGTGTACTGCAGACACCTGTGCAGGCACGGTCGCATTCACGCAGTGGAACCCCTGGTGGACTATTGGTGCCACCCCATGAGGCCCGTGCTCAGCCTGCCAGTGCTGCTGGGTCTCGGCGGGGCTGCCCATGCATCCGAGGCGGATGTGGCACTGTGCCACAAGACTGACCTGTCTCCCAGTGCGGGCACTGTCTGGAGCTGCCCTGTGTGCATTGTGTGTTTTGGTGGGCAGTGCACCGGTGGGTGCCCAGCCCTACATGCAGACACATGGTCCACCTGCACACCCTCCAAACTGCTGTCCACAGGTACATGTGCATGATGATGCCTGCATTGCACTGTACACCAAAGTGCTATGGTGCCCAGCATCTGACACACGCACATAGACAGTTAGTGGACATGGTGGCCTGTGGACATGTGTGTTGCTAGTGTTTGTGTTCCGGCTCTGTTTTGCACCTGACCCTGTGCACTTTGTGCCTATTGTGTGTGCGTCTGTCCATGTGGCATGTTACTGTTCACCCCTCCCTGGTTGTATGTGTGTGCTTCTGTGCCCTGCCACATCCCTTGCCAGCATGCACCCCTGGTGTGTTTCCATGTGTGTATGTGGGTTGTGCCCTAGTCACTGGTGGTTGCACATGGCCCCATGGCTTACCTGTGTTGGCTGAAGTGCTCCTCTGTGATGGTGTCCTGGTGCTGTTGGGCCAGCCGGATCAGTCGGGGGTCCCATCGGCCAAGGGGGGGCTGCCCATCCCCATCATCACTGGTGTCACCGTCATCCCCATCGCTGTCCCCCTCTTCGACCTGTATGGCTATCCCACAGTCTTTGGCCATGTTGTGCAGGATACAACAGGCCAGGAATATCACACAGGCCTTTGAGGGGCTATACTGTAGGGCACCACCAGAGGTGTCCAGGCAAGGGGAAACGAGCCTTCAGCATCCCAAACACCCACTCAATGATGTTGCATGGGGTGGCATGTGCCTCATTGAAGTGTTGCTGCAATGGGGTCGTGGGCCGCCAGTAGGGTGTGAGCAGCCATGGACGGAGTGGGTATCCACTGTCACCTGTGTGGAGATAGTGGAGGTTAGTGTCTTGTTCAGGCTCAGACTGCCCCAAACCCTGTGTGCCACACCCATGGGACCTCTGGCTTACCCCCCCTTGCCCACGATTTGTCAGTTCTACATGCATACTTACCCACTAGATGACCTGTGGGGATGTCCCCACTCTTGAATCGATGGCACAGTGCCGACTGGTACCAGATGAAGGAATCATGTGCTCCCCCAGGGTGCGTGGCACAGACATTGATGATGCGCCCACTGGCATCACACACCACCTGGCAGTTGACACTGGCATATCCCTTCTGATTCATGTAGGTGGCCCCATCGGGGCCAGGTGGTGTGCAAATGGCCACATGGGTGCAGTCTATCGCCCCTAGCACACCAGGCATATGTGCTACCCTGTGGAACTCCTGTATGTTTGCTGTGCGCTCTGCCACGGTGCTAGGGAAATGGATGTACTCCACAGCATGTGGCAGCAGTACGCTGAGGCATTGGGTGAAGATGCATGATGTGGCCGACTGTGTTATGCCTGTGGTGTCCCCTGTTGGTCTCTGGAAGGTACCCGTGGCGAGCAAGCACATGCAGGCTGTTACCTTTGTCTCCACTGACAGAGCATAACTCCGTCGTGTGGGTGCCTGCATCACATCACTGCACAGCTCACAGAGCTGCCTCAATATTGCCCTGTTCAGGTGGTACCATCCCACAATCTCGACATCTGTGTACAGCTCAAAGCTGGTGCGGGCTCGGTACTGCCTGTTGGGGGCGTACCACCAACGGGCCCTTCCACGGCCACGTCCCCCTGCAGCATGCCTTCTCACCCCCCTCATTACAGCTTCCATGTGGAAGGTGGCACTGTCCATGTCCCTGGCTTGTGTTCCCCCCCAGCTGTTGTTGCTTTGTTCCCCTCGCTGTCCTGACTGCTACCTCCACTGCACCGGGTACACCTACTGGCCTCTGCTCTCTGTGGCCCCACACACCTTCCCTTGCCCCAATTCTGTGGTTTTGTTTCCCTGGCCTGCCCTCTTTCTCCCACTTTGTCTGTCTCTCTCCCTGCCTCATGTGGCTTCCCTGTAGCGTTCTTGCGCCTCTTCCTTGCTCCTTTTTATTTTGGCTCATTTCCGCTATGGCGCAACTTCCGCCTGCTCCACTGTTGCGCATTGCGCAAATCTTTGAACATCGCACTGCATACTTTATGTATAGTTCCACCCCCTTCAGTTGCACATGCCTTCATTATCATTGCGCTGTTGCTCAGCATGTTTTCAGTGGCGCAACTGCCTCCTGCTGAATATCGCAGAATGGCGCATTTTCTGACTTGCGCTGGGCAACCCTATTGCACATTGCGCAACCCTTTTAAATATCCGGCCCAATGTGTACAAGAACATGAAACCTTAGTATGTGGGGAAGAGAGATCAATCACCCCATGGTTCCCTGAACAATGTAAATTTACCCTAACATCTGCAAATGAATACTGCCAAGAAATGAGATGGAACCAATCATGGTGTGTAATCGCAGGTCAACCTTGGAATGTATAGGGGGTTGCAAACTGGACCTAAAATTAATTAATTTATTTCTTGATTAACTTATTTATTTTTTTATTTGAATTTGACACACCAGGAAATCCAAATTTAATTGTAGCATCTATGTTTCAGCTGGGTCCTTGGGGACGGTTACAGCAGCAGGGTATTTTTTAACATTTCGAGACTAATAAAGTGAGCAAGGCACATGTATGTGTGCACTAACACAATTATATAAGAAAATGTAAATGATAAAGGGAAATAGAGGGCGGCGGTGAAGATAACTGTACCCTGCAGGGCCCCTGACTTCCATGCGGTTAAGACCTCCAGAAGGACCCACAAGTGGTCAGTTGGGATAGGGTTCCCTACTACAGATTAAGCCTTGGTTCCCCATCTTTTTTAAGGGATGGGTCCAGTTCCTCATTCCTAAACAGGCCTTCATCTGGTTCTATGGCTGTATATCTCTAGCTAATGGGGCATTTTGTCAGTGCACTGCCAAACCTGCCAGAGTTTTGTGAAGCAGGCTGCCATAAAACATTATTTTCCATGTAACAGTGCAAAGGTGAAGTAATGGTGGGGTACTGTCTACATGGCACACTAAGATCTGTCTGCATCTGGAAAGTGAGATAGTGCAACTGTAATGATTATCTGGTGGCATTTACCTTTTCATTAAATGGCTGGAACTGCTCCCTTGGGCCCCAGAACATCCAGTTTTATACACACTGTGGGTGCGCCTGCTCCAGAGCCGGTTTCATTCATCCCAATATATAGCCCTAACTTGACAGCCTCCAACCAGGAGGGTGAGACAGTGGTCAGCCATTTACTGATGTCTGCATCTGCAGCATTGCTGATGGAGGCTATCTGGTTCTTTCCAGTTTAGATTTGAGTAAAACCATCCCAACTTCTGTAATGGTGCTTTGCATATATTCACCAAATTGCCTTTCATTAAGGAGATGCATACAGTACAATGCTATACTCCCTGACTATAAGCTCTAGCTCTGTACCAATGCTCATTGTTTGTGACTTTCTGTGCTGAAAGACAATGTGGCTAACTCTTCTATCTGTGGGAAGCTTGGATGACTTGAAAAGCTATATGCATGGGAATGTTTGGCCATCATATACCCTACTGCAGTCACTCTACATCTTTCACATGTGATAAATCTTTGGGGGTGAGGTCCTTTCAAGGTGATGGGTCTCAGAACATCCAGGTATTGTGGTAGTACTGCATTATGTGGAATCCACCTCTGTGCTTCTGGACTCAGGGGTCTTTATCTGGCTTAATAACTATAACTCCTAAGGCTAAGCCAGGCAAAGAGGCCATCGTATCTAAGACATGTTATGTTATGTGATGCAGTTTCATCCTCTTCAGAACTGGGCAGTCTGCTAGTCTCTGTTAACCTCTCCTTCATCCAGGCAAGCAACCTTCAAGGGTAATCATTTCCCATGCATCTGGTAGGATACTAATTCCAAAATCACCTCATTGTCTGGGCATACAATTTAGAGTTCTACAATTATTCTGCTGTTTCAAAGAGTTCCTTGTTTGCAGACACAAAACATTTCTCCCAACTGGCCCATCCTGCTCTCCACTCTGTAGGTATAGTATCCCTTGTTGATTATTTCTAGGCCATTCAGAGATTTTATCTAGAGCCAATCCCCTGATTCCATACAATTTCTTCTGCACTGATGCAGAGGTCTCTGAACACCGTAAGTCAAGCACCGGTTGGGTACACATTTCATGTCAACTTATCATGTCTCCAGAACATAAGTTGTTCAACTATGACTCCTGAGGTTTGCAGGTTTTAGCATTGTTTTGTTCTACCCATACAGTGCTATCTGGCAAAAGCTAGACAACACATCTTACCTGTGCCACAATTAGACCAAGGGAACCGTGGGCATTGTAACTCCACAGAACTATAGGCATAGTACACCCCAAGGAGCAAGTAATGTACCTACTATTTGCCTCGTCAGGTCTGTCCATTCTTCTGTGAAGGGGTGTCATTCAGTCTAGCTGTTAGCTCCAAAGCACTGGGACCATTACCAGAAAGACTGGGAATTGTTCTTAGGTCCCAACATGGGTTATTCCTTCCCAGCTGGTGATAAAATGGGAGAATCAACTGTTGAAAAGTGGGGGAACCAACTCTTGTATGGTACTCCTCGGGGCAGATTGTTGTTATCTGTTAGCAACTGCTGCGTCTCTTTAGCTCAAGATATATGCCTCTGGGTTAGCCACTAACTCTCCTGTTAGAGGCATGGGGACTTCCAGAATATATTGTTCTAGGTTCCCCTCCTTCATATCTCAAAAGACAAGGGCTTCTGCACTTGGTACACACATTTGTGTTGTAGGTGGCCAGAAGCTTACCATGCATTAGGACATCTGCCTCAGGTTGTATTTCCTCATCTGTATAATCTCAATGTGTGTGTCTTGTTTGAATAAGAGGGGTCTGGAAACATAGAATGTATAGGCAGAATAGGACCACTTGGCCCACCCAGTCTGTCCAGATGTTCCTTGCCTAATCTATCTCCACATACCCTAACTGGTCTCCAGCATCCCTTCCCTTCCTGCCTGTTTACTAATATTTCCCTATGTCTGTCCCATGCATGCTTGAAGCCCCCCACTATTTTTGCCCTTCTTCTGCTAGAAGTTTGTTCCAAGTGTGTATCACCCTTTCATTGTAGTAGTACTTCCTCACATACCTCTAAAACTGCTCCCCTTCCAGCTTCTCTGCATGCCCCCTGGTCATGGTGCTCTTTCTCATTTCAAGGAGATTCCCCTCCTGTGCCCTGTTCACTAGTGTGAGGTATTTGTAGGTCTTTATCAGGTTCCCCTCTTGATTTCCTCTCTTTCAGGGTGTACATGTTGAGACCCCTCAGTTTCTCCTTATAGGGCTTCTCTTGCAACCCCTGCACCATTTTAGTTGCCCTCCTCTAGACTGCCTCCACCCTATGTCCTTTCTGAGGTGTGGTCTCCAAAACAGGACATAGTATTCCAGGTGGGTCTCACCAGAGAGTGATACAGTAACAAAGCAACATTCTTCCTTCCTTCCTGCTTCTGTGAATACATCTCTCTATGTACCTCAGCATCCCACTAGCCTTACCCACTGTTTTGTTGCACTGCCCTGTCACTTTGAGGTCATCAGGTATGATAACTCCAAGGTCCCTTTCCTGTTTAATGACTGTCAGTACCTCCACCCATCCAGTACTCTGCCCCTGGGTTCCTATGCGCCAGGTGCATGATTCTGCACTTTTTGGCATTGAACCCCAACTGCCATGCCCTTAAACCACTCCTTGAGTTTCCCAAGATCCTTGCGGATTCTTGCTACCCCCCTGAATGTCCAGCCTATTGCAGATTTTAGTATCATCTGTAAAAAGGCATGCAGTACCTTCCCTTCCAGTTCTTTTGCAATGTCACTTGTGAAGACACTGAAGCGGACTTGTCCCGGTACTGAGCCTTGTGGCACCCTGCTGATCACTCTCCCATCAGTCGAGTGAGTACCGTTAACTACCACTCTCTGTCACCTGTTCATTAACCACTTCTAACCCAATTCACCACTTTGGATTCCAACCCTAGGCTGTTTAATTTCTTTATCAGTTTCCTGAGCAGCGCAATGTTGAAGGCCTTGCTGAAGTCCAGATAGACCACATCCACTACACTCCCCTGATCTGTGTCCTTAGTTATCCAGTCAAAGAAATCCAGCAGATTTGTCAAGCATGACATCGCCCCATGAATCCACATGGCCTGTAGTCTTGCAGCTGACTGGATTCAGGATACACTACCAGCCTTTCCTTAAGCAAGGTTTCCATTAATTTTCTCACTGCTGAAGTGAGACTAGCCTCTAGTTGCTAGCCTCCTCCCTGCTGCCACAATTTCTTGTGTAGATAGCCCAAGTCTGCTCTTCTCCAGTCCTCCAGAACCACTCCTGTTTTAGTGAACTGTTAAACAAGGCCATCAGTGAGGAAGCTAGCACCTCCCTGAGTTCCTTTAATACCCGTGGGTGTATGCTGTTTGATCCTCTAGCCTTGTCCATCTTTAGAGCTGCAAGTACCTTTAGGACTCTTGCCTCTGAAAAGGACTTGTGTCCACTTCACTCCCCAACCCCACCCCCATTGTTCCTGCTACTCCTTGGTGGTCCGTCCCTCCCCTTGCCACTGTGAAGACAGAGCAGAAGTAACTGTTCAGGAAGGCATCTGTTTCTTGGTCCTCTTCTGCACAGTTACCCCTCCACTTTCCTAATTCTAACTATCCCTTCCCTTGCTCCCCTCTTCTCACTTGTGTATTTGAAGAAAGACTTATCCCCTTTAGCTGCTCCTTTGGCTATCTTTTCCTCTGTCTGTGCCTTCACCCCCTCACCACCTTATCTGCTTCCTTTTGTTTTACTTGGTATACCGGCATGTCCTCCTCCCTCTGCATTTCCTTATACCTTCTGAATGCTACCATTGTTTCTTTCACCACCTTGGCCACTTCCCTAGAGAAACAGAACTGTCTTTTTTTTCCTTTTGTTTTTTTACTCACTTCCTTCATGCAGAGGCTGGTTGCTTTAGTTATGCCCTCCCTTATTGTTCCTGCTGTGGCTCTACCCCTCCCTGACAATCCCCACCATGAGGCAGTTTCTGAGGCAGTCTTTCATTTCTTTAAAATCTGCCCTCCTAGAGTCCAAGAACCTCATCTCATGTGGTTTTCCTCTGCTTCTTTCTTTATGTCAAACTGCGCTGTATGGTGATCACTGGTACCTAAGGGACTGCATACTGACATCTGCAATGCTGTTCCTGTTTGTAAGCACCAGGTCCCGCACTGCCCTATCTCTAGTGGGTACTTTGCCTACCACCTCATTGTTTCATTCTTAACATACTCCATGTCACCATCCCTTTCTGACTTAACCTCAGGAGCATGTGGGACAAATCAGAAAGGTATGTAGAAAAGGGAAGGTGGTCATCATGGGGGATTTCAACTTGCCGGGAGTTGACTGAAGCATTCCGGTCACCTCCAGTGCTAAGAAGCAAGTGCTCCTGGACACAATCCAGGAGGGTCTCCTGACACAGTTGATTAGTGTACCTACTAGGCTAAAGAACACTTTAGTTCTGGTATTGTCGAATGGGGAGTCAGTAAGGAAATAAAGGTGGTGGACCCACTAGCCGATAGCGATCATCAAACGGTGTGGTTTAATATCATGATGTGCAGGGAGCCAGAGAGATCAGTTACTTGGGTGGTAAACTTCAGGGGAGTGGACTTTGGGAGGATGCAGGAAGTACTGAAAGGGAAACTGGAGGGCACAAGGCAGGAGATGGACGTGGAGCAGAAATTAGATATTATTAAATGGGGGATTACAGAGGCAACAGAAGCCTGCACCAAGACACAGAGTAAGAGGAGCAGAGCAAGAAAACCATGCTGGTTAAACAGCTAGGTTGTGGAGGTGGTGAGGGCAAAATGAGTGGCGCACCACAGGTATAGGAGGAGGGGAAGGAAGTGGACAGGGAGAAATATGCAAGATGGTTCAGGGAGGTGACCAGAAAAGTGAGAGAAGCCAAGAACCAGAGGTAGCTGAGATTAGCGCAGAGAATTAATGGGGGGGGGGACATTTTCAGATACATCAGGGAGAAAAGGAAGTGCAAGGAGACAATAGTGAGAATAAAAAGTGGTGGGGAGTGGACGGAAAAGGGGGAGAAGCAGGCAGAAGCACTGAATGAATACTTTTGTTCATGGAAGAAAAGTGGGACCACTACCACTATGGGCTGGGAGGGTGGGACAGGGGGAGAGGAGGTGACAGATGGAAGACTTGAGACAAATAGAATCCTAGAGGGACTGAGGGCACTTCAGGTAGACAAGGCACAAGGGCCAGACAGTATCCACCCCAGGGTGCTGAGGGAGATGGCGGAGGTGTTGGCGGAGTGCTGGAGGATCTGTTAAGTACCTCACTTGAATCGGGATGTATGCCACTGGACTGGAGGATGGCACATGTAGTACAATTACACAAGAGCGGGCCAAGAGATGAACTGGGTAATTATTGTCTGGTAAGTCTCACCTCCATAGTGTGCAAACTCATGGAAAAAATACTAAAGGAAAGACTGATGTTGTACCTGGAGGGCAATGGCCTCCAGGATGTGAGGCAGCATGGGTTCATTTCAGGGAAGTCTTGTCAAACCAACTTGATACAATATTATGACTGGGTGACAGGTGAGCTGGATAAGGGTCATGCGGTGGATGTTCTTTACTTGGACTCCAGCAAGGCCTTCAATTCGGTGGCTTATGGGTGGCTTGGGGGGAAGCTAACTGGTGTAGGGGTAGGGGCAAAAATGACAAACTGGATTACAAGCTGGCTGAATGGGAGGCTGCAACAGGTGGTGGTGAGAGGGGAGAACTCAACTCCAAGGCCAGTGATGAGTGGGGTGCCACAGTGCTCTGTGCTGGGGCCAGTATTATTTGGGCTCTTCATATCAGACATTGTACATGGGGTGGTGAGCAAGGTAAGTCTGTTTGCTGATGACACCAAAATTGGAGCAGTGGTGGATGGAGGGGAGGGATGTAAACAGCTGCAGGGGGACCTAAGCAAGATAGAGAAGAGGTCAGAGAGGTGGCAGCTGGGGTTCAATGCAAAGAAGTGTAAGGTTATGCACTTTGGGGCGAAGAACGCAAGGAGAGAATAATGGCTGGGGGGTGTTAAGCTGGGGATCACTGAGGAGGAGAAGGACCTGGGGTAATGATAACAGGGACCATGAACAACACTGCCCAGTACAGGAGAGTGGCTGGAAAAGTGAACAAAATCCTGGGGTGCATAGCGAGGGGTTTTTCGTTCAGGTGAAGAGAGGTAATCTTGCCCCTCTACAGGTCGCTGGTAAGGCCGCACTCAGAGTATTGTGTACAGTTTTGGAGGCCATACCTACAGCGTGATATCAGGCAACTGGAGGGGGTGCAGAGGAGGGCAACAAAGATGATATGTGGAATGGAGGGGAGAGACTATGAGAGCGGACTGGGAGATCTGAATATGTACAATCTGGAGGATAGGTGGGACAGGGGGAACATGATAAAGACATTTAAGTATCTGAGGGGAATCAATAAGGATGAGGCAGACTGGGTCTTTAAGCTAAGGAGGGGGAGGGACACCAGGGAGCGTGGGCTAAGAATAGAGGGGGAAGATTTAGGAGGGAAATGAGGAGACACTATTTCACAGAGAGGGTGGTAGCAAAATGGAAGCACTACCAGAATGGGTGGAATCATGTAAATCTGTGAACAGCTTCAAAAGGGCTTGGGACAGGGAACAGGGGAGAGTGAGTGTGGGGAAGGTGGGGATGGCAGTGGGATGACAAAGGGGAGGGGGGTGGGGCAGCTGCAAACTAGGGGTGCTAGCTGCCCACTCGAGCAGACTTAGACTAGATGGTCTGTTTCTGCTGGCACATTCATATGTTTCCATGTACTTATGTTCCTACTGCCTGCTTGTGCTCACAGAGTATGCCAGCCTTCAGCAATCTGAATGTCTTTTATCTTCTTAAGCAGGTGAATGAAATGGCATTACTGAGATTGGCTCATCCTGGGTTGGGTGAATACAAGCAAACATCCAAACTGGATGCATAGTGAAGGGTAAACCATACCCCTTTATTGAAAGCACATTCTCCAAGAGCTATAGTATTATCCTGGCCAGAGGGGACAGAGGTCATACTCTGTACTCTTTTCAGGGTGGCTCCCCAGTCATCCTGAATTTCTACAAAGTTGTACAGGTTGGATGTGTTCAAGTCTACTGAGGCAGTGTTTGGGAGAGATGTCCTGTAGCAAAGTTTCAGCACTGACTTCCTAACTTACTGCTTCTTCAGTTCAAGCTGTTCCAGACCATAGGAGCCAACCCAGAATGCTTTCATTATCAGAACAGTTTCTGTATAGGCTTCATAAATGGTCTGGAAGAATCACTATAAGTTTGTACATACGTTAATGGGTTCTTGTGATTGCCTGTTTTACTTTTTTTTCCAGTGTGCACAGTGACTTGTTTAAAGAGATCATTAGTGTGTTACAGATAATGACCTTGGTGGGCAAGATGTGCTACTATGGTGTGAGGGGAAAGGGCAGCAGTGGCGGCTCTACACCAGGGCCAGCCAGGGCACGTGCCTCGGTACAAAAATGCTGTGCCCCCGTTGGTTCCCCATAAGGTGCAACGCTTCCCCCATAGTAACAATGTTTCAGTGCCCTGGCTGCCATCTGTTGTGCCCCAGCTGTGCCCTGGTAACCATTTGTGGCTAGAGCCGCTACTGAAGGGCAGTCTGGAAAAAAATCTTCAGTATTCTCTGTTCCTGCCTACTGAGGGGAGGTTCACTGTCAAAATAGCGTAGTATTCTTACTGCGGTAAATATAAGCGCATACAAAACAACACTACGCATTAATAGCGTAGCTACATAATGTCGCACAATGTCACAAGGTGTATCGCATGTTGCGGTAGCTGACTCGATCAGTTCTATGAAAATTAAAATGTTACATACCTTATTTGGAGTGTAGTGGAGCGCTTATGAAGTGACAAACTGAGGGAGTGATTGCAAAGTGGTACTGTCACAGTGTCTCATCTATAGTTGTCCCTGGGAATGGAACATTTAGTTCCTACCTTCAGTCATCATGGGAACCCTGCCTAGTCTATCCTTGCCCGGACCCACACCAATCCCAAAATCCAAGCAAAATGAACAAAAGGTAACTTATATTTGCCAAAACTTTATTAATCATTCAAACTGGGACTGGGGGAGTGTTTGGGTAAAAGTATTCAAGTTAGTACTCGTACAAGCTGTATGACATTTTCTTAGGCCTGCAATTGGAAGTTATAAGCAACTCCCCTCAAGAACTCCTGTCTGGGTCTTGATCCATACTGTGCCACAATGTCTACGATTCTGCGAGCTGTATCTTTGTATTTCTTGCATGTTTCAGACACCACTGTACATGCTATCATCTGCTCTACGACTGTTGTATTGAAATGCTGCTCTGATTTTAGAAAGTCCAGAAACCTCCAAATCGAAGGATGGTGAGCACCCATGAAATGATTAAATTTCCGATGCCAAACCTCAACAGAATAAATTGTATGGGGCAAATCATGTTGCACAGCATCATTGCAGTTCCACATGTCAGTTGCAAACATTTGTCGCCATCTTCCACCCCTGGCTAGTGGTCTACCTAACCAGGTGTCCTCAAAATGGTCAATCAAGGATGAAAATAGCTCTGCATTTGTGGTGTAAAAGTCATATTGCAATAGTTCATCAAATGCTGACATGACATCTTGCAGTGGGACGTATGCAATGGCAGGTAGATATCGTACATGTAATGCAAAATCAGGGTCTGTAGTGTATTGTTGGCATAATGCGGGTATATCCTGTATTTTTTTCCACAATGCTTGACATAGGTGAAAAAAATTACCACGCATTTTAGCAGTCGGAAAGGCAAGCTTGAATCCTTTTATGGCAGCCTGCTCGAAATCAATTAGTATTGTTTCAGGCTGCAGTGCCCCACATAGGCGATTCAACTCAGCAAATACTTTATTGTAAGACACAGCAGAGTGGTTGGCCATAAGGATGTACACAAGAGGGATGACAGAGCTATATTTCACAGCATGAATGGTGTATAACTGTGAGAAGATTGAAGGGCAACATTTAAAGGTACCATCGGTAAACCAATGGTCCGATGATTTTAAGTGCTGTAAATCCTTTCTTGTAGAGAAAATTAAGAATCAGTCAGCACTAGCGCCAGAATCAAATATTAGAAATTGCTCATTTTCTTCGGTGATGGCATATTCTGGTGGCAGTACTAATAATAGCACATCTGAAGGCTCTGGGGGTGGCTGGGCTGTGGCATGCCTGTTTCTCCTGACTATACGTTTTAGCAGTGGTATAGCAGGAAGCTGGCAAGCCACAGATGGTGTTAACTCAGATATCCCTGATGCAACAATTTGATGAGTTGACTCATAAGTGCTTGCAGCGCGGTCTTTCATGCCAGCAATAGTCTCCTTAGTTGCAACAGTTGCAGGGTCAGGGACTTGATTATGTTCCCCAATATGTTTTAAGATAATGTTCCCTTCAAGGTGTATCTGTGCAGTACAATGTCCCTTATCATATTGGAAGCATTTCCAGTAGGTTTTGCTAGCAGCAGTACGTTCCTTTCTGAAAAGAAACCCATCAAGGGATGCAAGACTGCCACCCTTCTGATTGGTGACAAACTGAACTTCCATTCTCCAAAAACGTCAATCTAGGTATGGAGTGATATCACATTTTTTTTATTGATTAGTGCTGACATGCGCTCTTTTGGACGTGCACTGTAGTGTGTTCACGCTAATATATTTCGGCGCTGATTTCTATGCGCTATATTATGCCGCGCTATTTTGTTTGCGCGATATTGACCGGATACCCTGAGGGGAGGAGTCACCCAGCTTTTCAGACTGTGCTTGACGTCTACCCAGAAAGTCATACCAGTAAGGAAAGAAAGTCTCAGCATGTTTGCACAGCATACTTGTTAATCCCTGCTTACGAAGTAGGGCACGCAGATCTGATGGACCTAGTGTCTCTTCTGACATTTTTAAACTAAGTTACTATGTAGCCCATAACAGAAGTTATCCCAGTAATAGTAATGCATGTGCAATAAATTATACAATGTTTGTTCAGCTATACCATGAGGCACAGTTGTCCATAGACACACACACACACACACACACACACACACACACACACACACACACACACACACACACACACACACACACGCACGCACCTGATAAACAGATTCTTAACACATTTTTGAAAAATGCACAAATTTAAGGAAGGCTTCCCCATTTATTTTATATCCCTTCTGTCCTCTTTTTCATTTACTGCATCATGCTTATTGACTCATGACTCTCACAGCAATGGCTGCTACCCTTCAGGGCAATTTTTTACTTCTGGCTTATGTGTTATAGTTTCCTTACTACTGTATTCATCCCTACTGGGTACTTGTTGACTCATCTACCCAAGTTAGTCTTGGGTACACATAATTCTATCAGACAGAGCTCATCACTCTTAAGAACTTTGGTTTTATGTAGTACCTTTCTTACTCGCCATGTCCCAGTAGGATAGTGACTATCAGATCACGCACAATATCCAAGGATTCAGATAGAGCACTATTCGAACATATTTGATCCCTTTAGCCTGGATGATAGATTTAGATGTTGCTTTGTCCACTGCAGTTCAATAGATAGTTCAGTATATCCGAACAAGAACAGATTGTATCTGCACAGCCTTAATCCCAGAGCACTTCTCAATGCAGGAGATGGAGGGGGAGAGTGTCGCTGCCATTTGGCATAGGGGAAGGAGAGATTCAAATGACACAGAGATTGATTCAAGATTTCAGAGCATTTAAACACACATAGGTTAAGTGACTTGCTGAGGATCACGCAATGAGTAGGACATAATAGCTCTGAAATTCAAACCTTGGTACCAGTGTCACAGATCTGGGGTAGGATTTTCAAACATCCGAAAATGGCCATGGGACTGAGTCCCATGCCACAGCCCACCAGAACAGGAAAAAACCTCTGCGCTGGCAGACAGTGCTGCTTTCAGCTATGCTCTGCACAGGCAACAAGCACAGCTTTGGAGGATGTTACATCTGGTACAACCAGATGTAACATTATGGCACAGCTGCACCAAAAAACATCCACAAGCTGCCATAAATCGTGGAACTGACTGTAAAACAGCTCCTTTTTAGAAAATCTGGTGCATGCAGGAAACACTGTGGCTTCACAACTCAAGACCCACTTGTGCACTTTTTCCCGCACCTGTGCCAGTTTTAGGGTCTTTGAAAATCCGGTCCCTTGGCTCTACCCACTAGGCCAAACTATCCTCCATAAATAGGGTCACAGTGTCTTAGGAACCTGGAATGTGACTTCTGGCACCACGGCCTTAGCAACAAATTTGTCTGCTAAATTTTTGTTTTGCGTCACTTACCCTGCACATGGTATAGCATAATGCTTTGAGAATACCACCCATGTTGTTCTGCATTTCAGCTGGTTCCTTAAATTTAGATTTCAACACCCCTGCCCTACACCTTGCTGTGTCATTAGTGTCCATGTGCACTGTGACCACTGCTACTCCTTCTTCCCACCTAGCAAGCAATCAACAAACCAGTCCATTTTCATGATCCCTGCTGCATAGAATCCATAGGTAAGCCTTATTATTAAATCTCCTATTACCAAAGTCTGCCTGCTATCCTTTTTCCCCTCTCTCCCTGGATAGATGTAAGGTATTCCAAGTGCCTGTATCCCATCACCTACCTCTGACATCTTATGGGTATCTACTACTCCCTTCTCCAGTGGGGAGTACTGGTTTTGTAGGACCACATGACCACAACTTTTTAACACTATTACCTACAGTGACCCACTCTCTATAGTACTTCTAGCTCTAGCACTTACCCTCCTCCCTCCTTCTTCTCATCGTCCTCTGGCTACACCCTGTGCATGCTATCCTCCAACATATTGTCTTTGGAACTGCCCCCAACCTAGTGCCCTCCTGATGCCAGCTGGCTCTGAAGATCCAGCACTTCATTCTTAAGAGCTGCAACCAGCTTAAAAAGGATTCTAAATATTAATTATTTTGTCATTTGTAATTTGGTGACCAGGAGAGACATACTGCACCAGAGTTTGTAATATACACAATAATTTAAGATCAGAAGGGTTCCTAGTTCAGTCAGGTCTGTACCCCCCAGCTCCATAAACAAGTACTGTATGCTGTGGAGACATGTGCTAGTTAAAAGGGATCCCCCCACCCTACTTCCCAAAGCAGGACTCTCAGGTCAGTTTGTCATTTTTTTTCTGTATTTTATGGAGATATTTTCCTGTAAATTACAATATTTCCCATAATTACTGTGTCAGTAATGCCCATCTGTGGGAATAACTTTCCTGTAAAGTACAAGAAAACTGGCAACTGAGCTAATGTTCCAATGAGATCTGAGGTCATAATGCCATCTAGTGGCAAAAACATAGTCTTATAAAGTTCAAATTAACTGTATAAACACTGTAGGAGACTGCGGAGGAAAAAATAATGTCTATTCAAGGCTTACCACTACCCAGGAAAATGATGTGTTCAGATGTACGTAGCTTTTTTGCTATTTTAACAAGCAGCCAAAATAACAAATATATGGGACAAACCCTTCAAAACCAACTGATAAAGTGTGCACTTCCCAAAATCAAAAGATTAGAGACACTGATAAAGTGTGCACTTCCCAAAATCAAAAGATTGGAGACACTGATAAAGTGGGTACTTCCCAAAATCTAAGGATAAGAGGGTAACGTACACTTACATATCTGTGCCCCACAATTTATCACATCAGCTAACCTATATCAGACAGGGTGCTGCAAACACACAGTAATAAGTGCAGTACATGAGAAATAGGGTCTCTGATTATCTTATCAGATTCAATTTCCTTTCTAGAGCTTCTTTGATATGGAATGAGCTCTTTTCTTGTGTCTCTGGTGTCTGCTTGGCTCAGCTGGTAGCACATCCACCTCTGGGCTAGAAGGTTGTTGGTTCTAGTCCTCTGCGAGATTAAACTCATACCATAAACGCTGGCACTTGAATGCGGTACTAGAAGATTATTGTACTGCCGGAGTGTGCTGCTCTTCAGATAAGACATTAATCTGTTCTTGTGGTTGTTTAGGTTGATGTTAAAGATCCCTTGGCACTTCTCAAAAAAAGAGTACAGGAATTTCCCTGGTGTCCTAGCCAAATTTCACCCATTCACAAAAAATCCACCAACAGCCTAATCTGATTCAATTTTACTCTGCATCTGCACCCCCCTTCCACCACCACCACTGGATGGGAATGAAAATAGGCAGTATTGTCTAGCCCTCCTTTCCTGGTCAACAAAAACTAAAATAAATACAATAAATCTCAGATAAGGAAATGATTACAGAGGCATTTTCATTCCTATGGGTCCACATGGCATGTTTTCTCAGGGTGTAATTACTTGGTCCCATGATCCCCTCACTGAGTGTCAATGAGACACACTGGCAATAAAACACACATCCTGATTTTTTTGGATTGCAGCATCCTGATGACCCCTTCGCTAAGCAGCTACTGGTCCCTACTATGCCAGCAAATTTTCTTTTCTCCGCAGTGTTTTCACCTTTATTTTGCTGTTTATAATGTGCAAGTGACAATGCACGAATCATAAACAATTATTGATAAATACATTATCCAACAGTGCAGTAGTTAATCATAAGTACTCATGCTTGATCAGGTAACGAATATGGGACATAATGTTTAGCCTATGGACTTTCAGTCTGAGGCAATCTGGTCTACTAGCTTTGGCCTATGATGACATCTGGTCTAATGTGTTTTGTACTAACAACATTTGGCCTGATGTCTTTAGGCTAATCAAGTTTAAAGTGTTAATAGTGGGTAATTGGTTTCCTCATGGAGAGGTTTGTGTTAGTACTTAGCTAGAGAAAGGAGGTTTGTGATATGTACAGTACTTTACCAGACAGACAGAGACTAGTTAAGAAAGAGTAGTCATGGTGGAGATGTTCTGGTGGATGAGAACAGCTTCTCGAATTTCCGTGTTGCTGCCAATCGGAAATGTGCTGGTACAGAGAACTGGGTTTGTGAGCTTTGTGAAATATGCAGGGGTAGAGGGGTGACTTACAAGTCTCCTTTTGTATTTAAGCAGACTCACGAGCATGAGTATTTAAGCAGACTCACGAGCATGGGGAAGTGACAGAGTTAGGTAAGACGTACTGTTAGAGTAAATGGATTTTATTGAGGTTGGTTAGCTCACAGACACCTGAACAAAAGTGGAGTATTTTTCCCCTTCTGTTCTCTTTGTTCTCTCTATAAGAATGTTTTTAACAAGGAACAGAAATAAAAAACAGTGCTACTCACCAGTGCTGTAGAAAGCACACAAAAATTCAGAGAACTGCTTGTGCAAAGTTTTTCAGAAGACATTCAGATACAGCAAAATGGTGCTAAGTGAAGGCATGCAATCACACCTCAATGTTTCACGTGCATGCGATTTTCAAGAGACTTTAAGTTGACGTACCTGATCTCACATATAAAGAGAGACTGTGTACATTAACCTAGGAACTGAAAAACACAGTGAGAAAGTTTGTGCAAAACAGTGCAAATAAAATGAGCAATAAAGACAGTATGTTAAAAACAGGTATTGCACGTAAGTTAGATATTATCATATTATGCAAAATCATAAGGAGAATCTTTATATTCACACAATGACAACTGACAGAAGGCCCAAGTTGCTATATATTTAATGTTTAATATCCCCACAAAACAGACGTATGAGGCTGAAGCTATTAACTTGGGGAGAATGTGCAACATACAGCAAGGTGCCAGACAGCTGCTGCCTGTATTGCATATGCTGAAGCTAATATGTACCAGTGGTAGATGAGTCTGACCATGGACAGGCAAATTGCCAATATAAAGCCTCAAAAATTGCGAATGCATAATTATACAAACCTGTACATTATTTTTTGGGGTGGGATGAAAACCAGATATCCATCAGTAAGATGCAGTAATGGTGGTGCTGTTTAGCAAGCTGTCAGAGCTATTTAAAACATCATATGCTATAGCTACAGTACAAGGAGACCGACAATGTTTGCGATAAAAATAATCACTCAATCATATTGAGCCTGACTGTCAGTGGTGAAGAAACAGACAAAGGTGCCATTTTGGTACATTATTGACTATGTAATGCAGCTTGAAGAAAGCTGAGGGACCAATTAAGTAAAAGTTGCCCAAACTGGGAACTGGTAGCCACCATGTACAAAACCCCCCAAATAAATAAATTCTCTATTAAAAACAAACACCCAAAAGTGTAAAAATGCTGCTAGAGTATGTTGACAACCATTCACAATGACATAATATAGAATCCTGGCTCAAAAAAGATTTGTAAGTCATAGGCTGGAGCATGAGGTTGATCATGCAACATGGCATACAGGTGGCACCTGTCAGGCAATAGAATATTATTCTTGATATAATGATTTCCCACATGAAAACCTGTAGGAAAGATGAACAATCGTTTGTCAATGTCAAGTGTTCACCGCTTGCACTGGTGTCATAGGGGTGTGTGTGGTGCTGATACCACTGAAAGTGACATTAAAAATGGCTTCAGTGAAGGAATCTTTTTATTAACAGTTAAGAAGGCAAAGTAGGAGCTGGCCCAGTGGTACTGAGGGTTGAGGTGCTGGACACCACACCTCACGCCATGCCAGCGACCCGGGTTCAGGAACGAGCCTGTGTCATCGGAGGTCAGCAGGGGTAGGGAAGAGATCGAACGTCCGGTAGACTGCTCTCTCTTCTCGGGAGGGCTCAGGGGTGAGTTCGCTCATATAGCGACCTCTGGTGGTGACCATAGGGCGTCAGTGTAGCAGTGCTGCATATGCTGGGGGGCAGAGCTGTGGCACTACATTGCCATGCTGGCCGGGTTCCGTGGGGACCAGGACAAACCACAAGCCAGAAAAAACCCTCCACACTCTCAGAGATGAAGGGGGTTCCAGTGATGCAGCCCATGTCCCACTGATGGCCCTGCGATTGGAGGACTCCACGGCAGACCCGCCATCCAGGTATGACCTCTCTAATTCCAGAAAGGCCGTCGCGGGAGGACAGGCCCTCCCCAAGGGGTGATCTGGGGGGCTAGGTCTGCCTGGGTGGTTGGGGAGTCTCACCAGTCACAGAAGGTTGAGTCAGGGAGTAGAGGCTGACATCGAGAGTACACCCGGAAGTCTACCAAAAAAAAAAAAAAAAAGAATGCAAAGTAGAAGTGATGATGTTGGGCAGTGTAACTGTCTTGTTTGTCAATATTTGTGCACCAAATTTTCAACATACCCTTCTTATGACCCCACCTCATGAACAAGTGCAGAGAAAATATTTAACTCCTGCCTGAAAGGTGATTTTGCATAGCGACTGCAAAATCACTTTTTTGGATGCAAAAAAACACAGGATCTAAAAAAATGACAGCTGTCACATTCATGAGGTGCTGTGAAGAAATGGCTATATAGGAAATTTGGGGTCAAAATATTGAAAATTGCCAAAGTTACGAGCCTGCATCCGCAAATTACAAAGCAGGCTCATAACTTCATTGTTTTTTTTAAATATTTTTACACCAAATTTTCAACACAGCCTTCTTATGACCCCTCCTCATGAACAATGGAGGAGAAAATGTTCAACTCCTGCTTGAAAGGTGATTTCACACAACAACTGCAAAGTCACCTTTCAGGACAGATTTACTTAACTTTACTTGCAGTGTTCATGAGGTGGGGTCCCAAAAATGTATGTTGAAAATTTGGGGCAAAAATAGTAAAATATGGCCAAGTTATGCCATTAAGTTGAAAACCCCATTGAAATACATTGAAGCTGAAAACCCCATTGAAATACATTAAAACGCTTACCTCAATTCGCGGTTGGGCTTTGAAGAGTGAATACATGTCTGCAGTCCAAGGAAGATTACGAGGATGGACCTTCGGTGGGTAAGTATGGAGTGTGGGGGGGTTGGGGTTTCTGAGTGGGAGCGTTGGGTGAGTAACAGACAACAATGGACGGTTTTCTTTTTTTCAGGTAAACAAAAAAGATGAGGGACAGTTTTCTTTATTTCAGTGACAGGACAGTCTGGGATTGGGCACCACCAGTGTCACTAGGGGGCAGTACTGCAACAGTTGAGCACACTGGGGGATTGGGCACCCCCAGTGTCAATGAATTATGTTTGGGAGGAGGGGGCACAACAGATGTCAATGGACGTTTTTCTTCTTTTCAGGGGAAAAAATGACGAGGGACAGTTTTAGACATTGGGGATTGAGCACCCCCGGTGTCACTACTGTGTGTGTGTGTGTGTGTGTGTGTGGATGGTTTTCTTTGTTGCAGGCACACACTCCAGGCTGACCATGACAGATCAGTCTGGCTTGCTGGGAAGCGCGGATCAACGGGACGGTAACTTCTTTTGAGGTTGGCATCATCCCCGTTCAACAAGGCAGACACTCCGTCATTGTCAGCCTATGTGCTGATTGGTCTGGCACTGTTGTGCCCCTGCAACACTGTTCTGCATTGGGCGGACAGTGTCACACCCCTCAAAGGGCACTCTCATACCGATGTTTTCACTTGCGCTTGTGCACACGGAGAAAACAAAAATGGCAAGGCAAGGCAAATTTTATTTATATAGCACCCTATCCAAAGGCTCAGAGTGCTTTACAGAAAATAAATGCAAAAACCCCAAAGATTTAAAATGATCAATTAAATAGCACAATAAACTTTCTCAAACAGAAGTGTTTTTAAAGAGGCTTTAAAAACCTCCACCGAGCTGGTGTGGCAAAGAATTCCAAAGCACTGGTGCAGTAACTCCAAATGCTCTGTCACCCAATCTCCTAAGGTGTGAAGGAGGCACCACAAGCAGATCAGCCTCAGTGGAGCAGAGGAGTGGAGAGGCTTACAAGGAACCAGGAGCTCTTTAAGGTAGTCCGGTCCCAAACCATTTAGGGACTTTGCAAAGAAGTGCAAAGTAATGTACCTGGGTAACAAAGGGCTGGGAGGGGGGAGATACTGGGATGCATACGGAGAGGCGTCACCGGTAGAAAACAAGAAGTTGTCATCCCTCTGTACAGACAGTTGGTGAGACCCCATCTGGAGTACTGCATGCAGTTCTGGAGACCCCATCTCTGCAAGGACAAAGACAGGATTGAGGCAGTCCAGAGGAGGGCAACTCTAAAATGATGCAGGGTCTGCACCAGAAACCATATGAAGAGAGACTAAAGGAGCTTAATATGTATACCCTCGAGGAAAGGAGGGACAGGGGGGACATGATAGAAACTTTCAAGTACCTCAAGGGAATCAACAGAGTCCAAGAAGGTAGCATCTTTCAGAAAAAGAGATGTGCAAGAACAAGGGGGCACAATTTGAAGATAGAGTGGGGACGGCTCAGGGGCAACCTAGGGAATAACTTTTTCATGGAGAGGGTGGTGGACATATGGAATGGCCTTCCTGAAGAGGTCATGGGGTCAAAAACAGTGGGGGAATTCAAGAATGCATGGGACAGACATAAGGCTATTATAGTAGGGGGTAGGAGGAAGTAGGCTGTTGGTTAACTAGGATCTGCAACCTATCCAATAAGTAGGGAAATGGTCAGACTGGGTGGGCCAAGCAGTCCTTATCTGCCATCAAAGTCTATGTTTCTATGCTGAAGTCAACAAGCAGATCTTGAAGGTGATGTGTGAACTCACAGGCTGCCAGTGCAGAATGCTCAGAACAGGGAATTATATGATCCCTCAAAGAGGTACCTGTCAACATCCTGGCTGCAGCATTCTGAACTAGTTGCAGTCAACACATCAGTCCTCCAGACAACCCTAGGTATAAAGAATTGCAGTAATCAAATCTGTTGGTGATGAAAGCATGGATGACTGTAGTTAGGTCATCAGGGGTTAGGAATGGCTGGATCCTGGCAATATTCCGGGGATGAAAGAAACCGGACCGAACTGAACAGTACTCACAGTCATCTCAGAAGTCAGTTGGTAAGAGCACAGCCATGGCCATTGCCTGCATGACCACATTGGACAAATCTCTCAGAAACATGACACTGATGGTTAGGCGCAACCCCTTATTTGGTTATGCATAACCTGCAGGTCTTGTGTTTTTTCATATTGGTTTTTATACCCTCTATCCCTGCTGCCGTCCCAGGGATATTACCTGTTCAAGTGATTCTGCTCTCATTGGGATGGTGGAGGTCTCTTTCCACAGTTTTCTCCCAAAGTACTTCCTAATACCCTATGGTGTGAACAGTGCCCCATCAGCCTTGTGTGCACACAGCACCACTGTGATAAGAGCAAGCACCATGGCCTACCTACAGGAGTTGGTGTGGTGCCAGAATCTGCCATCAGCCCTCCCCGACTGAGGCACACTGCCTCACGGCAGCTACTGCAGCCTGTGCTGTATCCTGATGTGGTGATCCAAACTCATTCCTGAACTCGGGTCACCTGCACCATAGCATGATGCTCCACTGCAGGGCCATTGGGGTGGCTCTACCAGCAGGCCTTATTAAACTTTCTGGTTATGCTAAGAGTCATGAGGATCCTGGTTCCACCATGATCATCAGTAAGTATGCTGGAGCACAGTCTGCGGTCAGCCAGACCTTTACTGTGTACTGCATGTCAATGTTACAACATGATTAGCAGAGTTGGTATGGATTATACAGCGAGGCAGTTCCTGAGGTACCGTATTTCATCATTTTGTAGCTGCCTTCATTTACTAGCTGCCCTCAAATAATAGCTCGGGTGAAAAAAAGTTACAATTAAAGCTGCCCCCGTTTATTAGTCATACTTCGACTCACTAACAAGTACTTTCAAGTCTCTCAACCCCTCACCCCCCCCACAGTACAAGCACTTTCAAGTCTCTCACTCCCCCTCCACAGTACTAGTCAGAGGATGCTTGTGATTTATAATATAATTGGAAGGCTCCGCCTATGGTTCAGTGGACAAGCAGCCAGCCACTCCCACTTCCTGAGCTATAGAAGCAGTTCCCCTCAGCCTCCTCCTGAAGCACTTTTTCTTTGCTGGCCAGAGGCTCTGTCCATTTGCTCTCTGCAGCTGGCTGGGGCCTGCCCCCCCCCCCCACCTCGCTGCTGCTTTCTGCTGGACTCTGCATTTTGTTCTTCTGCTTCTGGTTTGTATTTTGCCTCCGGCTGTGTGCTTCCTTTTGTTCCTTCTCTGTTTCTTCTATGTTTGTGCCTTACTTTTGTTAAATTTTTGTTTTCTTTTTTGGGGGATTTGTTTTCTCAGCTCCTACCACTTGCTTGCTCCTACCATTTGGCTCTTACAGCTCCAGCTACCTGCTTTTAGTTACTCCCATTGCTATTGTAGCCAGTACCTGTGTTTTACACAAACCAAAGCTGCTTCCCATGCTACAGGTCTATTTGTTCCCCATGCTATCAAGCCTAATTGTTTTCACCTAATTCAAGCTCCCTCTGAACCTTGCTATGCAGCTTAATCATGTTTTCTCTGCTTAATTTACCTCCCCTGTGGTCATAGCTGTTTTCACAGCATTGTGCTTCCTTCTTTCCATGCTTATAGAATACTACCACTCACAGCTGATGCTATCCCCTGTTTTGTACACTGCTGTTCTACTCTGAGGTCAGCTAAGCTACTGCTGATGCTGTAACCTAGTTTTAATATCTGCATATGGTTCTTGATCCTTCCATCACTTTCTTGTTTTTCCTTGGTGGGGACTGGGAAGTGTTTGAGAGGTCATGGCCCTGTGTGGCTAATTATTGCTGTTCTAAACCCTGCCTCCACTGCTGAAAATTCTAAGAGTATTTGTCATTTTAATTTTGCTTTTTGAATGCCTAGCTGGCTTGCCCCACTATCATACTGCTACCCCTACTTACGTTCATCTCCCATCATTGCTACTATGTTTTTCAGACCTACGTCCCGGTCTGACTGTTCCTACTGCTTACTGACCTACGTGCTGGTCCAACTATTGTTACCCTGCCCCACTGCATTAACCTGCGTTACTGAACTACGTCCAGATCTACTCTTACTCATGCCACCTATGTTCAATGCTTCCTGACATTTGCCCTGCAAGTTCTCAGTACACATGCCCATTCAGCCTCATTAGTCCCTGGGGCATTCCAGCCATTGCATTCTGGTGCAGGTTTTCCCCTGCAGCCGATGGTCTCGCTCTGCACCTGGGTCCGCAGCTTGAGCTTGTGAAGCTTGGGGCAGGATTCTTCTCACCTGGACCATAGCTGGGAATGTCCTCGTTCTGGGTGGACCTTCAGTCGTCAACCATATCAATGGCACTGCAAGTTGTAGAAGTTAAGACTCAGTTTTGAAGGGCTGGGATTGTTTACGGGGGCCCCTTTAGCACCCAAGTGAGGAGGCACCCTTCAAGCTATTCTCTCCATGACTGCCTCTGGTTCACCTGGTTTGAGGGTAGATCGGTAGGCCAGGTGAGTGCCTCAGCAGTCGTTGCTCTCCTCCTCCCTCCTTGGTTGTCCATTGTTGTACAGCAGTGCTCACAACCTTCCACGGCGTTCCCGTTAGAGGGATTGGGTGAGAGCTTTCCTCCAAATTGGAATATTTTCCACCTCCCTTTAACTGGGTTTCCAAATTGCAGCAGCAGAGCTGTCACTAAATGAAATATCCCAAGCCTGGAGGGAAGGCGGTGCACCCCTTTTCGTCGACACCCCGACGGCGAAACAGGAAAAAAGATCATTACTGTGACATTCGTGGTAATGGTCCCTTTTCCGTGTTTGCCTTCCCCAGTGTTCAACGGTCTCCCGGACGAACTCTGACCTGGAGTTGGAATCCTAAAGTCCAAATTAAGGGGCAGAGCCCCACGAGAAACACCCATAGAATAGGTGGCACAATACCTGCATCGGTATTGTGCCATCGCTGTGGGGGAGGTCAGCATTGTCGCTGACGGCAAAACTTGGTGCTTCCGAGGGAAGGCAACCTAGGTCTTGGATCCCCAGAGATTTCCTCCTCAAAGGAGTTTTTTTCTCTCCTCCATGTCTCAGGTCATAACTGTTAGTTAGCGTAGTGTTCCCTGGTTCTGTAGGCAGGATCCACTGTTGGATGAAGGGGGATGGTGTCCCTTTTGCCATTCCCTCTTTCCTTAGGAGGTCCCCTCACTCTCTCTTGCAACCCATCGAACCCATGCCATTGTTAACCTGCATGTCCCATTACATTATCAAGCTGCCTGATGCTTCATCTCATACTATAAAGTCTCACAACTACTGATTACTTACATGCTTCATACTACTACTACTTTCTTTTTGGGGGATCCTTCCTAAGCTATCTTTAGCCAAGGGAATCATCCCATGGCACCTCTAGTGGAGTAACCCTCTAGAGGATTTCTTGCCTTTGGTACCCCTACGGGGTGGTAATTCCTCTGGAATAGAGAGTGTGGATGGTCCAAACCTAAGTAACACAGTTGCACAAGCATAACACTACTGGCTGTGTAGGCCATTGAATTGGTAGGGTCCACCTATGGTTCAATGGACAAGCAGCCAGCCACTCCCACTTCCTGAGCTATATAAGCAGTTGCCCTCAGCCTCCTTCTGAAGCACTTTTTCTTTGCCCATCCATCCTCCCCTCCTCCTCCAGCGGCAGCGCCTCTCTCCTTGGGATCCTTCCTAAGGTATCTTTAACCAAGGGAATCGTCCTGCAGCACCTCTAGGGGTGGAACCCTCTAAAGGGTTCTATGCCTTTGGTAACCCTACAGGGTGGTAATTCCTCTGGAATAGAGAGTGGGAATGGTCAAAACCTAAGTTACACAGTTGCACAAGCATAACACTATACTGGCTGTGTAGGCCATTGAACTTTTACTAGTGCAATTAAAAGTCAGGAGATGTAGAAACAGAAAGCCAAATAAAAAAAAAAAAAATTCATTTCTGATGGAGCAATATGGTAGAATACAAAACTTCTAATCTAGTTCATATTCACTGTCTGGCTCGGCATAATCGGAACCACAGTCACTTTCAGTTACAACTGGTCAGATTGTGTTTCAGTGTCAGTACCTTCAAGAAACTCCACTAGTCTACTCTGCTGCTCTTCAACATGATCTCTTGCAACTCCATCGGCTTTGAAGCAGTTTATTTTCTCCAGATCCGTTGAGGTAATGCCGCAAACTTTGAAGGACTTCACCACCACCTCCTTGGATACTGCAGCCCAGGATTGTTTCACCCACTCAGCAATTAGAGGACGTGAAGGTGCATGAGGGTTACCTGCCTTTGTTAGCTCCCTTTCCCCATTTGCCAGCCACTCATCATACAGCTGTCGATATCTAGATTTAAAGGGAGCATTCCATGATACGTTGGCGGGCTGGAGCAACTTGGTACACCCCCAGGAATTGCAGCCATGAGTGTATTTTTTTTCTGCAAATGTTTTTTTTATCTCTGGGTAAACATGACAGTGGAAAGTTTCCCAAATGAGCAGCCTTTTTCCAAAAGATATTCCACCCTCCACTGTTTGTAACCACATGTTGGTAATGTCCGTGTTCATTCATCCATTGATGGACATTGCCACAACTACCCCTGTAACTCCTGCAATGTCCTTTGGGATTCTCTTCCCCTTTAACATAAGCAGAGGGGGTAATTTTCTTCTGTCTACCATTGCTGCTAAGCATACAGTGAGCCTTTGCTTCTCATCACCCGTGGTGAGCAGTGGAACAGATTTTGCACCAATCTGATCGAAAGTTTGATCACCGGTCATTTCATCCCATACAGCTGTTTCATCCATATTGCCTACACTGGACAGAGGTAAGTTCTGCTACTGTAATTGTTTGGCACAGAAGGATATAAAGTCAATCCACTTGGGGACATAATCTTTCTGCAATTTTTGTCCAACTGTGGTCTTTTGTCTTATCGTGAAACCCAATTTGGCTAGAAAACAATCTACCCAGCCTCTGCTTGCCTGAAATTCCGGGTTTGTAATTAGTGCTGAGGCTTTCAGGGAAATCGTCTTTCTCATCACACAAAGATGTCCTTCAATCTGTTGTGCTATCCAAGTAGCAAGGTTTGACTCCTCAATGGGGAATGCTGCAAGTCGGCCAGCTCCGTCCAGACGCCGGTGCTTTCTGTTGTTTCTGGTACACGGGTACACCCCTTCTCACAGAGCTTTTTTTTTAGTTTGCTAATACTCTTGCACCATCCCATAACCTGTTTTTCATCCACATGGAGAGCCAGTGCCATAGGTCTGTTCCCCTCAATTTCAACATGGTTTGCAGCATGTAGCTTAAACTCTAAGTCATAGGACTTTCATTTGGACATCCGGCAGTACGTTTCATCAGTGAGTTTCAGCCAGAATAGCAATCTGTTAACTATCTAGAACAGCTGTTTGCATTTATAGTCAGCCCCATTTAGACACTGCCCCCAAATAAAGCCGCGGGTACAAAGTAAATTTTCTTATTAAAGCCGCGGCTACAAAACAATGAAATACGGCAGGAGACATTACCCAGTGAAGAAATCACTGATTCAAAGAAGTAGCTGATGTCTTTGTGCTGTGTTCTGTGTAGCTTGTCTTGGAGTTTCATCCAGCTGATGCTTAGCCAGGACTCTTAGTCCAGGGATCCATGACTGTTTTTTTTGATTGGCCTTGACCCTAAACTCCTTACTTTCTCTGCCCCAGCCATTACCCTTCCCACCACCCGCCTCCTCAATCACTCTTTGTCACTTGCCTCAGTCCCTGATCTGCGGAAGCAGGGCACTGTCATCCCCCATCCTAAAGAGGGCAATCCCTCCCTTCCGAGCAACTACCATTCCATCTCCCCCTTCCCCAGCTAAACATTAGGGACACCTGATACTTTACCAACTCTCCCCTTTCCTTGATGACTTCTCCTTTTTCACTCCCTTCCAATCTGGCTTCAGGAATTCTCACTCCATCACCTTGTCCCGCTGTAGGCTCACTGACTCGATCCTTTCTGGGGTGAATCAGGGGCTGGTCACCTGCACCATCTTTGTTGACCTAGCCAAAGCCTTCAACACTGTTGCTCATCTTATCCTCCTAGGCAAGCTAAAAGTGGCTGGGCTCTCCCCCTCTGTTGAGTGGTTTTACTCATACCTTGATGGTCAGACCCAAGTTGTCTGTATTGGTGACACCATTTCCCCTCCTTCCTTATCTGCTCTGGCATCCCCAAGGATCCATCCTTGGCCCCATCCTAGTCTCCATTTTCCTAAATGACCTTCCCCTGGCCTGCTCCTCTGCATCCTTCATATGTACGCAGATGACAGGGTTCTCTATGCCTCTGGTTCCTCTGCCTCTGACCTCATGACCCGTCTCCAACTGGCTTTCAACAACTTTCATCACTGGTTTCTAGTCAACCAGCTATGTTTCAATTTCAACAAAATGGTTGCAATTACCTCTGGCAGTAGACAGAGTATTGCCAAGCTCTCCCCCCCACCCTGCTTCCAGATCCTTGATGGTGTCGCAATTAAATACCTCGGGATATGGCTGGATTGTCATCTGGACTTCTCTACTCATCTGGACACCATCCACAAGAAACTGCTCCCTAAACTATGGGCACTGCATGGTAACAAAGCAAGTATTTCACTTCCTGCTCGTAGAGAGATTGTCACAAAAATGAGTCTACCTATCTTCAGTTATGGCGAGATTATATATAATGCTGCCCTGAAGTTCACTGTGCCAGGCTAGATCCCCTCTTTCACTCCTTCTGCCACTTTGCCCTGGATTGCTTCCCCTGAACCCACCACTGTTCCCTATATTCCTCCCTCTCCTTGCCCTCCCTTGATGCCATGTGCCTCTCTTATTGTGCCACATTTGTCTCCGAACTCTCACTGGGCTCCCTTCCTCCCATCTTTCCTCCCTCCTCTCCCCCCTTCTTTCACCTCCCTCTCCCTCTACAGTTCTGACACCTGCTTCATCAATCTCCCCCTGTAAAATTCTCTGCTGGACAAACTGCTCTCTCCATCTGCTTCCCTTTGGTGCACCCTCTCTGTTGCTTTTTGCAATACTTCCACTTCCATATCACTAAAATCCCTCCCCTGTGATTTCACTACTCACTCTCACAGTTGTCATTGATCCTAGGCTTATCCCACTGCTCCTCCCTCCATACACTCCCTCCCCCTACTGCCCCAGTTTATTAGACCTCATCACTTTGACTAGTTCCTTGTTAGTATTCACTGTCTTCATTCCCACCATCATTTTGATGCCAGTTGCACTTTGAGGAACTGTTGCTATTGATATGCTGTGTTTTGCACTGCTTACTTTGTGCTTCCTCTCAATTGTCTACTGTGTACTTTTTATAATTATTGTTGTTTTATAACTGCATCATTACCGTTGGAACATTACTGCACTCTCCACATTCCTATCATCTCTGGACATACGTATCTGGAAAAAGCTGTTAGCTCAATATATTTTTCCTGGTGAAACTCTTGACATAAATAAATTAGTGTAGTTTTGCTTTTGTCATCCCCATTTGGTTTCAATTATAATGTAATATATGCATCCTGAAATTAATTGGGTCGTCTTCCTGTTTTTTGTATGTTTGTATAAATTTCATGTAGATACATTGTTAATTCATTTTTATAATTTACAAAACATTTCATGGCAAAACCATTAGGACCTGGTACCTTCTCCTTTGATATGGATGCCAGTGCAATCTCTATTTCTGGCATGCTAATTTCATTACTGAATGAAACATAGTAACTATCCATATGCTCCTTAGGCAATGTGTCTCTGCAATAATCCAAAGATGTATATAAATCTTCATAAAAGGTCAAAAACACTTCTTCTGTCTCTTCTTTTTTGGTGCTTAAAGAGGACCTTCACCAGTCCTTTTGACTTTCATGCATAAATTACCCTTTCTTGCACTGATTCTGGAATTGTATTTCATTACTGTCTGCTGCAGTTAGTTTTTGCATTCTGAGTTGCTAAAAACTGCAGGGTATACCAGGGTTTCTGTAGCAAGCCTGGTGTTTCTGTGGACCTAGGCTTGTACTGCTGACATCGCTGTAGGACAGAGTCAATTTCACACACACACAAAAAAAAGCATACTGACAAGGCATTTGGATTTTGGCATAATGCATTGCTAACAGGGTGTCCTGGGGGAAGGGGAACACAGTATGTATACTGAGTACTGGTAGGTTTCTCTTGCAACATTGCTGCAACTGCATGGTACTGCACAGTGTGAGTAGCTCCCCTATCCTACAATGATGTCATCAGGAGCTAGCAGCCCAGCAGCTGAACAGCAATGGCAAGTGCAGCAGGGCTCAAAAACAGATCCAAAGTATGGAAGGCAGAGTAAACCTTGGCCAGAAATAACAAATGCACACACCTTTTTCAGGTCTAGTACTGCATATAATGACTACGAGCTGTAACTTTTTAGACTATCACTGAAGTTCCTCTTTAATACCCCTCTGTGTATTTATTTTATTTTTTATTTTGTATTTATTTATTTAGTTTTTGTTGATCAGGTAAGTGCACTAGACAAATCCTGCCTATTTTCAGGCATGACCCGGGGGAGGGGGATACAGATGAATGCCAACTGACCTTGAACCAGATTAAGCTGTTGGTGGTATTTTTAGTGAATGAGGGAAATTTGGCCAGGACACCGGGGAAATTACCCTACTCGGTAGGAGGGGTTTCCGTCCACCGACAAGATGGAAGATTCAGTTGGGACCCGGACTGACTGCGATGCAGACCTCCTCCTGAACTTCTCACCAACGTTGCAGGAAAACGCAAACTCAAAGTTATTGGAATTGACTACTTGCCAACAAGAAATACAACCCCGGTTAAAAGCCTTACCAGGATGTGCAGACTCCATTGCCAGACCTTCACAGAGTACACCAGACGAACTGAATGCTCAACCTACACCGCCAGTGTTTTCGACGGAACGAAGTTCTCTTGCGCACAGAGTAGCGCACCGCTGCTTCCCCCAATGCCTTCCAGATCTTGCTTAAAAACGGACGCCGAGACAGAGCTACGCTGGCTGACCAATTCTCTGCTTATGGATCCTTTTTCTCCAGGGCTCACGGAGCCAAAATCTCAGAAACCCACCGCCTCTACAACCCCCTCCACTGTGGACCTGTTACGTTCCCGTTTTAGATTACCTGCACAAACGGACGTTGGAGAGACTTCCTGGACTACATCGGATGCCTTATCCAAGGCAGGTTGGACCCAATCGACACTAGGGACCTGGATTCCAGATCCTACATGGGACACGACCAAACATGGCGTGTTATTCTCCCTTACCAGGCCTGCCACCTTCATGAGCTCCAATGAGGTACCAACTGCTGTTGTTAATACAACTGATGCTGTAATGAAAACTAACTTGAATGTAAATGTTCATTCTTGGGGGGACATTATGGATGCTACTGATAAGGGTATTACACAAACACCCCTAGAGAGTGCAGATGTCAGTGAGGTACCACTCATTTCTTTAAATGTAACGCCTACTACCCCCCCATACTCCTCCCTCCTTCTGTTCATCTCAAGGCCCCACTATTTCCCCCTCTCTTACCATTTTAGACTCACAGCCTGACCCCATTTCCCCTGTAGAGGACCCTGGGCTAGGCACATCCACATCATTGATCCCTATATTGGACAAAAACCCCATTGAACAGGCCCCTAGTCGGACACCCATTCTCTCCGACCTGTTTAAAAATAAACTAGAACAAGCCCCCCGCAGGAATGCAGTACGCCTCCGCTATAGGGGTGGCCTTCCTGAGTTTCCTGATAGGTATTACGTGGCTCGGACTCTTCTTAAAGGCATGATGCACTTTCAAGCCTCAGATATATATGCCCTGATACATATCTTGGGGGAAGAGACTTTCAATGTCAGTTTTAAAACCTCTACTGGGTTGGATCGTTTCTGGCATTTATACACCTCACAGAAGACTAATCCCATTTGGACCCCTTTTTCTGTTTTTCCCTTGTCCAAACCCACGACAATACGACTGTCACAATTATGTTTAGAAATGAGGAGTTAGTATCAGTGATATCTATCATTGGTTACAGAATCACTGTAATGTCCTTTCCTCCCGAAGCTATCCTGGACGATGATGGCCTATGGACTGTGGCTGGAGGTTTTAGTGAAACTGTTTCAAGTAAATTCGGAAGTTGTACACCTACCAAATAGTTTCTTTCTTTCTTGGGAAAGACAGGGGGGTTTGTTTCTACGGAGGCCAGCCTAGGGCTTGTTATAAATGTGGTGCTACCACTCATTTGAGTAGTACATGTGACTTACTAAAATGTAGTCTTTGTGGGGGATATGGACACCCAAGTGTTTCATGCAAAAATGTGTTTAAGTGCAATTTATGTAATGAAACTGGGCATGCATATCACCAATGTCCATGGGCTAGCAAAAATAGATCTGAAGGTTGGAACTCTGAAGCCTTGGTACAGAAAGCACAAGCTAAAGCACAAGAGCATATTGCTTCCCCGACCGCTGCTTCTGGCTCTTCCATATCCCCCCCCAGAACTGCCTATTTCTATTCCTCCTGCACCCTTAGGGCCACAAGTTTCTACACCACAACTGGATCAGGTTACCCAACCAAAAGCCTCCACTGACTCTCCTGCCAAGACTATGTTTTCTCAACCTTCCTGAGCTGCTAATGTTGATAAAGAGGGATTTCAAACAGGTAGACGGGTTACTAGGGCCGCTGCCCGAAAATCTATTAAACTTCCCGATATTCCCCTGTCCAATACTTTTGATTGTTTAAAAGGGGACCGGGAGGATTCTGATGGGGATTCTGATATTTCTGCTATTCCATCTGATATAGATGCCCCTGCAATTAAGCCTCCTGATGTTGCCAGGAAAAAACTAACTAAAACGAAAAAGGGTGGTAAAAAACGGAAAAATATGATGGTGACTGATGGGAGTGGCTAACCTTGACAAATCTGCTGATGGATGTCCGCATAGCCTCTCTAAATGTCTGCAGTCTAAAGGGTTTTAAAAAGAGGATGGGCTTTTTGCATTACACTAGCTCCCTTCAATTGAATATTTTATTATTACAAGAAACTCATATTTCTACCTTGCATGACATACAACAATTGAAATGGGGATGGTTTAAAGGCCCCTCTTTTTGGACGTTTGGGGATGATGCAGCAGATGGTGTAGCTATTCTTTTTTTTTCATCCCAATTTTCCATCAGCCGCATAATAGATATACACCCAGGTAGAACGCTTATTGTTGATTTCACCAAACACACACTCTCATTTCGGATTATAGTTATTTATAGTCCACAAACTAAGGCATCCCGTATAGCTTTGTTAGATTTAATTAAACCATTTTTATATACACGTAAACACATTTTTTGGGGTGGAGACTTTAACTGTTCCATTGACACTAAAGACAGGATTTCCTCAGGGAATAAAGTTTATTGTGACTCCCTAGCTTTGTCCACATTGATAAAAGATGCAGGTTTGACAGATGCATACCGTTCTCTCCACTCGATGCAGGATATACATATCATAGATCAGTATATCACACTGGAATAGATTATTTTTTTGTTTCTCGTCATTGTACCCCACGCTATATTTCAGTAATACCTAATGAGATATCAGATCATTGTCTTCTTATTGGTCATTTTTTCATTGGTTCCCCTATTGTGTCTATCTCATATCACTCCCAGTGGAAACTAAATAATTCCTTATTTGCCCGACATCTGTTCAAGCTCATATACATTCTCTTTTCAAGCACGACCTCGGTTATTATTTGTTATGATTCTATGTGGAATGGTGGCAAGACACTAAGACAGATCTGAGTGTATTTTTCAGGCTTTAGGAAAAAGACTGTCAGAGAAGATTATCTTACATATCTCACATTTCGCAACCAGTTATATAAATTAATGTCTCTTCAAACCACATCTTCGGTTGATTATTCATCACAAATATCCAGAGTAAAGGCCTGCATGTTTTCTCACCAGTACAATAGTGCTCGAACATTGGATTACATTATGCAAACTGGCACTGCTATTTCCCATCTGCTGATCCCTTTTATGCTTTCAAAGACAGACTTCAATCGACTGCTATGCATGGTTTAAAAATGCTCATGGTATTGTACTATCCTCTATCCCTGATATGTTATCAATCACTTCTGATTATTTACGGACCCATTTTTGCACCGCCCCTAGTTCCCCTCGAGATATGTCACATCTTTTGAAAGCCCCATTCCCTCAACTCCCTGCTCATTTAATTCCTGATCTAATCAAAAGAATTTCTCAGGAAGAAGTTACCAGTGCTATTTCTCATTTACAATTGAAGGTTTCTCCGGGGCCAGACGGTCTGACACATGAATTCTATAAAACATTCCAACTAAATTTGTTAGAAATTTTGACTCAGGTCTTTAATTATGTTCTGGACAATATGGATACAGCATCTGGGTTTGGTCTATCCATTTTAAAATTCTTGTATAAAAAAGCAGATATAGTCTCTCTTACAAACTGGAGGCCACTACATCTTCTAAACACAGATGATAAGATTTTTTCTAAAATTCTGTGTTCTCGTTTAAGAATAGTTGCACCGGATCTGATAGATGCGTCTCAAACCTGTGCTATACCCGGTAGAACCATTCAAACAAATCTTTTTTTATTACGTGAAATTTTTGAAACAAAGATGCATAATAAGTTATCTGGATATCTTTTTGTCCTAGATCAATCAAAAGCATTTGATTCTGTACATCATGATTTTTTATTCCGCATATTAACCCTGTATGGTATTCCTGATCAGTTTATATCCTGGATTTCACACATGCTCTCCTTAGCCTATTTTTTTCCCATGATAAACAGATTTCATGGCCCAACCCTCTTACAAAAAGTAGGACTCTGTCAGGGCTGCCCCTTTAGCCCCTTACTATATGTTTTTGCTCTAGATCCCATCATTAGACAGATACAATGGAATTCCGGTATTGTGGGCATTACTCCTCACCCCAGTTTACTACCTGTTAAAATCTCTGCTTATGCAGATGATGTAGTTTTATTTTGTCTAGATCATTCTTCGGGTGATATAGCTATCCAAACTTTTCAGTCTTTTACATTACTATCTGGGGGTAGGCTAAATCAGCAGAAAAGTGTATGTATCCCATTACAAAGCAATACTACTGATACAATGGTAATCTCTGGTATCAGGGTATGTACTTCACCACAGAAATCTTAGGGATATGGTTTAATACACCGAATGATGCTACCTATAACTGGGAGAAACGCTTAGCCCTAGGTGACAACAAAGTCCGTCTCTGGAAAACATGGAGGCTGAGTTAGAAGAAACGGGTTATGGTGATAAAAAGATTTTTATCCCCAATCTTCTTATTTCTAAGACACATTTATGGTCCACCTAAACACCTAGAAACCAGATTGTTTAGCCTTTTTTTTCAAATGCTATGGGGAAGTCACCTAAACCCTGTTAAAAGACATATAACATATTTACCCCGGAATCAGGGTGGTTTAGGAATGATTAACCCATTGTCTTTTTTTCTTTCTTTTTTTATATCACATTTTTCAGAGCCATAAATATGTGTCTACTGTTTGTGACTCCTGGGTAGCTAAAGCTATGGATTCCCTAATGCTAGCTTGGGTTGACCTTCCACCCATAGCTTCCCTCATACCTACCGCTCCATCTTATATTGTTGATAGTATCTGTACCCTTAGGTCCTGGAAACTTAGCAAATCCTCCATATTAGATCTCACCAGGAAACAGTTATACGGTTGTTTCCTAAACATAGATAAACCAATATTACAACTTCCGCTTTGTTCTCCATCCCACACGATGTTTGCATTAAACATTCTCAAAGATAAAAGAATCCCGGCTCATATGTGGGATGTGTCTTGGTTATGCTGCCATGGTAGACTACAAGTTCGTGGTAACTTAAAGCATAAATCAGCACATGATAGGTTTTGCCCCAAACCACATTGTATTGACATCGAAGAAACAATGGAACACTTTTTCTTTTCCTGTAGAGATGCCCTCTTGTTCTGGAAAACCCTAGCGAACAAATGGAAATGGCCTTTTTTAAGTAGGATCACATATTCGGTCCTTATTTTGGGAGTTTTTTCTGGTTTTTGGAATACATTCCACCCCAGCACTTTGAGGGTATTGTTTGCTGCATGCAAATATTATATGTGGCAGGCTAGATGTAAATATGTTTTACAACAGGTACCAACTTGTCCATTAGCTATTATTGACTGTATTGAGACTACAATTTTGAACTTACAAGAATCAGAAATGAAATGTCTCTCTCCTACACAATTTGCTTCTTATTGGGCCGCTATTACCTTTCTGACTTGATTTGAAATGATAGCCTTGGAGAATAAATACTGTTTATTTCCTTTTTTTTCCCTTAACCTGTAAATAACAAATTTCATGATCTTTCAATGTTCCAGTATATGTTTCTATTATTAATTTTGGTTTTGTTTCATATTTCATGTACTTGATGTTATGTATTTTTCAATAAAAAATTCCCCTACTCTTGTATCTTATATAACCATTATTTCAGTTCTCTGCTGTTCCTGTTTTACTCTATTAGCTAAATATTTTCCTGTCACTTCATTAAATAGATGCCAATTTTTATTTTAAATCATTGTGTATCTGCTTTTTTGTTCCTATTTTCTGTAGAATTTCTTTAATGTTTTCATATTCTTCCCTGAAACATTCCATATCCTCATATTTTATTTTCTTACCTTTTTGATTGTTTTTGTAGCTGTTTCTGTCTTTGAATCTATTTTCTATTCCTCCAGCTGGCTTTTGATATTATTCTGCCTTTAACTGTAAAGTATTCCCAGTTATTAAATACTGAGTTAATTTAATCAGGATTATCTGTCCAAAAATATTCCATTGTTTTAATTATTTCTAAGCAGAATGAGTCATCATTTAATATGTTGTTATTCATCCTCCAACCTGTATTTACTGTATGTGAGTATCTGACTCTAACTGAAATGCTACTGAAACTGGACTATGGTCTGAAATGTAACTGGGCTCTATATTAGATTTAAATAGATATGCAACTCCTATCAGATTTTTAGATATTAGTATATAATCAATACTGGAAGATGTTTTATGCACTCCTGACTGAAAATACATTCTTTAATCAAAAGGATTAATTTCCCTGCAAGTATCTAGCATGACATGATTTTCAAGAAACTTGTTGGTATTGTACAGTGGTGGATCTAACCATCTTGCGGGTCCTGAGGCCACAAGACCCTTCTTGGCCTGCCACAGAAAAAAAATTAACGTGCACTTTTGCAGTAATTTAACCCCTTACACCTAAGAAAGAGCCACTTTTGAAGCTTGCTTTGCATTGACTTCCATTTAATTCAGGTGTGAAGGGGTTAATTTGAACTGCTTGCTTGCGCAATTAATAGTGCAACCATATGCTGTAATCAGCAAGAAGTATAGGTTCTGTGACAGTTGGGGCTGACCTCCAACTCAAAGCGCTAGAGATTTACAGCCAACTTTGAGATGAGTCTGTAGAGTGATGGATCAGTATGTATCAGTTTACTGCTGCCACACAGAAGAAAACACCTTGGCCTCTGGTCCAACACATCCAGTCCATACTCTTGAGTCACTGAGCTTCCCTACTGCTCATTCTGCGTTCACCTGGCTGGTCTCCATTACTAGACTCATCACTGGCTGGAGGGAACAAAAGTGATTTTTTTTTCTAATTGTTAGAGAACCAGGAAAGACAATAGCTATATGAGTGGCATGAATAAGAGAGGGGAGGAGCACTTGGACATATATAGTTGGGCTGGCAGTTTAGCCTGGAGGTTAGAGTAATAAGCTATGAATGAACTTGGTACATCCAGCAGACCTGGGTTTGATTCCCACAACCTCCACTTGCATACTGTGTGACTCTGAGTGAGTCACTTACTCCCCCCAGTGCTCCCAGGTCTCCCCTGAAAACAGGCACTTGTGGCTAGCAGGTCTTGCCTGGTTACCAAAGAATAAAAACAAAAGTTACTTGCTCCCAATATGTACTTCAGTGGCCTGGATAGGTTAATAATGTGTCTAAGAAGCAGAACAGCCAGGAAGTTGTTAGGCTTATAAAAGGGAGATTGGTGTCTTTTTATTTAATAGTTAACTATTATCTACTGCATATTTACTTTTTTAAAAAATTCTTGTTTATGATTGAAATGTAGTTTATACTCTGTTCAAATGCTTTATTTAGGTGAAATTATTTCATGAGAGGGTACTTTTGTGCCTAGGTTTCAGTATTAATATTGTTCTGTTGACTGTTTTCACCTGATACAGTTAGCAGTTCCTGTTGGGAGTGGCATCAATGATAAGTGCAAGACCGTTGTTTGAAATATATGTTCTTTGTGTGACCATCCAGGTTGGAACATAGCCAGGGTTATTAATGAATGATGTAACCATTAAGTAGTAATGGGTTGAAAGACTTTGTCAACATTATTGATAGGCCAGTTTGGCCATGGGTCCACTCTGTTGTGGTACTAGTTGGCTTTGGGTTAAAATACTATGTAAGCCAACTTGCCGGCACAGTGGTAGTTTAAGCGAGCCTGGGGTGTCAGGTGGCCAGCCAGGGTGAGAAGAATCTAGCATCCATAGGACTGCTCTCCTCCTCCGGGGGGAAGGGGCAAGAGCCCAGTGCTGTCCAGGCCCCTGGTGGAAGCTAGGAGATCAGCAGCCCAGGCCAGAAGAACTTCCAGAAAGAGAACAAAAATGCAACAAACTGTATTTTTAAGAGGTAGCAGATTACTGGAGTGGGTGTCAAGATTCCTTCCTCTGCCCCTCCCCAGAAACACTGCACTGCCTTTGCGATTTTGCTGACTCAGGTGTTACGGTCTTCCTCTCGCAAGGAAGCTTGGCTATCCATCTCCCCTGGGTTCTGTGTGAAACAACTGACTGAGGTTCATTCCTCCAGGGCCTTACTGCTTTACTTAAATCTCAAATCTTGACTCAGTAAGGGGAGCTGTGTAGGTCAGTGGTTGGACCACAGACCTGCAAAACCAGATGATTCCCCAGTTTCAAATCCTGCCACCGTCACTGGCTCTGTGGGCAAGTCACATGACCTCCCTCATGCTCCTGTCCCTCCCCAGCTGGACAAATGAGTAACAGGCAGTTGGGTGCCTACAAAAAAAACAGAAAAACACCCAATAAAATCAACAGAATCCATTATACTACTGCCCCCGTAGCTGCTTAAAAAAGCTTGCAGTTCTTTTATAGTTGTTGCTTTATTACTCCCTTTTTTCCTCATTCCATGATTTCTAGTTGGGTTTCTTGGTATCAGATGTCAGCTGAGTTGTTAAAGGGGATGCAGCTCAGCTTTATAATTTAGAAAATTATATGCTCTAGGGCTCTGCCGCTGTATGGGGCATTTTACTCAATTTGTAACAGAATTTTCTTTGTTTTATCCTGATATAACTTACCTTGTCAAAAACTGCTGACCACCACCCTCCATGGCTGTCCCTTGCCCAGCATTTGCACTGTGTACTCATCCACCCATCCTCCATCACCAATTTACAGTATTGTTCCTACTCTGTACTTGTATTGCCTTAGCACATTTGCAAATTTATTTACCTTTATGCATCTTATTGTATTGTATTTCTAATCATCTGGTATATGCTTTTTGCACAGTTATTATTGTTTTGCACTTACTGCACGTTGTTAGATTATACTGTTACCCCCTACCTCCCTACACCCAAATAAATACATGAATAAGAAAGTGCATTGTTGCTTTTCTTTCTTACTTTGTACCCTCTTGTTTCCCTCTCATGGATGGTACCTAGAAATGAGCTTTAGCTCAGAGTGCCTTTCCCAGTTACCAGTAGTTTACAAATAAACAACATGCAATGCTCAAATAGACAGTTTTGGAAAATGCATTAAAAGCCATGTAACACAAGTCTCTGCACTATATTCTCAGGTATGCTTGGTTTTACTAAGAAACAACATGAGTACTGCTCAGTGCTATGTGCCGTTCATCTGACCTGTTGGCATATGTTACACACCAATTTAAAATGGCCACAGATGGTTCCGGAACAAACATTTTAAGCCCCCCCCCCCGAGCTCTGGAAGTATAATTCCACCATGAGGTTTCTGAAGAGCTACTGTACCTTCGATCAGCTATGACAGAAAACAGATTGGCCCGCCTTGCTTTGCTTTATATTTAGCGAGAATTCACAGAAGACTACTGCCATACAGATTGCTCGCTATACCTTACAGCCAAGCTGAATGAAACTGATTCTTTGATTTTTAGTTGATTGTGTTGTGGTTGTGCAAGGAAGTGATAGACAAGAATAAGGTAATTGTGAAAAGTAGTTGCAAAGTTTACATGTATTTGACTATTACATATATATATATATATATATATGTTTATTTATTGAAGAAACTGTGGGAGTTCATTACAGCCAAGTATAATTTAAACTGACTAAGAGGGAGGCTTAGCACTGGGCAGCAGCCAGAGCCAAAAGGAGAGGGAGGCAATGCACCTCCCCCCTAGCTAGCAAGGAAGGGAAGGGGGCAATCAAAAAGAGGAGGAGGTAGAGGGGAGGGGAGGGGAGTATTGGGGTAAGCAGGGGATCCAGCTGGAGGGTGGTGTCACTAAATGCAAGGAGCTGGGGCAACAAAATACCTGAGCTTCAAACATTAATGGCAGAAGGGGAGGTGAACATAGCTGCCATCACTGAGATATGGGCCAACCAGCACCATGACTGGGACATCATGATACCAGGATACAGACTGTATCACAGGGACAGGACACAAGGGAAGGGTGGAGGGGTGACTTTATTTAAGAGGGATGGGATAGTGAGCAGTATGGAAGAGAGAGGCGCAGCTAGGCCAGAAGCCTTATGGGTTCAACTGCAAAATAATAAAGTTAAAAGGGTCAGACTGGGGGTTGTGTACAGACCATCCTCACAGTCAAAGGGCATTGATAGAGAACTAGAAGATCACTTACAGAAACACTGTGGAAGGGGTGGCACTGTGGTGGTTGGGGATTTCAATCTACCAGGGGTGAATTGGAAAATCATGTCTAGCACAAGCACTACTTAGCAGGTCATTCTGGAAGCCTTCCAGGATGTATTCCTGTCACAAAAGGTGGAGAAACTGACAAAGGAGGGGAACATCTTGGCTCTTGTGCTGATCGATGGAGACTACATGCGTATGGACTGAGGACCTGCCTAGCAGGTAATAACCACCGAACAGTGTGGTTATCCCTGGATATGGGTAGGGAGGGGACATATACAAAAACCAAGACAGTGGACTTTAAAAGGGATGACATTTGCAGGATAACAGACATTCTCAGGGGGCATTTGGCTAGCATCACCCCTGACATGGATACCATCCAGAAATGGGCCATCCTGAAGGAAGGACTGTTAGTGGTCACAGACACCTGCACAAAGAAATGCAGTGAGAAGGCAGGGAAAAAGAAGCCATGTCGGTGGTCAAAGGAGGTGCAGATAAGGGTGAGGGAGAAAAAGACAGCCTTAAGAAGATGGAAGGGGTCCAAAAGAGAAGAGGATAAGGAGGAGTACACAGGGAAAACCAAGGAGGCAAGCAGGGCTGTGAGGGCTGCCAAGGCTTCAAAAGAGCTAAGACTAGCAGAGGGGATTAAGGAGGGGGAACAAGGCCTTCTTCAAGTACATAAAGGAGAAGAAGAACTGCAAGGAGCAAGTCACCAGGATAAATAAGGATGGAGGTTGGGTAGAGAAGGGAGTTGAACAGGCAGAGGTGCCCAATGAGTACTTCTGCTCAGCTTTTACAAGGGAGAGAGATGGACCAATACCACAGGGGCAGGGCAACATTGGCATGAGAGGAGATAAGATAATGGATGGGGAGATCCCTGTGAGCAGAGTGCTTGAGGGACTGGAGTCACTGAACACGGACAAGGCTCCAGGGCTGGATGGGCTACACCCTAGAGTCCTGAGGGAGTTGGCTGAGGTCCTGGCGCCACCACTGGCAGACTTGTTCAATACCTCCCTGCAGACAGGGTGTATGCCTCAGGATTGGAGGATGGCACATGTGGTATCCCTGCACAAGAGTGGTCCCAAGGATGAACCTGATAACTATAGACCAATTAGTTTGACATCCATTATGGATTAGCTCATGGAAATGATCCTAAAGGAAAGGTTGGTAACCTTCTTGGAGGTGAATGGTCTTATGGATAACAAACAGCATGGATTCGTCTCCAGGAGAGTATGTCAAACAAACCTGGTTCTTTTTAGACTGGGTAACAAAAGAACTAGACCAGTCATGCCGTAGATGTCCTGTATCAGGATTTCAGCAAGGCCTTTGACTCAGTACCATATGGCAGATTAACTAGTCAATTGAGGAGCCTGGGAGCAACGGATAAACTGGTTAAGTGGGTTGGCAACTGGTTGGGGGACAGACATCAGAGGGTGGTTGGGGGGGACTCTCAACTCATAGGGCAGTCACCAGTGGGGTCTCACAGGGTTCAGTGCTGGGGCCGGTGCTGTTTAACTTCTTCATTGCTGATATAGCAGTTGGAGTTAAGAGCAGAATCAGTTTATTCGCAGATGACACCAAGATAGGGGCAGTTGTGGATAGGGTAGAGGGAGGAAAAGGTCTCCAAGAAAATGGGAAGGCTGGAGCAGTGGTCAGACACTTGACAGCTGGGTTTCAATGCTAAGAAGTGCAAGGTCATGCACTTTGGAGAGAGGAATCCTGGGTACAGTTAACATCTGGGAGGGGCTCAGCTGTCCGTCTCTGAGAAGGAAAAGGATTTGGGGGTAAAGGTCTCAAAGAATATGAACCACTCGTCTCAATGTAGGAAAGCAGCGGCAAAAGCCAATAGAATGCTGGGGTGCATTGCTAGAGGAATCACCTGTAGGAGGGAGGAAGTCATTCTGCCACTGTACAGGTCACTGGTGAGGCTGCACTTGGAGTACTGTGTACAGTTCTGAAACCCACACTTAAAGAAGGACATCAGGTTACTGGAGGGGGTACAGTGGAAGGCAACTAAAATGACCAGAGGTATGGAGGGGAAGCCTCATCAGGATAGGTTGAGGGACCTCAACATGTGCTCATTGGAGAAGAGAAGGGGAAAGGGGTGCTATGATCAAAACCTTCAAGTACTTAAAGGGCATTAACAGGATTAGTACAGAGGGCATGTTTCAATTAAAGGGAGAAGGGATTACTAGGGGGCGAATCCTGAAGTTGGTGGGGGGGGTAGAGTCAGGAGGGAGGCAAGGAAGCATTACTTCATGGAGAGGGTGGTAGAGGGATGGAATGTGCTTCCTGAAGAAGTGGTATCTCTTAAAACAGTGGAGAGCTTTAAAAGGGGGTGGGATAGTGTTAAGGGCAAGATACTAGTCAGTGGGAAGATGAGGGGGAAGTGGGGCAAGAGGTGGGGGGAGCAGCAAGAGTCTAACCTCTGTGCTGCACAATCGAGCAGATGAACTAGACCATTTGGCCTGTATCTGCAGGCAGCTTAATAAGTTTGTATAAGGTATTTTGGTTGCAGATAATCCCAGTGACTACTAAATTATACTTGGGATGCTCCGGCATGAGAAAAAAAAAAAAGGTTTTGCCAGATCATCTGGGCAGACCCCTGTTTTGTTCTATTTTTATGCATGTTGAATATGGAGTGATGTTAGCCATATAAAATCTATGGTTACATGAAGGTGTGTTGTGTAAACAAACAAAATTATAGTGTTAATAAACCACTGAATAAATGAAGTGTCCATGTGAATGTTACTGTAACTTTATTTTCAATAAGTACAAAAAGGGGTGTATTACAGAAGAATCATTCATTTAATGTTACACTAAGCAGCATTAGTGTTTTAATATGTATAAAATAACTAAAATTAACGTCCCTGTGGCCCACCACAGCCACTGCATTAAGTGCACAGTAATGAATCTATAAGCATTATTTATTTCATCCTATAGCCACGCCCCTTTGGCTCTACCCTTATATTTTGCTCCACTCTTTTATTCCTGCCACAAGGCCCTTTTTAAAATTTTGGATCTGCCCCAGTACTGTAATTCTTGCTCTGTATTTATCCCAATTGGATGGAGTTTTAGACTTATGCAAATAGGAGTCTGTCAAACAGTTCAGCTTGCCACTTAACATCACTTGTTCAGTATCCCAGCTGCTTAGTTTTCTTGTAATTTCTTCAAGAAAGCTACAATACTTTTCAAAGGGCATGTATAATGAGCCAATGATCATATTCATCCCTTGAATAATAACTTTAAGCAATATTATACATCCTTCCTTATCCTTCTTGAAGTCTAATACCTTTTGTGGACTTTTTTATATACTAAAATTGCTGCCCCTTTACTGTTATTGTTTCCTTTTGAAAAACAAACAGAGTCCACCCAATTACGTTTTAGTTTCAACATTTCCTTTTCTGGTCAAAACATTTCTTGCAAACATGCAATATCCACCTTTTGTTTAGCTAAATTATACATGATTTTATATCTTTTAACTGGACAATTTGTCCCCTTAACATTCCAGGTAACTATTTTTATATTATAAACAATCTTTTTGTTTGATTAAGTGGCACCTTATGCGAAACATTTCACAGCTTCTTATTTTTTTGCACAGTTGAATTGCCAATTATTATTTTATGTTTAGATGCATATATTTCCCCTGAAAACACTCTTTTTTATTATCCTGTCCCCTGCCTCCCTTATGTCAAAGTCCTGTAGCCAACATCCACATTTCATCACTTGGGACTAGAAGCTGGAGCAAGTGCCCCCTCCTCCCACCTCTACTTGCCATCCTATTCTTGCTTATAGGCAAGTAAACCACTATAGCAAACCCCTATATTACTTTTAACATTTATAATTACCCTTTCTGAAACAACTGTGGCAGTCTTATTTTAAAATCTTGATATGCGTTGTCTTTCGTGATGTAGAACATAATTTTTGATTTTTCATCCAAGCTTTACATCCTGCTGAATATAGAACAATGGATTTGAATTTCTTCTGTCAATAATGTTTGCTGAAGACGGACATACTACTGTATTTCGTTTCTCACCACAAATCTTAAAAAAATCTTGCTTTATTGTTATTGATATTGTTATTGTGACACAATAGTCATGCTCTATGAAGATGGCGGCTGCGTTGAGCCTGCCAGCATTCTAGCGTTGCTCATTTTTTAACTTTATTTTATTTATTGTTTCTATTTTAGTTAGATAGGGCTGAAGGAGTAAGGCAGTTAGTAATTTTGCGCTTTATGTTTATGCGTAGCGCTGAATTCGGAGTTTTATTCTCCGGTCCCCATTTGCTCTGGAGGCTTTTTACCACTGGCTGTTAGTGGCAATCTGCATCTTTATGCTGCTATTTTCCACCTAAAGCCACTGAATTGTTATCGGAGCTGGGAGTTTTAATTCCGGATGTTTTTTGACTATACAGCAGGTTTTAACTTGTGCTGTGGAGCGGACCGGTTCCCTGCTGATCCACCATATTGCTTCTCTAATCTCTTAGGATTAATTAAGATCTTCTGATTCCTAGGATTTTACAAGCTGTTTCATGGAGTTTTGAAGAAGTTTGTGGGCTGTTTATTTGTGACTGCTAAGGATTTGCAGATCAGCTTCAGGGAACTTGTAAGGAGGTTTTTACTGGAGTTGAGGATTGTCCGATTTACTTTGTTACACCAGATGGCTCGTTTAAATAAACAAGCTTTTATCAAGGCTTCTGGTGGATTTGTTACTGGGGAGAGTTGTCTCGAAATTTGTGGAAAGTGTTGTCCACCTTCTGGTTCCCGACTGGGCAGGATTCGCCCTAGGTGCTTCCTAGGGAGCTGGGGGACAGGGCTTCTTTCAAGCAGTCTAGAAAATTGGCTGTTTGGGCTGACTTGTGAAGCAGGTTGCAGCCGCAGGTTGTCGACTGGGTGGGGATACTGCTCCCTGAAGGAACATATTTTGCCTCCTCAAAATATTCTCCTGCTTTTTGGATAACTAACTGTTTGGAATCATCAGTATTCAAAGAGCAGCTGTTGGAGGATTTGTGGACACCATTAGGCTTCCTTGTTTGGTTCAATTTGGACATTACTATTGGATCTACTAGCTGAGAATTCTTTTGGATTCATCCGGATTTTATTCATTTTTGGACTGTTGGAGAGCTGATTTCTCTGTCTTTTTCTAACTCCTGGACTGAGGGTGGTGAAAGTGGTGTATATTTAATTATTTTATTTTGTATAATTATAAATTTGATTTATTTAACTGGTTCCCTGCCATGTGAGAGGCGGTATTGGGAGAATATATAACACCTGTTGTATTGTCTCACGTGAGAGGTGCTGCATTGTTTAAAATACAAATTTTACTTTAGGTTTTATAACCAGTGGTATATGATCATATTTTACTGTGTTTTAAGATTATTTGATTATATTTTTTTATTTTATTATTTGGGTTATTTTTGAGTTGGGGTTCATTTTGGTTTTATGTTAGTTTGTTTTGTTTTGTTTCTCTCCCCTCTGTGAGAGAGAGAGAGAGAGAGAGGAGAGTGTGTTATTTTTAGGTTTGATATTTATAGGTTTACTTTATTTTGTTGTTTTTTGATTTGATTAATGACGACTGGGCACTATTCCCCCACTAGACTCAGGGAATTACGTCCCTTTGAGTGCCCACTATTGTCATCCGACACCTATTTTAGGTGTTGAGCATTGGGCATTCTGAGGAGGCGAGGATGAAGATGGAAAGCTGAGCCTTGTGGGGGACAGGAAAGGGGAAGGTGGATTGGAGTTTTAGGGTCCAGAAGACGTCTTGGGGAAAAATGGGGTCAGGATAGAGGTTACTCTTATCTTGTCCCCATACCCAAGAGTCCCGAAGAATTTGGACAGGTGCTGAGGTCTTCCCCGACAGCTCATCCTGCCTTGGCGATGTTGTGCAATGCCAGATCAATTAAGAACAAGACAGCTATTATTTCTGATCTTGTTGGTTCATCTGATCTGACGTGCATCACCGAGGCCTGGCTGGATGAAAATCCAGGCCCTATATTGGCCTTGGCAACTCCAGTCAGATTCTCGGTGATACACCGTCCAAGGCAGGATCGTAGGGGCGGAGGTGTGGCCATTATGTTTAAATCTGAACTGGGCCTTGTGGATGTACCATTGGGAAACACCAGATCTTTTGAATATATCCTGGGCGAGGGTGCAGGTTGTGGGATTCTCCTTGTCTACCGTCCACCAGGTGACGGTGGTGAGTTCCTACAGGAGATTGCAGACTTCATTGTCGACCTGGTGTTGAGGTATCCCAGATTATTAATTCTGGGTGACTTCAATGCCTGGGTCGACGATGAACTATCTCATTTTGGTCTAAATCTCCTCCAGTTGATGAATACACTGGGCCTGACACAGGTTGTTACCTCCTCTACCCATATAGGGGGTCATTCACTAGATCTGGTCTTTCTCTTGGGTATGGAGATCACTGATTTGGGGGTGGAACCAGTCAGTTGGTCGGACCATTACACCATAAGGTTCAGTTTCAGGGCCCCCTCTAATAGGTCTGCCCCTATGGAGATGGTCCAGTACCGCCCTTTAAGGGGTATTAGCCCCAATGACCTAATGGCGGTGCTGGATCTATCGAGCCTGTCGGGTGAATGCATGAGTCCAGACGGTCTTGTATTAGCTTATAATAATGCTGTGGGAGATGCTATGGACAAAATTGCACCTGTTCGTGTTCAGCCTCTCACCATCCGTCCAAGGAGTCCATGGTTTGATGGCTCCTTGAAGGAACTAAGGCGAGTAGGCCGAAGGCTGGAGAGAGCCTGGCAGAAATCGGGCCTTGATGCTGGCAGGCTTAGATTGTTGGCTCATTATGATAGCTACCAATCAGAAATCACTCGTAAGAAGGCAGAATTCCTGTTCAGAGAGATTTCTGCTGCACAAAATCGACCAGCTCAGCTTTTCTGGACTGTGGACAGACTGTGCAATCCAGTCTGTCTTCAGCCTAGAGAAGCCTTTTCTTAGCTTAGATGCGAGAAGTTCGCTTGCTTTTTTGCAGATAAGGTTGCCAGCATCAGGTCTGGCATCGGTCCGACCTCTCCTAAGGGGGATTGTGGTGGACGACTGGTGGTGTCTTGTCCTCATTCTGTCTGGTTAGATTTTCACCGCCCGGAATTTGTGGACATTGTGAAGATCATCCAAACAATGCAACCAACTAGTTGTAGTTTGGATCTGGGTCCTACACCACTGTTAGTAGGTTGTGTAGAAGCTATCTACCCAATCCTTGCTGACATTATCTGGAAATCCTTGGAGAGGGTTTTTTTCCCTGACCCCCCTTAAGGAGGCAGTAGTTCAACCACTCCTTAAAAAATCCTCCTTGGACCCAGACTGTCTAGCTAACTACCGGCCTATCTCTAACCTGCCATTTGTTGGTAAGGTTATTGAAAAGGCAGTTGCGTTGCAATTGGATGATCATCTTACATCTCATAATGTCTATGATACTCTCCAGTCTGGTTTCAGGAAAAGGCATAGTACTGAGACTGCCCTTGTTCGAGTATTGAGTGATCTCCTAATGGCCAGAGATCGAAGGCTTGTACCATTCTGGTCTTCTCGATCTATCTGCTGCATTTGACACTGTAGACCATGGGGTGCTATTGGAGTGACTGCGGGTCTTTTGTGGGCTGTCTGGTACAGTCCTCGATTGGTTTCGTTCTTACCTCACTGGCAGGTTTCAGAGAGTTGTCACTGGAATTTATTCCTCTGACGCTTACTCCCTGCCTTGTGGGGTACCACAGGGCTCCATTTTAGCTCCCATGTTGTTTGCAGTGTATATGCTGCCATTGGGAGAAATCATCAGGTGATACAGTCTGAGTTTTCACTGCTATGCAGATGATACTCAGCTGTATTTGTCCTTTCTCCCTGACCAAGGTGATGCACTCGATGTACTTAATAACTGCCTAGATGAGATCAGACTTTGGATGAGCTTGAGCTGGTTGAGACTCAATCCGGATAAGACTGAGGTACTGGTTGTGGATCCAGGTCATCCTGGGGTGGGTTTGGGTGCTGGACAGCCATCAGGTTTATTACTTGGTGGTGTACTGCTCTCTACCTCTGGACAGGTGTGAAATCTGGGCGTTATTTTTGATGATGGCCTAACCCTGAAATTTCAGGTGTCAGCTGTTGTCAAATCCTCTTTTTACCATCCGAGGAATATCGCCAGGGTGAAACATCTGATTCCCCAGGATGACCTTCCAACTTTGGTCCACGCCTTTGTCACTACCTGTCTGGACTACTGCAATTCCCTCTATCTAGGGCTACCTGGGGTTGATATCTGCCGCCTTCAGCTGGTGCAGAATGCTGCAGCCAGGCTTTTGACTGGGACTCTTAGAACCAGTCATATCACGCCTGTGCTTCGCGAACTGCATTGGCTGCCAGTTCAGTGGCAGATCACCTTTAAGGTTGGTTTACTAACCTTTAAAGCCCTACATGACCAGGGACCCGGTTACCTGAAAGATCTTCTGATTCCCTATCGCCCCCTCCATCCTCTCCGTTCCGCCAGCGAGGGATTGCTAGAGATTCCCAGGGTTCGATTGAAGTTATCGGGATCTCGTGCCTTTGCCTTTTCGGCACCAACCCTGTGGAATTCTCTACCTCTCTGGTTGAGAGAATGCCCAACTGTTGATAACTTTAAAACTGCTTTAAAGACATATCTTTTTACTTTGGCTTATTCTTCTTAGTTATGGTTGTTTTAAATGTTTGGATTTTATTATTTTATCTATTCTTGTACAGCGTCTTGGTTTTGAAAGGCGCTTTATAAATAAATTTGACTTTGACTTTATTGATTGTTCTTTAAATTTAAAACACTTTTTTGCTGTCAAAGCTTTTCATATTCTGAATTTGTCCTCACTTCTTAACAATTTTACAGTGGCAGTAGTTCTTTATGAATTAAACAGGGAAGAGTTCTTATTTCCCACTTTGTGTGCTCTATCAGTCTCCGGAAAAGCAGCTTCAACCCTCAGCAACTTGTGAAATAAATCCTGTAAAATGCTATTTAATGAGCTTATTTCCTCCCACTCTTCTAGAATTCTATAAATTCTGATATTTTTCCTTCTGGATCTGTTTACCTGGTCATCTTGTTTTGTCTTCCTCATTGTGTATTGTTTCTGTAACTTTTTTGCTTTAGCAATGGATTCAAATTGTATTCCATAGCTGATTGTCTTGTTTCTAGCTCAGTTATTCTTTTTGTATCTTCCTCCAATTTTTTGTTTATGTTATTGATTGCATCTTGTAAATCAGCTAGTTCTTTTGGAATGTCTATAAGTTGTTTTAGATCATCCTGAATTTTGGTAGTATTTTCTGTCAGGGTTCTTGCCCATGTCAGAGGATATGTAGTCCCTCCACCAACTTTTAGTCAAATCTTCATTTTAATTCCCTATTTTTGTAATGTTCTCTTGAATTGCTTCCTCTTGATTATCATTTGCATTCTTGCTGTCTACAGTATGAATTGAGTTTTCCTGATGAGCCTGTTCTTCTGAAACTATTACTACATAAGTTGATGGAACTTCATTGGGCTTAGGTTGAATTTTAAGGGACATTTCAATGTTAGTTGTTTTAAATTTATGTGAAATCATTGGTCACCTGATTAAATCTTGTTTTTTTTTCTGATTGACCAATATTTTGTGATAATGATTCTGTTTGTGCCCATGTTGAACTTCTGTCCACTTTTTCTGTATCTTGTGCATTTCCTGGTATTTCCTCTTTATCTGAGTTTCCTGAACCCACTGAATCAATCCTCTTCCTGCGTCTAGTTTTTTAAATCTCTTCTGTCTTTTTGTGTGTGATCTCTTTATGTAATGCTTCTGTCTCCCTGGATCTGCTGCTTTTTATTATGCATTTGCATTAGTTATTTCTTTACAATTCACACACAGCCTTATTTTTTGATATAGGCAATGTTAATGTCCCAATTTTATTTTCTTTTTTTATGGGGGAAGGGACAACTCCCACTTGTCCGTCAAGATCTCAGAATCGAATGGCTGATATTATTGGAACAATGCATATGCTTTTAATACCTTTTGTACTGCATAGGTTGTATAGCTAGTATGGCTGTATATAATTCAGAGAGGTCTCCTTAAAAATTATCATTAAAAGGGACAGACCAATTTAGCTTCTATTAATATTTCAATTGAGTAATAATTTAATGAAATGCAGTCTAGCCTCTTAATTTAAGCAACATTCTTTTTAGATAGTTTTGAAGTGTATCAGTAATTCAAAACCATTTCTGATTTTCACTGTTAAGCAAAAATTGCCTTTTCAGCTCCAGAATCAGCATTAATTTCTTAGTTTTTAATGGTATAAGCCTTGCTGAATGTCATTCAAATGTAGGGGCTTTGAAAAAAAGCTCAAATCCATGTGTGATTTGCTGAACTAAATGCTGTTGGACTGCTTTTAGGTAGTTGTCATATTTTCAATTAGCATGCATGTTGGTATTATACTCAAGAAAATGTTATTTTCAATCATTAATGTCTAAAATTAACAGCAGTATAGACATCAGATGTGTTTGGTGTGTTTTGGTTTAAAACTGACATTGTCTTGCAATTAACAGAATTTAATACAACTGTAGCTAGTATCAAGTAGCTAAAACTTCATCTCCTGGCTGATTAATAGCAATCTTAGTCTGTGACTACTAATCTGTGTGTCATATACACTGTTCCCTATTGTAAATATTGTAAAATATTGCAAATATTGTTTTTACCATTTTCTCTGTATCATCGAATTTATGTACCACTGGATGTTTATGAAAATGGGTATTTCTTCTCACATACTTTCTAGTATAAAAAGTAAAATTGAATTGAAATTGAATTGAATTGACAAACTACATGTAAAAGTTGCTGCTGTGTAACACTGTTACCTTATATGTCTTTACAGACTTTTAACTTACAGTTCTCATTCATCACTCATCAGTAGACAAGCTGCATTTGGCTTATTCTTGTACTCATGGCCAGTATACCAGAATTCTTCTACCACTACCTGCATTAACTCACCTTTTGGAATGGGCTGCTCCATTCCCTGTTTTTGTAATAACTCTTCAGGCAGCTACTTGGATGCCATAGCACTCACCCATACTCCATTAGCATTTACGAACATACAAACATACTAAAACTGCCAGCAGAAAAAAGCCATTTGGTCTATCGAGTCTGCTCAATTATGTAGCTAGCAACCCTATTCTGCAGCTGCCCCTCCCTTCCTACACTCCCACCCTTGACTCTCCCTTTTGTACTGTCCCAGCTCCTCTTGAATCATCCCACTATTTTACACTCTGCTGAGGATTTACCACCACACACCCAACTGTCTCTCATACTGACACAGTGCATTAACGCCACACAGAGAACAAAAGATTGCAGCCACTACTGCTGTTTCTGCATTCTCCACTGACCAAACAATTTTGCACTACTGTGTCCTTGCCTGCATAAGGTTTTGGAGGAGAACACTGCATCACTAGACATTGTACATGCTCCTGGTTGCTTACTCCTCTCCTCCAATTGCATTGATACCAATTATAGGTTGATATCGAGCTCAAATTTAGATAATAAAATAATTAAAAACATATTAAGTAACAGATGAATTGAATATAATAACAAGATAATTCACAGTGGTCAAAATGGTTTCTTACCAGGCAGATAAATACATGATGTGATCCATAAAGTACAGTTGTTGTTAGACTTTGTTTTCTCCACTGGCATAGATGCCATCACACCCTCACTGGATGCAAAAAAAGGCATTTGACATGATAGAATAGATATATATTATAGGACTTTGAAAATATCTAGGCATTCCAAAACCATATGTGCAAATGATTGAAGCCCTCCATATTCCTTCAACAGCTAGGCTGAAAATCTTGAAACTTGACAGAATGATTTAAGAGTGGTAGAGGGGTATGGCAGGGCTGCCCACTTTCCACATCATTATAAATTTTTTGCATGGAGATTTTTTTTAAATCAAATTATGATCAGAGTCAAAGATCATATAAATAAGTGTTGGTGCACAAAAATATGTTATAAACACTTATGAGGATGATACACTGTTACTTTGAACAGATCCAGTTGAACATTTTAAAGAAGTCCTAAAGGAGATTGAAATGTTTTCAAAATTATCAGGTTACAGCATAAATAAAGGGAAATCAGAGTTAATATCAGTTAAATCTTGTTCTGCACAGGCTGTTCATTCAATTGTTCCAGTGCAATTTAAGAACCATAAGCTAGAATATTTAGGTACAAAACTGAGATTTCCAAGTAAAGATTTATTTCAAATTAATCATAATTTGCTTGTTAAAAAATATAAAACAGATGATTTAACTGAAGCAAATTAAGATTATCCTTATGGAATAAAGTACAATTGACTAAGATGGCAATATTGTCATTAATGTCATACACATTACAAGCCCCCCCTTCCCCATTTAATTTAAACATATGAATAGAATTCTCAAAGAGTTCATTCTGGACTTTGGTAAACCCGGAACTGCATGGGTGAAACTTTGCCTGAAGAATTAGGTGACTGGCATGCCCTGTTATAAGAAATTATCAGTCTGTTCTTGTTTAAAAGTGATAAAATGACCCTACAATTTCAAGACTGATAACAAGCTACAATACTTGATGTTTTATTGGAAGATGTCTCAGGGTAAAAAAAAATAACAGTAAAATCTTAATGATTGTCAAAACTCTAAATTCTTGGTTCCATGAAAGGAACTGCACATAATGTTGTCCATACAAAGACAACAATACAAATCACAACTGACAGCTTCAGCTTTTATTCAGACACAGTTAAATAGGGATTCTTTAGAGGTATTAATATCTTCTATGAAAATAGAGACATTTGAAACAGCTTCACATAAGTAATCAATTCCTGTCCCCTTTAAATAGATCATGTTTTACACCTTCACATCTATTTAAAATGGGTTAAACACATATTGACGTATGTTGACACTGCAACTATATTAAAGCTGATTTTTTCATGCCTTTTAGCAATGCTCTTTAATACAAGATGGTGGAAATGTACATTTCCAATTTTGAAACAGATATTTGACAAGGAAGTACCTCTCACCTACACATTCGCACTTTTTTCAATTTCAGAATCATGTGACAGATTTTCCTTTTCAAAAAAAAAAGAACTGATTTAAATTGATATAGCATTGATGTCAACTAAAAAAATAATTTTAAAATATTGGAAGTAAAGCTGTAATAATAATTTTCCCCAAAAAAGAATGGAGAAAAATGTTTTTGGATACTCTATTTTGAAAGTTGTTTTTGTGACTAATGATATTACAAATGGCCCTTATATACATAAAATTACTGAATGGAAGAGAGATACTTTCTATTTTTAATTAAAGTGCAAAAGTGCATTTATTATATCATCAATTTCTTTTGTACTACTAAATAATAAACTGATCTTTGTAAAATGCATAATGTGTATATCTATAGTTATTTATGAATGTGTTGCCTTATTTTTGAAATATAAGTTTGATTTTCTCTGAATTCTCTAATAAAAAAATGTAATTGTAAAAAAAAAGTATAGTCCTACTTTTTTCATGCTGGAGTCTTATGACCAGAAAAGAATTGTTTCCCTCTTCTGAGCCATGTGGTTAGACCTCATCTGTTCCTGCCTCTCAGATTCCTCAAAAAAGGACTCAGTGCTTTCCCCGGTATCACATCAAAAGAGCAAACTAAATTGAGCCACTCATAAATGAGCGGCTGAATTTAGTTGAAAGGAGGTACAGCAATGGGGAGGATTTAGTGAAGGTTGGAAATAGCAATGGAGGTGGGGAATAAGGGCGACAAAACGGAATAATGACGGAAGAGGGAGGGAATCAGGGAGGAATGAGGGAAGGACTAGGGAAGATAAGAGAGGAAGTGGAGCCTGCTGCTGCTGACCTGCCTGCCTAGCATGGTGGGTAAGGATGCTGCCTGGGGTGCTGGTGGTCCCAGGTTCGGGACTGCTAGCAGGTACACTTTTGTTTAATTTTACAGGGCGTTTTTTTTTTTGTTGTATCGTCAGCCCCCCTCCTTTGAATTCTTTTTTCCTCAGTGTCTACCCTCCCGCTTGGAGATGGTTATTTTAGTATGGGTGATGCTGAGGAATATCCCCCCCACATTAAACCCCACATTAAACATTACTTTACATTTTTGCACAGTTTGTGTTTGCCACTATGTGCTATGTGATGATTTGGTTTTTGGCAAAATCCACTTGCTATTTTGCGAGTCGCTGAAATATATTTGTTCTTATGACATGGAACCCTTTCCCCGGTCCAGCTCAACTACAAGGGTCGATCAAATTGTAAAAGAGAGATTCCTTTACCTGTTTTTCCATCTCAGAAAGGGTGGTTTTGGTTGTTTTCCTTTTGTTTCAGGATGTGGCTTGTTTCTGTTACATGCTTTCTGGGACTCCTCAGAAAAAAATCTTTATAGATCTCTGTCTCAGTTTTCATTGGTACAAATCTGTATTTGCCTAGCAGGTGGTGCTGTCAACATTTTTTCCCATTGCAGCAATGGCATGCTTGATTGTCATCCTATGGGTTGTGTGAAATTGGTTTCATAGTTGTTTTGTTGGACTACCATGAGAATACAAACAAGTCACGTGGTAGTCAACAATTCTGACTGGGCTATCTTCCCTGGTGGGGCTTTCCTCAGGGCCATTAAGATCATTCTAGTAGCTTTTTTGACTTTCACTGAGGAACACAAAGCACTAAATCCTATCTGGGGGAAGACCTACAATGGGATATGCAGAAGGGAAAAGCCAGGGGAAACACAGATAAGGTACTACACCCTATCATGGGTAGGAGTATGAAGCAGAAAGGTACCTGAGGAAACGCACTAGGGCAGAAACATCCTATCTGGGTAAGCCTACTAGGAAGAGTGGTTGCTGCAAGGAAGTCGCATAGCCAGGGAAGGCCCAGGAACTAAGTTTGAAACATGATGTGGAATGGGTGGAGAGGAAGTGGGCAGGGAGATGGGGTAAGGTAGTGGGACCTAGCGAGTTGCATAGGTTGTGGGTCACAGTCCATAGGGATGCACTCAGAAGATGAGGGGGCTACCCAGTATGCCTAAAAGTGGGAGTGTTGCAAACTGAAGCATCATGGACCTGGGCTATGATACGGCAGCTGCATGCTGGTTAGACTATTGTCGGGGGTGACCAAACTGTTACCTCTGTCACAACTACCAGAGAGAGATGGGTAAGGGAATGGTCAGTGGTGGGCAAGGAAAGGACACCCCAAAAGTGGGTGTTACTTACCAACTTAACTTTAAGCAATCACTTTTCCTCAGTGGGAGACAAGGTCACTACACCTAGGGAGGGCATCAGGTTGGCACTAACAGAGAACTGATAGCAGAACGAGGCAAAGGAGGGCACCAGGAAAGAAGGGAGACAGGGGATTGACAAAGAGTGATGTGAGAAGGAGAGGACTGAGCAACAGTATGGGGGTTTGGGGAGTAAAGCATAAGTGGGGGATGGGGAGTGAGGTTATGAAGAAGGATATGGGGGAACAAGGGGGAAATAGAATTAAGTACAGGACTGGGAGAAAGGACAAATTGGGTGGGAGCGGAATGGGTGGGGAAAACCTGAGGAGTGGAATGTATTAAATGTGGGGGACTTTATTGTGAGAGGTACAGAGCTAGTGGTCTGTGCAAGGGGCAAGAGGAGGAGGACCATCAGCGGTCTCCCAGAAACAGTAGCTAAGACAGCAGAAGATCAGAATTGGGGGTGAAATCAGAGAAATAGGGGGGATGCCAGTTATCCATGTGGGGATGAATGACCTGGTGAGAAAGATCTTGGTGGAGATGAAGGATAACTTTATGGTACTGAGGGAAAAGAGTCAGTGACCTTCTCAGAAATGCTTATGGTATATGGGAGAAGGGAGGGAAGAAAGCTCAAAATGACCACATTTAATGAGTGGTTAAAGGGCTGGTGCAGAGCAGAGGGGTCCCATTACATAGTGAGGTGGGGTAACTTCTGAGAGGACAGCAGACTGTAAAAGGCAGATGATCTGCATCCCAAACAGGGCTAGAGCCTTAAACTGGTAACAGGGGAGTCTTGGGACATGGAAAACCTAGGGCTAATTTACAACTGGGAGATATGGCAACTACTCCCGGGGGGGGGGCGCACTGATATATGGAAGGGACAAAGTAGGGCTATAAAGAGAGAAGGAGGGGCACAGATGAATTGGTGGGAGAGATGCAGGGGACATCAGGATGGGACTACACAGTTTCAGGGAAGGGGGTAGGAAAACCAAGGAGGGGAAGGGAGATGGGTTTGAGTCCTGGAAGGTAGTGAGCCTGAATGCCAAGAGTCTTGGAAAAAAGATGGACAATGTCCAGGCTTTGATGGGGAAGGTAATCTTGAAATTGTGGCAGTTATGGAAACCTTGGCCATGTTAAATGATGAATAGGATCTCCCAGTCCCAGGGTATGTTCTGTGCTGTTCTGTTCTGATGAGATGTGAAAAGACAAGGTGGGGGGAGTGCCTTGCACGTACATAAGACACAACATCAGATCTTATGGAAATTGTTGAATCAGTGTGGGGGAAGCTAAAACACTTTGGCCCAGATATTCAAAAGTGTGATCTGCCCCGGTGCGATATTTAAAAGAGAAAAGTGAGCCGCACAAATCGATCTCGCCGGGGTGAATCAGTAATGTATGCAGGCACAGGTGGGGGCGTGCCCATGCATAACCTGCACAGCCCGATATTCAGCCCGGGGCTGTGCAGAGTTATGCAGGTGCAACCCCTACCTGCGCCTGCACAAAGTTACGCCTAAAAAAAACAGGAACAAGTCGAGGGCCACCCACAGGTTAGCTGCCGCATTGCAGGGCGCAACACAGCAGCTGCCACCTGTGGGTGTCCATCAGCTGTTCCCGCCACACCTGGCGGTGCCCCCATGCCCGATCCGGGCATCAGTCACCCAAAGTCCATATCCTGTGGTGGTCCAGCGGACTGCAGGAGCCTGATGGGTGGCATTCCACACCCCTCAAGCCCGATATCCTGGTGATCTAGTGGACCCCCACCCACCCACCACTGAACCCCACCACCCCACTCTCTCCCGTCAGCCAGAGGCGGCAGCACCCCTGCCTGCTGCCTGCCGCCACGCCAACTGACAGCTTGATAGGGCTGCACACCCATTGGTTCATAGCATGAGCTAATGGGCATACAGCCCATACGTCAATAGTCGGTCCGATATGTAAATGAATTCATTCACATATCTGACCGACTAGTACAGTATGGTTGCACACCCATTGGATCATGCTCTGAACCACCGATGCGGCAGCCCTACCGAGCTGTCAGTCGGCGGGCAGCGGGCGGCAGGCGGTGGGTGCTGCCGCCTCGCCGCTGATAGGGGAAGCGGGTGGTGGGGCTCAGTGGGTGGGTAGGGTGGGGTCCACTAGATCACCAGGGATATTGGACTTGGGGTGAATGCCACCCGTGATCGGGTTTCGTGCGGTCCACTGGACCATCAGGGATATTGGACTTTGGGGGATAAGTGATGCCAGCGATCAGACTCATCGAGGTCCACTGGACCACCAGGGATAAGAGACATTCTTTGTCCCTTACGGGATGTCCCACGATCGGGCTGCAGGGCGCGCCGGTCCCCGACAGCTGCTGCCTGGCAGGGCACCAGGTGCAAGTCGTCGGGGATCGGCGCACCTGCATGCTAATGGCATGCAAATGGGGCCGTAATCAGATGCAAATGGCCCCCCCATGCACCATGCATAAATTATGGCCCCATTTGCATGTCACCCTTTGAATATCACAGGTACTGTGCATGGCGCAATGGCACTTGCGCCACTGTATCTCAATGCTCCACTCTGACCACTTGCGCTGGCGCAGTGCCACTGTGCCATGCACAGTGGGGGTGGCCAGGGTGCGATATCCAAAACAGTTGTGCCATAGCGCAACTCCGTTGAATATCGCCCTGGCCACACCCCTGCACAACAAATTTGAGCTGTGCACAGGCTTGCGCCACAGCCTGGCGCAGTTTGAATATATGGGCCTTTGGGTACAACTGGCCCCAGAGAAAAGGAAAGTGTTCCAGAAAAGGATGGTCCATAGACTCCCCCCCCCACCCAGATGGAAAAAATAAAAAAAGGAACTGAGGCCGAAATAAGGAGGGCAACCAAGGGGATGGGGGGACTGGTCCTGGTGAAGGACTTCAACTTATGTGCTGTTTATTGGAGCATCCTGGTAGCACAGAGTGCAAGGAGTTAGGTGATGGTGGACCTCCTGCTGGACTGTTTCCTGATCCAACATGTAAAAAAACATACAAAGAAAGGGAGCATACTGAACCTGGTCTTCACCAATGGTAATTGTGTGGAGGAACTATGGTTTGAGGAGCTGCTTGGAGTGAGCGACCATTCCACAGAGTGGTTTGATCCTTGATTATGAGTACAGAGGCAGAGCACTAGAACAATGGTGCTGGACTTCCCAAAGGCTGACTTTGGGAAGAAGGAAAAACAGCTGAGGGTAAACCTGGTTGAGTACTGGCAAATTGTGGGGGAGGAAAATAAGTGGGAGTTTATAAAAGGCAGAGTAGCAGAAGTACCAAATTGGTGACTTAAGTAGATCGGGAAGAACAAGCATATAAGACCAGTGTGGTTCACAAGAAAATTAAGGGAGGCAGTTACAGTGAAGAGAGTGGCGTTCCATGAAAATAAGAAATCCCAGAGGACAGCAAGGAGAGCTATCTGAACTCTGCTAAAGAGAGGAGCAAGGTACAGAGAATGGCAAAAGCATCTACAGAACTCATGATAGCAGAAGGGGTGAAGATTAATGACAAAGACTTTTCAGCTACATAAGGGACAGAAGAAAATGAAATAATGGAATAGAAAGTCTAAAAAAGAGAGACACTTTGGTTGTAGTAGATGACCAGAAAGCCAAAATCCTAAGCGAATACTTCAGCTCGTCTTTATGGTGGAAAAAATGGGCCCTCTCCCCAACTGCAGCATACAGGTCAAGGAAGAGCTGAAATGGACAGGGGGAACCATTATGGAGGAAAAAGTACTGAAGGGACTATTGGGGTTGAAAGTGAGCAAGTCACCATGCCCAGAGGGACTGCCCCCCTTTGTGCTAAAAGAACCGGCTAGAGCACTGGCAGAGACAGTAGTGGACTTGTTATTTTCCCCTGGATATGGGATATGTCCTGGATGACTGGAAAGTGGCAGACTTCATCCCCCTCTTAAGAGTGGAGATAGGGGAGACCCAGGGAACTAGAGGCCTGTAAGCCTCACATCCACCCTGGGCAAGCTGCTGGAGTCCATAGATAAAGAGCCACTGATGTAATTCCTGGAGCATAAGGACTTCAGGAACCAAGGCAGGACTGGTTTGTGAGAGGTAGATCCTGCCACACAAACCTCATTGAATTTTTCAGTGGGGTTTTGCGGGAACTGGATAAAAGGGTGGTCCTTTGTGCCTTGTGTTTGGACTTCAGTAAGGCTTTTGACTCCATGCCTCACAATTGGTTGGTTAAGAAACAGGGATGTAGATGTGGCTGACACAGTCACAGGGTGATGGTCATTAATGGGGTTAGACCAGGAGTGAGAAAGGTAACAAGCGGTGTGCCTCAGGGGTTCAGTTCTAGGCCCCCTTTACGAAGGACCTCTTTGGTCCAAAGCACCAGGGCAGCTCTGCTTTTAGGTCTTAACAGTTTGGTGGCACCTCTGTAGCATTTAAATAAATGCAGTAGCAGCATACTTCGAAACCAGTACAAGTGTGCTTGTTAGTCCCATGTGGAGCACAGTTTCTAACAGAGAGAGAGGCATGTGAATGAAGGGTGGCTACCCTGAATCTGCACATACAAGCAGAGGGGTGGGAGCGCTTGCACAAACACTTGAAAAGTTGGTCCTGGGCCTAGTGTTCTTTAATATGTTCATATGTGATTTCAGGAAAGGTATACAGGGCAGGATGTCACTGTTTACAGACAATGCCAAAATACGCACCAGGTGGACAATGAGGAAGGCATCTGGGAACTGAAGGAATGTCTTGCTAGGGTGGAGACATGGTACAGGGTCTGGCAGCTAAGACTCAATGCTAAAAGTGTAAAGTCATGCACTTGGGAAGAAAAAAATACTAGGACCGAATACTGGATGGGGGCATGCCCTTGGACCAAACAACCTCTATAGACCTCTGTAATCAGTAATGGCCTGAAGAACTCAGCACAATGTAACAAGGTGTGCAGTAAGGCAAACAGGATGGTCTGATGCATAGTTAAGATCTTCTTGAGTAGAAGAAAAGAAGTAATTGTACACTGTACCACACACTGTTCAGGTAACACTGTGAGCACTGTGCCCAGTTCTGGAGTCTGCATCTGAAGAAGGACAGGTACTGCCTGCAGTCCATTCAAAGAAGAGCCACCAAGATGATTCATGGCCAGCAGGAAGATCCTACAAGAAAAGGTTAGAGGACCTCAACATGTACTCACTGGGTGCAGGAGGGGGGTCTCTTTCAAATAAGAAAGAGCACCAGGACTAGAGGGCAAGTGATGAAGCGGAGGTGGGGGAGTTTAAGAGGGATGTGAGGAAGAACTACTTCACTGAAAGAGTGGTAGCTGCCAGGAACAGATGGCCAGTGGAAGTTGTGGAGGCAAAAACAGAAGGGGACTTCAAGCTTGCATGGGATAGATGTAGGGAAATAGTAAAAAGGCAGTGAGGAGGGAGGATTGCCAGAGACTAGTGTTAACTACCTTGCAGCCATGATGCCTAAACTCAGCGACTTAGCTAAACTCTCCATCCGGTACACTAATTACAGTGTCTGGGCCACAGTGGTTCACCTCCTTTCAGTGGCTGGTCTCGAGTCCTGCGAGATAATGAGTGTTACTGGCCATGGGTTGAAGACCAGCCTGTGGCACTATCGAGCAGTGTCAGATGATGATCAGAGGTAGCGGGGCTCCACACCTGCATGTGCAGGAAGACCACAAGCACTTGGAGCCGAAGCCTCATTGAACATACCAGCGATATGGATGCCTGTAATGAAATGCTTCCATAGTGCCACAAACCACCGCATTAGCACCTAAACTGGGCATTTCTCAAGAACCCAGCACTTCAACCATTGGACTGTACCACACCTCTCTAGAATGCAGCAGTTGTAACAGTGCACTATACAGCCATGGTGGTGATGCAAAGACCTCTCCTAGAAAACCAATCCTGCTGACATGTATTGAATCCTCCAATGTACTGAACCCTCCAATCAGGAAAATTAGAACCCAGGTCCCACAGGGCTCCATCCTGGGGCCCATCCTGTTTTCCATCTTCCTTAATGACCTCCCCACAGCTTGTGCCAACTCGCATATCCACATGTATGCAGATGAGTCATCTACACCTCCAGTCCCTCCACTACAGCCTTGGAAGGTCTTCTCTAGCTAGACGTCCACGATGTTCTGCACTGGTTTCAATCTAACCAACTCCAGGTCAACACAAAAAAACCTGTGTCCGTGTCCTTTGGTACCAGCCCAAAATTGGCCAGACTCCCAACTCTGCCTATCTTTTCCACCTTGGATGGCACCCCTCTTAAAGTGGTTCATTCATTCAAATACCTTGCTGTGTGGCTAGACAGCAAACATGATTTCTCTGCCCACATTGACACCATCTATGCCAAACTCCACCTTCAACTTGGTGTCTTATACCATAATAAGGACCGTCTCTGCAGATGCATCATGATCTTGTCACAAAAATGGTGTTTCTGGACTTTGGCTATGTGTAACCCCCTTGTCCTGGGGGCTTACCTGTCTGCCCCTATGGAGCTCCCATTTTCCCCAGCTTCTTCCCTGGTTGTCCCCATTTTCCCTGTATCCTGGCCCCCTTGGTTGTCCTTGTACTCCCTCCAGCACCTGCATTAGTTTTTACAAGAACGGGGCTGGAGGAGCTAGCTGGTGGAGCTGCCACCTGTATTAGCACTTCGGTGCTGGGCAGAGCTCCATGCATGTGCACTTGCGCATTTTCCATTGGACTTTTTGCGGCCTTTGAGGTCATCTCTCCAGTGGTCCTGTTCCCTCTGGCAGGCAAGGTGGGGATCGAAGACCTGAGCTGGATCGGAGAAATGGCAAGAGCAGGAGGAGAACGGAATTGGTGAGTGCCAATCGCACTTTAGATATGGGAAGCCGCCTCATCAATATTCATGAGGTGGCATGAATAATTCATAAGAGTGAGCCTGTCTAGTGCTGGGGAAGGAAGTTTTAGCACTAATGACAGGCAAAAAGAGGAAAATAAAATGTCAAATAGTGCCAAAGTGCACAAGGGAAAGAGGGAACCTACCAGTCTGTGGGGAATTAAGTGAATAAACATGTTTGTGTTGGCTACAGAGACAGCTGAAAGTGGGAACTGTTTAAAGTGCACTGGGGCTATGTGAGTGCTGCCTAGGGGCAATGGCAAACAGCAGCAGTGACAGCACAAGGGCTAATGTAATATGTGAAATGCTGCAGTCACTTAGAAGGGCACAGTGGTGGCTTCCACATGCTGGGGAAATTGTAAAATAAAAGTAAAGGGTTTGACTGCAGGAGTGACATGAACTTGGGACACTGGTGTAAACTGTAGTGGGACAGTTTTCCAGCAGCCATGTTCTGCAGCCATGTGATGCCAGCCAACCAATACAAGGGCCAGACTTTTTGCCAAGTATTCTGGGGCTTGTGAAAGGACTCCTGGGGAAAATACCGGGGAATATTCTGGCACTGGTTTGAGCAGCCAATGAGGCATTGAGGGAGCCTCATACATATTTTCTTTAAGGACAGTGGCTCCAGCCAATAGGGAGCTGCCAGAAAGCTCCCAAAAGTACAGAACGTTGATTCTGAGTTGAGTTCAGTGGCAGCCCCTCCACGGTGGGGGGGGCTCCAGCTCCTGGAGAAAGAATGGGGTTGCAAGACTGGGAAAGGGCCTGCCTGGGGCCTGCCAGCAATCTGTCCCCCAGGGCTGGGTGTTTGCCTTCCCCCATTTGAAGAAATGTTTTATTTAAGAGTTTTTATTTATTTAATAGTTTTACCAGGAAGGCATACTGAGCAGAGTACCGCTTGATTCCAGATGTGTCCTGTTTAAGGAGAATATGCAGGCAGCTCTGTGGAGAAGTAGAGCTGCAGGTTTCTGTTGCTGAGGAGAGAAGTTGCACCACAGCAGTGAAGGTCTTAAAGAAAAGGATATGTGGAAAATAAAAGGTATTAGGAAAATGGACTGATCCTGAGGAGAAGAGATCCTCCTGGTACTGGTCTACACCTGCACGATGAAACATGAGTGAGCTGAGAAGTGAATGAAAAGTGATGTGAAAATATGGAAAAGGAACAAGGAACTGTCTGACCCGGGCATAGACAAAGCGTTTAAAGAGATGAGGGGAAGACACAGGTCTGAGGAATGGTTGTAGCATGGAAGAGTGGCTACTGGTAATTGAATGGGAATCTGGATTTTGAGAAGCTGATGAGAGAGAGAGCCTCTTCTAAGGTGGCTATGCACCTACATGGTGAGGAAAGAGACTCTCTTTATGTATTGCTGAAAGAGTTCTGGAATTGTGTGTGAGCCAGAGCAAGGATGCAGTTGTGTTAAAGTTGAGAGACTGTGAAAGCAGAAGGACGGACTGGTGCTTTCTGGGTGGGTACCTGTTGTGTGCTCCTAGATACAGCTAAGAGAAGAGACTGTTGTGATGAACCTGTGGTTTCAACTCTGCACTCCCCGGAACCTGGGACACAGGGAGAAACAGAAAATGCTTTGGCTACACACCGTAGCTGGTTGCGATCGAAGAATGAAAGATGACTTGAACGTTCCATCTTATATCCAGGGCCAGGTGAAGAACTCACTCACCTCCATCAAGTGGGACTTACTTGCCAGCAGCAGGGAATCACGGGTTTATACCCAAGTGCTAGGGCACTCTGACCTGAGAGGGTCACCTGTGTCTTCCCTGTGGGCCATGGGGCCACTCCTAGGTCTAGGTCCTTTGTGGCTGGCAGGCCTTGCTATGTGCTCTGCATCGAGCCTCAATAGACTGAAGGGGACAAGCTGCAAGATCTCCAATCAAGCTGAAGATCCGAGCTGTAGTTGCCTTGACCCTTCAAGACAAGTTCAAGCATCGAGCCTGGTTCTGCATTTGCTGTTTCACCCCCCCCCAGGACTTCAGTCAGCTGTGCCACTCAAAGACTGATTCTGTAGAACCATGAGTAAGAACAGGCATTGCCCTGCACCTGGGGAATATGTATGGTTCAATCATGCCCACTAGGGCTGGTGTAGTAAAGAACTAAAGTAGTTAACAAGAGTACAGAAAGCACATAAAAAGTTAATTTGGATTTAAGCAAGCACGCCAACGCCAGCCGACCAGTTGCACATCAGGCCTGCAGGTTAACATCTGGGTACCCAGGGACAGAATTTGTGGCGTCATTCTGGACTGGGACCTGTGAGTCTGGGTATTGGGAATATCTGCAGCAGTTAGATAGTCAGGGAGTTTGGTGACTGCATCAACACGTTGGATTTTGAAAATAAAAGGGAAAATGATTATTGGGAAATGCAAAATCTTCAAAAAGCAAATTACTAAATGTTTTGTTTAAACTCTATTCCACTTACCCCATCCTAACACTCCCCATGTAAATAAATTATGATGTTACTGTTTCAGAAGGAGCTGACTCAAGAGTCTGATTTTAGTGGTATGGTATTAGATAAAATGGAAACTGAAATGTTGGATGTGGGGCTGTTTGAGTCTGGTAAGTCCATGTCTGGGGTAACTGGGGAGGTGGGTTGGTATGACATCCCAGGGGCTGTACTGGTAGAGATCAGACCCATTAATTTGTACCCTGGGTGGAGGCACTGCTATTTTTATTTGTATCTTGGGAAAGGGCCCCCTTGTAACAGCTTATGGTAACCCAGGCCCCTTAACCTTGAACTGGCCAGCAAGGCAGGGGTAGTGGCCCTCTCTAGGATGGTGCCAGAGAGGGGCCGCATATGCATACATAGTCTATGGGATCACTCCCTCCACCTCCCTGATCAGTCTGGACACCCTTTGCGACATCTGTCAGTTTGCTACCAACTCCCCCTCTCGTACTAACCATTGCCCAATCAACTCCTCCTTATCCATTCTTCCTCTGCCTTCATGTCCACAGAACCATTGTGCCTCATTCACATCCAAATTCTGATTTGGGTCCCTTCCCTCTTATCTTACATCACTCCTGTCCCCCATTCCCTCTGCCTTCTGCTCCCTCCACTCCAGAGATCCTTGCACTTGTACTATTCCTCATTCCCGCTCCTCTGCTGGGCAACTGGGCTTTTCCTATCATCTCTCTTCACTTTGGAACCTATTCCCATCCTCCCTTTATTTCACTAACTCCCCTATTTTCTGCAGGTACCAGCTGAAACTCCTTTCTTCCCTCCAATCTTGTTTTCCCCTACTTGACTGCCTCTTACAGTTGCCTCCTACCCTGGTGTAGGTGTGGCTGAATAGATTTTTGCTGCTTGCTGTTATGTACTTATGTTTTAATCATGAACTGTTTTCTGCTGTACTATAACTGAATTGTAAGCTCTATGTAATTGCATTTAACTGTGCACTGTGTCTGTGCTATGTGTTTGCCTCCCCTGTTCCCTTCCCCTTGGTCGCACCTAGAAATGAGCCTTGGCTCAGTGCGCTTTTCCCGATCACCAATTTTCAAATAAATAAATGTTTGCATCCCATAACAGCGCTGGACATACAAAAAGTATCCAAACCTGACCTAGCACAACAGGAGAAGTCAAGCACCATCCTCATTGTGCCATCTGGAGACCAGACTGAAACCAGCCTGTCACAGCAACATCCCTTCATATTGAACAACTGCATCTTCCCTGGGCAAGTCCAATTCATTAATTTCTCTAAATAGTTAACTGTTGAGCTAACTAGGGAATTTGTTTTTTACTTTCGTTTCGAATGCAGTCTACCATCTGCAAAAGATCCCCCTCCCCCCCAAGTTTTGGGGCTATTTTTCCTTATTTTCAAAAGTTACTTAATTAATTCTAATTTATTGAACCATATATTTGCCTCCTGCCTATTTTGTTTCTTTTTTTTCCCTCCTGGGCAGGACGGCGCTCAATCAGTACGTGTTCCTGTCTGTCGCAGCTGTCTCCAGCCACCTCTGAGGTGGAGGCTGTATCCTTCGTGGGTCACCCCCATGGCAGGGTCAGTAAAGGAGGGCTGTCCCCCCCATCCCAGTTACATATCTAGACCTGCCTGAGACTTGGAGTGACAGATTGGGCTTGTTGCCAGACAGACAGGGCTTCATCAAGCCTCCACTTTTTCCTCTGTTTTTCTCCCTGACCTACCATGACCGTGCAATGAGCTAGATATGCAAGCTCCACCTCCATGGAGACACCTTCTGGTGCTCTGAATGTGGGGCCCTTCCACTTTATGTGACCACAGTGCCTCCACCTGGATTCTCCAGGTGGAGGTAGAGTGACAGACCACAGCATCCCTCCTTCACCGAGGGAGGAGAGTTGTCCTCTGGCTGCTCGATCGTCCCTTCCCTGGCTGACCCCTGACTACCCATGTCCGTTTCTGAATATGGGTCATTGACACGGCAGGAGGTAAAGCACTTGCAGCACCTCAGCTCTCCACGCCACTGGGCTGGCCTCCTGCCTATTTTGCTCTTAAACCCCATTTTATAAGGCCAATAAGACACTCCTGGGGTATGGGTTGTTGCTCGATAAGAACAGTTCCCAGGTGCTGAAGGCACTCAGTGCAAGTGCCTCGTGCCTCACTACACACCTGGGGTGTGCTCTTATAAGGTAACAACCCACACCCTACCATGTCTTACTGTGTACATATTATCTATGTTTCTATGTATTTTCTGTCTTTTAAGACACATCCTTAGAGTTGTCTGCTGTGTTTCTTACGTCTGTCAAGAAAAGATTAAGGATGCCTTGTTCCTATTTTTACTCAGTCTACTATTACTAATCAGCAAGGTTTTGCGACACAAGTTTACAGATTTTAAGATTCACAGCAGACTACTTGGCGCTGTATGTGCATCATTGTCCAGAGTCATGAGTAGATAGCCTTTTGCATTATATTCCATGGCATATCTTCCACTCGGCAAGGAGTTTATGTGCCAATAATGTTGACAGACATCAGCAATGGCCAGTATGTATCCCAACAGGGCTCTCTATGTCCTGGATGTGGAATGCAAAGAAGTGCACTTACTTTTACACCAGCAAGCTTTACCAATCATACAGTGGGCAGCAGTGCAGTCTATAAGGAATGAGCATGAACTGAGAGGGTGGATTATGCTGTGTTCATGTACTGACTGGTGGGACTTCAACCACCAGGAGGTACGTATAGGATAGTGTATGGCTTTCTGTTCACAACAAGGCTATTATTTACATGAGTGGTTACTATGACAACTGCTGACCTCGAGAGGTCCCACAGTTGGCATAGTAATTACGAGTGTAAAGATTAGCCTTGTTGTGAACGGTAAATCCATACACTGTTCTTTATAGTGTGTGGACAAACGCAGTACTGAATACACCTAAAAAAAATGAGAACCACACATGAAGGCGATACAAGAGTAAACCCTCTTTAGTAGTGTGATGCCGATTCTTTTTCTGTGTGAGTTCACAAACCATTATTAAGATTCTTTTTGAGTTTGGCGGGGGGTGGTTGGGGAATATGTTGTAACTGGTAACCAGGGATACTGTAGCACTCGTGGAGAACACAGTGTGATGTCCATACTGAAGCAGAATGAAATGTCATTCTGCTGCAGTATGGATGTCACTACTGCAGCAGAACCACATTTTAATACAAATGGATTTCTGGTTAGAACGATGCTGCTAACATACACTATATACTGTAGACACGCATAATCCCCCAATGGAATTGCTTTATTCCAGTTATAAAATGTTTAGTAATGTTAGTTGTATAGCAGTGTAGTAGTATTTAAATTTGGTGTTGAATCTTTAAATTGGCAATTTTTAGGACATCGGCATTGATTGGATATGCAGCAGGGATTAAGTTGCAGTTGGCCTGCTTAACTAGTTTGATTCAGCTGCACTGCATTGAGTGGGTCATGGGTGCAAGGTTATAGCTGGTCCTGTTGCTTTATATAGGTATTCATGAGTTTTATCTTCCTCTTCATCCCATGTGATCTGTGAGGCTGAGTTAGAAGCCTGGGCTGAGCATCTTGTACATACCATGTGATCTGAGTCTGACCTTAATGCCTGGGCTGTTGATTAGATGCTGTGCAATCTAGTCCAGGTGCACTGCAGTATAGCTGATGATGACTTGGAAGCAGAGAGTTTGAGACTTGTTTGTGTGGTCACTGCTGCACTCCAGATCAGTAAGTGGATTTATACAATGACTATGGGAATACCATTTTGTAAATAAATGCATTTATTTTAATCTCTGACAGGCCTGAAGTGGAAATAAATAATTTATTTCAATGCTATGTGGGTTATCAGCAGTTACTTCCGCTGTTAATAGGAGAACAGCAATGCCTGATGACATCACAATGGCCTCTTCTGCGGTTAAAAACAGAGCAGTGAAATCAAACAGACAGTTCAATCTTAAAAGAACTAATCTTTCCAGTGAGTTATGGCCACTGTATAAATGATGTATGCCATGGGGTGGCTAAAAATATCACATTTATTTTTAATCTGCAGAGCTTGACCTCTATAGATCTCAGTTGTGGCTCTGCCACTTTTGAGATAAAAGAGGATCAGGGGGACCCGATGGTATCAACCCTCGGCTACTCAAGGCAAGAGCTAGCTCCTTAGCCTGGCCTATAACCATGCTCCTCAATTGATCACTGAGGGAAGGAGCAGTCCCTGACCTGTGGAAACATGCCAATGTTGTCCCTATTCACAAAGCGGGGCTCAAGGAAAAACTCAACAACTACAGGCCCATCTCCCTCCTCTGCTCACTTGCTAAGGTGCAAGAAAGAGTCATCTACAATCAACTCGGGGACTACCTGGAAGCTCATCAGCTCCTTGCTCCCTCCCAACATGGATTTAGAACAAACCATGGTACTGACACTGCCCTCATTAACTTCACGGATGAAGTTCTCAGGGCAATGGACAAAGGGATACCCACTGGTGCAGTCTTTATAGACTTATCCAAGGCGTTCGACCTCGTCGACCACAACTTGCTGCTACAGAAGCTGCAAAATATAGGCCTAGACAATCATGCCCTGAAGTGGTTTGGGAGCTACTTATCAGGCAGGGCTCAGAGGGTCTCATGGAGCTGCAGGCAGGCGTCCTGGGATTATGTTTGCATATAGAAATAGTGAAAAATAAAACACTAATGGATTTAGCATCCCCACACCACCATCTTTAGTTTCTCTATATAATACATTCCTTTTTATGGAGTTTAGTCTACTGCCCCCAAAACAAGTAAAAAAATCCATCCCATTAGTGCTGTTTCCAATTGTTTTGGTACGGATATACATAACTTAAATACAAAAAGGGTGGCAGCAAAAAAGTTTTGATCATGCAAATTCTTTTTAGTTTTCCCATCCTCCATGCGTTCCATCTATTAAAGGTGACCTGAAAAGAAGCGGTGCAGCCCCCTCCCGTCTTCACATACCTTGCAATACTGTTGCGGAAGTTTGGGGCTGCAATCAGCATTATTTTTCATATCCAGGGTAAATTTTAATAAAGCGCCAAAACATTTGGCCAAATGTGGAAGTGCAGAGGGGACCTGACTGAGTAGGCACAAGTGCTCATGGGTATTACACTCATTTAGTGATGTTGCTCCCACCATTACTCTTATTATAGCAGCAGTGTACATGTATTGTTTAACTAAAGCTATTTCTTCTGTCAGATCTGTGTTTGCTGAATTTTATTCAGAAAGAAGCTTTTGAAGTCTGTTCCGTAAGGCCATATACTTTTGATATTTAGTACTAGCCTTACATTTGGAAGCTTGTTTAAAAAAGCCTGATAAGCATAATTTTGTATCCTCCTATCACAAAATAAGTGAATCATGCAAAAATTCTACCGATTTCCTATCCTCGATAATTTCAGTTGGTTCCTGTTTTATTTGTATGTCTTTCAACATGCTCACATTTAATCTCCAGAAACCTCTCCCATGAGCCCTGGGGGGGATTTGAGGAAACAGTGATGCTGATCAAAATATGGTCCAATGTTTCTTTGGGCAAACTCTGTGTTGTTAAAAGTGGGGTGGATTTAGATAAAAAAAACAACTCGATCCGGAAGACAATTTCCCTTTATAAAAAGTGGGTTGTGGGTTTTGTCCATGCTGACTATGGGCATCTACTAACCCTGCTTGTTTTAGGAGGTGTTGTAAGTACGATTTATCACAGTATACTTTTTGTATTCTTGCAGTCTGTGGTTTCATGCTTAAATTAATATTAAAGTCACCCCCTAAGAAAACCCATCCAGTGGTAAATAAAAAAGGCTGTATTTTTCTTCAAAGCTCCATACGTAAGGCCTTAGTCTGGGGCCCATAGTCTATGGGCCATAGATATCTATAAGTCTGCAAGCCAAACCTCTAAATAGAACATCTAGAACCAGAGCTCTCCCGGGTTCTACCTCTATTACTTTTTGTACTATCATTTCTGTAGTTGTAAGGCAAAACCCCACCCCACAACACAAATCAGTCCCCAGTGATCAATAAGAATGTCCCAAATGCCACTCTTTTGTAATATTATGAATGTCTTGTAAGAAATGTAAACGTGTATCCTGTAAAAAAAAAAGACATCAAATGGCAATGGCTGCAATATAGAAAATGTGGTAGTATGTTTTGAGTCAGATTTTATGCTGTTTACATTCAGGCTAGCTAGCTGAAACGCGGTGTTGGAGTTAGTCTTAGGTTATTTTTGAACTAGAACGAGTCACCCCCTTCTTTATCACCAGTGTTTTAGTCTTGGATTTTTTTTGGGGGGAGAGGTTGGTAAGAAATGGGTTCATTCTGTGCAGACTGTGTTGACTCATCCAACTCTCCATCCTCCATACTTTCTCCCAAGATTGCAACACTTCATACTTATTCCCTAATGGGATGGATAGAGTCTGTGTCAGGAGTCATCTCCTGAGTAGAGTGATGCTGCCTTTGCTTTTTCAGGACTTCTTGGAAAGGTTCCAATGAAACTTCTGATGAAAGCGCAGGTGGGGGTGGGAGAAGGCATGTCTCCGCAGTCTTGTAAGTCTGCAAGCTCTGTCTGTCTTGCTAAGGGTGGAGTACACTCCATCACATCCAAGTCTGTCCCTGAAGCTTGTGCAGGTTCTTGAAGTATTTCTTTGTGTTGCATTAAAGGTTCTGAATTTGGGACAGTGGTTGCTTCATTTTGAGGTGCCTGGGCTAAAACAGAATAGTTCTAAAAATGTTCTGTCTGTGTTTCAGGCCTTGCCATTGACCAACCTCTGGAGTCATGTCCTCTCCCCCTAGCCATAGAGGACAGCCTACCTCTAGCATTTTCAGCACTCCTGAAAGTTTTTTTTCGCTAAGTGCAAGTAATAATCTTTTTCTGCTGATTCCTCTGAATTATGAGCAGCCCATGGACAAGTGCTAAAGTAGTGCTCTTCATCTCCACAGAGATTACATATTGGAGTATCCGTGCATAAATTAGCTGTGTGTCCTAATACCCCACACTGGAAACATATGGTCTGGTAAAATCAGCATTTAGATGTGATAAAGACCCACACCTATAACAGCTCTTTGGATGCCCAGAGTAAAATAATATCCCCCTACCCCTACCTAAATAACAACAATTTGGTAGGTGTTGCGCAGCCTACACCCCTCTCCAGCCCCCAGCAGGTCTGCTCACCCCAACACATCTAACCATTGAGCAGATGGATCAAGGAATTAAAAAAATCATGGAAAAGTGGACTGTCGCAGACATCCCACTAAGGGATCCACTACTGGACATTATAAATACATGAAATTAATTTTAAACAATATCAAATAAAAATGTGTTCTGCTTAATGTGTTTTAATTTTTTTAAAAAGGCAATAGATCAATAAGCAAGCTTAGACCTTAACACCTTATAGCCCTTAAGCGTATACTCATAGCCAAGTTCAACACTTAGGCATCTGTTTTCATTAATTAACAATTTGCAATTAATATTTACTCATAAGTTTCAGTGTGTGTTTAACATTTATTTTTTAATTTTTTAATTACTTAGTGTGGACTTTTAAACGCCTACCCTTTCAGTCTTTGCTAATGATGATTCTAATCTTAAACAAGATAATTGCTGAGAGTGACATTTTAAAAAGTCTAAAGCTCCATCACCTGTTAGGTACTTTCCTCTGGTAACCACAAGTAACTTATTTTTAACTGTCTAGCCTAATAACAAAGGTCAACTGGAGGCCAATCTTGTTTTTTCTTGTAAAGATCCCACCAGTACCAATTGCCAGATGTCCCTGTGGATCACTGCACCTTTTGCTCAGTGCAACATACTTCAGGTTGCACGGCCCTCTTAAAAGCACAAACTTAATTTTTGTATTCAAGAAAAATTCCCCAGTCATATTAAGTATGATGCCATGATGTCAGACCATGATTACCACCCATATGTTTCTCCGTATTAATCAGATGTTTTTGAGTTGCTGATAATTTTCTAACACCTAATCTTCAATTAGTGGTCACCTGGCCTGAGAAAACCAGCCTAGGACTAAAAACTGTCAGAACACTGACCCACTCAGTTTTGCCTCGGCAAGACTTTATAAATCCACAAAAATCCAAGTCAAGGTAAGCAGAAAAGAGAATGGAGCTGTGACCGCACATCTTTCTGTCAGGACCTCATTTGGGATGTCAGGTTTTGGCTCTGTGGGGATGAGAGTTGCTTTTATCTCTGACATTGGGAGCAGAGAAAGATGATCCTTGTAGTTTCATTGTGTTTTTATTTTCTGTATGATTGTATTTAAAAGTAGGAAAAGCCTTCCTCCAGTTGAAAAATATATTGCTTGCTTGCACTGCTGATCAAAATGATGTTAATTTTGTATATTAGTTTTAAGTAACAAATTAGGGCAATATGACATTTCCTGGTATTTCTTTTTGATTAAACATTTTTTTATTATAAAGTTGTTGACTTACAATATGGGGGTAAAATCTAATTGTGACTATTGATATATAAGTTGAACAAAAATATTAAAAAATAACTAGGAAAGCTGGCCCGGTTGCACAGAGGGCTGAGGCACTGTGCCCCTTACCTCACATCACGCTGGTGACCGAGGTTCAGGAATGAGCTTGGCCACCAGGGAAGCCAGTGGTGGAGGTAGGAGCTGGATAGAGTGGCCAGACAGCAGCTCTCCTCTCTGGGAGGGTCAGTGCATCCCTCGGTGCAGGTCTGCCTCCTGGTGGAGGCCAGGAGTGGAACAGCCAGAGGGGGCACAGGCATTAGGCCTTGGGATGGGTGGAAGGGGCTGTCACTGGGGCTGTAGTATGCATGCGCACCTCCACGCGCATGTGTCTCTACTCCTGGGGCCCTGGGTTAAGGGAGAAAAAGGAGGAGAAAATTCCCCAGCGGCAGGATGAAGCCTGACCCCTGCAGACACCGCTCCCAGACTGGGCATAAGGTAAGCCCCGGTAATTCCAGTAGTCGGAGGTGGGAGGGCCAGTCAGGCCAATGTGGGCTCCTGGGAACAGGAGATAAATCAGTCACAAAAAAATATAAATAAATAACTAGAAAGGTTTAGGATAAGGTCATTTTAATCAGGCAAATAGATTAGACTATGATGGGTGGCTGTTCCCACCAGTTCCAAGAAATTATTCCTGGATTACAGAACAACCTTTGGAGGTTGGGTCAGAGAACCAGACCCAGTAAATACCCTGACACTTCAGTGTTGGATACCTTGTTCTGTCTGCTTAAGTTTCACTCGGAAAGTCCACCCTCCAGTCCAGAAACCATTATCATCCATTATGGTGTTAGGTGAACCCTGTATATCACAATGCTTTTCTAACCAGAATATGATATCATTCACACTGACCCCCTCATTTCAGAACAAAACTGTAACTCTCTTCACTGTGGGTTTTGTAATGGGTATTGCAATGAAATCTTTCCAACGCTCAGTGTTCTTTTCCTCATAATACAATCCCCAGAATCTATCTAGTAGTGAAGCAGTACAAATACTAATGTCATAGTCTGTGTCTCCCGGTGAGTAGATACATACATATACCTCAGCTGGTGTAAATTTTAGTGATTCTTTAATCAAATGTGTCTCAACCCACAGCCTATCTGGAGATGATGCTGCTAGTTCCTTATATCTAAGTCATACTACAAATCGGCATTTAGCCACTTCCACTGGCTTTTGGAACAATCTTGTATAATTCATTTTTTGTTGTGCAGACTGTTCTTGCCCCGTGGGTTATTCCCCTTCTCCTCCAATTTTCATTTCTCCTAGAAAACCAGTACCTGATGTTGTTATGTCCTCTCTGTCATCTCCCACTCCATTGTCCATCGAGTGGTAGGAGATAGAAGAAGCTAACGAAGTTCTCCTAAATTCTCTATCCAGTGCCAGTTGTGCTGTGCTGCTGCTGGCATCTGTCGCAGCAGTTTTCTCCAGAGTCTCTCCCTTGTGGTGTGCAGCTACAACAGCTGCTGTCTCTATTTTGTCTGATCTCCATGTAGGTTGCTCTTGGGCTAGCCCTCTGCTTTGGATTTGTGCAGCTAGTCATTCAGGTGTGCCGGGTATAGGAATTTTGGGGTCGGGAATCCAGTGGTTACCCTCAAATTTTCAGCCTGCATTTTCAAGTGCAGACTCCAGTGTCCATTCTGTTGTTGTGCCACTGAAACCTGTACTGTCCATTTGAGTTTCTTCTGAGTCTGCAACCAGGTCTGCATTCCCATCTTCAACATTCAAAAGTCCACTGGAAACATCAACAGGTGAGCGCTTACCAGGTACACATATAGGGCTTGCTGCTGACCTCTTTCTCTTTTTTTCCTTCTCCAGTTTGGATTTTTGAACTGTGTATTCCTGTTCTGCTGCTGTCCACATCTCCAACAATTGAGCCTTTTTTTCTCCAGGTCCTTCTGCAATTTTTCTCCTCTTCCCATGTATCTTGGGACATTTCTATATCGCTATCTCAGTCATTTAGTTGGTTGTCCATATTTGTTGTGGATAACTCCATTGGTATTATATTTGTTACTTCCATAGCATGCATTCTGGTATCAGGTATTTCTGGGCCATAAAAGGTAGACTCCTGTGCCTTCTCCAAAATACAACCTTCCCCCGCAATGGTCTGGTCAGTACTGGGATCCTTCATCTCTCTCACAGAGAGAAAGCGCCCCTGCAGAAAGAGTAAGGGAATTTTCCCGGTGTCTTGGCCAAATTTCCCCCATTCAGTAACAAAAAACCACCAACAGCTTAATCTGGGTCAATTTCAATTAGTTACCATCTGTATCTCCCCCCACCCTGGGTCACCCCTGAAAAAGGGACTTCTAGTCTCAGTGGGCCTACCCGGTCAACAAAATTCAATAAATAAATACATTTCTATCTTTTTTTTTAAGTTTAATCTGGTTCTCCCCTTTCAATTGGCCACCATCCCTTTTCTGAGGTTCCCCCTCGAGAGGCATGGCGTGCTGTGGCACCGTGATGTATGCCATGCGTTCCCACGTGATGCATGTGGGCATCTGCCATGCACCTTTGTACTCTCTGACAGTCCTGGGTACCTTTCCCTCACCTTCTGCTAGGGGCCGGGCAACTACTGGGCTCTGCAACCCTACCCTGGAGGAGGAGAACATTCCTTTGAATGCTCGATCCTTCTCCCCCTGGCTGACCCTCCAATGCTCCGAGTTTGTTTCTGAACCTGGGTTATCGGCACCACAAGCAGTAGTGCTACTGCTGCACCAGTGGGACAGTCTTGTCATTTTTTTTTCATTTGCATGATTTCTTTTAGATTTCGCTTGGTTATTTGATTTGTGTTGGAACAATTTCTGACCCAGAGATTATATAATTATCATATTGATCTTTTTGATCCTGACTGGTTGGGCTGTTGATTAATGCCCCCCGTCATGTCATTGGAGCAGGGGTGTGTGCTAGGTTAATGCAGTACCATGAGACAGGGTTCTGACCAATGAGGAGCCAGAACTGATCAGTCCACACTTTATAAATACAAACAACTATCTGAAGAATACTGTAGAATGATTTAATTATGTGCCTGTTTAATTTCTTGGGCCAGATGGTTACTACACATTAACTCAAATTAATTTTCAAATTCACAATGTTTTTATCAGTTGCAAGTGACAGGGGAGCAGGACAAAGGACAAAGGAAATATTTTTGCCAGCTTTAGCATATTATGCAAAACTATGCCTTTGCTTTATTTTAATAGACACACAATGATGTTTTATTGTTTTAGGACCCTCTCCCCTCCTGACTGCTAGAAATGCTGAAGCCAGAAGCAGGTATGTGTGAATTCTACATTGGCAATCAGGAGATTAGGACCTTCGTAGACATGTCCAACATTTATTTGTACTTCTTTTCGAATAATATTAAAATCCACCCTCAGATTAGCAAACAACAAAACTACCTGTAACCCTCACCATGGGTATTTACTTTTTGTGTACAGTTTTTCAGGTTTTTCCCAGGCCATTTGATGGAGAGATGAGGGAGAGAGTGTAATCTATGGTAGCTGTTGCCCCTGTTTTAGAGGGTCTTCACAACCTTGAAATACATCTGCCCAGAGTTGTTTAGTGGCCTTCATGGCCCAGGAGAAATGTGCTCAGAAACTGTATGGTGGGGGCCATCTTGGCCACATTGTAACCACTGCTTGCTTGTACCCCCCCTGAAATGTGATCTCCATGGTCTAGTTGGATGGACTGTATAAATGGTGCCATGAGTTTTTTCATGAATTAAATGGGATCCCCCTGTATTGAATTTATTGCTGCTGTGGGCTTCAGTTACTTTAACTGAGACTATTTGCTACTTACCAACAAGATTTGTTGTAGCCTAGCGCTATAAGATGGCATCCCCTCACCATGCCAGTGGATCCATTCCAGCACAGCCATCCTGGTAAGAAAAAGACTTAAAATCAAAACTGTGTTTATGCTGTTGTAGCATCCCTCCCCAGATTTAACATCAGGCATACCCCTAGACAATGGGGTTGGGGGGCTAACAAACATGGAGGCTCATCTGGGATCAGCATTTTGGGGGGTGTCTGGACTGTTCTGGAGTGCTGAAATGGGTGGGGGGCAAGGCCTGAAATTTTGCTGGACATTTTGGCTTATCTTGGGCTGCAGAAGGGAATGATCACAGTGGTGACAGATTTCACGCCTTATGGAGGATTGTATGGTGCCTGTAAGTTTGGAGTATATGCACTCCACCATTTAAGACAGAAGCCCTTTATGTGAATACTTTGTGGCACCTCATCCTGATTGGACTAGAGGAACTCTTAGGGTGGAGTGAGCCATATTGCCACATTGAGGACTGAGTGTGAGGGAGAATTGTTACCAGCTCATGGAGAGAGTGAGCAGCTTACAGAGCAGAAAAAAAAGGACGCTTGCTGATTTTTGAGAATCAGGATGGCTAAAGCCCCACAATCCCCTGTTGTCACTGTCCCATCTGCTATGCTATGGTGGCTATGGGACACTGTTGAAAAAGCCACTGGAAGCAAGTGTGTGCTGTGCCAATTTGAGGGTCCTGGAGTAACCTTGTTGTCGGTGTTCACATCATGCCAAAGAAGGATCCCCCCCCCGAATGTGGAGAGACTGTTATTCCCTCAGCCCCTAGAATCGGTGGCTTTGACTAAATCAGCTTTCGGGGACTGGAGGAGATGGGTGGCTAGCTAAGTGCATCAGCAGCACCGAAGTGGGAAGAAACCAGCCATAGGTCTAGTAGCCCCAGAAGTCTCCAGGGCCCCGTGGAGTGGCTAAGCCATAGGCCACTGTTCTGCCTTCTGTGCCAGCCTCAGTGTCCTGAGGACAGGGTTGGGACATGCTGTACATATGAAGTTGCTGATCCCGGATGATTTTGGACCTGGGGGAAGCCCTCAGCATCTGTGCCTGAAAAATTCTTGGGAGCAGCGGCCCTGGAGTCATCTGAGCTTTCTGCGATTCAGTAGCCCCCCTGCTGCTGCTCCAGAGAAACTTATTGACACCAAAGCCACAGATGTGGAGATGGAAAGAGAAGTGGAACTTAACGATGATGATCTGGAAAGGGACATTCCAACCCATTATGAGTCCATGTACTTAACTCCATGGAAGGACATGCCTACCCTCGACACAAAATGCCATCATAGGTGGGAAACCTATGAGGCAATATGAAATGGTAGCCCTGAGGTGAGGAGGTATCATGAGGGGGTATATCTTCCAGATGGCCAGATCCCAAGATCCACAGTTCACAGGTTGCCAGAATGGATTCAAACCAAGAGAATAAACCACTGAAAGAGCTGCCAGGATTACCCCCAGTTTGTTTACCCATATCTCCTGGAGAAGATATGGGATATAATTGAAGAGAATATTAACGACTGGGTATTTTGGGGGCACATTGGACAAACTGTATAAGAAACACAAGCTGGGCCTGGGCCCCACTAGTTCTTCGATGGCACTCCAAGAAATTTGGAAAATTGTCAAAGGAATGTGTGTTCATCATGTGTATGAAGGACTCACTATTTTCAAGACCTTTGCACTGGTACAAGACCTGGGAGGAAAGAGGAGCAAGCATTATGTCACTGGCATTGATTCATTTGGATAGACTACTATTACACCTGGCTCGAAGTTCTACTTCCCTCAGCAGTGAGAAGGCTGCTGAACTTTGAACTGTTGCTGATTTTGCTGTCCCCCCTGGAGAAACTGTTAGCCTTCCCCAGAAGTGATGCCCCATGGACTTCAGCCATTCCCATATGTGCATGGACTGTATGGACTGAACAGTAAATGGGTGAGATAAACCCTTTTTCTTCTTTTCCTAAAATTTAGTCAGAGTAATTGCAGCGAAAGTGGGCATGTGACTATTAATATGGACACTATTTGGACTGCACATTATTTGAACTGCCTGTGAAATGTGGGATTTAAATGGAGGGGGTAGCTTTGTTAGTGTTATATCTTAGATAGACTTTAGCTATCACTGCAGCTGTGTTTAATGTAATAATCTGTTAAAGGTTCTTTAGTGCTGTGTAACTTCTTTGCATGCATACTACAGTAATTTTGAAGTTTGTGTTAAAAGTAACTTTGTGTATTTGATGGGAATCCTTCAAATAATTTGGGAATTTTCTGGGCAGCTGGCAGCTTATTTAGGCAGGTAGCAGGCATTCGCAGTGTAAATAGTTTTGAGATGGTGGTTGTTAAGGCTGGGATGCCACCAGAGGCAAGCAATCCATCCATGCCATACATTTAGTTGGGCCGCCAGGTCTGCACTGCAGTTAGCAGAGACCATGGTTGGGATGCCATGGTTTAGGTCACGTAGAGTAGAGGGTGAGGAATTATCCACCATCATGGCAGTGAACCTAGTAGACTGAGAAGCAGGAGCAGGGAGGGAGTGCACATACCTCTCTGTATCCCACGGTGAGGTAGCTGGTTTAGGGTTGCTCACCGAGGACTGTGAGTGCTTTAAAGCAGGGGAGAGATGTAACCCACCTCTGTGGGTTTGCACTTTTTATCTACAGTTTTTCAGGTTCTTTCCCAGGCCTGTAATCAAATAGTTAATTTGCCTTTGCCTACCAGCAGGGACTCCACAGGTCAGAGGTCACTGGGGGCAGTGGAGGTATAAATTTGAGGTTTTGGCACCATCAAGGGGCCTACTCAGAGTTCAGGTTAGTGCACAGGGAAAGTGTGTGGGAGCAGTGGTGAGTGCCTGCTCTCAAGAAGAACTGTGTTTTTTTGGTGGGAGGCCTGGGCATAGAAGGCAGCGAGTGATATAGTAGCAGTCGCTGGCATGGGTCGAGGTCTGTCCTGATATGTGTCCCTTTTTCCATGTTCCCTCTGGTAGTGCCATCTATATGCAGAAGAGTTGGTGAGAGAAGAGAGGAAGGGACAGGACTATGCAGTGTGAGAGTGATCTGCAGGTGTCTCATGCAATAGGGAGAGAGACTGCTGGAGAGTATGGTGCTCTGGATTAGTGGGTCAAGTGCCGGATGTGGAGCAGTAAGCCAATCTGGTTGTGGCAGCTCCATGGGCACTTGTAGGATCCAACCCTAGAACAGTGGAATAAAGCAGAAGGCCAACCCAGTTGTGGCCATGTGTGTCAGAACATCTGCCTCAGAGTCTGTGAGGGGAGTCACCTTTGCCAGTCCCTTTGAGTGTCCTGCAGGAACTGGGAGAGAAGAGAAGTAGCCCTGCGTTGAGACAGCTATTTTTTGGAGCCATCTTTAGACATTTGATGGACAGATGAGTGACAGAGTGTAATCTATAGTAGCTGCTGCCCCCTGTTTTAGAAGGTCTTCACTGCCTTGAAATACAGCTGCCCAGAGTTGTTTAGTGGCTTCCATGGCCCAAGAGAAATGTGCCAAGAAATTGTTTGTTGGGGCCATCTTGTCCACATTGTAACCACTGCTTGCTTGTACCCCTCCCCCGGAAATGTGACCTCCATGGTCTAAATGGATGGACTGTGTAAATGGCGCCACCCATGAATTACTTCGTTATTAATTAAACGTGATCCCCTTGTTTGGAATCTATTGCTATTGTGGACTTCAGTTATTTTAATTGAGATTATTTGATACTTAACCATAGAAACATAGAATTTGATGGCAGATAAGGACCGCTTGGCCCACCTAGTCTGCCCATTTCCCTTCCTGATGGATAAGCTGCAGATTCTAGTTAATCAACAGCTTACTTCCTCCTACCCACTACTAGAATTGCCTTATGCCTGTCCCATGCATTCTTGAATTCTCCCACTGTTCCTTACTCCACAGCCTCCTCAGGAAGGCTGTTCCATGCATCCACAACCCTCTCTGTAAAAAAATACTTTCTAACATTACCTCTGAACCGTCCCCCCTCTATCTTCAAATTGTGTCCCCTTGTTCTTGCGTATCTCTTCTTCTGAAAGATACTACCCTCTTGTACTTTGTTAATTCCCTTGAGATACTTGAAAGTTTCTATCATGTCCAACCTCTCCCTCCTTTCCTCAAGGGTATACATATTAAGCTGCTTTAGTCTCTCCTCATATGTCTTCTGGTGCAGACCCTGCACCATTTTGGTTGCCCTTCTCTGAACAGCCTCCACTCTGTCTATGTCTTTGCGGAGATGGGGTCTCCAGAATTGCACGCAGTACTCCAGATGGGGTCTCACTAACTGTCTGTGCAGAGTGATAACAACTTCGTGTTTTCTACTGTTGATGCATCTCCCTATGCATCCCAGTATCCCCCCAGCCCTCCTTACTGCCTTCTCACATTGCTTGCCCACCTTCAGGTCATCTGATATAATTACTCCTAGGTCTCTTTCAATTTTTGTTCTTGTTATTAACTCCCCCCCCCATTGTGTATTCTTCCCCATGGGTTTTTGTTTCCCAGATGCATTACCTTGCACTTCTTTGCATTGAATCTGAGCTGCCACATATTTGACCATTCCTCCAACCTTGCCAAGTCCCTTTTCATTCTTTCCACCCCACCTTGTGTATCAACCCTATTGCAGATCTTTGTGTCATCTGCAAAGAGACATACCCTTCCTTCCAGGAGCTCTCCAATGTCACTTATAAAGACATTAAAGATGATCGGTCCCAGTACCGAACCCTGCGGTACCCTGCTAGTTACCCTCCTTTCTTCTATGTGGACTCTGTTTACTATTACCCTTTGCATCCTGTTGTCCAGCCAGTCTTTTATCCAGGCTACCACCTTAGGACCCACTCCAAGGCTGGCTAACTTGTATATTAATCTTTTGTGTGAGACTGTGTCAAATGCCTTACTAAAATCTAGGTAAGCCATATCCACAGCCCCTCCCTGGTCTACTACTTTGGTCACCCAGTCAAAGAAATCTGTTAGGTTCATCTGACATGACCTTCCAGCTGTGAAACCATGCTGCCTTGAGTCCTGTGCCCCAATGGCCTCTAAATACTCAACAATTCTTTCCTTCAGAAGTGATTCCATAATTTTCCCTACCACTGAGGTCAAATTAACTGGTCTGTAGTCTCCTGCCTCTGCTCTGCTCCCACTTTTGTGAAGTGGAATCACATTTACCCTCCTCCAGTCCTCAGGTACCACCCCATCCTCCCATGATTTGTTAAAGAGAGTAGTCAGTGGTGTTACTAGTTCTATCCTTAGTTCTTTTAGAATTCTTAGGTGAATCCCATCAGGCCCCATTGCTTTGTCTACCCCCAGTTTCAAGAGTTCTTTCAAAACCATTTCTTCTGTGAATGGACTGGTATCGACCCCCCTATTCAGAGTTTCTCTCTTGTTTGGTTTAGGTACCTCCCCCTCCTCTTCCGTTCTGAATACTGAGCAGAGATATTTATTCAGTAGCCTTGCCTTTTCACTGTCACCCTCTGCCCACATTCTCTCCCCTTTATTAAGTCTCTGTATACCTCCCTTGGTCTTTCTTTGCTCCCTAATGTACCCATAAAAGGTTTTATCCCCCTTCTTAACAGAGTTGGCTATCTTTTCCTCAGTTTGTGCCTTTGCTATTCTGACTGCCTTCCCTGCCTCCTTTTGCTTTAACTAATAAAGTTCTCTGTCCTGCTCCTTCTGTGTTTCCTTATATTTCCTGAATGCTGTCCTTTTCTCCTTAACCATCCCTGCCACCTATTTTGAGAACCACAGTGTTTTTTTCCTTCATTTTGTTTTGTTGATTTGCTTCACACAAAGGCTTGTTGCCTCTGCAATGGCTGTTTTGATTATTCCCCATTGTTCCTCCACCCCTCCTTCTTGCCCATTTGCTAGTGCTTTTCTGAGGCACTTTCTCATTTTCCCAAAGTCAGCCTTCCTAAAGTCCAATACTCTTGTTTTTGTATGGCTTGACTCTATGGCTGTGTTTATTGTGAACCACATTGTTTGGTGCTCACTTGTTCCCAGATGGCTACCCACATCTAAATCTGAGATCCTTTCTCCTTCCCCATTTAAGAGTACCAGGTCTAAGATTGCTCCCTCCCGAGTAGGTTCCAACACTAGCTGTCTGAGGCATGCCCCCTGTAAGGCATCAAGAATGACCCTGCTCTTGGATGTGCCTGCAGCAAAGGTGCTCCAGTTCACATCTGGCATATTCAGGTCCCCCATCAACAAATCTCCCCTTTTCTACCATTTTAAGGATGCCTTTTTCATTTCCTTGTCCATTTCCTCTCCCTGAGATGGGGGTCTGTACACAACCCCTGTGTGAATTGTGGTGTCATTTGCAGTCTCCAGGGTGACCCATAGTGACTCATCAACTTCATGTTTACTCTTTAGTTCTGTTGCTTTAATCCCTTCCCTTATATAGAGAGCTACTCCTCCTCCTCCTCTTTTACCCACCCTGTCCCTCCTGTAGACTGTGTATCCTGGTATGTTGACATCCCAGTCATGGTTCTCTGTGTACTATGTTTCAGTGACTGCCACAATATCCAGGCATCCCTCTTCCATCAAGGCCACTAGTTCAGGGAGTTTGTTACACAGACTGTGGGAATTGGTACTCATCACCTTAAATTTATTTTTTATGGCCTTACCCCTTTTAGCCCCATCCCTGTCCTTACTGCCTTTTTCTGCATTTATCCCTGTCCTGCTCCCTACTGACTTCTCTACCTTGGTGTTTACCTCTCTAACTACTGTGTTTTGTGGGGAGAGGCTGGGGCTTCCCTGCTACTTTTCAGTGCCTCCCCCCTTGGCAAGTTTAAATGCTTGCCAATGAAGCATTTAAACCTGTCACTAGGATTCTGGTTCCCCCAGGACAGATGCAGACCATCGCATCCAGTATAAGCCTGCATTCCTCCAGGTGGCTCCCCAGTCCCCAGTGAAGCCAAAACCCTGAGCTCCACATCAGTTTTTCAGTCTTTCATTGAATCCTATGGTGCAGAATACCCTAGCATCATCCTTGCCATAGACAGGCAGCACCTCCGAGAAGGTTACCGTACATGCTACTTGTCTAAGACCCCCTCCCCAACTCCATAAACTGCTCTTGCACTGCTCTGATCTCATTCACAGCCAAGTCATTTGTCCCTAGGTGGACAATGACATCCAGCTCCCTCCTTCATGCAGCTTCTCCCACGATCCTGAGGATTCGCTTCCTGTCCCTCTGAGCCATGGCGCCGGGCAGGCACCTTAGCTCCCTATCTCCTTCTTCCCCCAATTCTACCCCCCTAATGATCAAGTCCCCCACCAGGAGTTGTTTCCTTTCCCTGTGGGGTCTTGTGCCACCCTTCTGTGAGTCTCCTTTGTGGAGGTTCCCAGCATCCTCCTTGGTCTCCACTGCAGGTGCCTCCATAGAGGAACCACTCTTTTTGCCAGAACAGCATATGAATTGTGGAGAGGTACAACTGGAGAGATGCACCTCTATTCCACCACCCTCTCCCTTCCTAAGCCCACCTTGGTCCAACCACTTCTCTTTCTTGGCAACCTCTGAGGTAATGATGGTGGCCCTGGTAGTCCCTGGGTTGGGAAGAGGTTTCACGAATCCTATCCAGGTCAGCCTGGAGATGGGCAACCTCCCCCCTCATACCAGAGAGGTGCCTGCAAACAGGGCAGCATGACAGCCTCCAGAATATCTCCCAGAACACTGCTGCCCCACAGCCATTGCACTGCACCACTCCCATCTTGACTTATTTTGTGTCCCCTCTCCTGTTGCTTTGTATGCTTACTGTCTCCTCCATCTATGTACATTTACACTTCCTTTCCTACTGCCTATGTGCCCTTACAACTCTCACCCTTCCTGTTCTGGGACAGGAACTTCCTGTAGTCTTCAGTAGTCACCTTCTTCTGTGCTTGGATTCAGACCTCCAGCAGCCAGGGGGGAGAACGAGTTATTTTTTAGGCTCCTTCAAGGTTGATGAAACTAATGTGCCTCAGTGATCCTTCCCTTCCTACTGCCAAACAGGAAGTTTCTGTTGTCAGTCAAATTCAGTGGCTATAAAACTAGAACTGGCTTTGGGTGGGTGGGTGGAGGGGTGGGAAGGAGGGCAATTAGTAAAAAATCTGTAGATCTAGACTGCTGCTTCTTGCTCTGAAACCAAAGTTCTCCTTTGTTAAAAACATCAGGAAGCTGTAATTGGAGCCACCTGCTTTTGTACTCCTAAGGTGCTAAGCCACACCCCAATTAGATTCACCATCTGCACTGACTCAGTAAATTAAGCTGATACAGCCCCCTTCCTCAGAGAAACACACAGTGACTTTCTTCTTTTTTTTTTTACTTAAATGAGACCCCTTTCTTCTAATAAAGTATCTGTTTGCTTAATCCAAACAGGTACTGACTCCTGCTAAGATTGAAGTGATTTATCAGTAAAAGATCTGTAGATCTAGACTGCTGCTTCTTGCTCCGAAACCCAAGTTCTCCTCTGTTAAAAACAGCAGGAAGCTGTAATTGGAGCCACCTGCTTTTGTACTCCTATACTACTAAGCGACACCCTCAATTAGATTCACCCTCTGCACTGACTCAGTAAATTAAGCTGATACAGCCCCCTTCCTCAGAGAAACACACAGTGACTTTCTTCTTTTTTTTTACTTAAACGAGGCCCCTTCTTCTAATAAAGTATCTGTTTGCTTAATCCAAACAGGTACTGGCTCCTGCTGAGATAGAAGTGATTTATAAGTAAATAATCTGTCGATCTAGACTGCTTCTTCTTGCTCTGAAACCAAAGTTCTCCTCTGTTAAAAACAGCAGCAATGTTAGCTGCAGCCAGGCACCAGAAGATGGCACCCCCTTGCCATGCCACTGGATCCATTCCAGAGCAGCCATCCTGGTAAGAAAAATACTTAAAATCAAAACTGTGTTTCTGCTGTTGTAGGACCCCTCCACAGATTTAACATCAGACATACCCCCAGATGATGCAGTTGGTGGCTTATATACATACAGCTAGTGACTGCACTGTAGGGAAGGATGAGAATGTTGGGGCCATGTGGGTTGGTGTCCTTGGTGTGGCATGTCTCAAAGTCAACATGATGTGGTATGAAACTAAACAACCCACCTGACTAATTAAGGAACCCTAACAGTGGGTGAGTGAGCAGTAAGTGCAGGGTGGCAAGCACACCATTGGTGAAAAGCCAGTAGAACCCCACAGCAGTACTCACAAACAGAAGCCTCCAAGGATAACGGGCAATCAACTGTGGCAGTATAATTTTCACTGTAATGTTATTTTTGTGCACAGCAGTCTACAAATATAGGCAACAATAATTAACTGTTCTACAGTATTCTCTCCTTCCCTGAAAGTTATTAAGCACTGCTTTTAAATTTCTACCAGTAAAAAAATAGTTCAGTGACAATATGGAATGATACAGAACAAAGACATTCTATCAGACATAACTGTAATTTATTTTTCTGTAAGTTTCAGTGTTGTCCCTGGTGCTTTCTCGAGAGGGGTTCATTTCCAGAGAATATTCTTCAGCCCCAGGAATTATTCATGGGGCATGTAATTGTTATACCAGACCTTACAAATCAGTATAGCCTAGAGGTTAGAGTAATGAGCTATGGATTAGCTTGGTACATCCAGCAGACCTGGGTTTGATTCCCACAACCTCCACTTGTATACTGTGTGATTCTAAGCAAGTCACTTAATCTCCCCAGTGCTCCATTGTTGCCCCTGAAAACAGGCACTTGTGGCTAGTGGGCCTTACCCGGTTACCAAAGAATAAAAAAAAAGTAGGTTATATCAGAGTGGAATGTTGAACTTCAGGCACAAAGTGATCTCTCTGTAACTTTCTATGTAACCTTCCCTTACCCCCCCTCCTTTTTCGTATTCTCCACCGATTTCCTTTTTCTTGTTCAATAATACACTGTATTCCTTGAATCACAGAGGTGGAGCAACTCTGGTTAAGGTTGTATATGATCTCTACATGAGTTTTATTTTCCTGTTTTAGAAGTTTACATCAAGGCTTGTATATGTATATTTGAATGTTTTGTCTGTATTATTTTATTTCAATAAAAAAAATTCCCCAAGTCTTCTTCAATGAGTGCCAAGGGATCTTTAGCTTTCACCTGGACAGTAACTAGAGATGGACAGAAGGCACCTTGGTTTAGCATCTCATCTGAAGGATGGCACCTCAACAGTGCAGCACCCTCCTCATACCCACACTGCAGTGTGAGTTATAGGTACAGTAGTACCCCAAATACCTGGTGTGAGGCAAGAACTCACAAACTTCTGAACTTTTGCCCCAAAGGCCAGCATGCTACTTACTGATTCACTGACACTGCAGATGTTTACAGATGATGGGTGGAGTATTGCAGAAATGTTCTGGTGGCAGTCCTTGACGTGAATGGGTGAAACATAAATTTTAGTTAATTTATGAACAAATGACCTCACCATAAGGTAAGAACATCAATTTCTCATACCTTTTAGACAACAAAAAACGTTAAACTGTAATAGACTTAAATATGTACTCCCTGGAGGGGGGGGGTTATGATTGAGACATTTAAGTACCTCACAGGGAAGAATAAGGTACAGGAGAATACAATTTTTCAAAGAAAAAGATGCTCAAGGATGAGGGGACATAGAAGGAAACTGGAGGGAGTGAGGTTCAGAGGGAACATGAGGAAGTACTTCTTCACGGAGAGGGTGGTGGACAAATGGAACAGCCTGCCAAAAGAAAGTGGTGGGGGCAGAAACAATTACAGGATTTAAGAATGCATGAGATAGGCATGGGGGATATTGGTAGTCGGGGGAAGGGTACAACCTGGTTCCAGCAAAGCTTGAAGAAGCACAGTTACTAGAGTTAATGGGCAGACTGGGTGAGCAAAAGGCCCTTATCTGCCAACAAACATCTGTGTATCTATGTATAATTATTGGGGACCCTATTTATCAACCTGATTATTGGTATTGTCAAACACTGTAATAACCCAAAATGGGTTATTACGGCATTTCTCAAAATATCCCGTCACTAGCACTGTCACTCATTTATACCATGGCACTTGATTGGCTCTTAGACTGTGTGTGGGTGGCTCGCGTAAATAAAAAAATGGCATCTCTGTTGCCGAGGATCTTAACTTGTCGGCTCAGTCCTCATAAGTAACATATTTTCTTTCACTATTTATCTAATTAAGCCTACAAAACTCTGTATCTGGTTGATTCTGCTCTTCTTTTATTTGTGTCATGGTTTTGGGAGACCACAACCAGGTGACCCTAATCGTCAATGCGGGACCGCAGTGACTAACTCCTCTCACTGCTGTTCTCGGGGCACTTCCACAGAGTGAGGAAAAAAAGGAAAAAAAAATAATGTCTCAAATGGAGAGACAGAGAGACACAGCTGGTGTGTGTATGTCTGTGTGCTCATGTCTGTGTCTCTTGCTGTCTCTCTCTCACTTGAATATTTCTACTGTTTGATAAAAAAAAAACCTGCATCAGTAATTATAAAAAATAATAGACAGGCAAGTGTTTTCACACCCTGGTGTGAATGATCATACAACCTCCCCGAGCTTCACTCGAGGTTTATGGGTCATCACACACCTCAGGTGTGAAAAAAATATATACATAACACACACTTGTCTAGCCATTATTCTCTCTATAATGACTGAATACTCAACAGCTTTGAAAGATTATTTATTTATTTCAAAAGTTTTGCCAGGAAAGACATAATGAGCTGGTAACAGCTCAATTGCGGATGTGTCCTCAGACAGGGGGAAGGGAGGACAATGAGGAACACTTACCACAATAATAACAACACAATAATAGGAAAATGAGCATCATAAATAACAATTGTGCAATGACAAGGATTGCATGACTTAAAATACATAATGCAATAAAGTGTCGGAGGGTAACAACATTTGCAATTATAATGCAATAAAATGCTGGAGGAACAACATCTGCAATGTGAAGAGGCAATACTGAGTTCAGGATGAGAGCAAAGGTAGTCATTTGGGGGAGAGGCAGAGGGAACTGCCCTGGTGTAGGTGCAATAAAAGGGTGGTGGGCAGCTGCCCAGGGATCAGTTTTAGGGGTAACTGCAGGAGTCAGTCCTAAAGTCACAGAGGAGAGGGGTGCATGAGTTTTAACACCAAAGTTTGTGAAATTGGAAGTAGAAGGCAACTTGATTTAAAGTGGGTGTCCTTGAGGGAAGTGTGAGAGAGTGATAGCCAGAGTTGCGAATTTGCAATTGGAGAATTCTAAGCACTAAGTGACACTTGGAATGTTAGGGAGATAGCATTCCATCTTGATATTGTGTGTGTGTGTGTGTGTGTGTGTGTGTCCATGGTAAGAAGGCATGTATAATTCAACAACAAATGGAGGGCCCAGAACAATGTTAGAGCTAACCGAAAATAAAAGTAAGAAATTTCAAAACATCAGTAGGTGACTGCATAATTATTTAATTAGTGAAGCGACTGTGTGATAATTATTTTTGTACTGTGATACAGTATATAGGGTGGTAAGCTTTCAATTTTCCAATGGAGAAAAAGGTCTAACCATGTATTATGAATCTACTGTATACAATTATATGAGTTAGCCTGTTGTGTGTTTAATTTATATTTCATCATTTTCAGAGATGTGTCTTTTAAATTAGTTAATTATTCATTTTTTCCCTGTTTCCCTTGTTCCCAACCCAAAGAGTTGCGGCTGCCTTCACAGCTGATAGCAGTGTCACTTCTAGGTCAGTCAGTGGGGGTGGGGATGCTGTGTGGCCTGTACTGTTCCTCTCAATGAACCATCTGGTTTCAGTGTGCAGTTCTGGGGATTGCACACTAATCACAATTTTCAGGGTGGTAGAACCACAAATGAAGATTTCACTGTTTCTGTTCAGAGTTCAGCTGCTGAGCTGGGTGTAGAATAGGTTCATCATGATGCAATCAGCAGTGTCAAGGCTGTCCTCTGATTAGTTGTTTTCTGGTATGATGTACTCAAACATAAAGCTGTGTTGTAACCAAAGAATTGTATTTGGTTTTGGTATGCGGTGCTTAAAGACAGGTTTTTATTGATAAGCTATAAACAGAAAGTTCTAGATAGGGTTAGGGCTATTTAAACTGACAGAAACAATGCTTACTACAAAATCTATGACTAATTATAGGGTACAACCTGAAGCACCTATGAACATTGTCCCTACCTTTTCCACAGATGCATATTTGAGTCAAACAGATATAAGATAAGAACTGGCACATATTCTGACACAGATGGGCCATATTGGACCTTATCCTTACAAGCAAGGATAGTGTAGGGGGAGATATACATGTGATGGAGCCAGTGGGATCAAGCAATCATAGAACAGTATGGACAAAAGTCAGACTTAAGGCTTAGAAGGCAAAATCCAGGACCATGGACCAGGACCATTGGGCTGGCAGTATAGCCTAGAGGTTAGAGGAACGAGGTGTGAACAAGCTTGGTACATCCAGCAGACTAGACCTGAGTTTGATTCTCACAACCTCCACTTGTATACCGTGCGACTCTGAGCAAGTCACTTAACTGCCCAGTGCTCCCAGGTCACCCCTGAAAACAGGCACTTGTGCCTAGTGGGCCTTACCTGGTTACCAAAGACTAAAATAAAGAAATAAATAAATGGACCTGTACTTAGAAGGGCTGATTTTGGAAAGATAGGAGAGGTGTTGGGGGGGGGGGATTTTTTTGGAGCAGTAAGAGTTGACAAAAAATTGGGGATAATCAAGAAAGAAGAGGCAACCGATCGAGGTGCTGTTATGTTATATTTAAGAAAAATGCAAAACTAAGAGTGGTGTGATCAAGCTAAAGAGGATGAGAAAGACAAGGGGAAATCTACTGAATGATTATTTCTCTTCAGTATTCACCATAAGGGACATGGGGCCTCTACCAGACTGCAACACAGTGACCAGTAAGGGACTGCTGGGAGGATCAGCAAGGAACCCATTACAGAGGAGGGTGTGCTGAAGAGACTTCAGGCACTGAAGGTAACAAACTCAACTTGTCCAGATGCGTTGCATCCAAGGGTGTTGAGAGAAAATGGGCTTATCCTGGCAGGTCCACCAACAGACCTTGTCAACTGCTCACTAAAAATGGGAGAAGTGACAAAGGACTGGTGGTTGGCAGATGTGGTGCATTTACATAAAGATGGGAGCAGAGAGGAGTCAGGCAACTATATACTGGTCAGTCTGACATCTACATTATAGTCGGAATAATCATAAAATCCACCATTATAATGGAGGAGATTATCGGATTCCTTGAGGGTAATGAGCAGCAGGATCCCAAGAAATGTGGTGTTACCGGTATGAGGTTATGCCAGATCAACCGGGTTGACTTCTTTGATTGGCTGACAAAAGCAGTGAACAAGGGTCAGGCTGTGAATTTCATATACTGGATTTTAATGAAGCCTTGAACTCCATCCCTCATGAAATGTTAGTGTGGATATAGCAATTTGGGAACTGGGGATAAAATAAAAGATATATAAAAAACTGTTTGAGCGGGAGGTCTTAGAGGGTAGTGCTGAATGGAAAGTCATCAGGAATTAGGGAAGTCACTAGCAGTGGGCCCAAAGGTGTCAGTTTTGGGACAGGTTTGTTCAATATTTTCATTTGGGACATGGTGGGAACTCAAGGGAAGATATGCCTCTTTGCAGATGACATCAGGATTTGTGTGATTATGAGATGTGTGGATGTCCATTAAGGCCTATATAAGGCCCAGAGAGGAGCAACTTAGCTCTCCTGTTACTTGGCAGACAGGATGCTGAGAGCTGCTTCAAGAAAGACATGGTCAGTATTCTATCCAAAATGAATGCAATCTGCACAGTCTGGTTGTTACTAGCACACAATTCAAGTTTGCTAAGATAAGCAAACAGGTTTCAGTTTTTGTTTTATTTGTTCAGCAGGCAGCAAGGACTAACTAAACCATAATATTAAGGAAGTGTCGAACAGGAACTCTAGCCAAACCTTTGAGGTAATTTATTTTATTAATCCTGCCTGTATTGCTTTGACTTTCTGGGCCTGATTTTAAAAAGAGGTTAGACCACCGCAAGAGATGTGTGGCAGTGAGGTGGACACAAGTGGTATTGGTAGTTGTGCAGTCTAAGAGCAGCTAAATAAAAATCAAATCAAATCAAGTGGCAACTTGTGTGAAACAGTGCAGCAAGCATGATTTTGCAAGCCACCTGCTTCAAAAGCACTGCCTAAAGTCCTTTGCACCAAACGTAGGGAGTTAGATCAGCTCCCTGGTCGAACTTTGTGTCTGTGGGGGACCCAATTTATGGGGCTTGCACTAAAGTTTTGGCACAAGCTGTCATAAATTGAGTAAAAATGTCACAACTGTGCCAAATGTACTAAAATTTGGTGCAGGTTGTGGCAAACCCTTTGGCGCAGCTGTAGTAAACATTGTGGTTGACGTAGGGCTTGATGCAAACCCTGCATCACCCTTGTAAAATCTGACCCTTTGTCTCTCTTTAATGGTTTATTGAGGGGATTTTAAAAGTGTTTACATGTGTATACTGCAGAAAATATTTTTGATATTGGTAGTTGTGCAATCTAAGAGCGGTTACAGTGGAAAAGGTATTGTGTTTAGCTTAATATTTTTTACACAGTGTAGTAACATATTTTACAATGAAGTGTAGTTTAAGAACTTAAATATGTAGCCAGAACAATATTAACAAAGTCATGGCTGTGCCAACAACTGTAAGGGTCCCCCTGCAAAATATGTTGTGGGACCTACCTCCCCACCAATAAAAGTAAAATAACTATTAGTGCAAACAAAATTTTTATAGCATAAGTTTTTTTTTGTATCAGTCCTGCTGAGCATCCATAGTTTGTCCATGCCCATCTCCCTTGCTGGCACCATGATCAAGAAACTGAACAATGTAACTTGTCCCCGCCTCTCCAGGGAAGGAGACACTGGCACCACAATTAGATGTTTTGAGTAATGGTCTCTATTGCTTTTTTGTTTTGAACTCCCCTCTCCCCACCATGTGAAAGTGGAATTGGAAACTACTGACTGGCCCAATTTCAAATGGGTAAGCAATATCCATTCCAAACTGAAAGTTGCACGTTTGTCTGTGATGAAAGGTTTTCTTAATGCTGACCTCGGAGGTAGTGGACCCATGACAGTACAAGCCCTACTGCAACTGCAGCTCTTGCACCCCCAGTTCATCATAAGTGACTTATATGTAAGATTAAAGCAGCAGTGTAATAACATTTGGCAAAAAATGTGCCACTACCTTTGTTCACTGCTAAATTTATGGGTGTCATCCAGTTTACTTTGTGGTAAAAGTGTCTAGTTCCACCAACATTTAAGAACTTTATGAATGTTTAGTATCTTTTTCTCAAGAAAAAAAAGATGACCACCACATTTGGCTTATAAATACTGTTGTCAACCTGGTAAGCATTAGGACTGAGAAATAAAACAGAACTCTTGGTGTGCAGCAACAGGAGGTACCTAAAAAAGTAAATTTGACAGGAATGCTAATATTTTTATTTGCTGTAGCTGACACTAGCTTTTTGGAAAAACATTTTTCCTTGTGCTGCTGCTTTAAAATGAATATGTACATGATTATATATTCAAACTAGTAGAACATTATTCTTTAGGATAACCATTTCTACTCATTTTCTAACAGATGAACAGCAGATATAAGCATTATAGTTATAATGCTATTTTTTCAGTAGAAGTTCTTGCATTTCCATTAATTTAATTTAGCTTACTGGACATACATATAGTATTACAGTATTTAGCTAATTATTATTTTCCATTTGTACAACTAGCTCAGTGGAAGCACTCCGCTAAATTGTTAGCATTATTGGTTAGCACAGTTTTAAGCTGATAATCATGATAAATAGAACTTATGACATCTGTACTGCCTAGATGAGTGGGTCTATTTTCTGATTCAGACAGATACTGTAATAAAGTGAACTCTGAGGAGTAGGGTAAAGCCCTGAAGAGGGATCTGGAGAAACTGGTAAGTGGTCTAAAGTGGATTTGCTGGGGGGTCAAGGGAGGAGAGGTAGGCAGACAGAGGCCCAGTCCTGTAGATAGGCAGGTGCTTTCAGTGCTATGGAGTAGTCCTTGCTTAAATAAAACCTTTTTTTACAGTGACTCAGTGTTTCATGCCACTTCTTTGTTTTGTTCTGTTTCAGTGTTTTGCATCAGTGGTTGCACCTTTGGGGATTGCAGAGTGCGGTCCTTCCTGCTTTCTCCCCAGTAAATAGATAGGCAAGGACAAAATTGATGGGGCACTGGGACGCTTCCTGCTGACATTTTCTGTTTCTACTCCCTGTCACCAGTTTTAGTTGTCCCACTGCTGAGGAACCATTTTGAATTGTACAGCTTGTTAACTGTAATAGCACCGCTGCACTCTATTTAGCCACTTGCACTTGTTATGCTTCTTATGTGGACAAGACAATTCTAAAAGTAAAGGTTGGGAAACATATTCTGGCCATTGCTTCAAGGAACTCTGACAGTGCATTAGCAGAGTATGTTAGAAAATCAGGTGTGGGGGAATGTCTTTGATTTTTATGGAAACTGAGTGAGAAGCATTTTGGACCTATATGACTTGAAACCCCCTGGTCTCAATGACCGTTTTAACTTTCTGCCATTTTTAACTTACATTAATTAGGTTACTTTGGTACAATTTCTCATGTACTGAAAAAAAAAAAAACTGGGGACTATATCTTTTGGTATCCTAGTAAATCATTTTTTAATGATGTCTGTGCTTTTTTACAGAATGTGCTTAGCGAGTATGAAGCAACCAATGTCATCAAAGCAATCTTTTGTATCAGGATCTCTAAACATTTTAACTATTGTTACTGTACATCCATAAGGAGACTTTTATGTGTCGCTCACTTTAATGTTTGTATATGTAAATGTTACCACAAGGGGGGCATTCAGTTTTATAAAGTGCCTGTGAGGGGCATGAAACATTGGTTGAGTTTGAGGGTCTCACTCTGCATGTCAAACCATCACTTTTTATTAACTGAATAAAGGAATCTCTTTGGAATTATCTTAGATGTGGATTAGACTTTATTGCTGTATGAGCATTTAATTTTCATTGCTGCTAATAAAAAAGCTGAGATGAAGCTGAGAATTTTTTTGTTTTTATTTTTTTTATGATGTTGATACACTAACTGGGAAAGGCACACTGAGCTGGGACTCATTTCCAGGTGCTACCTGGGGACGGGGGAAACAGTACAGACAAAGGGTAATATATACAATAAAAGTTCAGAATACAATTTCTGAGCAGCAGTAGATTACAGAAATACAAAATATTACATTGTATAATGCATTTGAGTTAATACAATGTACAAATTATGCATACATTAAAAATCTGAAATACAATTTCTGAGCAGCAGTAGTTACAGGCATCCAAAACATTGCATTGTATAATACATTTGAGTCAGTGGACAAATAACGATATAGTCAGCACAGTAAAGGCTGCAACTCAAATTCCATGTTTTAGTGATATGTGGAGGAGTCTGATGAGGAGGGGGATGTACAGAGGCAGGAGCAAAGGGGAGGAAGGAGGCATAAGTGCTGTTTGAGGGAGGGGTAGGAGAGAGAGTTGTGGAGTTGAGGGGGAAGATGCTACCACAGGGAAGGGAGTCTGTAGGAGAAAGTTGATTTGCTGGCTGACGTGTGGGGGCAGGTGAGGGAGAAAGAGTGGGTGTCCTAGTGCATAGATCATAGGAGGAGGGGAATGCTGGGGACAGCAAATAGGAGAGATGGGTGGGAGCAGATGGAACCAAAATTTGACTATGAGGTTAGTGAATGGATAGAGTGTCTATGGGATAGAGGTGGGATGCTGAGGGAGGAGTAGAGGTTGCAGTGATGAGTTCGAGGGAGGGAGAGAGTTTGAAGTGAAGCAACAGAATGAATTCGACAGGGTATCTAGTCTGGATAACAAGGTAGCAGGGGCTTTACAGTAAACAACATCGGCATAGTTGAAAACAGGAATTATTATCTTTGTCACAAGTTTGCATCGGATAGGGAGTGGGAAGGAGTCCTTGTTAAGGTAAAGTATACCAAGTTTGGGGCAGAGGTTGGAGAGAATAGCATCTATGTGGACTGAGAAATACAGATGGGGGTCCAACTAAACCTCTAGATATTTGTATGCTGGGACATAGCTGAGTGGGTTACCATCCAGGGTGGTGAAAGCAGGAGGAGAGGGTGTTCTTGCCAATTTTTGTGCAGAGTCAAAGACCATGGTCATGGTCTTTGAGTGCTGATTTTCAATTGGTTTGTGAGGAACCAAGATTGCACCTTGTTTAGGTCCTGTTGGAGAGGGGCGTGGACTTCTGAGAAGGTGGGCCCAGAGACAAATATGATGGTGTCATCTGCATACATATATGTGAGAGAGCTGGAACACATAGAGGAGAGTTCATTTTGAACACTGAAAACAAGATGGGGCCTAGGATGAAGCCTTGCAGCACACTTGCTAGTATGAGAAGAGGAGGAGGAGTTTCCCATTTTCACAGATTGCAGCCTTTTACTGAGGTATGACTTGAGCCAGCTAACAGTGTGGGGGACCAGACCAGCTACCCTGAGTTTGGTGAGGAGGAGGGGATGGGAGACAGAGTCAAAAGCCTTTGCTAGGTCCATGAAAATGGCAGCAGTCATGTGGCCCTGGTCCATAGCTGAGTGTATATGGTCAGTGACACGTAAGAGGGATGAGACTGCTGAGTGATGTTTCCAGAAACTGGACTGGAATTGGGAGGAGAAACTGGAGGAGGCTAGGAAGTCAGACAGGCTGAAGTGAACTAGGGATTCTTGCAGTTTGGCAAGGGCAGTAAGGAGGGAGATGGGTTGGTAGTTTCCTGGTATGGAGGGATCATCACCTTTGTGCATGTGAATTGCACTAGCAAGTTTCCAAGCCTTGGGTATGGTACTGGTAGAAAAGAAGAGGTTTAGGAGGTGGGAAAAAGAGTCAGTAATTGCAGGGGCTGATAGTTGAAGGAGTTTGGGGTGAATACCATCTGGGTTTGATTTATTGGTATTTAGAGAATAAAGTGACTGGAAGACTTCCTGTGGAGAAATGGGTGTGAAATGGAAAACATCCTGTGAGGGGACAGGAGGTAGTCCAGTGTGGGGGGACGAGTGGTTGGGAATGGTGCAGGTAGGAAAAAAACATATTGACAATTTCAGCAACGTTGAGTGGGTCAGAGATGGAGTGGTCATTTTGCTTTAGGATCGGTGAGGCTGAATGTGCAGGTGGGTCAATAGGAGAGTGGATTACTCTCCAAAAGGAGGTGGGAGATGTGGGATTGGCTTGGAGGTGCCTTTTAAAGTAGTTGGACTTAGCTCAATGGACTACCTTGGTGCAGGCATAATGGAAGGATTTGTAGTGTTGCCGAGCTTGTGGGGTCAGTGTGGATTTGTAGTGCCACCAGGCTTTGTCATGGACTTTACACTGGTTGGTGAGTGACGCTGAAATCCAGGGATGATGATGTCACTGGACCCTGGTTTTAACCATGAGGGCATGAGAGTTCCAGGTGAGAGTGAGTAAGGTTAAGAATCAAGCCAGGGCTGAGTCGACATCAGGCACTGTGTAGACCAGGGTCCAGTCAGTGTGACTCAGGTTGTGTAGGAGGGCATGTGTGTTAATCGAGTGTAGCGGGCAGACAGCTATGTATTTTGGGGCAAATTGAGGGAAGGGGGTTTTCCTGATGCAGTAAGTGATGCGATGGTCGCTTAGGGCATCTGACAGTACACCAGCAGCAGTGATTCTGTGAGGGTGGGAGGTAAGAATCTGGTCTACAAGGGAGTGGTTTGGGGAGTGGGTGTTGTAGCGGGTGGGCTCTGAGATCAGCTGGGTTAGGTTAAGGGCTTCTAGTTTAGTAAGGGAGGACTTGGCAGAGGGGGAGAGCCAGTCCAAGTTGTAGTCACCCGATAGAATGAGCTCACCAGCATTGGTCAGGGGCAATGCAGTTGCTAAACATGAGACTAGTGAGTCGGGGCAAGCTGGGGGGAGACGTAGATCACACCAAGATAGATGGGGAGAGTAGAAGGAAGAGATATGAGGGTGAGGATTAGTTCATGGGAGGCAGGGCAGGATTCACAGAAGGAGATGAAGCAGGATAGTGACTGCTGGACATAGAGTGCTTCCTCCTCCTCCTCCCCTCTTTTCATGATCTTGGCAAAAGATAGAGTCTTCAGGAATATTAAAGGAAAAGTCAGGGGCCTTAGCTGAGAGCCATGTTTCAGTGACACATAGTATGTCTGGGGAGTGTTGAGCTACGCAGCATTTAACAAGGTCCAATTTTGGAAGCAGGCCTCTTACATTCATGTGGAAAATTCACAGACCTTTAGGGAGGTTGGCTGGTTGTGGGATCACAGGCAACCCCAATTTGATTCTATATCCCCTGAGAGGAGCAAGATGAGGAGTAGGAAAGAGAAGGTGGTGGGGTGTTTACACCCCCTGGGGTTAATCGTGGAGCAGGGAGATGAGTGAGAGCACCAGAACAATATTTTATTTTCAGACATTTGGAGGGTATGGCACTGGCAAAGATAAGTGGAGCTGGGGCATAAGGCAGGGGGCAAGAGGAGAAGGGGGGTCTATGAGGAAGGAGAAGCAGGGATCGAGCCAATGGTCTGGTGAGGGAAGAGAGATGGGTGTGTGCAGAGGGATGGGGGAAGGGGGAAGGAGAGGTAGGAGTGAGAGAGAGTAGGATAGTAATAGGAGGAAACTTGAAATTCTGACTGAAGGCTAAGGAGAGACTTACTAACATACTAAAATGCCAGCAGAATAGGCCTAACGGTCTTTCGTGTCTGCTCGTTTGGTCAGCCCCCACCCTGGGTGCTGACCTTGCTGCTAGGGTTACCAACTGTCCTGATTTTCGCAGGACAGTCCTGATTTGGGCAGCTGTGTCCTGCAAAAAAACATGAAAAATACTACATGTCCTGACTTTTTATTTCAAATAATATTTTCTATCTTTCCACTAAATGTTGCAGAAAACTATAATACCTTAACTAAAATACATTAAAATGATTACAAACAATAGAAGCAACCAAGAAACTACAATACTTTTCCTTAATTCTGATTATATACAGAAAACCAGTCTGTTGCATTGGTCAAGGTTAGTACTGTCCTGCAAAAAATCATGTTTCAGTAAGAAATGTCCCACTTTGGGCTTCTTAAAAGGTGGTAACCCTACTTGCTGCCCCCCTCGCCTTCTCTGGCTTCTCCCTTCCCAGTTCCAGATATTCTTGCTGCATTGGATTTTGCTTCCAGAACCCTTCCCCTTTACCTGTCCCACCCCCTCTTGAACCCCTCCACTGTCTCTGCCTCCACCAGCCCCCAGCAGCGCATTCCATGGCTCCACCACCCTCTCAGTGAAGTAGCACCTCCTCCTTTCTCCTGAATCTTCCCCTCCAGCTTCCACCCATGCCCTCTAGTGGCCCCTCCTCCTTCCTTAACACCCTGACTGTTCCTCCCTATTTACCCTCTTCATGTACCTGAAGACCTCTATCATGTCCCCGGTCCCTTCTCTCTTCCAATGTGTACATATTTAGCTCTCCGAGCCTCTCCTCATAGGTCCTCCCCCAAGCCCCAAATCATTTTGGTTGCCCTCCTCTGGACCCTCTCCAGGAGGTTAATGTCCCTCTGTAAGTGTGGCCTTCAAAACTGCATGCAGTACTCAAGATGCGGCCTCACCAAGCAGTTATACAGAGGGAGTATCACTTCCCTCCTTCTGGAGGTGATCCCCCTAGCGATGCATCCCAGCATCCTGTTGGCCTTGGCTGCTGCCAAGCAGACTTCAGAAACTCTTTAGGGCAATTGGTAGTATGGTTTTCAGAACAGGGGAGAGAGAGGGGTGCTGGATGCATGCCAAGTATCTCCCATGAAAGGAGGTAGCAGTGAGCTAGCTGTCAATAAGGCCAGTTCCAGCTGGGAGGATCCAAGTGGAGGTAGGGCATGGGTGGGAGGAGGGGGTGAACCAAATAATTTGCAAAAAGTGGGGGAAGGAGTGAGCTAACTGGTTCACATATAGTTCAAAAGTACCAACACCCTGGGTGGGTGGGAGGTGGGGCAGGTATGAGGGAAGTAGTATGCGCAATGGGTCATGATGGGAGAAAAATACTTTTTAGTTACTTTACAGAAAAAAAGGAAAACTAAGGTGGGTATTATCAGATTAAAGAAGGAAGGGGCATGAGTGGTGAGAGATGGAGAAAGGCTGATATACTGAACAATTATGTACAGCCACCTCCCTTCATTGGGGCAGGATTGTTAGTAGTTGTGTCCAGCATAGGGATAGGGTACCTGTGGATCTCCCTCTGAGGGAATAGTAGTAGTAGGAAGACCATAAGCAGTATAAGTAGGGGCCCTTGTGGCCAGGAGTCAGAGGAGTTGGCAGGAGGAGGGGCTAGGTAGCCCATGGGCTAAAAAGCCCAGGAGTTGGACGAGCTAGGAGAAAGATGAGCATCACATCCCAGGTGTCTTTGCTTGGCAGGTGCCCATAGGCATGGGAATGAGTGAGTGGCCAGTCTGGTCCCCTATGTCAGGGTCCTGGCCAGCTTTGCGGCTAGGTGCCAGAGATTCTGACTTGATCCAGATTGGCAGCCACATGAGGTGTCTCCCCATGTTGCTGGCTCAGGACACGGGCCAAGGGGGCACAGTTTTCCCATTATGGGCTCTGACTTCATGATGCGAGTACAATACCATCCTGGACGCCTGCAGATGCCATACGGTCTAGATCCTTTGCATTGTGAGGGAGTCGAGCAGTATATATTCAAGCCTGGCATATGCCAGGTCAAACTTCAGACGCTGAAGATGTGCCTTGATCCAGACAGTAGGAGGTGAGTACATACAGCTTGGCTCTGTGTAGTTGGAACAGTTAGAGGGATTCTCAGGAGGGTGAAGAAATCCCTGGGGGTAACCCCCACAAGGATGTCTGCCTAATTGCCTTTGGGCCTAAGGAGTATTCCCCAAAAGATTATCTAGAATTGGAATATGGGTGGCAGCATTGGTAGCTGTACAGTCAGGTCATCCAAGAAACAGGAGGATGGAAGGAGTGAGGAATGAAGCTGTATGGTGGTGAAAGGTAGGAGAGTGACTCCAAGATTCCCCAAAAGGAAAACAGTGCACTTAGGGCTATTGTGCTGAGCTGTCCCTGGGGTGGGATATGAGGTGCCACAGCACGGGTAGCTCTGGCTGATGTGGTCCCTGCAGTGCAAGTTGGGCATTGAGAGTTCCAGGGTGCTGGAGCTTTGTTAGAGGATGCCAGCCCGGTGGGGCCCTGTAAGCAAGAGATTTACTACCTTGAAAATGTGAGTACTCTGCTAGCATACCACCTCAAGTTCCAATTAAGGAAAAATTCAATTTAAAGGCACAAAAGGATAATGAAATGAGGGAAGAGGGATTTCCAGGACCAAAGGAAGCTAAGGTGGGACAAGGTACTTTCAGGGGTACATAGATGCCTGATTGGAACAGGGACTAGAAGGATCCAAGACAGTTGTATAGGTCACACCGTAGCTGTGCTGGTGGTGGGACCAAGCTGCCACAACAGAGCAGTCACAAAGGAGCAGTGAGCTCACCAAAATTAACCATGTAGAAGCCAATGATTTGGGTCTCTGTGGTCAGCAGGAATTACCTGTACTGCCATGCAATACCATCTGCCTCAGTAAATGAGAGATCATGTGATCTGGAATCCCTTCAGCCCCTTCTCCAAATTCCCCTCTTACCTGCTGTGCACATTTTATGCACTAGTACAGAGCAAGCAAATTCCTTTCCCACCACTTCCCTAGCTGGTGGGGTCCTAGGCATAGCCCACCTGACACCCCAAATACTTTCTTCATATCCACTACATCCGATGGTAGACTGTTCCATAGGTTTCAGTGCAAGAGAGTCACCGGGTACCCTCTTAAGGTAGTAGTTCCAACAAAGTTTAGTTTTGGGGCTGATAGTGTCCCATACATGATCAGTCTTTCATACCTCTGCTGTATGTTTAATCACAAGCAGTAACTCCAGGAGCCATCCTTATTAGCCCAATGTTTTGCTCTAAACTGGGCTTCATCAGGGTAATGACACTCTGATATTAATATATTTCTTTAAAAATGCTTCATTCAACAGGTCACAAGTTTGCTTCAGTCAGTCTGTATGAACTCATAATCTCCTTAACATATCCAACATATTAACATATACAAGTTCCTTAAAGGAATTAACAAAGTGAACTGCGGGGAACTATTTAGTCTGAATACCAATGCGCAGTCATGTGGACACAAATGGAAATTAACAGGAGGTAGGTTCAGGAGAGATATGAGGAAATACTACTTCATGGAAAGGGTGGTGGAATCTTGGAACAGTCTGTCGGCTGAAGTGATGGGTGTGAAAATAGTCAGGGGATTCAAGCAGGACTGGGAGATAATGAAGAGTATAGTGGTTACCAGGGGTGACAGGACCAAGGAGGTGAATAGAGAGAGGATAGAGAGGGTTAGTACTCTGGAGGACCAGTAGGTTACAGAGATTATAGGGAACTGGGGCAGACTGGATGGACCTCTGGTCTTTTTCTGCCATCATTGTCTATGCTTCTGTGTTTCCTTAATCGGGAACAGTTCTGCTGGTGCTACTGTGCTGCAACTTTCTACAGAGTCATGAGAGCTCAGATTCAGCTGCAGCACAGTAGTGCCAGCAGCAGAACTGTTCCCCATTAAGGAGAATGTGAGTTCATACAGACTGATTGAAGAAAACTTGTAAACTGTGGAATTAATATTTTTTTGTAACTTTATGTTTATTTAAGTAAAACAAACATACAGTTTGATAATGCAAGCAAGGATCTTACAGACTGATAATTATACTCTTAGGCCCAGATATTCAAACTATGCCAGGCTGTGGCGCAAGCCCAGGCGCAGCTCAATCTGTCTGCGCAGGGGTGTGGACTGGGTGATATTCAAAGGAGCTGCGCCATGGCTCAGCAGCATTGAATATTTCACTCTGGCCACCCACAATGCACATGGTGCAGTGGCACCGCGCCAGCACCAGTGGCCAGAGTGGAGCATGGGAATGCGCTAGTGCAAGTTCCATTGTGCAAGGCGCAGCAACCATAGTATTCAAAAGTTGACATGCAAATGGGGCCATAATGTATGCAAGGCACACATGGGGCCATTTGCATGTCATTATGGCCCCATTTGCATGCAGGTGCACCGATCCCTGATGACTTGCACCTGGCGCCTGCCAGGCAGCAGCCGTTGGGGACCGACGCCCCCTGCAGCCGGCGATGTGCTCCACAGCCCGATCGCGGGCTGCAGTAAAAAAAGGAAAATCATAAATCCCTGGTGGTCCAGTTGACCTGTCTGCCCGATCGCGGGCTAAGTATATTAATGATAGATCCAATATCCCTGGTAGTGCAGTGGACCTGTCTGCCCGATTGCGGGCTAAGTACACAAACAACAAATCCTATATCCTTGGTGGTCCAGTGGACCCTCCTCCCCACCCACCACTGATCCCACTGCCCGCCCCTGGTCAGTGGTGGGCAGCAACACCCTGCCCACCTGCCACCCGCAGGCCTGCCGATTGACACCACCGGTGGGGCTGTATGCCCGATAGTCCTGGCGTGAGCCAATGGGCATGCAATCCATACCGTACTACACATTGACTGGAATGTGTGTAGCAGTATAAGCTGCATGCCCATTGGCTCACGCCATGGACCAATGGGCATACAGCCCTACCAATGCAAGCCAGTCAGCGGTGGCGGGGCGGATGCGGCGGCGGTGGGTGTTGCCAATTGCCACTGACCGGGGGCAGTGGGGGATCAGTGGGCGGGGGTCCACTGGACCACCAGGGATATAGGATTTGTTGTTTGTGTACTTAGCCCACGATCGGGCAGACAGGTCCACTGGACCACCAGGGATACTGGATCTATCATTAATATACTTAGCCTGCAATCGAGAAGACAGGTCCACTGGACCACCAGGGATATTGGATCTATCATTAATATACTTAGCCTGCAATTGGGCAGACAGGTCCACTGGACCACCAGGGATATTGGATTTGTCTTTTTTTTACTTAGTCTGCGATCGGGCAAACAGGTCCACTGGACCACCAAGGATATTGGATTTGTCTTTTCTTTACTTAGCCCGCGATCGGGCAGACTGGTCCACTGGAACACCAGGGATATTGGATTTGTCTTTTCTTTTCTTAGCCCATGATCGGGCAGACAGGTCCACTTGACCACCAGGGATATTGAATGTATCTTTTATTTACTGAAGCCCATGATCGGGCAGGCAACGGTCCACTGGACCACCAGGAATATAGGTTTATACTTATTTTTACGTAGCCTGCGATCAGGCATGGGAGAGTGGGCGCCGCCACAGCGGTGCAGCCGGAGTTAGGGTGGCCACCCACAGGTGGCAGCTGCCGTGTTGTGCCCTGCAATGTGGTATCTCACCTGTGGTGGGCCATCTGTTGTTCCTTTTTTTTTGGATCAACTTTGTGCTGGCACAAGTAGGGGTTGCACATGCATGGCTCCGCACATCCCGGGCTGAATATCAGGCTGTGCAGAGTATGCATGGGCACGCCCCCACCGCGCCTGCATACATTACTGATGTGCTCCAGATCGACTTTGTAGTGTAATTCTTCCCATTTGAATATCGCGCCGGGGTGCAACCCTTTTGAATATCTGAGCCCATGAGGGCACCACTTCTCTTGATATACACATAATGTCTATCCATTGCTAATAGATACATTGGGGGGAGGGGGATAGAACTTCAATAATCAGAAATTTACTGAAACAGTTGGCTGTGAATGAGCCCAGGAGCTGCACGGTTTAAATTCCATCAGTTCTTAATGTCAATGTCCCAAAAGTCCTTACCCTTGGAGAAGGAGATGAATAGTGCCATGCTGTACTACTTTTATGCACAAGTTGTGCAATACCTGCCTATGACAGATGCTCACAGCTTGTAAACATTTAACCTTACGATTTTACTAACGGTGCAAAAAATACATCACTCAGGATCTAAGTTGTGCATTTGGTAACATCTAACCATCAGTACAGTGTACTTTACACTTTATTAAAATAACAAATGTTCCAATGGTTGTGGCAAAGGAGGCCAAGCAGGAGCCACTTTCCACATGAAATGTAATTAAACAGGTACCAGCTAAATGTCGAGTTGCCAGAAATTTTACACAAATGAGGCACAAAGATGATCCCTATTTCAAAGTTTACACAAAAAATTTAAGTCCCGAACAACTTCTGTAGTGGGTAGATGCGCACACCAGGTTCCAGTATTGTTATCTTAGTCTGGTTGAAAATTTCAATTGGGATTCTGTCTTACCTGGGTGCATGGAGCTCAACTATCCTGCAGAATGTAGGCAAACATGTTAAAAGGGTTTCGGGTCTCTTCTTCATAGTACAATTGCTCCGGTGATGCAGCAGCTCGAACCTTAGGTACTGCATATGTCATGGCCTCTTCAGGATTGATAAATACATTTTCCCATGATGAGCGATGTGTAGTCTGGCTGGGAAGACCATGCCATACAGGATTGAGGCTTCCCACCGCATGGTCTGTATCCAATCAAATTGTTTCCTCTTCTGCCTCGTGGAGAAGCTGATGTCTGGGAAGAGCCCAATATGCTGCCCATCCTGCAGGAGAATCCCCTTCTACTGGGCCAGAGCCAGTAAGTAGTCTCTCGAGCCTGCACCACTGTTTGAGGGGCCTCAGGGTTGTCCTGTCATCCATGTTGAGTAACCTGATAGACCTTCTGAAAAAGTTGTGCTTTGGGGATCACCTCTTCTCCTAATTTACTGCAAAAACCATTCCTTCAGGAACAGTAAGAGGTGGTCACCCTCACAACCTTCTGGCAGAGCCAAAATGCGAATATTTGGAAAATGGATTTGGTTCTCTAGAGTCTCAATATGGGATTTCCAGTGAGTGTTCTCCTTGATCACAGTGGAGACAGCATCCATAGAAGCATCCACCCATTTAGAGGCTTCCACAGACACTGTTTGAACATTTTCCCAGTTTGTATCTAAAGTTGTGACCCATTTATAAGCCCATCAAACTTGTCGGTTAAGACAGACATCAATTTGATGAGGTGAGAGAGTTACTAACATACTAAAATGCCAGCAGAATAGGCCTAACGGTCTTTCGTGTCTGCTCGTTTGGTCAGCCCCCACCCTGGGTGCTGACCTTGCTGTTCCCCTCGCCTTCTCTGGCTTCTCCCTTCCCAGTTCTGGATATTCTTGCTGCATTGGATTTTGCTTCCAGAACCCTTCCCCTGTACCTGTCCCACCCCCTCTTGAACCCCTCCACTATCTCTGCCTCCACCAGCCCCTAGGCAGTGCATTCCATGGCTCCACCACCCTCTCAGTGAAGTAGCACCTCCTTTCTCCCTGAATCTTCCCCCTCCAGCTTCCACCCATGCCCTCTAGTGGCCCCTCCTCCTTCCTTGAAGCACCCTGACTGTTCCTCCCCTATTTACCCTCTTCATGTACCTGAAGACCTCTATCATGTCCCCCGGTCCCTTCTCTCTTCCAATGTGTACATATTTAGCTCTTGAGCCTCTCCTCATAGGTCCTGTCCCCAAGCACAAATCATTTTGGTTGCCCTCCTCTGGACCCTCTCCAGGAGGTTAATGTCCCTCTTTAAGTGTGGCCTCCAAAACTGCACGAGTACCTCAAGGTGTGCCTCACCAAGCAGTTATACAGAGGAGTATCACTTCCCTCCTTCTGAGATGATCCTCAGCGATGCATCCCAGCATCCTGTTGGCCTTGGCTGCTGCCCTCCTACAAGTCTCAGAGTTGTTCATCTTGACATCCACCACCACCCCAGGTCCCTCTCAGCCATCGAGACTTGTAGCATTCCCCCCGGTGTGCACTTGGCCTGGGTTTCTGGCCCCCAGGTGGAGTACCTTGCATTTCCCTGCATTGAACCTCAGCTTCCACTTTCTAGACCATCTTTCCAGAGCCTCCAGGTCCCCCTGTAGGGCCACCCTCCCCTCCTCCCCATCCACCACCGCCCCCAGTTTCGAGTCATCTGCAAAGAGACTCATCTCACTCCTGATTCCTGTCCTTATGTCAGATACGTAGGTGTTGAACAGAAGGGGCCCAAGGACTGATCCCTGTGGGACCCCACTAATGACCCTCCTTGGGGATGAGACTATCCCCCCAACTACGACCCTCTGGGTCCGGTCCTGGAGCCAATTGCCTATCCATCTGATCATCTGGTTCCCCACCCCCATTTCTCCCAGCTTATCCAACAGGCCCACGTGAGGAACAGAGTCAAATGCCTTGCTGAAGTCTAGAAAGAGGACGTCCACTGGTCTACCCAGGTCCAAGGCACTTGTCACCCAGTCATAGAACTCCACCAGGTTTGTCTGACATGATTTCCCTGGGATGAATCCATGCTGTCTATCGTCCAGGCACCCTGACTTATCCAGGTCCTCCCCTAGCCTCTCCTTGACAATGCCCTCCATCACCTTGCCCACCACCGATGTCAGGCTGACAGGTCTATAATCTGCAGTGCCACTTCTCCTGATGCCTCGGGCTGTTCCTCTGTGCGGGCCTGAGCGGATCTTCTGGTTGGTGCTGAGGGAGCATTTTTAGATTTAGATTCACTTCCTGATCCCTGCTGCTGATCCTTACGAGGATTTCCCATGTTGTACTGTTGGGATTCTGAAACAATCCAAACAGTTTTAATCTCAATAAAATATGTAGTTTCAGCAATTTTTTGCAAAATTCTGTCAGCAGGCTGGAGAGCTCTATTTCTAAGCTACCCTCTTGCTCGGGCTCCACAGTGCCCCCCCCCCGGAATGAATCATTTTTAAAGAAATGTGTTACTATCAGAGTGCCATTTCCCTGATAAAGCCCAATTTGGGTGAAACATTGGGCTAATAAGGATGGCTACTGGAGATACTGGAGGTACTTTAATACAGCCTATGAGATCTTTCTAAAACTAATCCTTGACATCATAGACAAGCACATTCCCCTGGCCAAATCCGTATCAGGAATAAATCTTGCCCTTGGTTCTCTGCTGAGCTAAAGGCTGCCTTTTGCTACAGAGACTCCCTTTGGAAAAGGGCCAGAAAAACAAAGGACCCGACAGACTGGGCCGCCTTTAGTAAATTGAGGAATCACTGTACTAAAATCACTAGGGCTGCCAAAGCAGGCATTTTCCAATCTAGATTAACATCTGCTGCAAATAATTCCACCAATTTCTGGAAAACCCTAAGGGAAGTCGAAGGATACCGCTCAGTTAATGCCCTCCCCGACAAAATCACCTCTGGCAATACTAGCACCTCAGATAGGCAGTGCATTCTTGACCTCTTAAATAATCATTTTGCGATGGCCGGTCTAGCCTTTGACTCATCTGCTACAAGCAAACTTCACCAGCAGGCCCCAAATCCTCCCACTGCTAAACACCCCAGCAACGCCTCTCCCCTGAAGTCAAATTCTACTTCCGTCCTGCCACTTATAAACAGGTGGAGGACCTACTCCTGGGCCTGGATCCTAGGAAAAGCACAGGAGCGGACAACCTAGATCCTTTTTTCTTAAAACTGGGCCACCGCACTTCAACTGCACCGATACCCCATATATTTAACTGGTCATTATCCTCTGGCGAACTCCCTTCCATTTGAAAAGTGGCACATATATAGTCCCACTATTCAGATCCAGTGATCCCAGTGATTTGAACAATTATAGATCAATATCCTTACTTACCATCCTTTCAAAACTACTCGAAAAAGTAATAAATACCCAGCTAAGAGAATATTTAGACTTGGCTATGATATTAAACCCCAACCAATCAGGGTTAAAAAAAAAACATAGTACGATCTCCGCTTTAGCTATGATAACTAATGATTGGCATCTGGCACTCGATTCCAAGCATTACGTCAGTGCCTTATTTCTCGACCTGAGTAAGGCCTTTGATTCAGTTGACCGTGATCTGTTATTGACCACTCTCCAAGACACTGGCGCAGATGCCATTGTTGTCAGTTGGTTCACATGCTAGCTAAAGAGCAGAAAACAACAAATTGAGGCACAAGGAGATCTATCCCCCCACTCAAGATTCTACCCAGAGGTGTTCCCCAAGGATTAATCTTGGGACCTTTACTCTTCACTATCTACATTAACAGTATTGACGCAGGCATCAGGTGAGCAAGTGTACATTTGTTCACCGACCATACTGTTATTTATGTAGCAGAACCTACTCTAGAGCTTGCCTGTAATGCATTGCAAGGTGAATTCAATTTACTTCAGCATAATCAGTCTTAAACTCTTACTGAATGCAAAAAACAACAACAAAAAAAAAAAAACAATGGCCATGACTCTATCACCCATCCTCATCCCAGATAAATCCCCCCATCGGGTATTCAGCCTCAAATAACATCCCTCCTAGGTGAGCCCATTGAAGCTGTAATAAAGTTCTAGTATCTTGGCTTCTGGTTAGATCATAAACTTTCTTACACAGCCCATGTAGAAGAACTGTGCAGCTAAAGCAACGCCTAGATCTGTTCTTCAGAATCAAGCATCTCCTAACATAGGAAGCCAAGCTAAGACTAGTACAATCCACATTCCTCCCATGGAAGATGACTAAATTAAAAAGGGTTCATGTGGTTTAACAGTTTTTAATACCCTGTTTTCTATATGCTGCTGGGGCTTTTCCCTTGCCTGTGGAATTTGAGGCGAGAATATTGAGATTATTTTTCCTGCTGGTATGGGGGAATAGGCTTAATCCTATTAAGAGGGACAGTTTATATAAACATAAAAAGCAGGGTGGATTAGGGATGGTAAATCCTGTAACCTTTTTTCATACACTATTTTGGTACTCAGACCTGTACAAAATATTTGAGAATCCACAATGTTTAAGTAGCAAATGGGGGTGAATGTTCTGGGGGAATTGGATTGGACAACAACAACAAACAAACAACAGACAGTGGACAGGTGAATCCTTATGGGGAATTAAGTTAAAGGAGATTCCGGAGTACTACAGAGTAGTGTTGAAAAAATGGTAAAACGGAATGTGACAAGAGTACAAATGATGGGTGTCACTAGAAAAGGGATAAGTAACCATATTGTGGAAAAGATGGGTCCCGGGGACCCAGTATTTAAAGGAGGTCTGCCAGGTGAGATGAGGTTTGTTTACGGCATGTTAAATAATCCAAGGATTCCTCAGAAAATGTGGGATATTCAATGGCTGATGGCTTATGGGAAGGTGGAAGTGAAAGGAAATTTAAAACACATAGCTATAGAAGAACGTAATTGTTTATATCCATGATGTGAAGAAACTCAGGAGCATTTCTTGCTGGACTGTATATATGCGAAGGGGTTATGGGAATATTTAGCTAAAGAGTGGAAGTTGCCATGGCTGAAGGGGATATCTTATAGAAATCTGGCTTTAGGCAGTATGTCAGAATTTAAAGATCAGTATCACATCCTACATTGCAGTTACTCTTTGCTTGCCTAAAATATTATATGTGGCAAAGTCGTTGCCAGCTGTTGATACAGCAAAGGGAAATCTCGTTTAAGGGGATAGGTTTTCTGTGTGTAGCGGCTCTCAGAGAGGTGTGTTGTAATGAGTGTAGGCTCCATCCCAGGAAGAAGGTGAATATGTGGTGGAGAGGGTTATCCTTTTTTGTTAAATATGCCTGAGGACGTTTTGTAGCAGTTATAGTGTGGAGTAGGAGGGGAAGTTTTATTTTGATTATTCTGAGAGGATTTTAAAAAGAAAAAAGGGGGAAATGAGTTGTTGAATGCAGTTGTTCTGTGTGAGGTTAGATCTTTCCTTCTGTATGGGGGATTGAATACTATGATTATTTTAGGCTGTTGATCATGGTATATGGTTAAGATTTATTTAGGGGGTATATGAAGTAGTTTTCGTCTATGTTAAGATTTGAAGATTATTTCATTATGTTGTGATTTCTTTCTGTAGGATTTGTATGAATCTATTGCCTTTTATATAATGTTAAGTTGGGATACAAATTCCTCTATTCTTTCAGAAGGTGGGGGTAGCAAGAGGAATTAACTCAGTTTTTATTCTTTATGTATGATGTAATACATGTTTATGTTGTTTTTTGGTTCTATTCTTTTCCGGTCTTTTTTGTTTGTTTTGTATGAAGTGTAATCTCTTTTCAATATGATTTTGTATGAAGTAATACATTTTTGTATATTTTGTTTTGAGTTTTTGAATAAAAAATTCCCCAGCTCTTTCAGAAGGGGGCACTGTTCAGTTGAGAATCCCAGTTTCTCAGAGGCATGGAGGACGACAGTGTTGGTGGAGGTGTTGATGGAGCTCAGCAAGTGACTCAGGATGAGGAGAATGGTACATCTGGAATGCACTGCATGGGTGGCCAGCAACGCGTACCTAGTTCCTCTCCTTTAGTGGTGGATACTATTGGTGGTGTAGGCATTGTTAGGGGAGTTTTGGAGACCCCCCCCTCGCCTGCAGAAGGCATTTTCACGGGCACACCGAGGAAATGGAGGCTCTTACGGATCGCTATGTACATGACAAAATGGAGTGCTTACAACAAGCAGAATGGGAGTATCGAGAGGCACAAAAATGGGCAGAGAAAGAAAAAAAGAGAAAACTACATATTTCTAACTCTTCAGGGGTTACTCCGGAATCAACGGCAAAAGTTTTTATCTCGACTATTTCTTGGATTGATGTAGGATCACAGGAGCAAACGCAAACAATGGAGCAGGTACAGGAAATGTCATCTGAACAGCAATGGTCCCCAGAACGAGCTCTAAGAAATGCCGGGTGGAAACAAACAGAAACAGGTGGATGGATAGCTGTCCCTGACATTCCGATTCCTGGTCAGCTACCAGTACAACATGGATCTCAGTCACAAGGGGAATTACTTCACTGGCTGATGCTGGGCATAACAATAATCCTTCACAGGGCCAGGAAGGGATTTTGCAGCCTGATTGAAGCAGACAAGTTCTTCTACTGCAGACGACAATTCAATCCCCATGGTAGCAATAGAGCAGGAGATACCTTTGCAAACTACCTCTTCAGGTACTATTTTATTCTCACCTGTGGAAATACTTTCCCAGGAAGAGTTTTTTGATGCTTCCACTGAGACCTCTGGTGCCCCCTTGGATTTAGTAACTTAAGAGTGTACTGCATCTTCGGTGGCACTGGATGCAAATCCCCAACAGGAGATGACCCCCACTTTCAGTAGTTTGTTTCACAAACCTGTTTCCCTAGCTAAATGGTGGAACACCGTCAGCTTCAGCATTTGGGGAATATTGACAATATGCCGGATAGGTACTATGTCGGAAAAGTCCTTTTGAAGCAGATGCTGGGTTTTTCCCCAGCGGAAGTTTATGTTCTCATGCATACCCTGGAGGAGAGTACTTATGATGTCAGTTTTAGAACCCTTGATATACTGAACAGGTTCTGGATGAAATATGCCCTTTTGAAGACAAACTCAGCATGATCTCATTTCCAGGCCATACCCCTCACTACACAATCCTTTAAAGTTGTCACAGTTCTTTTTCGAAATGAGGGAGTTAATGTGGTAGATATCACATATTGGCTGGAGAAGAAATGTAAGATCCAGGGTAACCCCAAACCTGTTTTAAACTCTGAGGGTTTCTGGAATGGAGGATGGCGTTATAAGGTTAATTTGCTTCAAACTGATGAAGGCCTATAGTACCTCACTAGCTGCTTTTATTTGGGCTGTGACAAGGGATTTATATTCTATCCAGGGCAACCCCGTCACTGCTGTAAGTGTGCATCTGGAAGTCACTCAAGCAGAACCTGTGACACACTTAAATGCACCCAATGTGGGGACTTGGGACACTCTATGTCAAACTACCACCAGCCCTCCAAGTGTAGCCTTTGTGTGGAAGGTTATTCCTTTGCCGACTGCCCATGGGCTGCACATAATAGGCAAGGCAAGGCAAAATTTATTTAAAAGACGCCCAATCCTGGAGGCTCTGGGTGCCGTACAAATTTTTGAACAGCATTTAAAAACAAAAAACACAAACAACACAAAATTTTATACAAAATAAAAATAAATCCAATAAAATCTCAAACTCTACTATAAATACTAATCTAAACTTCAAAGGCTTGGGAAAAAAGGGGTGTCTTCAAACAGGCCTTAAAAATATCCACAGTGGGGGCTTCCCTGACCTGACCTGGCAAAGAATTCCACAGAACGGGAGCTGCAGCACTAAAGGCTCTATCGCCAGCTGATTTAAGCCTCGTTCTGCGAATGGTCAGGAAGACACCACTAGAAGATTGAAGAGGGCAGGTAGGGAGGGAAGGTCCAACAGATAACCAGGGCCCTGCCCATGTGGGGCCTTATAGGTGAGAAGACCGACCTTAAAGAGGATTGTCCACCTGACTGACAGCCAGTGCAATTCGCATAATACCGGTGTAATATGGCAAAATCTTTGCTGCCCAGTCAATAATCGGGCAGCTGCAGTCTGCGGAGAGAGCCCCCTGTGACCCTTGATAGAGCGCATTACAGTAGTCAAGCCTGGGTGTGACTAAGGCAGGTATCAAGGTAGGGAGGTCCTGAGACGGAACAAGGGGCTTAATCCTGGCAATATTTCTGAGATGGAAAAAACAGGTACAAACCATGGAGGATATCTGAGCCTCCATGGTTAAGTTTCTGTCCAGAATCACTTCAAGATTTCACACCCAAGAGGAGGCCTTCAATGACACAGCTCCAAGAACAAGTCCAGTTTCTGAGTCAGAGGCCATCCTATCACGAACTCTGTTCGACTCCACTACCAATACCTTTGTCTTGTCAGGGTTCAGTCGCAACCAGCTGGAGGCCATCCAGTCATTAGTCTCGGCCAGACAGATATTAAGCACATCCACTGTGTTGGATGTTCCTGGGGCAAAGGACAGATATAGCTGAGTATCATTGGCATAACAATGAAAACTCAGACCATACTTCCTAATGATCCCTCCCAGGAGCAGCATGTACACTGTGAACAACATTGGGTCCAGTACTGATCCTTGAGGGACTCCTCAAAATAGGAGACTGGGTGTAGATGAAGAATTCCCCATCATAACCCATTGCCTCCTGTTGGTAAAAGAGGACTCAAACCAGTTGATGACAGTACTAGTGAGTCCACATAGCTCCCTAAGGCGGACAAGCAACACACAATGGTCCACAGTGTCAAATGCTGAAGAGAGAGATCAAGGAGAACAAGAATTGTCTTCTCCCCCCGATCTCTTGCCCTAAGGAGATCATTCTGCACCCGAACAAGCGCAGTTTCTGTGCTATGTCTAGCCAGAAATGCTGACTGTAAGGGTTCGTACAACTCGTGAGTCACAAGGTGCTCTTCCAACTGAAGCGCTACCACCTTCTCCACCACCTTCCCCCAAAATGGAAGGTTGGATATAGGATGGTAATTCACCTTGATCTCCGGGTCCAAAGATGATTTCTTTAAGAGGGGTCTCACCAAAGCCTCCTTCAAGGCATCCAGAAAGACCCCCTCAGATAGGGAACACTGTACAATCAAGGCAAACACCAGGACAACAGTCAACACATCTCATTAAAAAACGCATTGGCACTGGGTCCAGTTCACAAAAGGTATGCTTCATGTTGACTGCCACCTCAATAACCTCACTAACCTCCACTGGTCTAAACTCCCCCCAACTAGGTGGAGTACACTCAGAACACATAAGGCGACCACTGTCAGCTATAACATTGCTGGCTGAAGAAGCCACCCAACGGATCGAGGACACCTTGTTTGAAAAAAACGAGCAAACTCCTCACAATCTGTGTTAGAAAAAGCCCTCCCGGGCTTCAGACAAGCAGCATGGAGAAGTCTGTCCACAGTCAGGAAGAGTAAAGCTGGTTGGTTTTTCCCGGCAGCAATCTCCCTAGACAGGAACGCTGCCTTCTTACGGTTGATTGCCTCCTGGTACGGACTATAGTGCATGTGCAGGACCAGTTTGTCCACCTCCAGGCAGGACGTCCTCCAGCAGCACTCTAATCTCTGACCCATCTTCTTCATCTCCCTGAGATCCACGTCAAACCACGGGGACCTCAGGTATGAAGTTTTGGGTCGTACACGGACAAGTGCGAAGAAGTTGATGGTGTCAGATAACACCCTATTATAGGTGTCAACCCCAACATCAACACCTCCGATGCATGCAGCACCCACACTAGACAATTTAGCTATACCACTAATGGAGACTTTTGTATACAGGATTTTTATATTACTACAGCAGTTAAGGCTGCTCAATGACTACATACCCCCCCTTTGCTAGAGAACAGCAGGTGGTGCCACCAGACACTACCCTTTTACCCCTAGATGACCAGTTACAATCTACACACTCTGAGAGAGGTCCTTTGCAAAACTTCCCCACCTCTTGCTGTGGTGGAAAGTGTAGTTTCAGATCCTATTGAGGCTACGACGTCCATGCCCCCTTCCCTCCCACCTGAAGACATCTTCACAGCGATTACCAACCGGAGATGCAGCTTACGAAAAAGGGTTTCAGCCCCTCTTACCATAGGTACCTCTCAGATTCCCACTCAAAATGCTTATGGTGCTTTGTAGGAAGATGACATGGATGCAGGAACAGAGTCAGACTCTACATCCGTTCAGTCATCACAGGTTGAAGGGGTTTCTGATATTGAACATGTAAGGGATGACCCAAACCCTGTGCCTAGGAAAACTAGATTGGGATCCCATAAATTGGTTAGGAAAAAAATGATACATTGTAGAATGTGTAGAATTTTTTTGGTGTAACATTGCCTCTCCTTTCTTCTATATTGAGTGGGGTGTATGAAATTACGGTAGCTTCCTTGAATATGAACAATATTCAGACTGACAGGAAAAGGCTACTTTCATATGCCTAGTTTGAAACATCTTTCCAGAATGTTGTATTTTTACAAGATACTAGACTCCACACTCAACGTGATCTGGAACAAGCTATGCTGGGCTGGAAATGGGGGACGACCTATTGGTCTGTTGGGAAAGATCTTTGTAGTGGTTTAGGGATATGTAAAAATAATCCTACTGCTAAGGTTTCCCAGACTTTAGATATATTTCCAGGGAGAGCCTTTTTTGTCAGATCTATCTCTGTATGATATGCACTTTAGATTTATTAATGTGTGTGCTCCACAATCCAAAGTTAGTTGAATTGAACTGTTTCACTTAATACAGCTGTACCTAGTCACAGCCAAATATGTTTTCTTGGGTGAATATTTTAATTGTAGTAGATACCTTAAAGATAGGAGTTTGAAGATGAGTAAAAGGTATTGTGATGCTAACTGCCTGAATATGCTCATGTCTCAGATGGGTTTGGTGGATGCCTTTGCGTAAGATGGTTCACCCAAGAAAACTTTATTTTAGGGGGACCCTGGCTACTAGGATCGATTTATGGTTTATTTCTTCCTCTTTAGGGATAAATCACCACTACTACACCAGTGATATCTTCGGATCATGCCTTATTGGAATTAACGGTTTAAATTTATGATGGCATTTAGCATGGGCTCGGGTATTGGCATTTAAATTTAGAACTTTTGTCCATACCAATTGTAAAAGAGGGTTTTTTCTCCCTTTTAGAAGCCAGGAAATCCGTGAAATGTTTATATGACACCTCCCAACTACGGTGGGAAGACACCAAACAGGACATACATGTCTATTTCAAACAGGTAGAATCAATGGAAAGCATAAATCGGATTGCTATAATAACTATAGGGAACAATTTCAGGACCTTCTGTTGCAGGTGGTCCAAGGGAATGGTGCAGTACTCACAGAACTGGCAGACATTAAAAATAAACTGGCTGATCTACAATATAATAGACTTAAGTCCTTAGAACAAGAGCAAAAGTTTGGGACCCAAGGGAAACAGGATTTTGTCACTCCTATTACTTTTTCTCAGTGCACCATCAAAAAAAACATATAGCACATCTAACAAATGACCACAAAACAGGATATTTTAAAGGAAGTAGATAAACATATTCCTTCCTTTTTTTCTGGGCTCATACAGCCCACAACATCTTATACAACACGGCTTACAGAGTGTAGGGTACCTCAGATTGCATTACATGATGCCGCTACTTTGATTTCCCCTATCATGCGGCAGGAATTATTCACCAGTCTAACTCAAGTAAAAGATGAGTCTGCCCCTGGGAAGGATGGACTACCCTATAAGATTTACAAATTAATTTTTGAGGTTTTAGCTACTGAATTCTTGGAATTGTTACATGATATTCTGTCCACAGGGGACTTGCTAGATTCTATGGGTAGGGGTTTGGTTATACTCATGTATAAAGCAGGAGACAGGTCCATTTTACATAACTGGAGGCCTATTACCCTATTAAATACAGACATCAAACTTCTCACAAAAATTTTAAATAACAGACTTCAGATTTGTGCTGAAGACCTTTTCACCCATCCCAAATGTGTGCAATCCCAGAACGTAAAATTACAGACAATCTCCTCTTATGAAGGGAAATCCTGTCTAGAGGCCACACAGGGGAACTTACAGGATTTGTGTTGAGTATTGACCAGGCCAAAGCCTTTGATAACATTTCACACGCATATCTTTGGGAGCCTGGGGGGTTAGGGATACCTGAACTTTTGTTAGATGGATACAAACATGCTATTCTACTGCAACTGCACAGGCATACTGTAATGGTTGGGTAGGTCAACCCTGTACAATTACTAGAGGAGTTAGACAAGGCTGCCTGCCTAGTCCTCTACTGTATGTATTTACATTAGACCCTTTGATATGGCATATCAATAACACCAATAGAATATAAGGATTATCCTTTTCCAGTACAGATGTGGAAATTAAAAGTATTGCCTATTCAGATAATGTTTGTTTTATAGTGGGTGACAGGGCCTCTGCACAACAAGTAGGACATATGCGGGATGATTTTTCGGGTATCACCGGAGCACAGGTGAATTATGATAAAAGTAAATGCCTCCCAATGGGGTGGTTTCTATTATGGATTCCCACATGTTAAACAATTTTGGTCCACTTTGCGGAACAAATGTCTTACTTCCCCCTTTTGTAATATAACCCTGGACATATTGGCCCAGATATTCAAAAGAGTTACACATGGCGCAACACTGTTGCGCCATGCGCAACCCACTGATGTGCCCGGTGTGATATTCAAAAGGGAAAAGGGCGCGGCACATATCCCAATGTGCCAGAGCGCATCAGTAATGTATGCAGGCGCAGGTGGGGGGGGCATGCCCATGCAAACCCTGCACAGCCCAATATTTAGCCCAGGATATGCAGAGCCATGCTCTGGCTGCACCTGGCAGCACCCCCCCATGCCCGATCGTGGGTATTTGTAAAAAAGAAAGATTAATGTCCAATATCCCTGGTGGTCCAGTGGACAGCTGTCTGCCCAATCGTGGGCATTTGTTAAAAAGAAAGATTAATGTCCAATATCCCTGGTGGTCCAGTGGACCACTGCCCGCCCGATCGCAGGCTAAGTAATAAAGCCCTTTCCTACGCCAGCACAAAGTTGATCCCCCCAAAAAAGGAACAACGGATGGCCGCCCACAGTTGAGCTGCCTCACTGCAGGTGCAACACGGCAGCTGCCACCTGTGGGTGGCCACCAGCTCGGCTGCACCTGGCAGCACCCCCCATGCCCGATCGTGGGTATTTGTAAAAAAGAAAGATTATCAAACTATTTTGAGGTCCAGTGATAAGTTGTCGCTCAATCGCGGGCATTTGTTAAAGAAATACGTCTGTTAGTTCTCAGGAAGTCTGCGATCATTGCCCGGCCCGGACGCAGGCTGGCACAAGGAGGTTAGTCTCCATGGTCTTGGTGGTCCAGTGACCACTGCCTACCTGGATCGTGGTTGGCACATTAGTATCTCAATATCTGGTAATAGTGACCTCATTCTCCCGCCCACCGAATTTACCGCCCGCCCTCGGTCAGCGTGCTGGTGGCAGCACCCACCTGCCTGCCGCCCTCCCACTAACAGTCGGTAGGGCTGTACGCCCATTGATCCACAGCATGAGCCAATGGCATGTAGTTGCCTGTGTCGTATTATACATTCCAGATATGTGAATGGGATCCCATTCACATATCTGGAATGTGTATAGCATGGGCTGCCCACCATTGGCCTCACACTGTGGATCAATGGGTGTACAGCCCTACCGACGGTGTCAGTCAGCGGTCGGTTGGGCAGCAGGCAGGTGGGGTGCTGCTGCCCACCGCTGACCAGGGGGGGAGCAGGGCGGTGGGATTCAGTGGGCGGTTGAGGTGGCGGGTTCACTGGACCACCAGGGATATTGGGGATATAATTTTATTACTTAGCCTGCGATCGGGCGGGCAGTGGTCCACTGGAGCACCAGGGATATTGGGGATATAATTATTTTACTTAGCCCGCGATCGGGTGGGCAGGTCCACTGGACCACCAGGGATATTGGGTATATAATTATTTTACTGAGCCCGTGATCGGGCCGGCAGTGGTCCACTAGACCACCAGGGATATTGGACATTAATCTTTTGGTTTTACAAATGCCTGCGATTGAGCAGACAGTGGTCCACTGGACCACCAGGGATTTATGCTTTTCTATTTTTGTACTGCAGCCCGCAATCAGGCTGTGGAGCACATTGCCGGCTGCAGGGGGCATCGGTCCCCGACGGCTGCTGCCTGGCAGGGCCAGGTGCAAGTCTGCCAGATCATGCATCTGCATGCAAATGGGGCAATATAATGATATGCAAATGGCCCCATTTGCCTCCTTGCATACATTATGGCCCCATTTGCATGTCAAGTTTTGAATATTGCGTTGCTGTGCCTTGCACAATGGAACTTGTGCTAGCGCATCCCCCTTCTCCACTCTGGCCAATTGCACTGGTGCAGTGCCACTGCGCCATGCACACTGCGGGTGGCCAGGGTGCGATATTCAACGATGCTGTGCCGTGGCGCAGCTCCGTTGAATATCGCCCAGTCCACACCCCTGCGCAGCCAAGTTGCGCTGCACCCAAGCTTGTGCCACAGCCTGGCACAGTTTGAATATCTGGGCCATTATGTTTAGGAATCTTGCCTTTCCTCTGGACTAAACATCATAGGATGACATCATAGTTATTTTTGGTTTGTTTTAAATTTTATATATGGTTTGTCCATTGCAGACTTACACTTCAACAACTTTCCTTTACTGAAGAACAATTGTTTTTTATGATAGATACTGCTATTAGGAAATACAAGTTTCATGAACATCACTTGGTTTCCCAGCTATGGTGGGATAGTATAGACTGGATCCCATGACTCTCCAAAAAGCCAGGTAACAGGTATGATTTACAACTGTTTTTATCATGACTGCAGTGTAAATTAATAAAGGTTGGATGCATTTTATTTCCCTGTGCTTTATTTCTCTCCTTCAGATAGGAAAGGCCTCTATCCTTATAGAGGGGGAGGTTTTCAATGTTGTATTCATCAGTGTGTGGTACCACTTAGACTATGTTTCCTAAGTTTGGTTAGGGCGGTATTTATAGTTTTATGTAGGATGAGATACTTATTGTTTCACTCTTTCTTTTAGGACTTCGTGTACATACCTATTACTTATATGTACTTTACTCTTTTTGGTATGTCCTGTAGAATGTAGGTCTGCAACATGTATGGTTCAAAAACTATTGTTATATTGCTGTATGTATGATGCAATCCTTATTCATGATTTTAGTTTTTGCTTTTAAGTCACTATAGACATTCCCTTATTTTTTAGTAGGGGGAATATTTTTCGTTTTCCTATTTTAGTTGATTTTGTTTGCCTATACCTTTTTCACATTCTATATAACCCAATGATGGAAATACCTATTTCCTTTACTATATTACTGTGTTTTTATATTATCAAGATGTGGTTTAACACTTTGTACATATTGTTTGGAGTATAATACACATTTCGCTACTTTTAGTAGGGAAGAGGGGTATGTTTTTTAGTTTCCTCTTTAGTTGATATTTGATGGTATATTATGACTTATTTGGTACAATAACTGTATGACGGAAATACTAATTATTTTAGATGTCTATACTTTTGCCTTTTGTTTTTATTCGTGTGAATGAATACGTTGTATATATTTGTGTTTTTGAAGTTATAATATAAATCCTCCTGCTCCTATAGTAGGGGTGAGGGGGACTGTTTTCAGCAATGACCACTTAGTTCTGGCATTGTGACAGTGGAATTTGCATTTGAAGTATGATGAGATTCTTAATCATGGTTATCGTATGCTATTTTGTATTATGATTTTGTATGCTGTAACATATTTATGTATATGATTTTGTTTTCTAGTTAAAAAAAAACAAAAAAGAACTGCTCTTTAAGTGGGGTGGATGTTTATTATTATTTTTGTATCAAATGTATGATGCAATTCTTATTATACAATGGCAAGAAAGAAACCTGGTCTCCGATTGGTCAGTCTGGGACTGGACCCATGATGTTATCCCAGCACAACATAGTGGGGCTAGTCTCAGCACTGTGAACCAATGCAGAGGACCATGATGACCATTAGTTACTCTTTTTTTGCATCTTCTCTTAAGAAACAAAAATATTGTTCCACACTAACAAAAACACTCTTTAAAATTATTTTTTTAATTCTGTATTACAACAAGCCATTGTATAATAGCAATAATGCCCTCCAGGGTGTGTGTTGTGCTGGGATAATGTCATGCCTCAGGTATTGGATGCTCTCGGCCTGTGGCCTCGTGCCCAACCACCTGAGGCATGACATTATCCCAGCACAACACAATTCTGTCAGGCATTATTGCTTAATTTATGTTTACTTTTCTTTTGCGTTATGATTTATGTGATGTAACACTATTTTGTATATCCTTTTGCTTCCCAGTTATAATAAAAATTCCCCTGCTCTTTAGTAGGTGGGGGGGGGGGTTGTTTTTTTCTTTTATATTATTGTGTGGGATTGTACATATTGAAGTCACATGGGTGTATGTTCACAAAGCTTATGTAACCCCTCACCCCTGCCTTTTTACTAAAACGACAGGTGGCATGCTGTTGGCGTTGGCAGCAATACCTGGTGGGGACCTGGGTTCGGGGATGATGAGGTTACCCGGCACAAGGGACCTAGGATTGGCTACTCTGCACAGGGGCACCCAAGTAAATCCAAATACAGGAAGCAATAACTGTAATGTCCAGAACCAGGATTGGGATTTTTCAGTGTGGCTTTATTCAAAACTAGCTGAATATAACAAAGCATAGATGGTCCCCCAAAGGGCTACGTTCACTGTATATGCAGATCAGAGACAACAAGGTGGTCCACTTGAAGAATGAACCCATTTCTACTGTTGTCTGGCTCTGGACCCACCAGGCACTCAGCCCGGACTTGCATGCGCTTTGGATACACAGCCCGACTGGCCCGGCTCCCCTGCCGGCCACTTGACTGACGGTCCATTTAAAGGATGGACCCAATTTACTTGTGGAGACTCCCATCAAACAAGGAGAATGATTTCCCAAACTGTGGCTCCCCACACCACTTAGAATCTGCGACTCTTAGAGAGATTTGATTTCTTACTTCCTTCGGACTCCCATCAAACAAGGAGTATATTTTCCCATCCTGTGGCTCCCCACACCACTTGCAGTCTGCGACTCCTAGAGAGATTTTCCAATTTGTGACCCACGTCTGGGTACCTACCTCATCACTGGCCAGGCGCATGAGGCAAGTAGCAATCACAGTAGAAATCCGTAGAGATGGACCTGGTTACTAAAGATGGGGGGTTTTCCCACCTCCAGCTCCCACAGCCCATACCCGGCCATTTCTATGGACAAACAGAAACTTAAACTTTGAAATGTAGATTAAATGGTGGATGACCTGAAGCACCCCCTCTACAGAATTACTTGAAATCCATTCAGACTTTAAATTTTAAACTACTCCATTTGTTTGTCCTAGTACAATAGGCCTCCCAAACAGTAGTTCACATCCCAGCTTTTCTTCACATTTTCCAAACTGAAGAAACATATAGAATAGTGTATGGACAACCATATGCAGCAAGGCTGTGTTTCCATCGAGGGGTTGAGATGACATCACAGGGACCTCGAGAACGCAGCTCGAGAGGTCCCGATGTCATCTCAACCCTGAGATGGAAACACAGCCTTGTCTGTGTATAGTTGTCCATATACTATTTTATATAGTATATGGTTCCAAAGTGCCGGACACAAGAGGCTTTCTGTTTTTTCTGCTTACCGGCTCACTTGTCCACTCGCCGGCTTGTCTCTAGCTGTTACTACTCGCGCTCCTGTCTGGTTCTCTCCGATCCCACTTCTCGGTGCTCCCGCTAGCTGAGTCGCTCTGTCCTGCATTTATTTTTTGGGTTTTGGTTGTGAGTTTTTAATAACTAAATAAAAAAAGTTAACTTTTGTGGCATGGAGCTGTATAAGGCTCTTTTTGTCAGCGGTTCTCGCTAAAAGTTGCCGCCATGTTTTTGCTGATTTTCTTGGCGGAACGTCGACGTAAAAGTACGTGGAGAGAGCCAATCAGGTGGCAGGAAAAGGCTCAAAAGTTGTTGTACTATCGATGTGATGTCAGAACAATAGTACAACAACTTTTTTGACCTTTGAACTGTCCTACAACAACATTTTGAAAGGATCTGAATTCTACCCACAATAAGCCTTAACCATATACTATATATTGTTTGTCCTCTCAAACAGAGCACAACACTCACCCTTTCGTTGCAGGTGCCCCACAGGCGAAGTATCACTTCTTTCACTGTTATACGAACAGAACAGAAACTGTAAACAGGCAGCTTTCTTCTGTAGTGGAAATTAGGGGATTGCCCCTGGAATCCACAGAGGGACTTCTCTTCCACCCCCCCCGGAGGGAGGGGGCACTGAGACCTGGACAGCGGTCTCCACCACTTTAAACTGGACTCTAACTTTCTCCCAAGGAGGTAAACAGAAAACACTTCGTTTCTGCTTAGAGGTAAACAGGAGACCTCCTTCCTGCTTGGAGGTAAACAGACAACTAACTTTGAAAACTCCCAAAGTTCTAACTCACTCCCTGTGCTGTAGATTCCAATGTGGCTTATGAGCTGCGACAGTTCTATGGTGATGTCATCTCTCAGTCTCAGCTGTGACTGAGAACAGAGTGAGACAGTGTGAAACCCATTTAACTGGAGTTTCACAAGCTGCCTTCCCTGCCTACCACTAGGTCTTACTGGGATTCTAGTAACCCCGGGTAACAAGGGGGTTACACTTACTTTTTGGGTTTTCATTTTTTATCGATCTATGATTTTGTCTGATGTAATATCATTTGTTTATATTTACTTTCAAGCTATTTTTTTTATTTTGCTGTGATGTAAATATGCTTGTAAATATGTGGTTTTGAAGATTTAATAAAAAATTCCCCTACTCTTTTTGAGAAGTGCCATGGGATCTTTAACATCCACTTGAACTACCACTAGAACAGGCAGATGGGACCTCGGTTTAATGTCTCATCTGAAAGACGGCACCTCAGGAGTGCAGCACCCACCTCATGCTGCACTACAGTGTCAGTATTGAGATTTAACCCAAGAGGCTGATGTGGGGATAGAACCCACAGCCTTCTGATCTCCTGGCCTCAGTGGCGAGTGTACTACTTACTGAGTCAGTTGCAGGGCAAGTGCTGTGACTACTCATGGCTCTGATGTATCACTTCCCTGTAATCAAGGCTCCTTTTCCTCCTCTGCTGGGAATGCAGTTTTCTCAGGTTGATGGCTTGAGTTGACAGTTGGGGGCATCTCAAAGGTACTTCAGGTCACAGATGCCTCTGAATGATGCTCAGGCTCTGCTGCTGCAGTCTTCTATACCCGCTTGAATTCTTCCCTTTTTCCTCCTCTGGAGTTCAGACCAGTCCAAGGAGTAGGGGCCACACACCTCACACCCACATCCAGGCTTCCAAACCCCAGTGTGGGCGATAGCTAGCACTTGGCAGTGGTACCAGCTGGCCATCTCCCAGACTGTCTGCTGGATGATACAGACTTTCTTCCACACCCTTTCTGGTGCCCACAGGCTGGCAGCTGTGGTACGAGGTTACCTGCATCACTGAACGCAGGTCACAGTTTTTTAGGCAAATGTCAATCTAACACTTTCAGAAAATGGGTTCACTATTCAGGCTGTATTCACACACACAGGTTGTGAAAACCTTCTGAACTACTCCCTGCTGTTGGCTATCCCAGACAGGTTTCACTGGACTGTTCTCTAGCAGAACGTACTAGATACATAGATACATAGACACTGTTGCAGATAAGGACCTATGGCCCACCCAGTCTGCCCATTTGAGCTTGTAAGTTCCCTTTACATTTTTCTAGAAGTCTATTGCCCCTTACCCTTGACCTCCAGAATTCCCGTATATCTATCCCCTGCATTCTTAAATCCCATGATTGTTTCAGCCCCCACCACTTCCTCTGGCAGGGTGTTCCACTTGCCCACCAACCTTTCTGTGAAGAAATTCTTCTTCACATTTCCTCTGAATTGCCCTCCCTCCAGCTTCATCCCATACCCTCTAGTCCGGGAACATCTTTTTTGCTGGAAAATAATGTATTTTTGCACCCTGTTTCTCCCTAGTCGTATGTCTCTATCATATCCCCTCTCTCCCTCCTCTCCTCCAGGGAGTACATATTTAAGTCCTTCAGCCTGTCCTCATAGGACTTGTGATGCAATCCCTGCACCATCTTTGTTGCCCTCCTCTGAACCTTCTCTACCCTTTTTATGTCCTTATGTAGGTAAGGTCTCGAGAACTGTAAACTGTACTCCAGGTGGGGCCTCACTAGTGTCTCGTACAGCGGAATTATGACCTCTCTTCTCCTGCTGGTGATGCCCCTGCCTATGCATCCCAGTATCCTATTTGCTTTACCTGCTGCCATGTTGCACTGTTTCCCTACCTTGAGGTCATCAGAGATGATAACCCCAAGATCCCTTTCCTGCTTAGTGCATGCTGTATCCTCACCCCCCAACTGGTATGCGGTTCCAGGTTTTTTGTGCTCCATATGCATTATCTTGCACTTCTTTGCATTGGATTTCAACTGTCAAACCCTTGACCATTCTTTAAGCTTCTGCAGGTCCCTCCTCATTCTGTTTACACCCTCTGGTGTGTCTGCTTTGTTACAGAGCTTTGTGTCATCAGCAAACAGGGAAATTCTACCTCCTAGGTCCTGTTCAATGTCACTGCCGAAGATGTTGAATAGGACCGGTCCCAGCACTGATCCCTGTGGTATCCCACTGGTCACTCTTTCCTCTTTGGAGTGACAGCCATTTACCACCATCCTCTGTGTCCTACCACCCAACCAATTATCCACCCATCGCACTACTGTCCTGCCCACTCCCATATTCCCCAGTTTGTTTAATAGCCTTCTATGTGGCACAGTGTCAAAGACCTTGCTGAAGTCCTGATAGGCCACGTCCACTGCCCTCCCCTGATCCACCTCCCTTGTCACCCAGTCAAAAAATTCAATGAGGTTGGTCTGGCATGACCTCCCCCCAGTGAAACCATGCTGCCTTGGGTCTTGTAGTCTGTTGGCAACCAGATGTCCACCAACCTCTCCTTCAGTAGTTCTTCCATGATCTTCCCCACTACCGCTGTCAGGCTGACTTTTCTGTAGTTCCCTGCTTCCTGTTTCATCCCGCTTTTGTATAAGGGGACTACATCTGCTGTCCTCCAGTCTTTGGGTACAGTTCCTGTTTTCAGTGATTGGCTAAACAGGATTGCCAAAGGTTCAGGTACCAGCTCTCTAAGTTCCTTTAGGACCCTGGGGTGCACCCCATCTGGCCACATTGCTTCTACTAGCCCTCCTTTTTCTTTGAAGGCTAGCTTGAGACTTCTGTTTTGTCTCTGCCCTCCAGCACCTTCTTAGGGCAAAGACAGCTTCTCTTTGGTGCAAGAGGCTGTCAATCCACTTAATTAGTATTCAGAATGTCCACTCAGTGCCTTATTAGTTGCTTGAAAAGATGCCAAGTACACAGTACAATCTTTTTCCCAGAAGTCCCTGGGTGTAGGTGAGACCCTTGACCTCTGATTGGCTGGCAGTGAGGTCAGTGGTCGACAGGATGGTGGCTGTATTTACAATGAACAGTTGCTTTCAATTTAAAGTTTGTTTTATGGGACAACCATCCTGCCTTTTGTTTAAACTGCTCCTGACATGGTTGGCATACCTATGCCTAGTATTCTGTTGGTGATTTGGAGTTAAAAGAGGCATTGTTGCTCCCTTTTGGGAGCTCCGTTATTTGCTTCTCCCCTTGTTTTGGCAGACAGTCTCCATGCGGCTTGTGTATACATCATTTCTTAAAGGCTCAGTGTGCCAAAGTCACAATGTCCATCTCTTTTCCTTTCTGCCTCTCCTAGTGCATCTGTTCTCCCTGATGCCCACTGGTGTCCCTGGGGCCAGAACACACTAGAGGAGGTACTGTGGCTGACCGGTGATGTGGTTTTAAAGGTCTGAGGTTGGTGATGGCTCTCAGTGCTGAAAACATCAATGCTGGACTCAACTTGCATGTTCGAGCAGGAGGCTGCTTGAACGTTCGCACATTGCCTGTGCTAACATGTGACTATTTTTGAGATGGCTTCTCTGGTCTCCTTTCACAGGCTGCAGTCCTGGGGCCAGAGAGCAGGAAAATGGCAGCCAGAGTTCAGGGGAGGTACAACAAGAGTCCAGGTAAGTCCCCACAATGGGAACGGGGGGGGTTACAGTAGGAAACAAAGATCTTTGGTCTGTCTTCCTCCCCAGATATTCAGTGGGCAGTTTTATTGCACCATATGTTATGGTTTAAACAGTATGTTTCTGTAAGTGCTGTACAAATGAACATACAGTAAATTAAGAACAGTCAAATTAGGTTGGCCCATGGGGAGACAATAGCTGATGCCTGCTTGTGCATGACATCACTACCGCTGGCATCCTGCAGAGGGGATAAGTAAAGAAAATCAGTGGAAAATGGCCTCAGCGCTTATGAAAACAGAGACCCTGGTATATGTAGGCCCTGAATCTCCACCTCATTGCTGCCTGACTCATAGCCACTGAAGGGGGTAAATCCTACACCCTGACCCTATCTGTGGGGGAAAAATGAATGCTACATGGAGGTTGATGAGTGCTGGTGTGTGAGTGCTGGGAGACCAGGCATACCCTGAGAGCTCCTGTGGAAGTCAAGAGCTAGGAATGATGAGGGACATAAAGTGCAAAAAGTGAAAAAAAAAACAGAATCGAGGAATAGTTGGGCTGTTGTGCTAACTGTGTGTGAAAAGATTAAATCATATGCAGCAGAATGAGTCAATCAAATCATCCATCTGATTTTCTTCAGTTGCTATAATCCAGACATCCCAAAATGCTTATGAACTGCAGTATTATAAACCTTACGGAACATTGCCTTTGGGAATGCTGTGTTCTGACTGGATAATAATCCTGATGTCAGTGATGAAGAGCAGCTTGTGTAAACACAGTATCTGTCTGTCTCTGTAATGTTTTGTTAAAATTATTTTTTTAAACTTTGTTTATTAGTTTATCAAATAAACAGTACAATCACATCCATATAAACAGTGTTCAGCTTATTAAGCATTATATCATTTTAAAAAGCACTGGCAGCAAATTATGCATGCTATCAAGGACAGTCTTTATATCCAGTACATATAGCTGCCAACTGCCACTTCCAATTATTCCATTTATGATGAAATCAATTAATTTAATACACAGACAGGATTAACAACAAACAAACAAATAAACAAACAACCGGTAACAACACTGCTGGACTTATATCATATGCATCCTTCTTATTTACCCAGTGCTCAAACCTCTCCATATTCTTCGTAGGAGCAGACCTTATCTTATCATGTGTCATATATAATGCTATTGCCCTGGTCACATTGTTAACCCTAAATGCAAGGTGGCAGTCTCCGCGGGAGGAATGTGTCAATAAAGGCACCCCATACTCTTTAAAATAAGTCTCCTCTGTCTTTTAATTCATACGTGGTTCATTCCAGGGGGAATGTCTTAGCAACCAGATGAACCGCATATACCTATCGTAGGAGGCTGACATGATATGCACGTATTTTGTATACACTTTCTAGCCAGAACCCAAAGCACCCTAGTGACCCTTGGCAGAAGATCCCACTCATCTGCTGAGACATCCACTCTGAACAAGACAGGCAGAAGATTGTCTGCAGTGTGACTGCCCAGCCTCTGCGATAACTGCTCTCAGACTTTTGTCCAGAACTGTTTAAGCACTGGACTGCTCCGGAAGCAGTGCAGGTGGGCGCCCCTCCCCTTCCCTCCCCACATCTCCCATACAGCAGGGATATCCCCAGTTTAAATTTGCTTACTATCACGGGTGGAAGGTAGAGTCAGTGAACAAACTTAAATTGGGCTTTCTTGAATCTAATACATCACAAGAGTCCCATGTGAGACTCACATAGCGGGGCCCAATTATCACTGGTAATACCTAAACCCAGATCTCTTTCTCAAAGGCTATGTATCCCATTTGACTGATCCAGGAATGCCTCCCATAAACATGAATATATATTTGCCATGGAGCCCTTTGGGTCCACCCTGGCTCTCGGAATCTCCCACTCCAACCCACCAATCCAAGCAACCCTCAAGTCCTGTGTATTCTGTGTAGGCGAGCTGAGATTTGCAAATATTGAAACCTCTGTGACCCCCAGAGTCCCACTCAGCCTCCAAGTCAGCTTGGCAGCAAAGCCCAACAGGGCCCAACAGGCCCCCAGAACAAGCTGCACCCCTGGCTTTCCACTCCACAAAGCTTCGATCCTCTAGTCCTGAGAGAAAATCTGGATTTCAACATTGGGAAGCAATTAGGGTTTTCTCCTTACCGCCTCCTAGAATTTTAGTGGCCCATCCCCGTGCCCCCAAAGTATATATTACGTGGGTATTCACCTCAACGCCTGTCTTGTATTTGGCCAACCCCCTCCTTGTCAAGATAACAGAGATGGCTGGCCTGGTGGTGCAGAAGGTTGAAGCGCTGGACACTACACCTTGCACCATGCCCGCAACCCGGGTTTGGAAGTGAGCCTGAGGTGTCGGGGGTTGGCTGGGGGGGGGAGGGAGAAGGTTCGAGCATCCAACAACAGCTCACCTTTTCCTGGGTGGGGTGGGTAGAAAGCTCCAATAATAGTATGGCTGCCAGCGGTGTCTGGGAGATATTACGCTGACAGACTTCCACACGTTATGGGATGGTGGGATGCGGTGTACTTTGGTGTGGCATGCACAGGAGCATGTGCACCCACCCTGGATGTCATTGCACATTTGTGCTCACTGACAGTGGGGGACACAATGCATGAACAAGGAAAAACTCAGACACCTGGATAGACAACATCGCCCAATGCCCCACGATCACTGCTGGATCCTGCCCTCCTGGGTCCTGATGCCTCCAATCTTCACCTTCGCCTGCAGGTAATTAGATGTGTGTATGGAAGTACCGAGGAGCTGAAGGTGGCCCCACCTTGGGAGGGAGGATGAAAGCCGGGTGGGGGGTGTTGTCTGCAGGTGTGTCGCTGGTAGGTCAGAGGTCCGGGGGCGGTCCCTAGGTAGGAAGGGTCTCAGACTTGGTGGGAGTAACTGAAGGTTGACTGAGGGAGCTCCAGGGGGTCCATGACTGGAGGGAAATAGAACTGAAAAAAAAGATAACAGAAAGGAGTGGAACCTCTAGTACCCATCTCGAGCGGGGTCCAGCTCACCCCTTTGTCCCCAAACATCCATTCATGTAGCAGTTGAAGCTGGGCTGCAACATGATGAAACCTAAGATCTGGAAAGTGAAGCCCACTCATCTCTGTGGGGCCCTTCAGTCACACTAATGCCACCTTGGGTCTCTTATCCTGCCATAGAAATTCTGTATACCTGGTCTCAAAGAGATGAATATCCCTCATTAATAGGCGTGTAGGCAACATTTAGATGGGATATAACACACAAGGGAGAACATTCACTTTCAGTATGTTAATGCGCTCCATCCACGATATCTGAAGCATCTTCCATCTAGCAAGATCTTCTGTAATCACCTTCAATAAAGGAACATAGTTCAACCTACGCAGCGTAGAAAGTAAAGGGCCTACCTTAAGGCCCAAATAGGTAAGTGAGCTCAGTACTCTCTTAAATGGGAGCCCCAGTATCTGTACCTGTTCCCCTCTCCCCAGTTGCTAGAGTTCAGATTTATCATAGTTCATTTTATATCCAGAAAACCCTGATGATCAATCAATAAGCCAAATAATCCCTGGCAGAGACCTTTTGAGTTTTGTAATGAAAAGCAGGAGGTTATCTGCATAAAGTGACATTTTATGGGCAGAACCCCTCTGACCAGTCACACCTGTTATATCTGGATTCTTCCTGATGTATTCTGACAAGGGTTCTATCACTAAGGCAAAAAGGAGTGTGGAGAGGGGGAACCCTGTCTACTACCCCGCAAGAGGGAAAACTCCTCAGACAACCCTCCAGCCACCAAAACTTGAACCCTAGGTGTGGCATAGAGCAAGTGTACATATTTAAAAAAAATCCCCTAAGTTAAACTTCTGCAACACTGTTGTCAGATAGGGTCATTTGATCCTGTCAAAGGCTTTCTCGGCATCCAGGGAGAGCACAAATGCCTACCCTGGATGTCGAAAGCCCCACTGGAACGCATTGAGTAGATGCCTAATATTATAGAAGTATCTACTCTGTACAAAACCAGTTTGATCTGGTTAATTATATCCAGGAGCAAGACCTCCAAGCTTTAGGCCAAAATTTTAGCAATAATTTTGGTGTCACAATTAAGCAATGAAATAGGCCTATATGCCACACACAGTGTGGGGTCCTTCCCTGGTTTGGGGATAATCATAATAGTGGCTTGATAACATGAATCCACCAGGGATCCCTGCTCCAGAGCCTCCAAAAGCATTCCTTGGAGCTGTTCCAATAGGGGTTCTGCCAACATATGATAATATTCAACAGTCAGCCCATTTGGCCCTGCAGTTTTTCCTTTTTTCAATGTCCACAGGGCAGCAATTAGCTCCGCCACTTGTACTGGGGCCCCCAGCCACTCTGCCCAGTCCTCTAAGCTCTGGGAGGGTATTTTCCGGGAAAAAAGTTCATATTCCCATTATTTGATACTTCCTGGGTGTACAGTACTTTATAAAATTGCACAAATTGTGCCCTGATATCTGATCCCTTGTTACAGTTTTTTGTTAAATTATTAATGAGAAATATTAAAGGTTAATTTATTGAATCATGATGATCACAATTTGCATCTATTATCTCTCCATTAAAGACTGTACAGTGGGTTACATCTCCCATTTTCACTTTGGGCCTGTTCTAACCCACTTAACCTTAGCTTGCAAATAATGGAAAATGTTTTATTTATTTATTTAGCTTTTGTTAACCAGGTAAGTACATTAGACAAGCCAATTTGCCTATTTTCAGGTACGACCCAGGAGAGTACAGAAAATTACATACTTACACACTTGGGACAACATGGTACATAATTAGGAACAGGTTACACATTATGAGACTACAAGGTAAGATTACACATCACATAATTAGGAACAGGTTACACATCATGAGACTACAAGGTAAGATTATACATCACATGATTAGGAACAGGTTACACGTCATGAGACTACAGGTAAGATTACACATCTTGAGATAAGCGTTGCATCAATTTTGGAGCAGTACAGAAATACTACATCTTAAGGGCCAGCAGTTTTGTGTGGGTGCAAGTGCTAACATATGTCACGGGGGGTATTGACACCCGCAGGCCGATGCAATTTTAAGATGGCTCCATAGGGAAGAGCGCAGGCTGCCCTGTGAGGGGGCAGCACGGATCTGGGTTGGGAAGGTGTTCCAAAGTTTAGGGGCACGTGCTGCAAAGTTCCTTTCACCCATTTAGGTCCTAGTCACAGGTACCTTGAGTGTGGCAGACCCCTGAGACCTAAGGTGATATGACGAGGGGGCAGTTTGGGCCAGCAAGCTTGCCACCCCTGGAGGGGTACCCGTGTTGAGGACCTTACCAGTGAAGCAGCCAAGGACAAAGTCAATGTGCATTGCAGGCGACAGCCAGTTTAGCTTATTGTAGAGCTCACAGTGATGAGTGAGCCGGGGGCCGATAGGGCGAAGCGGCAGATATTGTTATAAGCTGTCGACCACCTGGAAAGATGGGCCTTAGTGGTGCTAGCAAACAGCAGGAGCCCATAACACAAAGAGGGGAGAAGCATCCCTCTTGCAAGGGCAACACGCACGGCTGGTGTGAGGTTGTTTTTTGCCCTGTAGGCCAGACCCAGTTTACAGTTGACTGTTTTACATATCCTCTGAATATGAAGGCCAAGGTCAAGCTGTGGGTCCAGCATTACTCCCAGGTATTTGAAGTTGTCCGTGATAGGGATCGGGACATCTCCCTTACTGGATACACAGAACGGCACACAGGTGGCCTTAATCTTAGCCCAGGATCCAAAGAGCATGGCCTGGGTTTTTTTTAGGTTAAGGACAAGCTTGTGGTTCAGGATCCATGCCTGAATGTTTATAAGGTCCACTCAGGTGTTGATTGATGACCCCCACCTCATGGGAGAGAGACAGGATAACCAGATTGTCTGCATAGAGGATTAGTTTACAGTGGGCAGCAGTTTCGGGGAGATTATTAATAAAAATGGGGAAGATCATTGGTCCAAGGACGGGCCTTGGGGGACCCCCATTGTTACTGGGATGGGACCCGAAAGCTCTTTGCCAAATTTGACCCGCTGCGTTCTACCATATAGGTAGTCATCAAACCAGCTAAGAGCAGTAGTGGAAAGACCAATTGCTCTTAGCTGAGTCGACAGCATGGCATGGTCGACCAGGTCAAATGCCTTCGAGAGGTCAATGAAGGGCCCCGAGAGTTTACCCTGGTCCATGGCCTCCCTAATCCATGATGAAACAGTAACTAGGGCTGATGAGGCACCATGTCCCTTCCTGAATCCATGCTGTACAGGAGTCATTATGTCATGCACCTGTAATTACTCTGAGAGTTGCCCTGCCACAACTTTCTCCAGAAGTTTGCTAGCCGCCGACAGGATGGATATAGGGCGATAGTTCTCTATCAGCTTAGGTTTCCCCTGTTTAAGGATTGGGACTACCCTGGCAACCTTCCATATGTCTGGGATAACTCCAGTTGCCAGGGACAGATTGAAAATGTGCGCCACCAGAGGTGCCAGCCAGGGGGCACCAAGACCGAGGAGCTTAGGTTCTAAGCCATCTTGTCTGGCACTTGAGTAGGGGGAGAGTCCCGCTAGCAGTTTCTGCACCTCTTGAACCACCACTACCCTGAACAGAAAAGGCGGGTGGAGTGAAGATGGTGCTGTGGGCTGATTACCACTGACACCATCATCATTTGGGAACGATGAGGTGTACTCCGACAAATCCGCAAAATAATGGTTGAAAGAGTTGGCAATGGTTTCCGAATTGAACCATCAGTTATCATATCAGTGGACTCAGTGCTCTGTGTACCACTCACAACTTGTTTAATGTTCCTCCAGAACCTTCTAAGATCCCTAGCCGAGTTCAATAAAGCAGATTTGCAAAATTCACTCTTGGCAATCCTAATGTTCTTTTTGCATTCATTTCTGAGTTGCCTATATCTCAGAAAGATGGCTTGGTCAGCCGTGGCCTTGAACTTGGCCCAGCACTTATCTCTAGTGTTGAGGAGTGCCAGGAGGCTACCATGAAGTCATTTAGTAGCCATTCCCCTCACCCTCCGTCTGATGAGGGGGGCATGTTTCTCCTGCAGAGCCCTTAGTGAGCTAAGAAAGTGACTGACAGCGGATGTGGGGTCCTTAGCATTTCAAACTGCCACCCAATATGTGTACTTGATGTCATTTTGAAAGGAGGACAGATCAAACTTGGAGTAGTCTCTGATCTGGATAATTTTATGGGGAATTTTTTTATGTGGTACCCTTCAGACACAGTACACCGGGGAGTGATCAGAGATAGAGTCCGGTAGGATACCCAATGAGCTGATCCTGTCAGGTCTGTTTGTCAGGATCCAGTCCAGGAGTGAGCCCTTACCACCACTAGTAGGGCATCTGGTAGGATCCTTGACAAGTTGAGTCAGAGAGAAACTGGCAAGTGATGGTTCAAAGGCCTTAGCGTTGCCACCCAGCCAATTTAGGTTGAGGTCACCCAGAATGATTAGCTCATTCTGCCGTGTTACTGCACCAACTGCACCAAGGAGGCCAGTCAGTCCCTCTACGCCTCCTTTTGGAGGACTGTATGCAAATACAATGTGAATCTTTTTTGCCATCCCTAGTAACAGTACCGTATGCAGAGCCTCACAGGGGGAATGCATGGTCTGTTGATCAGGGAGGATGGACAGGTTTAGATGTTTCCTGTAGTAGACCAGTAAACCACCACCTCTCTTACTTCCCGGATGATCATGGCGGATAAGGTCGTAACCAGTGAAGGCACATGCTGAGCTGGGGGTGGAAGGCTTCAGCCAGGTTTCTGTAATTCCAAGAATGTCAGGACTGTGACGAGTTACCCAGACACAAAGTTCCGTTAGGTTTTGTAGCAGGCTTCTGATATTTAGATAGGCCACCTTCAGCCCTTTTACCACTGACCAGCCCGCCCATGTAGGTATGGACTGGGGTGACGGTCCTGGGTTTAGTTCAATGTCCCCTGCTAGCACAAATGTCACCAGCAGGAGCCAGAGTAGATGCCTTAAAGGGGTGGTCTCTCCTTGTTCTGTGACCTCGGGTCATAACGCCTCACCTTTTGACAGGGTCTCAGAAGGTACCCTAGTTTAAGACCACCGAGAACCACGGTCAGGGGAGAGCCCTCTGCTAGAGTGTTAGAGAAGGTAAAATCCGACTCCACAGGTTGGACATATGTACACCATGGAGCTATTTTTAGAGGGTCAACCACCCCATAGATCCAGGGGATCCAGGAGACAGTAAGGCTCACAGTGGCTATAGTGGGTAGTGCACCCAGGAGTAGCTGGCACAGGACTAGCTTTGATGGGAGCTCAATGAGTCCCATGCTTGCTCCGATACAGTTTTCCCGCTGGGACGGTACCACCTTGGGTCACCAGTGGACACCGGGCTATGCACTGGTGCTAGTTGCCTGACAAGTGACACCGGACAGTGACATGGGTGTTAGTAAGCAAAGAATAAAATAAAGCGTATTTCTGTGATGGACCAGTGCACAGCATAGGGAAAAACAGACAAGCCCTCTGGTGGTGAGCCAGTATAGCCTGCAGATGGTAAAGTGGGCTGATAGGCTAAAACAGCCCATGTGATCTGAGCTATAAAGCTCAGTGACGACCAAGGGTGGTGGGGGCGGTAGGGCAGCCGGCGAAGCCGGCAGGGCCAGTCCTCTTCAGAGCAAGTAGCATGGCTCGGGAGCAGTAGAGCACCACTGCGAGGGAGTGAGTGCTCTCCGGTGGGCGGCAGATTAGTCAATTTCAAATTGCAAAACAGAGCGCTGCTGGCGTAAGGTTAGTCAGTTTTAATTGCAAAAACAGAGCGCTGCTTTGAGGTATTTCAGGCCGGTGGATCTTTACCTGAGACGTGTCCTGGGTGTACACGTGGTCCTGAGGGGGGGGGAGGGCAGTTCGGCCGCCCTTGCGATTGGTCCCAGATTGGAGCAGAGTCCCTGCCTGAGACGTGACCTGGGTATACGTGTGGTCCTGGGGGGGTGGAGGAGGGCAGTTCGGCCGCCCTCGTGATCGGTCCCAGATTGGAGCAGCATCCCTGCCTTCTTACTGCTCCCAGTCCGCTCCGGCAGGGAAATCAACGGATAAAAAACATATAAAATAATTAAAAAAATTGGAAGTTAAAAAGCTGCAGCCAACCCGCATGACGGCAAGGCGCTCGGATGCTATTGTATCACGGTGGGGAAGGGGGTGGAGGAAATGCTACGCGATCTTCCTTATGTCCTAAATCAGTTTTGCATCTTCCACATCCCTAATTTGCAGCTGGCACTGTAGTGGGGTGGTTCAACTGATAATTTAATTACTATCCATTTTATTTTGGCAGTGGAGGAGTTAAAAGGGCCCAGTAGGCAGACATCAGACATTTCAGCATTGGTTCCAGTTTATTTTGGTGTTCATGTGATGCTAACATTTTGGGGCATGCAATTTTGGTTGGTTTAACAGGGAAGAATATTTTTTTAACCTTGATGGAGGTAGTTGCAACTGCATGATCACTTAATACCTTTATGCAAGGAGTTATAAATAATAATGCTTTCTTTTTTGGGTCAGGTATTCTTGCAAGCAATAGAAACCATCTGGGCTGCATGCTCATTATCTACAACAGCGCTATTTAGGCAGCTAGATAAGTGTTAAAAACAGTTGCAGTTTCCTCCCCCTTAAAAATGTAATGGTCTGTGTAACCAGAAAGATTTTCTACATTAGTACTAGTCTTTAGAGTTGACTTCTCTTCTCTGAGACCGTGACATTTTCTACACCTGTCAGACTGCAGTTATAGCCTCGCTAATTGCTCCACGTTGTTTATGTCAGTGTAATAGCAGATTACTTATGTGGCAATTAAGTGGGCTTGTTAGACTCTGACTGCAGACTCCCGGGACACCAGAGCAGCTGTAAAGCTCTTCTTTTTAAGAAGTTCTGGATAACATCAGTCCGGGAAGGCTTTCAGTAAATAAACGAACAATTGATCATCCAGCATTCACATGGCTACCACATTTCTGGGCCTTCATGACTCATTTGTGAACCATTCCTGTCATCTGAATGCCATAACACTCGGAAAATGATGGCTGTTTCCTGGAGATTCTCTATGGCAATAGTTGCCAAGACCAAAGCTCTAATGGTTTGTTATTATGACCTCTGTTATTCCATTAAGCTTGATAGCTTTTACAAATAAAATGTACACATAGTTTTGGAGCATTTTTACCACTTACATTGACCCCACATCCTAGTGTATAAGGCAGAAAACCATTAATGAGATGGCATTTAGGATTTTCATGTAATGAGGGCAATTGGAACAATTATAATGTGCCCTGAGCCATCATTAATACATAAATAACACTGTAACAGATCCTGCTAGTTCAGCTAATAGTTTAATCATAGAACATTGTGCAAGAAAGCTTGTTTAGCAGAGCTAGTCTTCCATCAATTAGATCACCAACAGAGCTGTATGCAAGTGCTTTAGCTGCTGAGAAGATCAGTTCCTGTTTAAATACCCAGAGATTTTCATTATAGTTTTCCCTACCATTTTTTTCTTACATAGCTTTTCACTTTCTGTATCTGCTTCCTGCTGTACTTCGGAAATGGGAAGACATAGGTATTTTGATTGTTTTTTCTCCCTCTTAACCCCGGAACCCCAGAACATGGCTATACATGACCGTGGAGATGAGCATGCACCCTGTGGCTTTGGTGATGGCTCCCCCCCAGCCTAATGCTGAGTCTCCCCTTGGGCTTGGCGCTACCACCAAACCTCCACTTGGTGGCAGCCAAATGCCCGGGAGACTCCAGATCCCTCCTTGGGAGAGGAGAGCTGCCTATTGGCAGCTCATTCCAGCTCCGCACCCTCCCCCAGCTGACCAACAGCAACCTAAGCTCACTCCTGAACTTGGGTCGCTGGCATGGCGTGAGGTGTGGTATCCAGCGCCTCAACCCTCAGCACCACTGGGACAGCTTTTTTTCCATCATTTTTAAAATGGTAAATGTTATTTACCCTATAAAGAGCTTCCCTCCCACTGTTTTAACATGTATGACTTCATCTGGAAGTTTGTTCCATTCTGCCACCACCATTTTGGTAAAGTGCTTTCTTTCTTTTTTTTTTTATTCTATTTTCCTCCCCACAGAACTGGCAGATGGCTCCATCCCCCTCTCTGAGTGCTTGTCTTCTGAGCCTGGCTGCCCCGGATCCAGCTCACCACTGGCGATTCCTCCATGGATTCCGCCCCATGGCAGGGCTGGAGGGAGGAATGCTGGCCCCCCCCGGAGCACAATCCAGAAATCAGGGAGGCCGAAACTGGGTATGCAGCCAGGCCATCATGGAGCCTGCTGGCTCTATTTTCCATTTGTTTCCCCTTCCCTTGTTGCAGGTGTGCACGTGGAGGCGCATGCACGCTGCTGCCCACAGCACCCTCCCGTCGTGTCACTCTCCTGTCCTGCACTACCCTCCAGGCCTTCACCTGCGAGCAGTTGTTCAGCAGGGAGCAGCAATCCACCCACCCCAGGAGAGGAGAGCAGTCCTCCGGATGCTCATTCCTCTCCCCCCACGGCCAAACATGGGTCACTGGCGTGGACACGGTGTGGCGTCCAGCGCCTCAACCCTCAGCGCCACAGGCCAGATTGGTAAAGTACTTTATGACATCTTTTTTTGTATCCTCTCTCTTCCAGATTCATGGAGTTGCATCTGGTGGAATTGTGGTGGACGAGTTCTGATGGTTTGTACTCATATGGTTTAGGGAGATGCCAGATAAATCTGGAAAGAGAGGCAGGAGGTGTACTCTAGAGCCAAGATTCAAGACTTATAATGACTAAATGGAGCACACAGCAAAAGGACTCAGTTTTCACTACCATTACCACTAGTACACAAGGGAAGGGAAGAAACAATACTACTGGGATCCCTAACTGGCCTGACTATTGTCACATGGAAATCTGGCCAATTCAAGTCCTGGATAATTCTTGCTGAAGCACAAGTGGGGTGTGGCAATCTGATGCACCAAGCTTGTTTTTTTTTGTAGTATGTTGGTCATTCGACCACTGGGCATGAGCCCAGGGACGCGCTTCCTGTACAGGCTGTAAAATGGGGCATCTCCCAATAAACCAGAAAAAGGGGGACATGCTATAGGCCTCTTGACCCAAGAAAGAAGATCACTCCTAGTGCCACTGATGTGATGTTGAAGGGGAAGTGCCTGGTTGGGGATGGGTATTGAAGCCTGGTCATGGATTAGGAGGATCCTTAGGGTGAGTCATCAATTGTGATGACCTTGGGCTGGAGGGCAGGTGAAGATCTGGCTGAGGGAAGAATACTGGGCATGAACGATCCTCGGGACAACTTCTTGGTAGGTGCCCAGAACTTATCACCTCATCGCAGCAGTGTCAGAGCCTGGCAATCTTTGGTGTGACTTCTGACTAGGCCATCAGAATACAAGCAACCTTTCGACAGGACACTCATGAACGTGACAATCTTCAGAGTGGCCTCTGGCATGGGATGCCAATACTTACTGTATGCCACCCTGGGATGGCATCTATGAGGGAGACTGGGCAACATGACTCTGGGTTTACTGGGTGACCAAAGTCTCTCAAGCTAGAGCCAGGGTGGCTCCTAACCTGAATCATTTTGGTGGGCCCTAGCTAACAGCTGACTACCACTTATGACCAGCAACTCAAACCTGGGGCATCTTGGTTAAGGCTTGGAGTTGGTGGAGGTTGTTGGAGGTGGGTGTAGGCCATCCTGGGCTCTCTGGGGCCCCCCATGGGGTCAAAGCAGAGGCATTGGAGAAGCTCTTGGTAGTGTGTGTAGAACTGCTGGAAGAGAAAAAAAATAAAACGCCTGAAAGCCATTCTCTCCCTTTTATGACCAAGAGCCCTACCACGTGGGCCAGGGTGGCCCCTATGATGACCCATTTTGGGAGGCCCTCTCTACTAACTGACTCATACTATGACTGGTCCTAGACAATTTGGAGGGAAGAAGCAGCAGGGTGAAGTTCGCTGGACCAGGCGCCATGGAGACACCCACTGGAGCTGGAATGCTGGAGTGGAGGCAAGGGTTTTTCTCCCTTGGGGTCCCACAGGTGGAGATGGCACAGTGATAAAGGTTACTTTTGGTTCTGAAGTCACTCCTTTCACACCCGAGATAGGTACACTAAGTGGGTCAGGGAGAATAGCTAAGCAGCTTGGGGGCTAGGCACTTTAAGCAATTAATGCACTTACTGCAGCTCAGTCACATAACCCAGTGAAGTAGATGAGGCAGTTCAGTCACTTAAAGTAGTCCGATTGAATACAGCAGTTCAGTCACAACACGCAGTGGGTCAGGACAATATGAGGTAAGGACAGGCTAACTAAGATGGATTAGAGGCTAGACAGATGAAGCAACGCTTGGGGCCTTTAAATATCTCATTAGGCTTGGATATCTTTACCCTGTCCTTGGAAAGACATGCGAACATACGAACTTGCCAGAGCTTTTGGCAGAGAGCAGCAAGAGGAAGGAGGCAGCTGCTAGAATTCTACTATTCTACTACTGGGACTGAAGAACTAGAACTCTACTATTGGGACCTTCAATTAGGGTGAAAAAACAAACAAAAAAAGAAATGAAAAAACAAGATTTAGTGTGCTTGTCTGAGTTGGGGGAAGGGAACTGTTATCTGTGCTATTAGCAAGGTGAAGAGGACAGCTGTAAATGAGGGGGTGTGGCTTAAGCAGCAGGAAGTCAGGTGTCTGCATTTAAAACTTCCCTAGTTAGCTTTTGGCAGAGAGCAGCAATAGGAAGGAGGCAGCTGCTAGAATTCTACTACTGGGACACTATAACCCTCCCCCCTTAGCCAGTTCCACTATTATAGGCACTGGATTTGACTCACAACATGAACTTCCTGTTCGGGAGCAGGAAGGGAGTGATCACAGAGGCACAAAAGATTCACCATCCTAGAAAGACAAGAATAGCTCTCCCTCACCCCCTAGCTGCTGGAAGTCTGTCTCTGAGTAAGTAAGAAGGAGACTACTGAGGAATACAGGAACTACCTGTCCCAGAACAGGAAGGGCAGGTGCTGTAAGGGCATGGAGGCAGTAGGAAAGTAGGGAGAAAAAAGAAAAAAAAATTAAAATAGAGAGAGAGGAAAGAGTAAGCATACAAAAGAACAGTCGAGGGGCCACAAGTAAGACATGATGGGAGTGGTGCAGTGCAGTGGCTGTGGAGCGGCAATCTTCTGGGAGACGTTCTGGAGGATGCGGTGTTGTCCCATCTGCAGGCACCTCTCTGGGCTGAGGGAGGAGGTTGCTCATCTCCAAGTTGAGTTGGCCAGGATTCGGGGGACCTCTTCTCCCACCCAGGGACCACCAGGGCTGCCACTGCTGCCTCAGAGGTTGCCAAAAAAGAGAAACGGTTGGACCCATAGTGGGCTCAGGGAGGATGAGGGTGGTGGAATGGAGGTGCATCCCTCCAGTTGTACCACTCCCACAATTCGTAAACTATTCTGGAAGAGCATGGTTCCTCTATGGAGGCACCCGCAGTGGAGATCAAGGAGGATGCTGGGAACCTCCACAAAGAAGACGCACAGGAGGGTGGCAGGGGACCCCACAGGGGAAGGAAACAACTCCTGGTGGGGGACTCAATTGCTAGGGGGTAGAACTGGGAGAGGGAGGGGAGAGGGAGGTAAGGTGCCTGCCCAGCACCATGGCTTGGAGGGACAGGGAGCGAATCCTCAGAATCGCAAGAGCAGCTACACATGGGAGGGAGCTGGACATCATTGTCCACCTAGGGACAAATGACCTGGCTGGGAATGGGATGAGAGCAGTGCAGGAGGAGTTTGTGGAGTTAGGGAGGGGGCTTTAGACAAGTAGCATGCATGGTAACCTCGGAGGTGCTGCCTGTCTATTGCATGGGTGAGGCTAGGGTGCTCCGCAACATGGGATTCAATCAGTGGTTGAAAAACTGGTGCAGAGCTCAGGGATTTGGCTTCACTGGGGACTGGGGGTCCACCTGAAGGGATACAGGCCTGTACTGGTGCGATGGTCTGCATCTGTACAGGAGGGGAACCAGGATCCTAGATGATAGGTTTATGCTTCATCTGCATGCATTTAAACTAGCCAAGGGGGGAAACATTAAAGAGGAGCATGGAAATCCCAGCCCCCCCCCAAAAAATAGGGTTGTTAGCGAGGTAAACACCAAGATAGACAAATCGATAGGGAGAAGGGCAGGGGTAAATGGAGAAAAAGGCAAAGGCAGTAAGGACAGGGATGGGGCTAAAAGGGGTAAGGCCATCAAAAAATGGAGGGCAATTAGTACCAACGCCCATAGTCTGGGTAACAAGCTCCCTGAACTAGTGACCTCGATGGAAGAGGGATGCCTTTTTAGTGTCTTTATAAGTGACATTGCAGAGGAACTGGAAGGAAAAGTATGTCTCTTTGCAGATGACACAAAGATCTGCAACAGGGTTGATACACAAGATGGAGTGGAAAGGATGAGAAGGGACTTGGCAAGGTTGGAGGAATGGTCAAATGTATGGCAGCTCAGATTCAATGCAAAGAGTGCAAGGTAATGCACATGGAGAACAAAACCCAGGGAAGCGTACACAATGGGGGTGAGATACTGACAACAGTAAAAATAGAAAGGGACCTGGGGGTAATTATATCAGATGACCTAAAGGTGGGCAAGCAATGTGAGAAGGCAGTAAGGAAGGCTGGGGATACTGGGATGCATGGGAAGAGGCATCGATAGTAGAAAACAGGAAGTTGTTATCCCTCTGTACAGACAGTTGGTGAGACCCCATCTGAGTACTGTGTGCAGTTCTGGAGACCCCATCTCCAAAAGACATAGACAGAGTGGAGGCTGTCCAGGAGGGCAACCAAATGGTGCAGGGTCCGCACCAGAAGACATATGAAGAAAGACTAAAGGAGCTTAATATGTATACCCTTGAGGAAAGAAGGGAGAGGGGACATAATAGAAACTTTCAAGTACTCAAGGGAATTAACAAAGTCCAAGAGGGTAGCATCTTCCGAAAAGAGATGTGCAAGAACAAGGGGCACAATTTGAAGATAGAAGGGGACGCTCAGAGGTAATGTGAGGAAGTATTTTTCACTGAGAGGGTTGTGGATGCATGGAACAGCCTCCCTGAGGAGGTCGTGGGGTCAAGAACAGTGGGGGACTTCAAGAATGCATGGGACAGGCATAAGGCAGTCCTAGTGGGGGGTAGGAGGAAGTAAGCTGTTGGTTAACTAGGATCTGCAGCTTATCTGTTAGGTAGGAAAATGGGCAGACTAGGTGGGCCAAGCGGTCCTTATCTGCCATCAAATTCTATGTTTCTATGTTTCTATGCCTGGATATGGTGGCAGTCACAGAAACATGGTACACAGAAAACCATGATTGGGATGTCAACACACCAGGGTACACAATCTACAGGAGGGACAGGGAGGGTAGAAGAGGAGGAGGAGTAGCTCTCTACATAAGGCAAGGGATCAAAGCAACAGAACTAAAGGGTAAACAGGGAGGAGATGAGGCACTGTGGGTCACCCTGGAGACTGGAAATGGCACTGCAATCCGCATGGGAGTTGTATACAGACCCGTCTCAGGGGGAGGAAATGGACAAGGAAATGATAGAAGGCATCCGTAGGATGGCAGAAAAAGGGGAGATATTGATGATGGGGGATCTGAATATGCCAGATGTTAAATGGAGCACCTTTGCTGCAGCCACATCCAAGAGCAGGGTCATTCTAGATGCCCTACAGGGGGCATGTCTCAGACAGCTAATGTTGGAACCCACTCGAGAGGGAGCAACCTTAGATCTGGTACTCTCAAATGGGGATGGAGAGAGGATCTCAGATTTAGAAGTGGGTAGCCATCTGTGAACAAATGACCACCAAACAGTGTGGTTCACGAAACACACAGCCATAGAGTCAAACCACACAAAAGTGAAGGTACTGGAGTTTAGGAGGGCTGACTTTGGCAAAATGGGAGAGTGCCCTAGAAAGGTGCTAGCAAACAGGCAAGAAGAAGGGGCAGAGGAACAATGGAGAAACATCAAAACTGCCATCACAGAGGCAACAAGCCTTTGTGTGAAGCAAATAAATCAAAACGAAATAAAAAAAAAACACTATGGTTCTTAAAGAGGTGGCAGGGAAGGTTAGGAAGAAAAAGACAGCATTCAGGAAGTATTAGGAAACAAAGAAGGAGCAGGACAGAGAACTGTACCAGTTAAAGCAGAAGAAAGTGAAGAAGGCAGTCAGAATAGCAAAGGTCCAAACTGAGGAAAAGATAGCCAACTCAGTTAAGAAGGGGGATAAAACCTTTTATAGGTACATTAGGGAGCAAAGAAAGACCAAGGGAGGAATAGTGAGGTTTAATAAAGGGAGGGGTGAGTGGACAGAGACCAGGGAGGGGCTGTGGACATGGCCTACCTAGACTTTTGCAAGGCATTTGACACAGTCCCACACAAAAGACTAATAAACAAATTAGCCAGCCTGGGAGTGGGTCCCAGGGTGGTAGTATGGGTAAAAAAGTGGCTGGACAACAGGACACAGAGGTAATAGTAAATGGAGACCACTCTAAAGAAAAGGGGGTTACTAGCAGGGTACCACAGGGTTCACTACTGGGACCGATCCTTTTTAATGTCTTTATAAGTGACATTGCTGAGGGACTAGAGGGAAAAGTATGCCACTTTACAGATGACATAAAGATCTGTGACAGGGTTGATACACAAGGGGGGTGCAAGGGATGAGAAGGGACTTGGCAAGGTTGGAAGAATGGTCAAAAGTATGGCAGCTTAGCTTTAATGCAAAGAAGTGCAAACTAATGCACCTGGGAAACAAAAACCCAGGGGAAGGGTACACAATACTAACAACAACAAAAATGGAAAGGGACCTGGGGGTAGTCATATCTGATGACCTAAAGGTAAGCAAGCAATGTGGAAGGCAGTAAGGGAGGCTGGGGGTATACTAGGCTGTATAGAGAGAGGCACCACCAGTAGAAAACAGGAAGTTGTTATCCCTCTGTACAGACAGTTGGTGAGACCCCATCTGGAGTACTGCGTGCAGTTCTGGAGACCCAATCTCTGCAAGGACATAGACAGGATGGAGGCAGTCCAGAGGAGGGCAACTAAAATGATGCAGGGTCTGCACCAGAAGCTATAGAAAGAGAGACTAAAGGATCTTAATATGTACAGTATACCCTCGAGGAAAGAAGAGAGAGGGGGGACATGATAGAAACTTTCAAGTACTTCAAGGGAATCAACAAAGTCCAAGAGGGTAGCAACTTTCAGAAAAAGAGATGTGCAATAACAATGGGGCACAATTTGAAGATAAGAGGGGGGATGGCTCAGGAGCAATGTGAGGAAGTATTTTTTCACTGAGAGGGTGGTGAATGCATGGAATGGCCTTCCTGAGGAGGCTGTGGGGGTCAAAAACAGTGAGGGAATTCGAGAATGCATGGGACTGACATACTGTAAGGCAATTCTAGTGGGGGTAGGAAGAAGTAGGCTGTTGGTTTAACTAGGATCTGCTGCTTATCCAGTAGGTAGGGAAATGGGCAGACTGGGTGGGCCAAATGGTCCTTATCTGCCATCAAAGTCTATGTTTCTGTGTTTCTATGCCAGCAGATACAGGCTATATGGTCTATCAAGTCTGCTCGAGTGTGCAGCTAGCGATTCTCCACCTCACTTTATCCTATCCCTTTTAAAACTGCCCACCGACTAACAGGATACCATCTCCTTGGGCAGTGTGTTCCACATAGACACCATCCTCTTCATGAAGAAGTGCCTTTTCATTTTCCTCTTGAATCTTGCCTCCACGAGACCACAAGGCCAGCTCAGACCAACCAACCAATTTCAGACCATGCCCTCTTGTGTACCTCCCTCCCCTTAATTTAAAAATCCCTTCTGTACCAATCTTGTTTATACTCTTCATATATTTAAAGGTCTCTATTATATCCTCCCATCCCTCCTCTCCTCCAGGGAATACATGTTAAGCTCTCTTAGCCTCTCCTTGTAGGGTTTGTCCTCCAATCCTAGGATCATCCTTGTTGCTCTGTGCTGGACCCCCTCCAGTAACTTAATATCCTTCTTTAAGTAGTGGCACCAGTACTGGACACAGTACTCCAGGTGTGGCCTCACCAGTGACCTGTACAGTGGCAAGATCACCTCCCATCTCCTGGAGGTGATTCCTCTAGCAATACACCTGAACATCTTATTGGCTTTAGTTGCTGCTTTCCTGCACTGTACTGAGTGGTTCATTTGGCCTGTTATTATCACCTTAAGATCTTTCTCATCCTATGAAGTGGAGATATGTATCCCTCCCAACTGATAACACCTCCTTGGGTTCCTTGCTCCCAAGTGCATGACTTTGCACTTTTCAGCATTGAACCCCAACTGCTATGTATCTGACTAGTACTAAAATTTAGCCAGATTGTCCTGCAGCCCCTGCCACCCTACTATGTCATCCACCACCGCACCGATCTTCATGTCATCCGCAAAGAGATGTATCTTGTTCTTAATGTCAAGCGAGATGTCAGCAATGAAAATGCCAAAGAACACTGGGCCCAGTACTGAGCCCTATGATACCTTGCTCGTTACAACCCTTGGAGATTAGAGTTCCCCTCGCACCACTACCCTCTGTTGTCTCCCTTAAAGCCAGTTCTCGATCCAATTCACTATCTTTGTCTCTGCTCCCTGGTATCCCAACTTGTTAATCAGCCTTCCATGTGGCACCAAATCAAATGCCTTGCTGAAATCCAGATACAAGACATCCACTGCATGGCCCTTGTCAAGTGCCCTAGTCACCCAGTCATAATAGTCAACCAGGTTGGTTTGGCAGGATCTGCCAGAGACAAACCCATGTTGCTTTCTGTCCTGGAGACTGTTACCTTCTAGAAAGGTTACCAACCTCTCCTTAAGGATTGTCTCCATTAACTTACCCACAATGGATGTAAGGCTTACTGGTCAATTGTTGCCTGGCTCATCCTTGAGTCCGCTTTTGTGGAGGGGCACCATGTGAGCCATTCGCCAGTCATGGGGCATGCACCCCATTTGCAGAGAGGTATTAAACAAGTCTGCTAATGGCTCTGCTAGGACCACCACCAATTCCTTCAGTACCTGGGGTGTACACCATCCAGGCCTGGTGCCTTATCTTGTCACAGTGCCCTTTAGCCTTCTAGTACCCTGTCTGTTGAGATTTCCCCATGTCACCCCCTCCCACTGTGTGTCTACCCTCCCTACCCCCTGAGGCAGTGATCAATCCTTCTCCTTAGTAAATACAGAACAGGAGGATTCATTTAGGTCTTCCACCTGCTCCGCCCCTTTCTCTGCCCATCCTCCTTCCTTCTTGATCCTTACTATTTGATCCTTGCAGATCCTTCTCTCCCATATGTACCTGAAGAGGTCCTTCTCCCTTTCCTTGATACCCTGTGCCAGTCTAAGCTCTCTAGAAGTGGCTGCTCTGACTGCTCCGGTCACCTCTCATGATTTCTTCAGGTACTCCTCTCTGTCCTCTCCCTGACTGGATTTCTTGAATCTTCTGAAGGCTGCCCTATTTGCCCTCATCTCCCCGTTAACCAACTTGTGTTTTTGGACCTAGCCTTTTTGCTTTGTGCCTTAGTACAGGAGCTTGTGGCCTCCATGAGCCCTAGCTTGATAACTTCCCATTTCTGGTTAGCATCCATGAGTAGCTGGATGCTGGCTAGGTGCCCGGCCACTATTTCTTTTATTTATTTACAAAATGTTTCACCAGGAAAGACAACATGAGCTGAAGAACAGCTTGCTTCCAGAAGCATCCTGGGGGGAGGGGGGGTTACAGTGTTTGGGACAGCAAATAAAGTTATTACAAGAATAATACCATACAGGAACAAATAAATATTCATTACATTGTAGTAGACTTACAGCGCTATATAACAAGCCTACGGCCGAGGTAAGCAAAACCATAAGCTGGAGACTAGGAGGCCAGGGGTAGGTAAAACACTGAAGTGCCAAAATAGGGTTCCACATCATATGAGTGAATGCACAGTAGTGATCAACATATGAATGAGTGCACATCACCAAAAAACCGCATTGGCGATGTACACAACAGAGAGACCATAGACAGCAATGGTCCGGACCACAAGAAAACACAGCACATTGACACCATGTTTAATGCAGGGGGCTACACCCCCTGCACCCTCCATGTGGGGGGCTGTGCTCCCCACACCCCCCCTAATTATTATAACCAACTCCAAAGGGTAGCCTGACACTGGGGTAAACAAACAAAGTTAAGTGTGCACACACACAAATCGCAAAAACATAGCACTCCTGCCCAGGTTCAAATCTGAATCCTTCAGCATTAGAAGCATACGCTGCCTCCACGGGACCACAAGGCCAACTCAGACCAACCAAGCAAAACTACTTCCTACATCTTCTACATCATAGATCCCGCCTACCATCGGTCTCTATGCACTTGCTATTATTATTTCACCGTCCCTCGCTATATCAACGTTCGCAAACATATCCCACTCGCTCTATTGCAAGACGCTCAAAAGTAATTGCTCAAATGTAGTTGCTCAATCGTATTTGTCCATATCACCCTGCCCCCAAATAGTAGGAAGCATGGGTTTAGTAAGTGCTAGTGTAAACCTAGGAGAAGAGTGGAGGTCAGGGGGAGAGGGTAAGGAGGGGGAGATAGTCCCCCATCTTACCAAAGTCCGCTTGCCTGAAGTCCAACACCCTTGACCCTGTCCCTACCGCCTCTCTGCCTGTGTTGAGTGGGAACCACATTGTGTGGTGGTCACTCTCTGCCAGCAAACCCCCAGCTCTCTGACAAACTCCCATTTGACTACATTAGATCTAACCTTTGTTAATATTGATCAGCTTTAGTGCCTCTGCTTCCCTTAGGCCCACCTTCATTGCATAGTTATAAGGGTCGATGGCCCAAGTTTCTTTGTTCCAGCAATGGGCTGCCCCACCCATCTGCTAAGTACTGATAAGGGGCCAAGTACCACCCATTGTAGCAGAGCAGGCACAGAAACACATGAATCAGATTACAATGGAATTCCTGAGAAAAAATTCAGTTAGGGTCTGCCTCTGTACTTCAAGACACAGCCCTGGCTGCAGTTAGACAGCTATGGGCTCAGAGTGGATAATCCCTCCTCTTCCCACAGACAGAGCCCTGAGCTGACTTTAAGTAACAGTCCCCTGGCTCTTTGCTGTGAGAGTGAATGCACTAGTCTCTCTGTTTGAGCACAGACTGCCTGTAATGAATAAATAACACTGCCTCCCCTTCTCCAGTGTCTCCCTGTTGCTTGGTTGAACTAACAGGGATTTCCCCATGAGCTGAGTTCACAAGCACCTTTATTTTTCTTTCAAAATTATTTGGCTTCACCCCACTTAGTTTTTACCTCATTGATTCCACCCTTCCCCTCCCAATGCAACTGGATAGAGTAAGCAACTGCCCCCCTTGCCTGCAGGAATAATTAAACAAACACTTCTGCCCCTGGCTGGAGCAAAACTGCCTAACTATAAAAGGAATGTTGGGCATCGAGCCTACTCACCCCTCAGCCACTGCAGGAGTCCATGCAGGATTTTCCTTCATACCGGGGACTTTCAAACCACCAAAGAGAGATAAAACCTCTTCTGCAAGAGACTGCTGTGCTGATGTTTCGCTGGGGCTGTTACACAGCTGAAGGGATGTACTACCAACACTAGAGGACCTGACTGGATGGCAGATTACTGCTGGAGACTGACTGAGGCTGCTGCTGCAGATCTTCTGGAGGAGAATTACATCGACAGTGTAATGGGACTTATTTCAACATTCTATCAGGAAAGCCAACATCCCCCTTGCCCTGTGTCCTCCACCCTCACCGGCCACACTCTCCCCTCTGGCTGCCTGTGCAGATCCTTTTCTAGGCTTGGGGGTGGTCCTGGCCTGGTTACTTCCCTAGGGATTGCCCCCTTCATCCAGGAGTCAGTGGCCTTAGAACTGCTTGGTGGGATGTCCTTTGGCCTGGGAGTTGTCTTCTGTGAAGGCTCTTGATCTGGTACCCCCTTTGGATAAAAAGGATCCAATCTTGAATTCAAACTGGGCCAGCAGATTGGCTGAGAGAGAGCTCAACCTGGCTTCCTGCTCCCCTGCTGGGATAGGAATGTAGCCAAACTGGTTTTTGGCCTGGCCTGAATAGGTGTCAGCCTTGGGCAGAGGCAAGGGAGAACAAAGGGAGGAAAAAAATGTTCGCTATGTTTTAAACTGTGGTTTAAAACTGCTGTGTCTGTCTGCTGGGAAGTGGGCTTATTCTATGCTCCCTAGGGTCCCCTAAGTTTTTTCAGGGTTTCCCACTGAACTGCCGGGGTCTCCATGGCTGCCTGACCCTTAATGTCCCTAGGGATCCTGTATTTTCTGTGGTTCCTCGATGATCCCCATTTTCTGTGATGCCCCCCAATTTCCCCTGGAGCACTACATATTTATTATTACTTATTGTGAACAGGTCACTGGTGCCTACTATTGATTCCATGGAGAAACTTAAACATCTAAGTCTTGTTCTCTCGTTTCCTCCTATCCTCTACAATATACATGTTGAGATCCTCCAGGCATTCCTAGTTAGTCCTCTCCTGTTTCTCCTGGGTAATCTTGGTAGCCTTCCTCTGCACCACCTCCAGCATGTCTCTAGTTTTCTTTAGGTGAAGATTCCAAAATGGTACATATTACCCAAATGAGGCCAAACCAATGATCTGTACAGGGGCATTATCACCTCTCTCCTTCCGGTAGTTACCCCTCGACTTATGCATCCCAGAATCTGATTTGTCTTTCCCACCATGCTATTGCATTATACTGATGCCTTCAAACTGTCCATGATCACTCAGATCCTTCCACTATGCTGAACACCACTATCCCCATTTTGTATTCTGATTTTGGTAGATTTGGACCATATACGAATAACTTAGCACTTCTTTGTGTTAAATTTCAACTGCCACACTTCTGACCATCCCTCCAGTTTTTCTGGATCCCTCTTCTTGGCCCATACCCCCTCCTCGGAGTCCACTCTACCACAGATCTTACTGTCATCTGTGTAGAGCAGGAGTTATCACACTTTATCATAGTGAGCCTCCCCCAAGCCTTGGAAACGTTCTTGAGCCTCCCCTTAATATAGACATAAGTTTGGGACTCCCCATAGTTAGAATAACCATCATACTTTGCACATTACAGGAAGAATACAATGAAGTGCATGTGAGTAGTTGAGTTTATTCTCATTTTATTGATGCTGTTATTCTTCCTCTCTATAACCCCAGGTACGCCTACTTGCTCCACACTTCTGAGTTTTGGCCCTAGATACCCCGCATTGCAATACCTCCATGAGTCAGAATGTTTTTTTTTGTCAGTTTTACCCTGCTCTTAAAAACCTTCTAGAGGACAATTTTGCTCCCTCCTGGCCTTGCTCCTAGTATCTCTCTGCTTAGCCTTTGTATTTGTGCTTTTTGCAGCTGGTATAATGGGTCAATTGTTATCTTATTCTTATTCATTTGTATTATTTTGCATTTTGTTTTACACAGTTTCCAAGAATTGTATTTCCTCCATTCAGCTTTCCCCCATGTCATACCAGGAAACAAGTGTGTTTGTTGAGTGTGTTTTCCTGGTAACCATTTGTACATAAATTCACATGCCATTATTCACTTTCAGTTTGCTGCATCCTTTCACACAAAGCAACCAAAACTTGACATTTAAATATAGTACATTTTAAGGCTTGCTTGAGCCTCCCCTGGAACAGGTTGGGGCCTCCCCTGGGAGGCTGGCCTCACCATTTGAGAAACCCTGGTGTAGAGGCATATCAAAAAGAAAAAGCACAGTTTGAGTTGGATTTAACTAACAGGGTGAAGGATAATAAGAAATCCTTCTTTTCCTACATTAATAGTAAGAAGGGAGGCCACAGTATGATAGGCCCATTTTTGAATGACTTAGGGAAGACAGCTACAACCGTAGAAATGGCAGATATTCAGAATAAATATTTTTGCTCAGTTTATAACAATAATAAAGTATCACACATTGGTAAAGTAGCATCCACTTCTGGGAAAATTGTTATTAACCCCAAAGATGTACTTGATCGGCTCACAAAGGTTGACATAAATAAATCACCTGGCCCTGAGGAATTACACCCTAGAGTCATACGCAAACTAGCTGATGTGCTGACACTGCCAGTTACTTGCATCTTCCAGGCCTCCCTAGACACAGGATCAGTACCTCTTGACTGGAAAACTACTATAATAGTCCCTATTTTAAAAAAAGGGCCCAAGACTAAACCTGATAACTTTAGGCCAGTAAGTTTAACCTCTCTGCTAGAAAAGATTATGGAGGGGCTGGTCAAAGACTTAATATCAGATTTCCTAACGACTCGGGGATTGGTTGACCCGGTCCAGCATGGGTTTACAAAATCTAGATACTGCCAAACAAACCTTTTAGCTTTCTATGAGAACGTCAGCAGGGAGCTGGACATTGGGAACTCTGTAGACGTGGTTTATATGGACTTCGCAAACGCTTTCGATAAGTTACCCCACATGGAACTTTTAAATATGTTGGAGGACAGTAATCTAAACAGAAACATTTGTAACTGGGTCTCAGCATGGTTGCAGGGATGTAAACAAAGGGTTACCATAAATGGAGTGCTTTCTGACTGGGCACCAATCACTAGCGGGGTTCCCCAAGGCTCAGTTCCGGGGCCTAGTCACTTTAATATTTATATATCCTCCCTTAGACTAAATAACTCTAACATTTGGTTATATAAATTCACAGATGACTGCAGACTTGGGACAGTGGTGAACAATCAAGTAGATATTGCATCCCTGCAGAATGCTATTAACGAGATCTCGGAGTGGACAATAACAAATAAACTTGTCCTGAATACAGGCAAATGCAAGGTTATGCATTTCGGTAAACATAATGCTATGGCCTCTTATAATCTTGCTAACGATATGCTCACAGTCACTTACGAAGAAAGAGACTTGGAGATTCGGGTCACTGACGATTTTAAATTCTGGTCCCATTATAGGGCACAAGTGAAGAAAGCAAACCAGTACTTAAATTGTATACTTAGGCATATAGCTAGCAGGGATGAAAAGGTACTCATACCACTCTATGCAGCTTTGGTGAGGCCCCATCTGGAGTATTGCGCCCAGGTGTGGTCCCCACAGAATAGGGAAGATATCAACAGACTGGATGGCGTTCAGAGAAGATTTACTACAGTAGATCAATAAGGGGTTTAAAGGGTATATCGTATGATGCAAGATTAACATCCCTCAACCTGTATTCCCTTTATTATAGGAGGTTTAGGGGAGATCTATGTTTGTTATATAGAATAATGGGAGATGACAACCTTCGGGCAGAGGTTGGTATCCAGCCCAAGACTAATTGGTGTAGTAGTAAGAGACATGACAGGCAACTTGTTCATTTTACATGGAATTGTAACCTACGGAAGAGCTGGTTTAGTCAAAGGATTATGGTACCCTGGAATGAGCTTCCATCAGTAGTTGTGGAGAGCCCTAGTATGAATAACTTCAAAGTTAACTTTGACCGACATTTCAGTAAGATAACTACTCGATTAAAACATTTTTTTTGGTATATGGCAAGCAATCATAGACGCAAGTCTGCCAGCTTGAAAATTACCTATGATATGTATAATATTTTCTTGGATTCCCTCCCCTGTGTCACAAATGAACATATTGAAGAGAGCTGGTCACAAGACTGATTCCTGGGGGCACCTGACTTGGGATGTCTCCACTCCCTGATTCCCCTCCATTCACTACTACCCTCTGATTTCTCATGCACGGCCAGTTTTTTACCCACCTAGCTGTCTTTTCCACTATCCCCAATCACCCAGTTCCTTTACCATCCTTTCATGAGGAATGGATTCAAAGGCTTCACTAAAATTGAGGACTAATATGTCTACAACCTGATTCCTCTTTGCTGCTGCACTTGTGAACCAATCAAAAAAAGCAGTAAAGTTAATCTGTAATGACCGCCCACTGGTAAAATCATGTTGTCTAGGATTCTGCAGACTATCTGCCTCCAGGAACCACACAATCCTCTCCTTATTATAGATCAAGGGAGCACTTCTGACCAATCATAGTGGTCCTTTCCCCTGCGGGTGAGACACTCTTATTCTGTGAAGAGGATCTCATACGCATTTGCCCTGAAAATGGGCATGTTCCAAAACAGTTTATTTATAAACATATTATTAATCACTCTCAATCAATAATATATTAATATGTCACCCATCGCCACTCATTTCTGTATTAGAGTGGTTTCACTTGCCTTCAGCTTGAACCAGAACAGCTCAGCTTCGCTCAGCTTCGCTTCGCTGTTCTTACTCCAGCCGAACACACGTGAAACCACTCTTATACAGCAACAAGTGGCTCCAAGGGAAGTATTAACATATACTGTATAATGGATTCCAAGTTCTTCTCCACAATAGCAGTCTGACTGACTGGTCTGTGGCTTCCTGGCTCCATATGGCTTCCACTTTTGTGTAGGGGGACCACATCTTCAGTCCTACAATCTTTTTGGCACTTCTTCCATCTTCAGTGAGTGTTTGGAGAGATCTCTTGGTAGGCTTGCCAGGACCTGTCCCATTTTCCTTAATAAACTCGGGTGCAATCCATCAGGAACCATTGATTTATTTACATCTGTAAAATGGGAAGAGACAATCTTGCTTTCTGATTGGTTATTACCTGTGCATGAAATCTCTTTCATGCACTGGTAATAACAAGTTCCTAAAAGCAGGACAGCATTACTCAAACAAAATCACTGTGTCATTAGAATACACAAGTTTGAAATGCCACCATTACACAGTAAAAACCTTCAACTGGGCCCTAAAAATAAAACTAACTTAAAACTAAAATAAAACAAATTACTTAAATGTTGTTTCCCCTGATCATTACACTCTCCTTACACACATAAACAAATGACAAACATTAAGTATTGTTTATAGTTTTCATTACAACTGTTTCTTTGCTGACAATGAAACATCCCCCTTCTTTCTTTACCTACTCATCAGGGAAATCTCTTCTGCTTGCCCCGACAGTGAGATAATTTAATCTCCGGCTCTAGAAGAGGCCTTTGTTTTGTGTGTGTATACAGTATGTTAGGAGAGGAACATTCTGCCAGTGGAAATAAGCAGAATTTTGAATCCCTGTATTCCATGGTAAACATTCCATGATAAACATTCCATATCTTGAATGTGGGGAAAAACAAAGAAAAAGGAAAACAGGATGAAGAAAGTAGGCAACAATATTTTATAAAACAAGTACTTTTGTTCTTTTGAGTGATGCTCCTTTGCTTTGCTGTTTAGGTTTTAATGTATCAGGAGACCAAGGTTACATGGAGAGAGAGAGAGGGAGAGAGTCAGTTTAGTAGAGTGGCTGCACTTCCGCTATGCCCTCCCCTTCACTAAGCGAAAACAAATCAGAAGCAAAGGTTTTTCTTTTCTAAACTGTGAGATGTCAATGCGGAGGGGCAGGTCAGGCAGCTCTCCTGATACATTTAAACTTAAACAGCAGAGCAAAGGAGCATCACTCAAATATATGTATAAATGAGACTCACATTAAATTCTACCATGACACTATATGGACATACTGTATCTCTGTTGGGGGGGGGCAGTCACCATCAGTCATGCTCTCTTTAAAGAAAATAATACAACTATGGATGCTGCCACAGGACAAAAGCCCAATAGCAAACCAGGCAGAAAGACTATTTTGTCATAAATTCATCAAATGACAGCTTTTTTTCATAGATTAACCTGTTTATCTAATTTTAGAAATGTTTTTAAAAAATGTAGTCCATTTTATAAGTGCAATAATACACTCTGGGGGTATGCATGGAACAGATTTTACCACACTTCCAGGAACTGAAGGCACAAGGCTGCAGCTGTGCAGTAAAATCTGTTCCATACACACCCCATCATGTCTTATTGCTTACTTAGTTCCTGAAGTCCTTCACCACTTTGTCATTTGTAATGTGCTCCTCCCTGATCCCTACCAGTGATCTTCTGCTGGTCTCCATGTTGCAATCTGGTAAAGGCCACATGTCCTATTCCATGAACAGTGAACAGAAATAATAATTTATCAGATTTGCCTTGCCCTTCTACTCATCTACTCAATCCTTCCTTTCTAGAGCCTGATCACACCCTCTTGTTTTGCATTTTTCCTGACTATAGCAGAAGACTGCCTTGTCACCCTCTCTGACCCGCTCTGCCAACCTTAGTCCTGCTTCTCACTTTGCCTGCCTCATTACCCTATTGACTTTTCTCATCTGTTCCTTTTTTTATCACAACATTATTTGTCGCCACCTCCATGGACCTGGCAGGGGCTATGACCCCCCCGGAGGGGTAAGTCCTCTGGCCCATCAGGGCTATCATGGGTCCTGCCGGGTCCCAGTATTTTCCTCTGTTTTTCTCCCCATGCCCATGCCCATGCAATGGGCGCAGCAGCTGTCTCCACCTCCGTGGAGGCAGCCAAGTGCCCTGGGAGCAGGCCAAACCCCTCTTGTTGTGCTGACGCATGCAGCACAAATCCCCCTCCCTGAGGAAGGAGAGCAGTCCTCCAGACACTCAATCCTTACCTCCCCTGGCTGACCCCTAAATGACCCAAGTCCGTTCCCAAACCCAGGTCGCCGATGTGGCACGAGGTGTGGTATCCAGTGCCTCAACCCTCAGCACCCCCGGGCTGGCCTGTTTTCATCTGTTCCTGATATAGCCCCCACACCCTCATCTATTTGACTTATATTTGTCGAAAACCTGTTTTGTTCTCACTGTCTCAGCTGCACTCTTTGTGAACCATAATGGTTTCATTCCCCTCCTATTCATTCCTACCACTTTTTCACAGAGAACAGCTAACTCTATTACCTCCTTTGTGATTAACCCCCATTTTCTGTTTACTCCTTCTGCTTCAACCACATGCCTTAATTTTTTCCCCCAATACCTCTCTAATCTTCCCAAAATCAGCACTTCCTAGTCCAGGACCTTGGTCCTTGATTACATCCTCTCAGCTTTAACTTTGACTTCAGTCCACACTGTTTTTGATCACTCTATCCTAGTGGCTCCTCATGTACTGTACAGTTTACTGCCCCTAAACTATCCCTATCTGTAAGGATAAGGTTCTGTTCGGTCCCTTCCTTAGTGGGTTCAATGACTTTCTGGCTCTGGAATGCCTCTTGCATTTTGTCCACCATGGCCTGTGTAACCCCTAGGTGGCACTATCCCAAGGGCTACTACCCCTACCTGCTTGGCTAGTAGCAGGTAAAGGGGCCTGAGTTCTGAAATGGGTGCCTCCACCCGGAGATCAGGGTTGGTAGTGTTCAAGCTAACCTGGGCACAGCCCACCAGGACACTGTAACCCCCCTCTTTCCCCTCTAGTGGCCTGAACACTGTGCAATAATCACTTTCACAATACCCCTGGTGCACCACACAAGTACCCACACTGTTTGCACTTACCACCAGGGCTGGTTCCTCTGGCTCGACCCTGGGAACCCCCTGTAAAACAAGGTTATGCACAGCAAATAGCAACAGTACAGTACTTTGAGCACAAACTGGAACCACAGTCAGTTTACAAGCAGAAAAAGTTAGATCTGATTTATTCAGGGGGACTTGAACAAGGGAGGGGCAAAATCAGGTTAATTAGCTTAAAGGTTATATCAATCAAGCAATTATGCATGCGCTTTGAGTCCCCCCACACAGTCACACCTTTGGGTACCCAGGTGGAGAAGAGATGGGCTAGCCAGGACTGTTGCCCGGGGTTGGCCGGCGTCACAGCTGGTTAGGACCCTGTGATGAAAAAACACAACATGCAAAGTACACAATATTTGTAATCCGGAGCCAGAGGGCTCAGTTCGTAAAGGAAATAAAACAACAAGACAATCAGATGACACACTCAGATTAAGCTGTTGTTGCAGGGAGCTACCCTGGTATTTACTCATGATACCCAAGACTGGACACAGGCTGGAAGAAAATCGAGACTGCAGGTGGTTGATCTGGAATGCCAGGAGAAGCAGGGCCCACACGAATTGCAGAGGCGTCGTTCCTGTTCAAGCGTGGAGCAGGGGGCTGATCCCCAGGCAAGTCTCTCATCGATGGCTTCTCTGTGCAGTGGGTAGTCTGGCTGGGCCAGTTTGGCAAGGCCCAGACCGCATGAAGACAAATTCGGATGCAGTCCATTTTGGGCTGGATACAGCTTCCAGCAAGCAGAACACAGTTCACACAGTGGGGGACTAACTCACAGCCCACTAGCAGCTCATAGCACATTTACATGTAAGGGAATTCTACTGTACCAGGCAGAGTGCTCCCCAGTCACAATCGCAAAGTCTCTGCACACACAGGGAGCTTAGGGGTAGCTGGAACTCCTGACAGGCTGATCACATTCAGCAAAATCTTCGGTCTTCTTCAGGTTGAGCCTGGCCCACTTCAGTAGCTTACTTTAGTCACACAAACTTGGATTTAGTCCAAAATAATTTTCTTCTCTCCCTCTCAGGAGCAGCACACTGAACTGCAGGCCAAAAACTTAGCCTTTTCAGAGTTCTCCCATGCGAATCCACTCAGGATTGCTGCTCAGAATCCTTCAGCTCCTTCTTGTTCAGCTTCCAGCTTAGATCTAACTGAAAACTGCAAGCAGCCCAGGACTTCCCCAAGATCCAAAAGATTTGGTTGGCTGATTTGGCTGTCAGTCAAAGCAAGAGCTCCCCCTTCAGTTGCAAAAAAGGCGCAAAAAGTTAAAACTACAGTTCCTACAGATTTTGAATTCAGACAGCTCCTGTAGTCCGGCTACATTTTAGGTCCCACCAGTACTGTTTGGTCCAATTTGCAGTCCAGGACCAAGATAGTGGAGACAACAAAACAGTCTTTGCTACAAAGAAAGCAGGTTAGACAAACAACATTATCATTATCACTCTAAATGATTTTCAGTAAATAGTTATATCTTTCAACAGAGCTCCCTCTCAGATTACTTAAGATGCATTTAGGCAGCTCTTAAAGAGATGGTACACAGAGGCTATACAGGCTCTGGTAATCACATTTAATCTGCTAAAACACAGGACACCAGCCTGGCAGTGAGCATTTAGGCAAGCTCAAGGAAGACTTTTTGGCAACCCCCATTTGTAGGGGGGTTACACCCTTCCCTGCCTGGGAAAACTTGGCGTCTGTGTCAAGTCTGTACCATCATAACATTGAAAATGCAACATATACAAGATATTTATACCATTAGCATGCTGTACAAGTACTATCTGATTCATCAATTGGCATAACTTGTCACTTTACTATACATTTCAATGTACTCCTCTATATCATTTCCATTCTGACAATACATTATGCATATTCACACAGGTAAATTGAACATTACTATACAGAATCAAGTAATAACTTATTGTACTCTAAACAATGCAAGAGGGGGCCCTTCCCTATCAGCTAACTTGGGGCTGGATGGGGCAGGGGCACCATGGTGAGAGGGCAGAACAAGTAACCTGGAATGGGCCATCAAGCTCAATTTGGGCAGTGAGCTCTGAGAGCCATAAACACTTTAGTGGACTACATTGAGAGGCAAATCCACTGGCCTCCCGGGGGAATGGTAACTGAAGCGCACCACTGGCTTGGCAGCTTGCCCAGTCTTTCTGGGGTGAACAACCATAGTCTCTGTACTTTCAGCAATGGTCTTGGAGCTTTCATCACTTGTGAGGGGTGCCTCTGCATGAAGGGAAATGTCCAAGCTGGGAGCACTGTCAGCCCCTTGCTCTGTAGTCTCTGTTTCTACAACACTTGGCTCATTTTGAAGACACTCTGGCACTGGAGGGGGTTGTCAGCACTTTCATGGTGTTCCTCAAGTTCTGGCATGTCACCAGAAAGACTTATACCATCAGCCTCTCCTTCAGGTAAATCATACAGTTCCACAATACACAAAGACTAAGCATCCTCAGACATGATACTTTGCACTTCACTTTCAGGGAGCATTGGCTCCAAGGATGATGCTGGGGCATTAGGCAGTCCAGAAGGCCCAGCTTCATCCCCATAATTCAACATAGGATTTCCACAAAACAACTGACTCAGTTCATATGAGGGGTAATAGGCATTATCACACTCACTGTCATCCGAGTTAGACTGGCAGTCACTATCATTCTGGGCCTGCTGCGGGGGGATGTCTTAAATCGGCAACCATGGGGGCAGGCTGACTCTGTTTCTTTCTTGCAGCAACACGAGTCACTGGTCCAGGGGAATCAATCTCGGCGGGTTCAGCCTCAATTATAACTTGACCAATAGGTAGCAAGTGGTTATGGTGCATGGTCTTGACAGCTTTGGAGTTATTCTCTGGGCGCAATTTGTACACTGACAACTCATCCAACTTTCCAACTATGACATAGGGAAGATGGTGTCATCGATCAGCAATTTTATGTTTACCATGCAATCCTAAATTTCGCAACAACACATGGTCTCCAGGCCTAAGCTCTTGATCCTTTACTTTTCTATCATGTCTCTCTTTGTTGGCTAGATTTCTTTTGGTGGCCATTGTCTGGGCCAGTTGATAGGCATGGTTCAATTGAGCTTTCAGTTTGTGTACATATTGCAGGTAATCTTCGTCTCGGACGCCATCGGGAGAAACCTCAAAACAGACATCAGCAGGCAGCCAGGCCTCTCTCCCGAACATGAGGCGGTAGGGAGAGAACCCAGTAGCATCATTCTTCGTGCAATTGTATGCGTGTACCAAGGTTCTAATCTGCTGGCTCCATTTATGCTTATCTTTTGGGTGGAGGGTGCCTAGCATGTCTAGCAGGTGCGGTTAAAGCGTTCTGTTGAGGCTCCCCCTGCGGGTGATAAGGGGTGGTTCTTGACTTTTGCACCCCCTCATAGAGAGAGCATTTCTTTGATTAGCCAACTCTCAAAGTCCTGGCCCTGATCAGAGTGAATTCGCTGGGGGGGCACCATAGTGGACGAAGAAATTTTCCACTAGCACCTTGGCCACAGTAGATGCTTTTTGATCTTTGGTGGGAAAAGTTTGTGCATACCGTGTGAAATGGTCTGTAACCACTAACACATTGCCAGTGTTTTGCTGATCAGGTTCTAAACTCAAGAAGTCTATGCAGACTAGTTCCATTGGGGTGCTGGTAGTAATGTTGACAAGGGGGGCAGCCCTCTGAGGCAGGGCTTTTCTCTGCAGGCAGCGACTACAAGTCCTTACATGGTGCTCAACATCGGCCCCCATCTTGGGCCAGTAGAATCGAGATTGTACTAGGTCAAGGGTCCGGTCGATACTGAGGTGGCCCATATGATTTTGGAGGGACCTCAGTACCAAATCTTTGAAGACTGGGGGCAGGACCAATTGTTGCTTGTCTATTTGGCCACCCTGATCTACAGTCTCTCTATACAACAACTGATTAAGCAGTTTCAACCTGGGGCCTTCTTCAAACAATAAAGCGGTTCACAGATCCGAGGAACGCAACTTGGACACATCTTTTCCTGCACGAAGGGCGTCAAGTGCTGGCTGAATCATAGGATCTCGGAGTTGAGCCCACTGAATGCTGTCATTGTCAAACTGAGGAAGTGCACTAATATCTAGAGCAGAGAAGTGGCAATATGCAGCAGGTATGCAGGTGTCAGAGGGGCCCAAGCAATCTACTAAGCAGTCCGCTGTGTCCGTAGACATCTGTTCAATTCTATCAAACTTTTGGCACTATGCTCGGATGTCAGGTTCAGACAGCCTGACCCAGTCGCTCTTGGAAATGGGCCTCCGGGATAGGGTGTCAGCATCAATGTGATTCAGGCCAGGTCTGTATTCGAAAGCATAATCATATGTTGACAATGCAGAAACCACCGGTGCCCCGTGGCATCTAACTTAGCTGGAGTCTGTACATAGGTCAACAGGTTATTGTCAGTCCTCACCAATATTTTTGCCCCATAGAGGTAATCATGAAACTGGTCAGCAATGGCCCATTTTAACACAAGGAACTCTAACTTGTGCACAGGATAGTTTCACTCTGATGGGGTCAAGCTCCTACTGGCGAATGCCACTGGTCTCAAACCATCCTCATGGTCTTGATACAGTACAGCTCCTAGACCCTGCAGACTGGCATCATTATGCAGCACATAGGGTTTGGTGAGATCAGCATAAGCGAGGATGGAGGAGTGGGTGAGCTGGTATATGACTTAGTGGAAAGCTGCTTCACAGTCAGGTGTCCAACGGCACCCGAAAAGTTCACCTGGGCGTAAATATCCTTTGTCTGGTTCTTTGACGGCCCCTTTTTTGTATTTTCGATTGGTAGGAGGGTAACCCTGGGTAAGATTCAAGAGTGGCCAAATCACTTTGGAATAGTCCTTTATGAACCGGTGGTAGTAGCCACAAAATCCCAAGAAACATTGTAGTTCTTTCAAATTGTGGGGCTGGGGCCAAGTAGTCAAAGCTTCAACTTTACTAGGATCAGTCTCTATCCACTCTGTAGACACTATGTGCCCCACATACTTCACAGAGGTTTGGAAAAACTGGCGCTTGTCAATGGACAGCTTGAGGCCGAAATCTTCCAGTTGGTCTAGTACTTTGAACAGTCGACTCTCATGTTCCTCTAGGGAGCTCCCAAACACAATGACATCGTCCAAGTACACCAGGCATTCCAGCAAATTCATGTCTCCCACCGCTTGTTCCATCAGTCGCTGGAAGGTAGCTGGGGTGCCTGATATCCCCTGTGGCATTCTCAGGAATTCGTAGAACCCCAAAGGACAGATGAAGGCTGTCTTCTCATGGTCCTCTGGAGCCATCGGAATCTGGTAATATTCACTGCGAAGATCCAACACCAAGAACCATTTGCTCCCATTCAAACAATTCAGAGCATCTTGTATATGGGGCATGGTGTATTGATCAGGGATGGCCCGTCTGTTGAGGGTCCGATAATCCACACACATTCATACTGTTCCATTCTTCTTATGCACAACCACAATGGGAGAAGCATATGGGCTCCTGGATTCTTGCATCACACCAGCCGCAAGCATTTCCTGCAAGTGTCTTCTCACATCGTCTATGTCTGCAGGGGCTAGGCGTCAAGACCTCTCTCGAAATGGCCGTTCATCGTGCAGGCGTATGTGATGCTCCACACCCTGGACACATCCCACGTCCCATTCCTTCAAGGAAAACACTTGATCTCTCTGGGCAAGTTTCTGGCTAATTCTAGTCTTCCATTCAGCTGGCAACGGGGAGTCACCAAAATCAAACAAGTTGGTAGTCACTCTATCTGTCTTGCCAGGGAGCTTGTTGCTGGGCAACACTGCAGTGTCTGCACAGTGTACCGTAGCTAGGGTGCATCCTCTGTTCACCCGGATCTCCTGATCTGACACATTAAGAATCTGGACCATCACTCATCGTGCATAGGCATGAGCATGAGCTTGCAAGATGCTGGGCTTAACCAATAATCCTTCCGGCAATTTTCTATCACCTGGCACGTCCAACATCAGTATTTTGTTCTTGACATCTTTGCGGAGGCGGACCTCCCCTTGAACGGTACACTGGGTGTTAGGGGCCAGTACCATTGAATCTGGATCCTTCTTCCACATGACCCCTACCGGTTCATCCTGGTCCACTCCCTTGGGGTTCTGTTGCAAATCATAGGCCCTCTTGATCAGAGTGGGAATTCTTAGGGCCCTCCCAGTCCATCGCCCTTGTTTCTCATGACAGAGTTGTGCCAGTCTCCCAAACATGTGGGCGTTGGTACCAATTAACAGGGGAACCCCATCATACAGTCCAGTAGGGGGACACACTAAGGCCAGTGTCTCGACTTGCTCCTCTACACCAGTTACAGCTGCAGGAAATGACAACCAGAGGTGGACATATCCTAGGTAGGGATAAGACTTGTCGCTGAGCCCCCACACATGTAGGCCTTCCAGGGATTGTAAGGGCACAGCAGATAAGTGTTTGTCATACCAGTCCTTAAATACAATGGTCACTTGCGACCCACTGTCCAGCACAGCCTGAGTAGGAATACCATTCACAGCCATGGTAGTCTCCATTGAAGGGCCCACTGTTTTGGACCAGTATGGAGGGACAGCAACAGGGGCCTGGACAGATGATTTAGCCACATAGGGATTTGAGTTACTACTTGAACTCTCACTGTGGTTATTTTGGGCACTCCTCGACCGCTGATTCATTCTCCGAAGCTCTCCTTGAAGCCTGTATACAACTTTATCTATGTCTTTTGTGGACCAGCATTCTCTCTTTATGTGCCCATCCTTTCCACAATTATGGCAAAATATGTTTTCTGGGATTTGGGGTGGCCGAGGCATCACACTGGGAGCTGGGGCGGTGGTACTACCAACTGAAAACCTTGGTGCCATCTCTGTCTGCTGTGTGGTGAGCATTTGGAGACATCTTGTCAATTCTCTTACTTTCAAAGTCAAGACATCGAGTTTCGAGCTGCTGTCAGCAGGAGATGTCTGGGTGGACACCCCCACCCCTATAGCAGATGCAGTTGGATAAGGGTCAGTGCCTGTACTTGCAGGAGTGGCCTTCATAAAGAGACTGTTTTTTGTTTCCCTGAACTCCCTCAGCAGTTCATCCCATGGCGGCACACCCTCATTGGTCCCCACTTTGGAAGGGCCTTCCGATGCCGTGATCACTTGGGCTGCACTCACCCTAGAATTACAATCCCCCTCTTCATCTTCAGCCGCCTGGAGTTCTTTTATCAAGTCACAATAGTCTGGCGGGTTACCCCTTCTATCTGGGAGCCTTAATTGAAGGAGCTGCAATTTCGAATACTTTGCACATTGCAGTATGTGCCCCAACCTCACATGGTTTAAGTCACTGGTGGCTACCCCACCTTTTCGGTAAGCCTTCTGCAGCGCTCTTTCCAGATGAGTAACATATGCAGACAAACTTTCCCCTGGCCATCGTTTTGCACCTTGAAATTTCCACATCAAGTTCTCCCCTGACTCAGTACTCCCAAAATTGCCTTTGAGTGCAGATAGGTACTTCTGGGCAGATGCATCAGGGTTTGTGGACCTCAGAAATTTAATGGCCTCTAGGGCGGGACCCCTCAAACTTTCTATCATCCTTTTCTGTTTCTCGGCCTCTGCACACTGCCATTCAGTTACCAAAGGGGCAACGCAATCTATCCAGGTCTCCCAATCATCCTCCCATTGGGGGGTGGGAAGGGTGCCGGAGAAGATTCTCAACCTTCAGTAAGAGTCGTGGCTAATGGCAGGTACAGACATAGGAGCCAGCATTGGCACGGGCACAGAAGGAGGGGCAATAACGGGTGCTGGAGTGGGAGGGGGTGTTGAGGGAGGAACATCAGGTGGCAGGAATAGTTCTTTAAGTCCTCCACAGTTTTCCCTTCCTCCAGCAACAACTTAGCAAATTTCTCCTCAAAGGTCTCAGATAGTGGGGGAAGGGGCTCATTCTCCCCGGGGTCTTTACTGTCTTTAGTTATCACTCTCCAGGCAGTGAAGGCTCCTTCGGGGTAACAGTCCGTGGCACTTTGGAACTGTCTACGGGGTTCTTACACTCTACTAACGCCATGAAACTTTGGGCGAGCAGATTAGCCTGTCGACCCACCACCACAGGGTTTTGTAAACATTCAACCTTGGAAAGTACTCCCTCTACAGTGTCCTTATTGGTACCCAGAGGAATATCCAGGATAGGTATAGCATTTTGGGGGTCGATCTCCTGCCCAGTACACCACCCCACCAACTGGAGTATAGCCACTTCTGTTGGGGTAGCCATTTATTTTTAACAGCAATTCACACATTTGGCCACTAGAAGACACAAAATCCCAGCAGTGCCTCCAAGATGTAACCCCTAGGTGGCGTTATCCCAAGGGCTACTACCCCTGCCTGCTTGGCTAGTAGCAGGTTAAGGGGCCTGAGTTCTGAAATAGGTGCCTCCACCTGGAGATCAGGGTTGGTAGTGGTCAAGCTAACCTAGGCACAGCCCTCCAGGACACTGTAACCCTCCTCTTTCCCCTATAGTGGTCTAAACACTGTACAATAATCACTTTCACAATACCCCTGGTACACCACACAAGTACCCACACTGTTTGCACTTACCACCAGGGCTGGTTCCTCTGGCTCGACCCTGGGGACCCCCTGTAAAACAAGGTTATGCACAGCAAATAGCAACAGTACAGTACTTTGAGCACAAACTGGAACCACAGTCAGATTACAAGCAGAAAAAGTTAGATCTGATTTATTCAGGGGACTTGAACAAGGGAGGGGCAAAATCAGGTTAATTAGCTTAAAGGTTATATCAATCAAGCAGTTATGCATGCACTTTGAGTCCCCCCACACAGTCACACCTTTGGGTACCCAGGTGGAGAAGAGATGGGCTAGCCAGGACTGTTGCCCGGGGTTGGCCAGCGTCGCAGTTGGTTGGGGCCCTGTGATGGAAAACACAACATGCACAGTACACAATATTTGTAATCCGGAGCCAGAGGGCTCAGTTCGTAAAGGAAATAAAACAAGACAATCAGATGAAACACTCAGATTAAGCTGTTGTTGCAGGGAGCTACCCTGGTATTTACTCACGATACCCAAGACTGGACACAGGTTGGACAAAAATCAAGACTGCAGGTATTTGATCTGGAATGCCAGGAGAAGCAGGGCCCACACGAGTCACAGAGGCATCGTTCCTGTTCAAGCGTGGAGCAGGGGGCTGATCTCCAGGCAGGTCTCTTGTCGATGGCTTCTCTGTGCAGTGGGTAGTCTGGCTGGGCCAGTCTGGCAAGGTCCAGACCACATGGAGACAAATTTGGATGCAGTCCGTTTTGGGCTGGATACAGCTTCCAGCAAGCAGAACACAGTTCACACAGTGGGGAACTAACTCACGACCCACTAGCAGCTCATACCACATTTACATGTAAGGGAATTCTACTGTACCAGGCAGAGTGCTCCCTGGTCACAATCGTAAAGTCTCTGCACACAGGGAGCTTAGAGGTAGCTGGAACTCCTGACAGGCCGATCGCATTCAGTAAAATCTTGGTCTTCTTCAGGTTGAGCCTGGCCCACTTCAGTAGCTTACTTTAGTCACACAAACTTGGATTTAGTCCAAAACAATTTTCTTCTCTCCCTCTCAGGAGCAGCACACCGAACTGCAGGCCAAAAACCTAGCCTTTTCAGAGTTCTCCCATGCAAATCCACTCAGGATTGCTGCTCAGAATCCTTCAGCTCCTTCTTGTTCAGCTTCCAGCTTAGATCTAACTGAAAACTGCAAGCAGCCTGGGACTTCCCCAAGATCCAAATGATTTGGTTGGCTGATTTGGCTGTCAGTCAAAGCAAGAGCTCCCCCTTCAGTTGCAAAAAAGGTGCAAAAAGTTCAAACTACAGTTCCTACAGATTTTGATTCAGACAGCTCCTGTAGTCCGGCTACATTTTAGGTCCCAGCAGTACTGCTTAGTCCAATTTGCAGTCCAGGACCAAGATAGTGGAAACAAACAAAACAGTCCTTGCTACAAAGAAAGCAGGTTAGACCAACGACATTATCATTATCACTCTAAATGATTTTCAGTAAATAGTTACATCTTTCAACAGAGCTCCCTCTCAGATTACTTAAGCTGCAATTAGGCAGCTCTGAGAGAGACAGTACACAGAGGCTATACAGGCTCTGGTAATCACATTTAAACTGCTAAAACACAGGACACCAGCCTGGCAGTGAGCATTTAGGCAAGCTCAAGGAAGACTTTTTGGGAACCCCCATTTGTAGGGGTGTTATACCTGGTTTCTTACATTTGCAGCAATCTGGATACTCCAGTGTACATCCAGCAAGTTGAAGCCCCACAATATCAAAACTACCCCAAGCTTTGCCATCCTATTACAGTATAGCCTCAATTATCTGAACCCCCATTATCCAAACCTCTGGCTTATCCAAACCATGTCCCTGAGGTAACAACTGTTTTTAATTGTGGTTATACTGTAGTACTGTACCCTCTGGTAGCCACTTTATCCCACAGTGGGATTTATAAAGAGCCACAACATGCAAGCAAAAAGAGCTCTTTTACACCGAGTGAGCAGAGAAGCACAAGAGCAGCTTGGGGCAAAATCCAGCTGTTCTCCCTGTTTGGGGCAGCTTTCAGGGCAGAGATTGGAGGCAAGGAGCAGCTTCGGCAGAAGGGTGAAAAAAAAAAGCTCAGCCTTTACTTAAAGAGCACCTTTTCGAGTCCTTTTGACTTTCATGCATAAATTACCCCTTCTTGCATTGATTCTGTTATTGTATTTCATTACTGTCCTCTTCAGTTAGTTTTTGCATTCAGAGCTGCTAAAAACTGTAGGGTGTAGAAGTGCTTCTATAGCAAGCCTGGTGTAGCTCTGGACCCAGGGCTGTACTGCCGACATCACTATATGGCAGAGGAGTGACTCACGCTTCAGTACAGTGAAGTTGTAGCAGTTTTGTAAGGGAAAACTACATTGCTAGATGTACATACTGTGGTCCCTCTTCACCAAGACACCCTGTTAGCAATGCATTATTCCAAAATCCAAATGCCTTGTCAGTATGTTTTTTTGTAAAGCTAACTTACTTCTGCCTCTGTAACAAAGCATGGGGATTGTTGTCTTTGAGGGCATATACCTTGTTCACCTGAACAGATTGACACAACAACAAGTTTTGGGGAAATGGCCACAGCCATGTGTTAATTAGTAATCAAATTATCAATATATTCATTAGCCTCATTGTGATGTGCACAGCTAGATAGCCTTGGAAGCAATCTCGCTCTCAATGGAGAGGATAAATCATTGATGCTCGAACCTCCCTCCTTACCGGGGGGACCCGCCTTACCATCAGCAGGATCCCACAAGGACAATCACCTCCGGGGCATGAGGGATGGTTCAATGACTGGCTGCTGCTTAATCCTCCCCCATCAGAGGACCCACCATGCCGCGGGCAGATACCTGAAGAGGGTGCCATCCGAATACCAGCCATCAGGCCTGCCCTCCTGTCAGCCTCAGGGAGATCTGGCTGGTCAAGACACATGATCCCCTGTTACCCCCTCCAAACAGTCTTCCAAGACTACCAAGCTGCCACTTACAAAATATGCATGACTGTGACACCTACCTGCCTGATCTCTTGCCTAACCTAACTGTCAACATACTCCCCCTTGCTGGAGAAGACAAAAACCTGGAAAGCCCAGTGGGAAAAATCTGAAAAATTCCTTCTCGACCCTTAAAGCAATCCTCCCTAGTGGGACAGCAAGTTCCCTATGCCCCCCCCACCCACATTCCTGCCTGCTTTTACAAAGGTGAGGTCTGGGTGCGATGCGACCTGGAACAGGGAGGGCTGAGGAGGAAATCTTCCTATGCAGTCCCTCTTAAAGGCTTAGCCCCTCCCTGTCCCTGGCTACAAGCTCCCTCCCCCCTGGGAACCCTCCCCTCCCCTTCCTCCCCCCGCCCTTTCTGAGTGGTCCTATCTGCCTCCCCTTGTCTGTCCAGGGGGCCTCGGCCATGCCCCCAGACAAAGTCCCACCTGCTGCAATGCCTTGCAGGCTCCTTCATTGTCTTTGAGGGCATATACCTTGTTCACCTGAACAGACTGACACAACAATGAGCTTTGGAGAAATGGCCACAGTCCATGTGTTAATTAATAATCGAATTATTAATATATACATTAGCTTCATCATGATGTGCACAGCTAGGTAGTCTTGGACGTAATCTTTCTTACCATGGAGCAGATAAATCATTGATGCACGACCCTTCCTCCTTACGGGGGCTGCCTTACCATCAACAGGACCCTATGAGGGCAACCACCTCTGGGGCATGAGGGATGGCTCAATGACAGGCTGCGGCTTAATCCTCCCCCATCAGAGGACCCACCATGCTGTGGGCAGATGCCCAAAGAGGGTGCCATCTGAAAACCATGCCCTCCTGTCAGCCTCAGGGAGATCTGGCTGGTCAAGACACATGATTCCTGCTACCCCCTCCAAACAGCCTTCCAAGACTACCAAGCTGCCACAGGGTGAGCGCTACCCCGCTCAAACTCCCACAAGCACTTCACGCCAATGCTGTCTCCACTGCCCTTTGTATGTCTTCCAAGAACAGATCTAGCCCTTTTTCTGACAGATGTACTCCATCCTCTTTATACAGACCTGGCCTCTTTACTATCAAGTCTGGGTGCCTTGCTATTGACCCCCCACAGAGTCCATAACTGGCTGCATTGATGTGTTCTGTAGCCAGCACACCTTCTCTATTGCCCTGATGTTCTGGGCGTGCTGCCACTGCTGTCTTTGAACTATGTCAGACCAAATTATGTTCACCCATAGCCACCACTGTTTCAGCATTGCCAGGTCCTTCTGTACCCTTTCCTTTAACTCTCTCGCAGTTATAGCCCCCAGATCATTTCCCCCCAAGTGGATGACTAAAACTGTGGTCTGTTCCCTCTGCCGGGCTTTGGAATGCAATGTTGCAAGTAATTTAGACCATCTTATTCTGCACTGTCCCAACCAAAGCACCTCTCCCTGTTCAGATGCCAAGAACAGGTTCTCTCCTCCTTGGTACTGCCTGGCCCGAATGGCTGCCCAATGAAATATAGAAACATAGAAGAAACATAGAAGTTGACAGCAGATAAGGACTGCAAGGCCCATCCAGTCTGCTCATTTCTTTTTCTACCTTATAAATGGGCCATTGGCCTTTGCTCTGTCAGTAGCCTATCTAGTTATACTCATCTGTATTGCTCCCTTATGCCTATCCCATGCCTGATTGAAGCCCTGCACTGTATTCATAGCCACCACTTCCTGAGGTAGGCCATTCCATGCATCCACCACCCTTTCTGTGAAAAAGAATTTCCTCACATTCCCCCCTTAATCGGCCTCCCTCTAGTCTCATGCTGTGTCCTCTTGTCCTGCTATTTTTCTTATATTTAAACATGTTAGACCCTTTCACCTTGTTAATGCCCTTAAGGTGTTTGAATGTTTTGATCATATCACCTCTCTCCCTCCTTTGCTCAAGGGTATACATATTGAGCTCCGTTAATCTGTCCTCATATGTCTTCTGATGCAGTCCCTGCACCATTTTGGTTGCCCTTCTTTGGACTGCCTCAATTTGGTTAATGTCCTTGTGAAGGTGTGGCCTCCAGTACTGCACGCAGTACTCCAGATGGGGCCTAACCAGTGTCTTGTAAAGAGGGATTATTACCTCCCTCTTACGACTTGTGATACCCCTGCTAATACACCCTAACATCCCCCTAACCTTACCTACTGCTTTAGAGGTCTGCTTGGATGATTTCAGGTCATCGGTGATGATGATGCCCAAGTCTCTTTCTTCCTTTGTGACTGCCAGCAACTCCCCTCCCAGCCTATAGGTGGCTTCAGGGTTCTCTTCCCTATGTGCATGATCTTGCACTTTGCATTAAATCCAGTTGCCACTCTTCTGACCATTTTGCTAGTTTATCCAGATCTCTTCTCATTCTGCCCACTCCATCTGGATCATCTACTCTGTTGCAGATCTTGGTGTCATCTGCAAACAGACAAGCCTTACCCTCTAGTCCATCTGCAATGTCACTAATGAAGATTTTGAAGAGGACTGGCCCCAGGACTGATCCCTGAGGTACCTCACTTGTGACTTGCATCTCTTCTGACTGTATACCATTTACTACCACTCTCTGTTTTCTGCCCGTCAACCAGTTTGCCACCCAGAGACCAACTTCTGACCCACCCCGGGCCTACCCAGCTTATTTATCAATCTTCTATGTCGAACAGTGTCGAAAGCTTTGCTGAAGTCAAGGTAGGCGACATCAACTGCTCCCCCTTGGTCCACCACTCTGGTTACCCAGTCAAAGAAATCTATGAGATTAGTTTGACAGGACCTTCCTTTTGTAAACCCATGCTGTCTTGGATCCTGTGCCCCTATGGATATCAGGTGTTGCACTATCCTTTTCTTAAGGAGTGCCTCCATAATCTTGCCCACTACTGAGGTAAGACTGACTGGTCTGTAGTTCCCTGCCTCCTCACTGCTACCACTCTTGTGGAGCGGGATCACATGAGCCCTTCTCCAGTCTTAGAAACATAGAAACGTAGAATTTGATGGCAGATAAGGACCGCTTGGCCCACCCAGTCTGCCCATTTCCCTACCTACTGGATAAGCTGCAGATCCTAGTTAACCAGCAGCCTACTTCTTCCTACCCCCAACCCCTAGAATGGCCTTATGACTGTCCCATGCATGCTTGAATTCCACCACGGTTTTTGACTCCACAACCTCCTCGGAAGGCCGCTCCATACATCCACAACCCTCTGTGAAAAATACTCCTTAAATTACCTCTGAGCCGCCCTCTATCTTCAAATTGTGCCCCTTGTTCTTGCACACTCTTTTTTGAAAGATGCTACCCTGTTGGACTTTGTTGATTCCTTGAGGTACTTGAAAGTTTCTATCATGTCCCCCCTCTCCCTCCTTTCCTCGAGGCTATACATATTAAGCTCCTTTAGTCTCTTTTCATATGTCTTCCGGTGCAGACCCTGCACCATTTTAGTTGCCCTCCTCTGGACGACTTCCATCCTGTCTATGTCTTTGCGGAGACTGGGTCTCCAGAACTGCACACAGTACTCCAGATGGGGTCTGACCAGCTGTCTGTACAGAGGGATAATAACTTCCTGTTTTCTACTGGTGATGCCTCTCCCTATGCATCCCAGTATCCCCCCAGCCCTCCTTGCTTCCCTCTCACATTGCTTGCCCACCTTTAGGTCATCTGATATGACTACCCCAGGTCCCTTTCCATTTTTGTTGTTGTTAGTATCTCACCCCCCATTGTGTACTCTTCCCCTGGGTTTTTGTTTCCCAGGTGCATTACCTTGCACTTCTTAGCATTGAATGTAAGCTGCCATACATTTGACCATTCCTCTAACCTTGCCAAGTCCCTTCTCATCCTTTCCACCCCACCTTGTGCATCAGCTCTGTTGCAGATCTTTGTGTCATCTGCAAAGAGACATACTTTTCCTTCCAGTCCCTCTGCAATGTCGCTTATAAAGACATTGAAGAGGACCAGTCAATACTGAACCCTCATGTACCCCACTAATAACCCCCTTTCTTCAGAGTGGACTCCATTTACTATTACTCTCTGTGTCCTATTCTCCAACCAATTCTTTACCCAGGCTGTCATCTTGGGACCCACTCCCAGGCTGGCTAACTTGTATATTAATCTTTGTGTGGGACTGTGTCAAATGCCTTGTTAAAGTCTAGGTAGGCCATGTCCACAGCCCTCCCTGATCTACTACTTTGGTCACCCAGTCAAAGAAATCTATCAGATCTGTCTGGCATGACCTTCCCGGCTAGAATCCATGCTGCCTTGGGTCCTCAGCCCTCTGGCCTCTAGATATTTGACAATTCTTTCCTTCAGAAGTGATTCCATCATTTTCCTATCACTGAGGTTAAACTAACAGGTTTGTAGTTTCCTGCTTCTGCCTTGCTCCCACTTTGTGAAGGGGAATCACATCTGCCCTTCTCCAGTCCTCGGGTACCACCCCATCCTCCTATGATTTGTTAAAGAGGGTAGTCAGTGGTGTCACTAGTTCTACCCTTAGTTCTTTTAGAATTCTGGGATGAATCCCATCAGGCCCCATTGCTTGTCCACCTTCAGTTTTAAGAGTTCTTTCATAACCCTTTCTTCTGTAAATGGGCTGGTATCAACTTCTGTATCCAGAGTGTTTCTACTGTTTGTTTTAGGTACCTCCCCCTCTTCATTTGTAAATACTGAGCAAAAATATTTGTTTAGTATCTCTGCCTTTCACAGTCTCCCTCTGCCACCCTCCCTCCCTTTATTAAGCCTCACTATCCCTCCCTTGGTCTTCCTTCGTTCCCTGATGTACCTATAAAGGTTTTATCCCCTTCTAACTGAGTTGGCTATCTTTTCTCGGTTTGGGGCTTCTGGGACCTCTCCTGTGCTCAGAGACTCACTAAATAGTTCTGCTAATGGCTCTGCTAGTTTCACCCTTAGCTCCTTAAGTACCCTGGGATGTATGCCATCAGGTTCCATTGCCTTGTCCACCCTGAGCTTAGCAAGCTCTTGTAGGACCCTTTCTTTTGTGAAGGGAGTAGTGCTCACCTCCCTCCCCCCTGTGTCCATGGTGCTGATCAGTGGGCCCTGTCCTATCTTCTGTTCAGTAAATACTGAGCAAAAGTATCTATTAAGGATAGATGCTTTTACAGTGTCCTCCTCCTCACATGCCCCCTTTTCTCCTTTGAGCTTAGCAATACCCCTTCTGGACTTTCTCCTTTCACTAATGTATCTATAGAAAGTCTTGTCACCTTCTTTTACTGTTCGTGCTAGTGTTTCCTCAGTTTGGGACTTTGCCTGCCTTACTGCCTTCCCTGCTTCCCTTAGGGCAGTTTGGTATGCCTCCCTATCTTCATCCCGTTGTGTTCCCTTATATTTCCTGAAGGCCAGCCTTTTGGCTCTGACCTTTTCTGCTACTGTATTTGAGAACCAAAGTGGTTTCCTTCTTCTTTTGCACTTCCTTTTCTCTCTAACACTCCTATTCTTATTACCCTCCCTCTAATATGGCTGGTATGCAGATACTTTCTGTCCCTCTTGCCAAGCCATCATCTTGAATCTCTGAGGCCTCCCTTTTATTCTGTCCCTCATGAACAGTGGGTATTCTGTAATTTGCAGATCCCAGTCACGGTGCCGTGTTGCCAGGTTTCAGCAAAAGCCACCTTGTCCAAGTGCGCCTCCGCCATTACTGCCTGGTGGGTGCACATTTTATTTCTCAGGCTTCTGGCATGTGCACATATCACTCTCCATACCTGCTGTGTCCCACCAGATACTGTACTTGCCTTTTTTCTGATAGTTGTCCCCAATTGGCCTTGTTGTTAAAGTTGTACAGTGCGCCGGGTCAGAGATTCGAGTCGGCCTGGTATCGCCTGGCCTGATCTGGTGGGCCAGAATTGAACCACAGCCAGTTCAACCCATGAACCAACCTGCTTGCTGCAGTATTGGCCATTGTTGACAGAAATCCACTGTGCGGCAGCAGGCTGCAGCAGAGCAGGGCGCTACGGCCTTGTAGAATTCTTCTTCTGACTAAGAGTTACATCATGTGACTTAGTGGCCAGTCAAATGACAGGGGGAAAGAAAGAGGGAGAGAGCACATCAGAAGGATTGGATGAGCATCAGGCTGGGAAGGAGAAGGGACTGCCTGGCTGTTGGTGGACTACTGGGCTCATGTGCATGGTGGGCTGCTGAGACGAGGAGGGGGAAGAGTCACAATGAGGAGGACAAGTGACAGCTGGCTCCAGGAGCCGGCGGTGTTAGTGAGAGTGATGGGAAGAGATCTTAGGGAGGTAATCTGTGAATCACTTGATGGCTAACTGAAGCAAGACTAGCCATAGGGAAGGGGCACCTTCTTCCCATACTAGAATACTGTTCCCCAGTTATAGCCCTCTCACCCTTTGTGCCACTAAAACACATGAACACTGCATATAATAGGGATGCAGGTTCATTGTACAGACCCCATATCATACTCACCGCTGTCACCTCTATCAAACCCTTAGATGGCTCTCCCCCTCTGACTGTAGAGAGTTGCTGTTTGGAACTTTCATCTCAAAAACATTGCAAGCTGGGCTAGGATCCCCCCCCCCCCATCAGACCTGGTAAAACCCAAGGGTAACAGGCATGAATTAAGGTCCTCTGATAGCAGACTGATGGAATGTCCCAGATGAAATACAGAAATGGGTAGGAGAACCTTCTCCTATGCTGCACCCAAACTGTGGAACTCCCTCCCAAACAGACTGCACACACCTGTCTCACCCTCCACTTTCAAACTGAACTTCCTAGAGGAGATGTTAGGTAGATCTCTATGTAAATGTTAATCCAAGTAACTGCAAGTGACTGACAGATATATCAGCCAAGCAGTAAGGAAGGGCCTGCTATTTTTAATGCACTTATATTACTAGATGTTTTGACTATCTTTCTTTTTCTTACTTTTGTATTTCGCTATATGTTCTCCATTTATTTATTTATTTGGTTTTTAATGACCAGGTAAGTGCACTAGACACAAAAGTGACTATTTTCAGGACGACCCAGGAGGTTACAACATCAACAGGAGAAAACAGTGATGATACAGTACAATATAGGAGAACAAAATATTAGGGATACAATTAAAATGGATAACAATTTGAGCAATTTGAGGATGGGAGAAACATTCCGATGTACTTCATATCAGAAGTGAAAGTAAGTGCATATTATGCTATAGCATTTAAAGATATAGTAAAAATGGATAATGATTTGAGCAATTGGTGTAACCAGGAGACAATACGGACATTTCACATATCAAAGCACAATGAAGGTACATGCACATATAACAGTTGATTATCAATCTAGGCATCAACTCTATTCTACAAAACTGGCTATAACTTAAAGAATATGACACCAAAGAGGGAGCAAGTAGGTAAGAAGGACTGAGGTAGTAAGACCTCATGGGGAGAAAGTAGGAAGGGGGGAGAGATGTGTAAGAGGTGGGGTAGGAAAGTGGTGGTAAGACAAGTAGAAACTATGCTGTATAAGTACCGGAGGAGGACACCGAGACAGTATTAGCTTAGGGAGTCAGGAATCTAGGGTGGTTTACAACAATTGCACTGTGTACTCTCAATAAGCAGAGAGCAATGCCTCTTTTTAAATGAGGCATGGCTAGGTGACGTGTATTTCAAAGGGCAGCAAGTTCCAGTAACTGGCGGCCACATAAGAAAAACTAGTTTTCCCTTTGGAAGTGTTACATCTGGAATGTGGAGTAAGGAAAGATCAGCAGAATGAAGACCATAGGAGGTGGTCAGTGGGGTGAGTGCAGCGGCGAGAGAGCTATTCGTACTGGACCTCAGGATTCCATCCAGAAGGGCCCCAAGAGCAAGGAGCTGGTGGACCATAGAAGAGGGCCAATTAAGGTCTGCATAGAGCAGGTAGTGATGTTTTAACTTAGGGGATGCAGAGGCATAACGACATATATTATTATAGGTTATGTCCCATTTGTATAGGGAGCTTTTAGATGCATTGCCGTAGACTGAAGTTCCGTATGCAAGGGATGGGAGAAGAATTCCTCTGGCAATGGCCAACCTCGCGGAAGGGGTGAGAATGTGAGTAGTTCTGTAAGTTAACCCTAGCTTAGTATTGACTGCCTTACACACAGTTCTAATATTAATCTCATAGTTAAGGGATCCATCGAGTAGAACCCCCAGGTATTTAAATGAGTTTACCACTTCCAAAGGGGTACCATTCATACTTACTATTTTGAAGAGATCATGACTATTTTTTAGTTTTGCAGGCGAACCAAAAAGCATAGCCTGAGTCTTGCTAACGTTGAGAACCAGCCTATGGCTAGTGATCCAGGATTGTACATTTAGGAAGTCTCCCGATAGACTGTGGTTGAGAGTAAGCACGTTATCAGAGCTGGTATAGAGAACAAGGTCGACAGCATACAGCAGCGATGAGCAGGAGGAAGCATTTCTTGGCCAGCATTACTCTGGCCATTTTCCGGATATCTGGCACTATTCCTTCACTAAGGGACATAGTGAAGATTTTAGATAGTGGCCCTGCAAGGAAGGGGGCAGCCAGTTTGAGGAGCTTAGGTTCCAGGCAGACAGACCCAACTGCAATGCTGTCTGATATGGCATTGAGTAACTTGAATACATCTGTTTTGGAGACAGCTTTAAAGTAGAATGGTGGTCCCACTGGCGTACCTTTTGGGGAGGAGATATCAGGAGTAGAGGGTGTGGTGGGGAAGGTAGTAGTATATTTGGAGAGGTCTGAGAAGTGATTGTTGAAAGCATTTGCTATTGTGTGTGAATCCGAGCAGTGGACTCCATTCAGTATCATGTCATTTGTAGTGTGGGATTGCTTGGATCCAAGGAAGGTTTTCATGTGTGACCAAAATTTCCTGGGGTCACCAGCCACATTTGTCAATAATCCCTTGCAATACTGGCTTTTTGCAAGCCTGATTTGCTTCTTGTACTTCGTGCGCTGTTCCCTATAGAAATGAAAGTCTGCTTGGAGGCCTGAAGTTTTGAATTTTCTCCAGCATTTGTCCCTAGCTTTGAGTGATGTGAGTAAATCCTTGTGCAACCATTTGGATTGCTTACTGCTTACCCAGCGAGTGCGAATAGGGATATGCTTATCCTGAATGATAAAAACACGCTTAGAAAAAGATTGAGGGCAACATTAGTGTTATGGGCATAGTAGATAGGGGACCAGTCAATCATAGTGACATCATGTAGAAAGTGAGCCTGGTTTAGATCTGCATAGTTCCTGAATGATATATAGTGTGGGGGAGATATGGGGATTACTGAGTGACTAAATACACAGAAGACAGGGGAGTGATCACTTATTGTGTCTGGCAGAATGCCCACAGCTGGAACTCTATCTATGCAATTAGTTATGACCCAATCAATGAGAGTGCTAACATCATTATTTTGTGGCACTCTTGTTGAGTCAGTTATGACCTGCTGTAAGTTGTAACTCTGCACCAGAGGGATTTACTCAACCAATTTATATTCATGTCCCTGAGGATGAGTAGTTCATTCTGCCCAGCTGCTGAGGTACTGTGGTTCAGTAAATCCTCCAGGCCAGATTGTCCACCTTTGGGAGGATTGTAAGCACATACAATATGAAGCTTCTTTGCCCCTAAGGTTAGGATGGGAGGTAGTGACTCACATGTAGAAGTATAGTTATCAGTCACTAGGGACAGGTTAAGGTGGTTTTTGAAATAGACCGCCACCCCCCCCAGCGCATTAAGGGTGTGGCCTATTCCACCTTAGAAAGCTGTAATTAGGGAGTAGGCAGCAGGAGTCAAGTATCAAGGGCTTAGCCATGTTTCTGATATACATAGGACATCAGGCTGGTAGCTGTCGACCCAAGCATCAAGTTATGCATGGCTCTGGAGCAGACTTTTAACATTTAGGTGAACTATGTGCGGACCCTTAGTGCCATAACCGGCATTGCTTATGGATACTTGGCTGGGTATAGGACCTGGGTTTAGCTCAATGTCTCCAGACAGCATAAGGGCTAATAATACCAGGTATCATACTTTACAAGGCACAAAAGGAGGGATTAGATAACTACGGAGATCCCACCATTTTGCTACTGACACCGCGGTGGAGTAGATAAGGAATCCTGGGAGGAGTGCTGGGGTAACCTCAACATACCTATCTGGCTGGAGTATCATGTTTGAGTAAATGAAGTCATCAGGGTCTATATTCCCTTGCAGATACAGGTCCGGTGAAACACCGATTGTAAGTACACTCAGGGATAGTAGAACCAGGCTGAGAGTCAGCACTAACAGGGCTTGACTGGCCATCATTAATTTAAAACAAACAGAAAAAAAGGTGTTAGAGCAAGGGTCCTGCAACCAGATTCACTTTTATAAGACCAGCAATTTAGGTGTAGGGGTGAACAGAAACTTTATAAAGTTTAGCATTTTTTGTCTTAGTATTACCTTTGGATTAAGCCCAGAGACATTTTTTTTTTTTTTTTAGTCTTTGGTAACTGGGTAAGGCCCACTAGGCACAAGTGCCTGTTTTTAGGGGTGACCTGGGAGCACTGGGTGGTTAAGTGACTTACTCAGAGTCACACAGTATGCAAGTGGAGGTTGTGAGAATCAAACTCAGGTCTGATCTGCTGGATGTCTCAAGCTCGTTCACACCTTGTTCCTCTAACATCTAGGCTATACTGCCAGCCCACATTAAAGTAGATCCACTTTATAGGGCCAACAAATTTGGTGTAGGAGCGAGCAGACACTATATAAATCTTAGCAAGTTTGGTGTGTTATCAAAGCCCCTAGTGGCAGAATTGCATAACTAGTAGATGGAGGAATGGACTGATAGAATAAATTCAGCACTATACAGCCCTCTAGTGGCTAGAAGATATAATCTGCTAATGGAAAAGTCAGCAGGGTGTGTAAGATATTCTGTGGGGGAGAACAGAGAGCTAGCACAATAGATTTACTGGAGACAGGGGCTTCTTCTGCCCAAACAGTGTCTCCAAAGAAATCTTAGAACAATTCTTTCTTTTTTTTTTTTTCAAATGGCATAACAGTTTTAAAACATATTCAGTTTAGGAATTCAAAGCTGTGAAAAAAATTAAACAGCTATGCAGTAACTAACTGAGCAGAACACACACTGTATCCATGTTAAGAAATTAATGGTCCCTGGGCAAAAAAAGGCACAAAGTTTAACAGGCAGACAGAGCTTTGCTGGCTGTAAGACCTCTAAGGGGTCTCTGCTCTGTATTTCAGCAGTACCTGCAGTTTTTATCAGAGGGGTGGAGTGGGCCAACTCTAGCCTAGTGGGTGGTCTCTGTAATCAATTTAAAATTTTTTTTTTTTTTAGTTGTTTAACCAGGAGTAGCACACTAAGCTGAAAGCTTTTTTACAGTTGTGACCTAGGAGCACAGGGAAGTTAAGTGACTTGCTCAGGGTCACACAGTATGCAAGTGGAAGCTGTGGGATTCAAACCCAGGTTTGGTCTGCTGAATATCACCAGATTTGCAGCGCAGATCCTTAAACCACTGTGCTATACTGCCTCCCTGACTTGAAGCTGCAAGGGAAATATAAAAGGTAGGGCATGTAAGATAAATATTCTGTGGGAGGGGGGTGAGAACAGAGAGCTAGCACAATAGATTTACTGGAGACAGGGGCTTCTTCTGCCCAAACAGTGTCTCCAAAGAAATCCTAGAACTCTTCTTATTTTTTTTTTTAAAAGGCATAACAGTTTTAAAACATATTCAGTTTAGGAATTCTAAGCAGTGAAAAAAATTGAACAGCTATGCAGTAACTAACTGAGCAGAGCAGACACTGTATCCAAGTTAAGAAATTAATTTTCCTTGGAGATCACATGATGCCTGAAGCTGGATGGTAGCCTAGCTCTGGAGCTCCCATTTCCCTGCCTCAACTTTGCCTAATTTTTCTCTACAATATGACTTAAATCAGCAGATAAACCTCAGTCCTAACAGCTGCCTACTTGCTGCTTCCGTTACAACTGTTTCTCAATCCAGCTGAATTTATCTCTTGAAGGATGGACGCAGATATGCAGCAGGCCCAGCCAAAACACACGCTGCCTGCCTCTCCTGAAAAGGCCTCCAAAAAATTTAAACCTCAGCCTGCTCATGCCTCCCGGCAGATAGGCTTCCCTGCACCTTACGTACTGTACCTCTCACTGAAGACTGCTTCTGACAAGAACTTCAACCTTTCCGGGAGACACTCACAGACATCTCAACTGAAATAAAATCTCTACAGTCTGACATGACCAAGCTGGGCCAGAGGCTCGGAGACGCTGAAGTCTGTACCTCTTCCCTTGAGAGGTGGTAAGAGAAAACGGATTCTGAAATCTCCAGACTGTGGCAACAAATAAGCAAACTTCAACTTAAAACTGAAGACCTGGAGGGGCACAGCCTCAGGAACAACCTTCTCAGTTTCGGTCTACCAGAAGCCGAAGAAGGAACCTCTACAGTTACCTTTATTCAGAAATTTCTTGCTAAGGTGGTCAGGCCTTCACCTTTCAACACTGCTTACCAGATTGAAAGGGCACACCGATCCCTGCACCTGAAACCTCCAGCCGGAGCCCCTCCAAGACCCATCGTTATGAAGTTCTTAAGCTACTTAGAGAAACATGTTTTAACCAAAGCGAGAGAGCTACAGTCCATCTCTTGGGAGGGGAAACCTCTTCGTATTTCCCAGGACTTACCGAGTGAAACTCGACAGAAGTGGGCAGCATTTCACCCTACTGTCAGCAAACTAATTGCAGCTGGATTTACGTTTAAAATGCTCTACCCGGCTAGACTGCAAACTCTGATCGATGGCCAAGGGCTCACTTTTGATTCTCCTGATCAAGCTACCAAGGATCTTAAGGCTCAACTAACTGACTTATTTAAAACACCATGACTGCTTTCTGATATCCAGACTTTGATTAATGATATCACTGTTTAGAGTACTTGGTTTGTTTGTCGTCTTACTTTTGTTTCATTTTATACCCCTCAGATGTGTGGACCATCGGCATACTAGAGTAGCTGGCTATCTGCTGAGGTGGATCTCCTCCTCACTCGATTGTGCTCCTGGTGGTGGGCTCCTGGCTTGCTCCAGCTGCGGCCTAATTTTTGTTTTTGGCCTATTGGGCCATGCTTCCTTCAGTCCCCGGAACCTTGGGATTGAGTTTGGGTTCCAGAGGACAGAGATTAGTGTGGTACTGGTTCTGGTCCACCTTGCTTTCAGGTCCTGATCTGTTTGGACCAAATTCCACTACTGGGGCTGAGCCTGAAGAGTTTAACTTGGTTGCTTCCTTCATCTGTGACAGTTACGTCCGATACAGAAGGTAGGATGGCTTTACTCTCCCTTTTTTCTATTTTTTGCGTGCCACACCGCGAGTCATCTTAGTCATATATACTGTTGAGTCTCAGGGACTCAGAACCCATATACCTCGGAGCTACTTCTCATTGGTCTACCCCTCCCAGCTGGATTACCACATTATTCTCCTGGGGTCTGGCAAGTTCCTAGTTTGCTCAGCTGTTTCTTCAGTTATGCTAGGGGAGACTGCCAGTTTGTGCTGTATCAGGAGCTTTCCCTCTTTTTTTTATTTTTGTTGTTGCTGTTGTTCTTTTATATACTGTATGGGTGGGTGTAGTTTTATTTTTGCTCTATCACTTCCAATGACTCAAGAGCATTCTGGGCTGGCTATACTGACCAGATGACGGTTAGTCATATTGTTTACATATTTTCTTGAACTCTAGTGGGGGGAGGCGGGGCTCCCATCTGTAGCTGGGCTATTCAAAATTTGATGGACATCAAGTCCTGGATTCATGGGGGGAAGGGTCTGCTCCATTTTTTAACAAGCTATTACTTGATTGTTTTTCAATCCCATAATAGGGCTTGGCATTTTGAAAGTTCCACTGGGGTTACACCACGTCTTTATCTTAGCGCTTTCCTGGGGTTTCTCTGTATTTATATACCACTAGCAAATTATGGAGTATTGCCCCAGCGGGATCCTCATTACCTTTTGCGGGAGCAGGGGTTCATAGGGGTATGGGTATTTTTGGGGCCTTTTATGGTTTATGCTTTATGTCGGCTGTTTTCTTGACAGGCCTGTGTAAATAGTTCATTGGTTATAGTTGTTTGGGTTGGAGGTTTGTGGAATGTTAGGACTTACTCTACTTTTTCACTTTGTCTTCTGCTGTCCTATGTAGATAAAAGGGGTTTTGGCTGGGACTTTGTATTTAGTTCGAAATTGGGAGGGGGGGCTGAGGGTAGGTGGGGGTGTTGAGGGCTGGTTTCCTGATCTACCATTAGGTGTATGGGGGGACTGGGGGGGTCTATTAATGACTTATTCAACACTGCCTGCATCAGAGACTGGACATCACTGGAAGGGGGAAGACTCCATTTCCAATTCACAATGGGGAGAACAGGTGAAAGTGTATGTAGCCATCAATTACCCTTGTGCACCCTGATTTATTCGGATGATGTTTGATTCTACACCTTTCTATGTTTTAACAATGATGTTCTTCCTTCTGGTGAGCTTATCTTTTCTTGGAGTGTTGATAGCTTGTTTCTCTAAAGTGGGGGAGTTGGAGTGTGTTCCGAATTGTTTTTACATTGCCGGTTGATCTTTATACATTTAGATCATGGCTAACATAACCACTAAGTTTCTCACTTGGAATGGAATCAGGGAGCAGAACAAAAGATACCAGATTTTAAAGCACCTCTCCCTACTACAGGGTAAAATTGTTTTCTTACAAGAAACCCAACTTACTATCCATGAAGCCATTTGGCTACGTAGACAAAACGTTTCTCAAGATTTTGGCTCCGGTGACTCCACCTCGAGTAGGGGGGTGGTTATATTAATACTCAGGCTAGTCTCCTTTCAAGCCAGTTTGGTAGTGTCTGATCTACAAGGCCGCTATGTTTTGGTCAAGGGTATCCTAAATCAGAACGAGGTGGTCCTTGGTAGCATCAATGGCCCAGTGGGTGGGGACCCTAGCTTTTTTATGGAGCTAACTGACAAACTTGCTGCCCTGTTGTCTTCCACTCTGATCCTTGGTGGGGACTGGAACACCCCACTTACACAAGACCTAGATCGCTCTCACTCCTCCCACAGACCCACCACACCATCTCAATGGGCCTTGGGAGATCTCATGGACTCACTTGGTCTATGTGATCTCTGGAGAGTCCTCAACCCCACCTCTCAGACCTATTCCTTTACATCCACAGTTCACCATACCTTGTCCCGTCTGGATTTTATTCTTCTCAGCCTCACCACTCTGTGTACCGTTTGTGACACTAGTTTCGAACCCCTGTTACTATCAGACCATAGTGTGGCCTGGCTTATTCTCTCTCCCCTCTCTGACCTACAGAGGGATACCTCCTGGAAGTTAAATACCCAGCTTCTTAAGGATGAGTTTGTAGTCTCCAGAATTAAGGCCCTTATCCAGTCCTTTATAGAGACCAACCTAAATTCAGTTCCTCGTGTGGACCAAGAGTAGTGTGCTCTTAAATGCTTTCTTAGAGGGGAGTTTGTTTGTCTTGCTTCTAGAAGAAAGAAGCAATGGGAACATGAAGCTACCTCTCTATTGAGGAGAATACGAGACAGAACAATCCCTCTCTCTTCTTCACCTCCTGATATCTTGCCCTCTCTTCCAAAATTAAGAGAAAAACATGCTGATATTCTTAGGGAGGAAGCCGAATTCACCATTTTGAGAACTCCATCGAAATACATTGTAACCCCCTTGCAAATGGGGGTTCCTGAAAGCTTTCTCGGAGCTCGTTTCCATGTTCCATGCCTGGTTGGTGATCGGCATAAAGCCGTTTAACTGGGTAGCCAGTGAGCGCTTTTAAAGCCTCCATAAGCTGTCCCTTTAAGGGCTGCCTGTTGCAGTAGTAATTAACTGAAATGGGGGGGGCTGTGTGGTTGTATGCCCGAGTCCCGCCTGGGACGTTGAAAAAATAACTCCCTTCTGCCATCGCTAGTGGTGCAGAGGGAGTTCTGTTGGAGGATGCGATTGTTTGTTGGGAATGATGTAAAATAATAATGATAATGTGGTTGTTCTAACCTGCCTTCCTTTTGCAGTGAGGACTGTTCGGTTGTCTCCGCCATTTTGGTCCAGAACTGTTGAACTGGACCAATCAGTACCTCGGGACCCTACAGAGTCAGCTGACCAATGGGGAAACTGCTTGTCCTTTGAGAAAGGTATTATGGGCTATGGCGCTTTTTCACACCACTGAGAGCCGGAGGAAGTGACTGGCATGTTCAGCCAGCCAATGGAAACGGGTAGCGCCCGGTTGGGGTGGAGTGCTCAAGGCTGCCAAGGTTAGATTCGTTGTGGCTGAAGAGAGGAAAGGAGCTGTGTGCTTCTGCACTGGAGTAGTGTTCGCGCGGGAAGCGCGGGAAGGCCTGAGGTGGCCATTTTTTGCCTTTGGAGAATTCAGACTAAATCCACCAGCGTGCGGTCGGAGGAGGCTGGTGCCAGCCCAGCTACCTACCAGGCTCAACCTGAGAGGACTGGAGAGAATTGCTGAATCGCGCTTGGTCCATCCGTGATGTTGAAGCTGCCGTTTGCTGCCCGAGTTCCTCTGCAAGTTCGTGAAAGCCTGAAAGCAGCTGCCTGGTATGGTACCCCTCTGTTGTTTGACATATAAATGTGTAAGGAGGCTGGTGAAATTCAGGCTCAGCCTTGCCAGTGTTGAAGGAATCATTATTTGTTGGAGTTGTGAGTGCTGAATCAGGTAGCTCCCTGCTAAGTGTGCAAACAGTGGTTTCCAGTCGATATTATACTGCTGACTGCCTAATTAAACTTTCTTCCTATTCTGACTTGCTCAGGATTGTAATGTTATATGTGTTAAGGCCCCAACCAGCTGCCACGTTTGGACTAGCCGTTAGGGCTTGGGTACTCAGGGACAGCAAATTTAGGGGTTAGGCTCTGCACAGAGCCCTTAGGTAGATAATTATAATATAAGCCAATTAACTTGATTCCCCCCCTCCTTGTTATCTGCCCCCTTTAATAAATCAGATTATTGTGTTGCAACTACATCCTGGCTGTCTTGTGCATCCCTGGTGAACGGCTGCATAATGACTGTGATATAACTGTACCTTACTTTACAGGGGATCCCCGGAGTGAGCTGAGAGATACTACCCGGGAGGTAAGTGTACTGGTGAAAAGAATTGTTGGTACCCAATGTGAGCCACTAGTGGGACAAAAGGGGGGTTGCAGTAACCTAGAGGGCTGTAACCGAGGCAGTCTCGACCGTAATAACCCCGACCTCTGGGTGGAGGCATCCGTCAACGGATCTGGGCCCCTCACTCTGTCTCAGTGGAGGCAGGCAGGGGTAGTAGCCCTAAGGGTAGCACCCCCTTGGGGTTACAAATTGGAGGCACCGCTGGCATTAGCGTCCCCTAGTGGCCAAGTGGGGAAGCACATAAGAAATGGAAAAAATGGAAGGGGATATGCTGGCAAAAATTAAACTGGGACCCATCAAGACCATGGTACACAGACTGATGGGGTGGGGTGAAGCCGAAGAGCTAGACCTCCAGAAGATTGTGTTATTGTTAGATGTGCCTTTGGGAAACCCAACTGCTGACATCATTTCTGCTGCAGAGCGAGTAAAATGTTTGGGCAAAGTGGAGGTAAAAGGGTGTATGGCTGATCTGCTTGACCAGACGTTGCAGGTGTTACTTCTATGCAGTGTGGCCATCGATCCCGAGAAGGTACCTCCTGTGATTTATCCGGAGGGTGCTTCACAGGGATGGAGGCTAATTCATATTAGAAGTGGGTCTGTCACTCCTGGGGGCTATCCTCAAATGAACAGTTTTAAAGACAAATTACTTAAATTGTTGGCCCTGGAGGGGAGAACCACCCAGGAGCTGCTACAAGCCTTAGATTTATCCAGTGATGCTACCCCTCAGGGCTCCCCTGGCACCTCCCCTTGCCCGCCCAAGAGTTCTGTGTTGGCTTCCCTGCCCCTGGTGGTCCCACCCATACAGCTCGATTCTTACCGTAAGTTAAAACTTTTCTCTGGTACGGTGCCAGTGTCTCCATGGGAGGATGACCTGGAGGCTTGATGGACTATGCCACCCTTTAGTCCAGGAATGGCAATGCCTGAGGGGGAGAAAAGGAAGAGGCTGATGGAGAGCTTGTGGGGTCCTGCTTTAGAAGCCATTAGGTTCTTCCGGGCCACCAGTCCGGAAGCCACCACTGCAGAGTATCTCTCTGCTTTAGAAGGGGTTTTTGGGAGTACAGAGACTGGTGAAGGCTTATTATGGAAATTCAGGTCTGCTAAGCAGTGGAGAAATGAGAAACTGTCTGCTTTTGTTACTAGAATGGAGTGGGCCTTGCAGAAGGCCTATAGAAAAGGGGGAATCACTGCCGCAGCCCTGAATCAGGTCAGATTAGAACATGTTTTAAAATCTGCCAGATTTTCTAGTGTAATACTGCTAAAACTTAAGTTACATGATCGGTGGGCCACCCCGCCTGAATATTGTCAATTAATGAGGGAAATTAGGGAGGTGGAGACTGATGAAGAGGGGTGGAAACCCTGTGTGGGGGCCGTAAACCCTAGTGGGACCCCTGAGCCTAATACCCCCGAGGAGACTGGCCTGCCTGGAGGGTCTGAGGGATCCCCAGATTTTCCAGGTACTGTGGGAATGCGAGTTATTTCCTCCGACCCCCACTTAGAGAGTGAGTTGAGGGCCGAGGTCAGGAGTTTACGGGAATTGGTGAGGGACTTGAAGCAATCTACTATGTACCCTGTTGGGTTCAGGGCCCCTGAGTCATGCAGAAACCCGAACCCCGGCCAAAGAGAGCCTCCTCACCCCTCTCAGAGTCCACCACAGATAAGGTGCCCCCCACAAAATAGTGACCCCCAGGACCCCAAGTTCTGTTATCATTATGGGGAAGATGGGCATTTCCAACCTGAGTGCCAGAGGCCGGAGAATTTAAGGAAAGTCAACAACAGACTGATCTCCCGACACCGCCAGGCCCAGTCTTGGGCCCCCAGAAAAAGTTTTGTGACTCAGGCTCATGCCCAGCCGGCTATCCATGCCTGCCCCAACTGGTCTGATGTGGTCGGCCTTCAATGGAGACTCCAAGGGTAAATGGAATTCCCACTCGAGCTGTATTAGACAGTGGCTCTCAGGTAACCATCATGTTTCAGGACTGGTACCAGGCACACTTACCTGAGGTGCCCATGCAACCTTTGAACAGTCTACATGTGTGGGGGTTGAGCGACAAGGCCTATCCATATTTGGGGTACATCCGAGTCTGATTATCTTTCTCTGCAACCGTGGCTGGATGGATGAGCAGATGGAAACCCTAGTTTTAGTTTGCCCACCCACTGGACTGTACGACGGGGTGCCTTTGTTGATTGGGATGAATGCGCATATGTTCGGACGATTGGCCCAATTGTGTTCAGAAAAACAAGCATTCCAGACCGGGCGAGCTTTGAGCATACCTGCTGTGATTCAAAAGGCAAGTGCCACTCAGAAGAAGGTTAGTCCGGAGGAACCTGAAGGCCCAGTTAAACCATGCTTATCAGTTGGCCCAGACCATGGCTGCCAAACAAAACTTGGCCAATAAGGAGAGGTATGACAACAGAGTGAAGGCAATGGAATTAAAAGAAGGGGATAGAGTGTTATTGAGGAATCTGGGACTGCATGGAAAACATAAAATTGCTCACAGATGGCATCACCTCCCCCACATTGTTGTAGGAAAACTGACAGATTTGCCTGTATATAAAGTGTGGCCCGAAAACAATTCCAAAGATGTAAAAACTATACAAGAAATCATCTGCTGCCAATCGGGCAAATTCTGATTGAAACTGAACTTTCAAATGCCCCCTCCTCCAGGCCTAGGACTAGATCTGCTGCCAGGAAAAGAACCAAACCCATTGATTCTTCAGCAAGGCAACCAGGAGGGCCTGGCCCAAACCCTGCAGAAGGAAATGATCAACCCTCGGTGTCAGACGACAGTGACTATGATATTGAATACTATCCCTCTTACGAACTGAGTCAGTTGTTCCGGGGCAATCCCCTTGTTAACTCTGGAGATGAGGTTGGGCCTTCTGGACTGTTTGAGCCCCCTGTTTTGTCTCCGGAACCAATACCTCCAGAGGATGAGTTGGGTAGCAGCAAAGCCCACGGGGTGGGGTCCTTGAGCCTGGCTGAGCTGTCTGGCCTGGCTGAATTGTCTGACGTTTCAGAAGAAGAGAGTGAGATGGGGGAACAAGCCAGTGATATGCCAGAACCGGAAGAATATTTTGAATGCCCTGATGGTTCCTCACCAGTCTCTAGACAGCCCTCAGCTGAGCCCAGTGGGGTGGGTCCTGGAGTAGAAGGTCAGGCCCCCAATAGTACTATAAGCACTGGGCCCTTTTCCCCTGAAGAGATTCCCGTTGCTAATGTCAATGAGACTGAATTGGAATCAGGGCCTGTTTCAGGGTCTCCCGAGACCCCTAGGTGCTCCATCCGAGAAGTACGGCCGGTAATAAAGTTGAGTTATGAGTCTCTGGGTCAGCCGGTGGACTTATCCGTAAATGTGGTCCACAAAGGGGTGTATGTGTCCCCAAGTTCCTTGCCTAAGCCAGCCTTGGGGGATAACTCCAGACTGTTAGTATTACCTTATGAGTGTGGTGCCCTTGCTGTAGGTAACCCACCAGTAACTGAAAGGGAGGGTTTCCCTCAGTCCCGGTGTCATGAGCAGGAACTAATGACCTGATTCAAAAAAGGGAACAAGAGTTTGTGTGTATAATGTTGTATAAACCATAGTACACCGTGAATCTAATATTCATGTATGTAATGCAAAGTGTGATATAGTGTTAACTAAGATGTTTGCCTTAAAGTAATTCAAGGGTAACTACTTGATGCGGACACCAAGTTTTTCCAGGCCAGGAAGGGTGTAACCCCCTTGCAAATGGGGGTTCCTGAAAGCTTTCTCGAGCTCGTTTCCATGCTCCATGCCTGGTTGGTGATCGGCATAAAGACGTTTAACTGGGTAGCCAGTGAGCACTTTTAAAGCCTCCATAAGCTGTCCCTTTAAGGGCTGCCTGCTGCAGTCATAATTAACTGAAATGGGGGGGACTGTGTGGTTGTATGCCTGAGTCCCGCCTGGGACGTTGAAAAAATAACTCCATTCTGCCATTGCTAGTGGTGCAGAGGGAGTTCTGTTGGAGGATGCGATTGTTTGTTGGGAATGATGTAAAATAATAATGATAATGTGGTTGTTCTAACCTGCCTTCCTTTTGCAGTGAGGACTGTTCGGTTGTCTCTGCCATTTTGGTCCAGAACTGTTGAACTGGACCAATCAGTACCTCGGAACCCTACAGAGTTGGCTGACCAATGGGGAAACTGCTTGTCCTTTGAGAAAGGTATTATGGGCTATGGCACTTTTTCGCACCACTGAGAGCCGGAGGAAGTGACTGGCATGTTCAGCCAGCCAATGGAAATGGGTAGCACCTGCTTGGGGTGGAGTGCTCAAGGCTGCCAAGGTTAGATTCATTGTGGCTGAAGAGAGGAAGGGAGCTGTGTGCTTCTGCGCCGGAGTAATGTTTGCGCGGGAAGTGCGTGAAGGCCTGAGGTGGCCGTCTTTTGCCTTTGGAGAATTCAGACTAAATCCACCGGCGTGCAGTCGGAGGAGGCTGGTGCCAGCCCAGCTACCTACCAGGCTCAACCTGAGAGGACTGGAGAGAATTGCTGAATCGCGCTCGGTCCATCCGTGATGTTGAAGCTGCCGTTTGCCGCCCGAGTTCCTCTGCAAGTTCGTGAAAGCCTGAAAGCAGCTGCCTGGTATGGTACCCCTCTGTTGTTTGCCATATAAATGTGTAAGGAGGCTGATGAAATTCAGGCTCAGCCTTGCCAGTGTTGAAGGAATCATTATTTGTTGGAGTTGTGAGTACTGAATCAGGGTAGCTCCCTGCTAAGTGTGCAAACAGTGGTTTCCAGTCGTATTATTATACTGCTGACTGCCTAATTAAACTTTCTGCCTATTCTGACTTGCTCAGGATTGTAACGGTTATCTGTGTTAAGGGCCCCAACCAGCTGCCACATTTGGACTAGCCGTTAGGGCTTGGGTACCCAGGGACAGCAAATCTTAGGGTTAGGCCTGTGCACAGAGCCCTTAGGTAGATAATTATAATATAAGCCAATTAACTTGATTCCCCCCTCTCCTCGTTATCTGCCCCCTTTAATAAATCAGATTATTGTGTTGCAACTACATCCTGGCTGGTTTGTGCATCCCTGGTGAACGGCTACATAATGACTGTGATATAACTGCACCTTACTTTACAGGGGGTCCCCGGAGTGAGCTGAGAGATACTACCCGGGGGGTAAGTGTACTGGTGAAAAGAATTGTTGGTACCCAGTGTGAGCCACTAGTGGGACAAAAGGGGGGTTGCAGTAACCTAGAGGGCTGTTACCGAGGCAGTCTCGACCGTAATAACTCGACCTCTGGGTAGAGGCACCCGTCAACGGATCTGGGCCCCTCACCCTGTCTCAGTGGAGGCAGGCAGGGGTAGTAGCCCTAAGGGTAGCGCCCCCTTGGGGTTACAACATTGACCAAGGGAAAAAAGCAGGACACTTATTTACTTTTAGGTTGCGAAAGTTAGAAAGCTCCAGAGTAATTGCTGCTATCTCTTCCCCAGACAGATCCCTCTAAATGCATCCCAGAGAAACTGCACAGATCTTTGAAAGGTTCTATAGTAACCTTTACGGGAAACGGTCTTCCTCTCCTTCAGAAGAGGGTATCCTGAAATACCTTGACTCAATGTCCCTACCTAAACTATTAGAACCTCAGCAGGCTGCCCTATCTTCCCCCATAGCCATTACTGAGATCTCTTGGGCCATCAGTAGTCTTGCCTTGGGCAAATCTCCTGGTCCAGATGGTTTTCCATCAAACTTTTATAAAACTTTTTCCAAAGAGCTTTCACCTTTTTTGCTGCACCTCTTTCATTACATGTTTTCTGCTGACTCCCTAGACTCTAGTCTTTAAGGCCCTGGACACACTACAGAACTGTTTTTGAAAACCGTTTTTAAAACCAGTTTAGCTAAACCATTTCAGTACAGCCACACTACTCAGTAACCATTTTTGATAACGGTTTAGTGTGGCCACACTGCTAGTGTTAAACCCGTTCTCCTTGTAACTATTTTGTGTTAAGTCCAACACACAGAACTGTGCTTGCCTGGACACACTGCAGCTAGAACTGTTTTAGTTAAACCATTACAGCTTAAAACACTTTTACTCCTGGACAGACCTGTGAGTAAAACCATGCTAGCTCAAAAACGTTTTTAAAAATGGTTTTAAGACTAGGTATCTAGCAGGGTTTAAAAACACTTTTGTTAAAACGTTTTAAGGGGCTTGTAGTCTGTCTGCAAACAGTGCTAGGGGGATTTAAACCATTTTAAGGCACTTAAACCGTTTTAAGTTCCCCAGTGGGTCCAGGGCCTTAGAGGCTACCATTACCCTCCTATTGAAGCCAGACAAACCATCTTCCCACCCATCTAGTTATCATCTTATTTCCCCTCTTAATTATGATACTAAAATCCTCACTAAGATCCTGGCTACTAGATTAAGCACTGTATGGTTGGTGCTTCTCAGTCCAGAAAAAGTGGAGTTTGTCCCGGGTCATAACTCATCTGCCCACCTTCACAAGCTCAGCCATATTTTCTCCGTTGCCAAAGATCACCCTGCTCCCATGGCCCTGATTTCCCTTGACGCCGAAAAGGCCTTTGACAGGGTAGATTGGGTATTCTTACAGGCCATAATACAGCAGATGGGGTTCCCCACATCCTTTATCACTTGGATTCGAGTAATCTACTCCTCTCCTACCACCAGAATTTATTGTAATGGAGTTTTTTCTTTTCGATTTTCCCTCCATTCTGGCACTCATCAAGGTTGCCCCTTATCTCCCTTCCTATTCATTCTCTACTTAGAACCCCTCATTAGACAAATCAAATCCTCCCCTAACATTTCCGGAATCTCAATTGGGGGCACCTCACCTTATCTGTTTATATAGATGATATTCTTCTCCATCTTGCGCATCCTTGTGACTCTTTATCAGAGGTCCTGAAGGTTATAGAATGATACAGCTCTCTAATTATCAACTCAACTGTAGTAAAACTGAAATCTTTCCCCTCAATGCTCATACTCAAAGGTCAGACTTTGAGAAATTTGGCATGAAATGGATCCCACCTCAATTAAGTATCTTGGTAATCATCTTTCTACTCAATCTTCTCTTATGAAGAAACTCAACCTGGAAGATTTAACCCTTGTTCTTCAACAAGATCTCTCAAGATGGAAGGCCCTCCCACTCTCTTTGTGGGGGAGAATCAACATCATTAAAATGAATATCCTTCTCTACCTTTTACCCCCTGAATATGCTGAATTTTTGGCTCCCCCCTCTTTTTTTTAATGTATATATGCCATGATTAACAACTTTATCTGGCTAGACAAGGTTCCCAGGCATTCCTACAGCAAACTAGGTCTCCCCAAGAGGTCAGGGGGTCTCTGGCTCCCTAACTTTCTTTTCTACTACTGGTCTAGTCACCTATACAAGTGCAGCAAATGGTTACTCACCCTGACTCTCCACAATGGAATGGACTATCTTCCCCGTGGTTGACAATTGAGGCTTCTTTAATGGCTAAGTTTGGCATTATAAGCCCCTCAATTTTCTTCTCTCCCCTGAGTTCTCTCCTGGTTCCCCTCTGTAACTTGGTAATAGGGACCTCCACCCATGTTCTCTTTCAAATTTACACTTTTCTCAAACTTTGCCCCACCAAAGATATTTCACAACCAATCCTTCTCAACTACAATATTAGAATTGGGGGTAATATCTTCCCAACATCTTGGCTGCCGCAACTATCGGACCTCAGGGTCTCTGATTTGTACTTTCAGGGTTCACTTCTATCTTCCCTGAAATACTGTGGAACCTTGCAGTTGATACTTCACTAATCTTTAAAGTCTTTCAACTCAAGCATTTAGTCCTTCAAAAGTTCGGGTCCTCCTCTAACCCCTCCAGTCTCTCTGATTTCCTGTCCAAGTTAAGTGACCTGTCTTTTAAACCCCATGGTATAGCTGGTTGCTATTCCTTATTTTTAGACAGCCTCACCCCCTCCAGTAGGGCCCTCGAAGATTTGGGATGTTTTATTACCCGACAGCAACTTTAACTGGGACCACATCTGGAGAGACCTATATAGGTTCACTACCCAAGACCTCCTAAGGCTCATCCAATTTTGTATTTTGCATAATATGTACTATTCCCCAGTGAAACTGGCCAAGATATGGTGCCTTAGCTCATCCTCATGTACGTCTGGTAAATCGGAGGGCAATCTTCTGCATATCTTTTGGCACTGTAAAAAGGTCGCCCCACTCTGGGCCTTAATTAAATCAAGGATCGACACTTTGTCGGGCCTGGAGGGGCTTTTCTTCCCAGAAATTTGCATTATTGGTGACTATAGTCATAGTCAGGTTAAAGATCTTAAATATCACATTGCCCTAATCTCCCTAGCCATTAAGAAGCTGGTCCTTAAGCATTGGCTGGACCAATCTGTTCTCTCACACAGGGAATGGTTGCACAGAGTCTCCTTTTGTCTCAGAATGGAGCTTATGATTGCCAGTGTGCATCATAAGCTTCCTCTCTTTGACAAAAGATGGGGTAAACTTTATGCACTTTACTTGCACTGAATACAGTCCTGCTCTTACTGGTTCTTCCTCTTATCCTAGGCTAACTGGCCTTTGTCTAGGCTTACTTTCTACTGTGAGCAGTTATTTTGCTTAGTTTGACACACTCCAATGAAGGGAGGCAGGGGTGCACAGGGGAGGGGGGAACTTTGTGTGTGTTTTTGGTCTCTGTTTGTTTGCTTTTTGTTTTCCCTTTGTTTTCTTGCTCTGTTCACATGTCATGTTCTAATGTTTGTATATTCTGAATAACTAATAAAAATCTTGTTGAATAAAAAAAAAAAAAAAAAATTTGTCCCTGGGCAAAAAAAGGCACAAAGTTTAACAGACAGACAGACAGAGCTTTGCTGGCTGTAAGACCTCAAAGGGGTCTGTGCTCTGTATTTCAGCAGTATCTGCAGTTTTGGTCAGAGGGGTGGAGTGGCCAACTCTGGCCCAGTGAGTGATCTCTGCAGCAATTTAACTTGAAGCTGCAGTTTCGGTCAGAGAGGTGGACTGGTTAACTCTGGCCCAGTGAGTGATCTCTGCAGCCAATTTAACTTGAAGCTGCAGTTTTGGTCAGAGGGGTAGAGTGGCCAACTCTGGCCTCTCTCAACTGTGAATGCAGAAACTGTGTTCTGTTGACTTTCTAGTTATTGCTATGTTAGCTGTGCTATCTATAATGGCCTGGTTCATGCCTGAAAATTTTCCCTGTGATCAGTGTACCTTACCCAGTAATCAAATAAATAAATAAACTATACGGGGCAGTGAATGAGCTCAGTGTGGTGGCTGTCAAGGGAGAGTATGGGGAGGAATCATATTGGCTGCGAATGGCTGGCTGGCTCCTAAAGGGTGGACCTTGGGAATGGTCATCATGCTACAGTAGCAGCACAAAGCTCACACAGTGAGACAGAGAAAGAGAGGGAGAGAAAGAGAGAAGGAGAGAGAGAAAGGTGACAGAGCTGACTCAGTTTGATGGCTTGGAAAGAACATCTGAAACTTTGAAACCCTATAAAAAAAAAAATAATAATCTTTTGCTAAACTGCCCTGAAACAAATATCTGTTTTAAAATATCAGAGAGACTGTGAGACTGGAGCAGCGGTGGCTGGGCCTGACAGGCTATCCAGGGCAGGCAGCGGCACTGGCCATTTTGGGGAGGAATGCTACAGCTAAACTGCACTGAAAAAATAACAGAAAGAAAATACTAAAAATCAACAAGAGAGAGACAGTGACTAGAGCAGAACTGGGTCTGGCAGCAGTTCAGGCAGTGGGCAGTGGGCACTGGGTACTGGGGTCAGGGGCAGGTGCAGGGGCTAGAGTTAAACTGCACTGAAAAAATCTAAAAAAACATATCTTGAAATAATCAAATAGTGAGACGGTGACTAGAGCAGTATCAGGCCTTGCATGAGGCAGTCCAGAGCAGCTGTAGACAAAGGGTAGGAGGGGGTTAGACACATGCACTGCACTGAAAAAAAATACTTGAAAGAAAATAATATCTTAAAAAAATTAAACAGCGAGATGGAGACTGGAGCAGTAACAGGGTCTGGCAGAAGACAGTTCAGGCTGTGGGCATTGGGCAGGAAGGGGATAACAGCACCGAAAATGAAATACCTGATAGAAAATAATATCTTTAAAAAAATCAGAAAGAGACAGAGACTGGAACAGTAGCAGAATCTGGCAGGCAGGCCCAGGGCAAGGAGCTTAAGGGGGATAGGTTGGGGGTGTTAGGAGAGTGGAGTTTGCACTGGTGGTGCTTGACTCTTTGGATGCCTGGGAGGACTAAAAGTAAAGGCCAAACTAGAGCTTAAAATCACATTGGGGCTGTAATAAATTATAGAAAATTAATTTGTGTGTGAGAGAACCTGACTTAAATGGTGTAGGCCTAACTAGAGCCTAAAATCACATTGGGGCTGTAATAAATTATAGAAAATTAATTTGTGTGTGAGAGAACCTGACTTAAATGGTGTAGGCCTAACTAGAGCCTAAAAGCTTATCCGAGTCTATCTTTGTGTGAGAGAGAATCTGAATAAAACACTAGAGGCTTGGTGGAATTAGGGACTTAACATGCTTGCCTACCTGCTGTCACATCCACTTAGGTACTGCTCTGTCACAGTTGCCCGAATGGTTATTTGTAGTTTAAGCGCTTGCCTATTTTTTTCTTAAAAACAAAATGTAGGACCAGTCAGTTGGTGTTGTATGCCTCTGCTTTTCGCCACCTAGTGTGCCTGGTTGCCTGCTGTCACATTCACTTAGGCACTGCTGTGACCCAGCTACCCAAAGGGCTAGTTACAGTTTAAGCACTTTTGTATCTTTCCTTGAAAAAAAAATTGAAAGGAGCAGTTGATCAGTGTAGTGCCTGTCTGCTTGTTGCCACCTAGTGGGCTCGACTGCCTGCTGTCACATCCACTTAGGCACTGCTGTAACCAGTTGCCCAAAGGGCAGTTGCAGTTGAAGCACTTGCGTATTTTTCCTTGAAAAACTAGGACCAGTTGGTCAGTGTAATACATAACGGCTTGTTGCCCCCTAGGGTGCCTGGCTGCTATCTGTCATCTGTCTGTCTATCCATCTATTGAGAGAGATAGCTAGAGAGAGAGAGATAGAGAGAGAGAGAGAGATAGATAGATAGATAGATATACAGTAGATAAAGATATACCATATATAGGATTAGTTAGTCAGTATAGAATGCCTCTGTTGACATCTAGGGCACCTGGTTGCTAACAATCATGTCCACTTATGTACTGCTTTCCCACAGTTGCCAGAAGAGCTAGTTGCAGAAGGGTTAGTGTAGTTGTTCTTGAAAAAAATATTGGGCCAGTCAGTTGGTGTAGTAGGCCTCTGCTTGTAGCCACCTCCTGGCTGCTGTCATATTCAGTTGTGTATTGCTCTGTCACAGTTGCCAGAAGGGCTAGTTCCAGTTTAAGCATGTGCGTATTTTTCTTAACAAAAAAAAAGACCAGCCAGTCAGTGCCACCTAGCCTGCCTGGCTGCCTGCTGTCACAAACACTTGTGTCCTGCTCCTTCACAGTTGCCCAAAGGGCTAGATCTTTTTTGAGGATATCTCCTCCATTAGTCCACACCTTTGGAATCATAGTCGCCAGGCACTAGGACCATACAGAAACTTTTCTAGCTGGGGGCCACCCACGATGACATCATGCATCAGCGTCTATATAAATGTGGGCGGCCCCATCACTCCTCAGCTCTTTACCCACCATCTGTCAGTCTCATCAGACCTGCTGCAGGAAACGTCATCCATTAGCCATCATTGTTTGTTCTTTTTACTTTAGCAAACAGTTGACTTTGTCATCTCTGCATGCCACTAAAATTGAAAAACCTTTTATTTCAATATTGTGAGTACAGAGATAAAGACACACACAAGGGGTGTGTGTGTGTGTCTGTTTGTTGTTTGGACCTGCCTCACAACATGAGGACTTTTGAGATTTGCTGGAGCTTCAACCAGGCTACAAGGCAACACTGAAAGAAAGTTATAAAAGATGTCTTTCTCATTAAAACTTTAACAGCCATGGAGAAGGAACAATCCCAAAATCTGTTGCAGCCTTGCTATTGGCTAAGAAGTGGCCAACCACGTCGAAGGACCAGGACAGGGAACAGTCAGTGTCATGGTCCTTATCATCATCTGGCCACAAACATAAGCACAGAGAGAGAAAGAGAAATCTAATTTGTTGGCAAGGTTCCAGTTGCTGGTGAGACAAGGTAATTCTGATGCATCATTGACCACTTCAGCGGCACTGACTATAGCTCCCCAACCATCAGTGAGACACCAAGGTTGGGTCTGGCTTAGGCTTTGCTGTACCTACTATGGATAGTAAGATGCCATCGTTGTTGGGCCATAGCCCGTCACTGACACAAGTAGTCACGGTCCCTGGCCAGGGTGTCGTCGACTCTCAACTTGTGCTGACGTTGTTTTCAGAGATGATTGATGCATTCTTGTTACTCTGTCAGATCTCTGTACTGTACAGTGTAAAGTGCCTCCAGGATTGGGTGTCTGGTAAATAATAAATTACTTAATTACTTACTTACTATTCTGCGTGGCTTATCTATGCAGGCAGTCATCCCATCAATGGGACCTCAGAGCATGCAAAAGCCAGTGATGCCTGGTACCAGCACATCACAGAATCCTCCTTCTCAGCAGTCACTGGCATCGCCAGTGCCCTCTGCATGTCCTGTTATTGATAGGGACGTTGATGATGTGGTAGAATATAATTCCGACCTCATGGTGTTAGAAGAAGATTTAGAGGAGGAATATGAGGGAAGACAAAATGCAAACTGCCATGGCTTTGCTGTGGAGGAGGAAGATGCCGTAAAAATAAATGTTATGCTCTCCCTCCATTATAATTCCACTTCTATATCCTGCATTAGAAGATACTACCTTTGCTGCATGATACATACCAAACTCACTGCCTGCAGTACCCAGAAAGGCTGATAAGCAGTATCCTGTCCCATCTGTTAAGCCTTATTATGCTATCCAGCCAGAAACTGACTCTGTAGTCATAATGACTGCTTATGATAGGTCTAAAACACCTAGATACATGAATACTTTGAACCCTGATAAATAATCTAGGAGGCCGAAGGTGATGGGCAAGCATATGTACGCACACAACAAAATATTAACAGTGGCTTAACAACTGTGGCTCTAATCCCCCTCTTTGACTATATCAGAGACCTAGGTCACAAGTCGGAAACCATATTACTCGGAGATTTCAACATCAACTGGTTCTCTAACAGTGCAAGCTGTTATAAGGATGCTCTAACAACTGCTAATTTCACACAGCTGGTACAATCAGCCACCAGGGTGAACTACAAATTTGGGATCAGCACTCCGCTGGACTGGGTAGTCACCAACAGACCAGATCATATTACCCACACTGAAGTCTTACCAGATTCAATTAGTGATCACTTCCCTGTCCTATGTATCTGGTCTAGCAAGTACTTCAGACCTCCAGCTTGGGCCATTAACAGCAGGGTGCTCATCAGAGAGCACCTAGAACCTCTAAAGACACAGCTCCGATAGGTGGACTGGTCGCAAATTGACATGGCCCCGGATATTGCATTACTTTATTACTACCCTCAACACAGTGTGCAATCTCCATGCCCCTCACAAAACAAGAAAGATCAAGGGTTACAGCAATTCCTGGATTACACATGACCGACTCGAGCTAATGAAATCCTGCGATCACCTCTGGTACTGAACCAGGGTGACTGGCAACCAAGTGGATATACAGGTGTACAAAACAGCAATGAATGCCTGCACAAGAGCAATTTGGGCAAAGAAAACAAAATACTATAAGGAAGCCTTTACCAACTGCTGGAAAGATGGATGCAAATTTTGGAACAACATCTCTGAGGTGACAGGGAAGGTCCCCAAAGAGACCCCGTCCATGCTCAACATGAATGACACTACAACCGTTGTTCCTCAAACCATAGCTGACACTTTCAATGAGGTTTTTACAGATCTAAGTCATGTCCTATCGCCTAACTTCTTCAACCCCACCCCCTCTTCCTGCAATTCATAGTCAGCAGAAAATAATAGGTCACACCCACCATTCCACTTTAAAGTGGTGAGCAAAGAAAAAGCAAAGAAATACATTCTCAAAGTACTTGGGAAAACTAGTCTAAATGGGGATTCACTTGACCTAAAGCTCATCACCCTCACCACTGATGAGGTACTGTCCCCTTGACAAGGATTCTTAACTGCTCCCGCATGCTCTCCCAATTTCCACAAAAATGGAAAGCCACCTTATTTACGCCCGTACACACGTCTGGGGACAGGGTATTGCACTGGAACTACAGGCCCATATCAATCCTCCCACCACTTTCCAAAGTGTTAGAGCGAATCGTGTGTGATCAATTGGTAGAATACATGGAGAAATACAATCTTCACTGTAGTCAGCAACACGGGTTTCACAAAGGTCACATCATTGGCTCAAAAGTATTAATTCCAAGACTGAAATAAATAAATAAATAAATAAATGAACGAATGAATGAATGATAAAAACAAAATGCTTCTATCTCACTAGGCCTTAGAATTGCAAATTACCAGGTCAGTATGATCAAATATCGATATAGCCTGTGGAAAGCTACAAAAAAAAACAGCACATGCTTTGCCTGAGGGCTCTGTCAAGAATGAGTTACTTAAAGCATTAACGTCTGCTGCTGAGGTTGGCAAACATTTGCTTCATTCAGTCTATGGTGTCTCTGATGCCTCTGCCAGGGCTGCTGCTTCTGGCATTTGTATGAGGAGATATTTTTGGCTCGGGGTTGCTGTTTTTGCAGTGAACTATCCTGCAGCCCACATGAATGAGAGGGGCTTGAGGTGCATGGAGAGAGGACTCACAGCTCTGTGTGCTGACTGAAACCACTCCATTTGCAGTGAGAGAAATGGCACAGGGTGGGAACATTGGAAGCAGCACCAGCAGATGCATAGGAGCCGAGTGGCAAGTATTGCCGAGGTGGTGCTAGTCTAGGGCAAGGGGAAGACAGTACAGACAGTGAATACAGAGGGGACGTTTTAGTTTTACTTTCTACGTTTCTTGTGTGTAGGGGATATTCTGTTAATGTAATTGTAACAGTGGAAGGTAGGAGGAGACAGCGATATTCTGTTGATTGAGAGAGTAACAGTGAGAGGTAGGAGGTAACAGCGAAGAACAGGAAAAAGAGCAGGAACAAATATAACTTGAAAAATAGCTTGCTGCAGGTGTAGCTAAGATGTATTATCTGGTGGCAAGAGGGGATCTGGGCTACAGCTGTTTTTGAATATATTCCAATGGTTGTTCTTTTGCTTTGTCTTCATTTTCATCTGCACAGTTGCAGACTGATCTTCCCTTGACGTAGGTGCAGCATAGACAAATCAGGTGAGATAGGCTGCAAAGGTGATTACATTTGAATCTGGGGCAAGCAGGAAGCCTTTAAATCCAGCTCTCAGAACAAAGAGAAGCCACTGTTGGAAGCAGGCTGGCTGCAATTAATTAGCCTGCAGTCCACATAGATGAGTGGGGCTAGAGCAGTGAGAGGCCACAGCCAGAGTGCTTCTAGGCTGATTGTTTCTGGGCACAGCCTGTGGTGTACTTCCACCCTCCCTCCCTCCCTTGACCCACCCACCTCAAGGCTCAACCTCCTTTATATTGCAGGTCCCATAGTACTTTTCACCTTTCTGCTTCCAAACAGGAAGTAACATACCAGATTAAAAAAAAATAAAAAAAATAAAAAAAAAATAAACATTATTTAACTAAAAGGGCACATAACAAGAAATTAATAAAGTAATTGAGAAATAGACAGGCATTAAAGTGAGGAGGGACACAAACAAGATGGGAGTGGTGCAGTGTAGTGGCTGTGGACCAGCAGTCTTCAGGCAGATGTTCTGAAGGCTGCAATGCTGTCCTATCCTCAGGCATCTCTCTGGGCTGAGGGAGGAGGTTGCCTGCCTCCAAGCTAAGTTGGCCAGGTTACAGGGTGCATCCATCCCTGCCCAAAGGCCACCTGGTCCTCAACCAAAACCTCAGAGGATGCCCTGGAAGAGGAGGGATTGGATCATGGTGGGTTCAGGGAGGATGGGGGGGTCTGAAGCACAACCCCCAACTGGTCCAGCTTAGCAACTCCTATGCTGTATTGGAGGAACAGGAAAGCCCCACATAGGCACCCACAGCTGAGACCAAGGAGGATGGGCGGGTCCTCCAAGGGAAGGGGACAAAGGACCACAGAGGAGGGGGAAGCTACACCTGATGGGGGACTTTATTGTTTGGGGATTGAAGCTAGGGACACCAAGCGGTGGGGGAGAGGGAGGTCAAATGCCTCCCAGTAAGCACTGCATGGAGGGATATGAAGTGGATCCTTAGGATCACCAGGGAAATGGCTAGGAGGGAGGAGTTGGATGTCATGGTCCACCTGGGCACCAATGACCTGGCAGGGAACAAGGTGGAGTTAGCCAGAGTCCAGGAAGATTTCAGGAAGTTGGGGGGAGCCCGAAACAGTTAGCATGCTCCTTCTAATTCTTGGAGGTACTACCTGTCCAAGGCACAGGGGTTGGCTAGATCACTCCGCATACAAAAATTCAACTCATGGTTGAAGGATTGGTGTGGAAGGGAGGGTTTTGACCTCATGGGGGACTGGGTCCTGATCTGAGTAGATGTAAGCTTATATGGTGAAGACAGCCTGCATCTGTCTGAGAAGGGGACCTCAGTCTCTAGTGATAAGTTTGAATGCCTCAGCAGTGAGCATTTAAACTGGCCAAGGGGGGAGAGCCTGGAGGGTCAAGAAGCTTAGCATCATCCCCGGGTGGGCACATGCAGGAAAATGGTTTAAAAACTGGAGCAAATGAAGCAGGCAGAGAGGGGCAGGTAGGCAAAGCAGGTACAAGGGGAGATACAGAGAGGCAAGATCGAATAAGAAAGAAAACAGAGGTGAGGGAAGAGGCAAGGGAGCAAGAACAGGTGCAGAGGGAGGTTAGGGTGCAAAATATGGAAGGTCATGGTAATGAATGCCCACAGCCTGGGAAATAAAATCCCAGACCTGGAGGCCTTGTTAGCAGAAACAGACCTTAACATAGCAGCAAATAGCTGGCCTGGTGGCACTGAGGGTTGAGGCACTGGATGCCACACCTTGCACTACACTGGCGATCTGAGTTCGGGAGCAAGCTTGGGTGCTGGGGGTTGGAAGGGGGTGGGTGAGGATTGAACACCCACTGGGCTGCTCTCCTCCCTGAGGGGGAAGATCAGGGGAGTCCCAGTGTATCAGCGACTCCTGGTGGAGACCAGGAGCACTGCAGCATGCTGGGCAGCACGCAAGTAGTGTGGCCTGACGCAAGGCAGGGTTTCCATGCACCATTGCATCGGGGTCATGCCCACACGGGGGCCGGGGACACAAGCACCAGAGCAGGGAAAAGCCTGGTCAACAGGGGTAGGCAACGGCAGCTGCTCCCATGCCCACAGCCAGGTCCAGCCTGCCTGACCTCCCAGGTTCCTCCACCTGGGTCCTTGCCCACACCGGAGACTGACTAAGAAGAGCACCCAAGGGAAGGGGGGCCCCACCCCGGAGGGATTAAGCTCGGGGTGCAGAATTTGGTGTCAAGGAGGAGGAGGAGGAGGAGAGAGAAGGTACAGGCAAGGAGGACTTCAGGCTGGGCAGGAGCCAGCAGGATGCCTGAGAGAGGCCCCTGTTGACTATGAATGGAGAGAAAAATAAGTGTAAAAAAAATATAGCAGCAACAGAAACAGGGTACACTGCTAGTCATGGTTGGGACTTCAATGTACCAGGTTATACTCTGATCAGGAGAGATAGAGAGGGTTAAATGGGTAGGGGGTGGCCCTCTACATCAGGGAGGGTATAAAGGCTACAGAAGTTCAGGGAAGAAAGGGGAGGCCAAGGCAATGTGGGTCACCCTTGAACCAGGCAATGGCACAGCTATATGCACAGGGGTGAGCTACAGACCCTCTGGCATGAGGGGAAGAAGTGGACAGGGAGCTAGTGGAGGAAATTCACCACATGGCATCTAAAGGTGAAGTCCTGCTGCTGGGTGATTTCAATATGCTGAATGTCGATTGGATCACCCAGACAGCTGCTTCAGCAAGGAGCACAGCCATCCTAGAATCCCTACAGGGGGTCAGTCTCAGACAATTGGTGCTTGATCCAACCAGGGACAAGTCGATTCTGGACCTGGTATTGATCAATGGGGACAGAGTTAGGGGAGTCCAGGTGGAAGGACAGTTGGGGTCCAGTGACCACCACATAGTGTGGTTTAATATGGACAGGGACTCAATTAAGCCACACAAGGGCAAAGGCATTAGCTTTTAGGAGGGCAGATTACAATGAAATGGGTAGATGAGTCAGAGTAGCCCTTGGGAAGGGGGAGGTAAAGGAGGGGGGGGTTGAGGAACAGTGGGGCAAACTGAAAAGTGCCTTAGTGGATATAACAAACCAATGCATCAGGATAGCAATCAGGATAGCAGCCAAAGGGGGTGGAGCACGCAGACCAAGATGGTTCCATGAGCATTTCGGCTCAAACACCACCCTGCTCCTTATGAAAGAAAGAGTATGATCAATCCGCCCATATCAGGAGAATATGCCATCTGTAATCTGCTGAATTTAGTAGAGAAGCTTTGATATGGTTAACTAGCCGCTCACTTTACTAACAATCTGTTAGCACGAATATGTCCAGATAAACTGGGTGGTCAGCACTTACCTCAAAGGAGTCTCTCAAAGCGTGTAAAAAGGGAAAAAGAAGAAACTCTGTTGCCTCAGCTATGGAGTGTCCGGAAACCAACTTAGAACTTTCCCCAGCTAAAAACCGTACTAGAGCTCAAACTCAAAAGCAGCAAACTCTAAGCGCTTTTTTTTACCTTAACTACATCCATTGAACTGCTGCTATCCCCCATACAGGACATCCCGGCTGGAAATGTGAGGGTAGGAGAGAAGACTACAACTGCTATTGACCCAGGACTACAGGCTGCAAATATTGGAGTTACTGAGCCCGATGCAGAAGACACCAATTTCCTTATGGTGGACGAGGCGGAAACAGGAGAAACAGGGGCAAATGCACTTGAGGCCCAGATGGTTTCCTCAACAGAGTCTGGGTCGCAGCAGATGCTAACCTCCATGGTGCTGGAGGTGATGTGGGGAACAGATTTAGTACCAGAGAAGATCGTATGTAGAGATAAAGGGATGGGGGAAGACATGCTTCAGCATAATCTAGTATTCAGCATTGACGGCATAGCAAAACAGAATGTGAGTACACCCCCTATACCTCCTAATTACTTTGGCAAACATGAAACATGCAGTGCTTTACCTGTAGCAAAAATGGTGGGTGTTGCTTCACTCCCTTGACAAAACAGTGGGGAAGGGCTTCCAACTAACGGGGGAATAACACAGAATTTGGAATCATCTATGAATAAATGGATGGATGCTAATTTAGACTAACAGACCTTAGCAAGCTTAATAAAAACTGAGATTCATAAGGAAATTCAGGCAGGTATCGCTCCAATGTTGACCGCTTTATCTGACATTAATACTGACATTTCAGTACTTGACAAAAAATGTCGGCTATAACTATTCACACAACCAAAGCAGAGAACAGAATCAGTGGGTTAGAAGATCAAATGGGGCCTGTTAAAGTGGATATCTCTTCAGTTAAAAACCAGCTCCAAGAATTTAAGGCCTAAATGTTTAACTTGGAAGACCGCTTCCGTTGCAATAACTTGAAATTGCTTGGTGTACCGGAAGGGTCGGAGGGTATGGGAGATCCTCTGCCTTATTTTGAGAAGATAATAACTAAGGCACTAGATCTGCAATATCCGGAGCAAAAAGTTATTCTGGACTGGGCCCATCGTGCAGGGGCTGGTAGTGTTAATTCTAACCCCAGCTCCTCAGCAGGTCACTTTAAACACCCCAGACCTGTGTTTATCAAACCACATTATTACAGAGACAGAGAACTTATTTTGAAGCATGTGAGAATCAACAAGGGGCTATTTTGTGAAAATTTAAAGTTCTTTGCCTTTCCAGATCTATCTATGGAAATGATTCAGAATCAGAAATCTTCTGATAAAGTGAAAATGCTGTTACAGGAGCGGGGGACTAAGTTCTTTTTCTTACAAAGAGCCCGTTTAAAAAAACTTTCTAAATGATAAATGGCACGTTTATTGCGACACAGCTTCAGCTGAAAAATGTATTAGAGGGCTGGATTCCTAAACTACTTTGATTTGATATTTAATATTAATATTTAATCTGTAAAATGGAATTTAAAAGAAAGAATGAAAGGTGCAATGGGGCTGGAGGGAGGGAGGGAATGAAAGGAAGAGGGCCTTTCTTCCTCCTCTCTCTCCTCCATCTAATGACCATATATACTTTGAAAAGTGGTTGTCCTGAATATGGATGACAATATGATGTGGGAAAGCAAGGGGTATGGCAGACAGTAGTGGAACTTCTCAGAGCTAATGTCAAGGGAAAAAGGGGGGGGGTTGTATAATGGCTTCATTCAATTTATTGGCTGTTATGTAATTTTGTTGCTTCCCTGGCAATATGAAGACCTGAAGATTGATAAATGGCACTGAAAGCTTAGTATTTAATTTGCTTTTGAAGACCACAGTGATAAAGAGGCTGGGAGGTATTGGTAATATACATATGGATCTCTCTAGTAAGAGATTTTGGCAAGCTAGAAGTAGATTGTTTTATTCTCACTCCATAGAGGTGAGAGAACAGACAATTATGGATTTGGCAATGATATAAGTGAATGGAGTGGGTAATAAAATGAGGGTTTTGGTCCATAACTTCCTAACTGGTAAATTGAGCGGGGGGGGGAGGTAATTTATCAAAAAATAGAAATAGAAATGCAAAGTTTTTAATTTGTTTGGTGTACACAGAATTTAGAAGGTGTTAATAATAATGTCTTTTTTCTGGGTTGTAACTATGGACAGTGGTGCAAAATTAGGAAAAAGAAAAAAAGATGCCGATGGTTAGTGATTTAAGATGTTTATCCTAGAATGTGAAGGGCATAAAGGCTCGGGCTAAAGGGAGAAAAATGTTCAATTATGCTAATAAACATAAGATGAATTGTGTTTTCTTACAGGAGACTCATCTATTACAACAAGATTTTGTTTATTTTTCTAAGCTGTGGGGTCAAGGGTTGAACGCACCATATACTAACAATGCCAGAGCGGTCTCAATCTTTTTTCATAAAAATCTGAATGTAAAGGTTAATAAATAAGTGATTGACAAAGAGGGAAGATATATTATTGCTGAAATACAATTGCTGAACCAGAAATTAACTTTGGTTAATGTGTATGGATCGAATGAAAATTCTCCGCAATTTTTTGATGACTTTTTTCTGAATATTGCTCCATTCCTGGTGCCATATATTATGGATGGTGATTTTAATATTATTTTAAATTCAGCATTGGATAAATCGAATGTATTTCACGATTCTATCACCTCTTCAGCAAAAAAAGTTACACATAGTACATGTAAGATTATAATTTGGTGGATATCTGGAGATATTGCTATTCTGCCGATAAAAATGTTTCATATTTCTCACCCATATACCAAACTTACTCTAGATTAGATCTAGTTTTGATATCTAGCTCAATACTGGCTAAGGTGGGTAATGTCGACTACTTTAGTATTCATATTTCTGACCATGCACCTGTTAATTTAAATTTATGAATAACTGAAAACATTAGAAAACCAGGATTCAAATTAGATCCCATATTAATGAAGGATAAACAGTACTTAGCATACATTAAAAAAATACTTATTTTTATTACTATCACCACAAAGCCACCTCTATTTCAGCATGGTGGGATGCTTTAAGATGACGGTTCGTGGTGCTACTACCACGTACACTATAAAGTGAAATAAAAAAAAATCAGGTTATAATGGATTTAGAGCAACAAGTTAAATTAAGGAAAAATACACATGCAATATCAAATGATCTGGCTATCCTGCAAGAATTATTATCCTTAAGGGATCAATATAATAAGATTACCTCTGAAATTGTGGAAAGATAGATCTTGTACACCAATTCTAGATATTATGCAATGGGTGAGAATCAGGAGAAGATTATGGCTTGGCAATTACATGTGCAGAAATTACAAACAACTATCCATAAAATAAATAATAATAACAGTGATAGTGCAGAGTCTCCTGAAGAAATTAATAAAATATTTTGTGCTTATTACCAGACTCTATATACTTCTAAAGTGAAAGGTGAGGTGCCAAAGATGGAGCAATTTTTTTCAAACATCAGGATACCAAAATCTCACAAGAACATAAAGATAGGCTAGAGCAACCTCTATCGATTGATGAAATCAGTCAAGCAATATGAAACTATCAGCGGGCAAATCACCTGCACCAGACAGTCTCCCTATAGATTTTTTTTAAGCAGCTAGCACCGATTATAGTACCCCATATCTCTATCCTTTTCAACCATATTTTTGCTACTGACCAATGCCACCACCTTTTAAGGATGCACTTATCAAGGTATTTCTTAAAAAAAGACAAAGATCCTATGTCAACAATCTTGTATCATCCTATATCACTTATTAATTTGGATGCCAAGATTTTGGCAACGGTTCTCACCACCAGGATAGAGGAGGTATTGCCCTCGATTATCCACCTAGATCAAAATGGGTTTTATTAAAGGCAGGCAAATGAAAGAAAATATAAGACACACATTAAATATTATTGATCACTGTAAAAATGAAGATTTATCACTATTAATGCTTGATGCTGAAAAGGCCTTCGATCAAATTGAATAGCCAAGTGTTATAGAGGTTCTGGGTAGATTTGGTTTTGTCCCTGGATTTATAAAGTGGATTTCAATACTATACTCCAGCCTAGTGGTGAAAATCAGAACTAACAATACTGTCTCTTCATGTTTTCCTTTACAACGGGGCACAAGACAGGGGTGTCCTTCATCATCTTTAATTTCTGTGATAGTTATGGAACCACTGGCTTTAGCCATTTGACAACATAATAATTCTAAAGGCATAAAAATAGGAGAAATAGAGCACCATATTGGCTTATATGCTGACGATGCAATATTATATACTTTAGATATGACTATGACATTCCCAATTATAACACAACTGTTGGATGGTTTTGGCAAGATATCCAGGTTTAGAATTAATTGGACCAAATCAGAATCTATGGAAATTATACATCACAGTAAACCTTTTGTCCCTCCACATTGTTGTCCAATTAGGAGGGTGGAAACGGTTAGATATTTGGGAATTAATATAGACAGACAGGGAACAAATCTCTAGCAACTTAATTTTCTACCATTAACTGGGAAAGTAGACAGAGATTTAAAACATTGGCAATCTTTACCATTTACATTGATTGGTAGAGTTAATACTATTAAGATGGCAGGTCTTCCAAAATTGCTATTTTTGTTCCTCTGCCAGATTCCTTTTTTAAACATCTTGATGATTCAGTAAAAACATTTTTGTGGAAGGGCAAGAAGCCTAGGTTAAAACTGAATAAATTATATAATAAATTATATTATAGTAATTTGGAAGGAGGATTGGCTTTTCCTAATTTCAAACTTTATTATTTTGCAGCTAATTTGGCTGTGATTTATAACTGGCTTCAACTTAATAAACAAGAACTCATAAACTCAATAGAATGCATGCATTCTTTATATCAAGATACAATATATCATCTATTCAATGGACAGAATAATGAAGTTCATAAAAAAACATTAAGCACTACTCGTACCACAATCTTTATTAGGTACACCACTTGTAAGCTAAGTAAAATTATTCCAAAAGGGACTTTTACACCTATACTTCATACTTCTTATTTTTTATCATCTTTAACTGATCCAGTATTTAAGAACTGGTACAGGTGAGGCCTGATGGAAAGGGGGGAATTTATTAAAAATAATGTCTGTGTAGATTTTGAATATATTAAGAATCAATATCAACTATCTAATACTAATTTCTATGCTTTTTTGCAAGTAAGAGATTATATAAATAAGAACATAATCAAAGACTATGATAATGAATTGCAAAATATAGTTAATATTTTTATGTCTCCCACTGTAAATCAAATTATTTCTGCTATTTATGGATGGCTGATGCCACAAAAAAATGAATACAGTGATTAGTTAAAAAATAAATGGTCAAATAAAATAATAATATATCAGACTTACTATGGAAAAAAGCTATGGCCTACTATCTGTTAGATTACAACAAATACATTTTAATATTATTAACCAAGTATATCTCACACCGCATAGGTTAAATCTTTTTAATCCTAATATCATAGATATATGTCCAATATGCAATAAGGAACCTGGCACTTTAGAGCACATGTAAATTAGATGCCCACAACTAAAGAATATTATATATTCTGTCTCGATCTATAGGTGTAACTCTTACAAGAACTTTGAATGTTACTAGGGCAAGAGGGTCCACTAAATAAAATGTTGGATATCAAAGCTAAATTGGTTAGAATTGGACTAATCATGGCCTATAAGTGTATCCTTCAAAGATGGAAAGATAAGGTACCTCCGAATGTATGCATGTGGGTAAACTACATGATAGGGACCCACAGAATGGAAAAGATATATTATATGACTGCTAATCAACTGAGTAAATATGAAGCTATGTGGGTCCTATTTGCTGCCCAGGTCCAAACTCCAGAATTAAGGCACTTTTTTTAATAGTACTGTATCTAGCTCTACAATTAAGCTTATTAATTTGGGGTCGTAAATCTTTAGCCCAGAAGGCTGAAAAGATAAGAATATGATCATTAGTCTTTGACTATGATCATTGCCTAAGTAGATTTTGTAGACTGTAAATGATATAATGGAATGTGATAATGGCAGAAATGTACTTATTTAAGAATATATGTATATATTTATGTTTACATGGATTTGTATGATTATAGCAGGCTGTGAGTACCAACAAATATCATACTTGCATTTACATGTACACAGATGTTATAATTGTATTTATATGCACCTGTATGTTGCTTTTCTATGTTTGCAATAATAAAAAAAAGGATAGTAGCCAAAGGGAAAAGAGAAGCCACTATGGTTCTCTAAAGAGGTGGCAGACAAAGTGAGGGCTAAAAGAGTGAGCTTCAAGAAGTATAAGGGGACCCAAAGGGAGGAAGACAGAGAGGTGTATGTTGAATGTCTAAGAGAAGCAGGGAAAGTGATCAGGAGCACTAAGGCACGGACAGAGGAGGGGTTAGCACAGACTGTGAGAAATGGGGACAAGACATTCTATAGGTACATCAGTGAAAGAAGAAAAAACAGGTGGGATTGTGAGGCTCAAAGGGGAGGAGGGGGACTCTAAGAAGGGGGACCTAGGTAAGGCAGAAATACTGAATAAACACTTCTGTTTGGTATTCACTGAGGAGGGGGAGGGTCACGGACTGCAGTTGGGTAGCAGAGTCAAGGGGGAGTTAAGTGGACACCAATCCATTCACAGTGGAGAGAATTCTGGAGGAGCTCACCAAACTGAAAGTGAATAAAGCCATGGGGACAGATGGCATACATCCAAGGATATTGAGGAAGCTGCGCAGGAAACTAGCTGCACCTCTGGCAGCCTTGTTCACTGAGTCACTCAATACAGGGGTGGTTCCAGAGGACTGGAGGTGGGCACATGTAGTTCCACTGCACAGAAGTGACAGTAGGGAGGATCCAGGGAGCCACAGGCCAGTCAGCCTCATCTTAGTGGTAGGAAGACTGTGGAGACACTGCTGAAAGAAAGGATATTGGCACACCTGGAATCCAATGGTGCCCAGGATCTGAGACAACAAGGATTCACAGCAGGTAGGGTGTGTCAAATGAATCTAATAGTTTTTTTTGATTGGGTGACTAGGGAGGTTAATCAGTGAGGGGCGATGGATGTCACCTATCTAAGTTTCAGCAAAGCTTTCAACACCATCCCTCACAGAAGGTTGATTAACAAGATGGGAAGTCTGGGTATGGGACATAAGGTGATACACTGGGTGAATAACTGGCTGACAGACAGGAGACAGAGGGTGGTGATAAATGGGATCCAATCTGGGGAGAGGGAAGTGACCAGCAGAGTGCCACAGGGATTGGTACTGGGATCAGTACAGTTCAATGTCTTCATCAGTGACATTGCTGAGGGGCTGGAAGGAAAAGTATGCCTGTTTGCAGATGATGCCAAGATCTGTAACAGGGTGGATACTCTGGAAGGGGTGTGGAAAATGAAGAGGGACCTGGAGAAGCTTGAAAAATGGCCAGAGGTGTGGCAACTGAGATTCAATGGAAAGAAGTGCAAGATAATGCACCTGGGCAGAGGGAATCCTGGGGAAAGCTACATGATGGGGAAGAGGTGCTGACTGCCAGCAAAGAGGAAAGGGACCTTGGGGTTATCATTTCTGATGACCTTAAGGTATCAAGGCAGAGCGCAAAGGCTGTGGGGAGGGCCCGTGGCATGTTGGGGTGCATAGGCAGGGGTATCACTAGCAGAAGGCAGGAGGGGGTGATGCCTTTGTATAAAACACTGGTAAAACCTCACCTGGAGTACTGTGTGAAGTTTTGGAGGCCACACCTGCACAAGGACATAAATAGGGTGGAGACAGTCTAGAGAAGGGTGACTAAGATGGTACATGGTTTGCACCACAAAATATATGAGGAAGGACTAAGGGACCTCAGTATGTACATGCTGGAGGAAAGGAGGGAGCAGGGGGACATGATATAAACTTTCAAGTACCTCAAGGGCATAAACAAGGTGTGGAGGGGGGGGCTTTTCCAGTGTAAGAGTACTAGAACAAGGGTGCATGATTTGAAATTGGAGGGGCAGATTAAAAGGAAATGTGAGGATGTTTTTCTTCACAGAGAGGGTGGTGGATGCTTGGAATATTCTGCCACAAGAGGTGGTGGGAGCAAGTACAGTGGTGGGTTTTCAACATGCATGGGACAGGCACAAGGGAACCTTGAGGGAGGAGTGAGTGATGACAAACCATTGATCACATAGGGTCAGTGGGCAAATATATGTATAGGGCTTACAAGCAGGCTGGATGGGCTTGGCAGTCCTTATCTGCCAACAATTTCTATGTTTCTATGTAATAAGCAATTTTAAATGCCCCTTTTAGAGGGACACAACTGTTTGGGTATGATGCTGAAGAAGCCCTAAGGAGTCTTCAGACATTAAAAATAACTCTAAGGTCAGTGTCTCCATCCCACTCCTGCCAAGGGGGATGGGCGGAGATCCTTTCATCAGCCTGCTAACAGAGGGGAACATGCCTGCTGTTAGCAAGGCCATGGCAGAGGAGGTGGCCCTTTGCCGGGATCCCTCCCCCAGGTGCAGATGCAAAAGCATCCAATATAGTCGGTATTGGTGGCACAACTCCAATGGCTCTGCATGACTGTCTTCTGGAGACACCCCAACATGACTGTTACCACCAGGGGTAGTTGTGGGGGCAGACTCTCCCTGCATCTCAAACAATGGAGGAAGATCACAACAGACCAGTCGGTACTGGAGATAATTACAAGGGGCATGCTCTGGAGCTGTTAGAACCCCTTCAGATCATCCTCCACCTCCTTTCTGTTATCCTCTGGGCCAGTTGTTACTTGTGAAAGAAGTCTAATCATTATTTCAGAAATGTACTATAGAACTGATTCCTCCTTGAGAAAGAAACAAAGGGTTCTATTCCAGATACTTCCTGGTCCCAAAATGGACAGGAGATCTATTTCCTGTGTTGGATCTTCAGGATCTCAATTTCTGCACTGAATACAAGAAGTTTCAAATGGAATCCCTGCAAGTTCTGATCCTCCTTTTGTAAACAGGATTGGATTTGTTCTCTGGACATGCAGGATGCGTACCTTCATGTCAGAATCAGAAAATCAAACAGGCAATACCTCCGCTTTCTGCTGGAGGGGGAACATTACCAGTTCAGGGTATTACCTTTTGGCTTGCCTCCTGCGCCATAGGTATTTTCCAAATGCTTGGCAGTAGTGGCAGCAGCCCTTCACAAGAAAGGCCTGTATGTGTTCCCCTATCTGCACAACTAGCTCTTGAAGGTCAGGTCCAGGGAAGCCTTTCTACATACCTTGTCTTAGAAAAGGCAGTTGTTTGAAGATATGGTGGTCACAGTAAATGTGCCAAAATCTTAAATGGTTTTCTGCCAAAAACTGCAGTACATAAGGTCAGTCTTGAACACAGAGAATGGTTGTGCTTTCCTGCCACAGGATATGGCAGAAAATGTGATTGCCCAAGCACAGTTTGTATACAGCTGTTGCTACATCTCTGTGAGAGCAATGTTATGTCTTCTGGGACTCATGGCTGCAGCCATTGTGATGGTGCCACTGGCCCACCTAGATATGAGAAGTCTTCAGTGGACACTCTGGGCCTGATTCTGAAAGGAGCCCTTGGAGCGACGCAACATGCATTGCTCCAGGGCTATGGCAATACCTGGGTGCACCAGGGACCCTGTGCCAGATTCAGCAAAAAGGCAGGGTCCTGGTGCCAAAATCCCTGGGATTGCTGCAAGTACAGAACAGTGCCTAACCAGCGGCACAGCTGAGGCACATGCCACATGGATCTGACTCCCCCCTCACTGGCACAACACAGGGTGGGCCAGCAATGGTGGTGATGGTGGTGAGGAGGGCAACTCATGCCTAGAAGGGGGTCAGGGAGCAGGTGGGACATTGAGGGGGCAAAGGGTGAGTTGTGACAGTGGGAAAGTACAGCATTGTGTCAGCAGCAGGAAGGGTGCCTATGCCTATGTAAAACATATACAGAGCCATATGCACTCCGACGGGTGCCAAAGCAATACCGTACTTTTCTGCTGATGCACCAACCCACCCTATGCCCCTCTGTGCCCCACCTGTCCACAGACCCCACATGTAGCCCTCCTGCAACAGTTCTCCACTGTGAAGCAAGGGTCTTAGGCCACCTCCTGGCAGGTCTAAATGGAGCCCCTTGCAACGGCCACAGTGGGGCTTTCAGAATCCGAAATATGGGGATGTTGCAGTCCCGCTGTGGTGCAAGCCCCCTTGCTACTTGGCATACCCAGATATAAGTCAGAAGGGTGGCACAGTGCACGTTTGGCTCAGTGGCTTCCCTGTCCAGCACAGACTGCATACCAGAACAGGGGATGCTGCAAACAATGACGCAATGTGCAACTTGCATCATTGCTGTTCAATGCAAGCACCTTGTGTTGGGCATATCCCTTTTAGAATTGGGCCCTAAGGGTCCAGTGTGATCAGCTGATGGGTGAAAGGAACCAAATCATTACTACCATGTAGTAGCACAGTAGATGCCACACAAGGTCGGGTGCAAGGACAAAAAACAAAACTTGAAACAAAGAAGGAGTCCTGTGTGGCTGTTGGGACCTCCCCCCCAAATCTAGGAGGTATCCTGAGACACTCCCCTTATCTGTCCCCTTGAAGCCTGCTACAGCAGCATTTGTTTCTCTTGCTTTATCTTTTTCTTGTTTCACCTCTCACCTTTGGTAGAAAAATCCAAGAGAGACAGCTCCAGAGTATGTGTGCCCATTCCAAATAGCAGCCAGAAAAGAACAAAAGAAGAAGGCACCACTCGTTTTGAGAATAATTCCACAATTCCACACTTTAATGAATAAAAAATGGACAAAAGAACATGCTGTGGTACACAGCAGCCACACTCACACCACCAGGCACTGGACATTGGTCTTGGGGAGGATATAAATTAAGTATAGGAGTTATAAGCCTGTTTGTGCTGGTTCTCCTAAAAAAATATTATTATAAAAAGTATTATTGTAATAACTATCTGCCCTAGTCAAAACAACATATCTCTATGTAACTGTTCTTGGGTTTTAATTATATGTAATATGAGCACAATTTGCACTTTTGCATTTTTGGTATAAAGTGGTTTTAGTATGTATATCACTTTAAATAAATTACTATTTAAGGAACACCGGTTGCAGTACTATATTGATCCCTGAGGAGGCTCTGCTGAGCGAAACAGGTCATATCTTTTGGAGCCTGGTGGTGTGAGTGTGACTGCTGTGTACCACAGCATGTCCTTTTGTCCATTTTTTATTCATTAAAGTGTGAAATTGTAGAATTATTCTCAAGACGACTCAGTGGTGTCTTTCTTTTTTGTTCTTTTCTCACCTTTGGTAGGGTGACCTCCTACCAAAGTTTCTAGTGGCAAGGATACAGGGTCTGAGGCCTGCAGTGGGACCGAAGAAAATTATAGTGAAGGTTCAAGAGAAAAAGAAAGCTTTCAGGAAGTACAAGGAATCACAGAAGGAGCAGGACAGAGAACTGTATCAGTTAAAGCAAAAGGAAGCTGGGAAGGCAGTCAGAACAGCAAAGGCCAAAACCGAGGAAAAGACAGCCAACTCAGTTAAGAAGGGGGATAAAACCTTTTATAGGAACATCAGGGAGCTTAAGGAAGACCAAGGGAGGGATAGTGAGGCTTAATAAAGGGGGGGAGGGTGGGCAGAGGGAGACTGTGAAAAGGCAGAGATACTAAACAAATATTTTTGCTCAGTATTTACAAAGGAAGGGGAGGTACCTAGAACAAACAGTAGAAACACACTGGATACAGAAGTTGATACCAGCCCATTTACAGAAGAAAGGGTTCTGAAAGAACTCTTAAAACTGAAGGTGGACAAAGCAATGGGGCCTGATGGGATTCATCCCAGAATTCTAAAAAGAACTAA